>OY829542.1:33482607-34722563 GCA_963691705.1 Viola odorata
GCCCTGAGGTACACCGTTCCGTCCTTTCCACTTTGCCCAATGGGTATGTTTTCATTCCCTTTTTAAATGCTCAATTTTTTGAGGTTGTCCAATTCCCTCATCTTTATTCACATGATGAAAATTTTCATGACAAACACTTATCATGTGGTAAGGAACCATTTTCGCATTTCGTTGTGCATGATCCTTTTGCTTGTGTAATTAAAAATCACTTGGGTACGACTCTTACTACATGCACCCAAAATGTTTTTGTACCCCTCGTCAAGCATGGATCTTCTTGGTTTGAGTATGAAAAGTACTTGTGTGAAAATTTTGTGGCATGTGTTAAAACTCCTCACTTGCAATTCATCAAGTATGACCCTTTCTTGCTCAAAAATGATAAATTTTGTAATTTTTCAGATAGTAAGTGTCATTTATATACATGTTGTTTTCATTCGGTATCCATGACTAATCTGCATGAAGCATGGAAATAATTCTTTTGCCCGAACTTGTTAAAATTTTCTCGGCCTAATTGCTGCAAGGAATTGTGTTTCCTTTTGTGTCGATTGTTTGGTTTTCCAATGTGTTTTGTGCACGGGTGTGTGACTCAATTTTCTTGGCTAATCCTTATGAGCCGCTTTGAGAAGATGATCCACCACATACGCTGTTTAACAATTGGTGCCACCATGCGCATCCTTCATGTTATCTTAAAGACCAATGTGCTTAAATATGGAAGGGATGTGCATGATTTTGAAATGGATGAATTTTGCCTTACCAATTGTAGCCTACATGCATTAATTGTGGCTGATGTTCACTTACATACCATGAATATGTTGTGTGTTAAGGGAACACAACTTTTAGGATCGAATTTGTCAAGAATTAATTGCTTTAATTCTTACGAATATTTGTGTTTTCTCTTTGGAAATTTGATTGGTCTTTCCAAGTGCTTTGTGCTTATGTGTAGTGCCCAATTCTCTTGGCTTGTCTTTTTGAGCCGCATAGAGAAAATAATTCATCCTGTTTGTTGTTCTATTATTTGTGATGACATCCGCATTTTACATGACATTTTAAGAAACCATGTGCATCAACGTGCTATTAATGTTGTAGACTCTTCCTTGGACCAACCTATGCATAAGCATGCGCGATTGCGCCTCTTAGGTATCTCACCTTTGTTTCCAAGTGTTTTCCCGTGTGCAGGTGAAAAGGTAGAAGTAAGGGATTCAAGGACGAATCCTTTTGAACAATGGGTTTTATTCCACCGGCGTAGGGATCGCTTGATCTCTTCCCTTCGCCAAATCTCCCTCCATTTCATCCACGCCAATATCCTTGACCTAACACGTAAGTATGGGTCCATAAACACATCCTTCTATATTACTAACTTGACCCTTTGCCATGTAGGAGAGGACGAATTGCAAAAAAAGGATTCGAGGACGAATCTTTTCAAAGAAGGAGGAGATGATGCGATCACAATAACCTTAAAGCTTGAAGAGAAGGATATTCTACCAAGCGGACCAATCACGAGGAGCATGGCCAAGAAGCTTACTGATGTAAGAGGACCGATCACACGCAACCGAGCCTTGCAACTGATTGTCAATCATGCTCAAGGTCGGGAATCAAGTGCCAATTCCTTGCCATGCCGAGTCTTAGATGAATGGAACTCCCAAGATGGTCGAGCAAGCCATGATGTAGAGGCACGTCTAGCCTTAGAAATTCACAAGGACCCGCACACCATTCCAAGGCCTCCAGCAAAACCGAACTTCCTCAACTCACAACAAGGCTTGTCAACAAAAGTTCCATCTAAGAGGACAATGATCATGAGAGAAGACGAATGTAATGTAATGGATTCGAGGACGAATCCTTTCAAAGGAAGAGGTGATGATACGATCACACCTAACCTCATTCTCTCTATGTACCAGCACCACCTAAGCATGGGGATCACAGCCACAACCGTCCAGTGGCTACGCATGGGGATCGCAGAACAAAGCTCGGCAACAAATGCTCCATCCAAGAGGGCCAATCATCATGATCCGATGGACAAGCAAATGACGTCTGATTTGAGCAAACAAAGTCGTGATGGAAACTTCAAGATGTTAGCTTTCATTTGGGACAAGTCTCGGGCCAATCGGACGGGTGGATCAAATGTTATAGTCGTCGAGATTTTAGCGCGCAGTTTGAACGAGCCAGGATTAGGGAGAGTCCAGTGGCAAAACGCTATAGCGTTTTGCCCAAAACGCCATAGCATTTTGCCCCTGCTTTGATGGATCATTGCGAGCTGTCATGTTCCCCACTTGTGATATTTTATTGTATTTCTTTTCTATAAATAGAACATCAAGCTAGTGTTATTAGGGAGATATAATTGCCAAGTGAAAAGCTAGAGAGAAATCCTCCTCTAGCCTTTTCACCAAGGCATTTATCCTAGAGTGTTATTTGAGTGATTTGTTGTTGTTCCATTTCTGTAATTCAAGTGTGTTCTCAAGCATTAATCAAGTGTTCCTTTGTGCTTTCAATCCTTGTTCAATTGTTGGTCCCCTTTCCGAATTCCATCCAAGAATTCCTCAATCCTTTCCTTTCATCCTTTGTCTTATCATCCATTTCCGCTGCACTTAAACTCCATCTTCCATCCTATTTCCTTCCATCTTCCAATCTACCTTGTGTCACAACTCCAAGCTAGATCCTCCTTCAAACATAGATTCAAACTCCCCTTACAAAGGAGGCTGGATCATATCAAAGGGAAGTTCAATCGATTAAGACAAAAATATCGCATATTTTCTGAACTGTTAGAGCATACTAGAGTTACCTACCTATCAATTTCAAACACTGTGAATGCTCCAGAAGATGTTTGGCAGATGTTTTTTAAGGTATATTACACTTTCTTATTAGTTTTTTCATATTAGTACATGGTTTAAATTTTGGTATGTTGATTCTACTTGTTATATGATTTATTTTACTTGCAGAAACATAAGATTTACAGGACATTCAGAAAGAAAGGATGCTCAAATTATGAGATGCTTGGCTAAGTTTTTAACAAATCAACAGCTACCGGGCATCTCCATCATGCTTCCACTCAATTACCTCTAACCTCGGATGAGGAGCGCCCAAAGGAAGAGGAGTTCCTAAATCACGGTGTTCATGTATTGGAAAGTGAAAAGTCTACTGCTGGGAGCTCAAAGGAAAAACGTACTGCTAATGAGAACGTTCCATGGTGTAGGCGTGTTAGGAAACCGGGATCTGAAAAGTGGGACTCTTGCTTAGAGTTGTTGGCAGCATCCTTAAGTGCGAAAGCAGAAGTAGATATAGCTAAAGCTAAGAGATACAAAGGAGAGAGTACAGAAGCTACTAGCCCAGTTTCAGATCCATACTCTATCGATGAAGTTATGGATTTATTAGGGAGTTTAGATGATATTTCATATGCTTCTTATATCAAGGCAGTTGATAAGTTCAGTAATCCGTATTATAAGAAAATATTTGTTAAGATGCCATCTCATAGAAGGAATGCTTGGTTGAAGAGTTTAGAATGATTAGGGGTTGTTTTTATGTTTGGTTAGAGGATTGATAATGGTTTGGTTGACTCTTTAATGTTTTGATAATACTAGTTAATTAACTATATTTGTAATGGTAAGAATTTGTTGAGATTGTTTGTTAAATAGTTATTTCTGAAGTTGTCATACAGGGTTAGAGTAAATACTCATGTGCAATTATGAATGATGTAAAATTATGAAATAGATAAGATATATTTATTTAGATAAAAAATGTATTTATTAATTTATTGAAATTATGAAATAGATAAGATATATTTATTTAGATAAAAAATATATTTATTAATTTATCAAGTGAAATGATAATTCCATTTTTCCAATTTTCCAATCTGAAAATGGAATTTTTTTTAAATTACATGAACGCACTTTTCTATTTTCCAATGGAAAAAGAAAACAAGAAAAATTTAGAAAAAGAAAAAGGAAAAGGAAAAGAAATTTTTCCTACATGAACAACCCCTATGCTTTTACCAAAATTCTGAAAAACAAAGAATTATTAAGGTTGTAGAGAAAAATACACTTTTTGATGGAATCTTCTTTAAGAATTTGATTGGCTAAAGTCAAGCTGATTTCGATGTTTATATCAGATGCTAATTTTGCAGAACCCAGCACACCTGCAAGTAAACCCATAACGCGTAAATTATTGACCTCTCTCCCCTCCGATTTTGCTTGGTAAGCTCAGTCTCTAATTTTCTTTCTTTTCCTCCCACTTGTGGGAGGAAATTTTTACAATTTATTTCCTCCCTGTTCCCTTTCTTTCCTTTTGATTCCCTTGAGCAATTTTTTCCCATACAAGGGAAAGTTTAAAATTTTCCTTACCTTTCCTTTCCTTCCCCTCCTAATTCTTTATCCCATACAGAGGGTATTATGTCGTGCTGCGAGCAAGGTTCTTAAAACCTAACTAAAATCAAAATGGTTAGGTAAAATCGAAAATGTAAAATAGTAAGAGTGTAAACCATTATTTTAGTTAAACCATCTAAGACATGTTTTAGTTAGACCATCTATAAAGGCTTCTTATGTTTCTCACTTCGCATTAAGGTTTAGTTATTGGCAATGGAATCAAAACAAAGCAACTGAGATGAGAACCACTAATAATAGATGCGATATTTTAATCCATGCGTAAAATTTATGCAAACTTTTAACAAACCAACATCTCCAGAAAATTACAAGGACACAGAAAAGCGGGGAGGCCGGAGGGGGGATGCTGTAAGCACCAATTACAAGCACCATTTTTATTTAAATCTCCAATTCATCAAAATATTCAGTTATTTAAATTATTTAAATAAACAAGATAAACCGTAATGAATAAAAAAGATGAACAGCAATCAAATAGTGCCACGTTACTAAGGGAAAATGTTACTATTAACATATCACTATTATAATTTAATTTTATTCATGAAAAGATAAACGGTTGCAGTGCTTTACAATAATACTCCAATGAAAAGACTGCTAGCATACTATAAAATTGGTGCGCCACAAACTGCTCAAGCATCCTTTGAGCCGAGGGACAAACACATCTTGGACCGGTTAATGGAAAAACGTTTCTAGTCCAAAGTCTAAACTAATCTTTACATGCAAACCAAAGGTAATACAAGAATGAAGTCAACTACAAAGAAAGCACCCCTTAAAATTCATGTTCTATCCACAATGCTAAAAAAAAATGCAAACAACAAGCAATAGCAGCAGCTTGAACTATAAAAGATGCACTTTTCCTAAGAAGTCTCTGACATCTCCCGAAACCTAGCGAGAGCCTTCTTATGGATAAGAGTTTTGTAACTATCACCGGCATTAACCTCCAGGCTAGGATCCCACTTCTGCTTCTGACTCCCAAGCCCGGCTCTATTTTCCCTTGTGCGTGCTTGCACAGGCTCAGTCATTCCACTTCCATCCTTCCCCAGTCCCTGCATTACATTTCAAATGCACAAAGCAAGAGGCGGCCATCCACAGAATGGAAATGTTAGAATCCAGCTGCGTAATTTATCAAAGCACCGATTGGCCATTGGCATGTTCAACTATAGAGTTCAGAGAAATAAGCATATCACATGACTACGTTTAAGAAAAAAATTAGGGGAAAAAAAAACATTAGGTGCCCTATTTTGTATTTGTGAATTCATTGGGTGACTATAAACCCTGTTTTCGTTGAATTTCTGCAATTCAACTCAATTGAACTAATCTGGAACAGAATTTCTCAAGGACTAATTTTCTAAAGGGAAATCAGTACCAGCTGTCTCATGTCATTGGGTTAATTGGGTCAATTAAGCCGTATTTACGTTGAATTTCTACAATTCAGCTCAACTGAACTCAAGAACGTAATTGTTGTTGACCAAACCTAAAATATGCATGAAATGAAATACTTTCTACCACAGGTAACAATTCGGCTGAATTGCATAAAATTAATCTACCCAGTGCAATTTATTGAACCCTTCTGTAAGTGCAAAATTGCAAATCTGAAAAAAAACAAAAAAAAAAACTGGTCCGCAGCAATAGAATGACTATTGCGATATTGACAAATTCTTTTTGTTTGCCTATTTGTTGCCAACCAGTGCTACTGTAGCACAGGGCCTTGATTTCTAGGATAACAAAGCCAGAGCATTTAAACAGGGAGAAAAACAAAAAAAAACTAAAAGATGCCCGAGAGTTGACCAGATGCATTCCATTTTATAAAAGGATAGTGAGGAGCCAACCAAGTGCATGCAATGAATAGTAAGATCAACAAATAGTGTGCAAGAGGAGGAAAGGATACCAAGCCATCATGCCATCCCATACTGCGGAGCATACGGTTTCCTACATTGTTCTCATCAATTGCCTTGTCTGCAGTAATCACCTCATAACTCTGAGCATTCGCAGTATCTCCAACCACCCGTCCTCCACCAACACCAGGGGGGAAAGGCATTGAATCCAAACCCTTTTTGAATGCAGAATCCCGATCTTGAAAGTTCACAATAATAGACATAAGTATTCCTCACAAGTTAATTGAAATATAGAGATATAAATAAACTGAACATATCTATCGTAAAAAAGAAGTATGAAATGTTTTTGTGTGGTTCCGTGTCTATTAAACAAGCTTACTTGAGTCCCCAAAACCAATGTCAGGCAGGTCGCCTCCACTAGATGATGAACCATATAAGCTTCTTCTTTCTGCAGCACGATCTCTGTAGGCATTCTGCTCCTTGGTACTAGAAGCAGAAGACATGGGCATCTCAGAAAACCTCCTCTTGCCACTTGCGGAAGCCACAGGCGGTGTGGAAGAAGCCAAGGCAGATACATCTGTCTTGTAAGGAGTCACAACTGCAGAAAAATCTACATTTGCTGTACCTGTAGAAGCAGTTGCAGTTGGAGTTGCTGAGGACATGGAAACTCTGAAACTTGATTGTGAAATCTCTGATTTCACACCACCTCCTCCTGAGCCTCTTATAACTCCCATCAGAGTTCCCCCAGAGCTGTTACTTACCACTGCTCTTGGCTTGACAGGAGACTCTAAACTGCTAATCCCAGCATTGGATGCTTTTATGCCAACTCCAGAACTGGATACCATACTCTCCTTGGGGGTCAGTATATCAGATTTAAACTTCATCTTTGGCGTCTGTCCAACTGATAAAGGCCTATCATCAGCAGAAGCAGATGGATCAAGAGCCAAGCGACGTGCTTGCCCTTCATGACTCCTTTGCTTCCACATTGTCAATACATTGTTCATTTTCTTCTTGTTAGCCAAGATACTACTCTTTGAAGCAAGTTTTATCTCTTTTGACTTCTCCTTCTCTTTCTTCTCAGCAGCCAATGCTACTGCAGCAGCAGCGTGGACCGCATCATGTAATGAGGGAGCCTTCTCAGCAATTGTGACTGTGGCAGGTGGAGCAGAGATTACTGCCTTGCTGTTATTGGAACTATTTGATGGCTTAGAATGATGCTCAGACTGCTTACTAGACATTGTATCGTCATTTGGATTTGTGCAAGGGAGGTACTGCTGAGTTTGGTGGTCAAATGAATACCAAATCCCGTTGTTACCATCATAATAAAGGCCTGCACATCACAAGGAATCACAAAGGGGCATTAGTTATTATTGACTACACAATAAAACATACTTGGGCATCAAAGTACAGCTTAATTATGAGATTGTGGCGGGACAAAGCTATGACTTGTTTACTGAACACCTTTATATGCAAGCTTACACTCAAGCTGTAACTTGCCACCACAACTATGGGGCCAGACAGGTACTTATTGATTGAAATCCCATTAGTCTGTGATGAAGTCAAGAGGATAATATTGTTCTTAGACAACATCTTCAGATGTTCATACAAAGGAGAGAGGATGTTGCTGTTGTGGGGGAGACAATATCTTGTAGTACTCCTTATATCTGTTGCATTGAGAAAACAATGCACATATGCTCTCTGGAATTTGGCAGGAGCCATAGACCAGATATGGGATTTATCAGAATTCCTCTTGAATTTGCCCATGCTAGCATCTACTTGAGGTTCACAATATTTGAGATTGCTCTCACCAAGAAGCTTCATAAAAAATATTATTAAGTTTAAAGCTTGTTTTGTAACCAGACAAACTGCTAGGACACAAATGAGCATAAACTTTTACATTCCTTAGATAGTTATCTTCAGAAAAAGGAAAGGATGGCTTAAATGAGAATTGAGCAAGGAGTGGGAAGCAACTTGCTATATAGACATGATATTTTGATGGGTATTTAATCTGGAAAGTTTCAGGAAAAAAGAGAGCAGGAGCAGGGGTATAAGGTTACATTTAATTCATATGAAAAGTTGAACACAACAATACTAATGTTGACGTGAATCATTTATTTATGCCACTCACCATTAGAATTATTTCCTTCAAGTAATATTCACTGATTGTAATCCTCTCAAATGACTGTTGAGATATGTTCTGTGTCTTTCTTCCTTTCAAACATGTATAAACACAGACACATGCTTAACTTAACTTGATGCATTCTCCCTTGAACAAATAAATAAATAAGCAAACCAATAACCACCAGCTTCTTAAGGTACTTCATTATAAAATTTCCAACCACATTGAACACTTTCATTATAAAATTTCCAACCACATTGAACACTCCACAAACCTATCTTACACCCTCAAAATAAATATTATAACAAAAAGAAAAACAAGTAGAGTTAGTCAGTAACTGTTTTGTACAATCTCACAAATGCTTCAGTAACCGTCTTTAACAAGAGACAAACCTCTATGCCTCTCCCTGAGGAAGTATGAAATCCTAATATTGTCTTGCCCTTACTTTCTCTCACAATTCAGTACCGTTTTCAAGTTTTCATGAGGGATCTTCTAACAAACTGTGTCGATTAGAACTGGATGTTCCCTAGGTAACTTCCAACTTTTCCCTGTTTCATTCTATATTATATATTCTACCAATACTTGGTAGAGTCCTCCAAAGAAAGGTAAAGGACTCTTGGAAAATAAAAAGTAAATAACCGAAAGGCTAGTCAGAACTATAACAAAGAGGAAGGAGGTAAGAAATCACTTTTGAGTTTGCTCACTGCAAATATTAAGTATTAGATTTTCAGAGAAGTTTACCCCTTAACAAATAAACTCACCAACAGGTGAAAGGAAGCTAAAACTTAATACTACTTCAGCTCGTTTTCCTCTCTAAACGGAATAATAATAGCCTCATATAATCTGTTCCTGAAAGGTTTTGCAGCCAAAACTTATCTGTTTTGTGATTCCAAATTATTAGACTGACATAGCCTGAAGCAAGTGTGCCTCTTCA
Source organism: Viola odorata (assembly GCA_963691705.1). Lineage (NCBI taxonomy): Eukaryota > Viridiplantae > Streptophyta > Magnoliopsida > Malpighiales > Violaceae > Viola > Viola odorata. The sequence goes on from OY829542.1 coordinate 33,491,860, forward strand.
GCTTGTCTTAACAGAAGGCATGGTTATCTTGTAAACTTAGGAAATATTTAGCCATATGAATGAAATAAAGGACCTGTATTTCCATCATAGTAGAACCCAGAAGCAGCGTCGTAGTAATAACCAGAAGCTTCATCCCAAACAAAGCCAGATTGTGGAGCAGAACCACCTTTTTTAGCAATAACTTCGACCCCTGCAGCTTGCTCCTGCCCACTGGTAGATTGTTTTTCATCTGGGTTATATTCCTTAGGTGCCCACCCAATAGCATCATACTGAAATGTGCAAAAGAAACAAATTCAATGAGTATCCAAGCATAGAAACCTTATTACTAACAAATACAAGAGCCTGTGAATGTGCACAGGAGAACAATAAATGCTCTGTATACTGTTAGTGGATTAATGCCAAGCAAATATAGATTATCTGAATGATCTCTCACCATTCAATTAAGTGCAGCAAAACAATGTATACGTAGACACTTTCAAAGAGTTTTTTCACAACTCTAGAAACAAACAGCAAATTGAAATAACACAGATTATACATGATGCAGAAGGAGATATTACAACAGACTGCAAAGATAAAAGATATCCAAGTATGGACTTCACATGACCAAGGTGCATCAAGTCCAAAATGCAAATCCTATTCATGTTGCATGATGAGAAATCTATAAAGCAAGTTCTTTTGTTATTTCTTTTTTTATTTCCTTGTATCATTTCTTAAGCCCCATGCGCATGGGCATTAGATGATTGTATCAAGTCATGAATTCTTAAATGAACACCAGAAAAAAATTATTTCCCGACTAGGAAAGCATGCAAAGATCTTTCATCATTATTCAGATCAATTAATTGTCCCTTGCCTTACGTTGACGACTTATTGTGACTACTCAGTCAAGCTCATCAAAGAGAGCTTGAAACCTTGGACCTCGTTAGAGAGAGCTCCAATCTCTTAGAGTTTGGAATAACTTTCTGCTTGTTTATTCATTAGAAAGTTTGCCTCCCATATAAGAGGTTTACAATTACTAGATCAAATTGTAGAGATACTACTAATTTATAGAGATATTACTAAATTGTTGAGATACTACTAAATTAAAGACATACTACTAAAGTAAATGGATTCCCATAGAAGAATTTTTATTCTAATTAAACTGAATCACTAAACCCAGCATGTAGCTTCACTTGCCATGTCTGATCAATAACAAGGAACTAGAGAATATATGGAATTGGGGGTTAATTAGAAGGATGATTAACTGGTTATTTTAAGGATTGCTTCATCAGTAAACAATAGCATGTGGCACTGTCACGGTAAAACTTTTCCAAGGAATGATAGAGAGCAAAAGCTTCATGCAAAGAGTACTTAGAAGTCACACTGACATCATAACATCAAGTTTGACTGAAAGAAATTGCTCTATACAGAAAGCTCCAGCTACTATAAATGTAGAATACTAACGATGCACAAGTATACTCATCTATATTGGTAAAGAATAAGGTATCCAGACAGAAGCAACTTAATTAAGAGCTAAAAAGACCTCGAGTGTAAGGATGAAATCCCAAAAGATCAAGACCACCGAGAAATTTGGTAATTAGAGAATAGTCGTATGGAAAAATACAAATGTCGATCTTTATGGCATCACTGATAATTGACTGCCCTAGTTCTAGAATTTTAACTAACCCTTCAAAATCAAGTAACATAGGGCATAGCATTCAATCCAAAAGCATAACTAATGTGAGGAAAATACCTGTTGGGCAAATGCAGCTGCCTCAATTGCAGCAGCTGCGAGGCTGCTTGACTGTGGAGGTCCAGATGACCCAGATCCTGGACTAAGAATGCTCTTAGCATATGCAACTCTTAGAATCTGCCCATTCTTTTCAAGAGTTGTTCCATTGGTCTCATCAAGAGCTTTAGTAGCATCCTCAATCTAGACAATCCAAATCATTAAATCTTGTGGAATGAAACATCTCTGACAAGAAACTAATATTCTTTTGTTTACAATTCAGTAACAGAGGAAGTGGGGTTCACAGATTAACACATATCAAGCAATTACAAAAAAAATAAAAATGGAAGAGTTATCAAGAAACCTTCAAGAATGCTCAAAATAGCCTCTTTGGGGAGGCTAGTCAGTGACAGTGCCTATATTCACAAGTTCAGACACCTATTCAAACCCATTGCATCATATGTTAGTTCTAATCAATTAATTGGAGCAACATTATGACAGCTAAAGGCCATCAATTCTAGGTACATTGAGCTACAACAGGTTTGCAAAAATGTGACTCGACAGCAATTCATTAAAATGGAATATACACCAGATCCCTCCTCCTTTCATAAGACTTCAAAGTACCATTACACCAAAACACCATGAACTTCATATTTCTTCACAATACAGTATCTTTAAAGCTAGCATTTTAGTTACATCACAGTGACCGCAATCATCTTTACTGGCTATATTTGCATATTTACCCTCCCTCCAATACCTCCAAATTACTTTTCTGAACTTATAATCTGAATTGCATGACAACCACTAATTGACGAGTGCTTAATGCAAAGAGAAGAGAAAATGGTATACAAAAAAATAAGAGAAACAATCAATGAGTCATATAACCAGTGACAAATGGGAGTACCGAGTGAAAATGTACAAATGCAAAGCCCCTTGAAACATGAGTAAACTTGTCCCTGACAAGACGAAGATCCTGCAAATCAAGAATGAAAGAATTACACATTTACCAAGGAATAAATTATTTCCAGTGAAACAAAATGAACAAATCAGATTTTACCTTTATTGGAGCATGTTTGGAAAATTCATAGCGAAGCATCTCCTCATCAGCATTTTCGTCCAGTCCCCGAACAACCAGAACATGGGTCGGACCTGTTAGTTATCAGCTTAGAGATTTGATTCACATAAAATATACCAAACAGAACTGAAAGAACATCTTAAAGCAACCTGCATCAAACCCCTTCCTTCCTGAGGGTGTTGAATTTGATATGGCTATGTCAGCTGATGGTGCATCATCACTCCGTGCCTCATTACACTGAGAAAAGGATAAAAAAACTATTATTTCAGCATCCCAAAACAAATCATAAATTACAAAGCAACATTTTGCTTTCAGTTTTCACCATGCTGTAGAAACGTCAAGCAACAGTTTATCAAGAAAAATAACTGCACATATTCTACTTATTTTGCAAATCCACCAAATAAAAGATACAAGTAGCAAGAAGGTGGCAATGTGATTTCTATCATGCCTATGAAACATACAATACAATACATGGAACAAAATTACCAATTTCCATTTCAGGGGAATAAAATGGCAGCAAGAGAAACAAATGGCTCACTTTAACTTGTCACCATTCTTCACCATAACTTGTCTGACAATTGCATTAATAACCGCCAGCAACGAAGGATGATTACCAATTATTCTTAAATTGTAAGAACAGAGCATGTAGAAAACAAACCTGAAAGCAGGATGTTCTACGAGCAAAATTAACACAGCCACAAATGGTGCACATCCAATCACATGGCACAGTCATACTTCTGTGATTACTGTGACCTGATTTCATAGCAGTCTCTTGACCAAATTGTCCACCCACCCCCCCAGTTGGCTTACTACTGAAAAAACAGAAAATTCAAACAAGAACAATTATCCATGGAGTTCATATTGTAAGGACACCATGTCTAAAAGTGTATAGCATAACATTTTCCATTTCTTTTAGCAAATAAAACAACATTTGATCAAAATATTACAAAGCCAAAAGTTGAGAGTATTTTCAACAGAAGCCAAAAAAAAATTAACCAAGTTATAGCACTATAAAAATTTCACCAACACGAATTCCAAAATACTGCACACAACGCAAAGTAATAGTAACTTGTTGCAACAGTAAGATAGCGAACTTTGAGGAGGAAAAGTAATACCTATATTCAAAGAAAAGCTTCCTACCATCCACAACAAGACCATCATCGCCAATTCTATCCATCATTGCACATGCTGCACCCTGTTACAACACAAGATTATTGTATCCAATTCCTCACCCCCAAAATAGACGAGAAGACCAAGATAAAATAGTAGGTACCACAGATGGAAAATCAATAAATGCAAACCCTCGAGAGATGCCCGAATTGCGCTCTTTGATTACACGAACATGACGGAGAGGGGCCCACTCAGCCTGATTACAAAGAAATACGAGTTGTGAAAATTTTATAATGAAATGAATTGGTAGGACTTGGAAAGAACATAAAAGCTTTAACTAAGTACCAGCATCTGATAAAGATCTTCTTCAGTTGTTTTTTGTAAGAGGCCCTTCACAACAACAGTGGCAGATGGAGCCTGTAAGAAACCAGATAATAATTTTAAAAAACTGATTAATATTAAACAAAAGAAAATGAAAATCCAGTAGCAGACACTAGACTTAAAAGAAGCACTCTGGAAAGCATACCACAGAAAAATTTGCAAGAGAGCGCTTCTCTTCCCGATCCCTTCGCTTTTCAATTTTCTCATGTCTACCATCATCAAAACTATCCTCACGTTGACTCCGACCATGACTCCGACCACGAGGGGATCTTGATCTAGCGTCATTATGATGTCCACGAGAGTGGGAACGCTCATGTCGTCTACGTGGACTGAAGGATCTTTCCCGACTCGAGCCTCTCTTATCACGTTCTCGATCGCGGGATCCTCGCCGCCTCCAATTATCATCTCTTCTAGTACCCCTCTCATATTCTGAATCATAACAGTAACGATCATAATCATAATCCCTCTCATGGCTATCCTCCCTATTTTGATGGGAGATGCGGGATCTGTAATCAGAGCCATTGAATGCATAATCATCATGTTTACGTCCCCCAAACCTAGTCGCCCTGACATTGTCGTGACCATGATAGTTATCAACATCGCAATACATGTCTCGAAACTGGTCAACTTCGTGGTATGGACCAATCTCACAGTCACGCAAGCTATCTATTTCACGATAGGAATCCATATATGGCTTCTCATGCCTCCTAGACTCTCTATCAGCAGGATATTGTTCCTCATACGTTCTCCTTCTGGATTGAGGCCAAACACCAGTAGCAGGAGGTGGGGGATAGTTGTCACTCTCCAGTACATCCTGGTGGAAGGCATTTCTTGGGTAGACATTATCCCTCGAGTATCGTTCATCCACAAACCTACTATCATCATATGAACCAGCCGCCCTGTAAAGAGATAAAATTCGAGGAAAAAAACAAGAGAAAAGAGATAATGTGATAACAAGCACCAATGATAACTGAAATAAAAGCATAGCTAAAATCATCAATTAAATACAGTTGCAATGGTAAGGACATGAAAGCACTCACCGATAGTTACGGTCATTTATTGCACCATACCCCTCCGGAGCCTGTGAATTCAAGAGAAGAAGCTATGTCAGCAACAAAATAGCAATCATGATAGGAGGATAGGGAAATCCATTCCATATGGCCACTGCCCCACAGCTTTCTCTAAATTTTCTTTAACGATGAGAGCAATCACAAGACCCTTTAAAATTTCTTGTATTAGTCCTTTTTTTTCTTTTTTTTTATTAAGGAGGAGACCACAATTACGCTGTTATTATCCCATCCTTGTTGGAGAGAATAGCGACCAGGATCCATTTCTTGAAATGCTCTTTCCAGGTGATATCAAGCTGAGAACTGCTGTAACAAAAATGGTATAAACAAACAAACAGGCGTATACAGTTATAGTTGGGTGAATCAAGAAGAAATAACAACTAATTCCAGGTCTTGCAAATTCCCAACTCAAGATGCTCCTCCAATGAATAATTATCAAGGTAAACTAAACCAATATGAGATACAGACGAATAGGCTATTCGTTTTTTAAAATTTTGTTGACCAGAAAAGCAGCATGTATCTTAGCATGCAAAACAGAAATATAACATGTGTTACATATGTTTTCCTACAACCCAAACAAAACCATTTTCACATATCCACAATCCAAGCTCTGGAAAATAAAAAGCTTAGCAGGCAAAACACTTAAATCATCTTCAGATTCCTCTGCAACCGCCATTGCAACCACCACAGCGGCCAGCGGGTCACCGGCACCCTTTATGGTGTCGCCGCCATATCTCTCACCACCACCGCCACTCCGTCCCCACAATAAAATCCCACAAATTTCACAAAGCTTAAACATTAGCTCTACCCACCCCAAGAAAAAACATGGTTAAAAATTAAAAATTAATTCGGGCATCAATATAATGTAATAAGTTGCCATACAATCGAATAACAAACCATATGGACTGGCGAGGGAGATGGAGCTGTTGATGGAAAGGGCACGAGTGACACCGCAGACGAAACGGAGTTGGCCGTCGCCGAAGGAGATGGCGGCGAAGATGATCGATTTGGTGAGGGATGGTTAGATCTTCTGGGGTTGGTGTAGAGAGTTTACGGTGGTCGTAGAAAAAGGATGCTGCTTCAGAATCAGTGCTTTGTTTCGTTACTCTCTTTGGTTAACAAAAAAAACATTTATGAGTTTACGGGTCGCGTTGGCTCGGCTTGGGGGCCTTGGGCTTGGGCCTGAGCTTTGGTTTCTGCTTGGGTCCCTTTCAAGCCTTTCTTTTTTTAGGTTGTGTACTTTCAAGCCTGGGTGTATTTGGATTGAGGAGAAAAAATTGAGTTAAGTTTTAAGGGTTAAAGTTTTAGTAGGGTAAAAAAATATTAATGGTTTAATTATTAAAGAAATTTGGTAAGAAATTAAAAAAAAGTGGATGAAAATGGGTCTGACATATAATTTAATTTTTAATTAAAATAACAATAATTCCAAGAGATGCATCTATATCTATTATTATAATAATGAAAATCTAATAAAAAGTAAGAAAAAATCATAAAATCATCCTCACGTTTGTACCAAATGTTCGGAAAATACCACATGTTTGTAATTGAGTCAAATAAACCTCAAGTTTGTTAATTTTAACAGATCACATCCTAATTTTAAAATTGTCTTAAGACGTGTTTGGTTCTTCTAAAAAATTACCTTAGTTTTAGCTGATATAAAAATTAATTCATAAAAAAATAACATTGAAATTTTTTTCTCTCTCTCCTTACACTAGATAGCAGACGTGACATAACCTAATAAAAAAAATAAAAAAATTTAATCCAAATAATTATATAATGCTCAATTATGTTTTACTGCATTTTCCACATAAATTTGGATGTTATTTAGAAATTCTAAAATGGTTGATACTCGATTTAATATAATCCAGACAATTAATTAACTCGTGTCCAATTTTATTTTTTTTACTTTTGATGAAATTTTAAAATTTACATTACTTTTGGTTTGCATTTCTAGATATGTTAGGATTGATTTTACTTTAAATTTTATTTTTTTAATTTTTTCCATGTCAGTATTTATCAGGTATTAGGAGAGATTCACATTATTTTTTAATAAATTAATTTCCACATCAACCAAACAGGTTTTAAAACAATTTTGAAATCAGGGTGTCATCTGTTAAAATTGACAAACGTGTAGTTCTATTTGATTTAATTGTAAACATGGGGTATTTTTCGGACATTTAATACAAATGTGAGAATGAATTTATTGCTTTTTCCTAAAAAGTAATGCAAAAGTAATGCTTTTCCTAGTTATTTTTATGGCATTAATATCTAAGTTAGTTACGTGTAAACTTATTTTTTACTATTCGGTGCTCCACCTCTTGAACTATTCATTACATGCATTAATAAAGCTTCTCGTTAATAATGTACAAAAGAAATGAAAAATTGCAGAGATTACAATAGCCTGCAATTCTCAATCCCTCTTCCAACGAAAAAGGTCAGCATCTCTAACTATGATGCCTTGTCCTCCACCATCCTTCATACATCTTTCGTAGTACACTTTCAATTCATCTTTTTTTTTCCCTACCAAATTAGTATTTCATTTTGTTAATTTATAAAAAATAGGTCAAATGAAAGATCTAGGACCAAGAAGAAAAAAAAATCGCTTCTAAATTGCCCCTACCTTATGCAATTGAGAATGTCACTTCGCTATACCATTGATTTTGTTGGCCGACCTTTGTTGTATTCACCAATACCCATCACCCGCCACCATTGCCTAACTCAGATTTCTTGTATGCTTTCATAGTTTGTTAATATAACAGATCTACAGAAAGAAAGAAAAATACAACTCATTTATTATGTTCTAAGGAGTGAAAGATAGGGAAGTAAACCTAATTTTCTACTGAAATAGGGATAGTGTTGCTACCCGAATTAGGATTTTTCGTCACAACTTTTACGCATTTTATTGTTTATCACATTATTATCCCGTCTATGTCAAATTTCTATCGATTTTTGATCTTCGGTTATTTATTTTAATGTTCCACGTCATTTCGTGTCTTTTTTAGTTTTTCGTATTTTTGACTTGTCTTTTCGCGCGAACTTCTATTGGTCCCGAGTAAATTTCCTCAGACCGCAGATCGAACACGTTATTTCTTTAATTGATAATTATCTACTTTTTTTCTCTTTTGCATCATCCAGTTTGGTTTCGTTCAATTTTTGTCGTTATATCATTTATTTTTCATCCGAACGTTTGACATTTCCGAACGAGAAAATTCGGACGTTAAACCGAACTTTTTCTTTATTTACTGTCTACTAGTTATTTTGTCTCATTTTTCTGCACCTTTTGGTCCTCTCGGTTTGGGCATTTATTCATTTCAAGCGAGTTCACTCGTGCCATAGCCCGAACCGAAAATATCCCGTTCGTGCCAAATTAATGCATCTTCATCCAAAATTGCATCACCTTTCTCCTAGCTAGGCTCACCGACGACGATTGATCATCACAAAAATCCCATCAATCATTCTTGGCCACACAAACTCTCGCTTGGTCCTCACTCCGGCCAAATCATCATCACCAAGCCTCGTCACCCTATTCCCAAACCGACGACCGATTCTCAGCCACACACACCCTCAACCGACTTCAATCTTCTCCTATAAATACCGAGCTCCATACAACAAGAACAGGGGGACCAATTTCATGCTCTAGTACCCCCCCTTTTTTATTCATGCTCTCCCTCTGCTTTGCTTTCAATCAATTTCAACTGTTTTATTTTAATTAATTACTTGCTATGTTGTTTTAATTAATTAATTGTTGCCTCTGTCCAGTTAATTAATTGCGGCACCAAAATTCACTCTCACTCCCAATTTCTTGCGCATCCTTCTTGGCCTAAGCTCTCCTGGCAAGGTAACCCTCTATCTCTCTAGCTTTTCCATTAATTTTCGTTTGTTGTTCTTAATGCATTAATTAATTGCTCAAAATTGCTTCAAATATTTTGTTCTCATGTCAATTTCATTTCCCTTTCATCAATTTAATTGCGAGTGGTCTTGGTTAATTAATTGCATAATTTCCATTTAATGCTTATTTTTCCTACTTATTAAAATTGCCACTGTTTTCATTAAAAAAATACTTGTTGTGACCACTTGATTGAGTTGCTGGAGTGTTGTTAAGGTTATTGAGTCTATTTTTTTTAGGGGGGGGGGGGGTTATTGATCGGGTTCTCGGCCAACGCATCGGAGACGTGAGGAAGAAGAAGGAAAGAAAGGAGAAAGGTGTTGGGCGGGAAAAAGAAAGGTGATGGGCTTGCCTTTTGCCAAGCCCATTTGTTTTAATTAAATTTTGGGCTTGGATAAATTCCAAGCCCATTATTTGGTCGTCCAAAATCAGAAAATGAGCCTAGCCCGACCCATTACAATTTTTCGTATGATTAAAATACCGCATTATTTTCGTGCATTATTTAAATGTTCGTATGCCATGATTATATATTTATGCCATGTTTATTAAATCGTTTGCTTTAATCGCATGTTTTTTTTAATATTTCGTAAAATTGTTTAATTAATTATTTCGACTTGTTGTAATAATTAATTATTTATTTTATCTCTTGTTGTAATACTTAGGGAATTATTTTAATTGTTGTGTTGTAATAATTAGTTAAGTAATTATTTTAATTGTTGTGTTGTAATAATTAGTTAAGTAATTATTATAAATTGTTGGTTTGTAATAATTAGTTAAGTAATTAGTTAAAAATCGTGTATGTTTGTTTATACCTATATTATTATCACTTGTCACTAATTTCGGTTTTGAAGGGACGGTTCAATCGGGGTTCGTCAAAAATTGTACGCTTATCTTAAACTCTTTTATTTATTTTTTGCATGGATATTTATTAGAAATGTTAAAAATCCAAATCGAATCGTATGCATGACCACTTAGAAAGCGTCAGAACCCGCACACTCGTATGCATGACATTTAGAATTGTTAGAAATTAAAATCAATCTCACATGAATAACATGTTTAAATCACTTGTTTTAAATGCCATGAAATTAATTGCTTTTATTTGTGCTCATATTAATACATGTGTTTTGGTGGCTTCGATCCCACACGGTTTATTGCATTCATTAATTGGTATTTTGTTAGTTATGCATGATAGATCACGTAGTAATTAATATAATCATGCATGGCCCAATGATAATAAAAGGGGTGCCCGCTTTAGTAAAAAACGGTAATAATTCCATTAGACGGAAATACTTGTCCCGAATTTGTCCCAACCGGTCCCGAAATTGTCCCGACCCTACGAAATACTAAAGCGGTGTTTCCTCTAAGGGACCAATTACGTGCTTTTAAATGTTTTAAAATACCTCTCTTTTACCGGTAACCTTTTCACATGTGACTCGGGTGCCTAACACCTTCCCGAGTCCATAATACGACCCCGAACCTTTGTTCTTGGGTTTAGACCCTTTGTGCCTTAGTTTATTTTATTTTATGCCATGACGATTAGGTTTCCTAAACCTAGAAATAAATAGGGTGGCGACTTCATTTGCATTATGTGAGACGAGTTCAATGCTTGTCTCGCATCCGTCCCGAACCGTTTAACAAAATCGAAAAGGGGGTGCGACAGTTTGGCGACTTCACTAGGAACACTTTAGGGTCGGAGTCGGTTTTTTTATTTATTTACTCACTTTAAATAAATTGCTTTCGTGATTGCTATTTGTTATTCGCTTTGATAAATTGTTCATTCGCATTTTACACATTGTGTGCCTTATTGTCGGGCCATGTTACGAAAGAAAATTAGGAAGGTATTAGTGAAGCTTTGTGGGCCCAGGTCCCAATGTGCTTTCATGAACCCTAACTCGGACTTGAACCCCTAAATGGTTGAGCGCACCGTGATCCTTTGTGATTCGTTAAAGCAATCAAATATCCATTTATTGAGGGACCCCTTTCAGGGTATCTTCCGGGAACCTTTCAACCAGTTAGAAAAAAGTCAGAATCAGAGCCCCAACATATGCATCATGTTCGTGCATTTATTTCATTGATACCATGTATTTATGTGTTATGGCTTTATTTATATTTTGTCCTCATGTTTTATTTTTCGCTAACATAAGAATTTTATTTCTCGAAAAAGCCCCACACCGCTTGTTCACTCAAAAATGGCAACACCCACGATGCTTTCATTTAATACTTTCGGGATTTCAAGCTACAACGATCAGTTAGAACAAAGGGATACGTTGAAGTCAGGTTTTGTTCCCGATATTACTACCAAGAATGGGATGGAGGTAGTGGAGTTTAACGTTTCGGAACTTAGAAAATTAAGGAACGAATTAACTGCGGAGGAAGAAACGCGATTTCGGTGCAAATGTGGGAAACTCGCGACCTTAATGGATGTGAAGGTCGATTTAGGATGCATTTGAGCGGCTTTGAAATTTTGGGACCCTTACTATCGCTATTTCTCTTTGGATCAAGGATTGGGCCTAACCCCTACTCTAGAGGAGTACGCCGCGAATACTTTATTTCGTTCCCCCAATGTCAAGCATTTATCAGAATATCCTTGCCGAGTTTGCTGACGTCAAGCTAAGGCTAGACAAGCTAGTAGGGATTCCAACCCGTTGGAAGGACAAGAAGCACGTCTAGTGCTAGTCGGACATCGAAGAGCAAATTTTTTCGAAGGTTGACGCATTCAAAGAGTTGAAAAGAATCGTGCGTCAGCTACCTACTAGTCTATCTTTTTACACCATGTAATGATATGTTTCTAGATCCCCTCTACTAGCCATTTTTTTTCTTTCTAGATTACGATGTTTGTAAAACTTTGGAAACAAAAAAAGTCAATGACAAACTTCGCAATTATTCGGATAATTATGGAGTGAGTGTCTTTTCCTTACTTTATACATCCAAAGGCATGAAACGGCTATCGCCTATGATTAAAATGACCTTCCCCGAAATGATATGATTCAGCCTAGGGTAAAATAAGCTAGAAGGTATATAGACTTATGGAGGACGTAGCCCTTAGAGTTGGCTCGGTTAAACACACTCGGATATGGACAAAAGCAAGATGTTACCGTGAGTGTGAAGATGGAGGGGGAGGAATTGAGCACGGCAGATTCGTTATGAACATACACGAGGCTTAAAGACCACAAGGTTGTAAAACAAAAAGTAATACACGCGTATCTCGCATGCAAACGGCCAACGACGATTACAAGCTTTGATTTCCCAGATGAATGAATAAAGGAAGGAGTAATCTCAACTTAATCAATATTCATCATCCAAGGATTGAATGTCAAATGTACAAGAGTGTTATTTATGGTTATTACAAAACAAGGTTGAAAAACCCTTAAAAACGCTGTTTTGCGCGAGCTGACGATTTCTAAGCGTCATCACGCCCTGCCTACTACAGAACATCACGAAACCTTTTATTTTGGGCGTCATCACACCGTGTCTGGGACTCATCACGTCCTGCCTGCTATGGAACATCGCGAAACCTTCTGTTTTAGGTGTCATCATGCCATGTCTAGGCGTCATCACGTCCTGCCTGCTACGAAACATCACAGAACCTTCTGTTTAAGGCGTCATCACGTCGTGCTTTCTACGAAACATCATGAAACCTTCTATTTTGGGTGTCACCACGTCGTGTCTGGCGTCATCATGTCGTGCCTGCTACGAAACATCATGAAACCTTCTGTTTTGGGCGTCATCATGGCGTGCCTGCTACGAAACATCACGAAACCTTCTATTTTGGGCATCATCACGTCGTGCCTGCTACAAAACATCATGAAACCTTCTATTTTAGGTGTCATCAAACCCACACAATTTCACCAAAACGTGATTTGTTACTTTCTCCTCACTTCGTGCCGGTTCCTTTCCCTTTGGCATGATGTGGAACCGTCAGTAGAACCCGTCCTTCATCAAGAGCTAAGTCCTCGCTCCTCGTGGCTCCAATCCATAGTATGATATTCATCGCTCTACTCCTCGTAATGGGTCCCTTTGGTATGACGTTTCGCTCTTCAAGTGGTGACGTGTTCGTAAACACATCGCGAAAGGAGAATTTCCTAGCGTGATAACGTTAGCTACTTGTGCTGGTTTGTTTCAGAGGTTTCGTAGGTTGCATTAAAGATCACATTACGCCATTGGAATGAATAAAGGCTTCCTTCGTATTTCCACCGAAAACGCTCATGATCAATCCAAGATGTATCATCTTTTCATCCATCTTAAAAGTATTAAGTAAAAGTATGGCCGAAAAAGTGAACAAGCAACGTGGAGGCCTCAGGATAGCATATCACATGCATACTATTGCTTATACTTACCATTATTTTGTCTATTTTTTCAGGTTAACGATAGCTCCCAGAAAGCGAACTATCCCCCACTTTCGTCAAAATTTTGTGCGGCAGTTAAAACTCCCACATTTTAATCTTGTGCGGCATTTAAAACCCCCACGTTCCAATCTAGTACGACGATTCAAACCCCCAAGTTTCAATCTTGTGCGGCGGTTCAAACCCCCACTTTCATCAAAAATTTGTGCGGCGGTTAAAACCCCCATGTTTCAATCTTGTGTGGCGGTTCACACCCCCACGTTTCAATCTTGTGCGGCGGTTCAAACCCCACTTTCGTCAAAATTTTGTGCGGCGGTTAAAACCCCCACGTTTCAATCTTGTGCAGCGGTTCACACCCCCACGTTTCAATTTTATACGGCGGTTTAAACCCCCACTTTCGTCAAAATTTTGTGCAGCGATTAAAACCCCCACGTTTCAATCTAGTGCGGTGGTTCAAACCCCCACTTTCGTAAAAAAAATAATTTGTGTTGCGGTTCAAACCCCCTTGTTTCAATCTTGTGCGGCGATTCAAACCCCCACATTCCAATCTTGTGTGGCGGTTCACACCCCCACTTTTCGTCAATTTTGTGTGACGGTTCACACCCCCACTTTCGTCAGGTTCGTGCGGCGGTTCACCCCCCACTTCAATTTCGATTGCATAGACATGAAAGGAATCTTCGCCATTAGTATTTCTATTTTTTCGTTAATTTTAAATTCTGTATCTTGGGATATCTTTTCCCTTTGAACTTACTATTTCACTCCCTTTTTTATTTCAGGTGCAGTGAGACTTATAAACCTAGGGGCAAGTGAGTGAAATGGTGACCAAAAGAAGGTGTTGGAAAACGTCAATAGTTAAAGCGCATTTTTCAGGGAAGTTCATTTTCCTTTTAGTCTAAGCCTTTTACAGTCTTTGTATAGTCATTTTTTTACATTGGGGGAAATTTTGAATTTACCCTCTAAAATTGTTAAAACTTTTCAAGTTTTATAGTTGTAAAAAAAAAAAATTGTAAAATTTAAAAATCCACACTACCCTCATAATTTTCAAAACTTCCATAAATTTATTACATCACAGATGACTTGCATATTCATTTAAAATTATATGACATGCATGATCTCGTCTGTTAGCTCTTATATCCATGACATGTTAGACGTAAGCAGTTATAAACACGACCCTATGAGCATTTAGGCCTTCACGCCTTATTTCTTTCATGAGTGCAAATGCTAAACTAAGTGCTAGTTAGATTTGCATAATATCCAGGGTATATGCACCATTAGACATGGGATAGCGGTAAGATGACATTGGACTTTGCTTTTGTTCTTCTTCCATATTTTTCATTTTTAAAAATTTTTACCCTCAAACACATATCTTTGTACACCATTGTACAACTCTATCAACCACCCAAAAGCCTTTTATCTTTTTCTAAACCAAGTGAGTAATGCTCGACTGGGACCACTAAACTGGAATTGAAAATACACATCGAGCAAGGGAATAACGAGGAAACCCTTAGGGAATCGCTGACAAATCAACGTCAGAAGAAGGCCAAATAAATGGAGACTTGACGGCCTCTGCCAAAGACAGAAATGAGAACAGACCAGACAAAAAAACAAGAAAAGATTGTACTTGCTTTGCTTGAAAAAAAAAACACCAAAAAAAAAGAAAAAAAATCAAAAAAATCAAAATTAGAAATAAAAAGTGTTCAAAGAACACAATCAAAAAAACAACAACAGAAGCAAGTACAAAAAAGAAACGGTTGAATATCAATAACAAAATGATCTCAAAAGGAAAAGATATCATTCCTTGCGAATATTGAAGAACTTGGGCACGGTGCCCACAAAACAATCCAGAGGGAACATCTCCAGCGGAGATTCAAGAATTTGTGCACTTTGCCCTCGCAACAATCAAATCATCGGGCATTGTTCACCGCAGTTTGCCCTCGCTACAATCAAATCGTCGAGCATTGTTCACCGCACTTTGACCTCATCGCAATCAGTTGTCGACCACAAACTCACTAAAAACCTTTCCCGGAAAAAATAGACTTTTCCTTTTCTTCTACATATTTCTCCTTTTTTTCTCCTTCGCAAAGTCCTCTTGATTATTAGAATGCCCATGCATGTGCATCTTTCACTCGGATTGACATTGCAAATTTAATTTTTGTGCTACGTTTGTCGCATCTTTATGAGCGTAAACACTTAGCCTTGTTTCTGAGCGTGAGTGCAAACACTAATATCAGATGAAGACTGCTTATGGCTACATATTGTGGGAAAGTCTTGTTCTTAAGGTCGTTATCTCCTGGGCAAGATGCAGACGCTTTCTAGGCTTGTATCAAACATGCTTGTATGACAGAAAAATTGGATGACATGTTCTCCAGAAATGCTTAAATTTGTTGAACTTTTTCTTGATAGGGCAGTTGTTTTCATCTTGATAAAATATTGGGGGCAAACCTTAGGGTAGTGTGGGAATACTTTCATATACATCATATATGATTTGATCTCATTGTTTACCCATTTATCAAATGCTCTTTCTTTTTCCATCCGTATTGCTTCGTATTTGCTTTCTTCCTACTTGCAAGATACAGATTATGGAAGAAAACTCTGACAAAATCTAGCATTAATGGGTTTCGATGAGAAAATCGTTATAGTGCCCTCGTCATGGATTTCCATCAACAAATCCAATCAAGTTATGAAAACCGGAGCCACTAGTCGGAGCAACAATCCATAAATTCACAAGGCATCTAACTTGAGCCATAAATATTCTATTGGAGTACGTTACCACTCCCTAATCAACTTCGTGCGGCGGATCACGCCCCCTCACGGCCAAATCAATTTCATACGGCGGGTCACGCTCCCTCACGGTCAAATCAACTTCGTGTGGCGGATCACGCCCCCTCACGGCCAAATCAACTTCGTGCGGCGGATCACGCTCGCTCACGGTCAAATCAATTTCGTGTGGCGGTCCATTTCCCCCACCAAACCAGCATCCGAATGAAGTACGTTACCACTCCCTAATCAACTTCGTATGGCGGTCCATTACCCCAACATCTTCATCGACGCCCAAATTTTACGTTTCCCCGCATCAACGTCCGGAGAGCGATAGCCTCGCATGGACATGCAATCTCATTTTTTAAATGCGGTGGCTTTCAACCACTCTCCAATGTATCCGAATGCAGTGGCTTTCAATCTCCAATGTATCCGAATGCGGTGGCTTTCAACCACTCTCCAATTTATCTAAATGTGGTGGCTTTCAACCACTCTCCAATCTATCCGAATGCGGTGGCTTTCAACCACTCTCCAATCTATCACACGCAATGTCTTTCAACCACTCTCTAGCTCAATTCATGCAATGGCTTCCAACCACTCTTCATTTCAGTTCGCACGGTAAATTCGATGTAAGACCTATTTTCCTACATACACCTTGTCTTTTAAATTTGCGTAAGCGGTTTGTCCCCATGCCTCGTCTTTTAAATTTGCGTAAGCGGTTCGTCCCTATGCCTCATCTTTCAAATTCGCGTAAGTGATATGTCCTCATTATCTGAGAAGACCACATCTCCTCATTATCAGAGAAGATCATCACTTCCTCAATATCCGAGAAGACCATCTTTCAGAGGTGACCAACATTCCTCCTACATCCGAGCAAAGGTACGTTACTATCAACCAAAGGTACGTTTCAATTCTCATTTGCTTTTCTGTTAAGCGTATGACTGCGAGTGCTACCCTCGCCCTACGTGTTATATTTTTCACTTTTGTATTTATAACATATGACTGCGAGTGCTACCCTCGCCCTACGTCATTTACTTTTCTGTCAAAGCGTATGGACTGCGAGTGCTACCCTAGCTCTACATCATTTACTTTTTTGTCAAAGCGTATGGACTGTGAGTGCTACCCTCGCCCTACGCCATTTACTTTTCCATCAAAACGTATGGACTGCGAGTGCTACCCTCGCCCTACGTAATTTACTTTTCTGCACAAGCGTATGGACTGCGAGTGCTAACCTCGCCCTACGTAATTTACTTTTCTGCATAAGCGTATGGATTGCGAGTGCTACCCTCACCCTACGTCATTTACTTTTCTGTCAAAGCGTATGGACTGTGAGTGCTACCCTCGCCCTACGCCATTTACTTTTCCATCAAAACGTATGGACTGCGAGTGCTACCCTCGCCCTACGTAATTTACTTTTCTGCACAAGCGTATGGACTGCGAGTGCTAACCTCGCCCTACGTAATTTACTTTTCTGCATAAGCGTATGGATTGCGAGTGCTACCCTCACCCTACGTCATTTACTTTTCTGTCAAAGCGTATGGACTGTGAGTGCTACCCTCGCCCTACGCCATTTACTTTTCCATCAAAACGTATGGACTGCGAGTGCTACCCTCGCCCTACGTAATTTACTTTTCTGCACAAGCGTATGGACTGCGAGTGCTAACCTCGCCCTACGTAATTTACTTTTCTGCATAAGCGTATGGATTGCGAGTGCTACCCTCACCCTACGTAATTTACTTTTCCGCACAAGCGTATGGACTACGAGTGCTATCCTCGCCCTACGTGATTTAGATTTCCACAATTTACATTTTCTCATTACCAAAGAAGTTTACATTTTATACTATTCACATTTAAGTTATAATGCATTCAAAACGTGGTGATACCTGAGGCAACCGTCTTTACTGCTTATCAAAAATTTCAATTACACTCTATTTTTGATTAGACAGTAAAGAAGGGGCAACTGTTACTACCCGAATTTGGAATTTTGGTTACAACTTTTACGCATTTTATTATTTATCACATTATTATCCAGTCTACGTCAAATTTCTATCAATTTTTGATCTGCGGTTATTTTTTTTAATATTCTGAATCATTTCGTGTCTTTTTTAGTTTTTCGTATTTTTGATAGACTTTTCGCGCGAACTTCTATTGGTCCCGAGTAAGTTTCCTCGAACCGTAGATCGAACATGTTATTTCTTTAATTGATAATTATCTATTTTTTTCTCTTTCGTGTCATCCAATTTGGTTTCGTTCAATTTTTGTCGTTATATCATTTATTTTTCGTCCGAACGTTGGACATTTCCGAACAAGAAAATTCGGACGTTAAACCAAACTTTTTCTTTATTTACTATCTACTAGTTATTTTGTCTCATTTTTCTACACCTTTTGGTCCTCTCGGTTTGGGCATTTATTCATTTCAAGCGAGTTCACTCGTGCCATAGCCCGAACCGAAAATATCCCGTTCGTGCCAAATTAATGAATTAATGTCCAATTAATGCATCTTTATCCAAAATCGCATCACCTTTCTCCTAGCTAGCCTCGCCAATGACGATTGATCATCACAAATATCCCATCGATCATCCTTGGCCATACAAACTCTAGCTTGGTCCTCACTCTGGCCAAATCATCATCACCAAGCCTCGTCACCCTCTTCCCAAACCGACGACCAATTCTCAGCCACACACAACCTTAACCGACTTCAATCTTCCCCTATAAATATCGAGATCCACAAACCAAGAACAGGGGGACCAATTTCATGCTCTAGTGCCTCTTTTTTTTATTCATGCTCTCCCTCTGCTTTGCTTTCAATCAATTTCAACTGTTTTATTTTAATTAATTACTTGCTATGTTGTTTTAATTAATTAACTGCGGCACCAAAATTCACTCTCACTCCCAATTTCTTGCGAATCCTTCTTGGCCTAAGCTCTCCCAGCAAGGTAACTCTCTCTCTCTCTCTAGCTTTTCCATTAATTTTCGTTTGTGTTCTTAATGCATTAATTAATTGCTCAAACTTGCTTCAAATGTTTTGTTCTCATGTCAATTTCATTTCCCTTTCATCAATTTAATTGTGAGTGGTCTTGGTTAATTTATTGCATAATTTCCATTTAATGCTTATTTTTCCTACTTGTTAAAATTGCCACTATTTTCATTAAATAATACTTGTTGTGATCACTTGATTAAGTTGTTGGAGTGTTGTTAAGGTTATTGAGTTTGTTTAGGGGGGGGGGGGGGGGGGGTTTATTGATTGGGTTTTTCCTTGGTCGCCGACCATGGTGCCGGAGACGTGTGGAAGAAGAAGGAAAGAAAGGAGAAAGGTGCTGGGCGGGAAAAAGAAAGGAAGCCAAACCCATTTGTTTTAATTAAATTTTGGGCTTGGATAAATTCCAAGCCCATTATTTGGTTGTCCAAAATCAGAAAATGGGCATAGCTCGGCCCATTACAATTTTTCGTATGATTAAACACCACATTATTTTCGTGCATTATTTAAATGTTCGTATGCCATGATTATTTATTTATGCCATGTTTATTAAATCGTTTGCTTTAATCGCATGTTTGTTTTAATATTTCGTAAAATTGTTTAATTAATTATTTTATCTCTTGTTGTAATACTTAGGGAATTATTTTAATTGTTGTGTTGTAATAATTAGTTAAGTAATTATTTTAATTATTGTGTTGTAATAATTAGTTAAGTAATTATTTTAATTGTTGTGTTGTTATAATTAGTTAAGTAATTATTATAAATTGTTGGTTTGTAATAATTAGTTAAGTAATTAGTTAAAAATCGTGTATGTTTGTTTATACCTATATTATTATCACTTGTCGCTAATTTTAGTTTTGAAGGGACGGTTCGATCGGGGTTCGTCAAAAATCGTACGCTTATCTTAAACTCTTTTATTTATTTTTCGCATGGATGTTTATTAGAAATTTTAAAAATCTGAATCTAATCGTATGCATGACCACTTAGAAAGCGTCAGAACCCGCACACTCGTATGCATGACATTTAGAATTGTTAGAAATTAAAATCAATCTCACATGAATAACATGTTTAAATCACTTGTTTTAAATGCCATGAAATTAATTGCTTTTATTTGTGCTCATATTAATACATGTATTTTGGTGGCTTCGATCCCACACGGTTTATTGCATTCATTAATCGGTATTTTGTTAGTTATGCATGATAGATCACGTAGTAATTAAATTAATCATGCATGGCCCGATGATAATAAAAGGGGTGCCCGCTTTAGTACAAAACTGTAATAATTCCGTTAGACGGAAATACTTATCCCGAACTTGTCCCGACAGGTCCCGAAGTTGTCCTTACCCTACGAAATACTAAAGCAGCGTTTCCTCTGAGGGCCCAATTACGTGCTTTTAAATATTTTAAAACACCTCTCTTTTACCGGTAACCTTTTCGGATGTGACTCGGGTGCCTAACACCTTCCCGAGTCCATAATACGACCCCGAACCTTTGTTCTTAGGTTTAGACCCTTTGTGCCTTAGTTTTTTTAATTTTATGCCATAACGATTAGGTTCCCTAAACCTAGAAATAAATAGGGTGGCGACTTCATTTGCATTATGTGAGACGAGTCCAATGCTTGTCTCGCATCCGACCCGAATTGTTTCGCGAAATCGAAAAGGGGGTGCGACAGATAGGTATGAATTTTTTATTATTTTTCCAATAATTATTATGAAAGAGGAGAAAAGAAAAGGAAGATGAAATAATTGTAAAATAAAAAATATAGGAAAA
Source organism: Viola odorata (assembly GCA_963691705.1). NCBI lineage: Eukaryota > Viridiplantae > Streptophyta > Magnoliopsida > Malpighiales > Violaceae > Viola > Viola odorata. Next base: position 33,512,931 of record OY829542.1, read on the forward strand.
AAGGAAAAGAAAATGGGAGAGATGGGTTGTTGCATGTGCTATGGTAATGGATTTGACAGAAAAATAGATGGAATGGGTTAATTGCTCCAAAAAATAATAGTTCATGGGCTTAAATTAAGGGGGAAAAAGGTCATGGGGTGTTGTACATGTTACGAATAGTTTAGGGTAGGGTTGAGCATTTTTAATTAATCTGACTGAACTGAACCATATCTAATCTGAATTTCTCTATTCGGTCGGATAAGTTCAGATTTGGATTGATAATCGGATAGAGGCTTAAAAAAACTCATTTGCTTCTCTTTAGGTCGGATATTGATCGGTTGCCGAATCCGTCAAATAATAATCAAGTTACGACTTAATACTGATATGCAAAACGAATTGTGCACAGTGATGATAAGTTCATTCCACCGAGATAAAGGAATAAATTTCGGTTTTTGATATGATGACTAATGCAGAAAGAGTAAAAATGGGGTTTGTTTTGATTGGAAAAAGATTAACAAAATAATAACGAAACATTGTAATTAAAAATGGACAAGGTCTAGAGATAGGTTGTGTGAAAAAAATGTGATAAAAGATCATAGGAAAGGCAAATACAAGGTTATGATTCAAGCATTAATTGATCATTGATTCAGAGATATTCTTTCATGACTTATGGAGAAGCTATAGCAACCGGGTACTTTTAGGTTCCCTCATTTCCACCTGCAACAAGTTTCTTAAAGGTACTCTTATGAAGAACCTCTAATTAATCTAACAACCTTAAAGGTACTCTTATAATATTTAACTAGACAATTGATAAATCCAGGGAAAGACTAACTCTAGGTCAAGATTAAGGTACTCTTATAGCCTTTGGACCTAATCATGCATTCACTCTAGTCTCAAATAGCCTTGAATTGAGATAGATCTGGTTGTTTACTTATTCTTTAGGCTTTATAATCTGCAGCCTTTGGGAACTACCATGGGCTAGAGCGGTAAGGAAAAATCTGGTGGCAACAAAGAGGGAATGAAAGCTTTGGAGAATACCACCAAAGATTCAAAGATCTTTAAAAAATCTGCCTCACTCATGGTGTTACTGATCAAGCCTTGATACAATATTTTTATGATGGCATGAGTTATAAACATAAGGAAAAATTGGACTCAGTGTCTATAGGAGCTCTTTAGGATTTGACTCCTACTCGAGCAAAGAACTTGGTGCAAACTTTGGCAGATAATTGTCATTATAATTTATCTTCTGAAAGATCTAACCCTTCAAGTAATCTTAATTTAGTTGTTTTGAAAAAACAATTAGTTGATATTGCTCTTTTTATGCAAAACTTGTCTACAGGTAAAAGCTTGTAGGAGTGGAAAGAATAAATTTAAATCAAAATGTCTCTGCAAGTTTTCAAGGTACAAAACTTCCAGAAAAATGCAAGGATAAAGGTACTTTTAATATCCCTTGTAAAATTGGAGAAAGAACTTTGGAAAAAGCCTTATGCGATTTGGGAGAAGATATAAATGTAATGTCCTTATCTAAATTTGAGAAATTGAACATAGGAAGCATGAAAGAAACCAGGGTAGTAATTCAACTGGCAGACAAATCCATCATACATCTTAAGGGAGTTGTAGAGGATGTCTTAGTACAAGTGAACTTTGTATATCCTATGGATTTTTATATTGTTGAAATGGATGAAGATTTGTCAGAAAAATCTACAGATGTACTGTTAGGAAGACCATTCCTAAGAACAGCTAGGCCTAAAATTGATGTTTTTGATGGAAGTCTCACTGTAGAGTTTGATGGTAAGATATTAAAGTTTAGCATGTATGATGTAATGAAACATCCCAATAAAATGCATAATGTTAACTTTATTGATATCTTAAAACCCTTTACTGAAGAAGTTTATGGTATGACTATAATTGACTCTCTTGATCATGTTCTTACCAGAGGAATTAAAAGTGAAAAAAATGGAGAAAAATAAGGAGGAATTGGTGGTCAACCAAAATGATAGGATTCTGTCACTTTTTGGCTTGAAGATTCTCCATGCCAGGAACGAGCAATCTCCAGAGTGGACCAAGTTTATTTTCTAGGGTCAAGAATATTTTCTTAGTCAGCTGTCAAACCTAAAGATATAGTGGACAGAGACATCAGACCCAGAATGCGAAAGAGAGAGAGTCGACAGGGTTGGCGCCTTTAATCATGGATAACTACAATTCAAATTGAGTCTTAATCCTCTTTTATAAATCCTTTTGGATAAAGGTACCATTTAGATTAGTTTTAAATTTAGGATTTGAATTTTTGGTTAGAGATAATTAAGGGAAGGAAAACTATTTAACCTACCTAGTATTATCAAAAACCTGGTCAGTCTTTAGTTGGATTTTTCTACTATTATTTCCAATACTTTTATTTTTGAACTTCATCTTATTCCTTGTTTCAAGGACTCTATTCTTGTGCAATTTAATTCAAGATTTTTTTTCCTATAATTATGTCTAGCTAATTTCTTTATTAATTCCTAGTAACGATCAATAGGAATATGATTAATTGCATTCCTAAGGTCTAATTAATCATCATCACTTCTGATTTGCATTCATAAATTCTCTAATTGTTTGTCATTTTGTTCAAATTAGGTTTATGCTTGATCAACCTAGATCTTAACTTAAGTAATTAGAGTCATTCTTTAAGGTTGCAGGAAACAACACACAACGCTAAGAAGATACAGTAGACACATAGATCGATCTCAGTATAATAATAACTCTTTGAGACTAGGAAGACTGAGTGATTTAATTAAGCCCCACTTGAGAAACTAGGTGTCTTAGTTAAGAGTTGTCTTCCCCTAATCAAGATTAATCTACTTAGTAAACCCTTTAACCAGCAAGGTGCTAGTTGGTTAAGATTACTTAATCGAGTGTGTCTTTTAGGTAATTTCAAATAGGAAGGAAGAAAGAGTCCTAAGGTAACTTGAATCTATAGAAACTCTATAAGTTAGGAGTTAAAATTCTTGTACCAATGATGAAATGCCATGAATCATATTGCCGAGTTAGTATCTTTACTGGGAATCTCTTTCATAATTATTGAATACCTAATTCGTTCCCATTATCTCATTACTTTATTTTCGTTAATTTGAAGAACAAAATTCCCATATATTTTCACATAAGTGATGAATCTGGTTTTCAAACATCAATAAAATTACACCATTTTTTCTGCGGACAAACCTCTTATCATTATCTACAGTTTTATTGCAGATTGTGCTAAGTTGTACTTCTTATTTATTTTTTATGAGTTTGGCACTCAATTAGTTACCTCATCGATTCTAGCCAAGCCTCTTCCATGCAACAAGTGGTCCGATGGAGATAAGAGAAGACAAATAATACGTTGTATTGTGGTTTTATCAACTTGTGAGTTTAATATACTAATTAGTTGTCAAACCTCTAAGGAGATTTAGGATGCACTTGCTATTGCTCATGAGGGAACTTCTCAAATTAAGGATGTGAGACTTAATGGCATGAAGAGTGAGTATGAGCTCTTTATTATGAGAAGTGATGAGACAATCTATGAGCTTAGAGCTAGGCTACAAAAGCTAGTAAATGTTATCGCCAATCTTGGCAAGGTGACTATGAACAAGAGATGGTTGAAAATATCTTTAGAATTCTTTCAAGCTCTTGGGATACTAAGGTAATGATAATGGAGGAATTCCATACCAAGATGACATATGGGAAACTTATTAGGTCCTTGATGGCTTCTGAAGAACAAGGAGGCTATGGGAAAATCCTCTTAGAAGAAGGATATGACATTCAACGCTATAGAGCAACAAGTGAATAATATCAAAATGGAAGAAAGGAAGGATGGCTCCTTGGCTCTATTTACTAAAAGGTTTCACAAATTTGTGAAAAGCGATGATGAAGATAAACAATCATAGAGGTGAAAAGGGAAACTCTTGTAGGCCAAAAAGGAAAAATGAGACCTTTGTTTTCTATGAGTACAACAAGTCAAGTCATGTAAGGAGTGAATGCCCATATCATTAGACACATTCACCACTCCAACCAATTTTAACGTTACTTTGCACAAAAATAATTACTAAGTGGTCTAAAAATTTACGAAATTTTCAAGTTTGGTCCTTATAATTTTAAATTATTCAATAAATTTAAAAAAAACTAAAAGATTATAATATTTTTTTAAGAATAATACTTAAAACCTTTCCATTTTGTTTTAAATTTTATGTTTATGTTTATTTTTTTATTTTTTATGGCTTACATATATAATATTGAGGTGAGAGTGAGCCTCATGCAGTCTTTTAAAGACCTATCATCACAAATTGTCACGTGAAATTATTATTTCTTCTTTTCAAAGAATCTTATCTTTTAATACTTTTTCAACATTTCAATACTTTTATTATTATTTATATTTTTTATTGCTAAAGAGTGAGTGGTTCCAACGTGGTATAAAATGACATTGGAACTTTTTCATATAATCTTAATATTATCTCATTTTCTAATTTATTCATTATTTATATTTTTTATTATTAAGGTGTGAGTGGTCATAAATTCGCATAAAATGACATTGGAACCTTTTCAATGTAATCCTATTTTTCAAAAAAAAATCAATAGGATTTAATCTTTAAAAAAATTATTGAATAATTTTTAAATTGTAAGGACCAAAGTTGAAAGTTTGATAAAATTTTAGACCATTAATAACTATTATCGTTCAAAATTGGATTGAGATTATCCCAACAAATAGTTGGGTAGTGAGAGCTTTGTTTGCCAAAGAAAAAAAAGGGAGGTGAGAAAGTAATGATTCGGTATATAATGGGATGATGCCCCTAGACACATGAAGGATGATGGGAGAGTTGATATGCACGCGCAGAATTAACATGCTATTTGTGTGCATGTCATATAAATATGCATGACTTGGTGAGGCCGATTGATTGCCTTTTGGTGATGTTGCTTGCTCATCTTTGCCTCTGTCATGACAGCACCTACTAGAAGATAAAAATCATGGAGAGAGACTTTCTCTCTCTCTTCCCTCGTGTATTTTAGGAGATAAAAAGATGTCCTCTTGCTCTCTGCACCTTCTCTCCTTTTATAGGAGGTCTCAGCAGTGTTGAGATAGTGCAGTGAGTTAAATACAAAAATATTCTTAGAGTAAAGTACAAAAATACCGCCCTAATATTTATTAGTATTATTAGTAATTATTAACGAAAGCTTTTAATTGCAAGAGATTGTAATTCTATTGATAAGCGCATATTTTTTAAGGTAACAATAATGATCTACAAGCATTGCAGAAGTAGTTATTCTTTTTGTTTTTCTCTTAAGATGTTTTTCTGTGTTTCTTTTGAATATAAGACTAATGTTCTTCCACTAACATTTTCAAACTTGGTAAAAAAAAATGGAGGTGATAAAGTAATGATTAGGCATATAATGGGATGATGCCCGTAGACACATGAATGATGGTGGGAGAGTTGATATGCACACGCGGAATTAACATGCTATTTGTGTGCATGTCATATAAATATCCATGACTTGGTGAGGCTGATTGATTGCCTTTTGGTGATGTTGCTTGCTCATCTTTGCCTCTGTCATAACAACACTTACTAGAAGATAAAAATCATGGAGAGAGACCTTCTCTCTCTCTTCCCCCGTGTAGTTTAGGAGATAAACATATGTCCTCTTACTCTCTGCACCTTCTCTCCTTTTATAGGAGGTCTCAGCGGTGTTGAGACGGTGCACTGAGTTAACTACAAAAATGTTCTTGGAGTAAAGTATAAAAATACCCCCTAATATTTATTAGTATTATCAGTAATTATTAACGAAAGCTTTTAAATGCAAGAGATTGTAATTCAATTGATAAGCGCATATTTTTTAAGGTAACAATAATGATCTACAAGCATTGCAGAAGTAGTTATTCTTTTTGTTTTTCTCTTAAGATGTTTTTCTGTGTTTCTTTTGAATATAAGACTAATATTTTTCCACTAACATTTTCAAACTCGGTGAGTCAAGTTCACAACAAATCTTAAAATCTCACCATCAACATGGAAAAAAAAATGTTCCTATTCTATGTAACCAAATCCTTGTTGCACGAAAAAAAATTGTACAAGTCATGAAAATGTTCAAAAATAGACACTGCATATGGAACAAAAAGGGAGAATGCTAAAGTTTTCACACACTTAATAGAGTAGTACTATACATACTAACAAATTCTACAAACTTTTCATACTAATGTCAAAATATGAATGGTATTTCATTAATTCACTTAAGGGTCCCATCACTTAAAGTATATATTTAGATTTTGACATATCAGTTAGTATAAAAAGTTTGTAACATTTGTTAGTAGGTGAAGGGTTTTCCCACTTGATATGTTCGAGACGTCGTCCACTTCAAAGCTTGTGAACTTGACTCGAGGGGGGATTTGTAAAAGGAGAAATTTTATAGACCTACCACAAACTGCCACGTGAAATTATTTGTAACATTTAAATTAGTCATCCACAATGTGTCAAGTGTTGTATTTAATTTTCCATATTTTATTTAGTGACAATCAAGATTTTCCATATCACTAAATAAATAAAAGTTTGAGTAATTTTAATTATTTAATTTATTAATTGATTAATGGCCACAAATCAACATTTTTCATGTGTCAATTATAATTTAAATTAATTTAAATCTCTTTATGGGTCAAGTTTACCATATATTATTAATTGTCACTACCTCGTTGTGTCAAGATTGGATAATTTACGCGCCTAATGCCTTCCTTTGGATATGGTAGTCATTTCTTAAGTTACCATATAGGTTGGATTCCATAATTAATTGAAGTATCTCTTACTTAATGATCAAACAAACCATTAAGGGAAAGATCTCCACAAGTATCTTGGCACATCAAACTATTAAATGCAAAGTATTTTTATGTCATAATTCGTCCAGTTAGAAGATGACACGTGGACAAGATTTGCAATGGCCAATCACATTATGTCATTTGTCAAAAGAAAATATTTCATAAATGGTCTCCCCAACACTATAATAAATAGGGAGCATCATTCATCAGTTTGCACTTTGCAAATTTACATGCAAAAACTTTGTTTGATAAAACTCTAAAGTACTAGAGAACAACTTGCATATTGCAAATTTAAATGAAAGCTCTTTTAGAGAAAACTCTCAAGCACTGAAGAACTTTAAGAACTCAAGAAATTCAATTTAAGACCAACATAAGATCGACAAACAATTAAGAAGATTCTAGCTCTCACCTATTATCTTAGAGATTGAAGATATTCCTTCCAAGAGTTATTTGCATCATCATCATTCTTCAAGCAAGTTAAGAACAACCAAATCATCGAGAAATTAAAGAAGATTCAACTTCTAAGCAAGCATAGATCTTGGAGATTGAAGATTTTTTTTCCATAAATTGTTCAAACAATTAACAAAAGGCACAGTCATGTTGGTTAATAAGGGCTTGGCTGGCACCAAAGATCTAGGGTTCGAGCCTTGACGCAACTACTTTAAAACCTCATGACACCACTTAGATCTCAACTTAATTGGGCCCAAATACAGACCTGGTTGGTGCCTTTGATAGTGTATGTCTAGAGCATATTTTTCTCCTTCTTTTTGGCCCTTTCGTGGGCACTATACTACTGAATTGCGTCTATTTCCATCTTTATTGCAGATCAGTGCTAAAAGGAGGAAATGAATGAAAACATGCGGATTTGGATAGATTTCTTGGGAGCTCGAAGCATCAAGGCCCAGAAGATCGAAGTGTCATCGTGCCCTCGACGCTAACCAGACCAGAGAGCAGTCCTCATGCCTACGATGCTTCTACATCAGTTCTTAATTGAAAGCCAGAGAAATAGATTCCCAAAGATTCCCACGGGATTCCTTGCGATCAGAGATCCCCAAGCACTTCCAGATGATTCCAGAATATTCCTCCAGAAGGACATATGCTGTCATGTGCTATCACTCTCTCCCCTTAGCTGTTTTTGTCCCCTAGTGGGTTGTTAGAGTATTTAAGCTAGGTTTTAGGGTTTTTTGTAAGGAGGCTGACATTACATTACTCTCACGTCTACCTTAATTTTAGGGATTTTGTTCTCTCCCATTTATTAGTAGCAGCAGCGCCGCCAGCTTGTAAGAGCAAGGAGAAAACATTGATTTCTCCATCGGTTTTATCTAAGAACATATCTCTTTAGTTTATTTATGTTATTTGTTTATACCTGCTGTTTGTGTTTGATCATGAGTAGCTAAGCTTTCATCTTCTTAGTAAAGGGTGTTTCAAGGGTTGCAAGGATTAGTTAAGAGGCCTAAACGTGTTTAATACATCTTTATTGCCATATTCGTATGTTTGCCACTCTTGTTATTTTCATCTAGAGATGTTAAGGGCCTGATCAACTTTTAGTATTTCTTTGTGATTGTTGTCATCCTAATGGTATTAACTCACGTGAGGTCATTAGGAGAAGTAGACACCTAGGTAGAGCTATTGCAATAGAGTGGTCTCGTCTATCTAGGGCAAGTAGACGACTAGGGCATTACCGCGAGTCTGACAAGCTGACAAGCTGAGAGCTATTGCAATAGAGTGGTCTCGTCTATCTAGGGCACGCCCTAGATGTGCCTTACCTCTGCTTCATGGGCGTTTAGAGTATTGCCTCCCCGCACTCGTGCCTAGGGGGGCGGTAAAACGTCAAGGCTACCTCATATGTGGAAACGGGGGTAGCTCCTTTTAAGAAGGTAAGTAGGGGGTTTACGTGGAAGCGTGGCCCTTATAGCACGTCTACGACATGAAGACGGAATATCTTTGAGCCGATGATCAACTAGCCCTGCATGCAACCTGAGAACACCCCTTGCTAAGATCCCGTCTCACCTTATTCAATACCTTTATCTACAATCTTATCTTCCTTTGTTATCGTGCCCTTGATTATTCTTTACTTTCATGCCCTCGATATATGCTTTTAATTAATTATTTTGTTAGCAACCGATTTTGTGATAGATTGACTAGAGAATCGACAACCCCCCCTTTAGTTACCATTTTATTTGTTTGCATTCGCTACTATCATACATTTAAAGTGAGTTTTTATCCCTCAATCTCTGTAGTTCGACCCTGTCTTTCCCTTTACACATTTTAAACCGTACAATTAGGTATCAGGAAGGGGATTGAACGTAACTAATTTCTCTTTTTTATTTGTATGACCAGAAGATTTGCTCCAGACCTATTACCACTAGATCTTGAACTTACTAGAACGGAAAGAGGACTTCGAATGCAAGCCAGGAGACCAGCTATTAATCGTAGAGGAATCCTTAATCCTGCCTTGGACAGAAATCCTTCCGACCTGGATAATCTCGACACTCTTTTTCACCAAGACCTCGCTTACCTTCATCGAGACCTTGACGACGCAGAAGTCGTCTACCCCGAGATACCCATTATGGCTGACCCACCGCCTCTAGGGCAAGTTGTTCCACCGAACGTCCAGACCCTCGAAGACCTCAATGCTGCTAACAGTTGTATTGTCTGGCCCGCAGTCGCTCATGATTGGACACTCAAGTCCGCCGTTATGAATCATCTACCCCTCTTCCGTGGGCTAGCCAAGGAAAACCCTCATCATCACCTTCAACAATTGCATTCTATTTGCGAGGTCGTGAAGCCAATCAATGTTAGTATTGAGCAAGCCAAGCTCCGTGCTTTCATGTGGTCCCTCAAGGATCTTGCCCTCAACTGGTTCTACGACCTTCCGCATAGATCTATTCACTCTTGGGCCGAGATGTCCAAAGCCTTCACGGATAAGTATTATCCGACGTCTATGGCAATGGTCACTTGCAAGCAATTGGTATCTATTCTTCAAAAGGATACAGAGGATCTCGATCAATATTATGAAAGCTTCAAGAGGATGCAAGCCTTATGCCCTTCTCACAACCTCACCGAGCATGCCCTCATCCAATATTTTTGTGAAGGTTTGAAGGCCCATGACAAGGCCTTGCTAAATGCCGCAAGTGGCGGTTCTCTTTGTGCCCTCACACCAGAATCTGAGCTCATGCCCAAGAAGAAAAACCCGAAACAGCCTAAATGTTCAGAGGTCATGGAAGACCGAATCTGCTCTCCAAGAGGCTCCCCACGGAATAATCCAAACCCACCTGAGTTTACCCAAGATTACATTCACAAGATTCTTGAACCTCCTTTCCCTCAACGACTAGTCAAATTGAAAAACAAAATGGAGGATCACGAGATCTTTGATATGTTTAGCAAGGTGATCGTCAACATTCCCCTTCTATGGGCAGTCAAGAACGTGCCTAGATATGCTAAATTCTTGAAACAATTGTGCACAAACAAGTGCAAATTAGCCGACGTCAACAAGATAAGCGTGGGAATTAATACTTTTGCTCATATACAACGGAAGATTCCTCCCAAATGCAAAGATCAAGGGATGTTCATTATTCCCTGCAAGATTGACACCGTCAATATTGGAAAAGCTATGTGCGATCTGGGAGCGGGCATTAATGTCATGCCCTTGACAATCTATAATAGTCTTGGCCTCGAACCTCTGAAAACCACCAGGCTTGCTGATACTATCCTAGTTGCCTAGGATGCGTAGCACCAAATCTGATCGTTGTTCAAAGACGGATTTCAATGCGGATGAAGATAACTCACTTAGACAACGTAAGCCTGCTAAACGCTAAGCAACAGCCAACCTAAGTCCGAAGAAGAGAGGATCCTTGTCGAATCACTAAGCCTATATCCCTTGTGGATATCAACCTAGGGCAGACAACAAGTAGGATGCAATTTCGGGTTTTACTTATTTGACGACTCGAGTATTGCGGACTTGAGAAGGAACAAGGTTCAATTGATGAACAATGGGCAGAGATTGAAGAGAGAAGTCTCAATTTTATCAAAATAACAGCCAAGTTTCTAAGGAGGCCAAGCGGCTCCTTATATAAGGTTACAAGGAAACCCTAATACGAATAGAAGTAGGAGTTCTAAATAAGGTAATTAATTTATTTAACTAATTAATCAATTAACCAATTAAATAATTAACTAATTAAAGTAAATATAAATATATTTAAATACATCCCAGCAGCCCATGTCGAGTTCTCCATCATCGGGCCAAGGTTTGGGCCGAAACCTCAAGTTGTATGTTGTCTCGCGTACAGACTGCGCTCCATAATGTTGACTTCAATAAATTTTAAAAAACTGGGCCAAATGAGCTGAATCTTATCCCAAATGAAAGCTAACATCCTGAAGTTTCCAACGAGAGGTCGATCTCATGATTCCGACATGTATAGCTCCGGATACATTCCGACGAAGTTGCCTGTTATGTCTGCGCCTAGAACTGCTGTGTGCGAGATTGTCATCTCGAATCTCCTTGAGATCTACTTGTTTGAATGCTCTGAAACTTGGACACAGCCTTCCTAAGACTCCAATGGGTCTTGTATATGTGCTAGATCTTTTATTGAAGCCGTTCTTCCAAGGGTCGACTCGGATGGATGTCAAACTTTGTGCTAGGTGCCTCTAAGCCACCATCCATGTCATCCTTCGCCTGAAAGCTTGATCAAGTAGTGTCTCCTGCCTTGTCTCCATGTCTAGGGGTTGCATTAACCTCACTGGGGTTAGCCATGGGGCTAGGATCGTATCATTCCCTTCCCCTTCGAAAAGTTTCGCCCTCGAATTTGATTCTTTTAAGACAACAATTCTATTAGAATCAACAAAGGAAACACATGAATGAAAGGGATTACCCAAGGCATCCAACTCCAATTGTTGCAACTTAGACAACTCCTTATCCTTCAAAACATCTTGCTTTTGCTGTCCTAAAGAGAACAAATAAGAAGAAGAAGAATTAGTTAACCCATGCTCACTCTTTTCATGGGGGCAGTTTTGATTAGTCTTCTTTAAGACTTGGGTTCTTTTAAGCCCTTTTCTTTTTCTCACTCACTCACTTCTACTTTCCCTTGGACACTCAAGTCACACTCAATAGCAAATGTTGTAGTATTCTTGACATCCTCTAGCCGTGGTGCACCGCCAATAAACCTCTCGATTAGTTCTCTAAAGTTCTTATCCCTAGCTTGCTGTTCTCGCACGAGTTCATCACATCTCACATTGAGTTTCTCTATGCTGATCGCCTTTTGTAACATATCCTCTAAGTAGAAGAACTCAATGTACTTCAGTGGATCGGTTATCTCACGATTGAGGCCTTCGAAGAATCTTGTCATCGTCTCCCTTTTGGTCTCCTTGACTTGTGCTCTCTCCAAAGCAATCTCCATCTCATTAAAGTACTCTTCAACACTTTTATTTCCTTGTGTCAAGGTCTCCAACTTTCGGAGAAGCTCACGGCTGAAGTGAGTAGGGACAAAACGGTGTCTCATAATCTGCTTCATCTCCTCCCAATTCTGAACTGGAAAACCCATGAGAGAGGTGCGCTTGTGATTGGTCTGTTCCCACCAATATGTAACCTCTCCACTAAACGCAGTTGCTGCTAGCTCTACTTTCTTCCTTTCCGAATAATCATGGCAACAAAAAATAGATTGCACATTTCGCTCCCAATCCAAGTAAGCATTCGGATTGTACACTGCTTCAAAAGGCGGAAGTCTTACCCTTGACTCACCTTTGTTATATGTCTCGGCCTTATCTCTCAAACCAACCGAGATCTTCCTCCTTTCATGCCTATCATGCTGCCCTTGCCTTGGATAGGCATCATCCTCATAATCTCGCCCCTTAGACCATTGCGTGTAAGACATTCTGTAATTCCTGTAAATTCACAACATGAAAAGAAACGTAAAATTGCACTAATCCTAGCACTCCCTCACGTGTTTACTCTCGTGTTTGAACTCTCTAATGCTATCACAAAATTCACTCAAATAATCCCTGCAATTGTTCAAGTGTTAGTAAGACTCAAGAGTTCAAGAAAAAAGCTTCCAAGAAGACTCTCAAAGACAACTAGCACTAAAAAAAATGGTGACACTTGATATTTGAGTAATTGCAAGAACAACCAATCAAACAAATAGCAAGTAGAGTAGAAGGCAATTTCAAGGAGTCAAAGAAAGCTCAAATTGACTCGAAAGGACTTAAACAAATTCAATTTCAGTTTTGATTTTAATATACAATCGCACTTCAATTAGCTTCCTTGATAAATCTGACTTTTGTGGCTGATCGTCACTCAAAAGTAATATTTTCTGCTAGCAAAATGCACAATAAATGTGTATAGGTCAAATCAGAGTCGAACCACAAGGATTAATGGTAATATTCTGTTCGCAGTGTATGTCCAGGTCTAAACAGTAACAAGTAACACTGGGGGGGGGGGGGGGTTGGGGCTGGCTAATGAAATTAACCAGCGAGATTTGGATACTAAAGCTAACAAGTGAACTAAATAAAGTAAAAATTATCTAAAGGCAATAAAACAGTATCACAAGAGGGGTAAATCAGATAATAGGAAAGAGTCTTAGCAAAGTGATTTCGCGGGTGCGTCTAGGTCTAGTTGGTCATCAGCTCAAGGATATTCCACTCTCACAGTGCAGACGTGCTATAGAGGCCAGGTACGCTTAGGCCTCCTGTCTACCTTCGTAAGAGAAGTCTCGCCCAAGGTATGCTTATGGGCAAGACCTTGACACTCCGTCCTTCCCCAAGGTTCGCTTATGGGGAGATCTAGAGGCCCATGAAGTGGAGGAAGACACGTCTAGGGCAAGACGTTGTCAGATCCACCCTAGTTAACCTCCAGCCCTAGCCGGATTGGACCAGCAACTTGATGACTCCGGGCTAGGTGCCTACTGATTCTAAAGAAATGGCAGTAATTACAAAGGAAAATACAACAGTTGATCAGGCTTCTATAGATCCAGTGCAATATGACAGTAAAATGGCAAGAGATTAAATACACGCATAAGAGTTTATGAAGAACATTAAGGCTTCAGAACTACCCTTGCAACCCTTGGAAAAACCTTTTGCTAAGACGAAAGGATCTAGCTACTCATACTCATAATAACATAAATATAAATAGATTCAATAGCAAGCATAAAAGGAAAATAAGAAAATGGGAAGAAAACTATTAAATACCAGCCGGAGCTGAAAAGCTCCGGTGAAAGAGTAAGGCAGGCTGGCGGCTACAGCTTGAAGATGGAGGAACAAATCCCAAAGAAGAGAGGAAAATAGCAAGTATGCTAATTTCTGCCTCCTACCAATGTTGCTTACCCAAAAAATCCTAAAGTTACTGTTTATATACAACCCTAAGCTAACTAGAGGAAAAATCCAGCTAAGGGAAGAAGACAAAATGGGAGGAAAAGGACAGCTGGGCTGGACCACGTCCTAGGGAGAATATTCCTAGGACGCTCAAAAGGGATTAGAGAGGAATCTCGCTGGCGTCTCTCTTTGTGCGCTCCAAGATGGATTGCAAGCACGTGCGGCTTCTGATCGAGGGCAAAACGCAGCACTTTTCGGCTTCACAGATAGTCCAGGGCTGGACACGAATGCGCGCATATAGGGCTCAACTGAGGAAATACGTCTAGGCCACGACGAAGACTGGGAGACTTCCAAAGCTGCTCAATTTCATCCCAAGGCGTGTGCTTTCTGTCTTTTTCTCCTCTAGGGTTGGATATGGCAAGAAGTATTGAAAACAGAGTAAGTTAGTAGCATCAAGGAGGGAAAACATGCAAAATTAAAGAGAAAATATCTAGAAAACACACGCATATCAAACATCCCCACACTGCCCAATACTCGCCCTCGAGCATCAATCAAAACTTAAAACCACCCCAAGACACACACGACACACATCCAACGAGACACAAGAGCAAGGATCCTTAGGATCAGACCAAGCTGCGACACAACAGACCTTGCCTAGATGCACACCTGCGTTAAACCAAAAGGATAACGACCTTAGAGATTAAACTTTTCCACATCCAGGCCCAAACAGAAGCAATCCTCACAGGTCGTGTTTACACTCGCTCTCATAAGCAGGGTTCATGTGTTTAAATCACTCAAACTAATGCAATGACACAACAGAACACACAATTTGCACATCAATCCGAGTAGCGATCCACATGCATAGGCAATCATTCGATCTAAAAGACTTTGCAATAGGGGGAAAGAAAGAACAGTGAAAGAGGTGGCTAAGGAAGAGATGAGAGATGAAATGAAACCCGAAATGTTTCCTTGGCTGAAAGAATCAAATTGGCGAGGTAGCGCTCGTCGAGGGCTGGACGGAAGATGAGGGCTAGACAACTGATACTTCTTCTGGAGAGGGGAGTTTCTTTCTTTGATAATATGCTGGCAGGTTCTTTGCTCACTTGTGTTCGTGCCTCGATCCTTTATTGCTTTTTTTTTTTTTTTAAATTTTTTTTAGGGAAGAGGCTACGAACCTTGGATGCTTGGATTTCTCATGGCTAGGGCGAGACATTTCTGCTATTGCTTCCATTTTTTTTCATACTGATGCTGCTGGCCCTTTTTCCTGCTTTTAGCACTGCGATTTTAATGTATCTTCCCCACACTTCGGCTTGGTTGTGTTGTCTAGCCCTCGACATTGCCCTCTTCGAACTCTACCTCACCTATCAAGGAAAAGATGAATGAATCATCTCAAATGGTTAAGAAAATAGGGTGAGAAGGGGGTGTCGGGGTCTAGAGATGGAGAGAAGAAGATGGCGAAAAACAAAGGAGAAGAGAAGCAAAAAGAAATTTTTACAAAGTCTTTTGTCCTTTCGACGCTTTCCTATGACTAATGGTGTTCGCACCCAGGGATATCATGCAAATTTAGTGCTTTGCTAAGCCATGCAACTATTCACACATGAAAAAAAATATATCGTTGAGGCTCAATCATGCTCACAAGGTTCAATTTTGATTGCAACTATCCAGACCTAGATGTGGACATAAGGGGCAACAGGCAAAGACTGCGTGACTAGGCCTAGATTGATAAAAAGGACCTTTTTCATGTGCGCAAGCTAGAAGTGTGTGTCCATGCCTTAGGGGTTTTAAAACAAAACTGGCAGTGCAAAAAGATAGCTGGAAAAATTCGAGAAAAATCTGAGAAAATCCGCATCATGCAGTCATGCAACAAATATAAACATGCGTTCACACACAAAAATTAAAAAGCAAGCAAGGATAAAGTCCCTTCCCACACTCAGGCTTCGCATTGTCCTCAATGCGAGAAGGGCACACAAACACAGAAGTTCAAATTTAAAGAAAAGTACAAGACAGAAATTTAAAACCCTCCACGAAGGTGGAACGATTGTTCAGGGCGGGATTAATGGGGGAGAAGATTGCGGCGCGCGACTTCAGTAGTCAGACCGCGAAGTTCAGTAAGGATTGCGTGGATGAGCCTTTCAAGGGTTGGAGCATTGATGGACATAGGAGTGATATCGGGGGCTGGAGTCGCTGCTGGGCGGGAGCTACTAGCTGGGTCTGGAGGGGGCTGAGTAGAAGATTGCGCTTCCGAAGGCCAAGTAAACTTGCCACCGTGCTTTGCTCCAAAAACCTGCTCTTTCTGGCTGGTGCAAACTGTACTGAAAGCCAAAACTTTGCGTGAGAGACAAAGGTGCCCCATCCGGTCAAGAGTTCTGAGGTCCAGAACCGTGTCCGGGATAGGGGTTAAAGAGCTATGCTTAGCAAGGTCGAGACCACGCAAATTAATGGCAAGCAGAGTGATAAGAGAACCAAAGGCGGGGCCTCGACTATTGTTTTGAATACCAGTGACAGTGGTGGCAACCCAAAAGCCTAAGTTAACTCTACGTTTTTTATACATGCACCATAAAAAGAACAATTCTTGCAATGACAGCTGGCCTGAAGAAGTATGCTTACCTGCGAAGGTAAGGGCCAGATATCGATGCAAGATGCGCAGGCAAGAATCACTGATTTCATGAGCTTTGGCCGATTTCGGGCTAAAGGTGGCATTGGGTTTGCCAGTTAGCTCCCAAAATGCCGAATTACCATCAAAGTCATCAGGATAATTAGTCAAAGCAGATGTATATGTATCAGAGCTCAAATCAAAAGCAGTAACAAAACCCAAGACACAGTTAAATTCATCAATAGACATAGGGAGCCATTTTTCATCAACCTAAAACTAATAGCTTCCGGGGCAGACAAATCAGGGGCAGTCTTACCTCTAGACTTAAAATGCTCAGAGACAGTCCAAAATGACGTAAAGAACTCTAGGGAGAGCTCGATAAAGTTCGGATGCTCGAGGAAGAACAACACTTCCCACCCAATATTGGCAATAAACTCCTTAACTCTTGACCCTACATCTTTTCAAGAAAACTCATATCCAGGCGTGCACAAGGGCGCACGCCTTTCGGGAGCAACACAGCCAGCCTATCTAAAGACGACTTGTCATTAAACTTAACCCAACCAGCAGAAGGGATAGAAGTCACCTGGGAAGGTTGAGGGGTGGACGCGGAAGACGGTGTCGAGACCTCGACAGAGGGCTTGGCCTTTTTGGCAGTCGAGACCTTGGCTTTCCCCTTGCTGGATGGTAGTGCTTTGCGCTTCTGGGTAGTCGGAGTGGGTTCATCCTCCGGCGCTGGTGGAACTTTCACCGTGGATTTGGGCTCAGGGGTTTGCTCAGCTGGGCCAGACTCGGTCGCCTCTTCACTGGCGCCCTTGACGTCCTCTTCTTCTTCTCTTCCATCGCCACTGACATCCATGGTGTCCTTCCCTTCAACTTCAAGCTCCGGGGCAACCGCAGAACTAGGGGATTCAGTTTCCCCATCAGATCCAGAGATGAGAACCTCTTTCAGCACCTCAGACACCGTGAGTTCACGTTTGGCCGCGGGAGAGGCCTTGGATTTTGTGGGGTGAGAGCTTTTGGTGGTGGTGTGGCGCACTGGAGCCCTAGATTTGCTGGATCTGGTCATGGGTGAGAGTTGAGGAACGGTAGTGGTGGCGTCGGGCTCCTTTCTAGGAGAATCGGCGGCGGCGGACTCGGTGGCTGGAGGTTGTGAGGTGGGAGTAGTAGGTGGAGGTAGAGTGAGAGAGGGTGAAGGAGATGGGTTTTTACTATGTGTAGTGGAAGAAGAAGAAACCACAGGGCTATGAGGTGGAGCGTTGGGGCTGGAGCCAGTGGTGTTTCTGTGGGCCATCTTCTTCACTCTTACCATGGTGAAAGGTTGGTGGTGAGGTGAAAAAGAGAGAAGAAAGAGGTGGTAGAGATGGTGAGTTGTTTGGGTGAAAGGGATGTGAGAGAAGTGAGGCTGACAAGGCGTAAAAAGGGGAGGGATGGGAAGAGATAGAGGCGGATGGAGGGAATCACGCTGTCAGACGCGATCCGCGTCTGACACAGTGTGGACGTGGTGCACTGGGGTTTGGCGTGGCGCCCCTTGTCAGTGTCCACCTGCAAAAAGGTAAGTGAATTCAAATTTCAAATGCACATGAAGACGAAAAGATAAAAGGGAAAGAGGGAAAATAAAAATAAAGATAATAAATGGATAAACATGGAAAGGAAACAAGGAAATTAATGACATGTATGGTAAAAAGAGAAACAAATTAAATTCACATTAATTAAAAAAAAGGAGCGCATGCATGGGCATAAATTATACAATCAGGCAGGAAATTAAATGCATGTTCAGGGCAAGAAAATAAAGAGAAGGGCAAGAGAGGGGAACGACATGCGGGATGCCCGTTCAGTTGGCCTTGACATTTATGTCCAGGCCTGGACGTTCTCAACGGAGTCTAGGTCGGGATGGAAGGATCCTCCAACCCCATCTTATCGATGGTGAAGGGACGAAATCCTTCGTAGTAGGGCTTAAGCCTGTGGCCATTGACTTTGAATAACACTCTTGTATCCATGCTCTGGATCTCGACAGCACCATGATCAAAAACAGTAGTGACCAGGTAGGGACCAGTCCATTTGGATTTCAGCTTGCCCGCGAAGAGTCTCAACCTGGAGTTGTAGAGTAGAACTTTCTGGCCAATTTCGAAGAACTTTGGTGTCAACATCTTGTCATGGTAGTCCTTGGTCTTACCCTTGTAAATCAGGGCATTCTCATAGGCGTCACTTCGGAGCTCCTCGAGCTCTTGAATTTGTAAGTGGCGTTGCTGCCCGGCTTAGCCTGGATCCATGTTAACCTTGCGAATTGCCCAAAAAGCTTTGTGTTCGATCTCGACGGGTAAGTGGCATGGCTTACCATAGACAAGGCGATAAGGGGTCATCCCAATCGGGGTTTTGTAGGCTGTACGGTATGCCCAAAGAGCATCGTCTACCTTCAGACTCCAATCCTTTCGGGACTGGTTGACCATTTTTTCCAAGATTGCTTTAATCTCCCGGTTAGACACCTCTGCCTGACCATTTTTCTGGGGGTGGTAAGCTGTGGAAACCCGATGGGTGACTCCATACCTGGTCAATAGAGATGCTACAACACGGTTATAGAAATGAGTGCCGCGGTCGCTGATGAGTGCTCTAGGGACTCCGAACCGACTGAAGATGTTGGTGCGCAAGAACTCGACTACCACTTTGGAATCATCAGTCCTTGTGGCCTTAGCCTCAATCCATTTCAAGACATAGTCCACAGCAAGGAGGATATACGTGTTACCATGGGAGTTCGGGAACGGGCCCATGAAGTCGATGCCCCATAGATCAAAGATTTCGCAGGAGATAATGCTCGTCAAGGGCATCTGGTTCCGTGCACCTATATTACCCGTGACCTGGCATCTAGGGCAGGATGCACAATACATGTAGCTATCCTTAAAGATTGAGGGCCAATAGAATCCAGCCTCCAACACCTTGAGGGCCGTCTTCTTTGATGCAAAGTGGCCTCCTTTTGTTGAGGAATGAAAGAATCTTAGGATCGAGGGCACTTCATCAAGTGTAACACACCACCTAACGATCTGGTCTGAACAATGTTTCCAGAGATATGGGCTATCCCATATGTAATACTTGGACTGCTTCTGAATGCGAGTTCGCTCTGAAGCTGAAGCATCTGCTGGAAAAGATCCAGTGGCACAAAAGTTAGCTATATCTGAGAACCATGGGTACTGCGGATGGGTTCCTTGGAATTGTCGTCTTGGGCTGGAAGCCTGCTGAGATGGTCGGCCACAAGATTCTCGCACCCTTTCTTGTCCTTGATTAAAACATCAAATTCTTGGAGCAAGAGGATCCATCTTATGAGACGTGGCTTGGCATCAGCCTTGGTCAACAAGTACCGGAGAGCAGAATGATCAGAATACACTATAACATGAGTCCCAAGGAGATACTGGCGGAACTTGTCCAGGGCATAGACAACTGCCAGGAGCTCTTTTTAGGTAGTGGTGTAATTCTGTTGGGCTGGATCCAAAAGTTTAGACGCGTAATAGATAACATAGGTTTCTTTGTCTTTCTTCTGACCCAAAATGGCGCCCAGGGCCTGGTTGCTTGCATCACACATAATTTCAAATGGAAGGGTCCGGTCGGGGGCTCGAATGATAGGAGCAGAAATGAGTTTGCTTTTCAGCAAATCGAACGCAGCCTTGCATTCTTCATCGAATAGAAACTCTACATCTTTTTGCAATAGTCGGCACACGGGCCTGGAGATTTTTGAGAAGTCCTTAATAAAGCGTCGATAGAACCCAGCATGTCCGAGGAAGGAACGAATATCCCGCACACTGGATGGGTATGGAAGGGATTCAATCACCTCAACTTTGGCCTTATCAACTTTGATTTCCTTGCTGGATACAATGTGACCAAGGACGAGACCTTGATCGACCATGAAGTGGCATTTTTCAAAGTTCAGGACTAGGCTGGTCTCAACACATCGACGCAAGACTTTTCTCAAATTGGAGATGCATTTGTGGAAAGAATTCCCATATACCGTGAAGTCATCCATAAAGACCTCGATACCGTCCTCAACAAATTCTGAGAAGATACTCATCATACAGCGCTGGAAAGTAGCGGGGGCGTTACAAAGACCAAAGGGCATTCGGCGATACGCGAAGGTTCCAAAAGGGCAAGTAAATGTGGTCTTTTCCTGGTCCTCCAGAGCAACTGGGATCTGATGGAACCCGGAATAGCCATCTAGACAGCAGTAGTGTGTCTTGCCCGCGAGACGTTCCAACATCTGGTCGATGAATGGAAGCGGGAAATGATCCTTCCTTGTGGCAGCGTTGAGACGCCGATAGTCAATACACACTCTCCAGCTATTTTGGATTCGGATTGGGATGGATTCACCATCTTGGCCTAGAGTGATGGTAATGCCAGATTTCTTTGGCACGACCTGGATAGGGCTGACCCAGGGGCTATCAGATATGGGGTAGATGACACCAACATCTAATAATTTCAGCACTTTTTTCTTCACTACTTCCATCATGGGAGGGTTCAACCGACGTTGAGGCTGACTAACTGATTTGTTGGTATCATCAAGATAGATTCGGTGGGTGCACAGGGCTGGAGACAGGCCCTTGATATCGGCAATAGTCCAGCCGATAGCTTGCTTGTATTCTTTCAATAGATCGATCAATTCCGTTTCTTCCTTCTCACTTAATTTGTTCGAGACAATCACTGGAAGGGTCTTGTTGTCACCAAGATAGGCATACTTCAGGTGCGAAGGTAGTTCTTTCAAGTCCAGGACGGGAGCTTGAATGATAGAAGAAGGAAGCTTGACATGCTCAGCACTATAGGGAGCGAGGGCTGGAGATGTCGAATGATCAATAGGTAGAGCATCAAGGGATGCGACCACAGAATGAAGTTCTGGAGTGGTAACTTGCGCGATGGCAATCCCTTCGAGTGCTTCTGAAGTAATACTTTTCTCGAGGGCAAGTCGGAGGGGGTTGTCCAGGGCTGGATCGGAAACATCCTCAACACAGAAGTCAATAACATCGACGAAGTTAATGCTGGCAAAATCAGTAGGATGTCGCATAGCTTCAATCATATCAAAATTAATGATCTCGCCATCAAATTCGAGAGTAATCGATGCATCATGAATATCAATCTTGGCACGCGCTGTGGCGAGAAACGGGCGTCCAAGGAGAATATCCGAAGGCTTGGTTGATTCTCCTTCAGCCATAGTAATAACATAAAAATCAGCAGGGTATAGAAAATCTCCTACTTACACGAGGACATCTTCTAGAATACCTTCAGGGTGGATAATGGATCGGTCGGCCAACTGGATAACAAGGCGGGTTTCCTTCAATGGACCCAGGCCTAGACTGTTATAAACTGTCAAAGGCATAACGTTTATGCCGGCGCCTAGATCGCACATAGCTTTTCCAAGTTCGATTGATCCAATCTTACATGGAATAACAAACATACCCTGATCTTTACATTTTGGAGGCAATTTTTGTTGGATATGGGCAATAGCATTTGCTCCCACACTTATCTTGTTGACCCCGGCCAAATGACATTTGTTGGTGCAAAGAGTTTTGAGGAACTTGGCATAACGGGGCACATTTTTGATTGCTTGAATCAAAGGGATATTGACAAGAACTTTACTGAACATATCAAATATCTCTCGGTCATCCTTCTCCTTTTTCAATTTGACCAACCGTTGGGAAAATGGAGGCTCAAGGATCTTATGGATATATTCTTGAGTGAATTCTGGGGGCTTCTTGTCATTCCTCGGAGAACCTCTAGGAGATCGTATTATGTCAATCATGACATCTGGAATCGTCTCATTTTTTCTTGGTTTAATCCCGGGCTCGACTGTCTGTTCGGCGTTGAGATCTGGACTAACTCTGGATGGCAATTCACGCCCACTGCGGAGAGTGACAGGGCAAGCCTCATGCTTGGGGTTTGCTTCGGTTTGTCCAGGGAGCCTGCCTCTGTTCTTTAATTCTTTCATTTCAGCTGCCATGGTACCCATCTGCTTTTGCATTTCTGTGATGATGTCTTTGTATTTAGTGCAATCTTCGGGTGGTGGAGGTGAAGGGAAAGGTTGATTTATTTGTGGTGAGGGTTGGTATTGCTGGTTAGGGTACGGTGGTTGAGGTTTAAAGTACTGCATGTTGGGAGGAGGGGGGTGGTTTCCATAAGGATGTCGCTGTTGATTAGAGTTTGGTTGTTGAGGGCTGGGTACCCACCCTGGGCTTGGTTGTTTCCAGCCCTGGTTGTAGTTCTGGCCGGGGGGTGAATTGTAATACCCAGCGGCATTCACTTGGATCTTGTCCGGGATATGAGGACAAGCATCCATGGGGTGATCCGTGTAATTGCAAATTTGGCATGCCTTGACCTGGATCGGTTGTTGAGATGTCATGGTATGTAGCATGCCCTAGATAGAAGTCAGTTGCCCTTGCATAGCGGCTACCTGAGCACTCTGGTCGCTACTTGCCCCTCCCAATAGAATGGCATTTTTGACCATGAGCTCAATTATGGCCTTGGCGGCAGCTGGAGTGAGAACACTAAGGGATCCATTAGCGACTGCATGCAACAAGGCTTTATCATGGGGTCTTAGTCCTTCGGCGAAGTACTGAATAAGATCGTGCTCGGTCAGGTTATGAGAGGGACACAAGGCTTGCATACGCTTGAAGCGTTCATAGTACTGGTCAAGGGTCTCGTCTTCTTTCTGAAGTATAGTTACAAGTTGCTTGACTGTCACCATCGCCCTGGATGCAGGGTAGTACTTATCCATGAAAGCTTTTGTCATTTCAGCCCATGAGTGGATCGAACATGGAGGGAGATCATAAAACCAGTCGAGGGCTAAATCTTTGAGTGACCACATAAAAGCTCGGAGCTTGGCCTGCTCGATACTGACGTTCGTAGGTTTCATTGCCTCGCAAATAGAATGGAGTTGTTGAAGATGGCGATGAGGATTTTCCTTGGTAGCACCTCGAAAAATAGGGAGATGGTGCATGACAGCGGACTTGAGTGTCCAGTCGTGAGGTACTTCAGGCCAATCGATGCAGCTGCTGGGCGCTTCTGGGACGGCATTAAGATCATCGATGGTCTGAGCAACAGGAGGAACTACGTCCTCATTTCCTCCAGGAGGAGGTGGTGGTGGATCTTCCATTTCAGATGTCGGGGGCTGGATAGACTTAACACTGTCGAGGGCTCGATGTAAAGATGTGATTTCTTCCTGAAACAGGCTTTGAAGAGTATCAAGATCTGAAAGGTCTCTATCGAGAAGAGGGACAGGAGCTCTACTCCGGAGAGAAGATAATCCTCTGGCTTGCCTTCGGAGTTCTCTTTCTGTCCTAGTGAGCTCTGGATCGTAAGGCAGTAGATCTAAAGCAGATCTCCTGGTCATACAAGGAAAAACAAAATATTAGAACCGTCAATCCCCGGCAACGGCGCCAAAATTTGATCCGTCACTCAAAAGTAATATTTTCTGCTAGCAAAATGCACAATAAATGTGTATAGGTCAAATCAGAGTCGAACCACAAGGATTAATGGTAATATTCTGTTCGCAGTGTATGTCCAGGTCTAAACAGTAACAAGTAACACTAGGGGGGTTTTGGGGCTGGCTAATGAAATTAACCAGCGAGATTTGGATACTAAAGCTAACAAGTGAACTAAATAAAGTAAAAATTATCTAAAGGCAATAAAACAGTATCACAAGAGGGGTAAATCAGATAATAGGAAAGAGTCTTAGCAAAGTGATTTCGCGGGTTGCGTCTAGGTCTAGTTGGTCATCAGCTCAAGGATATTCCACTCTCACAGTGCAGACGTGCTATAGAGGCCAGGTACGCTTAGGCCTCCTGTCTACCTTCGTAAGAGAAGTCTCGCCCAAGGTATGCTTATGGGCAAGACCTTGACACTCCGTCCTTCCCCAAGGTTCGCTTATGGGGAGATCTAGAGGCCCATGAAGTGGAGGAAGACACGTCTAGGGCAAGACGTTGTCAGATCCACCCTAGTTAACCTCCAGCCCTAGCCGGATTGGACCAGCAACTTGATGACTCCGGGCTAGGTGCCTACTGATTCTAAAGAAATGGCAGTAATTACAAAGGAAAATACAGCAGTTGATCAGGCTTCTATAGATCCAGTGCAATATGACAGTAAAATGGCAAGAGATTAAATACACGCATAAGAGTTTATGAAGAACATTAAGGCTTCACAACTACCCTTGCAACCCTTGGAAAAACATTTTGCTAAGACGAAAGGATCTAGCTACTCATACTCATAATAACATAAATATAAATAGATTCAATAGCAAGCATAAAAGGAAAACAAGAAAATGGGAAGAAAACTATTAAATACCAGCCGGAGCTTGAAAGAGTAAGGCTGGCCGGCGGCTACAGCTTGAAGATGGAGGAACAAATCCCAAAGAAGAGAGGAAAATAGCAAGTATGCTAATTTCTGCCTCCTACCAATGTTGCTTACCCAAAAAATCCTAAAGTTACTGTTTATATACAACCCTAAGCTAACTAGAGGAAAAATCCAGCTAAGGGAAGAAGACAAAACGGGAGGAAAAGGACAGCTGGGCTGGACCACGTCCTAGGGAGAATATTCCTAGGACGCTCAAAAGGGATCAGAGAGGAATCTCGCTGGCGTCTCTCTTCGTGCGCTCCAAGATGGATTGCAAGCACGTGCGGCTTCTGATTGAGGGCAAAATGCAGCACTTTTCGACTTCACAAATAGTCCAGGACTGGACACGAATGCGCGCATCTAGGGCTCGACTGAGGAAATACGTCTAGGCCGCGATGAAGACTGGGAGACTTCCAAAGCTGCTCAATTCCATCCCAAGGCGTGTGCTTTCTGTCTTTTTCTCCTCCAGGGCTGGATATGGCAAGAAGTATTGAAAACAGAGTAAGTTAGTAGCATCAAGGAGGGAAAACATGCAAAATTAAAGAGAAAATATCTAGAAAACACACGCATATCAGTGGCACAAATACTTCTATATATTTTTGTATTTGCAGAATTGAATTCCTCTTCTTTCTTTCTTTTTGGAATTTTCTCTTTTCTTTTCTTTTTCTCCCTTTTTTTCTTGACTATGAACACAGTTTAGTGTTTTGATCACAACTTTTTACTCTGAACTCCGAATCGACTGATTCTTTTTGATTCAGAAGCCCAACAAACACAGCTTTCCAACGGATCCTTTTTCCCTAAAAGAAGACTTCAATAGATATATATAAAAATTCAATTTCGACTTGACAGAAATTGTGCAGAATTTGGCAGAAAACACAATTTAGTAAATCGGCTATAGCTTTTGACTCCGGTATCCGAATCACTTGATTCTTTTTGATTCGGAAACCTAACAGGTGCATCTTTCCAACGAGACCTTTTTCACCAAAATTGGATTCAATAGCTATGTATTAAATTTTAATTTCGACACTGCCAGAAATTTACACATATAACGAACCAAGCACAGCAAAGAAATCGGTTTTGAATGGAGTAGAAAGAAATACCGATTTCAGCAATGAAGACTTGAAACAATTAAGATTACTTACCAATCTTTGAACGCCTTAAGCTCCGCTACCAACTGATACGATCTTAGTTGCTTAGGATGCGTAGCACCAATCTCTGCCCATTGTTCATCAATTGAACCTTATTCCTTCTCAAGTCTGCAATACTCGAGTCATCAAACAAGTAAAAGCAAAATTGCATTATTGTGTCGTTTGTCTTAGTGCGATTCTCACAATCGTTGGGTTTAGTCCTAAGAATCTGATACAAGATCCTTGACGTGAAATCGACTAGAACTCTTAGCATTCAGTTGGCGAGGTAGTCTACATTCGCACGAGTCAAGTTCTCTATTCCGCATTGAAATCCTCCTTTGAACAACGATCAGATTTGGTGCTACGCATCCTAAGCAACTAGGATCATATCACTTGCCATCCAACTTGTTGACCGCTTATTTGTTTACCTAGAGGGCGTTATCGAAGACGTCTTGGTTCAAGTGGGTGACTTTCTATTTCCAGCAGACTTCTACGTCATCGCCATAGAAAATGCAGATTCAACTAAATCATTAGATGTACTTCTAGGGCGACCATTCCTGGCCACCGCCCGGGCCAAGATCGACGTCCATGATGCTACCATCTCCCTCGAATTCGATGGCGAGATCATTAAATTCAACATGATGGAATCCATGCGATATCCTTCTGAATTCTCTAGTGTCAATTATGTTGATTTAATTGATCCTTTTGTTGATAAGGTTGATGAATTAAATTCTACTGATCCTTTACAATTTGGCTTGGATAACAGTCTCACACAACCTCAAGTAGATGTCTTGACCTCGATAATCGTTACTCCTCTAGAATTGAATTCAGTCGTCGCAACTCTAGAGGAGTGTGCCATTGTCCCATATGACCCCCCAATTATATCTCCCATCTGTTCTGATGACATTAAACTGTCACCATCTATTAAGCAGGCTCCTACCCTCTCATCTCAAATATGTTTATCTTGGCGTCAACGACTCCCTTCCCACTATCATCTCTAATAAGCTCAATGATTCTGAAGAAATCCAGTTGATCTCTTTGTTGAAGGAATTTAAACAAGCCATAGGCTGGACTATCACAGATATCAAGGGCTTGTCGCCAGCTTTCTGCACTCATCAAATCCATCTAGAGGACACTAGTAAAACAGTCCGTCAGCCTCAGCGCAGACTGAATCCGCCCATGATGGATGTAGTAAAAAAGAAGATATTGAAGCTGTTAGACGTAGGTGTCATCTATCCCATCTCAGATAGCCCTTGGGTAAGCCCTATTTAAGTCGTGCCTAAGAAAACCGGTATAACTATCACCATTGGGCAAGACGGTGAAACCATCCCAACAAGAATTCAGAATGGGTGGTGAGTTTGTATTGATTATCACCGTTTTAATATGGCCACCAAGAAAGATCACTTCCCTCTTCCGTTCACGGATCAGATGCTGGAACGTCTCACAGGCAAGACTCACTATTGTTGTCTAGATGGATATTCTGGGTTCCATCAGATTCCTGTTGCCCCCGAAGACCAGGAGAAGACCACTTTCACATGCCCCTTTGGCACTTTTACCTACCGGCGTATGCCCTTCGGCCTCTGTAATGCCCCGCCACGTTTCAACGGTGCATGGTAAGTATTTTCTCAGAACTTATTGAGGATAGTATCGAGGTCTTTATGGATGACTTCACAGTCTATGGCAACTCCTTTTCGAAATGTATGTCTAATTTGAAGAGATGCTTACAAAGATGCATAGAGACTAACCTCGTATTGAATTTCAAAAAATTCCATTTTATGGTGGATCGAAGGCTGATACTTGGTCATATCGTCTCTAGCAAGGGCATAGAGATGGACAAAGAGAAAATTGAAGTAATCGAGACCTTGCCCCTTCCCACCAGCGTCCGCGATGTGCGCTCCTTTCTTGGGCACGTAGGTTTCTATCGGAGATTTATTAAGGATTTCTCAAAAATCGCCCAGCCTATGTGCCATTGATTGCAAAAGGATGTTGAATTCAATTTCGATGAAGGTTGTCAAGTCGCTTTTGATACTCTCAAGAATAAGCTCATCTCTACGCCTATCATTCGTGCCCCAAATTGGTCACTTCCATTCAAGATCATGTGCGACGCGAGCAACCAAGCATTAGGAGTTGTCCTGGGTCAGAAAAAAGTAAAAAGACTTATGTCATCTATTATGCCTCTAAATTGCTAGACCCCGCTCAGCAAAACTATACCACCACGGAGAAAGAACTTCTAGCAATCGTCTACGCCTTGGATAAGTTCAGACAGTATCTCTTGGGCACGAAAGTGGTCATCTACTCGGACCACTCTACCCTCAGATGTTTACTCAAGAAAGCGGACGCAAAGCCTTGTCTCATCCGCTGGATTTTATTGCTCTAGGAATTCGACATCGTGATCAAAGACAAAAAAGGCTCGGCAAATTTGGTAGCCGATCACTTGAGCAGGCTCCAGACCCAAAAAGATGATTCGCTAATTCCTATCAGGGATACCTTCCCAGACGAGAAATTATGTCTTGCCCACGCCGTCTAATTCCCATGGTTCTCTGACATTGCCAATTTTTGTGCTACTGGCTCCTACCCCGCCGATGCCTCTCTCTCCGAACATATCCGGATCAGGAAGTAGTCCAAATATTACATTTGGGATAACCCATACTTGTGGAAGCATTGTTCGGATCAAATCATCCGTCATTGCGTGACTATGGATGAAGTGCCCTCAATCTTGAAATTCTATCATTCATCAACAGAAGGGGGTTATTTTGCTACTAAAAAGACCGCTTTGAAGGTTTTGGAGCCTAGTTTGTACTGGTCATCCATTTTTAAGGAAAACTATCTCTTTTGTGCTTCGTGCCCTCGATGTCAACTTACAGGCAATATTGAGGCAAGGAATCATACGCCCTTGACCAACATCATCTCATGCAAAAATTTGATATTCGGGGTATTGACTTCATGGGTCTCTTCCCGAATTCTTTCGGCAATATCTACATTCTTCTTGCCGTAGACTATGTCTTTAAGTGGATCGAAGCTAAGGCAACTCGAACGGATAATTCTAAAATGGTGGTAGATTTTCTATGCACTCACATCTTCAACAGATTTGGTACACCTCGAGCCCTGATTAGTGATCATGACACTCACTTTTGTAACCGTATCGTGACCTCGCTCCTAAACAAATATGGGGACCATTATCAAGTTTCTATAGCTTATCATCCCAAACAAATGGTCAAGCTGAAGTTTCCAACCGTGAGATCAAGTCTATACTCGAGAAGACGGTCAACCAATCTCGCAAAGATTGGAGTTTGAAGCTCGACGACGCCCTTTGGGCCTATCGTACTGCATTCAAGACCCCGATAGGGATGACACCCTACAGACTTATTTATGGGAAACCATGCCACCTACCAGTTGAGATAGAACATAAGGCTTTCTGGGCTATTCAAAATGTCAACATGGATCTTGGGCATGTCGGTCAGCACCGCCACCTACAGATTCAGGAAATAGAAGAATTGAGGGACGATGCCTACGAAAATGCTTTGATCTATAAGGGCAAGACAAAAGCCCTTCACGATAAGCAACTTCTTCCTAAATCTTTTATTGTTAGACAAAAAGTATTATTGTACAACTCTCGTCTTCGCCTTTTTGCAGGAAAGCTGAGATCTAAGTGGTCAGGACACTTCATAATCAGAAATGTTTTCGATCATAGAGCCTTTGAAATCCAGAACCCGGACACAGGCACTATTTTAAAAGTTAATGGCCACAGCTTAAATCCATTTTATGAAGGATTCAAACCCTCCACGTTATAGGAGATGGCGGTGGTTAACCCACCAGTCGTGCCCTAGACAGGCAACTCCACCTCTAGGCCTCGACGTTAAAAGAGACCATGACGGGAAGCATGCCTATGCCGTCCCACTTCTCTCTCTCTTTATTGTCTTTTGTTTCATTCCAGAACATTTCCATATTTTGTTTTTCCTTTCTAGTTTTAATTTCTTTATTTTAATTTTTCTTTTATTATTTCAGATTTCCTTTTCTTATTTTTCTCCTCTGATCTCTCCCCTTTCCTTTTTCAAGTTGATTTTATTCCTTTTTATTATTATTATCTCCTTTATTCTCTCTTTTTGTCCTCATCTACTCTAACTACTTATTTTTCAAATTGAAAAAGATTGCCTTTAGGCAGTTGGGATACGCTCAGGCCCGTTGCTTCTCTCTCCCCAATACGCCACGTCGTCACCAACTAACGAATAGCAAGCCCTCATTAATAAGGGCTGAGCTATTTGTGTCAGACGCCAAATCCTAACAACTCTCTCTCACACGCTCCCTCTCCATCTTCTCTCACTCCAGCCGTCTCCATCTTCACTCAAACACCCAATCACCATGAACAATGGTCATCACCAAGCAAGTCGCTCACAAGCTACCTGCCTCCCTCTCACCGGACTCCTCCGACGAATCCACTCCATAACCCACCGTAGCACAAACCACACCCACAACTTCGCTAGCTAACATAAACCCCAAATCTCAACCAGAACCCGTGGCCTCTTCCTTAGGGAAGTGCGAAAATAGTGCCGATGAGCTCACTCCTTCTAGATATGTTTCGGCGACATCCGCTATGACACGATGCAGGAGGGTTTTAAGGAAAAACCTCCAAGCTGCAAGTCATCCGGCGAAGAAGAAAGTTCCCCCTCTAGCGGATTTGAAGGAGATGACTGTGGAAGAGGTGATGGCCGAAGTTTTGGTGTCAGATGTAGAAACACTGGAGGGCCTACAAGGAGAAAAAGATGATGATGGTGATGGTGACGAACAGATAGACCAAGACATCACTGAAATCGAGGGAGAAATGGTTGCAGAAAAGACCGTCGAGGGCATGCCAGCAACTCCCAAGAAGATCACAACTCCCGTCTAAGCAAAGCCGCCAGCAATGGTGGATTCTCCTGTCAACAAAAAGAGAAAATAGCAGTCGGTCGTAAAGGGCAAAGGAAAGGCCTCGCCATCAGGACAACACTCCCCCAGTCGAGGACAAGACTCCAGTCTCTTCTTCCGCCCCTCGACCCATTTCTACCCGAGTGACTTCTGACCTTTCCACTCTACATGCTTGGTTAATTTTTAATGATAATCCTTCCATCGATAAGTTGCATTTTCTCAACTCCAAAGGCGTTAGCCCTTGCGCACGCCTGGATTTAGATTTCTTGGGCAAAATGGAACTCGAATCTCGAGTCCGAGAGCTTGTAGGAAACATCGATTGGGAACCATTGTTCTTTTTAGAACACCCAACTTTTTTTGAGCTCTCACTTTAATTCTTTACTACTTTCTAGGTTGCATCTGAGCATTTTAAGCCAAAAGGAAAGTTTGGACCTAATTTATCTACGCCCGATGTCACTAACTTTCGTTTGATGAACAAGTGGTCCAAGCTTTCCCTCAATGAATTTAATTGCATGCTTAATTGTGTTAAGCCTAATGAACTGAAATCTAGTGCTTATAAAAATGCCTTGACTGTCATCCCTGCTGTTTTTGATGCTGATGTTGCTTTTCATGAATTAGCTGATAATCTTGATGCTGAGTTTAACCCAAAATCCTCTAAAGCCCATGAACTCACTAATCCTTCCTTACGAATGTTGCATCGATTTCTAGCCCTCACCTTCGCAGGTAGATTTAATTCATCGGGTCAGTTATCGTTGCAGGAATTGTTTTTCTTGTGGTGTATGACGACAAACGTAGGGTTAATCTAGGATTTTGGGGGAGCTTAAGCCATTATGCATGTTCAGAATACCTCTCGTGGTCCTCTTTTTGGATCTCTAGTGAATTTGCTTGCTATCAATATGCATAATCTAGATTTCTTGGGCAAAATGGGACTCGAATCTCGAGTCCGAGAGCTTGTAGGAAACATCGATTGGGAACCATTGTTCTTTTTAGAACACCCAACTTTTTTTGAGCTCTCACTTTAATTCTTTACTACTTTCTAGGTTGCATCTGAGCATTTTAAGCCAAAAGGAAAGTTTGGACCTAATTTATCTACGCCCGATGTCACTAACTTTCGTTTGATGAACAAGTGGTCCAAGCTTTCCCTCAATGAATTTAATTGCATGCTTAATTGTGTTAAGCCTAATGAACTAAAATCTAGTGCTTATAAAAATGCCTTGACTGTCATCCCTGCTATTTTTGATGCTGATGTTACTTTTCATGAATTAGCTGATCATCCTGATGCTGAGTTTAACCCAAAATCCTCTAAAGCCCATGAACTCACTAATCCTTCCTTACGAATGTTGCATCGATTTCTAGCCCTCACCTTCGCAGGTAGATTTAATTCATCGGGTCAGTTATCGTTGCAGGAATTGTTTTTCTTGTGGTGTATAACGACAAACGTAGGGTTAATCTAGGATTTTGGGGAGCTTAAGCCATTATGCATGTTCAGAATACCTCTCGTGGTCCTCTTTTTGGATCTCTAGTGACTTTGCTTGCTATCAATATGCATAATCTAGATTTGAACTCGGTTGACCTTAGTGAGCCCCTTACTTTTAAGGATTTAGACCCCCGTACCCTTGATGGGATGGGGCATTTATGTCTCTCACAGGGTGTTCTGAGCTTCTCTGCAGGATGTACTCCACCTAGAGAAAAGGTCTTTGGAACGAAGCACGACGGCCATTTCAACTATCCCGATCATTCGAGACCCCGACTTCCAACAACCCATGTCGAGTCCTCCCGTCCATCCCCCAACACTACTCCAGCAACCAACCCCTTTGGCCAAGCTATTCTTCAGACCCCTACAGTCGAGCGTTTGCTCCAGGCCATTCTTACCGAGCTTCAGGCCTTGACGACTTCCCGATTCCCCCCCCCCCCCGCCCGAACAATCTATCTCGCCCTCGATGAGGGTTTTAAACATTTACGCCACTTTTTATTAATTTCCTTATACTGTACTGCTTTAATTTTTGTTGAACTATTTTTGTGCCCTTCTCGCATTGAGGACAATACGCTGCCTAAGTGTGGGGAGGGATTTATCCGTGCTTATTATCGTTTGATTGCATGTTTAATTTTTTGCTTGTTGCATGACTGCATGTTTTGTGGAATTTCAAAAAAAAAAATTGAATTTTATTTTTAGATTTTGCTAGGAATTTTGTCACTGCCCTGTTTTAAGACCCTCATAATTGACATGCAATTTTGACTTCTGATGCATAGAAGTAACTTGTCATTCATTCCATCTATGCCTGACTTTGCACATCTTGACCTGCTTGCCCTTATGACAAGTCATGCCCTAGACACCAGTAGTCATAATTAGTACCATGTGAGCGCATTGAGCTTCATGCCATTTTATTCATGTGTGATTTAATGCTTGACTAGCACTAGCTAGGTTTGCATGAGATCCCTGGGTATAGGCACCATTAGACGGGGGAAAGCAACGAAACGACGAAGAGACTTTGTAGTTTTTCTTTCCTTTCTTTTTTGTTTTTATCTGTTTTCCTCTCTTTCTCCATTTTATCTTCTTTTCCTTTTTCATGCCCTCGACACCCATTCCCTCCTTGTTTTCTCTTCTAACCACTTAAGCCTTTTTTTTTATCCTTCCTTGGCAGGTGAGTAACACTCTTCAGTAAGAACGACTAGAGCTAGACTAGAAGAAGATAAGTGTGGGGAGGAAGATAAAGATCAAGGGCAAGACAGAGCAGCTGCTGGAATCAGAAGTCTTGAGCAAGACAGTAACGCCAGATTACTTCCTCACCACAACAAAGCCTAAGTGTGGGGAAGTAAAGTCAAAGTATCAAGCCCTCGACGCTAATCACTCAAAGAAGAAATATGCAAAGATTGCCAATTGCAGCTCCTAGAATTAAAAGATTGAGTCGAGGAAGAAAGATTTGTGCCTGCTCATTCTAATACATTCCCTTTTCTTTAAAAAAAAATCGAATAAAAGCAGAGCAGGCGCAGCGAGTAGCAAAGCAACAAAAGGCCTCCGTCACGCCCTAGACGCAGATGAAGATCTCCCCCGCAGAAGAATGCAAAAGTCGCCCTCTAGCCCTCGTTGTCATGCCCTCTCCAGCGGGTGTTACTCACCGACTCGTTCACCTTCAAGCCAAGGAATCCTCCTCCTCCAGATTTGTCTTCTCTCCCTTTCTTTTCTTTTCTTTTCCCCTTTTTTCTTCTATCCTTTACTTTTTTCCTCATCTTTTGCTTTTATTTTATTTTCCTCTTTTCTCTCTTCCATTTGTACCCACTCCTACATCTTCTTGTTGTTTTTCTTTTAATTTTATGCAAAGTCTTCTTTGATCGCTAGATTGCCCTCGCATGTGTACTATGTACTCGGATTGAGGTGCAAACTCTACTTTGTGTTGTGTTATTTGCATTTTTGAGTGATTAGCCTAAACACATATTTTGTTTGCGAGCGAGAGTGTAAACATCCATGTGAGGACTGCTGGTGAATAGGCATGGTCTGGGAAAGTCTGATTGATAGGGTCGTTATCCTATTAATCTGGTGCAGGTGCTTGTCTAAGGAAGGGTGTGTTTTGGTTGGGTGCGGTATGCAGAATGAGTTGTCTATTCCTTGTATTAAGTGGTTGAGGCTGTATGTCATAACATGAGGTGGTTTTTAATTTTGTGAATGCTCGAGGGCGAGCATTGGGCAGTGTGGGGATGTTTGATAGTGTATGTCTAGAGCATATTTTTCTCCTTCTTTTTGGCCCTTTCGTGGGCACGATACGACTGAATTGCCTCTATTTCCATCTTTATTGCAGATCAGTGCTAAAAGGAGGAAATGAACAAAAAATATGCAGATTTGGATGGATTTCTTGGGAGCTCGAAGAATCAAGGCCTAGAAGATCGAAGTATCGGCGTACCCTCGACGCTAACTAGACTAGAGAGCAGTCCTCGTACTTACGACGCTTCTGCATCAGTTCTTAATTGAAAGCAGAAATAGATTCCCAAAGATTCCCATGGGATTCCTTGCGATCAGAGAGCCCTAGGCGCTTCCAGAAGATTCTAGAATATTCCTCCTAAAGGACATGTGCTGTCACTCTCCCCCCTTAGCTATTTTTGTCCCCTAGTGGGTTGTTAGAGTATTTAAGCTAGGTTTTAGGGCTTTTTGTAAGGAGGCTGACATTACATTACTCTCACCTCTACCTTAATTTTAGGGATTTTGTTCTCTCCCATTTATTAGCAGCAGCAACGCCGCCAACTTGTAAGAGCAAGGAGAAAACATTGATTTCCCCACCGATTTTATCTAATACACTCCCTTTTCTTTATCTTTTAGTTTATTTATGTTATTTGTTATTTATACCTGCTGTTTTTGTTTAATCATGAGTAGCTAAGCCTTTATCTTCTTAGTAAAGGGTGTTTCAAGGGTTGCAAGGATTAGTTAAGAGGCCTAAATGTGTTTAATACATCTTTATTGTCATATTCGTATGTTTGCCACTTTCTTGATATTTTCATCTAGAGATGTTAAGGGCCTGATCAACTTTTAGTATTTCTTTGTGATTGTTGTCATCCTAATTGTATTAACTGACGTGAGGTCATTAGGAGAAGTAGACACCTAGGTAGAGCTATTGCAATAGAGCGGTCTCGTCTATCTAGGGCAAGTAGACGACTAGGGCGTTATCGCGAGTCTGACAAGCTGAGAGGTATCACACCCTAGATGTGTCTTACCTCTACTTCATGGGCATTTAGAGTATTTCCTCCCCGCACTTGTGCCTAGGGGGATGCCGAAACGTCGAGGCTACCTCATATGTGGAAACGGGGGGTAGCTCCTCTTAAGAAGATAAGTAGGGGGTTTACATGGAAATGTGGCCCCTATAGCACGTCTATGGCATTAAGACGAAATATCTTTGAGTCGATGATTAACTAGCCCTGCATGCAACCTAAGAACACCCCTTGCTAAGATCCCGTCTTACCTTATTTAATACCTTTATCTACAATCTTATCTTCCTTTGTTATCGGTCCCCCCCCCCCCCCCCCCCCCCCCCCCCCTTGAGTTACCATTTTATTTGTTTGCATTCGCTACTATCATACATTTAAAGTGAGTTTTTATCCCTCAATCTCTGTGGTTCGACCCTGTCTTGCCCTTTACACATTTTAAACTGTGCAATTAGACATCAGGAAATATATTACATTTGAGTGACAATCAGCCTCACACGGTGAGAGTCCGGATAAGTCGGGCCTGAAAAGGGATCCGAACACTAGGTAGTAATTCCAAAAAAGAAATTGTTCGAACAATCAACATACTCTTTGAAGATATAATAAGAAAATACTCTTGTTGTAAAGAAACTATATAGAGATTGTAACTACAGTAATATTAATAAAATTATTATTTGATACACTTTTTTTCTCGTATTTAATTATTAAACATGAAATTTGTCTATACATGGTCAAGATCTTTTTGACCCGACCCAATTAGTAAGCTTTCATATGGGTCAATTAACCAGTCAACCCGATTGCTTGCTACCCCTAAAAAGATGGACATTAAAAGAAGAAAAAGAGGAATTAGTACGGGATCCCCAAAACTATACAAGAAAAGAAAATATTTCCCCATGGACTACTAAAGAGTAATACCACCTTCCATTCATGTTCAGTAATTAAGTAATTGCCATGTCATGTGACTTGTACATGACTTTTTTATCCTACTATTTTAAGAAAAAATATCATAAGTAAATTAGATATCTAGCAGCTTAAATTTTTGGGTTAATAGTTCAATGGTTTAATAAGGTTAAATAAGATTTAAGTGCTCATTTAAAAGAATATAAAATATATAAAAATAAAAATTTTCGGGTTCAACTGACTAGATCGATTAGTGTATCATTTGGTTCGTCTGGTTCAACCTATTTTTCCCTATTCAACCACTTTTGTGAAGAAATGTCGAACCGAACTAGCTAGGAGCTCGAGCCGTTAATTTACCAATCACAATCACACTAGTTGGTCTGGTCTAGTTTTTATAACTACGATTCTAAGTATTTCTCATCTTCAAATAAAAACAATCAATGATTAAATATATAAAAATAATAAAAAATACTAGAAAATAGTTTTTATATAAAAGGTTGACTTTATAATAAATTAAAGGAAAATGTGGTTGGTCAATGAATAATTGTACCTATTGAAATTATAAAAAAAATAGAAAAACTCCGCTAATTTACAAAAAAATAAAAATTTAATCAAATTCAGTAAATTAGTTTTTAAACAATAGTCTAGCAAATTTAATTTAAAGTATGTGATTAAAGTTGGTTGTATGAATTTCCTAAATATTTAAAAAATAATTTTATCTTTATTAAAAATAAATAAATAAAAATCCTTTTGATTAATTACTTTTTAACTTCTTATTTTTAATTTTTTATGGGGAAATAGTTTTTACCACCCCTGAACTATCGTCGAAAATCAAAAACCTCCCCTAAACTTCATTTTTTAAAATTCGCCCCCTCGACTATTGTTTTTGGGCAAAAAGCCCCTTCAATGCACAAAAAATCTAAAAAAAATGTAAAAATTCACGAAAAAATGTAATTAACCTAAAAATCAAGAAATATTGTAAAACATTCCAAGAATTCACAAAAAAATTGATTTAATTATGGACAGAAGGGGCTTTTTGCCCGAAAACAATAGGCTAGGGGGGTGAATTTTAAAAAATGAAGTTCAAGGGAGGTTTTTGATTTTCGACAATAGTTCAGGGGTGGTAAAAACTATTTCCCCATTTTTTATTAGTTATTTACTTACAATAGTAGGTTGTCATAAAAAAAAAGTACATGAAGTAGTGTGTAAATCGTTATTTGAACGAAAGGGAAATGTATTTTATGGAACAAATAGGTTACGATAGACAATTATGTTATACTCAACGTTATGAGAACCGCGATAACTCAAGAGAACTTGCACTCTCGAGTACAGGGTTGGTCTCTCGTGATCTCCCTTGTTATACTCAGCTATTCCAAAATTCCAGATTTGTGCACATTAGTAGGAACTAGTGAGTAGGGATGACAATTCTGTCCACGGATATAGATATCCTTCCAATACCCGCAATTGTGGGTGGATATTACCTGCACATTGTGGATATTTTACGGGTATGGATATACCCGCACCCATAAAGTACGGATATGGATGTGGGTATGGATAGTGGTTACCCGCTCCAATACCCGCACTAAATACCCACGATATATATAATATATTTTAATGTATAATTAATTAAGTGACTGGACACTAGTCTAGGGCGGAGGCAGACAACAACAAAACCACCCACCCTCTCATTCTCTCTCGTAGTCACCGTACTATTCTCTTTTCCTCCTCTTTTAACATTCACCAACCAGAGAATCCTTTTACTCTTTCAGCATAACCCGGTCCGCTGCTCAAGACAGGAACTCAGTGATTGGATCAAGGTGCTCTCAATTTTAGATGGTAGAAAAGTTGTCTTGTTCCTCGACACCAATTGTATCCAGTCGATTTCCTCATTGTTCTAATTTTTCTGCACATCCAGCTAAAAACCGCGCTCCACAATAAGGTACTTGTTGGATGCCGAATCCAGCAAATAATAAATATAATTTCAACTCAGCATTAATGAGAAAATAAATTGTAAATAGTGACAAGATGTTTGGTCCTTAGGGAAGGTGTAATTTTGAAAACTTTATTTTGACCGTTAAATAATTAAACAAGGGGGTTTTGGTTTTGATTTTGAAAATTGATTAAAAGTAAATTAAAATAGTGAAAATTGATTTGGAACAAGTCTATGATAGATTGTTGGTGAAAAACTAAATAAAAGACACCAAGCAAAGACAACGGCAAGGTTATGATTCTATTATGTTGATCATTGATTCATGGATGTTTGTTTCTGATTTATGGAGCAGCTATAGCAACTAGTTACACTTAGGTTCCCTTCTTTCCTCCTACAACAAGTTACTTAAAGGTACGCTTATTAGGCAACCTTAATACATCTAGCAACCTTAAAGTACGCTTATAAGATTTAATTAGAAAAAAATGATAAAAAGAGGGAAAGACTACTCTAAGCCAAGACTAAGGTAAGGTACGCTTATGGTCTTTAGACTTAATTATTCATTCATTCTAGTCTTAAAGAGCCTGTTACTGAGATCAATCTAGTTGTCTGTTGTGTTCCTCGGGCTTTGTAATCCGCAGCCTTCTAAACCTACATTAACTATTCTGATTGAAACCTAAGGTGATCAGTCTTAAATACAACATGAATAATTTGACATTAAATTAATGAATGAATAAACATAAATACAAAAATTAAGAAGAGTGTTTAGATCTCACAACGATGAAGAATCATAACCCTTGTTGCCTTTGCTAGGAATTGAGCGTTTAGCTCGACATAGACGTAATAATCAAAAATGAGAAATTAAGAAATTGCATAAAAATAAATCTGGTGGCCTCAATGAAGAAGACAACCGGAGCTGGTGTTTACAAAGAGTTTAGGTTGAAATTTATTCCTAGAAAATGAGATGATTGTAGAGAAAGCAAGGGAGAGTATTTATAGTGTTATTTCTCCCTTAAAATCCTCTAACAAATCCTCTAAAAAAATCCTAGTTTAAAAATTGTATTTGAATCTAAATTTAGAATCAAATCAAATCAAATATCTAACAAATACAAATCCTCGAATCTTTGCTAAACCAATTTCCATGGTTTTGACTTTGAAATTCAAAACAACGACAACTAATTTTCTTGTTTTAATTTGGTATCATTTCTCTTCAATTTCCCGCAACTTTGGCTCATATTTCTTCTTTTCCTCTAAATCATATTTTCCTGCAAAAAGGGAGGGAAATGACATAAAATAAGTTGTATCTCTATCTAAAAACACATATTTAGATAGAGTTAATTATCAAATTAAACACAATCAAATTTCCCCACACTTAGCCTAGTGCTTGTCCTCAAGCATTTTCCTACACTCAACATCAAACTTCATCCTTCTCTTACTGCCAATTTCACCATAAGAGACACATGCATACTTCAATTATGAACTCAATCTCAGATTAACAAGTCCTTTTCAATACTACAAACATGAATCCTTCCCAATAGGTCCATAATAATAAGCTAAGTACACAACAATCACTTGAAGGAACAAAATATTTGCATTTTAATTTGTCAATCCATTAAGTCTTTAACCACATAAGAGTTGCTGACTCACAAGCATTTTCTCATATAATCAAGCAAATACAAATTTTAAATGCAGCACATAGTCACAACAATAATTTTCTTTTTTGTTTCTTGGCTGAGGCTGCCATTTTTTCTATCTTTTCTTTGTATTACGTTTTGCACAACTTTTTTTCATTGCTTTTTGCACAACTTTTTTTCATTTGCTTTTTTTTTTCTTTCCAGGCGCTTGCTTTTTGCATCAATGTTTCTTTCTTTTCAATCAATCAATAATACACTTTTAGCACTTTTAAAGAAAAATAAATATGCATGATTCACGCACACCACCAATGGCATTGGTATTCGACCCTTAAGGGGTTAGCACACAACCGACAACCAGAACTTTATCTCAAGACAAGTGGGAGATAGTGCCGAACCACCAACTCCATCTGGGATGAGGGCAAGGTGGTGGAACAAAACACAAGCAGTCATACAATTAAAAGCAAAAGACTCATCATGCATTGTAGGAATTAAAACTAGCAGCACTTATGCGTTTAAGGAAATCAGTTTATTCATGTTCGTGACAAAACAGTATAGGGTATTCCTTCAAGTAATTATTAAATCCTGAGCATTATTCATCATGAAACTATGGGGATGAACACATGTTTTTCAATATTGATAATGTTAAACTAAGTTGGATGACTTGTTAATAAAACATTGAGTTCATCAGTCAAGTGTATTTGTATCTCCAGTATTGAAACAGATTAAGGAGGATGAAGTTCTTGACCAAAACAAAAAACAAAAACACTGTGACTGACTCAAAAAATTGAAAAAATGAAAAGATGAAACTAAAAAAATCAACGAAAAAACTGACTCTAAAAATAAAAATCTAAAATGGACACAACTGACTCTAGTTTGAACAAAAACAAAAACTGACTCGAACTAAAAGAAAAACACAGCATGCATAACACCACATCAACAAATATTTACAAAAATCCTCCCCCACACTTATAGGACACATTGTCCTCAATGTGAAACAAAATTTTAATCACAGCATGCACACACACAAAAGAAGGTAAAAATAGTAAAAAGGTGTAGGAAACACCTGGCGGTTTACGCATTGGGGGGTTGATAACAATACTCCTAACGACAAGGGCATTTTCGTCTAATATCCTACGGTGGGGGGTAAAACTGCTGCTCCTACCTCTCCGACAGCATCGAGGCTATCGCCTCTCCCCATGTGACTGACCCTGGGATGGTCGACATCAGCGAGGGGGTCCCACACTCACACACTGTCATGACACAAGGCGTTATCCCATCCCAGGCCAAGCTAAGTGTCTCGAGAAGGGCGTAGACGTTGCCTCGCCTAGGTAACGCCTACCCCATACATATATCTAACGCAACGATAGCACAATACATCAGCGGGGAACTTTAACCACCCCTGACGGGCACGTCAGCACCCTGTGACCGAGATCACGCAGAAATGCTCCATATCTGCCTATAAATACCTCCGCCACAAAGGAGGGAGGTAAGCCTAAGATTGCTAGCCAAAGCTCTGCTATTTTACACAATCACTACAGACTTAAGCATCGGAGTATTTACGCCGGAGACCCCCTCCGACGCTGTGCAGGTACATTGGACGCCGTGGACAGTCGACCTCCAGACCCATAATCCTCTGCTACCCTTTAGCAAATAGTCTGAATCTTATCAAATTGGTGTTTTCATTGAGAGCTTTGGTTTTATTAAGTGAGCGTCCTTAATAGCCAAGCTCTGTTCCCTTAAAATTCCACGGATTATGGATTCCGACTCAGATCCCACACTGTCCCAGTCTTCTAGCCTCCCGCTTTCTACTCGTAGGCGACTCTTCGCTTTCGCCACCACTGACGCTTCCATCACGGTGCAGGAAGTTCCACCGGGCATGTCAAATCCTTCTTTTGAGCAAGCGACGGGAACATTTGCATCTCAGGCATATACTCCTTTATCTCAGATGCCAGGACCCAGTTACTCTATCCCCCATTCGAGGGCATCTGCGGTAGATGGTGTGGGCAATCCTCTCACGAATTCAATATCGGCCCTTCGAGCCCAGTTAGACCAGCTGACGGAATTAGCTGCAGGATTTACGCCTCATGTTTCGGGACCCAGCGTGCCCTCTCATATAGTCTTTACTCCATCTATCGTCACTGACCGACCGCTGTCACCTCGACAACCTAGAGGCCTTCCTTTATCCCTACCTTTGACATCTGCCCCTGACGGAGTCATGCAACCCGTGAATAGAAGCACTGAACCGTCTGAACAGCATAGGAGAGAAGCTCCTGTTACTAAAGAGGAGCGATGGGACGGTGAATATAGAGATCAGTGGGATAATAGGCGGGATGAGATGTTAAGAGACCCATCTCCTAGGCATAGCGAGAGATCGAGTAGCAGAAGACATCGGACTCGAACGCCAAGAAGTCGCAGCCGATCTCCCAGACGGCATCGTGAGTATGATTTCCGAGCTCAAAGGCAGCTTAACGAGTTTTCTCCTCCTCGTCAACCGTAGGGTATTCCTGATGATAACAGTGGTCATCCATTCAACCGCCACATGAGACATCACCGGGTCAATCGACATGTAAAACTTCCTGTGGAGTCATACGATGGCACAAAAGATCCTATTTCTCATCTTAATAAGATGAAAGATTTTGTACAGTTTCAAACGCACAGTGACGCCGCGTTATGTCAGATCTTTGTAATGACGCTATCTGGTGTGGCGCATCTTTGGTTCGAGGGACTTCCGGCGGGTTCCGTTACAATTTCTCCCAACTGGAAGCTAAATTTCGGAGCCGGTTCAGCATGGTTGTTCCTATTAGGAAATCCGCGGGAGCGTTATTTGATATTCATCGAAAGCCACAGGAATCCTTGAAGGATTTTCTAAGTCGTTTTGATCTTGAGATGTCGCTAACGCCCAGGGTCACCATTGACTTTGCGGTAGAAGCTTTGAAACATAACTGCCGTTATGGAAAATTACGAGATACTTTGATGGTGGACCCCCGTTGACTTTAGACGCGTTAAGGTTGAAAGCTCACAATTATGCGAGAATGGAGGAAGAAGAAAATAGAGAGCGAATTCAAAGCATACCCCAAGACATGCATCCAGCCCCTAGCGCTCGCGTTAGCACAACCCCTGACACACAGCCAACTGATGACTATGGACAGCGGAAAGACCACATTCCTAGAGCCTCAAATC
Organism: Viola odorata; assembly: GCA_963691705.1. Classification (NCBI taxonomy): domain Eukaryota; kingdom Viridiplantae; phylum Streptophyta; class Magnoliopsida; order Malpighiales; family Violaceae; genus Viola; species Viola odorata. The sequence goes on from OY829542.1 coordinate 33,556,333, forward strand.
GGCAGAGGGGTAACTTCTCGAGAAGAAAATTTAGGAATTCCCCTAACACGAGGCAAGCGGATCCGCCCAAGGGGCGAATATACGATCCTGACCTTCCTTCCCTCATTCTCCCAAGAGCAAAATTTTTAGCGATAGTTCAGCAGCGAAACCTGCCTATCCGTTACCCAGCTCCTGTGAAACCAGGAGTAATTATGGGAGGAAGGGAAAATGCATTCTGCAGGTTCCACAAAGTCAAAGGGCACTCCACAGACGTGTGCAGAGAATTGAAACTAGTGATAGAGCGCTTAGTCGAAGAAGGCTACCTTGGAGAATTTGCCACTAAAGCAAGAGAAGAAATCAGAAACAATCCAGTAGATAAGGCGACTGGTGATAGGCAAGTGCCCCCTTACGCCACGGGAGCCAACGTCATCCCTATTGGGAGAAATAAGAAATCATTTGTGGTTAACGAGGATGATGTTCCTATGATCAATATTATAGCAGGAGGTACTCCGTATCTCGATGAACCCGTGACACCCGTAGCTGGTGACAAACGAAAGAGAGAAAGCGCATTAGCAAAAAGTGAAGTAATAAACGCGCTAGATCGAATGGTGTTGTCGTTCTCCGAAGAGGATGAGAAAGGCATTGTCTATCCCCACAACGATGCGTGAGTAGTCACACCCGTCATCGGTAATCATGGAGTCAGGAGAACCCTTGTTGACAACGGGAGTGCGGTCAATTTATTCTCACTTGAAGCATACAACCTGATGAAGCGTCCCGACAGTGAGCTAACGCCTTGTAAAAAATCAATAATTGGAGTAGACGGGGTCCCAATCCCGGTGGCAGGAGTTATATCATTACCAGTATACTTTAGAGAGGATACGTCCAAACGATCAGAGGAGCTGTTGTTCCTGGTTGTAGACCTGTCATTGCCTTACAATGCCATACTCGGGCGGCCATACCTCAACCGCTTTGGAGCCGCAATATCGCAAAAGCACCTAAAGATGAAATACCCTTCGTGGGATGGAGTGGTCTTAGTCAAAGGGGACCAGAAGTTAGCCGCCGAGTGCTACTTACTCATGACCCAAAAGAGTTGTGATCGTTACGTGTGCGTACCAGATGATCCCTTTGAGGACAGAGAGGAAAAGCGCACTCAGCCAGTAGACAATATGAGGCCAATTCCCGTTAACGGGGTCGAAGAAGCGAATTTTCTGGTTAGTGAAAAATTGAGCGCGGAAGAAAGTGAACAACTATCCCGGTTATTGAATAAACGTAAAGGAGAATTCGCGTGGAAGCCAGCAGATATGCCTGGAATTTCGCGAGAAATAGCAGAACACCGACTCAACGTTAACCCTAATCCCAAGCCAATCCAGCAAAAGCGGCGAGCTTTCTCTCCAGAAAAGATAATAGCCATCGAGAAAGAAATATCAAAACTCATGGATGCTGGCTTCATTCAAGAAGTCCAGTACCCGACATGGCTGGCTAAATCCTGTTCTAGTCCCAAAACCTAACGGAGATTGGCGTATGTGCATTGATTTCACTAATTTGAACGATGCCTGTCCCAAAGACTGCTATCCTCTACCCCGAATCGATCAGTTGGTCGACCAAACCGCTGGGTATGCCTATCGAAGCTCATTAGATGCTAACTCGAGATACCACCAAATTCCCATGGCCGTGGAAGACGAAGAAAAGACCGCCTTCATCACGCCAAAGGCCACCTATTGCTACACAGCGATGCCGTTCGGATTGAAAAACGCCGGGGCAACGTTCCAGCGCATGGCAAATAAAGTTTTTGAGAAGCAGATTGGGGAAAAGGTGGAGGCCTATGTGGATGATATACTCGTTAAAAGTCGAAGCTTCGAGGACCATGTGACTGATTTGGAAGAACTTTTCAGCGTGATGAGAGAACATAAGATGAAACTGAACCCCCGAAAATGCATGTTTGTATTTCAAACAGGCAAATTCTTAGGCTACGTGGTCAGCCTGAAAGGCATCCAGCCTAACCCTTCGAAAGCTAAGGCGATTCAGGACATGATATCTCCCCGAACCGTCAAAGAAGTGCAAAAGCTCACGGGACGCATCATTGCGTTAGGGTGGTTTATCTCCAAACAAGGTGAAAGGTGCCTACCCTTCTTTAAAGTCATCCGCAAAAGAGCCCCCTTTGGATAGACGGAAGAATGTGAAGAAGCGTTTGCCGGTATAAAAGCCTACCTCTCGTCTGACCTAGTGTTGGCAAGACCTGAGCCTGGCGACACCTTATATCTGTATCTAGGTGTCGCCGACGAGGTGGTCAATGCTGTCCTTGTACGAAGCGATGGACATATTCATCGCCCCGTATTCTTTGTCAGTCACATACTAAAGGATGCCGAATTACGGTACACTCACATTGAGAAAGTAGCGCTTGCCCTCATACAGGCAACCATTAGGGAAAATTTTCAGGAAACCTGAGTCTTCGGGAAGAATGCTGATTTGGGCAATCGAACTTGAACAATATGGGTTGCAATATAAAGCCCGACCGTCCATTAAAGCTCAAGCGTTAGCAGACTTTATAGCAAAATGCACATTTACACAAGGGCCATTGGTAGACCCACCGGAAGGAGAAATAGAGGACTTAGATCTCCCGTCCCCAGACACTTACAGTGGCACATGGATCATCAACGTGGACAGAGCTAAAAATCAAGATTTAGCTGGTGTTGGAATTTTCATGGTTGGACCTGACGATATACAGATACGCTATGCCATTAGAATTTTGCAGCCGCTGTCCAATAATGCGGCTGAGTACGAAGCGTCGCTGGCCTGACTCAGAATAGGCAACAATTTCTTCATTGAAGCTAGTGTGATGAGGGAACAATGCGCGATTCACAAGCTCGAGAAGCGATGATGATCCAATACCTTGCAAAGGTAAAGCGTGAGCTAACGGAGGCACAGGGAAAAGGCATTCAAGTCTGCTTCGAGCACATTCCTCGAGAAGATAATAGTGAGGCTGATAATCTTGCTAAACTGGTAGCTAACCCAGCAGCCTCCATACCCAAAGACGTACACTACGGTGAGATACGAGTACCCTCTTTCATGGAAGAACAAGTGTCTCTTTGTGTGGAAGAGGTAGAAAGGGATTAGAGAATTCCCGTTGTAAAATATTTGAAACACGATGAGCTGCCAGTAGATAGCACCGAAAAGAGGAAAATTTTGAAGCAAGCGACACGATGCACATACTACAATGGGGAGTTGATTCGAAAGTGTTTCTCTCACCCAACTGCAAAGTGCATAACGGAGCAGGAAGGCCTCCACACTTTGCGAGAAATCCATGAAGGAATATGCGGCATGCACGTGGCAGGCAACACACTAGTGGCACAAGTCTTCCGTTCAGGATTTTACTAGCCCACCATTCGCAGAGACTATCACAACTTTGTGAAATCTTGCCAGAAATGCTAGAAATACGCCAAGATCCCTCGAAGACCAGCCGTGCAAATCTTAGAAATTGTTGCCCCTTGCCCGTTTGCCAAATGGGGAATCGACATTTTGGGCCAGTTTCCAAAGGCCAAGTCCTAACTAAAGTTTGTGGTTGTGGCGGTAGATTATTTCACGAGATGGGCAGAAGCAGAGGTGGTAGCCAACATTATGACGGAAAAAATTTGGCGTTTCTTTAAATATCAAGTCATTATACGATTTGGGGCACCTCGCATACTGGTTAGCGACAACGGAACGCAATTCACGAGCCAATTTTTCAGAACTCAGTGCGCGAAATTCCAAATCGAACAAAGATTCTCTTCTGTAGCACATCCGCATACCAACGGTCAGGCTGAAGTAACCAATCGCAGTATCCTCAGTGGCATCAAGAGGAACCTAGAAGGTTCTAAAAAGAAATGGGCAGACGAACTGCCATACGTAATGTGGGCTTATCGTATGACCGTCAAAACCACCACAGGAGAAACCCCTTTTGCGTTAGCCTTTGGCACAGAAGTTGTCACGCCGGTAGAAATTGGCACCTTGAGCCTTCGAGTAGCATATTTCAACGAAGAAATAAATGAAGAAAGGTTACGCGCTAACCTTGACACATTGCCAGAAGTACAAGAGGAGGCTCTCTTGAAAACCTTGCATTACAAAAGAATAATGGCGCGATATCACAACAGACAAGTTAGAGAGCGGCTGCTCAAAATGGGAGATTTAGTGCTCAGAGACAAACAAGCGGCAGGACAACGCATGGGAAAACTCAGCCCAAATTGGGACGGGCCATATCGCGTCAACCGCGTCATTGGAAAGGGAGTGTATCATTTGGAGACACTTGACGGTACTCCCTTACAAAACTCCTGGAATATAGCCCGTTTGAAACTATATCATGTTAGAAGCTAACCTCTCCTGTTTTACATTGTTAACATTGCTCTAATGCATGAATGAAAGGCATTTCTCGTGCATATTATGGTCAATCATATACAGATAATGAAGAATGCCCGGAGTGAAAATCTTATCCTTGTGATGGCTGGTCCTGATCAGACAGCTCACTAAGATGAGGCACGCCCTGACATAATAGCGTTGGGAGTGAAAATCATATCCTTGTGGCAGCCGTGTTAACATAGACGGGCCACTAAGACGAGGCACGCCCCAACACCCCCGGGAGTGAAAATCCTATCCTTGTGGCAACCGTGCTCACATAGACGGCCCACTAAGACGAGGCATGTCCCGACATCCTTAGGAGTGAAAATCCAATCCTTGTGGCAGCCGTGCTAACATAGGCGGGCCATTAAGACGAGGCACACCCTAAGGAGATAGTAACTCCGTCCTGGAAGTGAAAATCCTATCCTTGTGGCAACCGTGCTCACACAGACGGACCACTAAGACGAGGCACGCTCCAGGGGCGTGAGGTTTCAACCCTTGGGAGTGAAAATCCTATCCTTGTGATGGTCGGTCCTAATCAGACGACTCACCAAGACGAGGCACGCCCCAAGCCGAACGTTGACATTTGAAATAAAGAGAGATATCCCAGCTAGTAACCGAGCGGTTGATGCCCGGTGAAGTTGAGCTGGAGAGATATCTTTGTCGCAACAACAATATCATAAACAAACTTAGCAGAGCTAAGTGATTCCCCTAGCAACAAAGGGCGGCATCGAGCGGTACGCAGCATAAATAGAAACAATAAATAATTTTGATGCAAAGTTGAGAATTAAATTCCTGATTCTCAACAAGAGAAAAAGCAGACAGAGGCACAATAGGGAAATCTTCCTCAGAAAATGGGCTATTGTGGCTGTTGCTAAAGCACCAAGCCTCTAAAGACAGAAATACCTTGGCAAACTATGGATAACGTGCGCACGCAAACGCCACGGTTGACCAACCGCATAAGGTACGACGACCACATCACTGTGATCTTAATAATAGAGCCTACTAACCATATTATGGCAGTAATATCATAAGACAGGACCGACAAATAAATTATAGACAAAAGTAATGGCTTAAAGAGAAGCTGATACTGTCAGAATTACAAAATATCCTCACAAGGATAGTCAAAAACATATCAATAGCAAGAGTCAAGGAACAAAGCGCGAGACTTAAGGGGCGCCTGACGTATTATTTCCTCCCAGTGAAGCGGCCTTTAAATTGAAGAAACCCTCATCGGACACATATGAGGACCTCTCCTCAAAATATTCAGAAAGAGTTTTTAGTTGAAGATCGTCCATCCCATGATAGCGCATGAAGCCCTCAGACATGAGCATCGCCCCTTCTTTAAGATACCAACGACATTTCTCAGCAGAAAGGCTGAGATCGGCAGCCAGTTCAGCGTTTCTCTGCCTTTCTAACGTCAGCCAAGCCTCTTCCTCAGAAAGTCGTGTGTTTAAGGCGACACCTCTCTATTTTTCTTCCTCCAAGGCAAGCCTGGCAGCCTTCGTCTCTTGTTTAGCAGCATTACCCTCTTGCCTAGCCAGCTCTGCCTCTTGCTTGGCAGATGTGGTAGCATCCAAAAGACCCTGACGCTCAACTGTCAATCTGTCTATTTCTCTCTGCTTGTCCGCCGCCTCCGTAGCGCCAGCCTCACCCAGGTAATGAGCATGACAGAAGGAAGAAAACATCTGAGACGGAAGGAAGTCCATACGCTCCTGGTGACTCTTGGCTAAAAATACACCTTTTTTCTCTTTGATGTGACATTATTCGAGCTGCCAACAGAGATGTAGAGGCAAGAATAGCCTCAGCATTATCAGTCTCTGAAGCCTGAAAAACTCTCTCTAAGGCAACCCAGATTAACATTATGAGTGGGAAAGCTGGGAGGAGCGTACGGAGTAACACCAACTATAAAGCTAGAAGCAGAATTGCCCCTCACGGCAGCAAGTGGAGACAAGGGAACAAAAGATAGTGTAGGAGGAGAAGGAGGGCGATCAGAACCCCCTGCGGTAGAGACAAAAGACTCACCACCAGCGACTGTCTCATAGCCTAGCATATCTGAACTAAAACTGACGGCACCAGAGGCAGAATGGAGGGGAGAGTCAGCAAAAGCATGAGGATCGATAGCAGGACCAACATTTTAAGGTTGCCCAAGAGGTGCGCCACCGCCCGAGGCAGTCGTCAAGGATGGATTAACGCCGGATGACGACGGACTACTCTGAAGGTCATGGCAGAACTTCTTCCGGCGCTCGGCAAGCTCACTTGCAAAGGACATGTCTTTGGGAGAAGGAGAACAAGTAGAAGTGGGGCCAACCTCTTAAGGAAAGGAAATACAATAAGAAAATGGCAAAAGAACGAAGGAACCAGGAGCGGTAGCGAATAGAGATACCTGAGCAGAGGGAGAGACCAAAGGAATCCCGGTAGGAATCAAACCAGCAGACACTTCCGAAGAAGCGATAGCGGTAGCTTGAGAAAGAGCAGGGAGTACGGCGGTTGCTTTTTTGCTTCTTTTCCTTCTTGTAACGCGTGCCCGTGAACACGATGCTTAAACTGTGCTGGCAGCAGCGGCAACTCCTTGAGAAAGCGAGGTGACTGAAGTAACACCGATAGCCCCACCCACAGCAGCGGCAGCGACAGCAGCAGCGATAGTGGCGGCGGCAGCCTGCGCCCTTCTCGTTTGCTCCCTTCTCTTTTTCATCTGAATGTATTCGGTCAAGAGGAAGCCGAAACCCATGGTCAAACAGCTTGGCATACAATATTCTACTATTATCAGGCAATGCACTATTAAGGCAGAGAGGGTCAGAAGCGACACTAGTCGAGTAGCCCTGAGGAAACTGAACATTGAAATCGGACAGACAACGATGAACTAAGGACAAAGTGTAAAGACAAGTGGGGGTGTTAGCCTTATTACATCAACGACTTTAAGGTGTTAGCCTTATTATAAGAATAACAAATGACAAATGTCTTTGGGAGGAGTAATTGATCGAAGAATAAACAAGAAGAGATAAGAAAAGGACAGTAATCAAGAGAGGCCATTACGCGCTACCGCCACCGTCACCAGACTTCTCTCCCTCGAAGACAGACGCGTCGTCTCCATTTTTATTAACCTTGTCTATTATGGCAGAGACATAATCGGCGACCTCGATCGGATTGAAGGAATCATTCCCGAAGCGGGCAGCGAGCCCAGAAGTGAGGGCCTCCTGAACCTTCTTTTTCCAGCACTCCATCTTCAGAGGAAGCCTGGCAGCCTTCGTCTCTTATTTAGCAGTATTAACCTCTTGCCTAGCCAGCTCTGCCTCTTGCTTGGCAGATGTGGCAGCATCCAAAAGACCCTGACGCTTAACTGTCAATCTGTCTATTTCTCTCTGCTTGTCCGCCGCCTCCGTAGCGCCGGCCTCACCCAGGTAATGAGCATGACAGAAGGAAGAAAACATCTAAGAGCGAAGGAAGTCCAAACGCTCCTGGTGACTCTTGGCTAAAAATACACCTTTTTTCTCTTTGATGTGACATTATTCGAGCTGCCAACAGAGATGTAGAGGCAAGAATAGCCTCAGCATTATCAGTCTCTGAAGCCTGAAAAACTCTCTCGAAGGCAACCCAGATTAACATTATGAGTGGGAAAGCTGGGAGGAGCGTACGGAGTAACACCAACTATAAAGCTAGAAGCAGAATTGCCCCTCACGGCAGCAAGTGGAGACAAGGGAACAAAAGATAGTGTAGGAGGAGAAGGAGGGCGATCAGAACCTCCTGCGGCAGAGACAAAAGACTCACCACCAGCGACTGTCTCATAGCCTAGCATATCTGAACTAAAACCGACGGCACCAGAGGCAGAATGGAGGGGAGAGTCAGCAAAAGCATGAGGATCGATAGCAGGACCAGCATTTTAAGGTTGCCCAAGAGGTGCGCCACCGCCCGAGGCAGTTGTCAAGAATGGATTAACGCCGGATGACGACGGACTACTCTGAAGGTCATGGCAGACCTTCTTCCAGCGCTCGGCAAGCTCACTTGCAAAGGACATGTCTTTGGGAGAAGGAGAACAAGTAGAAGTGGGGCCAACCTCTTAAGGAAAGGAAATACAATAAGAAAATGGCAAAAGAACGAAGGAACCAGGAGCGGTAGCGAATAGAGATACCTGAGCAGAGGGAGAGACCAAAGGAATCCCGGTAGGAATCAAACCAGCAGACACTTCCGAAGAAGCGATAGCGGTTGCTTGAGAAAGAGCAGGGAGTACGGCGGTTGCTTTTTTGCTTCTTTTCCTTCTTGTAACGCGTGCCCGTGAAGACGATGCTTGAACTGTGCTGGCAGCAGCGGCAACTCCTTGAGAAAGCGAGGCGACTGAAGTAACACCGATAGCCCCACCCGCAGCAGCGGCAGCGGCAGCAGCAGCGATAGTGGCGGTGGCAGCCTGCGCCCTTCTCGTTTGCTCCCTTCTCTTTTTCATCCGAATGCATTCGGTCAAGAGGAAGCCGAAACCCATGGTCAAACAGCTTGGCATACAATATTCTACTATTATCGGGCAATGCACTATTAAGGCAGAGAGGGTCAGAAGCGACACTAGTCGAGTAGCCCTGAGGAAACTGAACATTGAAATCGGACAGACAATGATGAACTAAGGACAAAGTGTAAAGACAAGTGGGGGTGTTAGCCTTATTACATCAATGACTTTAAGGTGTTAGCCTTATTATAAGAATAACAAATGACAAATGTCTTTGGGAGGAGTAATTGATCGAAGAATAAAACAAGTATAGATAAGAAAAGGACAGTAATCAAGAGAGGCCATTACGCGCTACCGCCACCGTCACCAGACTTCTCTCCCTCGAAGACAGACGCGTCGTCTCCATTTTTATTAACCTTATCTATTATGGCAGAGACACAATCGGCGACCTCGATCGGACTGAAGGAATCATTCCCGAAGCGGGCAGCGAGCCCAGAAGTGAGGGCCTCCTGAACCTTCTTTTTCCAGCACTCCATCTTCAGAGGAAGCCTGGGAAATTCCTCATCTCGAGCCAGCATCTCTTCGCGAAGAAGATTTTTCTTCTTCTCCAAAGCTAACTCTGCCTACAGAACGTCAACTTTCGCTTTCCCTTTAGATTTTTCTCGGCTCAGCTCCTTCTGTAAATCACCGTAAAGACGCATTAGCAACCTCATTTGGTCTAGCGACTGGTCAAGCTGTACTTTCTGAGCACACATAGCGTGGGTAGAACTTCGCATTTCGTTGTCAAAAGCCTCTACCGCATAATGAATGTAGCGGAAGATATCTAGAGAATCATTTACAACGCACATGTAGCGAGCCCTCGGCAAAAGCTGGAGGAATTCCCCTTTCTCTGAAGAAGAGCTCATCATTTCCCCTATCAGGGGCGCCGTGAACTCGTCCCTCAAAAAATGATTTTGCACCCCTGCAGCGCGAAGACTGTTAACGCCAAATCCCGTTAAATCAATGCGATAGCGCGGAGTCCCTTTGGGACCATCAGGAGAGAGGTTGAGCATCGGAGTTAGAGGGGAGCCTTTATTACTCACCTCTGAGACAGAAGTAAAAAACAATTGGGGAGGAACCTAGAGCGGTAGCTCAGGAGCTAGAGAAGTCGTTGTCACCACCTCTGGAATAAATTGAGAAATAGGAGAGTCAGGAACGTTAGGCGGAGGAGGAGAATCTGCCACCAAGGAAACTGTAGCAGCGGTAAGAGGGCATGCAGTTGGCAAGTCAACAATCTTCGTTGGTTGAGAAGTGCTTGCCACAGAAGAAATGACAAGCGTCGCGGTAGCCTTTGCGTTAGCATGGTCAGGGGAGGGCCCGGTAGCCTGCTCGTTCATACCCACTCTGAGTCTCTTTCATCGAAGTAAAGAGGCATGACAAAGGTCTGGTTTGGTATCCATGCCCTCGCTTTGGCTGCTGTCATCGCTATTAATTGTTCGAATCGAAGGCTGACTTATATTTATCCCTCCACGGTGATGTGGTAGCCAATTGTCGATAAAGCGAGAAGCTTGTGTAGAGGTAACGCGCCCTCGCCCTCTCCCAGTGACCGTCTTAGTTTTTCCCCTCTTGGGTAGAATGCCTTGAGGACCGAAAGGCGCGGCGGGGGGAGAAGCCGGTATCGTTCTGAACGGCACCACGTTCAAAGGAGCATTAGCTTCTTCTGGCAACTGGCCATCAATATCTCCTGGTGATAACAATCCACCTAAAAGAAAGGGTATTTTTCGTCTATCACCCAGTGGGAAGAGGCATAGCTACTATTTCGCACCACCACGGTAGGGACAAGATTGCTACCTTCCCCAAAGGCTAATGCTACAAAGGCTAACGGGGCCCTACCGGCTCCTCTCACGGACCTCCTGCTTGGCTCAAGGAGTTATCTCACCACAGAGGAAACCATGCGTCAGGATTAACGCTCCCGCCATTATCCTACCGTGGCAATATCTACCTACGCCCCTACCGCCAAGGTAGCGTATCATGATAAGGGCGAACCACAGACCCTAACGCGAGCGATAGCTCCGCACCCGTTTACTCGGGCGAGAATGCCCCCTTTCTTCTATAAATACCTCCTCTACAAAGGAGGCAGGTAAGCGGACTTGACTGGCCAAAACTCTGCCAATTTCAGTACATCTACTGACTTAAGCATCGGAGTGTTTCCGCCAGAGACCCCCTCCGGCGCATTGCAGGTACTGTGGACCGTCGCGCACACTGATCTGAGAAGAGCTGCTCCGCCATACATCCTTCGGCAGAAGACATATTATTATCAAATTGGTGCTTTCATTGAGAGCTTTGGTTCTATTAAGTGAGCATCCTTAATAACCAAGCTCCTCCTCCCCGAAGCTAGAAGGATTATGGCCTCAGAGTCAGATCCGGCGCTGTCCCGAACTTCCAACATCCTATACAACACCCGCAGACGCTTGTTTCCCTTCACTACCTCTGATGCCCCCACCCCAGGGCAGGACGTCAGTGCAGGAGAATTAGACCTTCCTCCTGGGTCAAGTTTAGAAGAAGTTACATTCCAGATTTGCTCTCCCTTCTCCCATATAGCAGGAACCAGCCATCCTACCCCCCAGGCGGGAAGATCTATGATAGGAGAAGCGGAAAACCCTTTCGTGAATTCAATAGCAGCTCTCCAAGCTCAACTGGATCAACTGACAGAGATGGCTGCTGGATTTACTCCTCATGCCTCAAGACCTGGTGTGTCCTCCCAAGTAATTTTCACCCCGTCCATTGTCACCGAACGACCCTTATCGCCCCAACAGTCTAGGGCACTCCCGTCCTCTTTACCTTTCCCCTTGGCCCCCATAAACGTCCCACCATTCACGCGCGGACCTGCCGACCATTCTGGACAATACAGGGGAGGAATCTCTATCCCCGAAGCAGTCCGCCAGCGTGACGAGTATAGAGAGCCCTGGGATGATCGACGGGGGGATATAATGAGAGATCCATCTCCTAGATACAGCGAGAGATCTAGCAGCAGAAGTCGACGAGCTCGAACTCCAAGGAGCCGTAGTCGTTCTCCTAGGAGACATCAGGAATATGACCCTCAAAATCCCAGATACGATGCTGAAATTCCACATTAGCGTCCTCCTCGTAGGATCCCCAATGCTAACGTGGGTCATCCGTTCAGCTACCGTGTCAGGCACCACAGAGTCCATCGACATGTGAAACTCCCAGCAGAATCATATGATGGCACAAAAGATCCCATTTCTCACCTCAATAAGGTGAAGGATTTCGTGCAATTCCAAACGCGCAGTGATGCAGCATTGTGTCAACTTTTCGTAATGACGCTGTCAGGAGTGGCACGTCTATGGTTCGAGGGGCTCCCTGCCGGGTCTATCGATAATTTTTCTCAGTTGGAAGAAAAATTCAAAAGTCGGTTTAGCACGGCTATTCCTATCAGAAAGTCAGCAGCTGCGCTGTTCGATATCCATCGAAAACCACAGGAATCTTTGAACGACTTCTTAGGTCGATTTGATCTTGAAATGTCCCTAACGCCAGGGGTCACTATCGATTTTGCGATTGAGGCCCTGAAACGCAATTGTCGATACAGTAAACTGAAAGATACGCTAACGGTGGACCCCCCAACGACCCTGGATGCGTTGAGGCTGAAAGCGCATAACTATGCGAGAATGGAAGAGGAGGAAAATAGAGAATGGATCCGAGGCATGCCGACGGACCCATATGTGGCCCCTAACGTCCTGAACAGCAATGCCCTTGACGCTAAACTCACCGAGGATCACGGGCAGCGAAAAGAACATAATACTAAGACCTCTAACCGGCAGAGAGGCAATTTCTCAAAAGGAAGACCTGGAGGCTCCCCCACTCGGAAGCAAACGGACCCGCCAAAGGGCCGGATATACGATCCTGACCTCCCATCTCTCATACTCCCAAGGGCGGAGATCTTAGCAATAGTCCAACAGAGAAATTTGCCTATCCGCTACCCAGCTCCCGTGAAACCAGGAGTAATCATGGGAGGAAGAGAAAATGCATACTGCAAATTCCATAAGGTCAAGGGACATTCAACAGATGTATGCAGAGAGTTAAAATCGGCTATAGAGCGATTGGTCGAAGAGGGCTACCTTGGGGAATTTGCCACAAAGGCAAGGGAGGAAGCCAGAAACAACCCAACTGGAAATACAACTGAGCAGAGGCAAGCGCCCTCGCACGCTACAGGGGCTAACGCAGTACCCCTCGGGCCAAATAGAGAAGCGCTCGCTATCGATAGCGACCAAATGCCCATGATAAATATCATTGCGGGGGGAGCACCCTATTGCGAGGAAATTATGCCGCGAACGCCCAACCCTGGAGAAAAGCGCAAATGGGAGAGCGCGCAAACGAAAATCGAGGCGATAAGTGCCTTAGACAGAATGATATTGTCTTTCTCAGAGGAGGACGAAAAAGGCATCGTCTTCCCGCATAATGACGCAATGGTTGTAACGCCCGTCATTGGGAGTCATGGGGTAAGAAGGACCCTTGTCGATAACGGGAGTGCAGTGAATCTATTTTCATTGAAAGCGTACAACTTGATGAAACGACCTGACGGTGAGCTATCGTCTTGCACGAGGCCAATTATTGGGATTGATGGAGTACCGATTCCGGTAGCTGGAATAACATCCCTGCCGGTGTACTTCCGAGAAGACACATCCAAACGCTCCGAAGAGCTACTATTTTTGGTCGTAGACCTAACGTTACCGTATAATGCCATTTTGGGGCGACCATTCCTTAATCGTTTTGGAGTAGCCATATCTCAAAAACACCTGCGGATGAAATATCCCTCATGGGACGGCGTGGTCTCAATCAAAGGGGACCAAAAGCTGGCAGCCGAATGCTACTTGCTTATGACTCAAAGGAGTTGTGACCGCTACGTTTGCGTGGCAGACGACCCTTTCGATGATAAAGAAGAAAAGCGCACTCAGCCGCTAGATCAGATGGTATCAATCCCTATCGGTAAGGATAGTGAAACGAATCTCTTAGCCAGTGAGAAACTAAGCCTTGAAGAGAACGCGCAATTAATCCGGTTGTTGAGGAAATGCAAGGGAGAGTTTGCGTGGAAACCAGCAGACATGCCCGGAATCTCTCGGAAGGTCGCAGAACACCGGCTGAACGTTAGTCCTGACACCAAGCCTGTTCAACAAAGGCGACGTGCTTTTTCATCGGAAAAGATAGCAGCCATCGAAAAGGAGTTGCTAAAGCTCACAGAGGCGGGGTTCATTCGAGAAGTCCAGTACCCGACCTGGCTAGCTAATCCTGTGTTAGTCCCAAAGCCTAACGGGGACTGGCGCATGTGCATCGACTTTACTGACCTAAATAATGCCTGTCCTAAGGACTGCTATCCCCTTCCGCGAATAGATCAGTTAGTCGATCAAACCGCTGGGTATGCTTATCTAAGCTCCCTAGATGCGAATTCCGGATATCACCAAATCCCTATGGTCGTAGAGGACGAAGAAAAAACTGCCTTCATCACTCCTAAGGCTACATACTGCTATACTGCAATGCCGTTTGGGCTAAAGAATGCTGGTGCAATATTTCAGCGTATGGCAAACAAAGTTTTTGAAAATCAAATCGGGAGAAATGTAGAGGCCTACGTAGACGACATCCTGATCAAAAGTCGGAGTTTCAGAGAACACCTCACTGACTTGGAAGAAGTTTTCAATGTGATGAGAAAGCACAAGATGAAGTTAAACCCGCGGAAGTGCATGTTTGCATTCCAAACGGGAAAATTCTTGGGCTATGTCGTCAGCCAGAAGGGCATCCAACCCAACCCGTCAAAGATAAAAGCCATCCAGGATATGATATCCCCGCGAACTGTCAAAGAGATACAGAAGTTAACCGGGCGCATCATTGCGTTGGGGCGATTCATATCTAAGCAAGGCGAGAGATGTTTGCCTTTCTTCAAAGTCATCCGAAACAAGGCTCCTTTCGGATGGACAGAGGAATGTGAGAAAGCGTTTGCAGGACTAAAAGCTTACCTATCATCAGATTTAGTGTTGACGAGGCCCGAGCCCGGCGACGAACTATATCTATATTTGGGAATAGCTGACGAGGTAGTCAGCGCCGTCCTTGTGCGAAGTGAAGGGCACATGCACCGTCCTGTATTCTTCGTAAGTCATATATTGAAAGATACCGAACTGCAATACGCTCCTATCGAGAAGATAACACTCGCTCTAGTACAGGCCACGAGAAAGATGGATCGATACTTCCAAGCCCACCCCGTCATTGTACTCACGGATCAGCCGTTGAGAAGAATCTTCAGAAAACCTGAATCTTCAGGAAGAATGCTAATTTGGGCTATCGAGCTCGAACAATACGGGCTGCAATACAAAGCTAGACCAGCCGTTAAGGCCCAAGCGTTAGCTGACTTCATAGCTGAGTGCACATTCACAAAGGACACAAAGATAGATCTGTTGGAGGAAGAAGCAGAAAGTCCATGCCTACCGTCTCCGGAGACATATACAGATACGTGGATCATCCACGTAGATGGAGCAAAAAATCAAGAATTAGCTGGCGCAGGAGTTTTCTTAGTTGGACCAAAGGCGTGGAGATGCGATACGCCATCAGAATCCTGCAGCCATTGTCCAACAATGCGGCTGAATACGAAGCGCTGCTGGCATGACTCAGAATTGGAAACAGTTTCTCTATCGGAGCCACTCCTGGTGTGGAGAAGGAAGACATAACACGTTTAAAGATCCGAGGAGATTCCAAGCTAATAATGGATCAGGTTCTGGGGAACTCCCAAGCCAGAGAACCCATCATGGCCCAATACGTAGCCAAAGTGAAGCATGAGCTGTCAAAGATATAGGAAAAAGGCACCCGGGTCACCTTTGAGCACATTCCTAGAGAAAACAATGAAGAGGCTGATAGCCTCGCCAAGATGGCAGCCAATCCGGAAGCCTCAATACCCAGTGACGTGCGCTATGGAGAACTGCCTACACCTTCTTTCATGGAAGAGCAGGCATCGCTCTGTGTGGAAGAAATGGAAAATGATTGGAGGATCCCAGTGATAGAATATCTGAAACATGATAAACTACCGGGAGACCAGACAGAGAAAAAGAAAGTCCTAAAACGGGCAGCACGATGCACATATTATAACGGAGAGTTAATACGAAGATGTTTCTCCCATCCGGCCGCTAAATGCATAACGGAGCAAGAAGGCTTACATGTGTTACGTGAAATTCACGAAGGGATATGTGGCATGCACATTGCTAGCGATACTCTGGCAGCCCAAGTCTTTCGGTCGGGATTTTACTGGCCCACCATTCGACGAGATTGTCATAACTTCGTGAAAACCTGTCAGAAATGCCAGGAATATGCTAAGATTCCTCGAAAGCCTGTTGTGCCAATTTCAGAAATAGTGGCTCCGTGCCCGTTTGCAAAATGGGGGATTGACATCCTGGGCCCGTTTCCAAAGGCCAGATCTCAGTTAAAATTTGTGGTCGTAGCGGTAGACTACTTCACAAAGTGGGCCGAAGCTGAGGCGTTAGCTACCATCACCGCCGAAAAAATTTGGCATTTCTTCAATCACCAAGTCATCATGCGATTTGGAGTACCACGCGTGCTAGTTAGCGACAACGGGACACAATTTACAAGCCAGTTCTTCAGGGATCAATGTGCAGAGTTCCAGATAGAGCAAAGATTCTCCTCTGTGGCACATCCCCAAACCAACGGCCAGGCGGAAGTAACCAACCGCAGCATCCTCAGTGGCATCAAAAGAAACTTGGAAGGGTCCAAGAAGAAATGGCCAGACGAATTGCCATATGTACTATGGGCCTACCGCATGACTGTCAAGGCCAGCATGGGAGAGACCCCATTCGCGTTAGCATTCGGAACCGAAGCTGTCACACCAGTCGAGATTGGCATGATGAGCCTCCGGGTGGCTCACTTCAAAGAAGAAAACAATGAAGAAAGGTTACGAGCTAACCTCGATACTCTACCAGAAACACACGAGGAAACCCTCCTGAAAACCCTGCACTACAAGAGGAAAATGGCACAATATCACAACCGGCAAGTGAGGGAGCGATTGCTCAAAACCGGAGATTTAGTGCTCAGAGACAGGCGGGCAGCAGGACAACGTATGGGAAAACTCAGTCCAAACTGGGATGGACCGTATCGTGTCACCCGCATTGTGGGAAAAGGAGCATACCATCTGGAAACGCTCGAGGGAACGCCCCTGCAGAACTCTTGGAACATTGCTCGGCTGAGGTTATACCACGCCAGGAGCTAATCGGGTAACATCAAAGTTATTCTAATAAATGAATATTGAGATATTCACTATGCGTTTGCTACTGGTAATATGCAGGTAGCGAAGAATGCCAGGAGTGAAAATCCTATCCTTGCGGCAACCGTGCTCACATAGACGGCCCGTTAAGATGAGGCACGCCCCGGAATCCTTGGGAGTGAAATCCTATTCTTGTGGTAACCCCATAAGGAGAGGCACGCCCCAAGGAGAGACCAACTCCGTCCTGGAAGTGAAAATCCTATCCTTGTGGTAACCGTGCTCACATGGACGGCCCATTGAGACGAGGCACGATTCCACGGACGTGAGGTACAACGCTTGGGGGTGAAAAGTCCTATCCTTGTGATGGCTGGTCCTAATCAGACAGCTCACTAAGACGAGGCACTCCCCAAAGCCTATCTATGGCGAAAAGAAACAAAGATATCCCAACTAGTAGCCGCGCGGTTGATACCCGGTGAAGCGATGTTGGAGCCTATCTGTGGCGAAAGGAAACAAAGAAATCCTAACTAGTAGCCGCGCGGTCGATACCCGGTGAAGCGATGTTGGAGCCTATCTGTGGCGAAAGAAAACAAAGAAATCCTAACTAGTAGCCGCGCGGTCGATACCCGGTGAAGCGATGTTGGAGCCTATCTGTGGCGAAAGAAAACAAAGAAATCCTAACTAGTAGCCGCGCGGTTGTTACCCGGTGAAGCGATGTTGGAGCCTATCTGTGGCAAAAAGAAACAAAAGAAATCCTAACTAGTAGCCGCGCGGTTGATACCCGGTGAAACGATGACGGAGAGGTGACCATACTGCAACAACAACGTTGAAACAGACGTAAAGCCCCCTCTGACAATGAGGGACGGCAGGAATATGAGTGCAGCAGATGCGGAAGCAACACTGATTTACTCTCAGAAAGGCTATCGGAGGATATAATGGACATGCTACTTGAATGCAGCTGATGAAAAGCTAACGGGATACAACACGAAACTATGTGTCTATGGAAACCTAACGCCAAACGTCCCATGCTGACAAATGATCAAACGGCATTATGAAGAAAAGTAGATAAAGAACTTCTATCCAAAAAGAGTGGATTAGCCAAGTCAAGGCCGACATCGTTTAAAGTACAAAATATGGACGGGCCCGTCAGCCACAAAAATGTAAAACATCTAAACAACAAAAAGTCTAAAGATTGGGCGGCGCGTTGACCCCTCCTTGCTGAGCAGCCTTCCACTGGTAGAAACCGCTATCAGTAATGGTTGAGGCTCTCTTGTCAAAATACGTAGAGAGATCGTCAATACGGAGCTCCTCAACTCCATAATGATGCATCACGGCTTCTGACATGATTCCCCCACCCTGCTCTAAGTACCAACGATTCTTCTCAGCGTTAAGGGAGGAATCGGCAGATAGCTCAGCGTTTCTCTGTCTCTCCAGACGTAGGCTATTCTCCTCCTGAGAGAGGCGTATGGCCAGATCAGCGCGTTGTCGCTTCTCCTCCTCCAAAGCCAACTTAGCGGCCTCCAACTCTTGTTTAACCGCGGTAGCCTCTCCCCGAGCAGTCTCCATACCTTCGTTGGCAGCAGCAAGGGCATTTTCAAGACGTTGTCGCTCTTCCAGCAGCCTGTTTATCTCTCCTTGCCCGTTAGCTGCAGCTCTGGCATTCTCCTCATCCATATAGTGAAGATGGTAAAGTATAGAAAATGCCTGAGAGCGAAGGAAATTGATGCGCCCCTGCTCGCCCCGAGCCACAAAGGCATCCCTCTCTCTTGGAAGAGACAAAATCTCTGCCACCAGATAAGCGGTAGAGGAAATCACGGTCTCATGATCAGCATCGGCAGGAAACTGCAGAATACTGTCCCTAAAGGAGCGTAAGCTAACGTGATGAGTCGGCAGGAGAGGAGGCTCGTATGGAGAGATACCAGCCATTAAGGCAGGGGCGGGGCCACCCCTCGCAATAGTTGGATGAGGCATCGGAACAAAGAACAATGCACCAGGAGAAGCTGGCCGGCTAGTGGAGCCCTCCACATTAGGCATTGAGACCTCATTACCTCCGGGCACCTCAGGATTAAGGGCATCAGAATCATAGCCTGTTGGGGTGTGCGCAGAATGAATCAGAGAACCAGGAGGCACATGGGGTTGGCCGCCAAAATCAACAGGTTCAGATTGATCAGCAGACGCACCCTCGCCCCCAAGGACACTCGAACTACGGTTGGCGGCCGAAGAAGAAGGGCTATTCTTAAGATCATAGCGAGCCTTCTTCTGACGCTCGCGAAGGACATCGGCGATACCCATATCTCCCTGGGAGGTAGAGGGGACAGAAGCAGCAACCACTTCCTAAATAACGCAGAACGTGATAAGGAAACCGTGCAAAAAGAAAGACAAAAGTTTTAAAAATAAGAAAAATGCTCACCTGAGTGGTGGAGGACACAAGAGGAATCCCAACAGGAATCGGATCAACCGTAGCCTCTGAAGAGACAACGGTCTGGGACGAAACGGATGGGCAGCACGTGCTTTCCTAGGCCGTTTCTGTCTTACAACCCGAGGGCCCGTAACGTTAGCGGTAGCAGTGGCCTCCTCTTCCTCGGCGTTAGCAGCAGCAGCAGCAACCCTAGCTTCAGCGGCAGCTTTCTTTTTCGCCTCCTGTTTCCTTCTCCTCCGGAAATACTCGGGCTCCCAACCAAGCGAAGGCACTGCACAGTCACAAAATGTTAGCGTTAGTACTTCTTGACAGCGTAAAGGAAAAAGGTTAAACGCTCACCCTTCTTGCACTGTTCCACGGGCAACCCGTTGGCCACTTTTCGGGCATCAACACTAAAATCAAATTGAAGCAGCGTCTTCAACCAGCCATCCTCCGGGTCGGAAAAGGGTTTCCGATGACCCCAAGCCCCATCTTTAATTGTTTCGTTGAAGCCAACCCTCCACAACGGCTCAGGCAGATCAACAATAAAAAATTCCTCTTTCCAGTGAGGAATAGAAGACTCAATGCCCATAAGTTTCCAGGTAAAGGGCTTCAAAGAACCGTCTTCGTAGCGAGGCGATATCGATATCACCCCTTTACAGGAATACAATTGGAAAATGTCATGAAGCAACGCTAAAGTGGGAGATTCTATTCCCTTGAAACGGCACAGTGCGGCAAAAGCACTAACAACGCAAATTGCGTTAGGACTCAACTGAGCTGGAGCCAAATCAGAATCAGCCAACAACAATTTTACAAACGGGTCAAGAGGGAGACGAAACCCATGATCGAAGAGCTTAGCATACAGCATTCTACTATTTCAGGGCAAAATGTTGTTCAGTCGAAGCGACTCAGAAGCAGGATGCACGGGATATTCCTTGGGAAATCGTGCAGAAAACCCAGCAAGTCTACGGTTAATTAAGGGCAGCGTGTACAGAGAAGTGGGAGTAGTATCAATTACTTCTTCCCCGGAGGACCTTTGAGGGTCTCCTTCTTCAGAGGATTTCTTAGTTCTAGCCATGCCTAACAAGGAAGAAACAAAGAGAAAAGAAAAAGGACGTGTACCTTGTACCTTCGTGAAAGAGAATGCGAGGAGTCGAAGGGTTACCTTTGAAGCGGGCCGCAAATCCAGAAATGAAGGCCTCCAGAACTCTCTTCCTCCATAACTCTTCCTTTAATGACGCCCTAGCAGACCCCTCATCTCGAGCAAGTATCTCTTCACGGAGAAAAAGATTTTTCTTCTTTTCTAGCGCCAATTCCGCCTCCAGAACTTCTATCTTGGCTTTCCCGATAGATTTTTCTCTGTCCAATTCCGTTTGGGACGATTCACAAAGACGCGTCAGCAACCTAGAGTGCTCCACCGCCTTCTCAAGCTGCACCCTTGCAACACACAACGCGCTGGAAAAATTACGTGACTCGCGATCGTGAATTTCGAATTGATAATTCAGATGGCGGAAGAAGTCCAGAGAATCATTCAGAACATGGCGAAAGCGTGTCGAGGGAGGGAGTTGAAGAAATTCCTCTTTCTCCTTTTTTGAACTCAGCATCTCTCCTATCAAGGGTGCAGTAAACTCATCTCGAGAAAAAGGTTGGGGAACCCCGACAGCGCGAAGGGCATCAAAGTAAAACCCTGCAAGATTCATACGGTAGGCCGGGACCCCGTCAGGACCAAGATTGATTGAGGGAGGCGGAGAAGAGCCCTGAGGAAAAATACTCTTGAAAGGAGTAAAAAACAGTTGCGGAGTAACCTTAGGCGGTAGCTCAGCAGTCAAATCCGCCACAGGAGGTGTGACCACTACGTCAGGAATACAATGAGCAATCGGAGAATCGGGAGCGTCAGATATGGGAGGAGGACATTCCATCGGTAGGCCCTCTCCCTCAGAAGAACAAGTTTTTTCCAACGCCTCAGCGGCTTCCGTTGGCTGAGAGGCGCCCGCCTCAGACAAAACAGCAGGCGTAGAAACAGTTGCCACATCCACAGGAGATGTCCCGGTAGCTTGTCCACTAGTGGCCACTCGAAGTTTTTTCCGACGCTGGGAAGCAGCAAGGGAAGAAGCGTGGCAAAGGTCTGACTTAGCATCCACATCTTCATCATCGCTAGTAATTACCGTCGTTGAGACAGGCCTGGAGCCCGTCCCTTTGCGACGCTCCGGTAGCCAATTTTCCACAAAGCGAGAAGTTCATACAGAGCTAACGGGCCTTCGACCTCCCCGGGCAACCGTTTTAGTTCTCTTCCTCGAAGGAGGAACGCCACCCCGACTTGAGCCCTCGGCCGAAGGCGAGGCCGGTAAGGTTTGAAGCGGTGTTACGTTCAGAGGAGCACCAGTGTCACCTGCGAATCAACCGTTAGCTTCTTATAGCAAACAAAGCGTGCGAGGACCAAAGTAAAGAAAATATGGAAAGAAATAGGCTCACTCATAACGCACTCTTCCAGAGGCTTGAATAGAGCAAAGGCACGAATACGGTAGTGGGTATTCTCGTCTAACAAAGTGTTAGCCTGGTCCAACTCAGTTCTGGACAAAATTGCGGGATTTGTCCAAACGGGACCTATCAGTTCCTGATTGACATTGATACGCCACAAACGTGACGGTAGCTCCAGAACAAAGAAGTTGCTCTTCCAATCAGCTACACCCTTCTTGAAGCCGTGAAAACGTTGCCAAAACGACTGCACGAGCGCATCATCCCACCGGGGAGTAATCTCGATTAAACAATTGTAGCAAATCATGCTAAAGAATTTGCGAAACAAATTGATAGATGGGGTAAAAATGTTCTTCAACTCGCAAGCGCGAAGAAAAGCATAAACCGCACACCAAGAGGAAGGAGTTATCTGGGCAGGATTAAGGCTATACTCCCGCAGCAGAGTTAGTATCGACTCATGAACGGGAAAGCGAAAACCATAAAGGAACATTTTAAAATAAAGAAGCCTACTGTGGCCCCACCCTGGATTATGAAGCCGCATATCACTTCCGGGAATAAAAGGCTCATGCCCAGGAGGAAAGGTAATACCATGTTCCTCCAATTCGGCTTTCAGAACCACATCGCAGGTAAAAATACTCGGTGATTGGGCGACCTCGGGATCCATGGGCCTAGAGATAATCTGGCGAGGTCTATTCCTAGCCATAGCAAACCAACAAAAAAGGAAATCTGAGAAGGGACGAATTGATACCTTAAAGGAGAAGAATCGCAGAGAAATCGGCGGACAGTGACGAGCGGCCGAAAAGGTATTCGGAGAAGAAGACGAAGGAAGACAAAAAGGAAAATTCGAAGTGAGGGCAAAAGTTTTGAGAAAATGGAGAATGGCCCTTCTTAAAGGATAAAAATGCCACCGCATTAATTGAGTCACCAATCGGGCGAAGACGCGTGTAAAAGAAGTTGGCCACGTGGAAGCGCACTAAAGAAATTTGAAGAAAGAGAAGTTATTCGTCGAGACTCCCCAAAAGGGCGAGACAGTATTGACCCAGTCAGAGTAACCGCGAAGCGATTGCCTCAGTCAGGCCAACCACTTGCGTTAGCTATCACCAAGAACCAGCAGGCTAACGGAAATAACGACAAAATTGAAAAGGCAGAAAACATCATTTTATTCATAAAACGCCAATAGGCGGGTACAATGCAAAACGGCTAATCCTCATCAGGCCAGTAAATGCCATGGTGATAAACCCCGTCATCATCAAGGAAGGGCATCTTCCCGTCAGCATTCGGGACAGGCTGGTCTACCTCCCTTTCTGGGCAGGACCCTAACGGGCATGACTTTTCTTTGACACTCGAATCTGCCAACCCCGCACCAGCACTGGTGGGAAAATCCTCGTTCAGCGAGCAATCAGGGGAAGAAAAACGTTTGCCACCCTCTTGAATAGCAGAACCAGAAGAAGCCAAAGTCGCAAAGGGCGTCGGGGAAGTCCGTTTCCCCTGCCTCTTACGACCCTTTCGGCGGACCAGAGGCCTCCATGGTGGCGAAGGAGGGGGATGATCTGAGTCCGGCGAAGTCGGGGGAGTCGGCAAGGAGTCGCGATCCATGGAACTTAAGAAATAAAAATCTGCCATGTGACCTGCAAAAGCAAAAAAGAAGGAAAAGGATGAAGATGAACAGGAAAGGGAAACCAAACTCCCTTATATAACCGAGTAAGCACTTCGATCCCTGAAAAATCAATTAAGACGCTTGGGAAAAATAACTGCAATTGCAGAATCCGATCCGTCACAGGCGCATCTGCTCGTTGAACGCACCAATCAAAGGGCACCAAAGAACCGCCCAACCACCTGCCACTGAAAAGACGACCCTGTAACAGTCAAGACAGAGCATTCATTGCTAATTCCCGGAACACGACCACTACAATACAATGTCCCGAGGAAGACCCATTTTCAGTTGGGCTCATGACAAATATTTCCAACCAATAAAGCAAGCAACCACGCAAGAAAAAGAGAAGACTTGGGAAAAAGCAGAGACAGTTATTTATTTATGGCCAGGTGGCCTTAGCGTTCAAATATGTACAAGAAGCATAAGTAAAACAACAGAAG
Source organism: Viola odorata (assembly GCA_963691705.1). Lineage (NCBI taxonomy): Eukaryota > Viridiplantae > Streptophyta > Magnoliopsida > Malpighiales > Violaceae > Viola > Viola odorata. Next base: position 33,580,327 of record OY829542.1, read on the forward strand.
AAGCGAAGCCAGCAGTCAGATATTGGACCCCGCATCATCTTCCCCTGGCACAACGGGAACCTCCGTAAGCGTTAGCGACGGAGGTCAGTTCGGAAGAGCAAGCTCTCATGCCCTTTAGGCAGCAGGCCAGCAGATCTTTCCTCTGCTGCAGCATCGAGGCCACCACATCAAGGTGGGCACTGATAGTGGCCAGTTTCGCCAAACTCTCTAGGGGATTAAAATCCTCCAGAGTTATTCCAGTTGTCTAGACAGAATAGGGGTTAGCACCCCCTGCAACTCCAGGACATCCTCGGAGGTCTTGGTGATCATCCTCTCCAAGAAGCCGATATCACCCTCAGTAAGATTCTTCAGGGTCAGAGTTTTAGAGATCAGGAAATTGCGAATCAGTTCATCCATGGCGAAATATGAAAAGAAAGAACGTGAAAATACGAAGAAACTGGCACAGAGAAACCTCTGATTTATAGATCCTAACAAAAAACCGTCAGGACCATCTTCTGAGGCAAAACCGCCCCGGTACTTAAAGGGACTCTCCGTAAGAGAAGGAACGTTAGCCCTTGGTAAACACTGGGCTCATTTTCAGTTGGGCTTATGATAACAATCCACCTAAAAGAAAGGGTATTTTCGTCTATCACCCGGTGGGAAGAGGCATAGCTACTGTTTCGCACCACCACGGTAGGGACAAGATTGCTACCTTCCCCAAAGGCTAACGCTACAAAGGCTAACGGGGCCCTACCGGCTCCTCTCACGGACCTCCTGCTTGGCTCAAGGAGTTATCTCACCCCTAGAGGAAACCACGCGTCAGGATTAACGCTCCGGCCATTATCCTACCGTGGCAATATCTACCTACGCCCCTACCGCCAAGGTAGCGTATCATGATAAGGGCGAACCACAGACCCTAACGCGAGCGATAGCTCCGTACCCATTTACTCGGGCGGGAACGCCCCCTTTCTTCTATAAATACCTCCCCCACAAAGGAGGCAGGTAAACGGACTTGACTGGCCAAAACTCTGTCATTTTCAGTACATCTACTGACTTAAGCATCGGAGTGTTTCCTCCGGAGACCCCCTCCGGTGCATTGCAGGTACTGTGGACCGTCGCGCACACTGATCTGAGAAGAGCTGCTACGCCATACATCCTTCGGCAGAAGACAAATTATTATCACCTGGCAAGGGAATATGTGAGAACAACAAAAAGTAGGAAAGGGGAACGAGAAGTAAGACAAACTCACCCATAACGCACTCGTTCAGAAGCTTGTATGAGGCGAACTCCCGAATGCGATAGCGTGTACTCTTATCTAGCAAAGCGTTAGCTTGATCCAACTCATTTCTAGTCAGTACCACCGATTTTGCCCAAAGGGGACCTATAAGCTCCTGATTGAAACCACAACGCCACCAACGGGACGGTAACTCAAGAATGAAAAAGCTCTTTTTCTAGTCAGCCACAACCCTCTCAAAGCCACAAAACCGCTGCCAGAACGACTGCACAAACGCGTCATCCCACCTTGGAGTAATACTGATTAAACAATTGTGACAGGTCATGCTAAAGAATTTGCTAAATAAATTGAGAGATGGGGCGAGAATGCCCTCCAACTCGCAAGCGCGAAGAAAGACATAAGCCCCACACCAAGAAGAAGGAGTTATCTGGGCAGGATTAAGCTTGTATTCCCACAGTAGTGCTGTTATTGAAGTATGGACGGGGAGGCGGAAACCATAGAGGAACATTTTAAAATAAACCAATCTATAGTTCCCCCACAACGGATCGTGGAGACGCATGTCACTCTCAGGAACGGTAGGGATACACCCAGGAGGGAAAGTGATGCCGTTCTCCTCCAGTTCAGCATTTAAAACCGCATCGCAGGAAAAAATACTGGACGATTGCACGATTTCTAGATCTACGGGCCTCCAGAGGAATCTTTTGGTTCTAGTGACAACCATAATAAACTAATGAACAGAAAATCTGAAGGGATGAAGTGATACCTTGAAAGGAAAGATTCGCAGGCAAATCGGCAAAGGGCGGGGGATGGACAAGAACCTTTTCCAGAGAAGGTGCAGAGAAGAATGAAAATTTGAAATAAGGGCAAAAAGTATTAGAAAGAGAAGATAACTCCTTTTTAAAGGACCAAATATCACTGCATTAATTGAACTACTAGTCGTGCGAGGATGCATGTAAAAGAAAGGGGCCACGTGGAATCGTGCTCAGAAGTTATAAGTAAGTAGTTATTTGCCAAGCGGCAGTTAATGATTGGCCGAGCCAAACCATTGCGGAACGTTTGGCTCAGCAAGGCTAACGCCTCCATATCAGCCATCAACAAAATAACACGATAGCAAGAGAAAGAAAACATCAAGTTTACTTGTTAAAAGCCATACGACACTTACAACACCCCTAACGCTAGGCCACTAATCCTCATCAGGTCAGTACATGTCATAGTAAAAAACGTCATCATCATCCGAGAGCGGCAGACCTCCATTGAAAGGAGGAAAAGGTTCGTCAACCCTTTTTTCCTGACCCAGCAATGCCGAGCTCGGCCCGTCTGCAACGCTAGCAACCGTTGTACCAGAACCTGTGTCAGAAAGAAAATCTTTTGCCAAGACAAGAGTCACAGAAGGAAGTTGTCCATTGTCCTTTCGTGCGGAGAAAGCGGAAGGGACATCAACTGCCTCAGAAGTCTCCTTCCTTAGTCTCTTGCGGCCCTTCCGGCGGACTAGCGGCCCTTCCGGCGGACTAGCGGCTTCCATGGAGGAGATGGAGGAGGATGATCCGAATCGGGCGAAGTTGGAGGAGTCGGCGGGGAGTCACGCGCCACAGTATCAAGGAAATAGGAATCTGCCATTGATACACAAGCAATCCAAGAAAAGAAATAAGAAGAAGAGGGTGAATGAGAAAAAGGAAAGAAAACCCCATTAAATAGCTGAGGCAAAAGGATATCCCGATCTCTTTGCGTGTCCCTTGAAAACAATAAGTACACCTGTCGCGCCCCCACGAAAATTAAAAACTCGCGAGTGTGCAACGAAATTTGGGACCTTACAATGCTCAGCGTAGACAGACGCCTCGCAACATGCAATGAAGTCGCCACCCTAATTTGGTTGCTAGGCTTTAGGGAACCTTAATCGTCATGGCATAGAAAATATAATAAGTAAAAAAACTAAAGGCACAAAAAAGGGGTCTGGACCCCAGACAAAAGGTTCGGGGTCGTATTATGGTCTCGGGAAGGTGTTAGGCACCCGAGTCACATCCGAAAACGGTTACCGGTTGATGAGAGAGGTGTTTAAAAGGTGTTTTGATGAAAATGCGTTTTATTTTGAAAAAGGGGGCCCTCAGAGGAATCGTCACTTTGGCCTTTTCCACAATCGGGACCGTTCAAAAATAATAAAAAAGATCTTTCGGACGGGGTTACCGTTTATCAAGATCCGTCTATTATTCTTGACCGTAACGTGATGGGACTGAATTTTCTGTAAGACTGAATGAGCGCCCTCTTATTTCATCATCGGGCCATGCATGATTAGATTGATTGCTATGTGAACCTATCATGGATTGCTAACAGAGTACCAATTTTAAATGATTGGTTTTTGAAGTGGAAAACTGATGTGGGATCGAAAGTCCCCATGTACATGCAGTCAATATATGAGAGAATTTAAAATCACATGAATATGACATTTGAAGCGACTCTTTAAACACGTTGTTCATGTGGGTTGATTTTAATTCTAACAGTTCTATATATCATGCGTACGACTGCTATTTTACGAAAAAAAGCGCTGAATAAATAAAAGGGAATCGAAAGGCGTACTTTCGAGCGAAGCTTGAATTTAAAACCTACAAAGTGAGAGTATTAGTGATAGCTTGAGAAAGAAGTAAACAATTTTATGAGTGCGAAAATTTAAATGACAGTTGATTGCATACGAGAAATGATGATTTTTGCGTATATGAAAGTGAGATGCTGGGTTTGACAAAAATGATGACAGTTGTTTGTATGCGAAAAATGATGGATTTTACGTATACGAGAATTTAAATGCTGAGCTGATTTGCATGCGATAAATGATTGATTTTACGCATACGAAATTTAAATGTTGGGTTGATCGTATGTGAAAAATGATTGATTTTACACATACGAGAATTTCAATGCTATGGTGATTGCATGCGAAAAATGATTGATTTTACGCATGTGAGAATTTTAACAGTGCTACGTGATTGCATGCGAAAAATGATTGATTTTAAGCATGTGAGAATTAAAATGCTACGTTGATTGCATGCGAAAAATGATTGATTTTAAGCATGTGAGAATCTAACATCTACGTGATTGAATGCGAAAAATGATTGATTTTAAGCATGCGAGAATTAAAATGCTACGTGATTGCATGCGAAAAATGATTGATTTTAAGCATGTGAGAATTAAAATGCTACGTGATTGCATGCGAAAAATGATTAATTATTACAACAAGTTTAGTAATTAATTATTACCCCATACATGCAATTAAAAGTAGCGGACAATTGATCGTCACATACGAATGCATGCGAAAAATGATTGATTTTAAGCATGTGAGAATCTAACATCTACGTGATTGCATGCGAAGAATGATTGATTTTACGCATGGGAGAATTAAAATGCTACGTTGATTGTATGCGAAAAATGATTGATTTTAAGCATGTGAGAATCTAACATCTACGTGATTGCATGCGAAGAATGATTGATTTTACGCATGGGAGAATTAAAATGCTATGTTGATTGTATGCGAAAAATGATTGATTTTAAGCATGTGAGAATCTAACATCTACGTGATTGCATGCGAAGAATGATTGATTTTACGCATGGGAGAATTTAATATCTACGTTGATTGCATGCGAAAAATGATTGATTTTAAGCATGCGAGAATTAAAATGCTACGTGATTGCATGCGAAAAATGATTGATTTTAAGCATGTGAGAATTAAAATGCTACGTTGATTGCATGCGAAAAATGATTGATTTTAAGCATGTGAGAATTAAAATGCTACGTGATTGCATGCGAAAAATGATTGATTTTAAGCATGTGAGAATTAAAATGCTACGTGATTGCATGCGAAAAATGATTGATTTTAAGCATGTGAGAATCTAACATCTACGTGATTGCATGCGAAGAATGATTGATTTTACGCATGGGAGAATTAAAATGCTACGTTGATTGTATGCGAAAAATGATTGATTTTAAGCATGTGAGAATCTAACATCTACGTGATTGCATGCGAAAAATGATTGATTTTAAGCATGCGAGAATTAAAATGCTACGTGATTGCATGCGAAAAATGATTGATTTTAAGCATGTGAGAATTAAACATCTACGTGATTGCATGCGAAGAATGATTGATTTTACGCATGGGAGAATTTAATATCTACGTTGATTGCATGCGAAAAATGATTGATTTTAAGCATACGAGAATTTAACAGTTGGATAATTTGCAGAAAGTAGAGAGTTGATATTTGCAAAAAATAAAACAATTGATATTTGCAGAAAATAAAGCAGTTGATATTTGCGGAAGGATTTCCAGCAGTTGTGCGAAAAATTAAAGCAGTTGATATTGCGGAAAATAAAACAATTGATATTTGCAGAAAATAAAACAGTTGATATTGCGGAAGGATTTCCAGCAGTTTTGCGGAAAATTAAAGCAGTTGATATTGCGGAAATTAAAGTGCGACCGTCCATGTAGGCGGTAAAAATAAACAACTGAATTTTTAAATTGCAGAAAATAAAGTGCGGAAATTTAAAGTGCTAAGAATTAAAACAGTTGATAAGTGCAGAAAATTAAACAGTTGATACGTGCAGAAAATTAAACAGTTGATAAGTGCAGAAAATTAAACAGTTGATAAGTGCAGAAAATTAAACAGTTGATAAGTGTAGAAAATTAAACAGTTGATAAGTGCAGAAATTAACGTACGATGCGTACGAATTATTTTTACGAAAAACTTGCGATTTGAAATTTCGGAAAGAATTAAAAATCGGAGGGACCTAATTGAAAACTTTGAAAACTTGGGAGGGGGGCCAAAACGGCGCCGTGTGATGAATAGGCATGGCACTATTCATCACCCCCTCCCTTGGTCGCCGGAGCTACTGCCGGCGACCCAACTCCGGCCACACTTGGCCGTTTTGAAAAATGGACGTACCAAAATGTTCGTCTCTTCGACGACTTTCCGACCGTATAAACCTAGATTTTTAGTTTGACTCGTACAAAATTTAATTTCGAAAAAATGACCGAACCGTTAATTATCGAAAACTAATTAATTCGAACAATCTAGCCAACAATTTTTAAAATTGAAAGCATGTATTTAATCTACATTACGTATGTGAATTAATAGCACAAAAACAATCAATTTATTTGCTCAAAATCAAGCCAAACGAAATTAAAGAAAACTTGCGCAGAAAAACCGAAGATGAGCTAGAGAGAGAAAGCTCACGTTTCAAACTTTGAACTGGACGATTGTCGCTCAATATGAGCAAGCTGATCAAGAGGGAGAAGGAGCAAGGGTTTCTTGCGATTTTGGTGCCGTTTTTACGTTGAATGGGAGCTCCTATTTATAGGAGAAAATCGCGTGGAGGAGAGGGAGAAGGAGCTGCGCGTGGTGGTGTTGTTCACGCTGGCGGGGCTACGGCCGTGAGGTGGCTGGGCTAGGGGCGTTGTGATGATGGCCGAGGGGACAGGTAACGGCCGAGGGGACGGGAGCGAGCAGCTCGGTGGCTCGCTCCCCTGTTCACGCACGTCCATGGCCGTTCGCGTGTGCCATGCACCATGCCCCTTTAATTTGTCAACCGTTGATCTGGTTGACTTTTCTTGAGTTGACCAGATCAACGGTTGTGATTAAAATGCCCTTTAATTTATTTAAATGGGCTCGAGCTGAGTCCTGCGAGCAAACGCTCGGACTTTTCGATCCGAGGGTACCAGCGCGTAGAGAAAAATATGACGGTTTTAACCGTATACAGCGAAGCATGAAAATTTCGCGTTTGACGCGTTTATTTTCGCGTTCAAAAGCGCGAAACGCGGGAACGGAAAATAAAAACGTTACGCCGAAAATTACACGAAACGTTGTATACCGTTGCGAGCAGAAAAAAGGCTAGCAACTAGTTGATGGAAAACATTTAAAAGTCAAGCTGTGGTTCGAGCAGACTTACTCGGGTCCAATAAAAGCTCGAATAAAAATATTAATAAAATAATAAAAATACTAAAAAATGCGCTAAAACCCTAAAAATCCTAAAATTCGTGAGATGACCAAAAATGCAGAAAAACTAGCATACGACTGCCGGATAGTCTAAAACGTGATTTTTTTAGGCTAAAAATAATATTAATAATAATAATGAAAATGCATGCCGAAAAATTGAAAAATGCGATTTCGAAAGCTGACGATGCTAACGACGATGCAAAAATGCAACGAAACACCTAAAAATGCTAGCGATAGTAAACTAACTACAGATGACTGTAAATCAAGTAAAAATGACAGTAAATTAAATAAATGACAGAAATGCTAAAATTGATTAAAAATGGCGTCAAAATTTGGGTATCAACAACACCTGGAGAAGAACAATCATAATTGCAGAATCTGATACGGCGCATGCAACTGTTCGAGAACTGCGCCAATCAAAAGGCACCAAAAAGCCGCCCAATCACCTACCACGGGAAGCGCGGCGCAAGGGGCGATCAAGTAAACATTTATTGCTAATTTGGGCATTAAAGATTTCCATTCCAGAAAAAGACTCATTTTCGGTTGGGCTTATAACGACCGTACCTGACTATAGTAATAAACAACGAGAAATCAAAGGTAGAAGATGAAACAATGTTTGAAGCAACATTTTATTTAATTATGGCCCGAGTGGCCTAAGCGCTCAAGCGCGTACACAGAAGTGGCAAAAAAACCAAAGGGGCAGCAACTAAAGGTCAAGCATGGGACCCAGCCTCATCATCCTCAAGAGCAGCAGGGATCTCCCTTAAAGCATCCGCCACTAAGGACAGTTCGGCTGAGGAAACCCTCATACCCTTCAAGAAGCACACTAGCAGGTCTTTCCTATGCTGCAGCATAGTGATGGTCACCTCGATGCGGGAGATCGCAACACCCAGCTTTGACACGCTCTGTATAGGACTAAAATCCTCCATAAAAGCAGCCCCTTGTCTGGACAGCAAAGGAGTTATCATTCCTTGAAGCTCCAGGACATCCTCAGAGGTTTTAGTCAGCATGGTCTCCAGGAAGCCGATGTCAGACTCGACAAGATTCTTCAGGCTATGCGACTTCGAGATCAGAAAGTTTCTCGTAAGATCATCCATAGTCAAAAATCAGAAGAAGTGCAGAAACGGTCATAAAAAAGTAGCGCAATCAAAGACAATTTATAGGCTAGAAAAGAAGGGCGGTTGGAAGGAACGTATTTCTCGGCAAACGGGTCATCTCTACGCATAAAAAACCGGTAAACTTGGCAAGATTAAGGATGAAGCGCTAACCTTTGGTAAACACTCGGGCTCATTTTAGGTTGGGCTTGTGATAACAATACTCCTAACGACAAGGGCATTTTCGTCTAATATCCTGCGGTGGGGGGTAAAACTGCTGCTCCTACCGCTCCGACAGCATCGAGGTTATCGCTTCTCCCCATGTGACTGACCCTGGGATGGTCGACGTCAGCGAGGGGGTCCCACACTCACACACCGTCATGACACAAGGCGTTATCCCATCCCAAGCCAAGCCAAGTGTCTCGAGAAGGGCGTAGACGTTGCCTCGCCTAGGTAACGCCTACCCCATACATATATCTAACGCAACGATAGCACAATACATCAGCGGGGAACTTTAACCCCCCCTGACGGACATGTCAGCACCCTATGACCGAGATAACTCAGAAATGCTCCATATCTGCCTATAAATACCTCCGCCACAAAGGAGGGAGGTAAGCCTAAGATTGCTAGCCAAAGCTCTGCTATTTTACACAATCACTATTGACTTAAGCATCGGAGTATTTACGCCGGAGACCCCCTCCGGCGCTGTGCAGGTACATTAGAAGCCGTGGATAGTCGACCTCCAGACCCATAATCCTCTGCTACCCTTCAGCGAATAGTCCGAATCTTATCAGGGGTGAGTGGTCGCTGAGTCGGTAGTGGGCCTGGTCGTGAAAATGCTGAATTATCTTAGGAACTGCCGTTGTACTCCATTCAGTTTCCTTTGTTTTGCCAGGATATCAGAGAGCACCTCGTTGGTACATTTTTATCCATCAAGGAGAGAACGCACCCAATCTGGTTGACGTATTATCTGGGTTTGTGTTGTCCCCTCTGATTTCTCCCCTACCTGCTATAGTGGCAGTGGCTTTCGCTTGGTTTCCTCACTCCTTTTGATACGACCACTAGATGGAGGCGATGGTGTGGCTGCAGCATCTACTGCAATACCCTTGCTCACTTTCCTCTTCTATTTTACTAGCTAGGAAATCGCGGCAACATTCTTTCTTTTCATTGCTTCCATGTAGGTCCTCCAATCGTCATCCCAATCGCTGGATTCCACTTGCAATTGAACACTAGGCTCGCTAGTTGTATCCTTATGTCATGCATTCACTTCCTCGATATCCTCGTTAGACAAATTGGAAATTGAGAGGAGAGAATGATTTACCAGTAGGGTTTAGGAACAACTATCGGCATGTGGTCGGCGGGGACGTTGCCGTCGCAGCTCCGACGATAGCCTCCATGTTGGTTTCTTCTTCCTCCTCCTCTGGCATTGTTTCTGTTGAAGAAACCACCGTCACGGCCTCCTCTATTTTGGCTTCTTTCGGATCTATTTCTATTGAAGAAGCCATTATCATGGGTTTTTTATTCTCTCCATTCTCACCTTCACTCTCTTCAGATCGGATTTTTATGGTTAGGGTTTGTGTGGTCAGGATTGGCGATGGCGATGATGATTTGGTAGCTGGGTTTTCTGCCGATGGTGTTGTTGGTGTTTCTGCAGCGGCTCTTCTAGTGGTTGAGCGGGTAACTCTTCTCTGTCGCTGAACAACTTCCTTCTTTCTTATTGCCATTAGTGATGGAAAGGTTGAGGGCACTGGGCACGGGTTAGGAGGTAGAGTTTGTGTGAGAGATGGAAACTGTTTATGGAAGCAACAGTGGTTGGTTTCTGGGATTTAAGCCTGCTTTTATAGTGTTCGATGTTGTTGGAGTGGCAATAAAACTTTTAATTTTTCAGCACCTCGAACACATCCTATTTTTCCTTTTCTTTAGACATCTGTACTTCCTGAAATTCATGAAAATGGGGATAAGTTTTTATCTAAACAAATGTCAGTTTATATTGAAATTGAAACTAAATGAAACGAGAAATTAAAACATGGGTTGTCTCCCATGTAGCACCATTTTTTATTGTCTTAGGCTTGATATCAATCCTTTTGCCCCTCATTCTTCGAGAATCAGAAAGATATTTTTCAAGTTTCAATTTATTCATTTGGAATTTGGGATCTTCTACTTCTTTATCTTTAATTTGTCTTTATTTGGTGTAACTACTTGAACCGGATGAGAGGAAACTTTCACGTTCGATTTTGAAGGGGGAGATCCAATAGGATCATATCCTAAAAAGTCGAAGCATTTCAAATTTTTTGTTGACAGACACGGATAAAGTCAAGGAAAACGTCTAAAAAATGAAAGAATACATGACTGACAAAAAAATGTATTGTTTAGTATATTTCATTGTATTGTTTAGTAATTAGCTCCTCCTAATTGTATTTCGCTAGAGATGAAAGAAAATCCATTCGTTCGTAGAACTATTTATTCGATCAGAGATGTTTCTGGAACACCTGTAACAGAGGGACAAATAGTCAATTGATGTTGTTTCTGATTTTTTGATCTTCTTGCAGACCCCCAAAATAGTTTTTTGGTTGTGCAAACCAAAAAGAATAAGGATCTTGGGTTGTACCGAGTCTGAAACCAAGTGGATTTATTTTTTGTCCCATAATCCCATTTGTATCAATGATCTGACCAATCATGAATAATTGATTATAAAAACATGTAAATCTAAATAAGCGGTACGTGAGCTGGGTTTAGAACGTCGTGAGACAGTTTGGTCCTTTTTAGTCCCCTTCGTTTCGGAAGTTGTTTCTATTTCTACATCTGTTTCTTCCTCACTTTCCTCACTTTCTGGGGTCATATTTCTTTTATTTTTTTCATATTTTGATTTTCTGAAGTTCTTTCTTTGCTACAGCTTGTTTCAAACTTGAGTTTTTTAATTTTTATTTGATTAATAATTAGTTTTATCTTTTCTCCCACCTTCAGAAAAATAAAATAAACAAAAGAATACATGTCAAAGTGATGGAAAAGAAAGAATATCTTTTACTACGGGAATCGCTTTTGCTTTCTTTTCCTCTAGTTACTAAGATGTTTCAGTTCGCCAGGTTGTCTCTTACCTACCCATGGATTCGGCAACAGTTTGAAAGATTGACCTATTCAGGAATCTCCGGGTCTTCATCCATAGGATTCCATATACCTGGATCAATTGAAAGTAAGAACATCCACGCCCAAACCGATAAACTATTCATACCAAAGGGGTTATATCCATTGAACTGTGAAAGCCTAAAAATATACATACCAAGTTGAGATGGGATATAATTGTGCGAATTTGTAGGTTCAATTCCTATTGGATGCACGCCAATGAAGGTTGGTTGGAACTATTGTCTCACAGGTGAGACCACCTCCTTAGAAGTATAACTTCTATTCAAGCAGTTTATGTACCGATGGACGATTTGACCGACCCCGCTCTTGCCACGACATTTGCACATTTAGACGCTACTACTGTACTATCAAGAGGATTAGCTGCTAAAGGTATCTATCCGGCAGTATATCCTTTAGATTCAACGTCAACTATGCTTCAACCATTGTGAATTCTTCTTCACTCGGTCTTTGGTGGTTCCTCTACCCTTTCTTCCTCAATTGTTTCTTCTTGAAAACTTTCGTAAAATGGTTTGACTCACTGACCATTTACTTTAAACACATGTCCTGTCTTCAAGTTTTCAACTTCCACTGCACCATGAGGAAAAATATTAGTTATGACAAAGGGTCTACTCCATCTAGACCTAAGCTTACCAAGAAAGATTTTGAACCAAGAATTAAAAACCAAAACTCTCTGTCCCACAAAGTGTGTTTTATTTGAAATCAACTTGTCATGGTATGCTTTAGTCTTGGCCTTGTATATCAGAGAATTTTCATATGCGTCTTTTCGGAGTTCCTCAAGTTCGTGGATCTACAGTTTTCTTTCTAACCCGGCTTTGTCCAGCTCCATGTTACAGTCTGATTGGCCAGTAAGCACGATGCTCCATTTCCACTTGCAGGTGGCATGATTTCCCATATACCAACTTTTAGGGGGGTCATTCCTATTGGAGTTTTATAGGTTGTCTGGTATGCCCAAAAAGCGTCATCCAATCTTTGACTCCAATCTTTTCTGTTTGGGTTAACAGTCTTGGTTAGGATTGACTTGATTTCTCTATTCGAGACTTTTACTTGCTCGTTGGTTTGAGGGTGGTAGACTATCAAACACCTATGAATGATATTATATTTCCTAAAAGGTGAGGCAACAATCTTGTTACAAAAATGGGTACCCCCCTATCACTTATTACAGCCTTAGGGATACCAAATCTGTTTAAAATATTACTTTTCAAGAATGACACTACGGTTTTCGCATCAAGTCTAGTGGCCTTTGCCTCTACCCACTTTGACACGTAATCCACTGCCAACAGAATATAAAAATTTCCACATGAATTTGGGAAGGGTCTCATAAAATCTATTCCCCAAAAATCAAAAACTTCGCAGGTCACTACATATGTCATTGGAATTTGGTTCCTAGCATTAATATTCCTAGATTTTTGACAACCTGGACATGATTTACAAAAGATATAACTATCTTTAAATAAAGTGGGCCAGTAAAAACCAGACTGGAGTACTTTTAATGTTGTTCTTCTAGGACCAAACTGTCCTCCACATGCATATGAATGGCAAAATTTTAAAATTGAAGGGATTTCGTCTTCCCTTACACACCTTTTTATCACCTGGTCTGATTCATGCTTCCATAGGTAAGGTTCGTCCCATTCATAAAATCTAGAATCTCTTTTAATTTTTTCTCTCTCGTATGCAGAAGAATTACAAGGAAATTTACTTGTCAAAAAATTTGCAATGTCTGCATACCAGGGATTTAACTCTGTGGCTAGAAACAGGTGCTCATCTAAGAATTCATCTTTTAGTGATTCTGAACCTGAGCTTGCTGGGATTCTGCTAAGATGGTCGGCTACTAAGTTCTCTCTACCCTTCTTGTCTTTGATTTGCATATCAAATTATTGTAGGAGAAGTATCCACCGAATCAGTCTTGGTTTAGCGCCCTTCTTAGCTAAGAGAAACTTCAAAGCTGCATCATCAGACAAAATAATTACTTTAGTGCCTAATAAATATGATTTGAATTTTTCTAAGGCAAAAATAATTGCTAAAAGCTCCTTTTCTGTGGTTGTGTAATTTTTTTGGGCTTCATCAAGAATTCTTGAGGCATAATGGATAACGTATGAGTCTCTTCCTCATTTTTGTCCTAAAACTACTCTCATCGCTGAATTGCTTGCGTCGCACATTATTTCAAAGGGCGGTTCCCAATCTGGTGCTTGGATTATTGGGGTTGTTGTCAATTTAGCCTTGAGATGGTCAAATGCCTTATTGCATTCTTCATTGAAATTGAATTCCACATCTTTTTGTAATAAACAGCACATGGGCTCCACTATTTTTGAAAAATCTTTTACGAATCTTCGATAAAAACCAGCATGGCCCAAAAAATAACGAACCTCACATATAGAGGATGGGTAAAGGAGTTTTTCAATGATTTCTATTTTTGTTCTATCAACTTATATTCCCTTATGGGAGATCACATGTCCTAAAACTAGTCCATGGTCTACCATAAAATGACATTTTTCATAATTTAATACAAGATTAGTTTCCATGCATCTCTCTGGTATTTTTTCTAGATTGTTTAAACATTGGTCAAAATAAGTCCCATAAATTGTAAAATCGTCCATGAAAACTTCAATACTTTTTTCCACAAAATCTGAATAAATACTAACCATACACCGTTGGAATGTAGCGGGGGCGTTACATAATCCAAACGACATTCTTCTATATGCAAAAGTTCCAAATGGGCACGTGAAGGTGGTTTTCTCTTGATCCTCTAGTGCGACTGGTATTTGATGAAAACCTGAAAAACCATCCAAGCAACAATAGTGAGTTTTTCCAGCTAATCTTTCTAGCATTTGATCAATAAAAGGGAGTGAAAAATGATCTGTTCTTGTAGACGCATTGAGGCGTCTGTAATCAATGCAGACCCTCTATCCGTTCTGAATTCATGTAGGGACCAAGTTTCCATCACTTTCTTTCATTACCATCACTCCTGTTTTCTTTGGTACCACTTGAACCGCACTTACCCATGAACTATCTGATATGGGATAAATCACATCTGCATCAAGGAGTTTCAAAATTTCTTTCTTTACTACCTCCATCATGGGCGGGTTCAACCTCCTTTGCGGTTGTCTTACCGTTCTACTTTTTTCCTCCAAATGTATCTTGTGCATACATTTCGATGGCGAAATCCTCTTGATGTCTGCAATAGTCCACCCTATTACTTCTTTGTACTTACGGAGGGCTCGCATCAACTTCTCTTCTTCCACTTTGTTCAAGGTGTTGGAAATTATTACTGGCAGCGTTTCGGGTTCTAAGCCTAAAAAGGCATACTTTAGGTGTGCTGGCAATATTTTTAGCTCTATCTCCGGGGCCTGTAAAATAGAGGGAAGTAACTTGTTATTAATTCTGGGGTGTTCAGGAACCTTAATCACACCAGGATACGGTCTAGAAACTTCTAGCTCATATACAACAGCCTGCACATCAGAATTAATGGTTAGTCTTTTCTCCAGCTCGATCAGCTTTTCTTCTTCAATTCTCTTACAGAGAACAAGATGTAAAGGGTCTGTAAAATTTAGTTCCTGCACTTGGTGAACAAGGGGGTCAATAACATCATTAGGATATTTCATTGCGTCATACATGCTAAATTTAATTACAGCACCATCAAATTCAAAGAGTAAAAATCCATTAAATACATCTATTATTGCGCGAGATGTTATTAAAAATCGGCGTCCTAGCAACACATTCGTGGCTTTTGTAGAATTATCTTCTTCTATGTCTAAAACATAAAAATTTGCTGGGTAAACAAAATTTTGTACTTTTACTAGAATGTCCTCAATTACACCTTTGGGATAGATATATGACCTATCTGCCAACCGGATAACCATTCCAGTTGATTTTAAGGGTTCTAGATTAAGAGTTTTGTATACATTCTAAGGCATCATACTACCTGCACCGAGGTCGCATAAAGCTTTCTCTAACCTCTTTTCACTAATTCTGCAAGGTATTGCAAACATCCCTCCATCTTTGCATTTTGGAGGTAACTTCTTTTGTAGTACCGCCAAAATATTTTCTCCTATATTGACCAGCTCTACCCCTGCAAGTTTCTTCTTATTAGTACATAAATCCTTTAAAAATTTAGCATATCTAGGAATGGAATTGATAGCATTGATTAAAGGAATATTGATAGAAACTTTGCTCAAAACATTAAAAATCTCCCTGTCATCCTTTTATTTTTTTTGTCTTGGCAAGCCTTCCTAGAAAAGGTGGTAGAGTCGTCTGCACTTCTTGTTGAACGGGGATTTCTGAGCTGCTCTTCGTCGCTACTATCTCAACTCGATCAATTTCTGCCTCCGGTTCTAGTTCGGGAATTTGTAAGTCTAGAGTTAATTTTTCCCCACTTGGCAGAACTTTTTCGCTTCTCATCTCCATCGCGCTTACGTTGTGTTTGGGATTGTTTTCGGTCATGGATGGCAATTTTCCTGCGTTTTCTTTCTTACTAAGGGCTAGGGCCATCTGTGATATTTGCTTCCCTAGATTCGCTATACTAGCTTGAGTTTGGGCATTCTGTTCTTGTGTGGCAAGTACAAATTTTTTCATGGTTTCTTCTAACGAATTACTAGGAGAAGGATTTATTACCATAGGATTGGTTGTTGATTCTGTGGCTGTCTAGGCTGGAAATTTTGTAGGTTGGGGGCTTGAGGTTGTTGTACCCAACTGAAAGGATTTTTCCAACCTGGATTATAAGAATTTAGATAGGCATTGTTATACTTACCTTGGTTCTGGTTGAATCCCATCATAGCGTTGACTTGCGCTTCATCCTGTAGAAATGGACATGCATCCATTGGGTGGTCGATCCGGTTGCACAATCTGCACGGCCTAACCTATTGAGGGAATTAGGAAGCCTGTTGAGAGTTTCCTGCAACCATAGACATCAAAATAGAGTTCATTTCAGTGAGTTTATTTTCAATTGTTGCATTTCCTAATTGATTAACTTGACAAGTTCTTTTAGAGAATGTATTTTCAGAGCAATTGTTAGCCATGGTTTTTATCAACTCCCTCGCTCTTGCTGGAGTTAGATCCATTATAGCGCCTCCACTGGCTGCATCTAACTTCTCCTTGTCATCTTGACGCATTCCATCGTAGAAGTACTAAATCAATGATTGGTCAGTTACTCCATGTGACGGGCATGTGGCATGCATTCTTTCAAACCTATCAAAATATTCTTCAAAGCTTTCATTGGTTAGTTGCTGGATGGAAACTAGTTTCTTTCTGACTGCTCCTATTTTGCTAGCTGAAAAATATTTTTTTAGAAATGCTTCAGACATTTGGGTCCAGTCGGTGATGGTATGTGTCGGCAAGCTAAAAAACCATCGTTCTGCACTATCTTCCAATGTCCATAGAAAAGCCCTCAATTTTGCTCTCTCAATTGAAACTTCTGAGGGCTTCAATGAATCGCATTTCCAATGTAGCTCCCGTAAATAAAAATAAGGATTTTCATGAGATAAACCATGAAATTTCTTTAAATCTTGAACAATATTTGTTTTTATCATCCAGTCATTTTCTACAAGTTGATAATTGATACAAATCGGAGCGGTTTGTTCTCGACTAGAATTCAACTCCCTTAACGTCCTATTTGAATTAGCATCTGCCATGTTTACTGGATTGTTGTTGTTGGGCACAACGAGTTCTAGAAAAGGTAAGTCACTTGAGTTTTCCGACTGTTCTAAACTATAACCTGTTGAAGAATCTAGTTTGGTTCCCACTCACTGTCTCTTTGTACGTTTCCTTATCTTGGTTTCAGTTCTGGTAATCTCAGGATTATATGGGAAAATTTCAGAACTCGAAGACCTGGTCATAAACAAAGAAAAACAAATTAAATTCACGATTCCCGGCAACGGTTCTAAAAAATTATTGGATGCCGAATCCAACAAGTAATAAATGTAATTTCAACTCAGCACTAATGACAAAATAAATTGTAAATAGTGACAAGAGGTTCGACCCTCAAGGAAGGTGTAATTTTGAAAACTTTATTTTGACAGTTAAATAATTAAACAGGGGGGTTTTGATTTTGATTTTGAAAATTGATTAAAAGTAAATTAAAATAGTGAAAATTCATCTGGAACAAGTCCAGGATAGATTGTTGGTGAAAAACAGAATAAAAGACACCCAGCAAAGACAACGGCAAGGTTATGATTCTATTATGTTGATCATTGATTCATGGATGTTTGTTTCTGATTTAGAGAGCAGCTATAGCAACCAATTACGCTTAGGTTCCCTCCTTTCCTCCTGTAACAAGTTACTTAAAGGTACGCTTATTAAGCAACCATAAGGTACGCTTATAAGATTTAACTAGAAAAAATGATAAAGCTAGGGAAAGACTACTCTAAGCCAAGACTAAGGTATGTTTATGGTCTTTAGACTTAATTATTCATTCATTCTAGTCTCAAAGAGCCTGTGACTGAGATCGATCTAGTTGTCTGATATGTTCCTCGGGCTTTGTAATCCGCAGCCTTCTAAACCTACATTAACTATTCAGATTGAAACCTAAGGTGATCAGTCTTAAATACAACATGAATAATTTGGCATTAAATTAATGAATGAATAAACATAAATACAAAAACTAAGAAGAGTGTTTAGATCTCACAATGATGACAAATCATAACCCTTGTTGCCTTTCCTAGAAATTGAGCGTTTAGCTCGAGATAGACATTAATCAAAAATGAGAAATTAAGAAATTGCATAAAAATAAATCTGGTGGCCTCAATGAAGAAGACAACCGGAGCTGGTGTTTACAAAGAGTTTAGGCTGAAATTTATTCCTAGAAAATGAGATGATAGTAGAAAAAGCAAGGGAGAGTATTTATAGTGTTCTTTCTCCCTTAAAATCCTCTAACAAATCCTCTAAAAAATCTTAGTTTCAAAATTGTATTTGAATCTAAATTTAAAATCTAAATTTAGAATCGAATCAAATCAAATATCCAACAAATACAAATCCCCGAATCTTGGTTAAACCAATTTCCATGGTTTTGATTTTGAAATTCAAAACAACGGCAGTTGATTTACTTGTTTTTATTTGGCATGATTTCTCTTCAATTTCCTACAACTTTGGCTCATATTTCTTCTTTTCCTCTAAATCATATTTTCCTGCAAAAAAAGAGGAAAATAACATAAAATAAGTAGCATCTCTATAAAAAAAAACACATTTTGATAGAGATAATTATCAAATTAAACACACAATCAGTACTTTTCTGATGGTTTAGGGCCACATATCTAGATTATTATCATGATACTGACAAATGATAATTGTAAATAAATTCAAGTTATCATATTAATAAATAGTTCTTTTTTTTATTATATTTATGTTAAGTGTTTTTTTTTACCATATAGCATCTACAGTCCATAACTAAATTGGAGAAGATCTTACTTTTCATAAAAAATTAATAGGAATATTAAATTGCAAGTCGGAGCTACTATTTCTTTTATTAAATTGTATTTTCTTATAAATTATTATTTCTTTGGAGGATTATTATAGATTATCATGTTAAATTAATGTATCGTATTATTGTGTGGTATTGTTATTAAATTAGATTTTTTTTATATATTAATTTGATTGAAATTTAAAATTCAACCAAATTTGCAGGTATCTAAGGGTAACACGTGAATAATCCGCGGGTATAATTACTCTTCCTTTATCCGCTCCATATGGATGCGGATGCGGGTATAAATTACCCGCAAATTTATGGGTACGGATATGGATAGTGCCTACCCACACCATTGCCATCCCTACTAGTAAGGCTGCCCGTGCTTCTCTGCGGGCGGCAAAACTGAGTTGTTGGAATATATATAGTAGCTTCAAGGATGAATATATTTGATACACTTAAACAATGATTTAGAAATGTGGGAGTCAAACAAAAACATAATAGAACAGAATTGGAGAATGTCAACGCATACATAGACGTTCGCTACTACCTTAGAATTGCATCCGGCTACGCCATTGCAACTGCCATGCTTTTGACCTTCTTTGAGACATGTTGAAAGTTCACTTGAAAGAATTTCCCATGACCTCATTCCTGGTTTTGGAAGCCAACCAGTCACCACCAAGTAGTGAGACTCAACCAGGTAAGCACTAATGAATACCTTCTCTTTCACCGATTGTAGTTAACTTATTATTGCAATGATCATTGGTAAGTAATTTGGTAAAAAAAATAAAAAGATGTATAATGAGTGAAGGGCAAGTAATAATTAGTGTCGTGCCCCCGAAAATTAAAAAATTCGCGAGTGTGCAACGAACTTGAGACCTTACGATACTCAGCATAAACAGACGTCTCACACCGCATGCCGTTTGTTGAGCTTACCCTGACCCTTCAGGTATTTGAGGCTCAAATGGTCTGTATGCACCACAAATTCCCGCGGCAACAGATAGTGTTCCCAGACTGTCAAAGCTCTCACTAGTGCGTACAGCTCCTTGTCATAGGTGCAGTAATTAAGCTGGGCAGCTTTTAGCTTCTCGCTGAAGAACGCAACCG
Organism: Viola odorata; assembly: GCA_963691705.1. Taxonomy (NCBI): domain Eukaryota; kingdom Viridiplantae; phylum Streptophyta; class Magnoliopsida; order Malpighiales; family Violaceae; genus Viola; species Viola odorata. The sequence continues at coordinate 33,600,241 of OY829542.1, forward strand.
GGCGCTTCTCCTGGACTAATACTGCTCCAATCCCAATGCCACTGGCGTCACACTCTACTTCAAATGTTTTTTCGAAGTTTGGGAGGATGAGGACTGGGCTGGCTGTAAGCCTAGCCTTGAGGGTCTTGAAGGCTAGCTCCTGCTCGTCTCCCCACACAAATGGGACCTCCTTCTTTGTAAGCTCGTTGAGCGGCGCTGCTATGGTGGAGAAGTCCCTCATGAACCGGCGGTAGAACCCGGCTAGCCCATGGAAAGAACGGACCTCTCCCACTGTAGTAGGCATGGGTCATTCAGCAATGGCCCTGATTTTCTCCTCATCCACTTTCAACCTTGCGGCACCTACAACAAAGCCAAGGAAATGCACTTCCTCCAAACAGAACTCACACTTGGAAAGTTTAACATACAGCTTATAAACACGCAGGGTCAGGAAGACTTGTTGTAAGTGCTCTAAGTGCTCTTGTGGTGTGGTGCTGTAAACAAGTATGTCATCAAAATAAACCACCACAAATCGACCAATAAAAGGCCTTAACACATGATTCATTAAGCGCATAAAGGTGCTTGGGGCATTTGTTAAACCGAACGGCATGACTAACCATTCATACAGGCCAAACTTGGTCTTAAAAGCAGTTTTCCACTCATCACCTTCATGCATCTTAATCTGATGGTACCCACTAACAAGATCGATTTTTGAAAACATTTTCGCATTACACAGTTCATCAAGCATATCATCTAAACGAGGAATGGGATGCGAATACTTTACAGTGATTTTGTTAATGGCACGGTAGTCCATGCACATCCTCCAACTCCCATCCTTCTTGGGCACTAGGATGACAGGGACCGCACAGGGAGATAGGCTTTCCCTGATGAAGCCCTTGGCCAACAAGTCATCAACTTGGGTTTGCAATTCCTGGGTCTCCTTTGGATTGCATCTGTAGGCCGGTCTGTTAGGCAAGGTGGAACCGGGCACCAGGTCAATCTTGTGCTCGATTCTCCTTGTGGGCGGCAGGCCCTCTGGAAGGTCCTTGGGAACCACATCCTGAAAATCCAACAAAAGAGGAGCAAGCATTGGGGGCACAGAGGGCTTAGCGGGAGAAGCAGTTAAGACAAAAGGTTTGAAATGAATGAGAATGCATGGTTTGCGCATGACTAGCGCAAGCCTAATATCTCTCCCCTTAGCCATCAAACTCACTCTTTTCCCTCCACTTGCCGCGCTAGGGGCCTCACACACTTGCTTACTTTTTTCAAGTTTGGTGTTACCCCTCGAGTCTCCCTTTTTCTCTCTACTCAGCTCGCATTTTTCACTCGGGACATGCTCACTTTTTTCATGTCCTGATTTTCCCTTTGGTTCCCGGCTCACCATTTTCTCTCCACTCCACTCAGTCTCCTTTTTTGGTTGAAGTGTTGCCGAGATTTCAAAGGTGGCATACGCCTTTTCAAGTTTAAGCTGGTCCTCATAAACTTGACTCGGCGGGAGGGGTGGGACTTAGAACTTAAGGCCCTCGTGTTCTAACTTATAAGAATTCCTATGGCCATCATGTATCGCCCTCCTGTCATACTGCCACGGCCGCCCTAGGAGAAGGTGGCTCGCGTGCATTGGGGCAACATCGCATAGGCGCTCGTCCTTGTAGCCGCCTATGATGAAAGGAATTTGGACTTGTTGCTGGACCTTGATTGTGCTTCCATCATTGAACCAGTTGAGGACATAGGGGTGAGGGTGTTTGGTAGTGGCAAGGCCGAGGGAATGGACTAATAGAGCACTCGCCACATCGGCGCAACTTCCATTGTCTATAATGATCGAAATCACCATTCCATTGGCTACCCCCTTCGTGTGAAAAAAGGTTCTCTCTTTGGGCAATGCACGCGTCGTCCCCCTACCCTTTAAGCTCAAACTCCTCCTCACAAGTAAACATTGAGGGACCTCCACATAGGGATATTCCTCTTCCTCATCGCTAGGGCATCCTTCGCCCTCTTCCTCTCTCGGGCTCTCCTCCTCATCTTCGCCCTCATCCTCACTAACCCACTCGCCGCCTTCCTTTTGGATTATCATGACCCGGTTCCCACACTCGGCCTTCATGTGGCCTTGTCCCCCACACTTAAAACATCACGGTTTCGGGTTCGGGTTGGTTGGGCATTTGGTGGGGTTGTTTTAGGTGGTATCGGGTTAGGGTAGGTGTTTGGCTTGGGTGGTGGTGCAGGTAAGTGTTTGGGGTAGATGTGGCTGGTTTTGGGTTGTTCGTCCATGGCTTATTGTAAGCCGAAGAAGGAGTAGAAGAAGATGGAGTACAGAAAGTAGCTTGGGGTTTGGTTTTTCGGTTCACTTGTCGTTCCACCTTGGTAGCGAGATGGTACAATTCCTCAATGTTGGCGTAGGTGTGAAAGTCCAATGTATCGGCAATCTCCCGATGTAGCCCTCCCACAAAGTGAGCCATCGTGGCCTCGGCTGTCTCTCTAATCTCAGCCCTTACTATCAAGGTCATGAGCTCGTTGTGGTACTCACTAACGCTCCGAGACCCTTGATGAAAGCTTTGGAGTCGAAGGTGGAGGTCTCTTATATGATGGGGTGGTACAAACCGTCGCCTCATCTCAGTTATCAATTCTCCCCAAGTGGTCACGGGTCTAAGCCCTACAAGTCTCCTCGTTACTAAGCTTCGCTCCACCATTTGACTATCATACCCGTTAACTCTACCACGACTAACTTAAGCTTCTTCTCTTCGGTGTAGTTATAGCATGCAAACACCCGTTCCATTTTATTTTCCCAATCAAAATATGCTTCGGGGTCATCTTGACCATCGTAACTAGGCAAAGTCAGCTTGGGGTTATTGTTGTTGTCGTACCTATCCTCTTGTGGCCGTTACTCCCTTCTCCAAAATGGGTCCTCATACTCCGGGTGCCTATGCGGTTCTTCGGGTGGTGTTCGCAGCCTTGGAGGTGTCTCGGGTAAGGGCCTCTGTTGTTGCCGCGGAGGCACATAGCTATTGGCTCGGTGTAGAGGTAGGTTTGGGTCAGTATTGCGGGTGGCTATGACCGTGGTGTCTAGGAAGGATGTGGGTTTGGGTAAGGGCTCAGATTGGTGGTGGTTGGCTAGTGTCTCGGTTGTGTGCCTCGAAGGTTTAGGGCGCCTTGCAGGAGGCACATGGAATACCTCACCGTCGTCACTTGAGCAGCTCTCAACCCTCCCTTCCCCAAACTCGGCGCAGGGATGGTTGAAGGCATAGTAGTCGGTGTCTTTAGGGTTCTTTGGGTGGGTGGTTTGGTGGAAATGGGTGAGAGGCTGTTTAGGTAGGTCTTGCAGAGGGGTGGGGGTAGGTGTGGCTTTAGCCTCTAGACGGGTGATAGCAGTCATCATGACTTTCATGGTTTGGCCTAGGTCCGATAGTTGCTTGCCCACATCCTCCAATTGGCCATCCATTTTGTTGACCTTGTCCACTAGGCGCGACTTGCGATTAGACTCATCCCCTCCTTCTCCAACCTCCCTATCCTCTAACCGGCCCACATACGAAGGCTCATTAGAATCTCCTTCGGAAGAGATGTGAGCCATTGAGATGGTACCTACACAATGAGCAAACACAACTGTTGCAATAAATAAAGGTTAGTTCACTCCCTCGTGTGTTTCCCTCGTGTTTCACTCTTCGCTCTAATGTTCTCTTCTTCTCACATCACTCTATTTTCCCTCGTCAAGCCTCAACCAACACCTAGATCAACTATGACTCTAAGATTCAAAGAGGGGTGCGGGAATTGCGAGGAAAACAAGAGCACGAAATAAAGGTTAGGAAGGACTAAGAAGTTGGGCGAACGGATAATAATGCACAACCTTTAGACCTAGAGTAGAAGTAATGAGGAAGCAAGGAGGAAAACACTAAGACTCGAAGGAAGCTAGCTCAGTAGAATCGAGAATGAAAAGGAAAATAAAAAGCTACGGCAAACTAGGGATTAAGGACTAATGTGTTTTAAAAAAAAAAACCTCTCCTCTAATGCAGCTACTTTCATGCAATGCCACACGCTAGCCTCTTGCTTTGACTCCCTTAAACATTTTTTTTTTTATGTAGGGATTTGATTTTCTTTTGTTTTTTTTTTTTTTTATCCCTTCTCTTTTTTTTTAGAAAGATGAGTGCAAGAGAGCTTAGGTGTGTATGACAAACATTCGGCTCTTAAAAGTATGCAAGACAAGTAGTTTGGACAAAGCACTAGATGCCAAACAAGGATGATGTGGCAAACAAGGTGAGGTGGTGCCTCAAAGGTGGCGTGTCATGTGACTTGGCAAGTAAGAATGCTCTTAAAATATCTTTGAGAATATTCTATGCATATTCTATCATCAAATACTTGGTGAATGAGCAAGATGAGGTGGCAAATTATAGGCCTAGTTTTATGCACTAGCAAACAAACAATTAGCACATGGCTCTCATGGCCACCAAGACACTTGGCATCCTTACACTTGTAAGAAAGTCCACAAGAACACAACTCCTCAAATATTTTTTGGCCTTGAGGAAAAGAGATGAAGAAAACATCAATTAATTCAAGACAAACACAAAGACACTCAAGTAACACGTTTTTGGAAGATCAAAATGCGAAATTTTAAGGAAAAAACTTCAAAAGACCCAAATGAACGAAAATGCTAGGAATGACTCAAGATGAAGTTTGAACCGTGGAAAATACCTCTAGATGATTAAAAATGCAACCTTGAGACGGCTGGAGCTCCGCTACCACTTGATATGGTCCAAGCCCGTCGTAGGCCCGGATGTCTCTTGGAGCGTGGATCTAGTCTCGTGACTCGGTTGGTTCGGACATTCTTGAAGGATGCGGATGATCAGGCATAAGATGGAGTAAGAAAGGTGCAACAGGATATTTAGCAAATGAAAGGAAGTGTTTATGTATATATATGGCCCAAAGGCTTTAATCCTCCCTAGAGCTAGTCTTAGAGAGAGATTAATACGATTGAGGGTTTTCCTATTACAACCGTCCCTTAGTCTAGAGCTAATCTTAGCAAGGGAGCAGCTTCAAAGAAAGATGAAGTGGATCCAAGATCCTTTCCTAGAGCTAATCGTGGGAGTTGGCTTAAGGCTCAAGAGAGAAAGTCTCATCAAAATCAAAAGCAAGGAAAATAGAAGGCTATGCCCTTCTATTTATAGAGTAGGTATTTACAAGGGAAAAAACCCATACTACCCTTGGACAAAGGGGCTTGACTTGAAGGGCACGTCCTCGAATATGGGTTTGGCATCGATGGGCCTAGGTGCGGGCGAACGGTCGCGTTGAGGCCTTGAAGTCGTCCGAAGGCGTAGCCTTTACGTTGGACTCGTTCGCGCCCCTCAAGCTGGCCGAAGGTGCGGCCTTCATGTTGGGCTTAGGTACGGCCTTTGTGCGAGGCTCGGGCTCGGGCGTGAGGCTGTGATCCGAGGCCAAGGCGTTGGGTACGGTCTTGGGCTTGCGATAGGACTCAGACTCGGGTGTGAGGTTGCGAGTCCAGTCATTGGCGTAGAGGCAAAGGCTCCAACGGTCCGCGGCCTTGACGTGGCTTTCCTCGGTCCTTAGGGCTTTCAAGAGCAAAGCGGTTACGGCTTGGCTCCTTGTGACTGGGCCTCTCTTGGGCTCGGTCTGGGCTGCTACTGGGCTCGTATCACCTCGTACCTTGGGGCCCACTTTCCTTGACTGGCATCCTGATGAGGGAGAATCTTCTTCAGCACTAAATCCCCAGCCTCGAACTTGCGAGGTGGCACTTTCTTGTTATAAGCGTTGGCCATTCTTTGCTGATATAATTATGCATGGCAGATAGCGGCCAAGCACTTTTCGGGAAGGAGGTTCAGCTGCTCGTACCTTACTCTTGCCCAATCTGATTCTTCTACTTCAGACTCTGCCAGGATTCTGAGAGAAGGGATTTCTACTTCAAGGGGAATTATGGCTTCCATGCCGTAAACTAATGAGTAGGGAGTTGCCCCTGTAGATGTACGGGTTGCTATCCGGTAAGCATGCAGTGCGAAGGGAAGCATATCATGCCAGTCTTTGTGAGTGATTACCATCTTTTGGATGATCCTCTTCAGGTTTTTGTTTGCTTCTTCGACTACGTCATTCATTTTTGGTCGATACGGGGATGAGTTTCGGTGCTTCACCTTCCAACGTTGGCAAAGACCGTCGATCATTTTTTCCATTGAGGTTAGTGTCGTTGTCCGTGATGATTATTTTCGGGACCCCATGACGGCAGATGATGTTCCTCTCAATGAATCGCATGGTCATCTTCTGAGTAATGTTGGAGTAAGAGGCGGCCTCTACCCACTTGGTGAAGTAGTCAATTGCTACGAGGATGAAGCGATGGCCATTAGAGGCGGTTGGATGAATTTGGCCGATGATGTCGATTCCCCACATAGCAAAAGGCCAAGGTGATGTCATACTGAAGAGAGGGGCTGGAGGGACATGGATATGGTCCGCGTAAATTTGACATTTGTGGCACTTCCAAAAATAGTCGATGCAATCCCGTTCGATGGTGAGCCAAAAGTAACCTTGCCTCATTATCTGTCTGGCCATCATGTGCCCACTTGCGTGTGTGGAACAAACCCCTTCGTGGATTTTCGTTATGATTATTTTTACCTCTGTCATGGTGACGCAGCGAAGCAAAGCTCCATCAGCTCTCCTTTTGCATAGAACTTCACCGTCGAGGCAGAAGGCTAGTGCTAAGCGTTGGAGGGTTTTTTTGCTAACCCGGCTTGCCCCCGGTGGATACTCCCAGTTTCTGATGAATTGTACTAAGTCGTGGAACCAAGGCTTCCCATCGGGTTCCTCTTCTAAGGCTACGCAGCATGCCAGAGTTTCCTTCACTTCTACCCTCAAAGGCTGAAGCATTACTCCGTACTCTAACTTGAACATCGATGCCAATGTGGCTAATGCGTCTGCAAAGCGGTTCTTTTCTCTGTCGACTTGGTCGAACTTGGTTTCCTTCAATTCCTGTGTGATTTGGGTGAGTAACTTTTGATAAGGGATGAGCTTGGAATCCCGTGTCTGCCATAGATCCTGGGCTTGGTAGATGACGAGGGCTGAATCGCCGAAGATTTGGAGCTTCTTTACTTTTAGGTCGATGGCTGCCATCAGACCGCTGATACATACCTCATACTCGGCGATGTTATTGGTGCATGGGAAGTTCAATTTTCATGCTATGGGGAATTGATGGCCATCTGGGGCTATGACTACGGCTCCCACTCCCTTGCCCGAGAGGTTCACCGCACCGTCGAAGAACATGGTCCACCAGTCATCTTCTTGGAGATCTTCTGCGATCTTATCTTCAACCACTATGATGTCCTCATCGGGGAAGTCGAAGCTCAACAACTCGTACTCGTCCGAGGCATGGTCAGCCAAGTGATCAGCGAGGGCGCTTGCCTTAACTGTTTTCCGGGTTATATAGATGATCTCGTGCTCAGCTAATAAGACTTGCCATCCACAAATACGACTTGATAGGTACGGATTTTCGAAGATGTACTTTAGGGGATCCATGCGAGAAATTAGCCATGTCGTGTAATACAACATGTACTGCCAGAGCCTTCGGGCGCACCATGCTAGGGCGCAATAAGTTCGTTCCAACATAGAGTAGCGCATCTCACATTCGTTGAATTTTTTGCTGAGGTAGTAGATGGCTTGTTCACGCCTTCCGGACTCGTCGTGCTGTCCCAAAACGCAACCCATGGCGCTAGCCGTGACTATCATGTACATGAAGAAGGGATGTCCTGGCGTCGGGGGAACTAGTACCGGTGGGCTTTGCAGATATGTCTTGATTTTCTCGAAGGCTTTCTGGCAGTCTTCGTCCCATTCTGCATCTCCGTGTTTCCTTAGCATTTTGAACATCAGCTCACAAGTAAGCGTTAACTGGCTGATAAAGCGAGCGATGTAGTTGATGCGTCCTAAGAAGCTTCGTACTTCTGTTTCGGTGCTGGGAGCGGGTAGCTCTTGAATTGCTTTTATCTTATCAGGATCCACTTCTATGCCTTTGTTGCTGACGATGAATCCTAACAACTTTCCTGAGGTCACTCCAAAGGTACACTCAGTTGGGTTTAGCCGTAGCCGAAATCTCCTCAATCTTTCGAATACCTTCTTCAGGATGTCTACATGATCTTGCGTGCCGTGTGATTTGGCTATCATATCGTCGACATATATTTCCAATTCTTTATGCATCATGTCATGGAAAAGGGTGACGGTCGCACGTTGGTACGTGGCTCCGGCGTTCTTTAATCCGAAGGGCATCACTTTGTAGCAGGAGGTTCCCAGGGCGTGATGAAGGTCATCTTTTCACTGTCCTCGGGTGCCATCTTGATCTGGTTGTACCCCAAAAATCCATCCATGAAAGAGAACATGTCATTTCTGGCAGCACTATCTACCAAGATGTCGATATGGGGAAGAGGGAAGTCGTCTTTAGGGCTGGCTCGATTGAGATCCCGAAAGTCCACGCACATGCGAACTTTCCCATCCTTTTAGGCACTGGCACTATGTTGGCGATCCATTCTGGTTACTCGGAAACTCTCAAGAAATCGGTATCCAGCTGCTTGGTAACTTCTTCTTTGATTTTCAGAAGGATGTCTGGATGCATCCTCCGAAGCTTTTGTTTGACAGGTTTAAACTCAGGCTTTAACGGGATACGATGCTCAACTATCCCAGGATCGAGACCTGGCATATCGGCGTATGACCATACGAATACGTCTGAGTAGTTTTTGAGGAGAGAAATCAACCTTTCTCTCTGAGTCGTATCCAGGGTAGTTCTGATCTTAACCAACTTCTGATTCTCATTGCTTGCCCCCAGATTTACTTCGTCCAATTCCTCCCGATGAGGAGTTATTTCCTTTTCTGAACTTTCTAGTAAACGGGCCAGTTCGCCGGAGATTTTGGCTCTGTCTTCGGTCGTAGCGATGATTTCTTCGCTAGTAAAGACATAGGTTTTATCAAGACAATCCGAATTAACATTCATCCTGAAATTAAAAGGCGAAAAGAAGAGATGCGTAAAATGAAAATTGCATATATATTTGATTTTTAACAAAAGGGTAACGTGAGTTCCTACAAAAATATTTTCGTGAGAAATGTGCAAATATATATTTTTCTAAAAGGAGTAATTACGGAGAGACATCCGGAAGCATGGTGATGGTCTAGTTGCACACAAACTCCCCTGACTTCTTTACAAAAATGACTGAACCAGGCGACGATTCTTCTTCTCCTAGAGTGCAGATACGGAGGTCTGATACCCTGATTGGATTTTCATTGATGGTTTCAGCGGCGAAGGGGAACGTGGTTCTGATATGGGGGATTGGCATTTTGCCCTCTGGCGCAGAACGTCCAAATAGCTTAGCCAGCTACTTTTCTTTCTTTTCTTGGGCAATCCTGGCGAAATCAACCTTGTTGGGTTGGTACCCTAACCCAAAGCGGTCTCCGAAGCTCTTCGGAGGTGCCCAGCCTTTTGATCCTTGTAACTCGGCCCCGAGCCGTTTTCCCAATTGGAAGCTTCCCTCTAGTATTGACTTAGTGGTTGTTTCAGCTATCTCAGATTTTGAGGCTTCGTAAATGGGGGATCCTTCCTCGATCCAATCCGCGTTGACGATTTTGAAGGCTTGGAAAGAACTCTCCAAGGTTTCAGCAGTTTCGATGTAAGGCACGGATGCATGCTTGGCCAAGATCAAGGCTTCCTCTGCCTTTATTGTGAAGAGGGCATTGTCCTTGACGTATTTGAGGCACTGATGCAGGGAAGAGGGGACGGCTCCCGCTGAATGGATCCAAGGCCGTCCTAGAAGCATGCTGTAAGCGGGTTGGATTTCCATGATCTGGAACGTCAAGGCGAAAGTGTGAGGCCCGATGACCATATCCAACTCAAAGTTCCCGATGATCTCTCAAGTGGTTCCATCGAAAGCCCTAGCCATCATTCCGCTAGGTTTCATGTGAGAGAAATCAACCGGCAGTTGTTCGAGGACATGCCGGGGCATGACATTAAGTGCGGACCCATTGGCGATTAGGGCCTTTGCTATGACGTGCCCCTTACATTCTACCGTGATGTATATGGCCTTGTTGTGATCTCTTCCTGAGGGATCGATCTCTCCTTCAGAGAAGGAAATGCTGCTTAAGGCTTGAATCCTTCTGACAAGGTTTTCCACCCCTTCCGTGGTGATATCCTTAGTCACAAAGGCTTGCTTCAGGACCTTTAAGAGAGCTTGGCGATGTGGCTCTGAAGTAAGGATCAACTCCATGATGGAGATGCGAGCCGGGGTTTTCTTTAGCTGTTCGATGATGCTGAACTCACTCTGTTTCATGATCTTGAGGAACTCGGTTGTCTCGTCCTCGGTTACAGGTTTGCTCAAACCTTGCGTCCCTTCTACCGTTTCTTCGCGGATCACAGGATTTTTCCCTTTGGCTTGTCGTTGCTTTTCTACTTCCTCCGAGATGTAACATCTTTCGGTGCGGGTCATGCCCCCGATATGAGAGGCTTCGCCGATAGTGAGTGCTGTTGGTGTGACTGCAGGAGGGGTGGTGACTATCGTGTATCCGTAGTTGAATGGGACCACGTGTAAGTCCGGGTTAGAAGTATTCACAGCTAATGTGAATACTACTTTGCGTGGGGTCGTGGCTGCATCCCCTGTTTGGGCCATGTATTCGAAGGAATACGGTGCTGGAGGATTGTCCTTGATGGCGTTGATTGTTCCTCGAGTTTCCCCATTGGTCTGGATGATCCCGAATGCCGTGAGTTGCTTGACTTTCTGCCGAAAAAGTCCGCAATCCTGGATTTCGTGCTTGCTTTCCCCTTGGCAGAATAGGCATTGGGCCTGATTATTCCCCGGGAATGGCAGATATGCGTTGTTAGCTAATGCGAAGAACAGTTCTTCGTTGGGTGTTTCCTTCATTGAAGGATGAGATACGTTGATTCCAACGGAAGCAATATCGCTCATCCCAGGATTATGGTGCGGTAGAGGACTGGTTGTCATATTAGGACCCTTTGCTAAACCTCGGGACGAGATTCGTCCTTGTTGGGTTAGGTGCTCGACCTTCTCTCTAAAGGCGTAACAGTCTTCCAGGGAGTGTCCTCGGGTTCCGGCGTGATATTCGCAGCTAACCTTTGGATCATACCAGCCAGGGTAAGGAGTTGATTGAGGCGAGAGTGGGGATGGTGTAATCTCCCCGTCTACCAGGAGGCTTGCGTAGATTTCCTTTAAAGGAAACAGAGGAAGTGACCACATCGGTGAAGGGTATGACTCGGTGTCCGAGGATTCCCAAGAAGATAGCAATGACGTCATGCTAGCATGGGAGGGTGGTGCCGAATACCTGACGAGGTAAACGAATTTCCCGGAAGGCTGGCCCAAGGTGTCAATCTCGCGGTCGCCCTTGTCGCGGCGCGTGGAGAACCGTTTGCCTGACGAAGTCGATCCTTTCTTTGGGATGATTGGGAGTGGGGTTCCCTTGGCGTTATGCGGGATAGGAAATCCTTCCCCGATGGCGCTAATGGATCCTTCCCCGTGGGTCGCTTTCTGGGTTTGTATTACTCCGAGACTCGAGAGTTGTCTCACCTTTCCTGCGAACAACTCGCAACCTTGGATCTTATGACCGTCGCTTCCCTTGCAGTACATGCAGTGACTTGGATTGCTCTCCGAGTATGGCATATATCCTCCTCAAGCTAAGGCCTGGAAAAGTTGTTCTTGTGGCCAGCTTGATGCTGAAGAGAGAAGGTCGTTGCTTTCTCCTGCCGAGATGGCATTCACCCCTCCCTTTCCTTGGGAATGATTGGGGAGAGGGTTGGTGGATGTGTTGGATCCTTTTGCTAACCCTTCGAAAGATACCCATCCACTTTTGATCAAGTGATGGACTTTTGCTTTGAATGCGAAGCAATTTTCCAGAGTGTGACTTGGGGCTCCGGCGTGATATTCGCATCTTGCGTTGGGATCATACCATTTCGGGTAAGGAGGCAATTGAGGCTGAGCTGGCACTGGTACGATCTGTCCGGCTGCCAAGAGATGTTTGTAGATTTCTCCTGCAGGAAGAGGGAGAGGAGGCGAAGGCTCTCGGTTCCACCGATTGTTTGTCGTGTTTTGGTTATTTGGGTCTTTTGGTGGGTTATATGGCTTGGGTTGCATGGGTTGTGATGTTTGTACTGGAGGTGGTGAGAAATGTGTAGGATTTTGAGGCGCGATATTAGCAATGGGTGGCGAAGTGAAAGGAAAGAAAGTGGGTTGATATAGTGATGGCGAAGGGTAGGGCGGTGGCGATAAATAAGGCGGAGGTGGTGGAAATGGTTGCCCGTGATGAGCTTGGCGAGCCACAAATCCAACATCTTTTTTTACGACGGCCGCTTTCTTTGGTGCAGACTCTGGTGCCGGAGGTGTGATTCGTCCGGACTTAATCCCCTGCTCAACTCTCTCGGTAATTATGACCATGTCGGAGAAGCTGTTTGAAGGATTCGAGATCAGGTAGGTGTAGTAGGGAGCTTTGAAGGTGTGCAAGAAAAATGACAAGAGTTCCTTGTCGCTTAAAGGTGGAGAGATCCTAGAAGCCAACTCTCTCTATCTCTGAGCATAGGTCTTCACGGACTCGCCGACTTTCTTTTCTAGATTTTGCAGGTCAGCGCGGTCGGGTGCTACCTCCATGTTGAATTTATATTGTCTGTAGAAGGCATCGGACAGGTCTCTCCATATCCTGATCGTGGCTCTGTCCAAACCCATATACCAAGTTAGGGCGTGCTTGGTCAAGCTTTCTCAGAATAGATGAATCAACAACGGCTCATTGTGGATCATCTCTGCCATCTTATTGCAGTATGCTCTAAGGTAGGTCTTTGGGCACTCTACCCCAGTATACTTTTCAAAGTCAGGGATCTTGTACTTTGGGGGTATGAGGATCCCGGGGACCATACACATATCGGCGGGACCGGTAGGATCAAATGGATCGGCCCCTTCGATTGCTCTGACCCTTTCCTCGAGAAGATTCAGTCTGTCACTTTTTGGTTTCTCGGCCATGATAGGGTTAGGACCCAAGGGCAGTAGAGGTTCTGACGCAAACTGAGGTTGTACTGGGTCGAAAACAGGAGGTTAAATTCCCACAGGTCCGGGAACTGTGCTTGGAAGGAGGGGAGGGAGATACGAAGTCTCCAGATGGGCCTGACTATTGCCGGAGTCCACAATAGGGTTGGTCGAAAGGCGCTGAAGTGACGTGGCGATTTCTTCACCCGCACTAACCATAGGTTTTGCCACGGTGGGTACAGTGAAGGGACTCACCCATTTCCATTGGCCCTCGGGGCCAGAAAGTGGCGGGAGTACTGAAGGTCCTGCGACGATGAACGAAGAGAGAAGTCCTACTTTTTGAGCGGGATCAAAACCCGGTGGGAATTTGGTGGTAGCTTCATCTCTTTCTTTTTCGGCCCTGGCGGCCCTTTCTACAGTAATCTTAACTTGTTCCTCTAGTTCTGTAATTCTGGTTGTTAGCGCTTCATCGGTCTTAGCCTGTTTAGTCATTTTTTATTTTTGAAGTCTAGTTAGGAGGAGCCCGTGCGAAGTAGCTTGCTTTCGAGGAGCTATCGTGAACCTGAAAAAAGGGAAAAATACAGAAAAGAGTAAGTACAAGTGAGGATATGCAGGTGATGTGCAATCCCGAGGCCTCCACCTTGCTCATTCGTTTTTTCTGGTTTCACTTTCACTTGATATTTTCAGGGCGGTCGGAGAGGCGAGATATCCCAGCTATTGGCAAGATACGAAGGAAGCCTCTATTCATTCCAACGACGTGAAGCAATTGGAGATGCTATCTACGAAACCCAAATTAACAGTGGCAACCAATGCCGCTATGCTAGGAAGATCTCTTTTACACTATGCTTTCAATGATGCAGGGCCTGATGCCTGGTGAACCCAACCAAGGGGAGGGACGGCGATGAACATGGAGTTTTTAGATAAGCTAAGAGGACATGGCCATGAGTGAGAAATACTCGGATTTTTTCGACTGTTTGGTATGATTTTTTCAGTTTTTTGGTGAAACGACTGTGTTTATCTCTTTCCTTTTGCGATGGTCTTTTGAGTTGCTTTGTGTCGCGCCCCACGAAAAATTACCAAAAAAAAAGTAATTCCCGAGTGTGCTACAAAATTTGGGACCTTACAATGCTCAGCGTAAACGGACGCCTCGCAACATGCAATGAAGTCACCACCCTAATTTGGTTGCTAGGTTTAGGGAACCCTAATCGTCATGGCATAAGAAATATAATAAGTAAAAAAAACTAAAGGCACAAAAAAGGGGTCTGGACCCCAGACAAAGGTTCGGGGTCGTATTATGGTCTCGGGAAGGTGTTAGGCACCCGAGTCACATCCGAAAATGGTTACCGGTTGATGAGAGAGGTGTTTAAAAAGGTGTTTGATAAAATACGTTTTGAAAAAGGGGGCCCTCAGAGGAATCGTCACTTTAGTCTTTTCCGTAGGGACCGTTCGGGAATAATCAATCGTTGGACGAGGTTATCGTTTTGAAAATCTTTTCGGACGGGGTTACCGTTTTCAAGACCGATTGATTATTCCTGACGGTGATGGGACTGGATTTTCCGTAAGACTGAATGAGCGCCCTCTTATTTCATCATCGGGCCATGCATGATTAAATTACTTACTACGTGCTCCTACCATGGATTGCTAACAGAGTACAAATTTAAATGATAGATTTTTGAAGTGGAAAACTGATGTGGGATCGAAAGTCCCCATGTACATGCAGTCAATATAAGCGAGAATTTAAAATCATATGAACATGGCATTTTAAGCAACTCTTTAAACACGTTGTTCATGTGGGTTGATTTTAATTCTAGCAGTTCTATATATCATGCGTACGATTGATATTTGCGAAAAGCGTTGAATAAATAAAAAGGAATTGAAAGGCGTACTTTCGAGCGAAGCTTGAAATTAAAACCTACAAAATGAGAGTGTTAGCGATAGCTTGAGAAATAAATAAGCAATTTTTAGGAGTGTGAAAATTTAGATGACAGTTGATTGTATGTGAAAAATGATGAATTTTACGCATACGGGAAATAAATGCTGAGTTCATTGCATGCGAAAAATGATTGATTTGACGCATACGAAATTTAAATGCTGAGTTGATTGCATGCGAGAAATGATGGATTTAACGCATACGAAATTTAAATGCTGAGTTGATTGCATGCGAGAAATGATGGATTTAACGCATACGAAATTTAAATGCTGAGTTGATTGCATGCGAGAAATGATGGATTTAACGCATACGAAATTTAAATGCTGAGTTGATTGCATACGAGAAATGATGGATTTAACGCATACGAAATTTAAATGCTGAGTTGATTGCATGCGAGAAATGATGGATTTAACGCATACGAAATTTAAATGCTGAGTTGATTGCATGCGAGAAATGATGGATTTAACGCATACGAAATTTAAATGCTGAATTGATTGGTGCAGAAAAAAATTGATTATAGTTGACGATTCACAGGCGATTTAAAACAGTTGAGGATTTGCAGAAAATAAAACAATTGATATTTGCGGAAAATAAACAATTTGATATTTGCAGAAAATAAACAATTTGATATTTGCAAAAAATAAACAATTGATATTTGCAGAAAATAAAACAATTGATACTGCGGAAGAATTTCTAGCAGTTTGCGAAAAATTAAAGCAGTTGATATTTGCAAGAATTTAAAACAATTGATATGTCCAGAAAATAAACAGTTGGATATTTGCGGAAAGATTTCCAGCAGTTTGCGAAAAAATAAAGCAGTTGATATTTGCAGAAAATAAAACAATTGATATTTGCAGAAAAATAAACAGTTGATATTGCGGAAGAATTTCCAGCCGTTTGCAAAAAATTAAAGCAGTTGATATTCATGAGAATTAAAATGTGACCGACCATGTAGGCGGTATATTGAATTTAAATTGCCGAAAATAAATTGCGAAAAATTAAAGTGCGAATAAGTAAAGTGCGAAAAAGTAAAGTGCGGAAAATTAAACAGTTGATAATTTGCGGAAGGATTTCCAGCAGCTTGCGAAAAATTAAAGCAGTTGATATTTACGAGAATTAAAATGCGACCGACCATGTAGGCGGTATATTGAATTTAAATTGCCGAAAGTCAATTGCGAAAAATTAAAGTGCGAATAATTTAAACAGTTGATAAGTGCAGAAAATTAAACAGTTGATAGTGTGAAAAATAATCATACGAAACATATGAATTATTTTATGGAAAAACGTGATCCGAAGTTTTGAAAACAATTGAAAATGGGTTGGGCCCAATTGAAGAATGAAAAGAAAATAGAAATGGGCCAGGAATAGTTCCTGGCCCGAAGGAAAAATTTAAACGGTGATGGGCTTGCATTACGTGAACAGTGCCGAAACATGTCACTGTTCATCGTCTTCCTTGGTCGCCGGCGCTACTGCCGGCGGCCAAGGTCTGGCTGCCCTTGCCCGTTTCGCGCGATCTTCGTACCAAAACGCTCGTCTCCTCGATGGCGTCTCGAACGTACGAAGGTCGAATTTTAATAAGGATCGTACCGAGTTTAATTTCGAAAAATGATAAAACCGTTAATTATCAAAAACTAACTAATTCGCACAACCTAGCTAACGATTTTCAAAATTGAAAGCATGTATTTAATCTACATCATGTATGTGAATTAATAGCACAAAAACAAGCAATTTATTTGCTTGAGATCAAGCCAAACGAAATTAAAAGGAAAACATGCTTAAAAAAGAAAAACGAGCTAGAGAGAGAAAGCTCACTTTAAACTTTGAACTTGGACGATCGATGCTCGATATGAGCTATCAATCAAGGAGAGGGAAGAAAGCAAGCTTCTTTTGCGATTTTTTGGTGCCGTTTGAATGAGCTTGGGAGGCTTGTATTTATAGCCGAAGGATCGCGTGATCGGGAGGACGAGGGTTGCGCGTGGAGGCCGTGAGTAGTGTGCTGGCAGGGCTAGGGGGAGGCATGATGATGGCTGCACGGGACAGGAAGCGATGGGCTCGAGCTAGGACGCGATGGGAGCAGGTAGCCCGGTGGTCTGCTCCGCTGCATGCTCCTCGGCACTGTTCATGTGCACCATGCACATTTAATTGTCAACCGTTGATTCGGTTGAATTTTCTTGGTTGACCAGATCAATGGTTGTGATCAAATTGCCTTTTACCTTATTTAAATGGCCTCGAGTTGATTCTAGCGAGCTAACGTTCTGACTTTCCGAGCCGAAGGTACCAGCACGTAGAGAAAAATACGACGGGTTTAACCGTCTACAGCGAATGACGAGAATTTTTCGTTTAACGCGTTTATTTTCTCATTCAAAAACGTGAAACGTTTGAACGGAAAAATAATAACGTTACGCCGAAAATTACACGAAACGCTGTAGACCGTTGTGAACGGAAAAAAAAGCTAGCAACTAGTTGATGGAAAATATTTTAAAGTCAAGCTATTGTCCAAGCGAGCTTACTCGGGTCCAATAAAAGCTCGAATGAAAATAATAATAAAATAATAAAAATACTAAAAAGTGCGCTAAAATACTAAAAATCCTAAAATTCATGTGATGACCTAAAACGAAGAAAAAATTAGCAAACGACTGCCGGATAATAAAAAATATGATTTTTAAGGCTAAAAATAATAATGATAATAATAATGAAAATACGTGACGGAAAATTATAAATGCGATTTCGAAAGCTGACGATGCTAACGATGATGCTAAAATGCGAGGAGACACTTAAAAATGCTAATGACTGTAAATCAGCTGAAAATGCTAGTAAATTACTAAATAACAGAAATGCTAAAATTAACTAAAAATGGCGTCAAAATTCGGGTATCAACACTTTGGATGGATAATTGATATGGAAAAGTTGAGGCGATTTAATAAATATCTGAAAGAGTACGACTTCATTAAAACGTGTTTACAAAATATGGTAAACTTGCCAACTACCTAAATTCATCAAAAATGGCTAAGATAGATGAAATCAGGGGTCCTAGTTAAATAGAAAAAAAGGTTGCCGATATTCGAGCCTTCCTATGAAGGTATCAATCCTAGACGTCAGAGTTCTGCTGCCAAAGGTACTCCATCGAAGCCAACTCCCCTTTCTGCATCTCTAACTCAGCCTCTAACGCGGTAATTCGGCATTGCAATGCCTAGCTTTTCCTATCTCCCAAGTTTGCGCGAGTAGTCAAAACCCTTATCGTCAAATTCTTGTCTTCAATTATGGCACTAGATGCTTCTTTCTTGTGGATTTCGCTGTTCAGATGTTCCTTGAAGTCCCTGAGGGCCACTTTCTGTTTTACTGCTTGTATGCGGAGAATGTCCTTGCTACGCTTTTTTAACTCATTCATTTGAACTTCTAAGCCACATTGACGGGCTTCGGCCATATCCCTTTCCTCTATCATCAGATCTCGTTCTTCTTGTGCTACTCGCATCTGTTCTACCACTTGAGCATAAGCCATGACATTCATTCCTTCGCTCACTTGAGATTCCCCTTCTTCTTCCATCGGTTTTTGATTTTCCGGGCGAGGTAAGACATTGCCATTAACTCGTCTCGACCTCCATTATGGATATTCCGGTATTGTGGTTGCAGGGATGTCGTGTCCTTTGAGACAAAAAGGATGGGCCCAGACTTGGGCGTACAACTGAAAGTTCTGATTTTCTCCGGTGTGTGGCAGGTCTGACCTTGTCATGCCGAATGTCACGGGAATTATTTGCGTGATGCAGAACTGTCTGAGGACGAGGGCGGGGCAATAGTGAGCGCATCCCCATGCTCCGATCAAAGGAACCCAAGGTAAGGGTCCGCAGCAGACGATGGGATCGGAGGTCTACAGCCATTTGGTGTGCCAACTGAAGTCTTCTTCTGAGAGGTTTATGAATCAGTCGATCCAGACATCCTTAGTCTCCATCTCCCATTTATCCATGGTCGTTGCGTTGATAACTCTGAGTAGAGGGCATGATCTTATGTAGCTTGCGAAGAAAATGGTCTGATCAGGAACCTGTTTGAAGTGGCTGACCATCCATACTGTCAACAACTGGGTGCAACAAGTAAGTCTCCCTTTCCCTTTTCTTCGACAAGAGTCCAAGGAGCGAAAGGTCTCGGCCAAAATAGTTGTTGTAGGATTGATGGCATTTGTTTCCATCTCGTAAAAGATGTTGGCTGCTGCAAAGTCGATGGCGTTCCTCATTTTCGGAAAGAGGACAAATCCTACAATGGCGAAAGCCAGAATCCTTAAGCATTTTTTTTCGTTGGACAACTGAAAGCGTGGCTCAATATCTAACCAACACCAGAAGTAGTCACCCTCTCTGACGCGAGTAGCGATTCCTAACAACTTATCGAGCCTTATTTTGACACTCGAAGAGTCGAATCGAACATTCTGGTATATGGCCGATATAGGAGAGGTGAAGCACATCAAAGCTGAGTACTCCTCTAGTGTGGGAGTCAAGTCTACCCCTTTGTCCAAAGAGAAGCACTGATAATAGGGATCCCAGAATTTTAGGGCTGCCCGGATGCAACCCCAATCAGTCTTTACGTCAACTAGGGTCAGTAGCTTTCCATAACTACCCTCAAACTGTGTCTCCTCGTCTTCAGTCAGCTCATTTCTTAACATCCGAATCCTAGTTAAGTCGAAGTCCACGACTTCTACTTTGATCTTAGTGGTGATGTCAGGGGCGAATCCTTGTTCTAACAGATCTCCTCGGGCGGCCTGATCGTCGAAGCTTCGTCCCCCAAAAATATCAAATGAAATTAACGTAGGTGCTGTCATAATCGAATGAGCAAATGGATCCTGTTGGTATGAAAATAAAATTTTAAATGCAAAGTAACCTGCACGTGTGAGAAATCTGCAGTTCGTATAACAGAAAGATCACGTCAATATGCCAACAAGACAAATAAAGCCACGACAAACAGGTATAATCATGATACACCTGCTGGGGCTCTGATTCTGACATTTCTAACTGGCTTGAATGGTTCCCGGATGATACCATGAAAAGGTCCCTAAAGTGTCGTCACCCTAATTTGGTTGCTAGGTTTAGGGAACCTTAATCGTCATGGCATAAGAAATACAATAAATAAAAAACTAAAGGCACAAAAAAGGGGTTTGGACCCCAGACAAAGATTCGGGGTCATATTATGGTCTCGGGAAGGTGTTAGGCACCCGAGTCACATCCGAAAACGGTTACCGGTTGATGAGAGATGTGTTAAAAAGGTGTTTGATAAAATGCGTTTTGAAAAAGGGGGCCCTCAAAGGAATCGTCACTTTAGTCTTTTCTATGATCGTGACCGTTCAGGAATAATTAAAAAATATTTCTGACGGGGTTACTGTTTATCAAGATCGATTGATTATTCCTAACCATAACGTAAGATTGAATTTTCCGTAAGATTGAATGAGCGCCCTCTTATTTCCTCATCGGGCCATGCATGATTAAATTATTTACTACGTGATTCAATCATGGATAGCTTAACAGAGTACAGATTAAATGAGAGTTTTTGAAATGATAAACTGATATGGGATCGAAAGTCCCCATGTACATGCAGTCAATACAAGCGAGAATTTAAAATCATATGAACATGGCATTTTAAGCAAATCTTTAAACACGTTGTTCATGTGAGTTGATTTTAGTTCTAGCAATTCTATATATCATGCGTACGATTGATATTTACGAAAAGCGTTGAATAAATAAAAAGGAACGAAAGGCGTACTTTCGAGCGAAGCTTGAAATTAAAACCTACAAATATGATAGTGTTAGTGATAGCTCGAAAAAAAAATAAGCAATTTTATGAGTGCGAAAATTTAAATAAGGACAGTTGATTGCATGCGAGAAATGATGGATTTAACGCATACGAGAATTAAATGCTGATTTTGATAAGTGCAGGAATTTAAAGGATGACAGTTGATTGCATGCGAGAAATGATGGATTTGACGCATACGAAATTTAAATGCTGAGTTGATTGGATGCGAGAAATGATTGATTTAACACATATGAAAATTAAAGCAGTTGATATTGCAGAAAATTAAAGCAGTTGATAGTGCAGAAAATAAAACAGTTGATATTGCAGAAAATAAAACTGTTGATAAATTGTGGAAGAATTTCCCGCAGCTTACGAAAAATTAAAGCAGTTGAATATTTATGAAAATTAAAATGCGACCGACCATGTAGGCGGTAAAATGAATGATTGAATTTAAATTGCCGAAAGTAAATTGCGGAAAATTTAAAGTGCGGAAAAGTAAAGTGCGGAAAATTAAACAGTTGATAATTTGCGGAAGAATTTCCAGCAGTATGACAAGTGCGAATATTTAAAGCAGTTGAATATTTACGAAAATTAAAATGCGACCGACCATGTAGGTGGTAAAATGAATAATTGAATTTAAATTGCCGAAAGTAAATTGCGGAATATTAAAGTGCGAATAATTAAAATAGTTGATAAGTACAGAAAATTAAACAGTTGATAATACGAAAAATAATCATACGAAGCATACGAATTATTTTTACGAAAAAAGCGTGATCCGAAGTCTCGGAAAGAATTGAAAATGGGTTGGGCCCAACTAAAAAATGAAAGGAAAATTGGGAATGGGCCAGGAATAGTTCCTGGCCCATGAAAACATTTTTGATGGTGATGGGCCAAGCCCATCACCTTTCCACGCGTGAACAGTGCCGAAGCCTGGCACTGTTCATCTTCTTCTTTGGTCGCCGACGTACTGCCGGCGGCCAAGCTCCGGCTAGCCTTGCCCGTTTCTAGCGATCTTCGTATCGAGACGCTTTTCTCCTCGACGGCGTCTCGACCGTACGAAGCTCGAATTTTATTTCAAAACATACCGAGTTTAATTTCAAAAAAATGACTGAACCGTTAATTATCGAAAACTAATTAATTCGCACAATCTAGCTAACGATTTTTAAAATTGACAGTATGTATTTAATCTACATCATGCACATGAATTAATGGCACAAAAATAAGCAATTAATCTACTCTAAATCCGACCAAACGAATTAAAGAAGAAAAATGCTTAAAAACCGAAGAACGAGCTTAGAGAGAGAAAGCTTACTCTCAAGCTTTAAACTGGATGATCGATGCTCAATATGGGCTATCAATCAAGGAGGGAGGAAGAGCAAGTTTTTCTTGCCAAATTGGTACCCGAAATACGTTGAATGGGACTCGGTATTTATAGCCACAGATCGCGTGGCTTGCCGGACGAGGGTTGCGCGTGGTGGCCGTGAGTCGTGCGCTGGCTGGGCTAGGGGAGGCGTGATGATGGCTGCACGGGACAGGAAGCGATGGGCTCGAGCTAGGACGCGATGGGAGCAGGTAGCCCGGTGGTCTGCTCCGCTGCCTGTTCTTCGGCACTGTTCATGTGCACCCTGCACATTAAATTGTCAACCGTTGATCTGGTTGACTTTTCTTGGTTGACCAGATCAACGGTTGTGATCAAATTGCCTTTTACCTTATTTAAATGGCCTCGAGCCGATTTCTGCGAGCAAACGTTCCGACTTTTCGAGCCGAAGGTACCATCGTCTAGAGAAAAATACGACGGATTTAACCGTCTACAGGGAATGATGAGAATTTCTCGTTTAACGTGTTTATTTTCTTGTTCAAAAACGTGAAACGTTCGGATGGAAAAATAATAACGTTACGCCGAAAATTACACGAAACGCTGTAGACCGTTGTGAACGGAAAAAAAGCTAGCAACTAGTTGATGGAAAATATTTCAAATTCAAGTTATTGTCCGAGCGAACTTACTCGGGTCCAATAAAAGCTCGAACGAAAATAATAATAATAAAAAAATACTAAAAAATGCGCTAAAATACTAAAAATCCTAAAAATCATGAGATGACCTAAGACGAAGAAAAAACTAGCAAATGACTGCCGGATAGTCAAAAATGTGATTTTTAAGGCTAAAAATAATAATGATAATAATGATGACAATACGTGCCGAAAAATTAAAAATGCTATTTCGAACGCTGACGATGATAATGACGATGCTAAAACGCGATGAAAATTTTAAAAATGCTAACGACAACAAATTAACTAAAAATGACAGTAAATTAAGTAAATAACAAAAATGCTAAAATCAATTAAAAATGGCGTCAAAATTCGGGTATCAACAATTAGCAAATTTCATTAAAATCAATCTTGTTGTATATAATTGATGAATAGCCAAGTCATAAAGCAAACAAAATAAATAACATGATTGGAAGAGTGATGGGATTTCATCTCCAATATCTCCTCCATGAATGGTGCACAGTACTTGAATCACCATTCTCCATGTATTTACTCATTTGTGACCTATTCCACAACTTGGTAAGATCGCCAATACTAAAGTTAAAATTGACAGGAACTTTCATCATTTCCCCTCAGTTTCCTAGTCTACAAAATAGAAAGAGATGGAGATAACTGAGCCACACAACAATGCTAATCCCGAGCATGAGATTTGCCTCAAGATATGCATACATAAAAGAGGCTCAATGAACAACCAATAAAAAAAATGAGTCTAAAATAGAGAAAGCACTCAGAAGACGAATACAATATAACAGGAATGTGGAATCAGAAATAGTTCTACCTTGGTGTTTTGCATACTGATCAGATAACCGTAGAATCTTTGTCATATCTCAAGTTGATGACTTCCCATTTGAGGTTGTTGGTTAATTTAATCCATCCGAGTTTGTCCAAATTCGCATAAAAGTTACCATGTTATATACAAACAACCTAAGTAAAGGGAAGCAAGCTAACAAAAGGCACAATAAACCTGAAATTGCATTTACAACATTGAACATAACTTATTTGATTAGAAAAGACCTTTCACAATCCAAACTCACAAAAAAACCAACATAAAAACTATCAATTTCTGGGAAAATATTAGAAGCTCACGCTATTACACATAGCATGTCATAAATTACAATCGATACAACTATCAAAACCAAAAAAGTTAAACTCGTACTAATCAAACCTTGCATATCACCACTTTTTGTTCCATAAACAGACCTGCAATTTTATTTGTAGATCAAAATATAGCTCAACAGTTGTACACGTAAGGACTCGACTCGAGATATTTATGGTTCTAAGAAACCTTATAAAAACTATTTCATCTTCCAATTTAGGCACAAATTGGTTGGCAACAAGGACTTAAAATTAGAACAGGTTATACAGATTTCTTAATTTGTTCATCTTCCTAATTAAACCAAATTCATTCTGTTTTTACTCAATAATTGTGTTTTTGTAATTTGTGCCCTCTTTACTCTAAACTCATGATCCTTAGTAAGTTGTTCCTTTATATGATGGTGTTCCTGACAATTAAAGAACCCTATAAAAAAATAGTATCATCACCTGTTGTGATGTCGCTGGAGGGATATGGGTCGCTGGAGTGCCATAGAGTGACGTCACGCGGGATGACGTCATGCGGAGTGACATCAGGGATGACCTGGGATGGGATGCCGCCGTGCGGATGTCGCATGAGAGCCGCCCTCGCTGATGTCGACCATCCCAGGGTTGGCCGCCAGGCTAGGGGCGGCAAGAATAGGGTCTTGTCTCCCGCGACAGGTACAGTAGGCTGTCCGGGTCACCCGTCGGGGTAGTCGAGATGTCGCTTCTGTAGTATCGATAGTTATCATATGCCCAAACGAAAACTAGCCCGAGTGTTTACCAAGGGCTATCACAGCGTCTCCGGTCTTGCCCCTTCAGAGTGGGCTCGACGATCGATAAAGGTATATCTTCGAAATGCCTTTTTTCTGAAGTCTATAAATAGGCCTTTCATTTTGCACGTGCTTCATAACTCTCACAACTTTTTCACCTCTCTCTTCGAATTTCCTCATCTCTCTTTTCCTTATGGACGAAGTCACCAAAAACTTCCTGGTCTCCAAAACCCATGCCCTGAGGAACCTAACTCAGGCAGATACTGATTTCCTGGGTTCGCTGAGCATCAAGACCTCGGAGGATATGCTGGAGCTCCAGGGGATGCTAACTCCCCTGCAAGCTAGACAGGCCGCTGTCACCATAGAGGATTTCAGTCCCGTGGAGAAAGCGGTGAAGCTGTCGGTGGCTGTTTCTCAAATCCAGCTACTGATGTCAACGCTGCAGCACAGGAAGGACTTACTGGGATGCTGCCTGAAGAGCATGAGGGCCTACTCTTCTGAACTGACGACCCTGGCGGACGCCCTTAGGGAAATTCCTTTCCTGGAATGGGACGATGATGACGCTGGGTCGAATGCTTGACCTGCGACGGGGATCCCTTCGGTGTGTCTTTCTGTGCTCCTCTAGGGCCACCTTTTGTAATTCCGGGCCATTAGGCCTTTTGTAATCTCGGGCTGTTAGGCCCTTTAAGTAAATAAGCATGCTTTCCCTTGTTCACTTGCCGCACTGCCAATGTTTTTCTTCTTTCTCATTTCGTCTTTCTTAGAAAACCGCTTCTATTCTTACTAACTGCGGGCTCGGTATCCCCTGGGATCCCCTGACTTTATTTGCCCATCTGGCTCATGATGACGATTCTTTCACGCCACATTCGTTCAGAATATATTTCGCGCCACTTTTTTAGTTCCAACGGATTGGACGACGATTTCGGTGCCTCCTGGTTGGTGCAGATTTTTGACAGTTGCGGAGTCAGATCTTTCCTCCCAACAGACGCTACCCTTGATAGCATTAAATTTCCTCGATAATACGCGGAGAGGTAGGCACGCTTCCTCCTCTTGGCTATATAAGGGGGCTCTTTCTTTCCTTTATGTTCATCTTTTTCCTTCTTGCTTCTCACTCTTACTGACATTTCTATGGCTGACTCCCGTTTTTTGTATGCTGCCGCCCGCGATTCCCCTCCGACCCCTTCAACTTCTCCCGATTCCGACAATCCTCCACTCACACCTCCCTGGAGGCCTGCCAAACGTTCTGTGAAACGCCGGGGTCGCAAGAGATTGAAGAAAACGAAGAAATGATCTTTCGAATCCTTCTTTGCTGACTTTGAGCCTCACTACCTTTCGCTGCGGCAAAAGGATGAAACGTCTCCGTCCGTTCCCTGTCCTTTTCCCCATGTCAAGACTTTTACTGATGGCGCTCCAAGACTGGTTACCCCGACCCAGGAGGAAGGCTCCCGCGCCGCTTCAAAGGAGGAGGTTGCCCATGCAGTAGGTTCCGCAACTAGGCTTGGCAAAAGACCATTCGAGGTTGCCGAGGCCCTCCCCTTCTTCAACAGTGGGTCGCCATCATCGCCAGAGGATTATGACTATGTCTACGACGTGCACTGGATGGACGAAGACTGAAGATGCCACACCTATTTGTAGATGCCGCTGGCTTCCTTTTTAATAAATAAAAATGTTGTGAAGCAAAATGCCGTTTGCCTTTTTCCTTTTTGCTTTTAGTATATCGTCGCTCTTATGGGTTAATCGCCGCTGGACAAGCCGATTACCGCTTCATAGGATCCTTTTTCTAGGGTTTCTTGTAATTAGAGGGCCTTTCTTTTGCAAAATTCGAGGCGAGCACTTGACTTTAAGTCTCTGTCAGGGTCTTCCCACGTGCCCTGTTTGCCTCATACGTGTCTTGCTGTAATAGGTTGCCCTTCTGTCTGACTCTTCCACCGTCTCTTTTAAAAGGAAACACGTTTCTTCCTTGTACCTTTTTGCTCCTTTTTATACTTTAGAACTCTCTTCGTTTTTCGCTCGCTCCGAGGAAATTCACTCGTTCGCATCCAGGCGATTCACTTATCAATTTCAGCCTTCTCTCTCTCAAGGTATTCTGCTCGATCTTGCTTTTGATTTTCCTTTGCTGCTTTATCTATCATGCCTCGCACGAGATCTCAATCTAGTTCTTTAACTACCCCTAGGCCAATTTCTCGATATCCCGAGCTTGAAAATACTCCTAGCATCTTTACTTGCCCTACTGTCTTACGTCTTGAACTGGAAAGCAATAATATTACCTTCCCCTGCGGCTATCGCCCCACTATTCCTTCTGACACCATGAGGCTTCATAGCCGGCTCTGGAAAACTCATAGGATTCTTTATTTTAAGATGTTCCAATACGGGTTCCGCCTCCCAGTTCATGACACGCTAGAGCGTGTGCTGCGTGAGCACGGGCTTAACCCTGCTTAGATTACTCCTCCCTCATGGAGCTGCATCTACGCCTTTCTTCGTGCCTGCGAATTGAAAGATATTCTTGCTCCCTCTGTCTCTTTATTCCGCAAGTTCTTGACTCTGGTTTTTCATGACGGCTTCATTAATATTATTCCAAGATGGGATGACGCTCTAGTGAGGCCTTTTTGGCAGAAATTTCAAGGATTTGAGGGGAGCGTCGATAACTGGAAGAGCGGTTTCTTCGTCGTCGAATTACCCTCTCGCCTGTGGCGTCCTGATTTCAACCTGGAGGTGGTTGATTGGGCGAGGCCAGCGCCTCTGTCTAGGGAAGAGTTGGATCAGGCCAACACCTTGCTGGAGATGGAGTCCTCTTTTGATACGATCCTGGTTGCTTAGGATGCGTAGCACCAATTTTGATCTTTGTTCAAAGACGGATTTCCTGCGGAAGTAAATAACTCGACAAGTACGAGCTTAGACCACTTAGCTAACCTGTGCTTAGAGCCTTAATCGATTTCAAGTCAAGGGTCTTGAATCGGATTCTTAGGACTAGACTCAACAATGTGAGAATCATACTAAGATAAACGACACAATAATGTAATTCCAAGATTTACTTGTATACGACTCAAGTATTACGGACTCAAGAAGAACAAGGTTCAACCGACTTGAACAAGGGGCGGAGATTGAAGAGAATATCTCAATTTATCGAATAACAGCCAAGTTTCTAAGGAGGCCAAGCGGCTCCTTATATATGTTACAAGCAAACCCTAATCCCATAATAGGAATAATAAATAAAGTAAAATACTTAACTAATTAATTAAAGTGTCTAATTAATTAACTAAGCTAAAATAAATAGAAAGTCGCAGCCTTGCTAAAACAGTCAACGCGCGTCAACTCCAGGCTAGGTGAAACGGACAGGAGCCGTTATCAACAAACGGGCCAGGCGGGAACGCGAAACCGGTACAACAATCGGCATGCGCGACAGATGCTTGAATCGGCAACAGCTAAGTGAAACGGACAAGTGCCGTTTTGATCCAAACGGGCAAGTACCATTTTGAGAGAAACGGACAGATGCCGTTTGGATGAAACGGTCAAGTGTCGTTTGTGTGAAATGGTTCCATGCCGTTTCTAGTAGACTCAACATCGGTCAAGTTGAAGGTGAGAAGATTCACCACTCTCGTCGTCTTCTCTCTAAGTGTAGCTTTCTCGCTTGTCATCTCAGACTCCAGCTCCTTGTGAATGAGAGATGACAATCGGTCTTGAAGCTTATGAGCTCTGGCTCGAGTTATTGGACCAGCTAGCGGTAAAGGCACCTAGATGCGTGGATTCGCATCATTCCCTCCCTCTTCGGAAGGATTCACCCTCTAATCTGAATCGGCATCATCAGCAAGTCCATACTCGTCATCTGTATCAAACAAAAGTAAGTCAGAAACATTGAAAGTAGAGCTAACGGCACCATACTCACTCGGCAATGCTAGTTTATAGGCATTGTTGTTGATCTTCTCAATAATCTGGAACGGTCCGTCTCCTCTAGGAGATAGCTTGCCGCGGCGTTGGTCAGGAAAATGCTCCTTGCGCATATGCAACCAGACCCAATCGCCCACCTGGAACGTCACTAGCCGTCGGCCATCGTTCCGTGTCTGCATCAGCTTCTCATTCATTCGTTCAATGTTCTGTTTTGCCTTAGCATGTAATTGCTTGACAAAATCAGCCTTCTGTGCACCATCTAAACTTACAACATCACTCAACGGTAAAGGAGTCAAATCCAAAACAGTTCTAGGATTAAATCCATACACAAGTTCAAACGGCGAGTAATGAGTAGTAGAATG
This sequence comes from Viola odorata, assembly GCA_963691705.1. NCBI lineage: Eukaryota > Viridiplantae > Streptophyta > Magnoliopsida > Malpighiales > Violaceae > Viola > Viola odorata. The sequence continues at coordinate 33,629,033 of OY829542.1, forward strand.
AACAGCACGGTTGTAAGCAAATTCAATAAACGGTAAATGATCAACCCAAGTAGAAACATGCTTACGAACTAACGTGCGTAAAAGTGAACCAAGCGTACGATTCACAACCTCAGTTTGACCATCCGTTTGTGGGTGATAAGAAGTGGAATACAACAATCGGGTACCAAGATTTTTCCATAAAACACGCCAAAAATGACTAAGGAACTTAGTATCTCGATCACTCACAATAGTCAAAGGAATACCATGTAAACGGACTACTTCACGAAAGAATAAATCAGCAATCTGAGTAGCATCACAAGTAGTCAAACATGCAATAAAATGGGACATTTTCGAAAATCTGTCCACCACAACAAAGACACTATCCTTTCCATTCTTAGACCAAGGCAACCCTACGACAAAATCCATGGACAGATCGGTCCAAGGATGAGACGGAACAGGTAACGGCATGTATTCTCCATGACCAGCCGATTTAGATTTGGCTCTACGACAAGTCAAACATCGAGCAATAATGCGCACTACATCACGCTTCATGTGAGGCCAATAAAAGTGATCATGTAACACATCTAAAGTTTTAGTCACGCCAAAGTGACCCATCAAACCACCACTATGGGCTTCATGCACAAGTAATTCACGAAGAGAACAATGAGGGATACACAATTGTTTTCCCTTAAATAAATATCCCTCTTGCTTAAAGAATTTAGAACCAGAAATAGAAACGCCATGCATATAAATATCACCAAAATCAGAATCGGCAGCATAGAGTTCTATAATTTGTGAAAATCCAAGCAACTTGGCATTAAGAGAAGTAATTAACGCGTACCTGCGTGATAAAGCATCAGCAACAACATTCTCTTTACCTTGCTTGTATTGAATGTGATAAGGGAACGCTTCAATAAATTCCATCCAAACGGCATGTCGCCGATTCAGCTTCCCTTGTCCCTTGAGGTACTTCAAGCTCAAATGGTCAGTGTGGATGATGAACTCTCTTGGCATCAGGTAGTGTTGCCATGTCTCCAATGCGCCGACAAGAGCATAAAACTCCTTGTCATAGGTCGGATACCGGAGATGGGCATCCTTTAGTTTCTCACTGAAGAAGGCAATCGGACGTTTCTCCTGCATCAGAACGGCGCCGATTCCTATCCCGCTGGCGTCACACTCTATCTCAAACGCCTTGTTGAAGTCGGGCAATGCTAGTACGGGAGCGGCACAGAGCCGTTCCTTGAGTGTAGCAAACGCCTCCTCCTGCGGCTGTTCCCACCTGAAAACAACATTCTTCTTTGTTAAATCATTCAGAGAAACAGCGATGGTGCTAAAGTCTTTTACAAATCGCTGATAGAAGCTCGCCAATCCATGGAACGATCTCACATCGGTAACGGCCTTCGGCGTCGGCCATTCCCGTATTGCGCGGATCTTGTCTTCATCCACTTTAACGCCATCTGCACTCACAATAAAACCAAGAAAGCCAACTTGTTCCATTGCAAAAGAACACTTACTAGGCTTAGCATATAAATTCTGCTCACGAAGTGTGAGAAAAACTTCCCGAAGATGTAAAACATGCTCATTAAAAGATTTGCTATAGATTAAAATGTCATCAAAATAAACTACAACAAATTTGCCAATTAAGTGCCGAAGGACATGGTTCATTAACCTCATAAAGGTGGTAGGAGCATTAGTTAAGCCAAACGGCATGACCATTCATTCATATAAACCATACTTAGTTTTAAAAGCAGTTTTCCATTCATCCCCTTCTTTCATACGAATTTGGTGGTAGCCACTCATTAAATCAATTTTAGAAAATAACCTACTACCACTTAATTCATCTAACATATCATCTAATCTAGGAATAGGATGACGATACTTTATAGTGATTTTGTTGACTGCTCGACAATCAACACACATGCGCCAAGATCCATCTTTCTTTGGAACTAGAATGACTGGAACGGCACATGGAGACAGACTCTCCCGTACGTACCCACGCGCAAGCAAATCGTCCACTTGCCGATGCAGTTCCTTGGTGTCCTCTGGATTGGATCGGTAAGCTGGCCGATATGGAATTGCCGATCCAGGAACAAAGTCGATCTGATGTTCTATGCCGCGGATCGGGGGTAAGCCAGGCGGCATCTCTTCCGGCAGTACGTCACCAAATTCCTGCAAGAGAGAAGAAATACCAAGCGGAACGGTATGTGGTCGTTCCGTTTCATCTGAGGTCAAGCAATAAGAGCGAAAATGGGTTAAAAGAATAGGACAGCTTGCGTCAAAAGAATTTTGTTGAAAAATCATAGCTCTCCTCACTTCGCTCCCTTTGGCATATATACTCAATTTCTTTTTATTTGCCTCTCCTTTTCTCTCAATGCCACTCTCAGCACGCTTACTCTTTTCGTGCGAATGTTTACACTCTCTCTCTGCATGCTTGCTGTTTTCATGCGAATGTTTAAGGCTCACACACTCAGTGTTTCCCTCTTTGTTTGTCACACTCAAACCTTCTTTTTCTCTCGCAAGCTGTTTTGCAATCTCATATTCAGCATGTGACTTAGCAAGCCATTGCTGATCCTCAAACACTTCAGCTTGTGTTAACGGTGCCAAGGTGAATTTCTTGCCATCCTTAACTAACTTGTAGAGGTTACTCTTTCCCTCATGATTCGCTTCTCGATCAAACTGCCATGGTCGTCCAAGAAGAATATGGCTTGCTTGCATCGGCACAACATCACAGAGAACCTAATCTTGGTATTTGCCGATACGAAACTTAACAAGTACCTATTTGGTCACCTTAATACCGTTGTCATCCGTCATCCAGTGTAGACGATACGGTTTCGGATGCTTTACCGTCGGCAATTCCAGCTTATGAACCATCAACGCACTGGCACAGTTTGTGCAGCTTCCGTTATCAATAATAATGGAGCAGCCCTTGTTATCAATCACACCTCAGGTATGGAACAGATTGGTCCGTTGCTCGTCATCACACACTTCTTCAGTGGATTGTACGCTCAGGTTCCGTCGGATCACAAGCAACCGAACCTGCTCACCTCTCTGACAGTCAACATCCGAATCGGCCTAACCATCTTCCTCAGGTTCCGATTCCTCCTGATCATCATCCGATTCTTCCTCTCCATTCGGCCTGATGATGAAAACCCTCTTATTCGGACACTCCGATTTCTTGTGTCCTCGGCCGTTGCATTTGAAACAAACAATTTCCTTAGTGGCTGGCCGATCCACAGGTGGAGTGTAAGGTTTGGTAGTAGCCGTTTTGGAAGGAATAACGGCACTGGATGAGCTCTTTGGAACGGTAGAAGCCGTTTTGTCGTCCTTGTTCCACGATGGCTTCTTCCAAGGTGTCGATCCAGGAGACTTAGAAAAGCTCTTATATTTCCGATGCTTCTCAATCTTTTGAGCCATGTGAAGCATTTCCTCGAGAGTATTGTATTGCGTCAGTTCCAGGGCGTCGGCAATCTCTGCATTTAAACCAGCAATAAACCGAGCCATTGTTACCTCAGGTTCCTCAGTAATCTTTGCTTGAGCTAAAGCAATCTCCATCTCATTAAAGTATGCACCAACTCCCTTGCTGCCCTGCTTCAAGGTCTGAAGCCGTTGATGAAGCTCTCGGTGAAAGTGCATCGGCACAAACCGTTGCCTCATCGCCTGTTTCATCTCACCCCAATCATTAATCAGACCAGCATAAACAGCGGCTCTCTTCAGGTTGAGCTGCTCCCACCAATGACTAGCATACCCACTGAATTCTACTGCTGCTAACTGAACCTTTTTACCTTCCGAATAATTGTGGCATAAGAAAATAGCATCCACTTTCCGTTCCCAAGTCAGGAAAGCATCAGGGTCGTCAGTACCCTCAAACGGAGGTATTTTCATTTTGATGCTGCTGAGATTAGCATCCAAACGGTCATCTTCCCGTTCTCTTCTATCATCACGACGATCGCATCTCTCCCTTCTCTGTCCATCCCTTGCATTTATCCACCCTTCTCCCCCGACAGGTTCTTCTTCCATATCAGGTTGTGGGACTTGTGGCCCACGTCTAGCAAGTCGCCTGGGAGGAACGTTGGCTAGCTCACGCCGCCAATTCATATCACGTGGTCGACGGGCGTTGTCATCTGCTTCGGACAGATCGGATATATATCCATCATGTTGATCCTCCGCTGCTCTAGGGTTCGGGTTTATAGTGGCTAACGCTTCCACCCTAGCCATCCTTACATCGGCAGCCATCTGCCGCTCATTGGCAGCTACTTGCCGTTCATTCAAAGTTCGGAGCTGTTCCGTTATGGCAGTTAACATAGCCACCATATCGGGTTGTTGTACTCCTTCTTGAGACATCTTTAACTCTCCTGAAATCACAACACAAAAGAAAAACGTAAAATTGCACTATTCCTAGCACTCCCTCACGTGTTTACTCTCGTGTTTAATCACTCTAATAAGCTCACAATTTCTCTCAAAAATCTCCTGCAATGTTCAAGCGTTAGTGAGACTCAAGAATCCAAAGGAAAAGCTTCCAAGAAAACTCTCAAAGAAAACTAGCTTCAAACAAAATGGGATACTTGGTATTTGATTAATTGCAAGATCAACCAATTAAACAAATAACAAGTGGAGTGGAAAACAATATTAAAGAATGAAAGAAAAGCTCTATTTGACTCGAAATGACTCAAATAAAATTAATCTCCAATATAATATTATAGAGTTTATGTTGCATGGGTGAAAGAATAACTAAGATTTGCCTTTAGAAAGTGGAAGACAAAAGCAGAGAATATTCCAAGTTAAAAAGGTAGTGGGTGCGGGACAAGACAAAGTGGAAGGATGGGTTGCCTTCTACTTTTAGAAATAACTTATAGTATATCCTGAAAAGTTTGTTTAAACAAATGATTGCACATGGGATGCAATAATTTTGAACAGATGTGGGATAAGTGGACAAACAACACAAATAATTTTCTTGTCACTGAAATGGATCAAACCAGATTCTTGTGCTGCTTTCTTATAATTTTTTTTTTTTTATACTGATTACACAAATCCCAGTTCAGTAGAACGAATGTAACTTTTGTTTCAGGTGTCCAAATCACTCGATTCCTTTTGATTCGGAATCTTAACAGATGCAGCTTTCCAACGAGACCACAATCACCCAAATCGGACTTTAATAGCTATATATTAAAATTCGATTTTGACAACTGACCAGAATTTGCACATAAACGAACCAAGCACAGCAAAGAAATCGGTTTTGAATAGAGTAGAATGAATTACCGATTTCAACAATGAAAATTTGAAACAAATAAAGATACTTACCAATCTTTGAACGCCTTAAGGTCCGCTACCAACTGATACGATCCTGGTTGCTTAGGATGCGTAGCACCAATTTTGATCTTTGTTCAAAGAGGGATTTCCTGCGGAAGTAAATAACTCGACAAGTACGAGCTTAGACCACTTAGCTAACCTGTGCTAAGAGCCCTAATCGATTTCAAGTCAAGGGTCTTGAATCGGATTCTTAGGACTAGACTCAACAATGTGAGAATCACACTAAGATAAACGACACAATAATGTAATTCCAAGATTTACTTGTATACGACTCAAGTATTACGGACTCAAGAAGAACAAGGTTCAACCGACTTGAACAAGGGGCGGAGATTGAAGAGAATATCTCAATTTATCAAATAACAGCTAAGTTTCTAAGGAGGCCAAGCGGCTCCTTATATATGTTACAAGCAAACCCTAATCCCATAATAGGAATAATAAATAAAGTAAAACACTTAACTAATTAATTAAAGTGTCTAATTAATTAACTAAGCTAAAATAAATAGAAAGTCGCAGCCTTGCTAAAACAGTCAACGCGCGTCAACTCCAGGCTAGGTGAAACGGACAGGAGCCGTTATCAACAAACGGGCCAGGCGGGAATGCGGAACCGGTACAGCAATCGGCATGCGCGACAGATGCTTGAATCGGCAACGGCTAAGTGAAACGGACAAGTGTCGTTTTGATCCAAACGGGCAAGTACCGTTTTGAGAGAAACGGACAGATGTCGTTTGGATGAAACGGTCAAGTGCCGTTTGTGTGAAATGGTTCCATGCCGTTTCTAGCAGACTCAACATCGGTCAAGTTGAAGGTGAGAAGATTCACCACTCTCGTCGTCTTCTCTCTAAGTGTAGCTTTCTCGCTTGTCATCTCAGACTCCAGCTCCTTGTGAATGAGAGATGACAATCGGTCTTGAAGCTTTTGAGCTCTGGCTCGAGTCATTGGACCAGCTGGCGGTAAAGGCACCTGGATGCGTGGATTCGCATCATCTTTCCAGATCCGAAACTTTGCCTTGTACAGGCCTTTAACTGAGTGTGCCATAGGTGAGCTTTTGAGCATCGCCGCTGCCTTGCTTCCCCCTTGCTTACTAACATTACTTTTTTGCAGGGGAAACTATCGCTCGTCCACTCTCTGAGGGTGACGCTCCTCACAAGGTTGTCGCCCCTTCAACAACTGCTCCTTCTATTTCCGCTGGGGCTCGAGCTGATCACCATATGCCCATAAAGAAAAGAGCTTTAGACGAAATTCTTTCCAGGGAAAGCGGTTCCTCTCTCCGCCCTTCCCGCTTTGTGGAGAATTGGTTACCCAGCCGGAAGAATAGGTCCGGATCTAGTTTGCCAGTGACTGAGACAAAGATTTTCTCCTACGGAGTTGAGGACATGGAGGACATGGACACAGAGTTGAGCCTCCGCCCGGCTTCCTCAGCTCAGCGGAAGAAGCTAAGGGAAGCAAGCGAAGCTCAGGTGACAAGGGTGGCGACTCAATCTCCCCCTGCCAATACCGCAAATACCGTCGCTTCTGAGACTACCATTTCTCCTGGCGCGACAAAAGAGAGCGCAGCTTCTCTGGGTGGCGCTTCCTCGCCTCTGGGATTGGTCGCTCCCAATAAAACCTCTACTGCCGCGACGATGCCATCGTCCGCTGCAGACTCCACTCCTTTCATGTAGCCTCCACACTCGCCCATTGGCCGTTGTATTCCTGATGTGCCTTCCTCCGTCCCCAGTGGACTTGGCTCTTCTCACTCTCCTCCCAAGTCCCCTTGTCCGTTGTTCATTACTTCAATTCGAGACGTTGGGGGCTCTGGCGGTATCTCCGCCCCTTTCTTTGTTGCTGATCTTTCCCGTGACGGGCCTCAAGAGGCCCCTTCTCACCGACTAAATCTGTCAAAGTTTGGGACTGACGGGTTCCGTGCCCTGGGTATATCAGACCCCTTATCGCAAGATCAGCCCACGGCTATCTTGGCCTGTGAAATGTTTCGCGCCTCCGAGGAGGAAAGTAGGCTGCTGCAACTTCCTCTCGAAGTTCAGTACATGCGCGTCATGAACAACTACCTTGCTGCCTTTCGACAACTTCATTACTTCATCAAGGCCCGTGGTACACAATCTCAAAACTCCGGTGTGCTAGCAAAGGTAGAGGAGTTGTCGCGACTTCACAAGCGCGCTCAGGCTGAACTGCGCGAGTGCCGCGCTGACCTTTCTTGAGAAAGATCTAAAGGAAAAGCCCAGGTCGAAGCTTTGGAGGCTGAGCTGGTGGCTGAGAGAAAGAAGAACTCATTCCTTCTTGAGGAGGTATCATCCCACGATGCCGGCCTGTCGAAAGCTTTCAAGAAAGTGGCATGGTGGAAGAAGAAGACTGAACAGGCCTTTGTCGCCGGGGTGACAGATCAGCACCACAGTAGGGTCGCAGATCCCGCTGAGGTCGCCAGGTATGCCTCCGCGAGGATGAAAGAGATTGATGAGAACCAAGAGGGTTTCCTTTCCTCCGAAGAGGAGTGACAAGTCCGCGCCTGGGGGAAGCCTATTTGATGCCGCTTGATTGGGGGCATCGCTTCTCTACTTACGCCCTTGTTGTATTATTTTTCCATTTGGACTTTGTCGTCGCTTCTTTGCTTGTAATAATTACCAAACCTTACAATCTTGACCAAATAATGTGTGTTTTTGGACGATGTCGCTCTTTATCATATGTCGCTTCACAACTTTTTCTCGCATTTTTGCCTTTTGCATGCCGTGCCATTACGGCTTGCCGCTCCTTTCCGTCGGGTTTGGCTGCGCCCTTTTCAAAGCATTTAATGCTCTGACTCTCTTTGTTTGATACGGAGAAGACAGTCATGATGCTCTGAGCCCACGTGTCATCAAAGGGGAGCGCTAATGGGACTGGCGGACTGAACATGTCTTTTCGCTCCTCAGGAGTTGTACCCGCTTCCCGCGCTTCACTGCCCTTGACACATCATACGCCACGATCGCTTGACCCGTCGTCCCCTTTAGTTCCTAGGGTTTATATATAAAAACCCCACGTGCTTTCTTCTTATCTTTTATTACCTTTCTCTGTTAAAGAAACGAAAAAGAAGGAAAACAATTCCTCTTCTTCCTCCTACAATCCACTTCTGCGCCTGAGTCTTCCTCTCTTCCCCCAACGGAGGCTACTGCCACATCGACCACTGTTCCAATTTCTTCCCCCGGCGTTGCTCCTACACAAGCGTCGCCTTCTCATCCTCCTCTTGCTAGAAAAATGAAAAGGACTCTCCACCTTCGCGTTATCGCTCCTACACGTCCTCCTGCTTAGGTGGTTTTTATAAAAAAATTCCTCGTCCATGTATTTTTATTTGTTTCTTAATTCCCCTTTGTCTTTTGCGCGTAGGATACCGCTGTTGTTGCCTCTTCCGCTACTCCTTCGCGCGACGGTATGGATTTGTTGAGCGTTCTTGACCCCAAGCGTCCCCGTCTTAATGAAGACGTTCCTTCAGCGGACAACTCTGTCGCTGGTCAGGGTATGCAGGACGGCATTGCCAATACCGGTCCCTTGGCAGGCGACCAAGGCTCTGGCCCGGCAGGGAGCGGGGCTACCTCTACGCCACTTCATTCCTCTTTCGCCGCATCATCTCCTCCTCCAGGCAATCCCTTGGACTTTCTGGAGGTTCTTGCAGAGGAGCACTTTCCAAACTTAACGACCAGTGGCTTCAATATTGACGTTGGGCCGTCCAATCGTTCCCCTCCGTCCCCTCCGGATGTCTTCTTCATCCCCACTGCTGCTCAGACAATCTTTCCCTCTCTTCCCCCAATAGAAACCCCGCGCATGGTGGCTGAGTTAAGCACTATACTCTCTAGCGGAGCTGCCACCCATCAAGTTCATTTAAGCAACATTCGCTAGTGCGGGTTCCCAGCGTTAGGAGGCGACAACTCCCTAGCGACATCCGCCTTGCTGGCAGGACATCTGCTGTCAGTGAGGAGGAAGAGCGAGGCTTCCTCTCCGTTGCCGAGGGTGAACAATTGCAGCAGATAAGGACTCATCTGTTTTCTAGCTTTCAAGGTTTCCATTACTGGTCTACAAATATGATGAGACGAATGAGCTCTCTCCAATCTTCCTCCCAGGAATGGCGCAACACTAACCACCAGCTCTCGGAAGAAATTAGCAAGTACCAAAGGGAACTTCATGAAGCTCAAGAGGAGCTGCGGAAGAGTGTTGAGGAGCGTCAATGTGTGGAAAACAGTTTGGAAGTTGCGAGGAAAGAGTTGGAAGAGGCCAAAGGACTCCGGGCCGTTGGGGATGCCGCCCTTCAAGCGGAGTGGAGCAAGAATGCCGCGCTTAAGGAGCAAACGACCGACAGGTGCAAGTGGTTTTCGGAACAAGCGGCAGGCCTCATGGCTGATTGCTTCATTGAGCATCACGACCGTCATTTCTTTGATGCTGACGCCATCATCCGCCTCTTCAAGCAAAAGTCCGGGTTCCTCACAGAAGAGGGCTACCGCCAGGCGAAAAGGCCACGGCCTGACGAGGGGAACAGCAGCGTGCCCGGGCCGTGAATGTCACTTCTCTTTTGTCCATCGAGTGCTCTGACTTCTTTGCCCTTTTTTGTGTTTTTCAGGGCTTTTTGTTTGAGCAAGCATCCCTTCATGTGTAAACAGTTAGCACAATTTTCTGCACATTTTTACTTATCACTTTGTTAGTAGCGACATATCATCGAAAAATCTTAATTACCTTGGGGCATTGCCGCGCGTGCTCCTTTCTTACTTTGCACGATCCCCCAAAGATGTCGCTTGTGCTGAATTTTCTGCACATTTTCACTTATCACTTGTTAATAGCGACATATTATCGAAAAATCTTAATTACCTTGGGGCATTGCCGCGCGTGCTCCTTTCTTACTTAGCACGATCCCCCAAAGATGTCGCTTGTGCCAAATTTTCTGCACATTTTCACTTATCACTTGTTAATAGCGACATATTATCGAAAAATCTTAATTACCTTTGGGCATTGCCGCGCGATCTCCCCCGATGTCGCTCGTGTCCCGTACTCTTCCAGCCAAACTTCACCGGGTTTGTCCCTTCCGGCTACTAGCTGTGGTACGGTGACCTTTCTTATTTCTTCAATCGGCCGGGAAGTGCCCTCACTCAGTGCGCCGCCTGATCAAGGCCTGCCATCACGAGGATAGGACTTTTCACTTCCTCAGCATTGCCCTCACACCTCGGAACGTGCCCTCACTTAACGAGGTGCCTATGTTAGCGCTACCATCGTTAGGATAGGATTTTCACTTGCGAGGTGGAGTTTTTATCTTCCCTAGGGTCGTGCCTCACTTAATGATCATCCGCCTTTGTGAGCGCGAGCTGTCACAAGGATAGGACTTTACACCCCCAGGGGAGTCGGGGCGTGCCCTCTCTGGGATTCCCCAAGGCCGGCCTCGCAAGGCCAGAATTTTTCACTTCCAGCACCATTCTTTCCTTGTTATCTGCACATCACACAGACGACCAACAAGGAACAAGAAATATTTTCACAATAATTGTTAGATCATGCCACACGACATGTCACATAGCATTATTTCAATTTCTAGACCGTGCCACACGGTATGTCAACATTTCAATTTCAACACCATGCCACACGGCATGCTCGCATTTCAATTTCAACACCATGCCACACGGCATGCTATCATTTCAATTTCAAAACCATGCCATACGGCATGTTAGCATTTCAATTTCAACACCATGCCACACGGTATGCTAGCATTTCAATTTCAAAACCATGCCATACGGCATGTTAGCATTTCAATTTCAAAACCATGCCATACGGCATGTTAGCATTTCAATTTCAACACCATGCCACACGGCATGCTAGCATTTCAATTTCAAAACTATGCCATACGGCATGTATATTTCATCAAAACATAATTTTCATTTCAGGATCATGCCACACGGCATGTTAGCATTTCAATTTCAAAACCATGCCATACGGTATGTTAGCATTTCAATTTCAACACCATGCCATACGGCATGTTAGGATTTCAATTTCAACACCATGCCACACGGCATGCTAGCATTTCAATTTCAAAACCATGCCATACGGCATGTTAGCATTTCAATTTCAAAACCATGCCACACGGCATGCTAGCATTTCAATTTCAAAACCATGCCATACGGCATGTATATTTCATCAAAATATAATTTTCATTTCAGGATCATGCCACACGGCATGTTAACATTTCAATTTCAAAACCATGCCACGCGGCATGTTAGCATTTCAATTTCAAAACCATGCCATACGGCATGTATATTTCATCAAAATATAATTTTCATTTCAGGATCATGCCACACGGCATGTTAGCATTTAAATTTCAAAACCATGCCACACGGCATGTTCGCATTTTAATTTCAAAGTCATGCCACACGGCATGTCAGATTCTAGCATGGTATAATTTTAATCGAGCAATATTCTAAGAGTTAGGTAAGGGAGTACCGTCAAGCGTTTCGACGTGATATGCTCCTTTTTTTATAGGTTGGCGTTCCCTTTCTGCTTCTCTCCCGCCATGAGTATTGCTGGGGTAATCTCATCCAGGAACAACACGCCCCCCGCGATAATGTTAATAATGGGGATGTCCTCATCATACATCATTAGCGCTTCTTTCCCCTTTGCCTCAGAAGTTCCGTTGTTCCCCAGGGGAGGGGGCAATTGATGGCTACCTAACGCCCCGTGCGGAGGGTCGCTCCTGGTTTCTTTTCTCATACGAGTGGCGAATTCTCCAAGATAGCCTTCTTTCGATAGGCGCTTTATTGCTAATTTCAATTCCCTGCATGCCTCTGTAGAATGCCCCTTGACTTTATGGAATTTACATAAGGCGTTTTCCCTTCTTCCCATGACCACCCCTGGTTTCACAGGGGCTGGATAGCGGATTGGCAGGTTCCGCTGCTGAATGATGGCTAAGATTTCCGCTCGTGGGAGCGTAAGGGGAGGGAGGTCGGGATCGTACGTTCGACCCTTAGGGGGATCCCCCTGTCGCTGAACATTTAGATCGCCGCCCCTTCCTCTAGAGTAATTACCCTTCGGGCGATTCGATGCCTTGGGGATGTAATCTTTCCGCTGGGTGTATTCGTCACCCGGACGGGTGCCGTGGGTCATACTGCCTTGAGCGGTGGGAGCGGGAGGGGCGTTCTGGGGCGCGTCCCGTATCCTGTTTCTGTATTCATCCTCTTCCATTCTCCCATAATTGTGAGCCTTCAACCTTAGCGCGTCTAAAGTCGTTGGGGGATCCACCATCAGCGCATCTCTCAGCTTCCCGTTTCCACAATTCCACTTCAAAGCTTCTATGGCGGAATCAATAGTAATACCAGAAGTTAACGACATTTCCATGTCAAAACGACCAAGATGACTATTCAGAGACTCCCCTGGTTTTCTACATATATCAAACAAGGCTGTTGCGGACTTTCGAATGGGGATAGTTGTGCTGAAGCGGCTCTTAAACTTGGCCTCCAGTTGCAGGAAATTATCAATTGATCGAGCAGGAAGTCCTTCAAACCAGAGGCGAGCTACTCCTGAAAATGTCATAACGAATATCTGACACAACGCCGCGTCATTGTGCGTTTGAAACTGGACAAAATCCTTCACCTTATTAAGATGCGAGATGGGGTCTTTGGTGCCATCGTATGATTTCGTGGGGAGCTTAACATGTCGGCTGACCCTGTGGTGCCTTACACGGTGGGTGAAAGGATGACCAGCGATATCATCCAAAATCTCACGATCACGACGAGGAGGAGACATGTCCAGGTGTCGCCTATGCCCTCGAGGCTCCGGGGTGCGCTGCTGCCTGGGAGACCTGCTACGACTCCTAGGCGAACGGGATCGTCGCCTCCTACTGCCTGATCTTTCACTCCGCTATATAGATACCTCCCTACCGGCTCCCTCTCCCCTGCCGTTCCAGCGCTCTCTGTATTCATCCACCGGTCGATTCACTTGGGAGATAGGAATCCGCGGTATCCACGGTATGTAGGGCTCCTCCTGTCCGTCTGCCAATTGCGCAAAGCTGAATGGCATACTTATCGCAGGTGAGGTCAGAGGGGCGATCTCCTGACGACGAGGCGATACTGGTCGATCAGCGACAATAGACGGAGTGATAACAACTCGAGAAGACACACCTGATGTCGCTGCACTAGAAGTGGGACCTGCGGCCATCCCAATTAAATAGTCCAAGTGGGCACGGAGAGCTAACATCGAGTTTACCGAGGGAGTAGCGAGGTTGTCCCTCCCAAAACTTACAAGTGGAGGGACGGAGTGACTGGATCCGCCCACGTAAGAAAATGGGGCGCCCATTGAGGAAGCAAGGGAACCCATTTGCAAAAACGGAGTACTCGTTTGAGAAAATGGGGTACCCGGTTGAGAAAACGATGTGCCAGCTGTCAATCCGAAAAGAAAGTCTGTCTACGCAGAGGAGGTTTCAGGTGATGTGACATACGTACTGGACGAAGACGTGGAAAAAGTGTCTTACGTGCGTGACCGCCACGAGTATGAGGGGGCGTGGATTCTGAATCCGAAGCCATGATCCTTTGACTCTCAGAAAGAAAAATAGAGCTTGGTTACTAAGAAAAACTCACTTAATCAACCAAAGCTCTCAATAAAAGCACCATTTGATAAGAGTCCGAGGGGTACTGAGCAGGATTGGCTTGATCTGGGGCGGTCGGGAACACTGTACTGGGGGCCTTCGTCACCTGCAATGCGCCGGAGGGGGTCTCCGGCGTAAACACTCCGATGCCAAAGTCAGTGTGAGTAGTAAAAGTGGCAGGGGTTCAGTACGCGATCTTAAGCTTACCCTCTTGTTTGAAAAGGTGAGGGTATTTATAGACAAAGGGAAGAGTGTACCGACAGGGGTAGGAATAGTCCCTGGTAGATGTCGCTGGAGGGATATGGGTCGCTGGAGTGCCATAGAGTGACGTCACGCGGGATGACGTCATGCGGAGTGACATCAGGGATGACCTGGGATGGGATGCCGCCGTGCGGATGTCGCATGAGAGCCCCCCCCCCCCCCCCCCCCGCTGATGTCGACCATCCCAGGGTTGGCCGCCAGGCTAGGGGCGGCAAGAACAGGGTCTCGTCTCCCGCGACAGGTACAATAGGCTGTTCGGGTCACCCGTCGGGGTAGTCGAGATGCCGCTTCTGTAGTATCGATAGTTATCAGTTAGCTTTAGTATAGACAACAATACCATGACCATAGTTATGGAACGTTCAACTAAGATAGTTAAGGCTTTGATAGCTCTTCAAGTCTCTCTTCATTTCCATATCCTCAATATGAGCCTATACCTGAAAATTTTCAACATTCACACTCTTACTATGGGGAGCAACAAGAAAATAGAAGTTCATTTGCTTACTTTTCATACTCCTCCTTTTACCGAGCATTGACACAATGACAAGGGAAACAAAATAGTGGAAATAGTAGTAGTAATAATCATTACACTTATTATGATCCTCTTATACTTTCATTATAGGAAAGAACAATGTATGTGTGTATTGATATGTATATTTTTCGTTATTTTAATCTGCAAAGCCTTTCATATTTGCTAAGAAATTTCTATTTTTAATTAAAGTTTGCTATGCATACTTTATTATTTATTGACAAAAATTCATAATTTATATATTTATTTGATTAAAAGTACTAATTATCTACAAACTGATGAAACTTTTAAAACATTTACAGATTATTTATAGCCGCGATGACCGCGACCGTTACGTTATATCGTTATTTTTTGCGATTCTGCGACAGTTACGATTTTCGTTACGTTACCCGTTACTGTTATTTAAAACCATGTCTTGATCTACTTTTTCACCATCTTTCTCCTTGTGGCTACACAACGTCTTCTCTCTTTTTCACGGCCGATTATGCCAACACATACATATCATGTCAATTTTGATAACGGTAATAATAAAAAGAAAATGTTTGGAATATAAATTATTTTATAATGTGTCGAAATATGATTGAAATTTATCATTTCTAAATTAGGTTATATTATTATTTTTATTTAAATAAATAACTACCAAAAATTTACAAAATGAATGTGTAATTTTTATATAAAAAATTATAAAAGTGTTTGTATCACTAATACTTTTTCAGCTATTGTTCATTTACATGTCTTGAAGGGGAGGGAGGATATTTGTGTGGATCACCGGTGAATATGATGTGGCAGCGGCAAGAGAAGACTAGTTGAGGTGATGGTGGTTTGACAATGTGGATAGAATGATCCAGCATAAATTGTAGAGAATAGGATGAGATTATGACTTAGATATGGAAAAAATATCAGATCTGAAAAATTGAAAAACTTGATATGAATTTTTGTTCAAGGATGTAACGTGGCGTGCCCAAAATTGTTAACTAAGTGATACAGACCCCACATATTTTTTAATTTTTCCCCAAAATTACACGTAAAATAAAAATTAATTAAGAAACTAAAAAGTACATCAAGTTAAATTGAAAAAACTTGATATGAATTTTTGTTTAAGGATGTGACGTGGCGTGCCCAAAATTGTTAATTAAGTGATGCAGACCCCACATATTTTTTAATTTTTTTCCAAAATTACACATAAGATAAAAAATAATTAAGAAACATAAAAAATACATCAATTTAAATTGAAAAACTTGATATGAATTTTTGTTCAAGGATGTGACGTGGTGTGCCCAAAATTGTTAACTAAGTGATGCAGACCCCACATATTTTTTAATTTTTTTCCTAAATTACACATAAGATAAAAATTAATTAAGAAACATAAAAAGTACGTCAATTTAAATTGAAAAACTTGATATGATTTTTTGTTCAAGAATGTGACGTGGCGTGCCCAAAATTGTTAACTAAGTGATGTAGACCCCACATATTTTTTAATTTTTTCCCCAAAATTACACATAAGATAAAAATTAATTTTTTATAAATGGAGGGTACTATTTGGAGTAATTTTACAAACTTGGTGTGATAATAGGTCATTCGACCGTTTAATAAAATAGAAAAATACATATTTATACTAAAAATATTAAAAAATAAGTAAAATACTAAAAAGTCCGGAGTTTAATTGATCAGGTCGACCATCCATCCAACTCGACCAATTTTCTGCTGTCCAACCATTTCTTGGGAAAATATCAGACCAAACTGGCGAAGGGCTCGGGTCATAGGTTTATCAATTTGACCAAGGTTGTAAAACCCAGACCGATTATAAACCCAATCAAAGAAGAAGGTCAAGAGTCAGAAGTTCAAACAGGGTCGAACTAGATTGACCCATAATTTTAATAAATTAGTAACTAAAATTTAATATTTATGTCTAGTATAAATTTTTTTACAAATAAATGAAAATTTTATTATTTATTTATTTTTTATGTTCTAAGTATAATAAACATGATTTTAGTGGACTGATTAATGTTTGGTTGGCAAACGGTTGAACTTTGATTCAAATCTCATATTTAGAATTTTTTTAAAATTTATTTTTTTAATCAACTCGATTTAATTTAGACTGAGTTGATTAATTTATCGATTTGACCGACCAAATTTTGAACTTATTTTTTTGAGTCAACTCGATTTAATTCGAATTGGATAGACCGGTTCATCGATTCCGCTGACCAAATCGACCTATTTTGGAGAAAATCCCGAAAACAACTATTTTGAGAGATAATAGTAACTAAGGGGGAGTCCCACTATTGAAAAGTGATTTTGATAATTAAACGCAGAAACTAATGAAAATTCGAAATAAAGAAAAAGAAACTCGTTTCCCTTGTTCTTTTTTTCTGAACACGAAAGGAGTGAGGAGGGGAGGAAGAAGATGTCTGAGGTGCACAAGCAGACAATAAACAGAATACTGTAGTAGTAGGCAAAAGAGCATTCTTGAATTGAGTTTCTAACCTTTTGAATTTTGAATTCAAATCCGAGTAAGAGGAGAAGAAGCAGAGAAGTTAAATAAAGGCCAAAAGGGGAGAGAGGTTGAAAGTTAGGGTTAGGGTTTTAAGACAGGCAAGATGACGGAAGTGGTGTTGCACATCTACGATGTCACCAACAGTGGATCGGAGAAGACAAACAACACCATTTTGCAGATCAACAAGATCTTCAAGGACGGCATCGGCCTCGGTGGCATCTTCCACAGCGCTGTGCAGGTAACTCCTTCTTCCTTCCTTCCTTCCTCCATTTGGAATTGGATCTGTTTTTTTGTGCTTCTGTTTTTGTGCTTATATTAAAAAATTATTGCTGGGGAGAGGGAGAGATCTGCACTCACTGCTCAATTAAGAACAGAGCAACACTTCTATCTTTCACATCCTCATTCTAGTGTTAATGCCATCGAGATTCAGCAATTGCACCACCCCACCTTCTATACTATTAACTGGAACACTTTTTTGTTTCTGATCAAATGCATTCTGCTTCTCTACCATCTTTCTGCCTCGTTGCTATACGGTTGTTAGTAGTGACTTGGTGATCATTGCTGCTGCATTTATAATGTTTTTTTAGTTTGCTTCAAGTGCCTTATTTCCTTGTTTTTTAAGTTTCTCATTATACCCCAAGATGATACAATCAATCTGGTTTCATAAGAAGAACAAACTGGTTGATAGCTCGGAGATTTTTGTTCATTTCCCATGCTAACTTTTGTCGAGATGATGGAGCGTTGAGACAAATGTTAACAAACCTGATGTTATGTCCACGTCACCTTTTAGTACCTTAGTAGTCCAATATGCACTTTCTGATTGTTGTTATTCCACAACTTTTACTGGCTATTATTACTGAAGACTTGTCTGATCAAATTATGCTAAGTTGAAATGCAATATCATCAATATATTTACCTGTATATGGCAGGTATATGGAGATGAGGAATGGTCTTTTGGGTTTTGTGAACATGGAACAGGAGTTTTTAGTTGTCCTTCTGGAAAGAATCCAATGTATACATTTCGGGAGAGCGTGGTACTTGGAAGAACAAATTGTTCAATTTTTAAGATGAATCAGATTTTGCGTGAACTTAGTCGAGAATGGCCAGGAAGTTCATATGACTTGTTATCAAAGAACTGCAACCACTTTTGTGATGAATTTTGTGAAAAGCTTGGTGTGTCAAAACTTCCAGGTAAGGGTTATTACAGATGATGTTATATAGGATTAGTTCTCTACTTGAGTGCTTGTGTTTGTGGATTAGTTGGGCAACTATCAAGTGCGTTTGTTGGATACTGTCTTTGTAGTCAAGGGATGGTATTTTATTTTCAATGAATAACCTCTGTTGGCTCTAGTTTGCATATATGAAGTTGTGATTATCAATCACATCAATTCTTTCCTTTAAGAACAAGCTTAGTCAAGTTCGGCAGATGTAAGTAAGACCTTTCAGTACTCTTACCTCCACCTCTCCCTCTCATGCACCCTATGCAACTAACTAGATATGCTCACTGTTCTGGAACCATTAGTAGTCACTGAAGGTAGTATGACATGCCCGTAATTTTACACACCTTCTGGTGGGTAGTAGACATAGAAGATGTCAGGCTGAGAAATCATATTTGTTTGTTTCATGCTTTTCCTAAGGTTGGCTCGTTGCACATTTATTACTAATTTACTAGTATCCCATCGCTGCACCACAGCCTGCTCAAGTAATGCCCCGCCTTTTCTTTTGAATTATTCTGTTCAGTGTAAAATAAAATAAAAAGTGTAAAATAAACTTGATCTTCCAAAATGATATTACTTTTATGTTCAATATGCTTCAAGTAATTTCTTATGGTTTATTACCATTATTTTCAATGCACTGAAACATGTGGTTTTCCAAACTCCGTTATTATTGTTTTCATTGAGTGCATGCTTTTATGGCTCTTCAACAGGGTGGGTTAATCGTTTTGCCAATGCTGGTGATGCTGCTATGGAAGTAGCAGGGAATACAGCCGTACGGGTGAGAGGCTCTTCTGCTACATCATTCCCATGCTTGGATTACAAAATATATGCTTAATAATTGCTGTATCTACATTAGTTTTCCATTGCTTTTTGCATGATCAGTTCAATTTGTTGCATTTTGTTTTCCATGTTGTTGTGTTATTGCTCACGCTCATGATCCACTGTTTTTTCTGCCTTAGGGTTACATGAAAACTAGAGCTTACATATATCTGTTTTTTCTGCCTTAGGTTCAGAGTGTTTTTGGTTGCTTCTCTCTTTTATCTTGTAACCCACAGTATCTTATTCTTAATAGGTCAAAGTCGTCCGTAGCTGCAGAATATGTTTTGTTGCACGTCTCGTCTTATCTTGTAATCCACAGTATCTTAATTGCATGACTGATTGTATTGGAATCTAGGATGTTTCATGTGACACTTGAGATAATCTTTGAAGTCCTTGTACAGCTCAATTTTTTTACATAGATGATCCTTAAGAACTTGTTTAGTTTGGTTAACATTTTCTATAAAACCCCATATTGCAGTTCAGACAAGCCAAGACGGAAATTGTATCAGCTAGTAAAGTTGCATATCGTTTCCTTTTGGGTGTTAATTCTAATAATGGGTCAGCTCCTGAGTCCCCTGGAAATTCAAACAGAGGAACCCCAAGATTTCAAGCAGCATGGTTTAAAAACCTCATTACTTCTGGAGCCAAGCCATCTAGTTGCTCAGAATTAGATGAACAAGGGGAAGTTGTTATTCAGCCACAACTTAAGCAAGGGCCTGAGGTACCATTGCATCAGAATTCACGGCAACAAGAATCAGAACTGCCACTGCAATAGAAGTTAACTGCTTGACGTATGAGGAAGCTTCTTGTGATATCGTTGCTTGGTGCAACTCTTGAGATCACGTGGAGGCAATCAAAGATTTATTCATTGTGTATTACTGTAAAATTTCCTTTTGCTATCCGACTGTTGTTTCTTAGTCACGTCCGAAGGGAAACATGTACACTTAAAAGGTCATCAATTTATGATTAATTGTCGTGTTATGGTGCCATGCTAACTTCGTGTCTATTATCGATGTATGATGCTCAAGCTTTTGGGTTTAAACCTTAAAAAGTATTCAGAGATTTCACCTACGGAGCATACTGATCTGATCTCTAGTTCATTTACTTTTAACAATAAATGCGAACTTTTAACAATAAATGCTGTGATGAGATATAAGTTGGAGTTGGCGGTAGGAATAGGATGGGAAATTAGATGAAGCCAAAGATATTTTCAGTTTAAATTTTTTAAGTCTCATTGCTCAATAGTGAAACGTAAGGTTATCCGGAAGCTGATGCTCATGAGTGCTGCATTGGAGCTATTCTAGTTAACAAAAGTCAAAAGTAGAATACAGTTTCTAAAAAAAAAGCCTACTAAACTACTAGAAAACTGAATACAACAAGGCAGTTTTTTTTATTGTTGAAACACATTGATTCTTACCTTATTAAACAATCCAATAATCAAAGATTACATTATATTAGCATATCAATATAATACCGCCCAAGCTTGACTAAGACTAATCAAGCAGCATTGCATCGGTAATTTAGCATCACTACAAAGAATGAAAAAGCACACAAGTATCACCGCAGCTGCAACAATTTTGTTCAATACAGACCAACTTGTAACTCTCACAAAACAGAACAAAAAGACTATGAATATATACACAACCATTATTTCGTCACCTAACGTCACGCCTGAGCATTCTATTGTAGAGGATTGTGTCAACATGTGCATCTTCGGCGATCTGGAGTGATGAAACAGCCTGTGCTGCAATGAGAGCAGCTGGGCACGCTGTCGGCCCCCAACCTCCATCTTCAAAGCACCGCTCAGGTAGGACACTTCCAAGAGACCCATATGATAAAGGCCACTCACCATTCTCCATCTCACCCCAGTGGCAACCATTTCCATAGGTATTAGAGAGCCACCCATTTACGTAATTGCCGGAGCTGTCTTGATGAGGAAAGCATGAATTCTGTTCACCCATGAGAAGGTTAAGATTGTTGGTGCAATTCCAGGGGTTGAAACCCTGTTCTTCGTTCAACACAATATTACATGAATCATCTGAATCTTCACCAATTAAGACATGCAGCGCAACAGCCTCTGCAATTGCAGCACCCTCTTCATCAAGTCTCTGCTGTTCTTCCTTCTTCTTCTGTTTCTTCTTCTCTAGTTCTGATCGAATGGCTGCAGATGTAGCTAGAGCTTTCTCCAAGCGCCTCTTCTTCTTCTCAGCCTGCTTGAGACGATCCACCTCACCCTTCACCTGCTTCTTCTTAACTTTTCTCACAACAGGCTGCATTTTATTACTGGCTATGTTATCCATGAGAACTATGAACCTATATAAGTATTTTCTTGCCTGCTCAACCGTTTACCTTACAGAGAAATCCTCTAAAATGTATGCATTTCCCTATAAATTTCTTATATTTTGTTTGCCTTTGTTTAACACAAAAGATAAATGCTACCTACTATCAGTACAGAAAGCTAGTAAAATGTCACAGTCCCGATAACTACACCCATTCAGGTCTGAAGGAGTACCTCATCTTCCGGACAATGCAATCCCAAACAGAAACAACAGGAGAAAGCAAAAGAGAAAAATGGTAACCATCCACAGACTCATCTGTCGGCACCATTCTCCCTAATTTCCCACAACTCTTGCATTTACCCATTTTGAGCTCACCAATACAACCACAAAGCAGATCAAAATTTTGAAAGCAGCAACGACACTCCAATACAAATAGCTCACATCGCCTTCCCTACTGCAGTCAATACTCAATATGTCAACACATTTAATGAAGCCATGAAGTATGAGGAAACAAAGATAAATTCAACATAGATAATAGCAAAATAGCACAAGGTGACTTGGTATACTAGCAAGCAAGTTCGTTACTGCTTCCACGACAAAAGGGCAATTCCAAAAACACAAATACAATCTCTATATGACTAACCATGACACAGTTAATAAATCCTATGGGCAACACTGCAACAATCTAAACAGATACAGTTGCATACATTCATATGGAGCATTAGAAGAAATAACTTTTTCCATCACCAATGGAAGGTAAAAACAAGGAGTTTTTTAGCAAATTCCTATCAACTAACAAGCAACAATAATATCACAAAAGCAGAAACCTGAATCCATTAGCAAAGCAATGCCAAATAGTAACATAGAGATAATAAGATGTCTCCTTTCGGGAGAAAAGATCATAACTATAATACCTCAATTTTGGAACAATGTTATGCAATTTGAATCTCAATTTTTTTTTCATCTACGGCATAACCAACAGTAAAATATAGTAAGTTACAATCGCTTTAAGTGGGATAGAGTCCCAAAACCATATGAGAGCAGAATCAATACCAACCCATAATCAACGTACATGGATAAAATTGAGAGATAATGAAAGAATCAGATCAGCAGCACAACTTCGACTAAATTATTCAGATAAAACAGAACAAACCCATAAAAGTAACGAAATCAGATCAGATCGGGGAGAAAAGAAGCCATCAACAAACCAAAGCGCATAACATACTGGGATGAAAAAAATATCGCCAATATCAAAATTGAATGATAAAAGCACAAACCTTTGGTGAGTTGGGTGGGAGGGAGAGATTATACAGAAGACAGGGATGAGGAGAGATGGAGAGCTGCAATTGGGTTTAGTTTGGATCTGCGAGGAAGAGAGGACATGAAGAAGAAAAGAAGAAGCAGAAGGAGCAGCAAAGATAAAATAAGGCAGTCATCGCGTTCACATGAGATGGGTGACCAGTGGAGCGTAAGGGACATCATGTCTTGTGCCAATGAGATGGGAACACGTCTCGCTTCATCACTTTGTAGGCGTTTTACTGCGCGCCACTTGTGTCAGATTATTGTAGTGGATCCGCGCATCCACAAAACGCAATTCGTGTTGTTCAATTAGCTTTCGTCTGTCAAAGAAATTATTAATTCAACGCTCACGATCTCACGATCTCACGATCTCACAATGCTTATCCTAGTCGCCCATACCAATTTTGGTGGTGACAAGTCTCCCAAAAAAAACCAACCTCCAAGATGGTTTTGGATTTGAGTGTCAAATTTGGTTCGACAAAAATGTTTTTTATTCTTAAAAAAAATATTACTTTCTTGAATTAAAATAAATCACACCTTACAATTAGATCGACAACCGTCAAACATTCTTTAAGTAAAATTGCTTCAAAGTTGGAAGCAACTGTCCAGTTAGTATGTATGATCTTATTTACCTCTCATTTTACAAAAATAAAAAAATGTACGTTTCGAACACGTGATCATAATAATAAATATCCTGAACAATCAACCTTAAAGTTATAAGTAGCGAATCTTTTTGATAGAATTGCTCTAATCTTTTTGATAAGATGGTTTGTTATAGCCAAACTTCTTAGCATTACGGATAGCAAAAACCACAACTACATCGTTTTTTTTTTATGAACATGGACCACACTCCATTATGCGAAGCCTCCTACTCGAAAGTAAAAAAAAAACTACTCGTCCTAGAAGCACACATAATCTAGATGGCTCATTTGATAAGCGTAAGAAATGGTTCACCAAAGACGAAGGTATTTTTGATATGTTGAAGGTTTCGTGTGGTCTTCAAGAACAGACTTATCTTGCGACTTTTGTCTCTTATGGTTATGTGTGTTTGTGTTTCCCCTTAGTGATATGAACATCATTCGTCCGACTACATTCAAAGCTTCTAGTATGATGACTATAAGAATTTCCATTTCATTTGTCATCCCGATTTTGGCTGATATCTATCGTGTCTTGAATATCCTTGCAAGATCTAATCACAATGTTGGAAGGTTAGATGCATATTTTTCAGCTCATTATATTTTTGGATGGCGAGCTTCTTACTTTGACACTCATTTTCGTGTCAATAGTAAGGTCCATGGTCCTCATATGGAGATTTATTTTAGAGAGGGAGACGTCAAGTACTTTAATGAGCGTGGGACTCGTGAGCTTATACATGAAGGTAATACCATCGCATGGAGTGCACAACACTTGTATAGATCTAGAAGTTTAAGACTTGTTGATGATGTGAGGCTAGGTTGTGTTGACCCGAGTTACTTTATAAGTCTTAAGTCATGCTATTTGGTTGGAATATAAGGGAATTTCTTGGTCATAAAGTCTTAAAGCTGTGTTGGTTTAGTCGCCAATTTAATTTGTTCTAATCTATCGTAGGTGTGGTAAGAAATTATGTTCACACTACTCTTCAATGCTTGAATATCACTTGATGTGATACTCAAGCATTGAAGAGTAGTGACTTTGCATGACACTACTTTCGAGATATACATTTTAATCTACTAAGACAAGTCTGAGGAATTATGACAAAAGATTATATGAGTTGGTGGAAGAGAAATCATGTGGATATTTTAGGGAATAATATGAAAAAATTAATCTATAGTACTCATCCTCTTCCACCAAAAAGCAAAGAAGAAAGCATATATGAAGCCGTTTTGTGATGGAAAAAAATATCCAAAAGCGACCAAAAGAGCATTTATGGATCATTCTTTTATTGAAAGACGCCACATGGTTTCTCCTACTTTAGACATGCAGAATGATTGTCAAAAAGTACACTTGCCTATGAGGAAAAGAACAAAACTTATTACTCCCTCCGGTTCTAAATAAACGACATTTACTATTTGGGCACACATTTCAAGGAGGCTGGATGACTCACTATTTGACCCCCCAAAAAATTCCGTACTTTTTTTCGAACGTGCGTTAATCCTTTACGTACGTTCAAAAAAAAGTACGGAATTTTTTACGTGTCCAAATAGTAAGAGTCGCTTGTTTGGAACCAGAGGGAGTATTAGCGAATGATGGGTGTCGAATCCGTAAAAAATAAATACAACTTATCAGTACCTACAAAAGATTACAAATAGTGGTAAAGAGTTCGATCCACAGAGAATGGGTAGACTTAAAACAAGATAAAAGACCAGAATTAAACACTTAGGTGAATGGGGTTTTGTTTAAAACTAAAAGCTGGAAAATAAATAAAACAGAAAATTGTCTTGGCCAAGAATGAGGTTCTTGGTCAAGAGACAGATCAAGAAGAAAATATCAAATATGAGAGAAATTCCTAGTAGAGGCTTGGCAAGCGATGAGATATGAGTTGCAATCATGGACGCATGTGTATTCATCTTTAATCTACAGAGTTGATATAGGATCAAGGTACCCTTATGACCCCTGCTTCCCTCCTGTATCAACACCATCTCAGGTACGCTTAGAGTTGATGCCTAACCAACTAGCACCTTGCTGGTTAAAGGGTTTATTGAATTGGCTGATGATTGATTAGGGGAAGAAAACTCTAGACAAGTATCCTCGGACGTCAATCAGGACTGGATCTGATTAACCTTTCCCCTTACCATTTTGCGGACTCTCGCTAGCGCGTAGGTGTCTACTTCGATCCTCTCGATCAATAATCCATGACCAAGATAAATGACTGATGTATTATCTATTCAACTCTAGATTAGCTAGATCTAAAATCAATTAGAAAATACGTTAAGATTATAACGAGATTAGTTAAATGCAAATTTAAAGATTAATAAGATCAGTTAGGTCTCATGCAAGCTCATACTCATGCTTTAAACACCTCTACTAAGAATAAGAAAGATTAGTTAGAGCAAGACAAGAAAAATAAAGAAAACGGTAAAACTATTTAAATATAAAGAAAAGCAATTGAATGAAATTTTATTCAACAGGAAGAAGAGATGAAGAGATCTGTTGAGATCCCCCTCTAGGGAAGGTAAGGGAGAGTATTTATAGTGTTCTTTCTCCCTTAAAATCCTCTAACAAATCCTAGTTTCAAAATTGTAATTTGAATCTAAATTTGAATTCTAAATAACTAACCAAATCAAATCAAATAAATAATTCCTAATCTTCCTCTGTGATTTGATGTGAAATTCAAAGCTATGTCTAGCCACGCCTTCTAGAAGCAGTCGTGCAAACATGCGTCCTCAGCCAAGTGGCCCAAGCCCACTGTTTTGTTTCCTCAAGCCCAGTTGGATTCTTCTGCCAGGCAAGAAGGATCGTCTTGGACAAGACGCTGTTCTTGGCCAAGAAAGGTGTCTGTGCAGATTGGCCAAGAGACTGACCAAGAAAGGTGTATGCTCTATTTTATCCATATTTTGCTCTTTTCTGCCCCTCTTTGCTTACTTCCTCTCCAAATCTATTTCATGCGATAATCGAATAATTCACACTAAAATCAATAGCATACCATTCGAAATTTCAAGAGAACAGGTGGTTAAAACTACTACAATTAAGGCTCAATCAAATCCCTCCACACTTAGTCTAATGCTTGCCCTCAAGCATTTCAACAAAATAAACACAAAAATCAGAGTCCCAAAATTTTCATTTAATCATATATCTCACCATTAGAATTACCTAGACACTTCTATCACCAAATCCATGCCAGACTATTAAGGAGCAACAATACCCTAAACATATCTCATCAAATTAGTATCATAACAGTTTAGCTTATTAATTTCAAACCTTAGTGAAGAAACAATCATCTCTGTTATGTCTCAACACACATCTGTTAACTCTCACAAAAGATTACATACAACCATGCATTATGAACTGTACTGCATTGCATAATTATGACAGATATTTGATTCCTTTGGCCTCTGTCAATTTCTTTCTTTTTGCTCTGTTTTGTAGACAAGTATTTTGATTAATTATTAGAGCAGCATTTGTTCTTTTTAGGCACACCAACTCCCAGAACTTTCACTTTTTGCTTTTTTTCATGACAACTCTTTATATTCATACAGTTGGAGTGATGCAATTGTTTTGAGAATTATGCAGTTAAATATGTTCAAGGCTCTACAAGATCTATTTATTTCTACATTTACAGTTTAAATTCTAAGTCAGGTTGTTATAGGACTGTTTGATGAGTAATGTTCTAAGTAAATTAGGATATATGTCTTTTAAGCATTGATTATGTTATGCTCATTCACTGCCTTGGTACTAAAGCATGGATTTAATGAGACAAGTGTCAAATTGTATTTCTAATGGTGAAACATACGACTGAATTTGATTTATGTGATTTGAAAAACAAAACATACAGTCATGCATAACTATCTAGAAACACACATAAAGAAAAGAAAAAAATCATGCAAAAATTAAAAATTAAACCTAAAAATGGAAAAACTAGCTAACACGTGCAAAAATATCCAAAAACACACAAGAATCACGAAACACAGTATAACAAATCCTCCCCCCAAAAATAGAAAAATAGAAAATAAAAAGAAGAAAAAGAAAGAAACAACCTAAGGCAAGGTCATTAACAAAAGATGGTGGAGTGGGCGGAGCTGGATTGGATGGGGAAAATAGAGTCAAACTTTTGGTTAGAGAGACATTGGGCTCCAGGAGGGATGTTTGCAAAGCAGCTGCTCAATTCTGGGCAGCAATGAAGATTTGAAGGAGTTTGTTTATCTCCTTCTATTGGTCCATAAGAGCGGCCATCCATTGGTCTCCAAGCTTCATATCATGAAAGATGAGAAATCATTATTAGATTCGAGAGGGAGAGCATTATTTATTCGAAACAAAACAAACTGAAGTAAAAATATGGGTTGCCTCCCAAGCAGCGTCTTTGTTTATAGCCTTAGACTCGACTTTTCGAGCAACACTCATCAACCAATCCTACTGAATGCTTTACATGCCCGAAGTTTGATGAGAATGATCCCACATAGTGAATGGTCTTCAAGCAAGGCATTCTGCAATGAACCATTACATGATTCAATTTCCAATTTAGGTTCCTACAAAATAAATAGAAAAAATTGGTTGTGAGTGTAGGGAGATTCAATAAAAGGATCAATAAAATCAAATAATTTCAGAACTTCCCTTTCACACACAACCGTTGTTGGTTCGATGACCACTTCTATCTCTTTCTCAATATTCCTCATGCTCTCCTCTGGCTCAATGCAATGACAATCCTCTGAAACCTTCAGCTCCTGCTCTAGTGAACTTTCAGAATGGTTTTGGAGTTGATCTGGTTGGATATTAATTTTTGCCTCCAAATCTGGGCATTCGTCTTGGCTAAGAGTTGCTTCTTGGTCAAGATAGTTTGACAGTTTTGTCTTCGGAAGTAAGAATGAAAAATCATTCCAACGCCTCACACGGTCGGTTTGATTGGGCCGATTGGGTTGACTAGGTTGAGCAACAACTTCTGCCACCGCGTCTTAGTCCAGACATTCATCTTGGCTAAGAATTGTGTCATGGTCAAGACAGTATGGCAAATTTGTGTTACTTGGCAAGGTGACATCATTAGCATCATACTCCATATTAAGGTCTGACTCCGAAGATGTGCGTCTCTGATCCTCTACAAGGGATTTGAGTTGTTCTTGTATGACTGCTAATACCGCTGTCTGTTCCTGCATCAATTGGATAAGATTATCATAAATAAGAGGATCTCGTTGATATTGTGGAGGCTAAAAATATTGATAATTAGGAACAGGTTGAACTCCATAATTGAAACAGTGTTGGTTCCATCCAGTGGGATATTGATTAGATGTGTATGGATTGTAATACAGATCGTATCTCCACTGTGGCGAACCATAGTATCCTTCATAGCCGGTCATATAACCTTCGCCAAAATTACCTACATTAAAACATTGAGGAGCAGAGTTTAATTGAGAAAAAGATTTAAAATTAGCCATTAAAGGAAAAAAAAGGAAGGAGAAAAAAAAATATAGATAGAAGAGAAAAATCTGGCTTCTGTCTTGGTCAAGACTGAACCACTCCCCGGCAACGACGCCGAAATTTGATGGGTGTCGAATCCGTCAAAAATAAATACAACTTATCAGTACCTATAAAAGATTACAAATAGTGGTAAGAGGTTCGATCCACAAAGAATGGGTAGAATTAAAACAAGATAAAAGACCAGAATTAAACACTTAGGTGAATGAGGGGTTTTGTTTAAAACTAAATGCTAGAAAATAAATAAAACAGAAAACTATCTTGGCCAAGAATGAGGTTCTTAGTCAAGATACAAATCAAGAAGAAATTATCAAATATGAGAGAAATTCCTAGTATTCATCTTTAATCTACAGAGTTTCTATAGGATCAAGGTACGCTAATGACCCCTGCTTCCCTCCTATATCAACACCATCTCAGGTACGCTTAGAGATGATGCCTAACCAACTAGCACCTTCCTGGTTAAAGGGTTTACTGAATTGGCTGATGATTGATTAGGGGAAGACAACTCTAGACTAGTATCCTCGGGCGTCAATCGGGACTGGATCTGATTAACCTTTCCCCCTACCATTTCGCGGACTCCCGCTAGCGCGTAGGTGTCTACTTTGATCCTCACGATCAATAATCCATGACCAAGAAGAATGACTGCTGCATTATCTATTCAATTCTAGATTAGCTAGATCTAAAATCAATTAGAAAATACGTTAAGATTATAACGAGATTAGTTAAATGCAGATTTAAAGATTAATAAGATCAGTTAGGTCTCATGCAAGCTCATATTCATGCTTTAAACACCTCTACTAAGAACAAGAAAGATTAGTTAGAGCAAGATAAGAAAAATAAAGAAAATGGTAAAACTATTTAAATATAAAGAAAAGCAATTGAATGAAATTTTATTCAACAGGAAGAAGAGATGAAGAGATCTGTTGAGATCCCCCTCTAGGGAAGGTAAGAGAGAGTATTTATAGTGTTCTTTCTCCCTTAAAATCCTCTAACAAATCCTAGTTTCAAAATTGTAATTTGAATATAAATTTGAATTCTAAATAACTAGTAAAATCAAATCAAATAAATAATCCCTAATCTTCCTCCGTGATTTGAATTGAAATTCAAAGCTATGTCCAGCCACGCCTTCTGAAGCAGTCGTGCAAACACGCGTCCTCAGCCAAGTGGACTAAGCCTATTGTTTTATTTCCTCAAGCCCAGCTGGAATCTTATGCTAGCCAAGAAGGATCGTCTTGGTCAAGAATCTGCCAGATTGGGCAAGAGACTGACCAAGAAAGGTGTCTGCTCCATTTTGTCCAGATTTTGCTCTTTTCTGCTCCTCTTTTCTTACTTGCTCTCTAGATCTGTTTCCTGCGATAATCGAATGATTCACACCAAAATCAATAACATACCATTCGAAATTGCAAGAGAACAGGTGGTAAAAACCACTACAATTAAGGCTCAATCAACGAACGACTATAGTTTGATGAACTATTAGTAAACTTCATATTTTCCTTGCCTTTTGTCTTTTGTCTTTCTTTTTATTATTATTTTTTAAATTTTGTTTCACATGTTTCTTCTTTCTTTCTTTTCTTGTAGGTGGAATAACAATATTTTCCCGAGGACATTTAGTTAAAGAAACATTGGAGGAAAAAGAGGTTTCAGTCTTTAACTCGTATCATTTTACTTGACTTGTTAATGGTTTTATGAGAATTGGTCATCATCCTCAATTGATGCCCTTGAACAACTTCAAGAAGAATTTGATCCAAAATAAGCCTCTTGTTGAAGTTTCCAGTGTTTCTATGTTTCCTGCATACGAAGTGATATCAAAGAGCTACAAGGACTTGATTTCCATTTTGTGGAAAGATTTAGGCAAAAGATTGTGAAGACTTCATACTCTGAAATTCCCTCTCATGGAAGAAATTGAGAAGGTTTTCAATAAGATAGAAAAGTTTCATGTGATTGATATTTTTTGCCTCACCAGCATGGTTAAAGTTTTCTTTGGCAAAGTTAAAGTATTCAATGATGTGTTGGCTCAAGGGGTTCAATAATCTTATTTTGATGACTTCACACTTACAGATTAAAATACGAATTAATGAAATTTTATTGAAGTATTTTTTAGGTGTTTATGACAAGAACTTCAAGTGTATCATTGGATGATTATCAAGCCCAAGATCAAGTGAAATTAGTTTAATCGATTGTAAGTTTGATTCTAGCATTCCTTGATTAATATTCATATAGTCTCTTTAAAAGAGTTTAAAAAGTATTTAAGAAATTTTGTGTTTAAGCAAAATTAGCCTTAATAATTTCTAGACATTTTTTGTTTAGTGACTAACGGTACACCGCTAGTTACACCGCTGGTCTCTAAAGAGGCGGTAGTTGAGCATTTATGATAGTTTTTCAAATGAGCATTTTACCCCAAATCATGAAAAATGGCTAGTTTTCCTTCTTTAACTATTTAAACACTTCCCCTTTCATTTATGAGGGTTTAAGAAAGATAAAAATACATTTGCAAACACAAACTCTCTCACTTACAAAGATCAAAGGCTTAAGTTCTCAATATTGATTTTTCACCTCTTGGATCTTTTAAAGCGAGTTTTCTTTTGCTTTCTTCTTGAGGCTTATTCTATTTTCATTGGTGTTGTGTTATTGAACCATTGTTAGATTTATTTATACATTAATTATCTTTGTTGAACTCAGGATTTTTTTATCTCCAAGGTGAGGCATATTAATAAAGAAGGAAGAAGTGTTTCCATTTACGCTTATAGAACCAAAAAAAAAGAATAGTGTCCTTTCCTTTAAGGACCAAGGATGCGATGTGAGAAGCGTAGGTAAGAGTAGGAGGAGTATGCAACAAGCAGTTGCATGTTCGATGTGGGAGATCTTCTGTAATGAGATGAATTCGAACATTTGGGTTGTTAGGTTAGAGTTCTTATTTTTGTAAAATAACTTAGGTTTTATATCCTTACCTTGAAATAGGATTGTGTTGGTTGTGGTTGAGCCAAGGAAAATCATAGATTGTAAGGTTTGAGGGTTGAACCAAGAAAATCCCTTAGTGCATATAAAGTGTTAGTTAAAAATCCTAAAGAAGAAGCCTTTAGGGAGTAGACTACCTCTTGGATTGTAAGAGGAAACCACTATAAATATTATATTAGCTTCGCTTCCTTTTCACTCATACGATTATTTTTAAAGCCTATTCACCCCCTAGGCCTATTGGTGTCTCAATTGGTAGTGTCGCACCCCTTTTTTTTCGTTGAAAACGAGTTTAAGGTTTGGGACGGATGCTAAGCATAAATGGATGCTTCGCATAATACAATGAAGTCGCCACCCTAATTTCTAAGGTTTAGGGAACCTAAGCGTCATGGCATAAAATAAAAAACTAAGGCACAATTGGTCTAAACCAAAGAACGAAGGTTCGAGGTCGTTTTATGGACTTGGGAAAGTGTTAGGCACCCAAGTCACATCCTTAAAAAGGTTACCGGTTATAAAGTGAGGTGTTTGTTATGTTTAATATTTTTGACACGAAAATAAATAATCGAAGCATGTCAACAAATTCTTCCCACGAACTCAAGTCACTTTCCAATCATTTACATAGGCCAATGATTGGATCATGTCAACAGAGTCCGCTTACTGACTTGGGACACTTTCCGATTATTTAACATTTTTTAGCACGATTTGGCCCTCAAAGGTGACGTTACATCTTAGCATATTTCATTGGGACATGTTATTTCCGGTCGGGACACGAAGGACGGGGTTACCATTTGTTCGTTATGCTAGAGCGGACGTTCCCCCTTTTCATCGAGCCATGCATGATTAATTAATTAATTACTAAGTGATCCTAACATGGATAATACTAACATCTTACGTTTTCGTGAATGCAAATAACTGTGTGGGATTTGAAGCCACCATGCTCACATATCAATATATAGCAATTAATTTCATGGTATAAACAAAGCGAGTGATTTAAACATGTAAGCATGTGAGTTGATTTTATCATGCAAGCAATTATAGGTTTTTTAGCATTTTTAAATAACATGTACACAAGCAATATTTACGGAAAACCTTGAATAAATAAAAGAGACTTAGAAGGGGCGTACTTGCGTTGCGTGATCTTGATCTACCTCGCAAATTGAAAGTATTAGCGAGGGTTTTGAAAATAATAAATAAGAAAAGCGCATGCAAAACATTTATTTAATTTATGACAAATAGGCAATTAATTAAATAAACATGGCATAAACAAATTCATTAAAGCATGCAAGTATTTAATTAAATAAAACATGGCATAAACAAATTAATTACAACATGTATTTAATTTAAACAAACATGGCATAAACAAATTAATTACAACATGCATTTAATTAAATAAACATGGCATAAATAAATAAATTAAAGCATGTAAGCATTCAATTAAATAGAACATGGTATAAACGCATTATTTAAATCATGTAATACGAGCATACAAATTATTCATGGCATATCAGTATGAAAATTGTTCATGGCATACACGAAACAAATTATACATGGCATACGAAAATTATACATGGCATACGAAAATTGTGCATGGCATACGAAATAAATTATACATGGCATATACGAAAATAAGCGGGCCCCACAAGGGATTTTTGGACATTAAAAAATGGGCTTGGCCTAAGCGGGCCCCAAATTTTAATTTAAAATAAAGTATTTAAAGCATGCAAAAATTACGAGAAATTAAACACGAAAGTTTTACGAAAAATTAACCGTACGCATATGAATTTCAAATGGGCCGGGCCCACTACCTTTGTTAAAACAGTGGCTGGGCTTGGGATGAAATCAAGCCCAGCCCTCATTTAAAAACCAAGATGGGCTTGTGACAAACTCAAGCCCATCACCTTTGCAATTTCCCTTTTCCCGCCATCACCTTTCTTCCTCTCTTTTTCTTCTCCAAGCAGCCGACCACCATGGCCAACTCAGGTGAGACTCAACTCTTGGAACTCGACAAAACCAACTCAACTAAAACCAGTAGCATAGCAGCAATTCAGGGCAGCAAGAACAACAAGAAAATAAAATGAAAACAGTGGTGTTTTTAACAAGTGAAAAACAAGCTATTTAACATGCATATATGACTATTAATTAGCCTAGACATCATACAATCAAATTGAGGCAAGGGAAATAAAATTGGCATGAAAACTAAGCATGTGAGGCAAGTTTTAGCAATTTATTCATGCATTATGAGCAAAAACAAAAATTAAAGAGAGTTTAGAGAGAGAGAGCTTAAACATGCATATATGGCTATTAATTAGCCTAGAGGTTATACAATCAAATTGAAGTAAGGGAAGTGTAATTAGCAAGTAAACTAAGCATGCGAGGCAAGTTATAGCAATTTATTTCCACACTACATGCAAAAATGAAAATTAAAGAGAGTTTAGAGAGAGAGAGCTTACCTCTCCGGGAGAGCAATTTTAGCCAAGAAGGTAGTGCAAGAAATGGAGGTTGAGAGGAGGATTTGGTGCCCTTAATTTGTTGGATGAAGCTTGCTATTTATAGAGAAAAAATCAAGGTGGAGTCGGTTGGTTGTGTGGGTGAAAATTGACGGGGGATATTTTGGGAGGGTGATGATGAGCTAGGGTAGGGAAGCTTGTGGCCAAGTGATGAGCAAGTTTGATTGTGTGGCTAGGTGGTGAGCAAGGCAAGCTGGAGCTGTGCTGGAGGGTAAGAACAAAGAGGTGGAGGATTTACATGCATTTATGTAGAGTTTATCCCATTTTTGGACACGAACGGGATATTTCGTGTACGAGCGAAATCGTACGAAAGTGAAAATAAATCCGAGCTGAGGGTACAACTATGTGTAGAAAAATAAGGCAAGAAGACTAATATACAGTGAAGAAATGCGAAAGTTGATTTAACGTATTTATTTTCTTGTTCGGAACTGTCAAAATGTTCGCGCGCAAAATAAATGTCCTTACGACAAAAATTGAACGAAACTGAACGCGGTGGCGTGAAAGAGAAAATTAGCACGTAATTATCAAATAAAGAAATAACGCATTCGACCCTGGGTCCCGGGAAACTTACTCGGGATCGAAAGAAGTTCGCAAAAAGACAGTTAAATGTACGAAAAAAATAAAATGGCACGAAATGACACGAAATATTAAACAAACTAGCCTAGGACCAAGAATTGACAGAAAATTGATCTAGACAAGCTATTAAACGTGATAAGCGTAAAATTATGTACATGTGACAAAAAAAAGTGGTCAAAAATCGGGTAGCAACAGTTGCCCCCTCTTTACTGTCTGATCAAAAATACAGTGTAACTGAAATTTTTGATTAGCAGTAAAGACAGCTGCCCCTAAGTGCTACCACGGTTTTGTGAAAGGCATTGCAAAAATGTAAACGATGTCGCTCAAGGTGGAGAATTTGGTTGGCAAAAAGGTAGTCGCTCAAGGAGGAGATTGTGCATAAATGTAGTCGCTTAAGGAGGAGATTTTGGTTGGCAGAAAGGTAGTCGCTCAAGGAGGAGATTTTGCATAAATGTAATCGCTCAAGGAGGAGGTTGTGCATAAATGTAGTCGCTCAAGGAGGAGATTTTGGTTGGCAGAAAGGTAGTCGCTCAAGGAGGAGGTTTTGCAGAAATGTAGTCGCTCAAGGAGGAGATTTTAGTTGGCAAAAAGGTAGTCGCTCAAGGAGGAGATTTTGGTTGGCAAAAAGGTAGTCGCTCAAGGAGGAGATTTTGGTTAAATGTAGTCGCTCAAGGAGGAGATTTTGCAGAAATGTAGTCGCTCAAGGAGGAGTATTTAGATATGTAGAATTGTAGTATGTAGTTGGAAATTTCATAAACAATATCAATTGCGGGAAAATAAATGCAGACTACTCAGATATTGAGGGAGAATGCAGAAATGCAGATATGTAAATGACAACTTCTCTAATAGTGAGGAAATATAAATTGCAGAATTGTAGATGAGAATTAGAACGTACCTTTGGTCTGATGTTGGTTGATAGTAACGTACCTTTGAGGGAAATGTTTCTGATAGTGAGGAAATGATGATCTTTGATAGTAAAATCGGTTGTCTCTGATAGTGAGTTTGATGATCTCTGATAATGAGTTTGGTTATCTCTGATAATGAGTTTGATGATATCTGATAATGAAATCGGTTGTCTCTGATAATGATGACATTGATGATCTCTGATAGTGAAATCGGTTGTCTCTGATAGTGAGTTTGATGATCTCTGATAATGAAATCGGTTGTCTCTGATAATGATGACGTTGGTGATTTCTGATAGTGAAATCGGTTGTCTCTGATAGTGAGTTGTTGATGATCTCTGATATTGAGGTCGGTTGTCTCAGATAATGATGACGTTGATGATTTCTGATAATGAAATCGGTTGTCTCTGATAGTGATGACGTTGATGATCTCTGATAGTGAAATCGATTGTCTCTGATAGTGATGACGTTGATGATCTCTGATAATGAAATCGGTTGTCTCTGATAATGATGACGTTGATGATCTCTGATAGTGAAATCGGTTGTCTCTGATAGTGATGACGTTGATGATCTCTGATAGTGAAATCGGTGATGATCTCTGATAATGAGGAGATGGTTTTCTCGGATAATGAGGATGATGGTGATCTTCTCTTCTCTGATAATGAGGAAAGTTGATCTGGTCGGATGTTTGATTGGATTTTGATGAAAATCCATGACAAGGGAATTACAACGATGTTGTGATCGAAGACCCATGGTTTATGCGATCCCATCAAAGCATATCTGTATCCTGCAAATAGGAAGGAAGCAAACACGCAGCAACGGATAGAAAAAGAGAGAGCAAATGATAATGTGAGAACTATCAAATATTCCTACATTTAACTCATGGCTTGCCCCCAAGTTTTTTTGTTTGGAATGAAAATGATTTCTTTGTTCAAGCATTTTTTCTGGTTAAATTGTTCGTCCAATTTCGTTATTTAAATATGATTGATGCAAGTCTAGATAACGTCTGCGTCTTGTTCAGGAAATAACGACCTCAAGAACAAGACTTTCCCACGACATGCAGTTGTTAGCAATCCTCACTAGATATTAGTGTTTGCGCTCACGCTCAGAAAACTAGGTTATGTGTTTACACTCCTAAAAATGCAATAAACATAGCACAAAAATTAAATTTGCAATGTCAATCCGAGTGAATAAACTTCAAATGAAGATGTACACGCATGGGCCTTTTAAGAATCCAGAGGACTTTGCAAGAGATAAGAAGTGAGAGATTTTATGGAAAGGGAAAGTTTGTGGTGTTGTTGGTTTTTTGTTTGAGTTTGCGCTCATTGACTGATTGTGATGAGGGTAAATTATGGTGAAAGATGTTTTGGCGATTTGATGGTGGAGAAGAGCAACGTACATGAGTTCTTCTTCTTTTGTTGGGACATTCTTTCTCATGGTCATCTTTGATCGATCTCGATTCACTTGCTTCCGTTTTTATTGAGTTGGTGGTTCTCGAGACACATTTTCTTTATATTTCTTTCCTCTCTTTTCGTTTTTCCTTTTGTCCTTTTTTCATTTTCTTTTCTCTCTTTTTTCTTTACTGATTTTTTTGCCTTTTTTTTTTCTTCTTCCTTTTCCCTTTTTTCTCTTGTAGGTATTAATAGCAAGTGAAGTAGATGCGATTTCCTTTGTTTCGGTTCTTTCGGGCAAAGGCCTTCTGATTGATTTCCTTTACTCTTCCACGTATTAGCGCGGGTCGTCTCCCTTGGGGGGGTTTTCTTGTCGTCTTGTTGATCCGTTGTAATGATCTTTAACATGCTCGTGGTGCCTTGGTCGGTCATTCTAGTTGAGCGTTTATTTGTTTGCGAAGAACTTCTCTCTTTTTTTTTGAAGGGTTTTTTTTAAGGTGGCAAAAGGAATGTAGGGTGATGTAGTTTTAGTTGGAAAAATAAATTAAGAGGGGAGGAGAACGCAAAGTCCAATGTCATCTTATTGTTATCCCATGTCTGATTGTTCATGTACCCTGGATATTATGCAAATCTAACTAGCACCTAGTTTAGCATTTACACTTATGAAGGAAATAAGGCATGAAGGCCCAAAATACTCACAGGGATATGTTTTGCGATTGCTTACATCTAAACATGTCGTGGATATAAGAGTTGACAGACAAGATCATGCATGTTTATATAACTTCTAAAGAACGCTCAAGTTATCCGTGACGTGATAAAATGATGAACATGTTTGATTTAAGAAATGTTAATACGTAGGATTTTCAAGCCAAGTAACATATATTTATTTTAGTTTAGTTTTTTTTGTGTTTTTTTTTTATTTTATTTTTTGCAAAAACTATGAATTTTAGTAGACATGACGCACACACTCTTGCAACAACATAAATTGCGGGAATTCTAAAATTGTGAAAACGTAAATTGTAAAAACGGAAATTGTAAAAACGGAAATTGCAAAAATGTAAAAGGACAACTTCCCTGAAAAATGATCTTGGACATTTTTCAACACCTTTTGGTCGTTACTTCACTTGCTTGCCCCCCAGTTTACAAGTCTCGTTGTACCTGAAATGTAAAATTGCGGAAACACGAATTACAGAAACGTAAATTGAGGAAAGGGAAACTGTAAAGGACAACTTCCTTGAAAAATGAGCTTTGACATTTTTCAACGCCTTCCTTTGGTCGTTACTTCACTTGCTTGCCCCCAAGTTTGCAAGTCTCGTTGCACCTTCGTCCTGAAAAGACAAGTGAAAAGAAATAAAAGTGAGTATGGGCGGTGCAATCCCGAGGCCTCCATGCTGCTTATTCCCTCTTCCGGCCACTCTTTCACTTAATACTTTCGGGGGGAACAAAAAGACGATGCATCTTGGGTTAGTGTTTCCGGTGGAGATGCGAAGGGAGCTTTTATTCATTCCAACGACATAGTATGATCTTGGGTGCTATCAATGAAAACCCTTGAAGCGACCCGGATTAAGTAGCTAAATTCATCATGCTCAGAAAATCCCTAAATTGTTTGCGAGAGGTCCGTCGCCCCAAAAAAATTGATTTTTGGCATGAGCATACTTCAATCCGTTATCAACATCTTTCATGTTTTGGCCGAGCAGAAATTCTGAGTCCATCATATCCGTATTGGCCCAAGAAAAAGGTCGCGTAGCTGAGACCGAGAAAATTGTCATCCTTACGTCAATTTTTTTTTCGAGCGATGTGTTGCTCGAAAAAATCCCATTTTTGGTACGGAAAATATTCAATATGTTGTGAACATCTTTCATGTTTTGGATAAGTGGAAATTCCTAGCCGATTGTGTTGATATTGGCCAAAATAAAAGAACGCTCAGCTGAGACCGAGTAGAGCAGCCATGCTTACGCCTAAATTATTTACGAAAGATGTGTCACTCAGAACGTTATAAAATTTGGTACGGACACGTTTCAATGTGTTATGAACATCTTTCGTGTTTTGACCGAATGGAAATTCTGAGCCCATCGTGTTGATATAATCCAAAACAAACGAGTATGCAGCCGAAACTGCTTGGAGAAAATGAACTTGAAGGGATTTGGAGCCGAAGCTAGCGACATTCCGCTAGGGGCCAGGCGGCATGCCGCCAGAGATGGTCTTTCGTGGGCCTTGCTTTTGGCTGCGGTGCACTGCTCCAAAAATTCTGAAATTTGGTAGGGACATACTTCAATGTGTTATGAACATCTTTCGTGTTTTGGCCGAATGAAAATTTGGAGCCTAACGCCTTCATATTGGCTGGGACAAAAGATTGCACGGCTAAGACCGAGAAGACTGTCCTCCTTACGTCCAAATTATTTGCGAGCGATGTGCTGCTTGGAAAAATCCCATTTTTGGTATGGGAAATCTTCAATGTTTTATGAACATCTTTTGTGTTTTGTCCAAAGGGAGGTTCCGAGTCCATCGTCTTGATATTAGCCAAAACAAAAGAACGCGCAGCTGGGGCCGAGTAGAGCAGCTGTTCTTGAGTTTATAATTTTTTGCAAGAGATTGGCTGCCCAGAACTTTCTGAAATTTGGTATGGGTGAACTTCAATATGTTGGGAACATATTTCATGTTTTGGCCGAGTGGAAATTCCGAGTAAATCACGTTGATATTGGCCAAAATAAAAGATTGCGCAGCTGAGCGGATGATTTCCGGAGGCCAAAAATGATTTTGATGGGATTTGGAGCGAAGCTAGCGACATGCCGCTAGGGCCAGGCGGCATGCCGCCAGAGACAGGTTTGGGAGCTGATTGCGGCCTCCTTGGATGGAGCTACGCTGCTCCGAAAAATCTAAAATTTGGTATGGATGAACTTCAACGTGTTGGGAACATCTTTTGTGTTTTGGCCAAGCGCCAATTACGAGTAAATCACGTTGATATTGGCCAAAACAAAAGATCGCACAGCTGAGACCGAGGAGCATCTGCCCCTGCGTTCTAAATTTTTTGTGAGAGATTGGCTATCCCAAAAATTCTAAAATTTGGTAGGGACATAATTCAATGTGTTACGAACATCTTTCGTGTTTTGGTCGAAGGGAGATTCTGAGTCCATCGCATTGATATTGGCCAAAATAAACGAGCGCGCGGCTGAGCGGACGATTTTGGAGGCCAAAAAATGATTTTGTAGGAGTTGGGAGTCGAAGCTAGCGACATGCCGCCAGAGATGGCCTTTCGTGGGCCATGCTTTTGGCTGAGGTGTACTGCTCCAAAAATTCTGAAATTTGGTAGGGACATACTTCAATGTGTCATGCACATCTTTCGTGTTTTGGACGAACGGAAATTCTGAGCCGAACGCATTCATATTGGCCGAGACAAAAGATCGCACGGCTGAGACTGAGAAAAGTGTCCTCCTTATGTCCAAATTATTTGTGGGCGATGCGCTCCTCGGAAAAATCCCATTTTTGGTGAGAGAACTCTTTAAGGTGTTAGAAATATCTTTTGTGTTTTGGATAAGTGGCAGTTTGGCGCCAAACACATTCACATTGCCCTAGACAAAAGATCACGCGGCTGAAACGGAGAAGGTGCAAGCTATCTTTACGTTCCAAATTTGTTGTGAGAGTTTGGCTGCCCAGAACTTCATGAAATTTATAGGGGGTGTATTTATATGTGTGATGAACATTTTTTATGTTTTGGTCGAGTGAAAATTCGGAGCCAATCGTGTCGATATTGGCCAAAACAAAATAACGTGCAGCTGAGACAGAGAAGGAACGATGGCCTCACGCTTTAATTTTGTTTTGAGAGATCTGCTGCCCAGAACTTCACGAAAGTTTTCATGGTTAAACTTCAACATGTTGGAAACCTCTTTCATGTTTTGGATTATGGGAAAATCTGAGTCAATCATCTCCATTTCGGCTGAAATAGAAGATCGCGCAGCCAAGACTAAGAAAGAGCGCTGTCCTTGCGTACTAAATTTCTTTGTGAGAAATGTGCTGTTCTGAAAATTATGAAATTTGGTAAGGGTGGAGTTCTATGTGTTATGAATGTCTTTTGTGTTTTGGTTGAGTGAAAATTTGGAGCCAATCATATTCCTTTTGGCCAAGGTAAAAAGGGCGTGCGGCAGAACCCAAAGTACAATTCTTGTGTTCCTAATTTTTTTGTGAACGTGTTTTTATTTCCCCGGTCAGGCCTTCGTGTGATGTTGTATTTTTTTCTTGGGTTTTATTTTGAGGGGAGTCATATATTTGTGGTTAATGGCCCTTTGTCACATACATATATATATATATATATATATATATATATATATATATATATATATATATATATATATATATATATATATATATATATATATATATATTGTGCAAAAAGGAAAATTCATATGATTTATCCGAATAATTTACGAGCTTTGTCATTGATGATAATTCTTT
This sequence comes from Viola odorata, assembly GCA_963691705.1. Classification (NCBI taxonomy): domain Eukaryota; kingdom Viridiplantae; phylum Streptophyta; class Magnoliopsida; order Malpighiales; family Violaceae; genus Viola; species Viola odorata. The sequence continues at coordinate 33,670,665 of OY829542.1, forward strand.
CAAAAAGCACACAACCAATATATGTTGGATCAACTACCTAGAATCATCTAAAAGCTAGTAGACAAAAGTCTATCAGTTACATTTGGACAAAAAGCAAAATTTGGAGCGCCGGGTACATGGTCTTTCTTTTGAGGGTGTCAACCTTGGAGGGCGAGGTTCGCTTGCTCATTCCAGAAGTATTCCAACGATGCCAATTCCCCTACTTGCATCATTAACTCGGCCCCTAGCGTGGCCACTCGTACTCGCAATGTTCAGTTTTTCCCTTTTTCCTCGTTGACATGAGTCGTCAAGACCTTCATTAACGCATCTTTGTCCTTGATTAATGCACTGGATGCTTCCTTTTTGCGGACCTTGCTAACCAAGTGCTCTTGAAAGTCATTGAAGGCCGACTTTTGATTCTTCATACGTGCGGATGTTATCTCTGTGACATCCTCCTAAATCGTGGACCTTGAGCCCTAAGTCCATTTGCTTGGCCACGAAACTCTCTCTTTTAAGTGTTATCTTCCTCCTCCACGAGTCTTTTGTTTCCCGGGTGAGGCAAAAATGTCCCCGTTGATTCGGTATTTCCTCCATTGTAAGTGTTCTTCGGTCGCCGAGGTAGGGATAACATGTCCTTCAAGGCAAAACGGAGTAATCCAATCATGTGCATATTGTTGGCGAGTTCGATCTCTCGTCGAGTGTGGCAGACTGGAATCCGTCATGCTGAATATTGTGGGGGTTACTTGTATGATGCAAAATTGTCTTAAGACGAGAGCGGGGTAATAAGGTACGTATCCTCTTGCGCCGATTAAGGGGACCCATGGTAAAGGCCCGCAACACACTATGGGATTGGTGGCCCGTAGCCACTTAGCAAGCCAATTGAAGTCCTTTTCGGAAAGGTCTAACAGCCTGTCAACCCAAGTATGTTTGTCTTCGATCCTCCACTTATCTCTGGCCGTCTCTTGGCCCATTCCTTTACTGGCTTATTCCAAAGGGTCCCAGCCTAGGTAGTTTGGCGAAAATAGGGATTGATCCGGTCTTTGCTTAAAATGACAGATCAACCAAACGGTCAAAAGTGGTGTGCAGTAAGCAAGCTTCTCTGTCCCAATCCGCCTACAATGGTCCAAAGAATGGAAAGTTTCGGCTAGGATTGCAGTTGTAGGGTTAACTTTGTTCCTCTCCATCTCATAAAATACGTGAGCCGCTTCAAAATCAATATAGCCCTTCATTTTAGGAAACAGAACCAAACCGGTTATGGCGAAGGCTAGAATCTTCGAACTTCCCGCTCCTTGCGATGAACGAAATTGTTTCACGATGTCAGACCAACACCATATGTGTTTCCCATTCTCCCAACGAGTCGGAATCTCAAAAAGTGCGTCTATCTTTAGCTTGACGCTGGCCGAATCGGTGTGGACATTCTGATAGATGCATGATATTGGAGGAGTGAAACATAGTAACGTGGCGTATTCCTCTAGAGTAGGAGTCAAATCCACTCCTTGATCAAAGGAGAAGCACCGGTAATACAGGTCCCAAAACTTAAGAGCCGCTCGGACACAACCCCAATCAGTTTTCACATCAACCAAAGTCCACAACTTCCCATAGTTGCACTTGAATTCTATCTCTTCCTCCTGAGTCAATTCATCCCTTAATGCCCTAATTCCGATTACGTCAAGATTCGTGACCTCCGCCTTAAGCTTGATCGGAATATTAGTAACGAAATTGGGTTTTAACATATCCCTATATGCGGCTTGATTCTCGTAACTCCTCACCGCAAAAGTATCAAGTGAAAGTAATGTTGGCATTGCCATTTGAACAAAGCAGGATGGATCTTGGGAAAAATAAAATAGAGTTCCAGTATTAGTAATTTGCACAAAATACGTTACTAGGTTCTTTACATGCATTACTAGATTAGTGCGAAAAAAATGTAGAAACGTGGTAAACCAAGCCACGACAAAACAAGTATGATGCACGTGATGGGGGCTTTTGATGTCGACTAAAGTTCTAACGGCCTGAAGGTTCCCGACGATACCATAGAATGGTCCAAAAAGTGTCGTAAAGCGACCACCTATTCCTTCCCACGAACTCAGGCCACTTTCCAACCATTTACATAGGCAAATGATTGAATCATGTCGGCTGAATCCACTTATCAGAATGGGGGCCAACCGTCCGGCTAGCTTTAAGGGTTCGAGCGGGTTGGGTTTCGAGAACATTACCCAGGACTCGTGTCCTAGGGTGTCCTTACTCCCCGTCCTAAACTTATTTGGTAAGGCGACCCTTGGGTGTAGGGCCTATGCATGCAATGCGTATGACAGTTGACCAAAGCAATAACAAATAGTCACGAAAATAGTTTATTAAAGCAAGTAAAAAAACAAACACCTTAAAAAAAAATCGGCTTCGACCCTACTAGTCCCCAGTGGAGTCGCCAAACTGTCGCACCCCCTTTTTTCGTTGAAAACGAGTTTAAGGTTCGGGACGAATGCTAAGCATAAATGGATGCTTCGCATAATACAATGAAGTCGCCACCCTAATTTCTAAGGTTTAGGGAACCTAAGCGTCATGGCATAAAATAAAAAACTAAGGCACAATTGGTCTAAACCAAAGAACGAAGGTTCGAGGTCGTTTTATAGACTTGGGAAGGTGTTAGGCACCCAAGTCACATCCTTAAAAAGGTTACCGGTTATAAAGTGAGGTGTTTGTTATGTTTAATATTTTTGACACGAAAATAAATAATCGAAGCATGTCAACCAATTCTTCCCACGAACTCAAGTCACTTTCCAATCATTTACATAGGCCAATGATTGGATCATGTCAACAGAGTCCGCTTACCGACTTGGGACACTTTCTGATTATTTAACATTTTTAGCACGATTTGGCCCTCAAAGGTGACGTTACATCTTAGCATATTTCGTTGGGACATGTTATTTCCGGTCGGGACACGAAGGACGGGGTTACCATTTGTTCATTATGCTAGAGCGGACGTTCCCCCTTTTCATCGAGCCATGCATGATTAATTAATTAATTACTAAGTGATCCTAACATGGATAATACTAACATCGTACATTTTCGTGAATGCAAATAACTGTGTGGGATTTGAAGCCACCATGCTCACATATCAATATATAGCAATTAATTTCATGGTATAAACAAAGCGAGTGATTTAAACATGTAAGCATGTGAGTTGATTTTATCATGCAAGCAATTATAGGTTTTTTAGCATTTTTAAATAACATGTACACAAGCAATATTTACGAAAAACCTTGAATAAATAAAAGAGACTTAGAAGGGGCGTACTTGCGTTGCGTGATCTTGATCTACCTCGCAAATTGAAAGTATTAGCGAGGGTTTTGAAAATAATAAATAAGAAAAGCGCATGCAAAATATTTATTTAATTTATGACAAATAGGCAATTAATTAAATAAACATGGCATAAACAAATTAATTAAAGCATGCAAGCATTTAATTAAATAAAACATGGCATAAACGAATTAATTACAACATGTATTTAATTTAAACAAACATGGCATAAGTAAATTAATTACAACATGCATTTAATTAAATAAACATGGCATAAACAAATTAATTAAAGCATGTAAGCATTCAATTAAATACAACATGGTATAAACGCATTATTTAAATCATGTAATACGAGCATACAAGTTATTCATGGAATATTAGTATGAAAATTGTTCATGGCATATACGAAACAAATTATACATGGCATACGAAAATTATACATGGCATACGAAAATTATGCATGGCATACGAAATAAATTATACATGGCATACGAAAATTATACATGGCATATAAGAAAATAAGCGGGCCCTACAAGGGATTTTTGGACATTGCCAATCCCAAATTTTAATTTAAAACAAAGTATTTAAAGCATGTAAAAATTATGAGAAATTAAACACGAAAGTTTTACGAAAAATTAACCGTACGCATACGAATTTCAAATGGGTCGGGCCCACTACCTTTGTTAAAACAGTGGCTGGGCTTGGGATGAAATCAAGCCCAACCCTCATTTAAAAACCAAGATGGGCTTGTGACAAACTTAAGCCCATCACCATTGCAATTTCCCTTTTCCCGTCATCACCTTTCTTCCTCTCTTCTTCTTCTCCAAGCAGCCGGCCACCATGGCCAACTCAGGTGAGACTCAACTCTTGGAACTCGACCAAACCAACTCAACTGAAACCAGTAGCATAGCAGCAATTCAGGGCAGCAAGAATAGCAAGAAAATAAAATGAAAACAGTGGTGTTTTTAACAAGTGAAAAACAAGTTATTTAACATGCATATATGACTATTAATTAGCCTAGACATCATACAATCAAATTGAGGCAAGGGAAATAAAATTGGCATGAAAACTAAGCATGTGAGGCAAGTTTTAGCAATTTATTCATGCATTATGAGCAAAAACAAAAATTAAAGAGAGTTTAGAGAGAGAGAGCTTAAACATGCATATATGGCTATTAATTAGCCTAGAGGTTATACAATCAAATTGAAGTAAGGGAAGTGTAATTAGCAAGTAAACTAAGCATGTGAGGCAAGTTATAGCAATTTATTTCCACACTACATGCAAAAACGAAAATTAAAGAGAGTTTAGAGAGAGAGCTTACCTCTCCGGGAGAGCAATTTTAGCCAAGAAGGTAGTGCAAGAAATGGAGGTTGAGAGGAGGATTTGGTGCCCTTAATTTGTTGGATGAAGCTTGCTATTTGTAGAGAAAAAATCAAGGTGGAGTCGGTTGGTTGTGTGGGTGAAAATTGACGAGGGATATTTTGGGAGGGTGATGATGAGCTAGGGTAGGGAAGCTTGTGGCCAAGTGATGAGCAAGTTTGATTGTGTGGCTAGGTGGTGAGCAAGGCAAGCTGGAGCTGTGCTGGAGGGTAAGAACAAAGTGGTGGAGGATTTACATGCATTTATGTAGAGTTTATCCCATTTTTGGACACGAACGGGATATTTCATGTACGAGCGAAATCGTACGAAAGTGAAAATAAATCCGAGCTGACGGTACAACTATGTGTAGAAAAATAAGGCAAGAAGACTAATATATAGTGAAGAAATGCGAAAGTTGATTTAACGTATTTATTTTCTCTTTCGGAAGTGTCAAAACGTTCGCGCGCAAAATAAATGTCCTTACGACAAAAATTGAACGAAACTGAATGCGGTGGCGTGAAAGAGAAAATTAGCACGTAATTATCAAATAAAGAAATAACGCGTTCGACCCTCGGTCCCGGGAAACTTACTCGGGATCGAAAGAAGTTTGCAAAAAGACAATTAAAAGTACGAAAAAAATAAAAAAAGGCACGAAATGACACGAAATATTAAACAAACTAGCCTAGGACCAAGAATCGACAAAAAATTGATCTAGACAAGCTATTAAACGTGATAAGCATAAAATTATGTAAATGTGACAAAAAAAAGTGGTCAAAAATCGGGTAGCAACAGGTAGCAACAATGTCACTTATGAAGGGTTTAACAACCTTGACCGATTTTCGAAGCCACCAAAATTAATATATAAAACTTGCAGTCAGATGCACAATAAAATTGTGTATAGTGGTACAGGGTCGAACTCAAGGACTAGGGGTAGACGCTTAATGCTGTGTATGACTAAGGACATCAAACCAAATAAGTAACAATGGAGGGGGGGGGGGGGGGGGGGGGTTAGGTCCTCTAGTTTTCTTCGTACAAGAAACTACCCCAAGGTACGTTTATGGGATAGTCTTGACACTTTGTCGTCCTCCATGGTACATTTATGGAGACAATACTCAAAGGCCCATTAAGAAGAGGAAAGACACACCTAGGGCTTGACACTCAGTACGTTCGAGGCACTACCCTAATTACTTGTTTAACCTAGTCAGATTGGACCAGCGACCTGATGACTCTGATCTAGTTGTCTACTTTACCCTGTAGCCTCACGCTAGTTATTACTACAGAGATGACTTTAATCGCCTAGGCCTAGTTACTAGTTGATCAGGCTTGTAAACAACCCTAGGTGAATTGGCAAGCAATCGTTAAACAAATAAATACAAACCAGATGTTGCTACCCGATTTTGGATTTTAAATTTTTTTCATTTGTCGCGTTCTTACCATCAATTTTTCAAAAATCGTGCTTCTATTTATTTTCCTCCAACTGTTGTTTATTTTTACATTTAATGTCGTTTAAGTTTTATTTCATACTTTTTTCGCATCTTTATCACTTTTTCCGTTCGAACCCGTATCGGTTCCCGAGTCAAATTCTCGAAGCCAATGGTTGAACAACTTTGGTCATTGGCTACTTAATTTTTATTATTTTTCTAACTAGCACTATCTCTTTGCATTTTGTACAATTTTTATTTTAGCATTTTCTTACGCTCGAACTTTTATCGCTTGCAAGCAATTTTTTTATCGAACTGCAATGAACCTTTCATCGCTCACTGTATGTTAATTATTTCAGCCTATTTTATTCTACATTTTAGCATTTTTGGTTCGAGTTTTTATCCATTTTCAGGCGAAATTGCCCGTACCATTGGCTCGAACCAATAAATAAATACTGATAATAATTTGTCTTCTGCCGAGGGATGTATGACGGAGCAGCTCCTCTCAGGTCAGTGTGCGCGACGGTCCACGATACCTGCAATGCGCCGGAGGGGTCTCCGGCGGAAACACTCCGATGCTTAAGTCAGTATGGGTACTGAATTTGGCAGAGTTTAGGCCAGTTAAGTCCGCTTACCTGCCTCCTTTGTGGGGGAGGTATTTATAGAAGAAAGGGGCGTTCCCGCCCATGTAAACGAGTATGTAGCTATCGCTAGCGTTAGGGTATGTGGTTCGCCCTTATCGTGATACGCTACCTTGGCGGTAGGTGTGTAGGTAGGTATTGCCACGGTAGGATACTGGCCGGAGCGTTAACCCTGACGTGTGGTTTCCTCTGGGGGTGAGATAACTCCTTGAGCCATCCACGAGGTCCGTGAGAGGAGCCGGTAGGGCATCGTTAGCCCTCGTGGCGTTAGCCTTTGGGGAAGGTAGCAATCTTGTCCCTATCGTGGTGGTGCGAAACAGTAGCTATGTCTCTTCTCACCGGGTGATTGACGAAAATACCCTTTCTTTTAGGTGAATTGTTATCATAAGCCCAACTGAAAATGAGCCCGAGTGTTTAACAAGGGCTAACGTCCCTTTTCTTACAGAGAGTCCCTCTAAGTACCGGGGCGGTTTTGCCTCAGAAGATGGTCCTGATGGTTTTTTGTCAGAATCTATAAATCAGAGGTTTCTCTGTGCCAGTTTCTTCGCATTTTTCACGTTCTTTCTTTTCATATTCTGCCATGGATGAACTGACTCGCAATTTCCTGATCTCTAAAACTCTGACCCTGAAGAATCTTACTGAGGGTGATATCGGCTTCCTGGAGAGGATGATCACCAAGACCTCCGAGGATGTCCTGGAGTTGCAGGGGGTGCTAACCCCTATTTTGTCTAGGCAGCTGGGAATAACTCTGAAGGATTTTAGTCCCCTAGAGAGTTTGGCAAAACTGGCCACTGTCAGTGCTCACCTTGATGTGGTGGCCTCGATGCTGCAGCAAAGGAAAGATCTGCTGGCCTGCTGTCTAAAGGGCATGAGAGCTTGCTCTTCCGAGCTGACTTCTGTCGCTGACGCTTTAAGGGAGGTTCCCGTTGTGCCAGGGGAAGATGATGCGGGGTCCAATATCTGACCGCTGGCTTTGCTTCTTCTCGTTGTTTTTCTTATGTTTCTTGTATATATTTGAACGCTAAGGCCACCTGGCCATAAATAAATAACTGTCTCTGCTTTTTCCCAAGTCTTCTCTTTTTTCCTGCTTGGTTGCTTGCTTTATTGGTTGGAAATATTTGTCATGAGCCCAACTGAAAATGGGTCTTCCTCGGGACCTTGTATTTCAGTGGTCGTGTTCAGGGAATCAGAAATAAATGATCTGTCTTGACTGTTACAGGGCCGTCGTTTCAGTGGTAGGTGGTTGGGCGGTTCTTTGGTGCCCTTTTGATGCGAATCCACGCATCCAGGTGCCTTTACCGCCAGCTGGTCCAATGACTCGAGCCAGGGCTCAAAAGCTTCAAGACCGATTGTCATCTCTCATTCACAAAGAGCTGGAATCTGAGATGACAAGTGAGAAAGCTACACTGAGAGAGAAGACAACAAGAGTGGTGAATCTTCTCACTTTCGGCTTGACCGATGTTCTGTCTGATAGAAATGGCATGGAGCCGATTCACGCAAACGACACTTGACCGTTTTCATCGAAACGGTATTTGTCCGATTCAAAACAATCGGCACTTACCGTTTGGGTCAAAACGGCACTTATCCGTTTCACTTAGCAGTTGCCGATTCTATCATCTATCGCGCATGCCGATTGCTATACCCGTTCCGCGTCACACCTGTCTGCTCTTTGTTGATAAACGACTCCTGTCTGTTTCGCCTCTCCTGGAGTTGACGCGCGTTGATTGACCCTTTTGAGAGAGAAGACAACAAGAGTGGTGAATCTTCTCACTTTCGGCTTGACCGATGTTCTGTCTGATAGACAGCATGGAGCCGATTCACGCAAACGGCACTTGACCATTTTCATCGAAACGGTATTTGTCCGATTCAAAACAATCGGCACTTACCGTTTGGGTCAAAACGGCACTTGTCCGTTTCACTTAGCGGTTGCCGATTCTATCATCTGTCGCGCATGCCGATTGCTATACCCGTTCTGCGTCACACCTATCTGCTCTTTGTTGATAAACAGCTCCTGTCCGTTTTGCCTCTCCTGGAGTTGACGCGCGTTGACTGACCCTTTTAAGCAAGGCTGCGACCTTCTATTTATTTAGTTTAATTAATTAAATAGATACTTTAATTAATTAGTTAAGTGTTCTACTTTATTTATTATTCCTATTTTGGAATTAGGGTTTACTTGTAACCATTATATAAGAAGCCACTTGGCCTCCTTAGAAACTTGGCTGTTATTTGATAAATTGAGATATTCTCTTCAATCTCCGCCCCTTGTTCAAGTCGGTTGAACCTTGTTCTTCTTGAGTCCGCCATACTTGAGTCGTATACAAGTAAATCTTGGAATTGCATCCTACTTGTTGTTTATCTTCTTGTTCGGACTTTGGTTGGCTGTTGCCTAGCGTTCAGCAGGTCTTAGTTGTGCAAGTTTATCGTTCACAAGGACCCTCTCTTGTTCGGATTTTGGTTGGCTGTTGCTTAGCGTTCAGCAGGTCTTAATTGTGCAAGTGAGTTCTATCTATTCTATCTATTCCGCAGGAAATCCATCTTTGAACAAAGATCAAAATTGGTGCTACGCATCCTAAGGAACCAGGATCGTATCAGTTGGTAGCGGAGCTTAAGGTGTTCAAAGATTGGTAAGTATCTTTATTTGTTTCAAGTTTTCTTTGTTGAAATCGGTATATCGTTCTACTCCATTCAAAACCGATTTCTTTGCTGTGCTTGGTTCGTTTATGTGCAAATTCTAGTCAGTTGTCGAAATTGATTTTTAAAGTATAGCTCTTGAAGTCCGATTTGGGTGATTTTGGTCTTGTTGGAAAGCTGTGCTTGCGAGGTTTCTGAATCAAAAAGAATCAGTCGATTCGGATAATGGAGTAAAAAGTTACGATCGTTTCATTGAACTGGGATTTGTGAATTCAAAAAAAATAAAAAAAAATAAATTTATACAAGGAAGCAGTACAAAAAGTTGCTTTGATCCGTTTCAGTAGCAAAAAGAAAAACAATTTGTGTTTTTAGATCCCACATCCGTTCAAAATTTGGGAATCCCATGAGCAATCAATTGTTAAACCTACTTTAAAGTTGGCACTTTTAAACTTTATTCTAAAAGTAGAGGGCAACCCATCCTTCCACTTTGTCTTGTCCCGCACCCACTACCTTTTTGTTTGGAATATTCTCTATTTTTGTCTTCCACTTTCTAAAAGGCAAATCTTAGTTTATTCTTTCACCCATGCAACGTGAACTATACAATATTAAATCAGAGGTTAATTTTATTTGAGTCCGTTCGAGTCAAATAGAGCTTTTCTTTGATTCTTTAATATTGTTTCCTACTCCACTTGTTATTTGTTTAATTGATTGATTTTGCAATTAATCAAATACCAAGTATCCCGTTTTGTTTGAAGCTAGTTTTCTTTGAGAGTCTTCTTGGAAGCTTTCCTTTGGATTCTTGAGTCTCACTAACGCTTGAACATTGCAGGAGATTTTGAGAGAAATTGTGAGCTTATTAGAGTGTTAAACACGAGAGTAAACACGTGAGGGAGCGCTAGGATAGTGCAATTTTACATTTTATTTTGTGTTGTGAATTTCAGGTGATTTTTAGATGTCTCGAGAAGGAGTGCCACATCCCGATTTGTCGGTCATGTTGGCTAACATAACGGAACAGCTCAGAACCATGACTGAACGGCAATTGACTGCCGATGCTAGGATGGCTCAGGTTGAAGCATTAGCCACTATAAACCCGAACCCTAGAGCAGAGGAGGACCGACGTGACGGACGTATGAGCGATCTGTCCGAAGAGGATGACAACGCCCGTCGACCACGTGATATGAATCGGCGGCGTGATTTTGGCAACGTCCCACCCAGGAGACTTGCTAGACGTGGACCACAAGTTCCACAACCTGATCTGGAAGAAGAACCTGACGGGGGAGGAGGATGGATATATGCTCGGGACGGCCTGAGAGGGGAGAGAAGGAATGATCGGGATGGTAGAAGAGATCGGGATGAAGACCGATTAGATGCTAATCTCAACAGCATCAAAATGAAAATACCTCCGTTTGAGGGTACTGACGACCCTGATGCTTTCCTGACCTGGGAACGGAAGGTAGATGCTATCTTCCTATGTCATAATTATTCAGAGATTAAAAAGGTTCAGCTCGCAGCAGTTGAATTCAGTGGATATGCTAGTCATTGGTGGGAGCAGTTCAATCTGAAAAGAACAACTGTTCTTGCTGGTCCGATTGTTACTTGGGGTGAGATGAAACAGGCAATGAGACAACGATTTGTACCGTTACACTTTCACCGTGAGCTGCACCAACGGCTTCAAACTTTGAAGCAGGGCAGTAAGGGGGTTGGAGCCTATTTTAATGAGATGGAGATTGCTCTAGCTCAAGCAAGGATTACTGAGGAACCTGAGGTCACAATGGCTCGGTTCATGGCCGGGTTGAATACAAATATTGCCGATGCATTGGAGCTGACTCAATACAACACTCTTGAGGAGATGCTTCATATGGCTCAAAAGATTGAGAAACATAGGAAAGCTAGGAGTTCCTATAAGTCTACTGGATCGACGCCTTGGAAGAAGACGTCTTGGACTAAGGACGACAAAACGGTTCCTGCCGTTTCGAAGGGATCTACTAGTGCCGTTATTCCTTCCAAAACGGCTACCACAAAGCCTTATACTCCACCAGTGGATCGCGCCACCACTAAAGACATTGTGTGTTTCAAGTGCAACGGCCGAGGGCATAAGAAATCAGAATGCCCAAATAAAAGAGTCTTTATCATCAGGCCGAATGGAGAGGAAGAATCGGATGATGATAAGGGGGAATCGGAACCAGAGGGAGATGGTTGTGCCGATTCGGATGGTGACTGTCAGAACGGTGAGCAGGTTCATCTGCTTGTTGTCCGTCGGAATCTCAGTGTGCAAGCCACAGAGGAAGTGTGTGACGAGGAACAACGGATAAATCTGTTCCATACCCGTGGGGTAATCGACAAGAAGGGTTGTTCCATCATCATTGACAATGGCAGCTGCACCAATTGCGCGAGTTGGATGATGGTTGATAAACTGGGCTTACCAACGATAAAACATCCGAAGCCATATCAACTTCACTGGATGACCGATGAAGCCGGTGTCAAGGTGAATCGGCAGGTACTTGTCAATTTCCGTATCGGCAAATACCAGGATGAAGTCCTTTGTGATGTGGTTCCCATGCAAGCAAGTCATATTATTCTTGGCAGACCATGGCAGTTTGATAGAGACGCGACCCATGAGGGCAAACGGAATCTCTATAAGTTGGTAAAGGATGGCCGAAAATTCACCTTAGCCCCGTTGTCACCAGCAGAAGTATGTGAAGATCAGCAATGGCTTGCTAAGTCTTATGCTGAATATGAAATTACAAAACAGATTGAGAGAGAAAAAGAAGGTTTGCGTATGCCCAATAAAGAGAGAAACAATGAGTGTGTGAGCCTTCAACATTCGCATGAAAACAGTAAGCATGCAGAGGGAGAGTGTAAACATTCGCACGAAAAGAGTAAGCGTGCTGAGAGTGGCATTGAGGGAAAAGGAGAGGCAAATAAAAAGAAATTGAGTGTATATGCCAAAGGGAGCGAAGTGAGGAGAGCTATGATTTTTCAACAAAATTGTTTTGACGCAAGCCGTCCTATTCTTTTAATGCGTTTTTGCTCTTATTGTTTGACATCGGATGGAACGGAACGGCTACATACCGTTCCGATTCGTATTTCTTCTCTCTTGCAGGAATTTGGAGACGTACTGCCCGAAGAGATGCTGCCTGGCTTACCTCCGATCCGCGGCATAGAACATCAGATCGACTTTGTTCCTGGATCGGCAATCCCACATCGGCCAGCTTACCGATCCAATCCAGAGGAAACCAAAGAACTGCAACGGCAAGTGGACGATTTGCTTGCGCGTGGGTATGTCCGGGAGAGCCTGTCTCCATGTGCCGTTCCAGTCATTCTAGTTCCAAAGAAAGATGGATTTTGGCGCATGTGTGTTGATTGTCGAGCAGTCAACAAAATCACTGTAAAGTATCGTCATCCTATTCCTAGATTAGATGATATGTTAGATGAATTAAGTGGTAGTAAGTTATTTTCAAAAATTGATTTAATGAGTGGCTACCACCAAATTCGTATGAAAGAAGGGGATGAATGGAAAACTGCTTTTAAAACTAAGTATGGTTTATATGAATGGATGGTTATGCCGTTTGGCCTAACTAATGAACCATGTACTTCGGCACATAATTGGCAAATTTGTTGTAGTTTATTTTGATGATATTTTAATCTATAGCAAATCCTTTGATGAGCATGTTTTACATCTTAAGGAAGTTTTTCTAACACTTCGTGAACATAAACTATATGCTAAACCTAGTAAGTGTTCATTCGCAATGGAACAAGTTGGTTTTCTTGGTTTTATTGTGAGTGCAGATGGTGTTCAAGTGGATGAAGAAAAGATCCGCGCGATTCGGGAATGGCCGACACCGAAGGCCGTTACCGATGTGAGATCATTCCATGGATTGGCGAGCTTCTATCGGCGTTTTGTCAAGGATTTTAGCACCATAGCCGTTCCATTAAATGACTTGACGAAAAAAATGTTATTTTCAGGTGGGAACAACCACAGGAGGAAGCGTTTGCTACCCTCAAGAATCGGCTCTGCTCTGCTCCAGTACTCACGTTGCCGGACTTCAGCAAGGCGTTTGAGATAGAGTGTGATGCCAGCTGGTTGGGAATCGGTGCCGTTCTGATGCAAGAGAAACGACCGATTGCCTTTTTCAGTGAAAAGCTCAAGGATGCTCAACTCCGGAATCCGACCTATGACAAGGAGTTCTATGCTCTTGTCCAAGCGTTGGAGACTTGGCAACATTACCTGATGCCGAGGGAGTTCATCATCCACACCGACCATTTGAGCTTGAAATACCTCAAGGGACAAGGGAAGCTGAATCGGAGACATGCCGTCTGGATGGAATTTATTGAGGCTTTCCCTTATCACATTCAATACAAGCAAGGTAAAGAGAATGTTGTTGCTGATGCTTTATCACGCAGGTACGCGTTAATTACTTCTCTTAATGCCAAGTTGCTTGGATTTTCGCACATTATAGAACTCTATGCTGCCGATTCTGATTTTGGTGACATTTATTTGCATGGTGTTTCTATTTCTGGTTCTAAATTCTATAAGCATGAGGGTTATTTGTTTAAAGGTAAACATTTATGTATTCCTCACTGTTCTCTTCGTGAATTACTTGTGCATGAAGCCCATAGTGGTGGTTTGATGGGTCACTTTGGCGTGACTAAAACTTTGGATGTGTTACATGATCACTTTTATTGGCCTCACATGAAGCGTGATGTAGTGCGCATCATTGCTAGATGTTTAATTTGTCGTAGAGCCAAGTCTAAATCTGCTGGTCATGGCGAATACATGCCGTTACCTATTCCTTCCCATCCTTGGACCGATTTGTCCATGGACTTTGTCGTTGGCCTGCCTCGGTCTAAGAACGGAAAGGATAGTGTCTTTGTTGTGGTGGACAGATTTTCGAAAATGTCCCATTTTATTCCATGTTCTACTACTTGTGATGCTACTCAGATTGCTGATTTATTCTTTCGTGAAGTAGTCCGTTTGCATGGTGTTCCTTTGACTATTGTAAGTGATAGAGATACTAAGTTCCTTAGTCATTTTTGGCGTGTTTTATGGAAAAAGCTTGGTACCCGATTGTTATATTCCACTTCTTATCACCCACAAACGGATGGTCAAACTGAGGTTGTGAATCATACGCTTGGTTCACTTTTATGCACGTTAGTTCGTAAGCATGTTTCTACTTGGGTTGATCATTTACCGTTTATTGAATTTGCTTACAACCGTGCTGTTCATTCTACTACTCATTACTCACCGTTTGAACTTGTGTATGGATTTAATCCTAGAACTGTTTTGGATTTAACTCCTTTACCGTTGAGTGATGTTGTAAGCTTAGATGGTGCACAGAAGGCTGATTTTGTCAAGCAATTACATGCTAAGGCAAAATAGAACATTGAGCGAATGAATGAGAAGCTGATGCAGAAACGGAACGATGGCCGACGGCTAGTGACGTTCCAGGTGGGCGATTGGGTCTGGTTGCATATGCGCAAGGAGCGTTTTCCTGACCAACGCCGCGGCAAGCTATCTCCTAGAGGAGACGGACCGTTCCAGATTGTTGAGAAGATCAACAACAATGCCTACAAACTGGCTTTGCCGAGTGAGTATGGTGCCGTTAGCTCTACTTTTAATGTTTCTGACTTAGTCCTGTTTGATACAGATGACGAGTATGGACTTGCTGATGATGCCGATTCGGATTCGAGGGCGAATCCTTCCGAAGGGGGAGGGAATGATGCGAATCCACGCATCCAGGTGCCTTTACCGCCAGCTGGTCCAATGACTCGAGCCAGGGCTTAAAAGCTTCAAGACCGATTGTCATCTCTCATTCACAAAGAGCTGGAATCTAAGATGACAAGTGAGAAAGCTACACTGAGAGAGAAGACAACAAGAGTGGTGAATCTTCTCACTTTCGGCTTGACCGATGTTCTGTCTGATAGAAACGGCATGGAGCCGATTCACACAAACGACACTTGACCGTTTTCATCGAAACGGTATTTGTCCGATTCAAAACAATCGGCACTTACCGTTTGGGTCAAAACGGCACTTGTCCGTTTCACTTAGCGGTTGCCGATTCTATCATCTGTCGCGCATGCCGATTGCTATACCCGTTCCGCGTCACACCTGTTTGCTCTTTGTTGATAAACGGCTCCTGTCCGTTTCGCCTGTCCTGGAGTTGACGCGCGTTGACTGACCCTTTTAAGCAAGGCTGCGACCTTCTATTTATTTAGTTTAATTAATTAAATACATACTTTAATTAATTAGTTAAGTGTTCTACTTTATTTATT
Source organism: Viola odorata (assembly GCA_963691705.1). Classification (NCBI taxonomy): domain Eukaryota; kingdom Viridiplantae; phylum Streptophyta; class Magnoliopsida; order Malpighiales; family Violaceae; genus Viola; species Viola odorata. Next base: position 33,686,263 of record OY829542.1, read on the forward strand.
ATTCCTATTTTGGAATTAGGGTTTACTTGTAACCATTATATAAAGAGCCACTTGGCCTCCTTAGAAACTTGGCTGTTATTTGATAAATTGAGATATTCTCTTCAATCTCCGCCCCTTGTTCAAGTCGGTTGAACCTTGTTCTTCTTGAGTCCGCAATACTTGAGTCGTATACAAGTAAATCTTGGAATTGCATCCTACTTGTTGTTTATCTTCTTGTTCGGACTTTGGTTGGCTGTTGCCTAGCGTTCAGCAGGTCTTAGTTGTGCAAGTTTATCGTTCACAAGGACCCTCTCTTGTTCGGATTTTGGTTGGCTGTTGCTTAGCGTTCAGCAGGTCTTAATTGTGCAAGTGAGTTCTATCTATTCTATCTATTCCGCAGGAAATCCATCTTTGAACAAAGATCAAAATTGGTGCTACGCATCCTAAGGAACCAGGATCGTATCACCTTTGATTGGTGCGTTCAACGAGCAGATGTGCCTGTGGCGGATCGGATTCTGTAATTGCAGTTATTTTTCCCAAGCGTCTTAATTGATTTTTCAGGGATCGAAGTGCTTACTCGGCTATATAAGGGAGTTTGGTTTCCTTTTCCTGTTCATCTTCATCCTTTTCCTTTTTTTTTGCTTTTGCAGGTCACATGGAAGATTTTTATTTCTTTAGTTCCATGGATCGCGACTCCTTGCCGACTCCCCCGACTTCGCCGGACTCAGATCATCCCCCTCCTTCACCACCATAGAGGCCTCCGGTCCGCCGAAAGGGTCGTAAGAGGCAGGGGAGACGGACTTCCAAGACGCCCTTCGCGACTTTGGCTTCTTCTGGTTCTGCTATCCAAGAGGGTGGCAAACGTTTTTCTTCCCCTGATTGCTCGCTGAACGAGGATTTTCCCACCAGTGCTGGTGCGGGATTGGCAGATTCGAGTGTCAAAGGAAAGTCAGGCCCGTCAGGGTCCTGCCCAGAAAGGGAGGCAGACCAGCCTGTCCCGAATGCTGACGGGAAGATGCCATTCCTTGATGATGACGGGGTTTATCACCATGGCATTTACTGGCCTGATGAGGATTAGCTATTTTGCGTTGTACCCGCCTATTGGCGTTTTATGAATAAAATGATGCTTTTCTGCCTTTCCTTTGTTGTCGTTATTTCCGTTAGCCTGCTGGTTCTTGTTGACAGCTAACGCAAGCGGTTGGCCTGACTGAGGCAATCGCTTCGCGGTTACTCTGACTGGGTCAACACTGTCGCCCTTTTGGGGAGTCTCGACAAATAACTTCTCTTTTTTTAAATTTCTTTAATGCGCTTCCACGTGGCCAACTTCTTTTACACGCGTCTTCGCCCGATTGGTGACTCAATTAATGCGGTGGCATTTTTATCCTTTAAGAAGGGCTATTCTCCAATTTCTCAAAACTTTTGCCCTCACTTCGAATTTTCCTTTTTGTCTTCCTTCGTCTTCTTCTCCGAATACCTTTTCGGCCGCTTGTCACTGTCCGCCGATTTCTCTGCGATTCTTCTCCTTTAAGGTATCAATTCGTCCCTTCTCAGATTTCCTTTTTTGTTGGTTTGCTATGGCTAGGAATAGACCTCGCCAGATTATCTCTAGGCCCATGGATCCCGAGGTCGCCCAATCAGCGAGCATTTTTACCTGCGATGTGGTTCTGAAAGCCGAATTGGAGGAACATGGTATTACCTTTCCTCCTGGGCATGAGCCTTCTATTCCTGGAAGTGATATGCGGCTTCACAATCTAGCGTGGGGCCACAGTAGGCTTCTTTATTTTAAAATGTTCCTTTATGGTTTCCGCTTTCCCGTTCATGAGTCGATATTAACTCTGCTGCGGGAGTATAGCCTTAATCCTGCCCAGATAACTCCTTCCTCTTGGTGTGCGGTTTATGCTTTTCTTCGCGCTTGCGAGTTGAAGAACATTTTTACCCCATCTATCAATTTGTTTCGCAAATTCTTTAGCATGATTTGCCACAATTGTTTAATCGAGATTACTCCCCGGTGGGATGATGCGCTCGTGCAGTCGTTTTGGCAACGTTTTCTCGGCTTCAAGAAGGTTGTAGCTGATTGGAAGAGCAACTTCTTTATTCTGGAGCTACCGTCATGTTTGTGGCGTATCAATTTCAATCAGGAACTGATAGGCCCCGTTTGGACGAATCCCGCGATTTTGTCCAGAACTGAGTTGGACCAGGCTAACGCTTTGTTAGACGAGAATACCCACTACCGCATTCGTGCCTTTGCTCTGTTCAAACCTTTGGAAGAGTGCATTATGGGTGAGCTTATTTCTTTCCATATTTTCTTTACTTTGGTCCTCGCATGCTTTGTTTGCTATAAGAAGCTAACGGTTGATTCCCAGGTGACACTGGTACTCCTCTGAACGTAATGCCGCTTCAAACTTTACCAGCCTCGCCTTCAGCCGAGGGCTCTAGTCGGGGTGGCATTCCTCCTCCGAGGAAGAGAACTAAGACGGTTGCCCGGGGAGGGCGAAGGCCCGTTAGCTCTGTGCGAACTTCTCGCTTTGTGGAAAATTGGCTACCGGAGCGTCGCAAGGGGACGAACTCCAGCCCTGTCGCAACGACGGTAATTACTAGCGATGATGAAGATGCGGATGCTAAGTCAGACCTTTGCCACGCTTCTTCCCTTGCTGCTTCCCAGCGTCGGAAAAAACTTCGAGTGGCCACTAACGGACAAGCTACCGGGACATCTCCTGTGGATGTGGCAACTGTTTCTACGCCTGCTGTTTCGTCTGAGGCAGGCGCCTCTCAGCCAACGGAAGCCGCTGAGGCGTTGGAAAAAACTTGTTCTACTAAGGGAGAGGGCCTACCTATGGAATGTCCTCCTCCCATATCTGACGCTCCCGATTCTCCAATTGCTCATTGTATTCCTGACGTAGTGGTCACACCTCCTGTGGTGGATTCGACTGCTGAGCTACCGCCTATGGTTACTCCACAACTGTTTTTTACTCCTTTCAAGAGTACTTTTTCTCAGGGCTCTTCTCCACCTCCCTCGATCAATCTTGGTCCTGACGGGGTCCTGGCCTACCGTATGAATCTTGCAGGGTTTTACTTTGATGCCCTTCGCGCTGTCGGGGTTCCCCAACCTTTTTCTCGAGATGAGTTTACTGCACCCTTGATAGGAGAGATGCTGAGTTCCAAAAAGGAGAAAGAGGAATTTCTTCAACTCCCTCGGCACGCTTTCGCCATGTTCTGAATGATTCTCTGGACTTCTTCCGTCATCTGAATTATCAATTCGAAATTCACGATCGCGAGTCACGTAATTTTTCCAGCGCATTGTGTGTTGCGAGGGTGCAGCTTGAAAAGGCGGTGGAGCACTCTAGGTTGCTGACGCGTCTTTGCGAATCGTCCCAAATAGAATTGGACAGAGAAAAATCTATCGGGAAAGCCAAGGTAGAGGTTCTGGAGGCAGAATTGGCGCTAGAAAAGAAGAAAAATCTCTTTCTCCGTGAAGAGATACTTGCTCGAGATGAGGAGTCTGCTCGGGCGCCATTAAAGGAAGAGTTATGGAGAAAGAGGGTTCTGGAGGCCTTCGTTTCTGGATTTGCGGCCCGTTTCAAAGGTAACCCTTCGGATCCGGCCCAGGTAGCTGATTACATATCTATCGTGATGGGTGAGATTAGCAAAGGTGGCAACGGTTCTTCTGACCCTTCGAGGGAGAGAACCTAATGCTAGAGATGGTGCCTGGGCCTTTCCTTGTTTTTCTTGTTGTTGTCTCCTCTTTTGTTATTTCTTGAAAACCATTCGAACATTGTTTCTCTTGTAATAATGCTAACGCTTTGTATCCTTTGTCGTACTGTATGATTCATCATGATATTACCGTTATTCCTTCTTTATCTTCTTTGTATCATCGCGCCGTTTGGCAAGGCCAGCGCTGCTTTTTATGTTTTTTAATCAATCCCTCTGTCCCTCATTTAATGCGACTTGAAGGGTAATGATGAAAGAAGACACGTGTCCTTCCATAGAGAGGCGTTTGGAGCAGGCGTCTCCTAGGGAGTTGCGAATGCAGAAGCGTTTCATTCTTATTTCAAATTTGCACCTTCTGGCGCGTGCCTTACTTTATGACGCGCTACTTCGCCACGTGTCTGCTGCTGACTGGTCGCCCTTTCAGGGTTATATCTATTGTTTCTTCTACCCCCTTTTTCTTTTTCCATCTTTCCCTTATACGCTATTACGTCTTTGGATAAATACTTTGCGCCGCTCTCTCTTTCTGGTTCAAGACTCCTCGCATTCTCTTTCACGAAGGTACAAGGTACACGTCCTTTTTCTTTTCTCTTTGTTTCTTCCTTGTTAGCCATGGCTAGAACTAAGAAATCCTCTGAAGAAGGAGACCCTCAAAGGTCCTCCGAGGAAGAAGTAATTGATACTACTCCCACTTCTCTGTACACGCTGCCCTTAATTAACCGCAGACTTGCTGGGTTTTCTGCGCGATTTCCCAAGGAATATCCCGTGCATCCTGCTTCTGAGTCGCTTCGACTGAACAGCATTTTGCCTGGAAATAGTAGAATGTTGTATGCTAAGCTCTTCGATCACGGGTTTCGTCTCCCTCTTGACCCGCTCGTAAAATTGTTGTTGGTTGATTCTGATTTGGCTCCGGCTCAATTGAGTCCTAACGCAATCTGCGTTGTTAGTGCTTTTGCCGCCCTGTGCCGTTTCAAGGGAATAGAATCTCCCACCTTAGCGTTGCTTCATGACATTTTCCAATTGTATTCCCGTAAAGGGGTGATATCGATATCGCCTCGTTACGAAGACGGTTCTTTGAAGCCCTTTACCTGGAAACTTATGGGCATTGAGTCTTCTATTCCTCACTAGAAAGAGGAATTTTTTATTGTTGATCTGCCTGAGCCGTTGTGGAGGGCTGGCTTCAACGAAACAATTACAGATGGGGCTTGGGGTCATCGGAAACCCCTTTCCGACCCGGAGGATGGCTGGTTGAAGACGCTGCTTCAATTTGATTTTAGTGTTGATGCCCGAAAAGTGGCCAACGGGTTGCCCGTGGAACAGTGCAAGAAGGGTGAGCGTTTGACCTTTTTTTTTGCGTTGTCAAGAAGTACTAACGCTAACGTTTTGTGACTGTGCAGTGCCTCCGCCTGGTTGGGAGCCCGAGTATTTCCGGAGGAGAAGGAAACAGGAGGCGAAAAAGAAAGCTGCCGCTGAAGCTAGGGCTGCTGCTGCTGCTAACGCCGAGGAAGGGGAGGCCACTGCTACCGCTAACGTTACGGGCACTCGGGTTGTAAGACAGAAACGACCTAGGAAAGCACGTGTTGCCCCATCCATTTCGTCCCAGACTGTTGTTTCTTCAGAGGCTACGGTTGATCCGATTCCTGTTGGGATTCCTCTTGTGTCCTCCACCACTCAGGTGTGCATTTTTCTTATTTTTAAAACTTTGTCTTTCTTTTTACACGATTTCCTTATCACGTTCTGTGTTATTTTAGGAAGTTGTTGCTGCTTCTGCCCCCTCTACCTCCCAGGGAGATATGGCTATCGCAGATGTCCTTCACGAGCGTCAGAAGAAGGCTCGCTATGATCTTCAGAATAGCCCTTCTTCCTCGGCCGCCAATCGTAGTTCAAGTGTCCTCGGGGGCGAGGGTGCGTCTGCTGATCACTCTGAACCTGTTGATTTTGGCGGTCAACCCCATGTGCCTCCTAGTTCTCCGATCCCTTCTGCGCACACCCCAACGGGCTATGATTCTGATGCCCTTAATCCTGAGGTGCCCGGAGGTAATGAGGTCTCATTGCCTAACGTGGAAGACTCCACTAGCCGGCCAACTTCTCCTGGTGCGTTGTTCTTTGTTCCCATGCCTTATCCGACTATTGCGAGGGGTGGCCCCGCCCCTGCCTTAATGGCTGGTATCTCTCCAGCCAACTCATCACGTCAGCTTACGCTCCTTTAGGGACAGTATTCTGCAGTTTCCTGCCGATGCTGATCATGATACCGTGCTTTCCTCTACCGCTTATCTGGTGGCAGAGATTTTGTCCCTTCCAAGAGAGAGGGATGCCTTTGTGGCTCGGGGCGAGCAGGGGCGCATCAATTTCCTTCGCTCTCATGCGTTTTCTATGCTTTGCCATCTTCACTATATGGATGAGGAGAATGCCAGAGTTGTAGCTAACGAGCAAGGAGAGATAAACAGGCTGCTGGAAGAGTGACAGCGTCTTGAAGATGCCCTCAATGCTGCCAAGGAAGGTATGGAGGCTGCCCGGGGAGAGGCTGCCGTTGTTAAGCAAGAGCTAGAGACTGCTAAGTTGGCTTTGGAAGAGGAGAAGCGACAACGTGCCGATCTGACCATACGCCTCTCTCAGGAGGAGAATAGTCTGCGTTTGGAGAGACAGAGAAACGCTGAGCTGTCTGCCGATTTTTCTCTTAACGTTGAGAAGAATCGTTGGTACTTGGAGCAGGGTGGGGAAATCATGTCGGAAGCCGTGATGCATCATTATGGAGTTGAAGAGCTCCGTATTGAGGATCTTTCTGCGTATTTTGACAAGAGAGCCTCAACCGTTACTGATAGCGGTTTCTACCAGTGGAAGGCTGCTCAGCAAGGAGGGGTCAACGCGCCGCCCAATCTTTAGACTTTTTGTTGTTTAGATGCTTTACATTTTTGTGGCTGACGGGACCGTCCATATTTTGTACTTTAAACAATGTCGGCCTTGACTGGGTTAATCCACTCTTTTTGAATAGAAGTTCTTTTCCTGCTTTCCTTCATAATACCGTTTGATCACTTGTCCGCCTAGGACGTTTGGCGTTAGGTTTCCATAGACATAGTTTCCCATTGTATCCCGTTTGCTTTTCATCAGCTGCATTCGAGTAGCATTACCATTATATCATCCGATAGTATTTTTGAGAGTAAATCGGCGTTGCTTCCGCATCTGCTGCACTCATATTCCTGCCGTCCCTTGTAGTCAGAGGGGGCTTTATGTCTGTCTCAACGTTGTTGTTGCAGTATGGACACCTCTCCATCATCGTTTCACCGGGTATCAACCGCGCGGCTACTAGTTAGGATTTCTTTTGTTTCTTTTCGCCACAGAATGGCTCCAACATCGCTTCACCGGGTATCAAGCGCGCGACTACTAGTTGGGATGCTTTTGTTTCCTTTCGCCACAGATTGGCTCCACATCGCTTCACCGGGTATCAACCGCGCGGCTACTAGTTGGGATGCCTTTGTTTCCTTTCGCCACAAATTGGCTCCAACATCGCTTCACCGGGTATCAACCGCGCGGCTACTAGTTGGGATGCCTTTGTTTCCTTTCGCCACAGATTGGCTCCAACATCGCTTCACCGGGTATCAACCGCGCGGCTACTAGTTGGGATGCCTTTGTTTCCTTTCGCCACAGATTGGCTTTGGGGAGTGCCTCGTCTTAGTGAGCTGTCTGATCAGGACCAGCCATCACAAGGATAGGACTTTTCACCCCCAAGCGTTGTACCTCTCGTCCGTGGAATCGTGCCTCGTCTCAATGGGCCGTCTATGTGAGCACGGTTACCATAAGGATAGGATTTTCACTTCCAGGACGGAGTTGGTCTCTCCTTGGGGCGTGCCTCTCCTTATGGGGTTACCACAAGAATAGGATTTCACTCCCAAGGATTTCGGGGCGTGCCTCATCTTAACGGGCCGTCTATGTGAGCACGGTTGCTGCAAGGATAGGATTTTCACTCCGGGGAGCCGTTTGGGGTCGTGCCTCGTCTTAATGGGCCGTCTATGTGAGCACGGTTACCACAAGGATAGGATTTTCACTCCCAAACGCCTTGTTATGCCAGGGCGTGCCTCGTCTTAGTGAGCTGTCTGATCAGGACCAGCCATCACAAGGATAGGATTTTCACTCCTGGCATTCTTCGCTACCTGCATATTACCAGTAGCAAACGCACAGTGAATATCTCAATATTCATTTATTAGAATAACTTTGATGTTACCCAATTAGCTCCTGGCGTGGTATAACCTCAGCCGAGCAATGTTCCAAGAGTTCTGCAGGGGCGTTCCCTCGAGCGTTTCCAGATGGTATGCTCCTTTTCCCACAATGCGGGTGACACGATACGGTCCATCCCAGTTTGGACTGAGTTTTCCCATACGTTGTCCTGCCGCCCGCTTGTCTCTGAGCACTAAATCTCCGGTTTTGAGCATTCGCTCCTTCACTTGCCGGTTGTGATATTGTGCCATTTTCCTCTTGTAGTGCAGGGTTTTCAGGAGGGTTTCCTCGTGTGTTTCTGGTAGAGTATCGAGGTTAGCTCGTAACCTTTCTTCGTTGTTTTCTTCTTTGAAGTGAGCCACCCGGAGGCTCATTATGCCAATCTCGACTGGTGTGACAGCCTCGGTTCCGAATGCTAACACGAACGGGGTCTCTCCCGTGCTGGCTTTGACAGTCATGCGGTAGGCCCATAACACATATGGCAATTCGTCTGGCCATTTCTTCTTGGAACCTTCCAAGTTTCTTTTGATGCCACTAAGGATGCTGCGGTTAGTTACTTCCGCCTGGCCGTTGGTTTGGGGATGTGCCACAGAGGAGAATCTTTGCTCTATCTGGAATTCTGCGCATCGATCCCTGAAGAACTGGCTTGTAAATTGTGTCCCGTTGTCGCTAACTAGCACGCGTGGTACTCCAAATCGCATGATGACTTGGTGTTTGAAGAAACACCAAATTTTTTCGGTGGTGATGGTAGCTAACGCCTCAGCTTCGGCCCACTTTGTGAAGTAGTCTACCGCTACGACAACAAATTTTAACTGAGATCTGGCCTTTGGAAATGGGCCCAGGATGTCAATCCCCCACTTTGCAAACAGGCAGGGAGCAACTATTTCTGAAATTGGTACAGCCGGCTTTCGAGGAATCTTGGCATATTCCTGGCATTTATGACAGGTTTTCACGAAGTTATGACAATCTCGTCGAATGGTGGGCCAGTAAAATCCCGACTGAAAGACTTGGGCTGCCAGAGTACCGCTAGCAATGTGCATGCCACATATCCCTTCATGAATTTCACGTAACACGTGTAAGCCTTCTTGCTCCGTTATGCATTTAGTGGCCAGATGGGAGAAACATCTGCGTATTAACTCTCCGTTATAATATGTGCATCGTGCTGTCCATTTTAGGACTTTCTTTCTCTCTGTCTGGTCCCCCGGTAGTTTATCATGTTTCAGATATTCCATCACTGGGATCCTCCAATCATTTTCCATTTCTTCCACACAGAGCGATGCCTGCTCTTCCATGAAAGAAGGTGTAGGCAGTTCTCCATAGCGAACGTCACTGGGTATTGAGGCCTCCGGATTGGCTGCCATCTTGGCGAGGCTATCAGCCTCTTCATTGTTTTCTCTAGGAATGTGCTCAAAGGTGACCAGGGTGCCTTTCTCCTGTATCTCTGACAGCTCATGCCTCACTTTGGCTAAGTATTGGGCCATGATGGGTTCTCTGGCTTGGGAGTTCCCCAGAACCTGATCCATTATTAGCTTGGAATCTCCTCGGATCTTTAAACGTGTTCTGTCTTCCTTCTCCATACCGGGGGTAGCTCCGATAGAGAAACTGTTTCCAATTCTGAGTCCTGCCAGCAACGCTTCGTATTCAGCCGCATTGTTGGACAATGGCTGCAGGATTCTGATGGCGTATCGCATCTCCAGGCCGTTTGGTCCAACTAAGAAAACTCCAGCGCCAGCTAATTCTTGATTTTTTGCTCCATCTACGTGGATGACCCACGTATCTGTATATGTCTTCGGAGACGGTAGGCATGGACTTTCTGCTTCTTCCTCCAACAGATCTATCTTTGTGTCCCTTGTGAATGTGCACTCAGCTATGAAGTTAGCTAACGCTTGGGCCCTAACGGCTGGTCTAGCTTTGTATTGCAGCCCGTATTGTTCGAGCTCGATAGCCCAAATTAGCATTCTTCCTGAAGATTCAGGTTTTCTAAAGATTCTTCTCAACGGCTGATCCGTGAGTACAATGACGGGGTCGACTTGGAAGTATCGATCCATCTTTCGCGTGGCCTGTACTAGAGCGAGTGCTATCTTCTCGATAGGAGCGTATCGCAGTTCGGCATCTTTCAATATATGACTCACGAAGAATACAGGACGATGCACGTGCCCTTCACTTCGCACAAGGACGGCGCTGACTACCTCATCAGCTATTCCCAAATATAGATATAGTTCATCGCCGGGCTCAGGCCTCGTCAGCACTAAATCTGATGATAGGTAAGCTTTTAGTCCTGCAAACGCTTTCTCACATTCTTCTGTCCATCCGAAAGGAGCCTTGTTTCAGATGACTTTGAAGAAAGGCAAACATCTCTCGCCTTGCTTAGATATGAATCGCCCCAACGCAATGATGCGCCCGGTTAACTTCTGTATCTCTTTGACAGTCCGTGGGGATATCATATCCTGGATGGATTTTATCTTTGACGGGTTGGGTTGGATGCCCTTCCGGCTGACCACATAGCCCAAGAATTTTCCCGTTTGAAATGCAAACATGCACTTCCGCGGGTTTAGCTTCATCTTGTGCTTTCTCATCACATTGAAAACTTCTTCCAAGTCAGCGAGGTGTTCTCTGAAACTCCGACTTTTGATCAAGATGTCGTCTACGTAGGCCTCTACATTTCTCCCGATTTGATTTTCAAAAACTTTGTTTGCCATACGCTGAAATGTTGCACCGGCATTCTTTAGCCTAAACGGCATTGCGGTATAGCAGTATGTAGCCCTAGGAGTGATGAAGGCAGTTTTTTCTTCGTCCTCTACGGCCATAGGGATTTGGTGATATCCGGAATTCGCATCTAGGGAGCTTAGATAAGCATACCCAGCGGTTTGATCGACTAACTGATCTATTCGCGGAAGGGGATAGCAGTCCTTGGGACAGGCATTATTCAGGTCAGTAAAGTCGATGCACATGCGCCAGTCCCCGTTAGGCTTTGGGACTAACACAGGATTAGCTAGCCAGGTTGGGTATTGGACTTCTCGTATGAACCCCGCCTCTGTGAGCTTTAGCAGCTCCTTTTCAATGGCTGCTATCTTTTCCGATGAAAAAGCACGTCACCTTTGTTGAACAGGCTTGGCGTCTGGACTAACGTTCAGCCGGTGTTCCGCAACCTCCCGAGAGATTCCGGGCATGTCTGCTGGCTTCCACGCAAATTCTCCCTTGCATTTCCTCAACAGCCAGATTAATTGCGCGTTCTCTTCAAGGCTTAGTTTCTCACTGGCTAAGAGATTCGTTTCACTATCCTTACCGATAGGGATTGATACCATCTGATCTAGTGGCTGAGTGCGCTTTTCTTCTTTATCATCGAAAGGGTCGTCTGCCACGCAAACGTAGCGGTCACAACTCCTTTGAGTCATAAGTAAGTAGCATTCGGCTGCCAGCTTTTGGTCCCCTTTGATTGAGACCACACCGTCCCATGAGGGATATTTCATCCGCAGGTGTTTTTGAGATATGGCTACTCCAAAACGATTAAGGAATGGTCGCCCCAAAATGGCATTATACGGTAACGTTAGGTCTACGACCAGAAATAATAACTCTTCAGAGCGTTTGGATGTGTCTTCCCGGAAGTACACCGGCAGGGATGTTATTCCGGCTACCGAAATCGGTACTCTATCAATCCCAATAATTGGCCTCGTGCAAGACGATAGTTCACCGTCAGGTCGTTTCATCAAGTTGTACGCTTCCAATAAAAATAGATTCACTGCACTCCCATTATCGACAAGGGTCCTTCTTACCCCATGACTTCCAATGACGGGCGTTACAACCATCGCGTCATTATGCGGGAAGACGATGCCTTTTTCGTCTTCCTCTGAGAAAGACAATATCATTCTGTCTAAGGCACTTATCGCCTCAATTTTCGCTTGCGCGCTCTCCCGTTTGTGCTTTTCTCTAGTGTTGGGCGTTTGTGGCGTAATTTCCTCGCAATAAGGTGCTCCCCCCGCAATGATATTTATCATGGGCATTTGGTCGCTATCGATAGCGAGCGCTTCTCTATTTGGTCTGAGGGGGACTGCGTTAGCTCCTGTGGCGCGCGAGGGCGCTTGCCCGTGATCGGTTGTATTTCCAGTTGGGTTGTTTCTGGCCCCTTCCTTTGCCTTTGTGGCAAATTCCCCAAGGTAGCCTTCTTCGACCAATCGCTCTATAGCCAATTTTAATTCTCTGCATACATCTGTCGAATGTCCCTTGACCTTATGGAATTTGCAGTATGCATTTTCTCTTCCTCCCATGATTACTCCTGGTTTCACGGGAGCTGGGTAACGGATGGGCAAATTTCTCTGTTGGACTATTGCTAAGATCTCCGCCCTCGGGAGTATGAGAGATGGGAGGTCAGGATCATATATCCGGCCTTTTGGTGGGTCCGTTTGCTTCCGAGTAGGGGATCCCCCAGGACTTCCTTTTGAGAAATTGCCTCTCTGCCGGTTAGAGGTCTTAGTATTATGTTCTTTCCGCTGCCCGGGATCCTTGGTGGGTTTAGCGTCTGGGGCATTGCTGTTCAGGACGTTAGGGGCCACATATGGGTCCGTTGGCATGCCTTGGATCCAATCACTATTTTCTTCCTCTTCCATTCTCGCATAGTTATGCGTTTTCAGCCTCAACGCATCCAGGGTCATTGGGGGGTCCACCGTTAGCGTGTCTTTCAATTTACTGTATCGGCAGTTGCGTTTCAGGGCCTCAATCGCGAAATTGATAGTGACTCCTGGCGTTAGGGACATTTCAAGATCAAATCGACCTAAAAAATTGTTCAACGATTCCTGTGGTTTTCGATGAATATCGAACAGCGCAGCTGCTGACTTTCTGATAGGAATAGCCGTGCTAAATCGACTTTTGAATTTTTCTTCCAACTGAGAAAAATTATCGATAGACCCGGCGGGAAGCCCCTCGAACCATAGACGTGCCACTCCTGACAGCGTCATTACGAAGATTTGGCATAACGCCGCATCACTGCGCGTTTGGAATTGCACGAAATCCTTCACCTTATTGAGGTGAGAAATGGGATCTTTCGTGCCATCATATGACTCTGCTGGGAGTTTCACATGTCGATGGACTCTGTGGTGCCTGACACGGTAACTGAACGGATGACCCACGTTAGCATCGGGGATCCTGCGAGGCTGATGCTGATGTGGAATTTCAGCGTCGTATCTGGGATTCTAAGGGTCATATTCCTGATGTCTCCTAGGAGAACGGCTACGGCTCCTTGGAGTTCGAGCTCGTCGACTTCTGCTGCTAGATCTCTCGCTGTATCTAGGAGATGGGTCTCTCACTATATCCCCCCGTCGATCATCCCAGTGTTCTCTATACTCGTCACGCTGGCGGACTGCTTCGGGGATAGAGATTCCTCCCCTGTATTGTCCAGAATGGTCGGCAGGTCCGCGCGTGAATGGTGTGACGTTCATAGGGGTCAAAGGGAAAGGTAAGGAAGACGGGAGTGCCCTAGATTGTTGGGGCGATAAGGGTCGTTTGTTGACAATGGACGGAGTGAAAACTACTGGGGAGGACACACCAGGTCTTGAGGCATGAGGAGTAAATCCAGCAGCCATCTCTGTCAGCTGATCCAGTTGAGCTTGGAGAGCTGCTATTGAGTTCGCGAAAGGGTTGTCCGCTTCTCCCATCATAGATCTCCCCGCTTGGGGGGTAGGATGACTGGTTCCTGCTATATGGGAGAAGGGAGAGCAAATCTGGAATGTAACTTCTTCCGAACTTGACCCAGGAGGAAGATCTAATTCTCCTGCAGTGACGTCCTGCCCTGGGGTGGGGGCATCAGAGGTAGCGAAGGGAAACAAGCATCTGCGGGTGTTGTATGGGATGTTGGAAGTTCGGGACAACGCCGGATCTGACTCTGAGGCCATAATCCTTCTAGCTTCGGGGAGGAGGAGCTTGGTTATTAAGGATGCTCACTTAATAGAACCAATACTCTCAATGAAAGCACCAATTTGATAATAATTTGTCTTCTGCCGAGGGATGTATGGTGGAGCAGCTCCTCTCAGGTCAGTGTGCGCGACGGTCCACGATACCTGCAATGTGCTGGAGGGGTCTCCGGCGGAAACACTCCGATGCTTAAGTCAGTATGGGTACTGAATTTGGCAGAGTTTAGGCCAGTTAAGTCCGCTTACCTGCCTCCTTTGTGGGGGAGGTATTTATAGAAGAAAGGGGCGTTCCCGCCCATGTAAACGAGTATGTAGCTATCGCTAGCGTTAGGGTCTGTGGTTCGCCCTTATCGTGATACGCTACCTTGGCGGTAGGTGTGTAGGTAGGTATTGCCACGGTAGGATACTGGCCGGAGCGTTAACCCTGACGCGTGGTTTCCTCTGGGGGTGAGATAACTCCTTAAGCCATCCACGAGGTCCGTGAGAGGAGCCGGTAGGGCATCGTTAGCCCTCGTGGCGTTAGCCTTTGGGGAAGGTAGCAATCTTGTCCCTATCGTGGTGGTGCGAAACAGTAGCTATGTCTCTTCTCATCGGGTGATAGACGAAAATACCCTTTCTTTTAGGTGAATTGTTATCAAATACTTTCCTTCTCCATCTCATCACAACCGTTGGATTGGTCAACCAGTAGATAGTCAACCATCCAACGGTCATCTTTTTTCTCCTTTAAACCACCCTACATTCCTCCTTGTCCCCTACAACCGAAAAATCCTCACCCTTATACTAACTTCCATCAACATTCAATGCATTTCACCTTCTCCCTCACCGTTTTTCTCATCTCCATAAATGAAACTTACCTTCTCCCTCACTGCCATCACCTTGTCTATTCCCCATCCCTCTATAAATAGCTAAAAATTTCCAAGTCAAAAGGGGGGGGGGGGGGAAACGATCACACTCTCCTCTCTGCAAAAAAAAAAAATTCTTGTTCAGACATCATTTTTCACTCTTCCACTCTCTCAAGAATGCTTAGAAACTCTAATAATAAAAAAAGAAACCCTTACAAGCAAGCGGCCGTAAGCAAGCTCTTTCGTCAACTTTCATCGATCCCTTTTAACTAGCTCGGTAATTACGCTAACTTGTCTTAATAATTGTGTTTTGAATTTAATTTCACTACCATCGTCTCAATTTAATGATTTAGGGTTGTATTTAATTAATATCTCAATTTTAGTTTAATTGCTTGGTATTTCATTCCTTGAATTTTGCTTGCGTTTATGGCTGGCTTGGCGTTGTTTTGGTGACGGGAGAGGTGCTGTTGGCAAGAGGAGTATTTTGGGGCTTGGTCTGGTCGGTATTGGCTGCTGGCGGTGGTTGGCAGTAGCGGTAGCGAGCTGGGGAAGATGACACTGTTCAGTGTCTTGGAGGGAAGGGGCCATGCAGGCTAGGCCTCGCATGTGCGATCCTGGGCCGACGCTGTGTGCCTGGCCCAGGCAAGGTGGAAGCTGGGACTACTAAGGCCCAGCGCGGAAAGGAGGAAGAGAGGGGCCAGCCCAGCTGGGCTGGCCTGCTGGTGGGATCAGCCATTGGCCCATTCCCGGCCTAGTGGGCCGGGCCCAATTTTTTATTTTTTTATTTTTTATTTTATTTTATTTTAGTAAGTTTATTCGTATGTTTGTACTATTTATTTATTTCCGCACTTGCACCGTTTATTTATTTTTCGCATGCATGCTTATTTTCGTGCATTATGATAATTATTTTGCACGAGTAAAAAAATAATCAATGACGCTCGTATACAAAAGAAAGTGTCAAATGTTTATCCTCCATGCCAATAACTCTGATAAAAAGGGTATATCCGCCCGATACCCTTCCCAAGTAAATGTTCCTTCCCTTTTATTTATTCATGCTTTTTGCACATATAACGCCCGTATGCATTGATATCAGAATTTAATCCGTTGGGCATGATCACTTAAATTAAGATTCTTTTTGAACACCTCTTTTTATCCGGTAACTTTTTTAGGATGAGACTCGGGTGCCTAACACCTTCCCGAGTCCATAAATTGACCCCAAACCACTATTCTCGGGTTCAGACCCATTTTGCCTTAGTTTTTATTTTTTATGCATGAAAAATAGGTTCCCTAAACCTAAAAACAAATTAGGGTGGCGACTTCATTGCCTCATGTGAGATGAGTCCAATTTTGTCTCACATCTCGTCCCAAACCCGCGTCGCACAATAAAATCCAAAAAGGGGGTGCGACAGTTTGGCGACTCTGCTGGGGACTTGGGGTCGGAGCCGGAATTTATTTTTGAGGTGTTTATTTTTATTTACTTGATTAATTGTCATTTTTTTGGCATGCTTTTTATACATGATTTTTCATACTAAATTTTTGTATTCTTGTATGATATTTTTGCATGATTATTATTTTTCATGTATTTACTCACGTTGATAAATTGTTGTATTTTTATACATGACTTTTTGTTACTCGCTTTGATAAACTATCATCCATATGCATTTCACGCATAATGCCCTACCGCCGGGCCTTTTCCAAATAAGTTTAGGAGGTTAGTAGTGAGGCCATGGGACACGTGTCTTAGGTAGTTTTCACGAACCCCAAACTCGGACTCGAACCCCTAAATGGGTGAGCACCTAGAGCTTTTGATGGCTCGACAGACAATCACATATCCATTTACTGAGGGACCACTTTTATGGTATCGTCCGGGAACCTTTCAGCCAACATAGAAATAGTGGGTGTCACCCCAGCATATGCATCATTTTAAAAATGTGATATTGCAATCCTTGTGTTTCTATTACTATTTTCATATTTGTATAAACTCTATCCTTATTCGTTGTTTTTTTGCCTCCTTATGTTCCCGTATACAACTGTAGGTTTGTGCATGTTATTTTCTTTTAACTTACTAAAAATCTATACTTATTCTATCCACAGGGACCTGTCCTGTTTATCTGAATGGCCAAGCCCACATTACTTGCGCTTGCTACTTTTGGGGGGAACGCTTATGAAGATTAGTCAATGCGAGGGGACATGTTGAAGCCCGGTTTTATTCCTGACATCACCACTAAGATTAAAGTAGAGGTGACAGTTTGATACGATCAGAATTTGGAAATTGAGGGCCAAGCTAACTGCTGACGAGCAAGTGAGATTCGAGGCCCGTTATGGAAAACTGTTGACACTTGTGGATGTAAGAGTTGACTGGGGTTGCATCCGGGCGGCCTTAAAATTTTGGGACCCATACTACCGATGTTTTTCCTTCGACGGAGGTATAGATCTGATGCCTACGTTAGAGGAGCACTCCGCTTTATTGTGCTTTACCTCTCCTATATATGTTGTATATCAGAATGTTCGTTTTGAGTCCGCCGATGTTAAGTCAAGAATTGATAAGTGGTTGGGGATTCCTACACGAATGAGAGAAGGAGAACACGTGTGGTGTTGGTCAGATGTTGAGAAGCAGTTCCAGTTGTCTCAAGGGGAAAGATGATACGATCCTGGTTCCTTAGGATGCGTAGCACCAATTTTGATCTTTGTTCAAAGATGGATTTCCTGCGGAATAGATAGAACTCACTTGCACAATTAAGACCTGCTGAACGGTAAGCAACAGCCAACCAAAATCCGAACAAGAGAGGGTCCTTGTGAATGATAAACTTGCACAATTAAGACCTGCTGAACGCTAAGCAACAGCCAACCAAAATCCGAACAAGAAGACAGACAACAAGTGGAATGCAATTCCAAGATTTACTTGTACACGACTCAAGTATTGCGGACTCAAGAAGAACAAGGTTCAACCGACTTGAACAAGGGGCGGAGATTGAAGAGAATATCTCAATTTATCAAATAACAGCCACCTTTCTAAGGAGGCCAAGAGGCTCCTTATATAGAGTTTTACAAGCAACCCTAATTCCAAAAGAGGAATATTAAATAAAGTAAAACACTTAACTAATTAATATAAGTGTCTAATTAATTAATTAAGCTAAAATAATTAGAAGGTCGCAGCCTTGCTAAAAACGGTACAGTCAACGCGCGTCAACTCTAGGATAGGCGAAACGGACAGGAGCCGTTATCAACAACGAGTGAACGCGGAACGGATAAAGCACACGGCATGCGCGACAGATGATAGGATCGGTAACGGCTAAGTGAAACGGTCAAGTGCCGTTTTGACCCAAACGGTAAGTGCCGATTGTTTTGAATCGGACAGATACCGTTTGGATGAAAATGGTCAAGTGCCGTTTGCGTGAATCGGCTCCATGCCGTTTCTATCAGACGGGACATCGGTCAAGCCGAAGGTGAGAAGATTCACCACTCTTGTTGTCTTCTCTCTCAGTGTAGCTTTCTCACTTGTCATCTCGGATTCCAGCTCCTTGTGAATGAGAGATGACAATCGGTCTTGAAGCTTTTGAGCCCTGGCTCGAGTCATTGGACCAGCTGGCGGTAAAGGCACCTGGATGGGTGGATTCGCATCAAAAGACGTCTCAGGATCCTGGCTTTTTCTATAGTAGGGTTGGTCTTGCTCCCTAAAATGAAAAATGTTATTGATTTTGAAGCGGCCAACGTATTTTGGGAAATGGAGAAAAATGCCATCAACCCCACCGCAGCCATTCTGGCAGAAACCTTCCGCTCCCTAGATTTTTGCAGAAGGAAGGGAAGGGGAAGGCTCACATATTGTACCCAATTGCTGACAGTGTGGCTGATCAGCCACTTCAAGTAATCGCCCAATCAGTCTCTGTTCTTTCCTAATTACTTAGGCTCAGTTCCTTTGATAAAAGTCATCTAGGCAATAGGCCAAGGGGTAGCTGGGGATAAATGGGAGCTAGAAGACAAGGAAACCTAGACTGATAGGTTTTTGAACCTATCTAAAGAAGACATCGATCGGCGTGCTAAGTGGATGCGAGCGGTTGATCCCATTATGAGTTGCGGGCTTCTATCATGGGTTTCCCTAATTGGAGCATGAGGGTGCGTTCCTTATTGTCCTGCGTTGGTGGTGAGTCAGTTCTGTATCATGCAAATCATTCCTGCAACGTTCGGTATGACGGACTCAAGTCTACCGCATGCCAAGGAAGATTCAACCCCTCAACACTATGCCCATGATTGGATGAACCCATTCTGCCTTGAGGGACATGCAGCCCCTACCCCGCCAACGGCAGCCTACCTACAGTGGAGGAGGAATAGGGCCAACGAGAATATCCGACCTCGCTCAGAAAATCGGAGGCCCATGGAGGAAGAAGGTGAATCTCGGGTAGAGAAAGGGGTCGATATGGTGACCCGCGCCTAACTAATGTGGCAGTTGCAAACAGTAACAAGGCAACGGGATCAGATCGAATCAGAAAAGGAAGAGTTGAAGATGGAAAAGTTGGAGTTAGAATTCAGGACCTATGAAGCAGAACGACATAATCAGGATTATGTGAGGCTGAGTTTGAGGAATCAAGAGTTGGCAGATAGGGAATTTGAAAAGAGGATGACAGAAGAGATCACCAAGAAAGATGCACTGAGCGTTGCAATTAGGGAAAGAGATGTGACAATCAGGATGCTGACTGTTCGTGCCAGCAAAGCAGCCAAGAGAGACCAGACAAGGCAAGCTCAAATAGCATCCTTAGAAGCTGAGTTGGAGAAGCAAAAAGTGGAGATAACCTCGTAAAAATAAGCCGAGCTGAAACTTTTCCAACAATCTGAGCATGAGAGGATAAGATTCGGATAGGAAATTCAGATATTGCAGGAGCAGTTGGAAACTGAACGAACTATCTCCGATTCCTAGGTCGAATCCTTTAGGGAATTGAAATCGCGCATCCCTGAAGACCAGCTGCCTAACAACTTGCCTTTCTGCTGAGCCATTCACTGTTTTACCCTTTTTGTAATCCTTATAAGCCACTGACGGCTTGAAACACTAAAGGGATGACTGTAATTGAATCAGGATAATATGTATGATATCGTACTTATGCTTCCATGTATGATAGATGAGTGTTTATCTTTTTACGGTCCAAAGACACCTTTAAACACTAGTTCCTGATCACTTCTGTTCCTGCTCTAATGCCCCAGAAAATAAATACGAGTCCCTCTTTTGGTACCTCGAGAACAAATAAAATCCCTTCCACATCGTCGTCAAGATTGTTAGTCCGATCGTTCGAGAACGCCGTGATCGTACAAAGACATCGCCATCTCTTCACCCCAAAAGTATCAAGCAAAAGCGTGGCTGAAGCAATGGATAAACAGCGCAGGGACCTTGGGATAGTATAATTAATCACTGTTTAAACTTACGAATATCTCATTTGTTTATTTTACAGGGGGGACAGAAAGTAATAATAGCTCGTAGAAAGCAGACTATTCCCAGCAAGATTCACGCGACTAGACTACAAATGCGAAAGATGGTAGAATATGAAGATGCGTTGAAAGCAAAGATAGCAGAATTGGAAGAACAAGTTCGGGTTGTTATAGGGCGGGCTGAAAAAGATGAAAAAGAACGGGATGAGGCAACAAGGGATCTACCGCCCGGTTACTACCCACCTTTCGGGCCATCGTCCTCGTCTATCTTTGTTGGTTCTCCTATGCCGCCATCATTTACCAGTGAAGGAGTCTAGTGAAAATGGCAAGATCCTTTCCTCGTTACATCGACTACACCGAACTCTGCCATTGTCACCGTCGGACAAGGTGATACATCCCTTAATCCTCCTCTGACTGGGCCTACTATAGATCGCGGTAAAAGTGAGGTCCACCTAGAATCACAAAATCTTTCTCTATCTCAGAGTCAACCCACCCCAGTCATAATACCCATACCTTCGGGAATTCAGCCTCCTAGTAGCACTCAGACACAACCAATAGTCTCAGTTGGACATCCGCCGGTTGCTAGTTCAAGCACTTCTAAAATAGAAGTACCCAATATTGACAGGTTAAGCCTACTGGAAGAGAGGCTAAGGGCCATTGAAGGAATAGACCCCTTTGATCCTGCCAGACCGACGGATATGTGCATGGTTCCAGGGATCACCATGCCCCCGAAGTTCAAAATTCCAGAGTTTGAGAAGTATACCGGGGTTGAGTGTCCCAAGACGCACCTCAAGGTCTATTGCAATAAAATGGCTAAGGTAATCCAAAATGAGCCTTTGTTGATCCACCTGTTTAGAGAAAGTTTGACAAAGCACGCCCTGACCTAGTATATGAATCTTGATAAATCAAGAATCAGTACTGGGAGAGACTTGTCGGACGCCTTTTTCAAGTAATACAAGTTTAACATGGAGGTCGCTCTAGACCGTTCTGACCTGCAGAGCATGGAAAATAAGGTCAATGAGTCGGTGAAAATTTACGCTCAAAGGTGGAGAGAACTCGCTGCCAGAATCTCCCCTCCTCTAAGCGATAAAGAGCTTATATCTATCTTCGTGAATACTTTCAAGGCTCCTTACTACACCTACCTCATATCCAATTCATCAAATAACTTTTCTGACATAGTCCAGGTCGCGGAAAAAGTTGAGCAAGGAATCAAGTCTGGAAGGATTGTTGTTGCCCCAGAAATAGCACCGAAAAAGGCGCCTCCTGTAAAGAAAGAAGTTGGCTTCGTGTCTCACCAGTCAAGCTACAGGCCGCCATATTTTCCTCCACCTCCACATCCACATCCTTCGTTGTTACCATATCAACCTACCTTTTTTCCTACACCACGAATTTCCGTTGCTAATGTGGGACCTCAATTTCCACTACCTCTACCACAAATGCAGCGACTTACACCACCAAGACCAAATAATCTACCAAGGAACCCAACTCCACAAAATAACCACTGGAACAAGGAACCAGTGCCGCCCCTCCCTCTTCCTACAAGGGAAATTTACAAGCATCTACTCGTGGCTGGACAGATTGTGCCTATTCCGTCCCAACCTCTACAACCTCCGTACCCGAGATGGTACGACCCTAACGCAAGGTGCGAGTACCATGCGGGGCCCAAGGCCATACCCTGGAGAATTGTGTTGGCTTCAAAATGAAGGTAAATCACTTAATCAAAAGTGGGTGGGTCTCCTTTGAAGGGCTGGCCAAATGTCCCAACACCACTACCAACCCTCTACCAAATCATGCTCAGGGTAACGATGGGGTAAACGTCATTTCGACTGAAAGGGTTAGGGATGCTTTCCCTTTAGTAGTGGGGATGTCTAGAGAAAAGCTTTTCTTCGCGCTTGTAGGAGTAGGGTATCTGCGACACTCGAAAGATAGTTTGAGTAGTTGTTTGTTTTGCCCCAAGGGAATTGAGCATGAGATCCAGGATTGTGAGTCATTCTTGCAAAAGTTGAGACAATTGACAGGAGTCATACAGGTCGAGAAAAGAACTCGAGGAATAGAGAAAGTCAATGCCATTGAGGATAATTCTCACACCCCTTATTCATTCGAGTATGTAGCCCAAGCAGGGGTCCCGGTCATGACACCGTCTAAGTTGATCTTCAAGTTTGCCCAGAACACTCCCAGTAAGGATCTGCACGAGGTCCCTTTCAACTATGGGTATGAGGTTATCACTACTCCTTTTGTCGTCACACCAGCAAGCCCACTGACGGGCGAAACATCCAATATTGGGGGCATGACCCGTAGCGGTAGGTGCTACATCTCTGATGAAGTCGAGAAACAAAGACAAGCTAAAGGAAAAGGTCCGTTGGTTCCAGAAGAGTTGGTCGAGAAGATGCCAGAGGTAAACAAACCTGTAGTAGAGGATGATGCGACAGAGTTCTTGAAGATTATAAAGCAAAGTGAGTTCAACATCGTTGAGCAGTTGAAGAAAACCCCAGCCCACATCTCTATTATGGAATTGATTCTCACTTCCGAGCCTCATCGCCGAGCTCTTTTGAAGGTATTGAATGAAGCCTTCATGACCAAGGATATTATAGTAGAAGGGGTAGAGAATCTTATCAGCAGGGTTCAAGCTTTGAGAAGCATCACCTTTTTGGAAGAAGAAGTTGATCCAGCCGGGATGAGCCATCACAAGGCTTTATATATCACGGTGGAATGTAGAGGTCATGTCATAGCAAAAGCCCTAATTGATAATGGGTCAGCACTAAATGCCATGCCCAAACATGTCCTCGAGCAGCTGCCAGTTGATATGGCTAACTTGAAACCAAGCGAGATGATGGCCAGAGCTTTCGATGGTACAGTCAGAGAAATCATCGGAACTCTTGACTTGGATTTAGTCACAGGGCCCCACTCTTTTACACTGACGTTCCAGGTCATGGAAATCCACCCCGCCTAAAGCATGCTTCTAGGGTGACCATGGATTCACTCGGTGGGAGTCGTTCCTTCCTCTCTCCACCAGTGCATAAAGTATGTAAACGATGGAGTCCTCATCACGATAAAGGCGGAAGAAGCCTTGATTCTAGCAAAGCATCCGTCCATACCTTATATCGAGACCATCGAAACCTGGGAGAGTTCTTTCCAAGCTTTTGAGATCATAAACGCAGACTGGATGAAGAAGGGATCCCTTGTTCCTGAACCTGAGATAGCTGAGACCGTTGTAATGACTGCTAGAATAATACCAAATGGTGACTTTAGGTTAGGAAAAGAGCTTGGAGCCAAGCTATGAGGAATGAAAGATTCGACATCCATCGGAAGCTTCGGGGACCATTTTGGCTTGGGATACCAGCCAAGCAAGGCTGATTTCGAAAGAATTGCTAAGGAGAAGAAAGAGAAACAATTAGCCAAGTTGTTTGGGTGCCCAATGTCAAATGATCGAATGCATATCCCTCACATCAGAACCACATTTCCTTTCACGGTTGAAACCATCAACCAAGGTTCTACCCTCGTAGAAGTAGTTGCGGACTTTCATATATGCGCCGTTGAAGAATGAGGTTCATCTAGGGGCACTTTCAGCTTCGTAAAAAAGTCTGAGGGACCTGTAAACAACTGGACAGCTGTCATGCTTGCTGATGTGTCTCTGGTAACTACCAAGTCGGATCGTCTTGATAAACCCTATGTCCTCCCTGATAAGGGGATCACCGCCGCAACCGAGGACGAGGTTGAAATTCCACATGGGTTGGCTCGTTTGGTGGAAAATTAAGAGGAAAAGATAGTCCCCCATCAGGAAGAATTGGAAGAGATAAACTTGGGGGCAAGCTATAAAGATCAAAAAATAGTCAAAATTGGGACAACCTTGGCTGCTACTCAGAGAGAGAGGTTGATCTCTCTCCTCAAAGAGTACGCAGATGTGTTCGCATGGTCATACGAGGACATGCCAGGCCTCGACCCTAGCATAGTTGAGCACCGAATCCCATTGAAACCCGAATTCAAGCCGGTAAAGCAAAAGCTTCGAAGGATGCATCCCGACACCTTTCTGAAGATCAAAGAGGAGGTCGCCAAGCAGCTAGATGTGGGTTTCCTGAGAGTTGCGGAATATCTGGAGTGGGTTGCTAATATCGTTCCTGTGTCCAAGAAAGATGGGAGGGTTCGCATGTGTGTGGATTTTCGCGATCTCAATCGGGCTAGTCCCAAGGTTGATTTCCCGCTCCCCCATATTGACACCCTGGTAGATAATGCCGCATATAATGACATGTTCTCTTTCATGGATGGTTTTTCAGGATACAATCAGATCAAGATGGCTCCTGAGGACAGTGAGAAAACGACCTTCATCACGCCATGGGGAACTTTTTGTTACAAGGTTATGCCCTTTGGACTAAAGAACGCAGGAGCTACTTACCAGCGTGCTGCTGTCACCATATTCCATGATATGATGCATAAAGAGGTTGAGATATATGTCGACGACATGATAGCTAAATCTCGGGGAGCTCAAGATCATGTAGAATGGGTAGAAGAAGGAGGGTCATCTAGGGGCACTTTCAGCTTCGTAAAAAAGTCTGAGGGACCTTTAAACAATTGGACAGCTGTCATGCTTGCTGATGTGTCTCTGGTAACTACCAAGTCGGATCGTGTTGATAACCCTATGTCCTCCCTGATAAAGGAATCACCGCCGCAACCGAGGACGAGGTTAAAATTCCACATGGGTTGGCTCGTTTGGTGGATCACCGCCGCAGTCGGATCGTCAAGATCATGTAGAGTGGTAGCCAGCTGACACTCACTTGTGAGCCAATGTTTAAAATGCTGAGAAAGAATGGAAATGCTGAATGGGATGAGGATTGCCAAAAGGCTTTTGAGAGAATCAAAACATACCTGCAGGCTCCTCCAGTTTTAGTCCCTCCTACGCTAGGACGTCCTTTACTGGTGTATTTGACGGTCACAGCGGGTTCGATGGGATATGTATTAGGGCAGCATGACAAATCTAGGAGGCGCGAGCAAGCAATTTACTATCCGAGTAAGAAGTTCAATGAGTGCGAGATGCGATACTCTATGTTAGAACGAATATGCTGCGCCCTAGCATGGAGTGCTCGAAGACTCAGACAATATATGTTGTATTACACGACGGCTGATTTCTCGCATGGATCCTCTGAAGTATATCTTCGAGAAGCCTTATTTGTAATGGCAGGTCTTGCTGGCTGAATATGAGATTATATATATGACACGAAAAGCGGTCAAAGCAAGCGCTCTCGCCGATCACTTGGCCGACCATGCTATGGATGAGTGTGAACCTCTAGAGTTTGACTTCCCTGATGAAGATATCGTGATTATTGACACTGAGTACATGGACGATCTTGATGATTGGTGGACAATGTTCTTTGACGGCGTAGTGAATCTTTCGGGTGCTGTTGTTATAGCCCCAGATGGTCGTCAATTCCCCATAGCATGCAGATTAAATTTCCCATGCACAAATAACATCACCGAGTATGAGGCATGCCTCAGCGGGCTAATGACTGTGATTGCGTTGAAGGTAAAAAAGCTAAAAGTCTTCGGGGACTCAGCCTTGGTCATTTACCAAGCTCAAGATTTGTGACAAACCAGAGATTCGAAATTAATACCTTATTAGAGGTTGCTCACCAAACTCATAGAAGAGTTTGAAAAAACTGAGTTCGCTCGGGTTGATCGGGAAAGGAATTGTTTCGCGGATGCGTTAGCCACTCTGGCCTCAATGTTCAAATTGGAATGCAGGATAATGCTCCAGCCACTAAGGATAGAAGTGAGGGAGATGCCGACATGTTGCGCCACTTTGGAAGATGAACCTGATGGGAAGCCATGGTACCATGATCTGGTATGCTTCATCAAACATCGGGAATACCCATTGGGGGCAAGCCAGAGTAGCAAGAAGACTCTTTAGCGTCTGGCTTTAGACTTCTACCTTGACGGTGAAGTTCTATACAAGAGAAGAGCGGATGGAGTCTTACTTCGTTGTGTCACCGCTTCTGAAGCTAGGCAGATCATAGCAGAAATCCACGACGGAGTTTGCTCCACACATGCTAGTGCTCACATGATGGCAAGACAAATCATGAGATGAGGCTATTTTTGGCTCACCATCGAACGAGATTGCATCGACTACTTCAGAAGATGCCATAAGTGCAAAATTTATGCCGATCATCTCAACGCCCCTCCAACTCCTCTTTTTAACATGACGTCGCCTTGGCCCTTTGCGATATGGGGAATTGACATCATCGGCTAAATCCATCCAAAAGCTTCTAACGGTCATCGCTTCATCCTTGATGCAATTGATTATTTCACCAAATGGGTGGAAGCTGCCTCATACTCGAATATCACTGCGAAGACAACTATGCGATTCATTGAAAAGAATATCATTTGTCACTACGGAGTCCCTGAGACGATCATCACAGATAATGACACTAATCTGAATGGGAAGCTGATCAATGATCTCTGCCAGCGGTGGAAGATAAAACATCGAAATTCTTCACCATATCATCCAAAGATGAATGACGCAGTCGAGGCTGCCAATAAAAACTTGAAAAAGATCATCTAGAAGATGGTCGTCACTCACAATGATTGGTACGACATGCGTCCTTTTGCTTTGCACGCCTATCGGATTACAATCCGCACCTCTACGGGAGCAACTCCTTATTCACTGGTTTAAGGTATGGAAACGGTAATTCCTCTTGAGGTAGAAATTCCTTCCCTCCGAGTTTTGGCAGAATCTGGAGTTGAAGAGTCTGATTGGGTAAGGGTCAGGTATGAACAGTTGAATCTGATCTCGGAGAAACGATTGGCTGCCATGTGTCATGCCCAATTGTATCAAAAGAGAATGGCTAATGACTACAACAAGAAGGTACGACCCCGTGAGTTCAAAGCTGGAGATTTGTTGCTAAAGAAAATTCTCCCCCATCAGGAGGAAGGTCAAGGGAAATGGGCCCCTCGGTACGAAGGCCCATATGTAGTCAAGATTGCATTTTCGGGAGGCACTCTAATGCTCACCACTATGGATGGGGACGATTTGCCGAGACCAGTAAACTTTGATGCTGTTAAGATGTACTTTGCTTAGAAATGAGAGGTTTCAATTGAAAGGCATAAGTTTTTCAAGACAAGACAATTTAATGCCTATCCTGAATTAGTAAAATAAGAACTTTCTCAAAATCGCACTTCTTAAATTTTTCCGTTAACTTATTTTTTCGAAACAGCAAGAGAAAATACAGTACCCACTAGTTCCGGAGGACCGCTTGACCAACTGAGTTTAAACTAACATCATTAATCAATGCTAGCTTTGCAGGAATTGAATGATCTTGAGCTCCTACCATCCACATTATCACTGCAGGAATGTCGATTAAACATACTTAATGCGGTCTGGTTCTGATAACAATTGAGGCAACCCCAAGGGTATTATCGTCCCTGTACTAGTGTAGAGGCCGGAACCCTACCGCGCCTGCCCGGGGTCGGCCGCGGAAGGCTGACGCCCCTTAGCCGGCAAGGAACCCTGGGATGGTCGACATCAGTGGGAGGGAAGGGGGGGTCTCGCGCGTCATCTATCCGCACGCACGACGTTATCCCATCCCAGGACACCCATGACGTCACTTGAAGCTGCCGCCCATGACGTCACTTGAAGCTGT
Organism: Viola odorata; assembly: GCA_963691705.1. NCBI lineage: Eukaryota > Viridiplantae > Streptophyta > Magnoliopsida > Malpighiales > Violaceae > Viola > Viola odorata. The sequence goes on from OY829542.1 coordinate 33,713,947, forward strand.
CGCCCATGACGTCACTTGAGGCGTTATCTCCTCCGATAACGCCTCCCCCTAGAGGTAATGCCCTCGTGTGGCCTATAAATACCCCACCATTTGAAATGCAAGGTAAGCCTAAGATTGCTGCTGGAACTTCTGCCATTTTTGAACCACCTTACTGACTTAAGCATCGAAGTGTCTACACCGGGGCCCCCTCGACGTCGGCTACAGTAACCTCGAGCTGCCATCATCCTCGTCCCAATTTTCCAGAAGTCCGAATCTTATCAAATTGGAGCTTTCATTGAGAGCTTTGGTTTATTAAGTGAGTGTCCTTAATAGCCAAGCTCCATCTTTACAGGAAGATCAGAACGATCATGGCTTCTGATTCGGAGCCCACACGACCTTCATCCTCTAACATTCCTTATGAGGTCCGCAGACAGTTATTCCCTTTTGCCACCACTGATGTTTCTGTAACAACACAGGAGATTACTCTGGAATCTTCAGATTCCCCCTTTAGATCAATATGGGGAGCACTCCCTCCTTAGATGAGCCTCTCTCTATCCCAGATGGCGGGATCTAGGTTTTCTACCCCACCTCTGAGGGGATTCATGCTGGACTGCGCAAATAACCCCCTCGCGAGTGAAATATCTGCTCTTCGTTCTAGGTTGGACTATTTGACTGAGCTAGCGACAAGAATCATGCCTGACATTTCTAGGTCAAATGTTCCTCCCCAGGCTATTTTCACGTCATCTATTGTCACCGAATGACCCTTATCTCCCCTACAGCACGAAAATATTCTGACAGCCTTGCCTGCAACAGATGTGCCAATTAGCCTTGTGCAACTCGCTCAGGGGCGAGTGGAGCCTTATGTGCCGCAAGTACTAAGAATTACCGTCCCCCAAGAGGAGCGGCGACATGATGAATAAAGAGACCGTTGGGATGGTCGACTAGAAGAAGTGGATCGAAATTTATCCCCTGAGCGTAGTGAAAGATCTAGTAATAGGAAGACACCGAACTCGTTCGCCTAGGAGTCGCAGTCGATCTTTGAGGCGACATCGTACTCCAGAACCGCGAAATTGGGGGAGTCAGCTGGAAGCGTATCCCCCTCAGGATACGCGTGAAATCCTTGATGACACCTCAGGTCACCCGTTCACCCATCGCATAAGCCGTCACAGGGTCAGCTGACACGTAAAACTCCCTACGAAATCCTACGACGGTACTAGAGATCCTATTTCACACCTTAACAAGGTGAAGGACTTTGTACAATTTCAGACCCACAGTGATGCAGCGTTATGTCAAATATTTGTCATGACATTGTCAGGAGTCGCCCGTCTCTGGTTTAAAGGTCTCCCTGGGGGATCTGTTAACAGCTTCTCGCAACTGGAGTCTAAGTTTCGGAGCCGGTTTAGTACCGCGGTCCCTATCAGGAAATCTGTCGTGGCCTTATTCGATATACATAGGAAGCCTCAAGAATCCTTGAAAGATTTCCTTAGTCGTTTTGACATGGAAATGTCGTTAACGCCAGGCGTTACCGTTGATTTTGCTATAAAAGCTTTGAAGCGGAATTGCCGCTATGGGAAACTGAAAGACGCACTAATGGTGGACCCTCCGACGACTTTGGACGCATTAAGGTTGAAAACCCATAACTACGCGAGATTGGAGGAAGAAGAAAGCAGGGACAGGACCCGAAACATACCACAAGATGCGCCTCAAGTCCCTAACGCTCCCGTGGCCACAACTTGTGAAGATCATTTTATTGACGAATACGCACAGCGAAAAGATCACATTTCTAAGACCTCCAATCGGCGAAGAGGCAACTCCTCAAAAGGAATGTCTGGCAACTCCCCTACTCGACGACAGGGAGATCCTCCCAAGGGCCGAATTTATGACCCGGACCTCCCTTCCCTCATTTTGCCAAGAGCGGAAATCTTAGCGATTGTGGAACAGCGAAACTTGCCCATTCGTTACCCAGTCCCTGTTAAGCCTGGAGTAATCATGGGGGGAAGAGAAAATTCCTTTTGTAAGTTTCACAAAGCTAAGGGACACTCTACAGAGGTGTGCAGAGAATTGAAGCTGGCGATAGAACATCTGGTAGAGGATGGTTATCTTGGAGAATTCACCACTAAGGCAAGAGAGGAGGCCAGGAACAACCAGACCGATAGAGTGACTGACAACAGACAAGCACCTCCTCGTGCTCAAGGAAGTAATGCTACTCCTGCTAGGAGAAGTAGGGAGACACTCATGGTTGATGATGACGATGTCCCTATCATCAACATCATAGCCGGAGGCGCACCCTATCTAGACGAGCCAGAACAATTAATATCCGCGGCAGGGGATAAGCGGAAGCGGGAGGGTGCGTTAATAAAAAGAGAGGCGATAAGTGTTTTAGATCGAATGGTACTGTCCTTCTCCGAGGAGGATGAGAAAGGTGTTATTTTTCCACATAACGATGTGTTAGTGGTCACACCCATTATCGGCAATCACGGAGTTAGGAGAACCCTCGTTGACAGCCGAAGTGCGGTAAACTTATTTTCATTAGAGTCTTACAACCTCATGAAATGCCCTGATGGTGAATTCACGCCCTGCAAGAAGCCGATAATTGGAGTAGATGGAGTCCCGATACCAGTTACGGGAATTACCACTTTGTCAGTGTATTTTCGAGAAGATGCCTCCAAGCGGTTGGAGGAGTTGTTGTTTTTGGTCGTAGACCTAACCTTGCCCTATAACGCTATACTTGGACATCCTTTCCTTAACCGCTTTGGAGCCGCGATATCCCAGAAGCATTTAAGGATGAAATATCCCTCCTGGGATGGAGTGGTGTCAATCAAAGGCAACCAAAAATTGGCGGTCGAGTGTTACCTACTCATGACTCAGAAGAGTTGTGATAGATACGTGTGCGTGAAGGTAGATCCATATGAGCAGAATGATGAGAAACGCCCAACGGAGATTGGCGTATGTGCATCAACTTTACTGACTTAAACAATGCCTGTCCCAAAGATTGCTACCCACTTCCTCGAATTGATCAGCTGGTCGATCAGACTGCGGGGTACGCCTATCTAAGCTCTTTAGATGGCAATTCGGGGTATCATCAAATCCCCATGGCCATTGAGGATGAAGAAAAAACTGCTTTCATCACCCCGAAAGTTACTTACTGTTATACGGCGATGCCGTTTGGGCTAAAGAACGCTGGAGCCACCTTTCAACGAATGGCTAACAAGGTCTTTGAAAAGCAGATTGGAAGAAATGTGGAAGCATATGTTGACGATATATTGGTCAAGAGCCGAAGTTTCCAGGGCCATTTGAAAAACTTAGAGGAAGTCTTCCGCGTGATGAGAAGATATCAAATGAAGTTGAATCCCCGTAAATGCATGTTCGCATTTCAGATGGGAAAATTTTTGGGTTATGTGGTTAGCCGAAAAGGTATCCAGCCCAACCCCTCAAAGGTCAAAGCTATCTAGAATATGATATCTCCTCGAACCATCAAGGAGGTGCAAAGATTGGCGGGGCGCGTTATTGCCCTAGGGAGGTTTATCTCTAAGCAAGGTGAGAGATGCCTCCCCTTTTTCAAGGTTATACGCAAAAAAACCCTTTCGGATGGACAACAGAATGTGAAGAGGCGTTCACCGGCCTGAAAGCTTATTTATCGTCCGACCTGGTCCTGAGAAGGCCAGAATCTGGCGATACCCTATACTTATACCTCGGTGTTGTCGACGAAGTGGTTAGTGTCGCCCTCGTTCGAGATGACAATCATCTACACCACCCTGTCTATTTCGTGAGTCACGTCTTGAAAGATGCCAAGCTGCGATACGCTTGCATTGAAAAAATAGCGTTTGCACTAGTCCAAGCCACGCGGAAAATGGACAGATACTTCCAAGCCCATCCCGTTATCGTACTTACTGACCAGCCGTTGAAAAGGATATTCTGGAAACCTGAGTCTTCAGGAAGGATGCTGATTTGGGCCATCGAACTCGAGTAATATGGGTTGCGGTACAAAAACCGTCCCTCTGTGAAAGCCCAGGTCCTCACAGACTTCATAGCCGAGTGTACCTTCATAGAAGACCCGTTAACGGACCTGCCGGAAGAGGAAAGAGATGACTTGGACCTCCCGTTCCCTGAAACCTACACTGACTTGTGGGTTGTTCATGTGGATGGAGCCAAGAACCAAGAACTAGCCGGAGTCGGGATCTTCATGATCGGGCCGCACGATATGCAGATACGATACGCCATCAGAATACTACAGCCGTTATCCAATAACGCAACGGAATATGAGGCGTTACTAGCCGGTCTCAGGATAGGAAGAAACTTTTCTACCAAGGCCATACACGATACGGGAATGATGAGAGACTTGCAATTAAAAATTTATGGAGATTCCAAACTGATAATAGACCAAGTCTTGGGACACTCTTAGGATAGAGAGCCCATCATGGTTCAATACCTCGCTAAAGTGAAACGCGAACTGTTGGAAATAAAGAAAAGCGGCATGAGGGTCAGCTTTGAGCATATCCCTCGAGAGGATAATGCTGAAGTAGACGGCCTGGCCAAACTTACCGCAAATCCAGACGCGTCCATACCCAAGGGCGTGTACTACAGAGAGATATCGGTTCCCTCCTTCATGGAAGAGCAAACGTCGCTTTGCGTGGAAGAAATTGAAAATGACTGGCGAATCCCTGTGATAAAATACTTGAAACATGAGGAATTACCTGCGGATAACGGCGAGAAAAAGAAAGTGCTGAAACAAGCAGCACAGTGTACATATTATGACGGAGAGCTGATCCGGAGATGTTTTTCTCACCCAACAGAGCAAGAGGGTCTTCATACCTTGCGAGAAATCCATGAAGGAATATGCGGTATGCACGCATTGGGCGACACCTTAGCTGCGCAAGTCTTTAGGTCTGGATTCTACTGACCTACTATTCGAAGAGATTGCCACAATTATGTACGGACGTGTAAAAAATGTCTGGAGTTCTCCAAAATTCCTCGATAGCCCGCCACAGAGATTTCTGAGATAGTGGCTCCTTGTCCTTTCGCGAAATGGGGGATAGATATCCTGGGCCCGTTTCCAAAGGTAAGGTCCCAATAAAGTTCATGGTCATGACAGTGGATTACTTCATGAAGTGGGCAGAAGCGGAAGCGGTGGCCAACATCACGACAGAGAAAATTTGGCACTTCTTTAAACACCAAGTCATCATGCGGTTCGTTGTTCCCCATGTGTTAGTCAGCGATAACGGGACGCAGTTCACCAGCCAATTCTTTAAAGATCAGTGTGCGGAATTTCAGATTGAACAAAGGTTCTCTTCCGTGGCTCACCCGCAAACCAACGGTCAAGCAGAGGTGACGAATCGAAGCATTATCAATGGCATAAAGAAAAACTTGGAAGGATCTAAAAAGAAATGGGCAGACGAGCTGCCGTATGTGATGTGGGCGTACCGTATGACCGTTAAAACTAGTACGGGAGAAACGCCTTTCGCATTGGCTTTTGGCACTGAGGCTGTCACAACGATAGAAATCGGTACTATGAGCCTGCGAGTGGCATACTTCAGGGAAGAAATGACTGAGGAGAGGCTACGAGCTAACCTCGACGCGTTACCAGAACGACAGGAGGAAGCTCTTCTGAAAACACTTTATTATAAGCAAACAATCACGCATTATCACAATAGGTGCATCAAAGAACGACTGCTGAAAGCAGGTGACTTGGTACTTAGAGACAAACGAGCCGCTGGACAGCGTATGTGGAAACTCAGTCCGAACTGGGATGGCCCATACTGCGTTACCCGTGTTATTGGAAAGGGAGCATATCACATAGAAACACTCGACGGTACTCCCTTAGCTAACTCTTGGAAGGTAGCTCGCTTAAAACTATACCATGCTAGAGTCTAATGCATTTTCTACACCTTTCGTTAATCTCAGCCCTGACTTGTGCTAACGCTCGAATAGAGAATATTCTTGTGTGTTCTGTGGCTGATTGTGTGTAGATAATAAAGGGTGCCAGGAGTGAAAAGTCCTATCCTTGTGACGGCCGGTCCTGATCAGACAGCTCACTAAGTGAGGGCACGCCCTGGCATACCTAAAAACTAGTGTTAGGAGTGAAAAGTCCTATCCTCGTGGCAGCCACGCTAACATAGGTGGGCCATTGAGACGAGGCACGTCCCGACACCCCCGGGAGTGAAAATTCTTATCCTTGTGGTAAACCGGGCTAACATAGACGGCCCACCAAGATGAGGCACGTCCCGGCATCCCTGAGAGTGAAAAGTCCTACTCTTGTGCCGATCGTTCTCGTGGAGACGGCTCGTCAAGATGAGGCACGCCCCAGGGAGACAGTAACTCCATCCTGGAAGTGAAAATCCTATCCTTGTGATAATCGGACTAATACAGACGGCTCACTAAGTGAGGGCACGATTCCGGGATGCGAGGTCAACGCCTGAAAGTGAAAAACCTAGCCTTGTGATGACCTGTCCTGATCCGATGACTCACTAAGATGAGGCACTTTCCAAGCCGATTGTGGAAATTTGGAAACGCGAAGAATCGCGAAATCCCAGCGAGTAACCGGATGGGAAATCCCTGGTGAAGATAGCTGGTGCAGAAAGCGATATGTGCGATATCGGCAACAACAACCCGAGTTGGAGGCGGAAAGGCTCTTACGAGTAACTATTGCCTATTAGTACATGTCACTTTACTAATGACTTATAATTGAGAATGTGTAGAGATATTATTCGGATGATGAAGAGGTTGGCACTCTCGTTATCGTGGCTTGGGAAACGTGATCTAAAGGACATGTGTATTATGTCTCTCTCTGGCAAATATTCCCAGGAAAAGGGATACGTCGGAATCTATCTACAGGTCATCCTAAGCCATTAGCTGAGAATATCTATGGCAACGTGATTATATGCAGCGTATCGTTGGAAGTAGCGGTCACGATCCTTCTCCTCTATGAGTTCTTATCTCTGAAAGCGTGGAACGATAGTTAAAATGCGTGTGATGAGGTCATGTCGCGAGATCTGATGAAGCATCTTCATCAATATGGACGATTCATTGATTGAATGGCAATCGTTGACCTACTTCTACTAAAAGCTGTTATGAAGATCGAGACCTGTTAACATTATCGTGGCGGTAATAAGGTCACTGCTGTATTAAGAGAAGCTCAAAAAGAAAGAAATAAGGAAAAAGAAATCAGCGACAAAAGAAAGGAGTTAGCCAGATATATGATCGTTCAAAAATGCCCTCGAAGGGTTACAAAACACGAAAGTTTGAAGTATCGAAGCTTTGTGAGCTAAAAACAAAAGGGGTGATTCCCGATATTCATGAAAGAGAGCAACACCGCCTAGTGTGTGTCGGTCCTATGAGCTCCTCTGCCTTTTATAGCCTTTCGCCTTGGCTTGGCGGAAACCTTCATCAGTAAGATCAGTGGACCCCTTCATGAAAGCTTCAGTAAGGGTGGCACCGCAGTACACCTCTTCTCCATGAATCTCTCTAAAGCAGTTGGCCATAATAGCGACAGTGTTTTCAACGTACCACATGCACTTATCTGCCGTCTCATCCTCCAATGTCACCTTTTCCTCCTCTAGTGCGACATTCTTAGCTCTCTTCACTGTCAGAGCAGTGTCAAGACTTGCCACTTGCTCTCTCACCTCCCTTTGGTCCTTCTTGGCCGCCTCCAAGGCCAGTAACAATTCTTGGCGTTCTGCCAGCAACTTCTCCTTTTCTTCTCATTCCTTGGAAAGCTTATCTAAGGAGGCGGTGAGTGAAGCAACCTTATACGCCATATATTCCGCCTAATAGTGGAACTTAGAAAAACCAGTAAAGAAGTTGGAGCGCAACAAGTTTATCTGCTCGTCTTGATCCTTAGAAAGGAATGTCTCTCGCTCTTCGGAGGACGTTAACGCGTAAGAAGCCAAGTAAGATGATGTCTCGACGGAACTGTCGCCACTGACAGCCGCAAAGCTAGAACTGCGAAGCTTAGCCAAGTCAAGATGATGAGTGACAGGCCCAGACGCACTCATCGAGCTCAAATCGGCTACGAGATGGGGAGCGACAACCCCTCCCTTGAAGTGCCGAAGCATTGGAGCACTTGAAGGAACAAAAACCATAGGGGAAGGAGACAGAGGTTGATCAGAGGAGATACCCCCATGAAGTCCGAAGGATCCGTGGGATTGATAACTTGAGGACCCGGGAACACCCATACTCCCTAGAAAATCAGAAGATTGATCCCTGGAAGGTACCGAAGAATCAAAAGTGGCAATCTGCCCTTCCCCGACATTAGCATGACCAGATGAAAAACTTTCGCCCCCCTCGTCAGGATGCGCCCTTTTCTCAGGACGGGTCAGTATGTGACCCAAGTTCATGTTGCTTGTTGGCGATGCGAGAGGGGAAGCAGTAGCAGTATCTTGCAAAGAGAAGTGATGCGAAGAATAAATGAATAAAAGAAAGCGCGAAGCAATACTAATAAGTAGCAGGAGAGACAGTGCAGTCGTAAAAGAAACACTAACAGAGGCAGTCTCGTTAACGGGCGCTTCCGAAGAAGCTGCCGCATCTGAAGGAGGAGTAAGAGAGGCAACGCTTCTCGTTCTCTTCTTCTTCTTTCCTTTTCTCGGAACCCTGGAAGAAGATGCCTGAATAGGATAAACGGCAATCGATATGGTAGGAATACCCAAAGGAATAGTGGTGGTTCCCTCACCGACCGAAGAAGACGTTTGGACAGGATTTACGGTAGCGACATGCGATATAGTCAGATTAACCGCGGTTTTAGCAGCGGTAGCAACTCTTTCCTTCTCCTTTCGCCGTTGAGCCCTTCTCAGTCATTTCCTGACGCCCTCGGGTTTCCAGTTGGGATCGGTCACTGCAGAATCACGAGATAACGTTAGCGTTAGTACCAACTATGATAACAAGAAAAACACCACAACACTCACGTCTGATGCAGGTTCGAATGTCCATCCCGCATGCCAGATGATGAGTATGAACTGATAACAATACGACTAACGACAAGGGTATTCTCGTCTCATACTCCGCGGGGTATGAGAAAATGGTTGTTGTTCCTACCGTCACGACAGCATTGAGGCTACCGTCTCTCCCTAGGAGATTGACACTAGGATGGTCGACGTCAACGGAGGGTCCCATATGGCACTTTGTGATGGCCAAAGGCGCTACCCCATCCCAGTATAAACCGAGTGTTTTGAGAAGAACGTAGCCGTTACCTTGCCTAGGTAACGGCTACCCCCACACCTAACGCCATGATGGCATATCGCGCCATGGGAGAACTATAACCCCTAACGGGAGCGATAGCCCTTGGTAATCCAAACTACGCAAAAATGTTCCTTTTCGCCTATAAATACCTCCACCACAAAGGAGGAAGGTAAGCATAATTTGTTGGCCCAAGCTCTGCCATTCTGACCACTCATACTAACTTAAGCATCGGATTGTTTATGCCGGAGACCCCCTCCGGAGTCTTGCAGGTACATCGGACCGACGCGGACACTGAATCCGAGGAGCCCTTTCACCTTCTACCCTTCGGCAACAGATAAATTCTTATCAAATTGGTGCTTTCATTGAGAGCTTTGGTTCTATTAAGTGAGCATCCTTAATAACCAAGCTCTATTTTTTCAAAGTTCAAAGGATTATGGCTTTAGATTCAGATCCTGTGCTGTCCCAATCCTCCAGCATCCCGTACACCACTCGCCGATGACTTTTTCCTTTAGCTACTTTTGAAACTTCTACGGCAATGCAAGAGATCACCATAGGAGGATTAGATCCTCCCTTTAGACAAGTGACAGAAGCATCAGCATCCCAGATTTGTTCCCCTTTTTCCCAGATAGTGGGACCCAGCTATTCTACCCCTCAAGCGAGGGGATCCATGATAGGTGATGCAGACAACCCACTCGTGAGCTCAATAGCGGCCCTCCAAGCCCAATTGGATCAACTGACAGAATTAGTTGCTGGGTTTGCGCCTCATGTCTCAGGACCCGGTGTGTCTTCCCAGATAGTTTTCACTCCGTCTATTGTCAATGAGCGACCATTGCCGCTGTGGCAATCCAGAGGGTTTCCGTTTTCCTTACCCTTGTCATCGGTCCCCATGAATGTCCCGCAACTTGCACATGGACATGTTGAACCTTCTGGGCAATATAGGAGAGAAATCCCTATCCCTGAAGAAGGCCGCCGGCATGATGAATATCGAGAACATTGGGATGACAAACGAGATGAGATGTTCAGAGAACCATCTCCTAGATACAGTGAAAGATCAAGCAGCAGAAGGCGTCAGACTCGAACGCTAAGAAGCCGCAGCCGATCTCCCAGGCAGCATCGCGAATATGACCCTCATAACACAAGATACAATGTCAAAAATCCCCCTCCGCATCGACCTCACGGAGTCCCTGACGGTAACGCTGGTCACCCATTCAGTTACCACGTGAGACATCACAGGGTCCATCGATATGTAAAACTCCCTACAGAATCATACGATGGCACGAAAGACCTTATTTCTCACCTTAATAAGGTTAAAGATTTTGTGCAGTTCCAAACCCGCAGTGATGCCGCGCTATGCTAAATTTTTATCATGACACTGTTAGGAGTGGCACGTCTTTGGTTCGAGGGGCTCCCAGCTGGATCTATTGATAATTTCTCCCAGTTGGAAGATAAGTTCAGGAGTCAGTTTAGCACTGCAATCCCTATCAGGAAGTCAGCGGCTGCGCTATTTGATATTCATCGAAAATCGCAGGAATCATTGAATGAATTTTTAGGTCGATTTGATCTCGAAATGTCCTTGACGCTAGGGGTCACTATCGATTTTGCAGTGGAAGCCCAAAAGCGTAACTGCCGTTACGGAAAATTGAGAGATACATTAATGGTGGACCTACCATTGACCTTGGATGCACTAAGACTGAAAGCGCATAATTATGCGAGGATGAAAGAAGAGGAAAATAGAGAGCGGATGCGGGACATACCATCAGACCCATACCCGGCCTCTAACGCCCCACCAAGCAATGCTCCTGATACGTGACCAAGCGATGATTATGGCCAGCGGAAAGAGCACGCCGCCAAGGCCTCTAATCGGCAGAGAGGTAACTTTTCAAAAGGGAGACCTGGAGTTTCCCCTACCCGAAAACAAGCGGATCTGCCAAAAGGCCGGATATACGACCCTGACCTCCCTTCCCTCATACTCCCAAGAGTAGAAATCCTAGCGATAGTCCAGCAACGAAATCTACCCATCCGTTACCCAGCTCTTGTGAAACTAGGAGTAATTATGGGAGGAAGAGAGAACGCATTCTGTAAATTTCACAAAGTCAAAGGGCATTCGACGGATGTATGCAGAGAACTAAAACTAGCCATAGAATGCCTAGTTGAAGAAGGCTATCTCGGAGAGTTTTCCACCAAGGCAAGAGAATGGGCCAGGAACAATCCGGCTGGAGGGATAACTGACCATAAGCAAACGCCCTCTCACACCACAGGAGCTAACACAATCCCCCTCGGGCAAAATAGGGAGACATTCATTGTTCATAGCGACCAGGTGCCTATGATTAATATCATCGCGGGCGGGACACCCTACTTTGATGAAACTATACAACAAACGCCCGGTCCCGGGGAGAAGCGCAAACGAGAAAGCACACAGGTAAAAATCGAGGCAATAAGCGCCTTAGACAGGATGGTATTGTCCTTCTCAGAAGAAAACGAGAAAGGCATTGTTTTCCCGTATAACGATGCGTTGGTAGTAACACCCGTTATCGGCAGTCACGGAATAAGAAGAACTCTTGTAGATAATGGGAGCGCGGTAAATCTATTTTCACTAGAAGCATACTACCTGATGAAGCGCCCTAATGGTGAGTTAAAGCCTTATAAAACGCCAATTATTGGGGTTGATGGGGTCCCGATCTCGGTAACAGGGATCACGTTACTGCTAGTGTATTTCCTAGAGGACACATCCAAACGCTCAAAAGAGTTATTATTCCTAGTCGTAGACTTGACTCTGCCCTATAATGCCATACTAGGGCGGCCGTTCCTCAATCGCTTCGGGGCAGCGATATCACAAAAAACCTGCGGATGAAAGACCCCTCGTGGGATGGCGTGGTTTCGATCAAAGGAGACCAGAAGCTAGCTGCCGAATGCTACTTGCTCATGACTCAAAGGAGTTGTGATCGTTACGTATGCGTAGCGGACGATCCCTTCAATGATAAGGAAGAAAAGTGCACTCAGCCACTGGATAAGATGATCTCAATACCTATCGGTGAGGACGGTGAAGCGAATCTCTTGATCAGCGAGAAGCTAAGCCCTGAAGAGAGTGTGCAGTTAGCTCGACTGCTAAGAAAATGTAAAGGAGAATTCGCGTGGAAATCAGCGGATATGCCTGGAATTTCGCGAGAGGTTGCGGAACATCGGCTGAACGTTAACCTTAATGCCAAGCCCATTCAACAAAGGCGGCGCGTTTTCTCACCGGAAAAGATAGCAACTATCGAGAAGGAACTATTAAAGCTCACAGATGCGGGGTTCATCCGAGAAGTCCAATACCCGACCTGGCTGGCTAACCCTGTGTTAGTCCCTAAGCCTAATGGAGACTAGCGCATATGCATCGACTTCACCGACTTGAACGATGCCTGCCCCAAGGATTGCTATCCCCTTTCCCGAATCGATCAGTTGGTCGACCAAACCGCTGGGTATGCCTACCTAAGCTCCCTTGATGCTAACTCCGGGTATCATCAAATTCCCATGGCCGTGGAAGATGAAGAGAAAACTGCCTTCATCACCCCAAAGGCCACTTACTGCTACACTGCAATGCCGTTTGGGCTGAAAAATACCGGGGCAACATTCCAGTGCATGGAAAATAAAGTCTTTGAAAAGCAAATTGGGAAAAATGTAGAAGCCTACGTGGACGACATCCTGGTCAAAAGTCGAAGCTTTAAAGACCACCTAGCTGACTTGGAAGAAGTCTTCAACGTGATGAAAGAATACAAGATGAAATTGAATCCGCGAAAATGCATGTTTGCGTTCCAAACGGGTAAATTCTTGGGCTATGTGGTTAGCTGGAAGGGTATCCAGCCTAACCCTTCGAAGATAAAAGCCATCCAAGACATGATACCCCCTCGGACTGTCAAAGAAATACAGAAGCTCACTGGGCGCGTCATCGCGTTAGGACGGTTCATCTCCAAGTAGGGTGAGAAATGCTTACCCTTTTTCAAGGTCATTCGAAACAAGGCCCCCTTCGGGTGGACAGAGGAATGTGAGAAAGCATTCGCGGGGCTAAAAGCTTATCTCTCATCTGATCTAGTGCTAACGAAGCCTGAATCCGGCGATGAGCTATATTTATACCTGGGCGTAGCTGACGAGGTAGTTAGTGCTGTCCTTGTACGAAGTGAAGGGCATATACACCGCCCCGTGTTTTTTGTTAGCCATATATTGAAAGACGCTGAGCTACGATACGCCCGCATTGAGAAGATAGCGCTTGCCCTAATACAGGCAATGCGGAAGATGGATCGGTACTTCCAAACCTACCCCGTCACAGTACTCACCGACCAACCTTTGAGAAAGATCTTTAGAAAACCAGAGTCCTCAGGAAGAATGCTAATTTGGGCAATCGAACTCGAACAATACGGGCTACAGTACAAAGCTAGACCAGCTATTAAAGCCCAAGCGTTAGCGGACTTCATAGCGGAATGTACATTCACAAAGGATGCGCTAACAGACCTGTCAGAAGAGGGGCCAGAGGATTCATACTTCTCATCCCCGGAAACATATACGGACTTATGGGTTATTCACGTAGACGGAGCAAAAAATCAAGAGTTAGTAGGCGCGGGTGTTTTCCTAATCGAACCAAATGGTATAGAGATACGATATGCCATCAGAATCTTACAACCATTGTCCAACAATGCGGCTGAATATGAAGCATTGCTAGCAGGGCTCAGAATAGGAAACAACTTCTCTGTCGAAGCTGCGCAAGCCATAGGAGCGGAACGCGGTCTACGCTTAAAGATACGCGGAGATTCTAAACTGATAATAGACCAAGTCCTAGGAAACTCCCAAGCCAAAGAGCCTATCATGATTCAATACCTGGCCAAAGTAAAGCGTGAGCTATCGAAAATACAGGAAAAAGGCACGCAAGTCACCTGTGAGCATATTCCCAGGGAGGATAATGCGGAAGCTGACAATCTCGCCAAAATGGCAGCCAATTTAGAAGCCTATGTACCCAAGGATGTGCACTACGGGCAGCTATCCACACCTTCTTTCATGGAAGAACAAGCATCGCTTTGTGTGGAGGAAGTAGAGAACGACTGGAGAATCCCAGTAATAAAATATCTGAAGCAAGACGAGCTACCAGCGGAAAACGCGAAAAGAAGGAAAATTCTGAAATGAGCGGCACAATGCACGTACTATAATGGAGAATTGATCCGGAGATGTTTCTCCCACCCGGCCGCTAAGTGCATATCGGAACAGGAAGGCCTTCACGTGTTGCGAGAAATTCATGAAGGAATATGCGGCATGCACGTCGCCAGCGACACCTTGGCAGCCCAAGTCTTTTGGTCAGGGTTCTACTGGCCCACTATTCGAAGAGATTGTCACAACTTCGTAAAAACCTGTCAGAAATGTCAAGAATACGCGAAGATCCCTCAAAAACCGGCCGTGCAGATTTCAGAGATAGTCGCTCCATGCCCGTTTGCCGAATGGGGCATTGACATCTTGGGCCCGTTTTTGAAGGCCAGATCTCAATTAAAATTTGTGGTCGTGGCGGTAGACTATTTCACAAAATGGGCAGAAGTAGAGGCGTTAGCCACCATCACCACTGAGAAAATCTAGCGTTTCTTTAAGCACCAAGTCATTATGCAATTTGGGGTACCTCGTTTATTGGTTAGCGACAACGGAACGCAGTTTACGAGCCAATTCTTCAGAGATCAGTGTGCAGAATTTCAGATCGAAAAAAGGTTCTCTTCCGTAGCGCACCCTCAAACTAATGGTCAGGCCGAAGTGACCAACGGTAGTATTCTTAGTGGCATCAAAAGAAACCTGGAAGGTTCCAAAAAGAAATGGCCAGACGAACTGCCATACGTATTGTGGGCCTACCGCATGACTGTCAAGGCTAGCACGGGAGAAACCCCATTCGCGTTGGCCTTTAGAACAGAAGCCGTCACGCCGGTAGAAATTGGCACCATAAGCCTTCGAGTGGCTCATTTCAGGGAGGAAACCAACGAAGAAAGGTTACGCACTAACCTTGATGCACTTCCAGAGATACACGAGGAGACACTCCTAAAAACCCTGCACTACAAAAGGAAAATGGCACAATACCACAACAGGCAAGTGAGAGAGCGATTGCTTAAAGCAGGGGATCTAGTGCTCAGAGACAAACGAGGGGACTCCGCATGGGGAAGCTTAGCCCAAACTGGGACGGACCATACCGTGTCACCCGCGTTGTAGGGAGAGGAGCATACCATTTGGAAACATTCGAGGGGACTCCCCTGCAAAACTCTTGGAACATAGGTAGGTTGAAGCTATGTCATGCCAGAAACTAGTCTTTCTTATCCGGTAATATCAGCATTATTCTAACAAATAAATCAGAAGCACTCTCCGCGCACTTTACAACTAGAAATATGCAGGCAATGAAGAATGCCAGGAGTGAAAATCCTATCCTTGTGATGGCTGGTCCTGATCAGATGGCTCACTAAGACGAGGTACGCCCTGGCATAACATAGCGTTGGGAGTGAAAATCCTATCCTTGTGGTAGCCGTGCTCACATAGACGGCCCATTAAGTCGAGGCACGCCCCAACGCCCTCGGGAGTGAAAATCCTATCCTTGTGGTAACCGTGCTCACATAGACGGCCCATTAAGACGAGGCACTCCCCGACATCCTCGGGAGTGAAAATCCTATCTTTATGGCAACCGTGCACACATAGACAACCCATTAAGACGAGGCACGCCCCGAGGAGAGAGCAACTCCATCCTGGAAGTGAAAATCCTATCCTTGTGGCAACTGTGCTCACACAGACAGACCATTAAGACGAGGCACGCTCTAGAGAAGCAAGGTTTCAGCGCTTGGGAGTGAAAATCCTATCCTTGTGATGCCCGATCCTGATCAAACGGCTCACTAAGACGAGGCACGCCCCAAGCCAACCGTTGATATTTAGAATGAAAAGAGATACCACAGCTAGTAATCGAGCAGTTGATACCCAGTGAAGTAGAGCTGGAGAGGTGTCCATATCACAACAACATTGTCGCGGCAGGCCTGAATTTAGCAAGGCTAGATAATTCCCCTAACAACAAAGGGTGGCATTGATTTGAGTACAACACGGACAGAAGTAACGCTGACTCGTCCTCGAAAAGACTACCAGAGACACAACGATAAGGTAACAGAAAGATGCAGCTGAGAAGCCTGTGTTGAAAGTCAAACCATTACAGAAATGACATGTCTCCAAGAACAGAAACACGGCAGCAGACGCCGCGGTTGAACAATCGCACAAACAGTATTATGAAGCGAAGTGGATAAAGAAATTTCATTCAAAAAAAAGCAGCGGCCTAACCGAGA
This sequence comes from Viola odorata, assembly GCA_963691705.1. Classification (NCBI taxonomy): domain Eukaryota; kingdom Viridiplantae; phylum Streptophyta; class Magnoliopsida; order Malpighiales; family Violaceae; genus Viola; species Viola odorata. Next base: position 33,730,410 of record OY829542.1, read on the forward strand.
GAGAAGTAATATTGTTAATATTACGAAATAATATTACAAAATAGAGGAAGGCACATCGGCTACAAAAATCAAAAATAAATAAGGCATGATGCCTAAGGAGCGGTTGACATATCGCCTCCTCCTTGCTGAACGGTTCTTGAGTTATAGAAGTCCTCATCAGAAATGGTTGCGACCCTCTTGTCGAAGAAGTCAGCAAGAACTTGAATACGAAGGTTCTCTACCCCATAATTATACATAAGGGCATCTGACATGACTGCCCCACCTTCCTTCAAGTACCAACGGCTCTTCTCAGCAGAAAGAGCAAGCTCGGCAGACATCTCAGCATTCCTCTGCCTCTCCCGACTTAACTCGGCAGTCGCCGACCTTTTGTTTCTCCTCCTCTAAGGCAAGCCTAACAACTTCCACCTCCTGCTTAGCAGTCGCCGCCTCCCGCTTAGCAGTCTCTGATTCTTGTTTGGCAACATTAAGGGCGTCCAGGAGACCCTGACGCTCAGACATCAGCTTATCTATCTCCCCTTGACCGTCTGCCGTCACTTTGGAATTTTCCTCATCCCTCTCTTTTTGAGATGACAGAAGGAAGAAAACACTTGAGAACGGAGGAAGTTTATGCGCTCCTATTGACTCTTAGCCAAAAAGGCATCCCTCTTTTTTTGAAGAAACATCATCTCATCCGCCAGGAAGGAGGTTGACGTGAGGATAGCATCACTGCTAGCATCCGCCGAAAATTGCAGCGCGTTATCTCTAAAAGAGCGCAAGTCAATCTGGTGAGTAGGGATAACGGGAGGAAGATACGAAGTGGCACCAGCCATCAAGTTGGGAGTAGGGCCGCCCCTTGCGATAGCAGGCGGAGACATCGAAATGAAAAGTAGAGTAGAGGGAGAAGGAGGGCGGCTGTTAGAACCTCCCATGCTAGGAGCAAAAGGCCCCTCCCCGCCAAGCGCTCCATGATTAAGAGCGTTCGAGTTAAAGCCTGCAGCAGCGGAAGAAGAATAGAGCGGAGAATCACCAAAAATATGAGGATCGCGGCCGAAACTAGCATCTTGCGATTGCTCGACAGGCACACCACCGCCCCCAAGGGTCGTCAGAGGAAGATTTAGCGGTAGACGACGAAGGGCTAGTTTGAAGCTCATAACGAGCCTTCTTCTGACACTCTAAGAGGGACTCCGCGATAGACATACCGCCTTGAGAAGATGAACGAGCAGAAACAGCGCCGACTTCCTAATAACACAAAATCATAATAAGAAAACTGCGCAGAAAGAAAGAAAGTGGTAGGGGAAACAAATAAATACTTGGGTGCTTAAAGGAATCAGAGGAATTCCAGAAGGGATCGTATCAGTTGTCGCCTCCGAAGAAACGGCAATCTGGGAAGAAGTGAGATGCATAACGCTTGCTTTCCTAGCGCTCTTCTTCTTTATAGCACGAGTTCGTGGGGGCGGCGCTTGGGCAGTGTCTAGAGTAGCAGCGGTAACCTCCCTTTCAACAGCGGTAACAGCTGCGACAGCTTCGGCCTCGGCTTCGGCCTTTTTCCTTTGCTCCCGTTTCCTCTTCCTTCGAAAGTACTCAGGCTCCCAACCAGGTGGAGGCACTGCACAGTTACAAAATGTTAGCGTTAGTACTTCCCTGCAACGTAAAGAAAAAGGCCAAACGCTCACCCTTTTTGCATTTCTCCTTATCTAACCCGTTAGCCACTTTACGAGCGTCAACGCTAAAGTCCAGTTGAAGCAGCGCCTTCAACCAACCATCTTCCGGGTCAGAGAGGGGTTTCCTGCTACCCCAAGCCCCATCTTTAATTTCTTCATTAAAGTCGGCCCTCCATAAAGGCTCAGGCAGGTCAACAATGAAAAATCCCTCCTTCCAGCCAGGAACGGAGGATTCAATGCCCATGAGTTTCAAAGTAAAGGGCTTCAGCGAACTATCTTCATAACGGGGGGATATCGATATCACCCCCTTACGAGAGTACAGCTGGAAAATATTATGAAGTAACGCTAAAGAGGGGGATTCAATCCCTTTGAATCGGGACAATGCTGCAAAGGCACTAACAACGCAAATCGCGTTAGGGCTCAACTGAGCCGGAGCCAAGTCGGAATCAGCCAGCAACAGTTTCACGAACAGATCAAGGGGAAGCCGAAACCCATAATCAAACAATTTAGCATACAACATTCTACTATTACCAGGCAAGGGACTGTTCAGGCGGAGTGATTCAGAAGCAACATGCACAGGATAATCCTTAGGGAACCGAGCATTAGACTCGGCCAATTTACGATGAATTAAAGGCAGAGTATAGAGAGAAGTGGGCGTATTGTCAATTTTTTCTTCCCCAACAGACCTTTGAGGATCTCCTTCCTCAGCAGATTTCTTAGAACGAGTCTTAGCCATGACCAACAAAAAGAAGAAAGAAAGAGAAAGAAAGGGCGTGTGTACCTTCACAAAAGAAAACACTAGGAGTCCCAGACCAGAAAGAAGGAGCGGCGCGGGTTACTTTCCAGAAGGTAACAACGAACGAGAAAGGAGATTAAAAAAGAAAGAGGAGATAGGGGAAACATTATATATATCCCTGAGAGGGTAAAAAGGCATGACCAGTTAACGACTGACACATGGCGAAATGGCGTGACAAAGAGCGTGGCACGCGCGAGAAGGCGTAAGTTTTAAAACGATGATGAAACGTTTTAGCACTCGTATCTCCCTAGAAGGCGCCTGCTTCAAACGCCTCTCCGTGAGAAGGACACGTGTCTTTCCTCATCATTACTCTTCAGATCGCATTAATTAGGGATTCGCAACATTTAATGAGCTAAAAAGCAGTGCTAGCCTCACCGCGCGACCTCACGAAACGGCATGACAGTACAGAGAGGCTAACGAAGAGTGAGTAACAACAACAATATAATGAACCAAACGGTGCGATAAAGGCTGCATGGCGTCAGCATTATTACAGAAAGAACGATGTCAAATGATTTTCCAGGGAAGAATAAAAGAAATACAGATAGCAAATGGAATAACAATCAAGGGGGAGATTCAGGAATTTGCTGCGGCACTCGAGTCACCCCTCGGGGGAAAATGTTGTGTACTCCTACCACTGTTGTCGTCAGTCCTTTCTCCCTCCGGGGTAGACGAGCCATTCCTACTTTCGCTAACCTCGTCCATCAGGGCAGAAACATAGTCAGCAATTTGGGCCGGATCAGAAGAGTCACCCTTAAAGCGGGCTGCGAATCTAGAGGTGAAGGCTTCCAAGACCTTCTTTTTCCACCACTCCATTTTCAGCGGTGTCCTGGCAAACTCTTCGTCTCGAGCTAGCATATCTTCATGAAGAAGGAGATTTTTCTTCTTTTCAAACACCAACTCTGCCTCCAGAACCTCAACCTTCGCTTTCCCTGCGGATTTCTCTCTGCTTAGTTCCTTCCGTGACTCGTCATGGAGACGTGTTAGCAACCTCACTTGGTCCGCTGTTCGGTCAAGCTGCACCTTTTGAGCGCATATCGCGCTAGAAAAGTTTCACAATTCATGGTCATGAACTTCGAACAGATAGTTCAGATGGCGGAAGATATCCAGAGAGTCATTCATAATATGCCGGTGGCGGGCCTTCGGAGAAAGCTGAAGAAATTTCTCTTTCTCTTCGCGGGAACTCATCATTTCCCCTATCAAGGGTGTGGTAAACTCATCTCTAGAAAAAGGATTGGACACCCCGACAGTGCGGAGACCGTCAAAATAGAACCCCGTCAAGTTCATACGATAGTTCGGGGTCCCGTTAGGGCCGCCATAGGAAAGATTGACTGTTGGACTTGAAGAAGAACCCTCGGCAACCACATTCGAGATAGGAGTGAAGAACAATTGCGGAAGGGCTTTAGGCAACAACTCAGCAACTGAATCCGCAGCGGAAGACGTGACCACTACATCGGGAATACAATGAGAAATTGGAGAATTAGGAGTGATAGTTGTAGAAGGAAACCCTGTCACCGGTAGGGTCCCCCCCTCGGTAGAGCGGGTGACAGCCGGTGCCTCAGTAATCTTCACTGACTGAGAAGTACTTGCCTTGGATGAAACAACAGGTGTGGAAGCAGTCGCCGCACTAACAGAAGAAACTCCGATAGCTCGTCCACTCGTGTTTGTTCGAAGCTTTTTTCGGTGGGAGGAGCAGGGCGGAGGTCTGGTTTAACATCCATATCCTCGTCGTCACTATCAAATACCCTTGTTATGGGTCGGCTTGAGTCTTTTCTCCCGTGACGATCTGGTAGCCAATTCTTGATGAAACGAGAAGCTTGGACAGAGCCACCGAGCCTTCGCCCTCCCCGAGCAACTGTCTTGGTCCTTCCCCTCTGGGGCCGAGTGCTTTGGCGAGTAGAGCCTTCACCAGGGGGAGATGCTGGTAAAGTTTGGAGTGCGTTACATTCAAAGGAGCATTAGCATTACCAGATGATTGACCGTCAGTGTCTCCTGAAAAAGAAACGTGTTAAGACAAGGAACGAATGCAAAGAAAATGCGAGAAAAGGCAGACTCACCCATAACGCACTCCTCCAGAGGCTTGAACAAAGCAAATTTGTGAATATGATAGCAGGTATCCACATCCAACAAGGCGTTAGCCTGCTCTAGCTCAGTTCTGGTAAGTACCGCGGGATTTGTCCAAATGGGGCCTATGAGCTCCTGGTTAAAGTTAATGTGCCACAAATGGGACGGTAGCTCGAGAACGAAGAAACTACTTTTCCAGTCAGCCACATCCCTCTCAAAGCCGCGAAACCGCTGCCAGAACGACTGCACGAACGCGTCATTCCATCGAGGAGTGATGTCGATTAAACAATTGTGACAATTCATACTAAAGAATTTGTGAAATAAATTGAGGGATGGGGTGAAAATATTCTTCAACTCGCAAGCGCGAAGAAAGACATAAACCCCACACCAGGAAGAAGGAGTTATCTGGGCAGGATTAAGGTTGTGCTCCCGCAGCAGCGTTAGTATTGAATCATGGACGGGAAAGCAAAAACCATAGAGGAACATCTTAAAGTAAAGTAGCCTACAGAAACCCCACGCCGGATTATGAAGCCGCATGTAGCTTTCAGGAACAAAGGGCTCATATCCGGGGGGGAAGGTAATACCATTTTCCTCCAGTTCGGTCCTCAGAACCACATCGCACGTAAAAATACTGGGTGACTGTGCGACCTCTGGATCCACGGGTCTCTAGAGAACCTGGCGAGGCCTATTCCTAACCATAATAAATCAGCAAATAGGAAATCTGAAAGGATTGAAGTGGTACCTTAAAAGGGAAGATTTATGGGTGACTCGGCAGACGACGGCGGGCGACCAGGAAGTTCTTCTGAGAAAAAGACGAAGGAAGACGAAAGAGAAAATTTGAAGCAGGGGCAAAAAATGTTGGAAAGAGAAAATGGTCCCTTCTTAAAGGGTCAAATGCCACCGCATTAATTGAAACACCAACCATGCTGAGACGCGTGTAAAAAGAAGGCGGCCACGTGGAAACATATTAAAAGAATCTAAAAAGAGAAGTTATTCATCGCATGGCGACAAAGTCGACACAGTCAAATAATCACGAAACGGTTACCTCAGCAAGGCTAACCCCTCGCATTAGCTATCCACAAGAGCAACACGCTGACGGGAAGATAATGACAAAGAGAAAAGATAGAAAGCATCACTTTATTCATAAAATGCCAAAAGGCATATACAGTATGCCTAACATAAGGGCACTAATCCACATCAGGCCAGTAGATGCCATAGTGATAAACCCCATCGTCATCCAGGAACGACATCTTCTCGTTAGCGGGTAGAAAGGGCTCATCTACTCCCCTCTCCGAGCCGAGCCCTGATGGGCCTGGCCTTTCCTTGGTAAATGACCCTACCATTCCAGCACCAGCATCGATGGAGGAAGTCTTCTCCAGCGAACAATCAGACAAAGAAAAGCGTTTGCTACCCTCCTGAGTAGCAGAGCCAGAAGAATCAAAAGGCGCGATAGACACCTTGGAGGTTTTATCCCTCCGCCTCTTGCGGTCCTTTCTACGGGCTGGCGGCCTCCATGGTGGCGATAGAGGAGGATGATCTGAGTCAGGCGAAGTCAGAGGGGTTGGTAGGGAGTCGCGATCCGCGATACCCAAAAAGTAGAAATCTGCCATTCGATTCACAAATGAGTAAAAGAGAAGGAAGAAGATGAAGATGAATAGAAAAAGGGAAAGTAACTCCCTTAAATAGCCAAGGAGGCGCTCCGATCCTCTCGCGTGCCCCTGAAAAACAATTAAGGCACCTGGGAAACGTAACCCTAATTGCAGAATCCGATCCGGCATAGGCATACCCGCTCGTTAATTGCGCCAATCAGAGGACACCAAAACACCGCCCAACCACCTACCCCTGGGAAGGCGGCCCAGAAAATAGTTGAAGCAGAACATTCATTGCCGATTCCTGGGACATAACCACTGCAGTACTGTGTCCCGAGAAAGACTCATTTTCGGTTGGGCTTACAACGAATGCCTCCAACTAGTACAACAAGAAATAAAACAAGGAAAAAGAAGACTTGAGGGTGATAGAAGCAACCATTTATTTATTTATGGCCTGAATGGCCTTAGCGTCTAGACGCATGTACAAGAAAGCATAAGAAAATAAAATAAGAGGAAGCGAAGATAGCGGTCAAGCGTTGGACCCAACATCATCCTCCCCTAGCACGACGGGAATCTCCCTCAAGGCGTCAGCAACGGAGGTCAGTACGGTAGAACAGGCCCTCATACCCTTCAAGTAGCAGGCCACTAAGTCCTTCCTCTGCTGCAGCATAGAAGCAACCACCTCGATGGAGGAAGTGGTGGCAGCCAACTTCGCCAAACTCTCCAAAGGACTGAAATCCTCCAGAGACATTCCCAGCTACCTAGACAGAATGGGGGTTGACATTTCTTGCAATTCCAGGACATCCTCCGAGGTCTTGGTGATCATCCTCTCTAGGAATCTGATGTCACCCTCAGTGAGGTTTTTCAGGGTCACAGCCTTGGAGATCAGGAAATTTCTGGTCAGTTCATCCATGGTGAAAATATAAGAGGAAAAAGTGAAAAAGATGTGAGAAACTTGCACGGAGGAAAGCTTCAATTTATAGACTCAAAAGAACGGCGGTCAGAGCAGGCCCATTTCCTAACAAAGAGCCACTCCGGCATATAAAAGACTGATAAGCTAAAGAGGGAGCGTTAGCCCTTAGTAAACACTCTGGCTCATTTTCAGTTGGGCTTATGATAATAATACGCCTAACGACAAGGGTATTCTCGTCTCATACCCCGCGGGGTAGGAGAAAATGGTTGCTGTTCCTATCGTCACGACAGCATCAAGGCTACCATCTCTCACTAGGAGATTGACACTGGGATGGTCGACGTCAATGGGGGGGTCCCATATGGCACTTTGTGATGGCCAAAGGCACTACCCCATCCCAGTATAAACCGAGTGTTTTGAGAAGAACATAGCCGTTACCTTGCCTAGGTAACGGCTACCCCCACACCTAACGCCATGGGAGAACTATAACCCCTGACGGGAGCGATAGCCCCTGGTAATCCAAACTACGCAAAAATGCTCCTTTTCGCCTATAAATACCTCCACCACAAAGGAGGAAGGTAAGCATAATTTGCTGGCCCAAGCTCTGCCATTCTGACCACTCATACTAACTTAACCATCGGAGTGTTTACGCCGGAGACCCCCTCCGGCGTCTTGCAGGTACATCGGACTGACGTGGACACTGAATCCGAGGAGCCCTTTCACCTTCTACCCTTCGGCAACAGATAAATTCTTATCATGAACGCTGATTTCCAGCTGAAGCAGTTTGTCTAACCAGCCTTGTTCAGGCCGACGAAGAGTTCCCAGTCGACCCCAAGCTCAATCTTTGACGTCTTGATTAAAACCAGACCGCCACCAGGAACTAGGCAGGTCAGGAAGATCAATAACAAAAAAACTCTTTTTTCCAACCTTCAATGCAAGACTCAAGATGGAGGAGTTTCCAGGTGAAGGTTTTGAGCGAGTTATCATCATAATGGGGTGATATCGCTATCACACCCCGACGACTATACAACTTGAAGAGTGATTTGAGTAGTGAAAGGGAAGGAGAGTTAATCCCTTTGTATATACAAAGTTCTAGAAATGCGTAAATGCAGCAATACACATTTGGGGTTAATTGTAACGGATTCAAATTAAGGGCAGTCAGCAACTGTTTTATGAAAGGATCAACGAGAAACCGAAAACCGTAGCGGAATATTTGAGCGTACAGAACCCTACGATTGCCGGTTAGAACGCTATTCAGGCGTAGTGAATCAGGGGCAATGAAAACTGTATAACCCTCAGGGATATCAGCATGATGTTCGGCTAGATGCTCATTGAGAACGACTATGTAGGTGATATTACTAACAGTATTCTAAATCTTTTCCTCATTGACAGACTTAGAGCCGAAACGACGAGTTCTAGTCATGGTAGAAATAAAAAATAAAAAGATGAAGAAGACGACGAAAGAAAATAAGAAATACCTTTATGGAAGAAAGACTTCGAGCTCCCAGATGAAGAAAAGAAAAATTGTAAGACGGCTTGAAGTGATATGAAGAGGGTAAAATAACAAAAGTGGGAAAAAGAAGTAAGTGCTAGGTTTTATAACCCTAGTGGCTAAACAAAATGACTGTTGTAACAATCGTTGCGTGTGGAGCGTCACAAGGAACAGACGAAAGCAATGAGTACAATTCTAGAAAAGCAAGAGGACGCTTTGATCTCACCAATTCCTAGGGCACGCTAACCTCTAACACCCCTATGAATGGGCCGTCATGAAGTCTCCCTCGCATTAATGAGGGAATCCCGAGCATTAAATGCTCTGAAAAGTAGAATTGGTCTTACAAAACAAGACAATTGCGATGATACAATAGTTGAGATGACGCGGCTCAGTGTTAACCGAATAGGGAGATACCAAGGTAACACAGAAGAGCGAATTAAACATTGTTCAATATTCAAAAAAGAATTGCAGATGTTATTACACGACAGGCGTCATCAATTGTTACAACTAATGGAGTCAATGTTTGAAGAGAAAAAAAGAAGAAATAAAAGCCTCTCTGACGACAAGTCCCCTCTGATGACAACTTTACCTGATCATGGAATCGCTTCGGTATTGCCACCATTATCTCCCTCTCTCTCCTCGGAAGAAAGAAAACCCTCTTCACTCCTGCCTATTTCTTTCATTTTCTCGGAAGCATAATCAGCTATCTTAGCAGGATCAAAAGTCCCACTGCGGTAATAGTCTGGAAATCCAGCGGTAAAGGTCTCCAGCATTTTGTTCTTCCACCAAGTCATCTTTGGAGGAACCTTTGCCAGATCAGCATCGCGAGCCGATATCTCTTCATGAAGGAGAGAGTTTCTCTTGTCGGCTGCCACTAACTCAGCCTTAGCTGCTGCCAACTCCGCCTCCAAAAGTTCTACTTTTTCTTTCCCCTTCGATCTCTCTCTTGCAAGCTCGACGCGACAATCATTCAGCTCCGCCTGGGTACTATTTTGAAGTCACGTCAACTCTGTCACCTTAGTTAAAGCGGCATCTAATCGATCTTTTGAAACGGGAGAGCCTCGAAGTTTATCGCCATGAGCCTCGAGAAAGTAATTCATTTCGCGGAAACTAGCCAGCACGTCATTCAGGACGCGTGCCTATTGAATATCGGGGGAAGACGCAACAGTTCCTCCTTATCTTTAGGAGAACCAAATTTCTGACCCACTATGGAGCCCACCGGTTCATCTCACGACAGCGGATCCGATATCCCCAGAGCGTGAAGTCCGCTGATGCCAAAGGTTGATAGATCCAGCTGGTAAGAGGAAACTCCTTGGGGACCATGTGGAGAAAGGTTAGCAATAAAGAAAGGAGAACAATTTTTAACGGAATCATCGATGCCTGAAATAGAAGTGAAGAATAGCAGTTGAGGGCCCCTCATGGGAGGATCAGGAAGCGCACTCGAGGTGAGATTCAGCGCAACCACATCAGGAATAAAAGAGGAAATAGGAGAGTCAGGAACGACAATCTGCGGAGGTGAGTCTACCACTGGCGGGGTTTCAGTAACCTCAGGAGGAACAACAGTTGACGCCTCCGCGACTCTTGCCGCCTGAGAAGTGCTTACCACAGTAGAAGCGTTAATCCCAGTGACGGGAACTTCATCAGCCTTCTTCGAAGGAGTCTCCATAAACGGACCGTCCCTCTCCGCTCTAAGTCTCTTCCGTTGAGCTGAGGAGGCATGACGAAGCCTAGAATCAACATCCATATCCTCACTATCGCTGTCAATTTCCCTGACGGCTGGAGCTTTCGAGCGGTGGAGAGGCCGGTAACGTTTGAAGTGGCGTCACGTTTAAAGGAGTGTCGTTCCTTTCGGGTGATTGACCCTCAACATCATCTGCCAACAAGATGCGTTAGAACAATGAACAAGTCAAAGCGATAGCACAAAGAGAAAAACTTACCTATATTACACTCTGTCATAGGCCTGTACAAGGCAAACTCTCGAATGTAGAAAGAGACTTCTATCTCTAATAATGCGTTAGTCTGACGCAACTCATCCCTAGACAACACTGCGGGATTTACCCAGATGGAATCAATGAGTCCTCGATTGAAGCCCCTAGGCCAGAGGCGGAAAGGCAGCCTGACAATAAAAAAGCCACTTTTCCAATCAGCCACAGTCTCCTTGAAGCCCCGAAACTTCTGCCAGAATGACAACACGAACGCATCATTCCATAGAGGAACAATCTTAAAGTATGAAGGGGTTATCTGAGCCGGGTCGATATCGTATTGGCCAATAACTTTTTTATAGATTCATGGATAGGAAAGTGAAAACCATAGAGGAACATCTTAAAGTAGACCATCCTATCATTTCTGGGCTAGGGGTCATGAAGCCACTGACCCGCCTTAGGAACCTTAACGGAATAATCAAGGGGGAAGGAGATACCTTGATTCTCCCACTCAGCCTCTAGAATTGCGTCACAAGTGAAAAGTTTGGGTGTTCTCTCAACTTCTAGATCTATAGGCCACTGAAGACCTCTGGGATCTCTAGTCATACGCATAATGACCCAATGATAAGAAAATTTGAGGAAGATGGAGCAAAATACCTGGAATAAGAAGGAGTAAGTACATCGCCGACGCCGACGAGTGGTTGAAGAAACTTTCCTTGAGTAAGAAAAAGAAGCAGAAGAGAGAGAAAGATAGAGAAGACTTTCAAAACGTGAGCAAAAGTGTCAAAAGAAAGCAGTTGTCCCTTTTTAAGGGCCTAACTTGGGGGTCGAGCGGCCTATAGCAACGAGACAAGTACAAAGCGAAAAATGACACGTGGAAAAACCTCAGACGGATATTTATGACTAAGCATTCATATCTTCAAAAGGAGACAGTTACTGACTGGAAACTGAAAAACGGTTACATCAAGCGGCAACCTGCCTCTCCGCGATAACTGACCAACATTTAGGGAGTTAACGCGGAAAGGCAACTAAGAAAGGAGAAAAGTGAAAGACGTCATTTTATTTAGGCCATACGGCATCTACAAAAGAGCACAGCGCGCTGAATTAATCATCGTTGGGCCAATAGAAAGACCAATAGTAGTATTCCCCATCCGAAGGCGGAAACTCCTCATCAGCAGGCAGGAAAGGTTTCGCAGCGTTCCTCTCTTGACCCAGCTTTAACGAGCTTAATTCCCCTTTAGAGGCGGAAGCCACAACATCAGCACCGATATCGCTAGTAGAACTCCTTTCCATGAAATGATCGATATGAGGAAATAGTGCATCACCTTTCCGAACAGGGGGGATATGAAAGTGAGGAGACGGGTCGACCGTCTTCAAAGTCTTCTCCTTCTTCGACCTCTTATGACTTTTACGGCGAGGAAGTCGCCTCTTCAGGCATGAGGGTGAAGGAGGATTATCAGAATCCGGTGAGGTTGGAGGAGTTAGGGGAGAACCGCGTTTAGCAAGGTATAAAGAGTATGAATCGGCCATGAAACCGCAAATGGTTTTAGCAGGAAAATAAGAAGAAGATGAACAGAAAAAGGGAGAGAAAATCCCAATAAATAGTCGAGGAGGAGGAGCTTTTCCATCTTCTCGCGCAACTTTTAAGAGAATTGATGCGCTTTGAAAATAATCTGAATCGTAGAATCGGATCTTGTGATCACGCCTATTGGAATGTCTCCCTGATCGATGAGCACCAAAAAACTGCCCAATCAATTGATACTGAAGAGGCGGCGCGAAATTAATGCAGAACGGTTCGCGAGGATGACCGTTACTAGTGTCCAACGAAGAACGGACTCGTTTTCAGTTGGGCTGATGTGGCAATCAACCGAAATGTCAACTGGCACATTGTGAAAAACTACGACTCCAATAAAGAAAAGCATTTTATTTATTCATTTATGGCCTAACGGCCTGGGCATACATTTATACAAAAAGAAGAAAAGATAGGGCGGCGACGACCGACAATCAAGCCTGGGATCCAGCATCATCATCCTCCACCATAGTGGGGACCTCCCTCAAAGCGTCCGCCACAGAGGTCAGCTCGGTGGAAGAAATCCTCATGCCCTTCAAGCAGCAGTTCAGCAGATCCATCCTCTGCTGTAGCATGGTGATCACCACTTTGATGCGGGAGACAGCAACAACCAACTTTGACACATTCTCCAGAGGACTGAAATCCTCTAGAGAAGCCACACCAAGCCTGGACCGCAGGGGAGTCAGAATCCCTTGAAGCTCCAGAACGTCCTTGGACGTCTTGATTAGTATATTTTCTAGAAAGCTGACATCGCCATTGTTGAGGTTCTTCAGAGTGTGGGTTTTGGAGATCAGAAAGTTGTTGGTGAGACCGTTTTTAAAGGCCACGTCGTATGAATAAAATGATATCTGATATTTTTGGAAAAAGAATGAGACTTTGTCTTTGAGAGGTGCATCCTCATAAACAGTTCCTATGGAACCTTGTTGTATTCCTAGTTTAGCAAGCTGAGAGTAGCCACAAGTAAAGCTTGAAGTTGCTATCCGTTGAAGCATTCGTTCCTTGGAGTGCCAAGCATTGTCGGCTTGGAGATTCAAGGGTTTGTTTCAAGAACCTCATGAACTCTATGTGGAGTGCCAAGGATACCTTACCTTGGAGATTCACATATTTTCGTGAGTTATGATTCCGCATTCGAAATCCAAGCTTTGAACTAGATCACACAGTCATTGCTGCGCATCCTAGCCACCTAGGATCGTATCAATTGGTAGCGGAGCTTCAGGCATTCAAGTTTGGTAACTATCCTTTACTTTTGTCGTTGTGTCAATTAGAGTCACAAAAAATATCCACCAAAGTGTCAATACTTTTCTGTTTTGAGTCTTTTATTTAAGTAAAGAGAAGAGTCACAAAAGAGTCACAAAAATAGTCCACCAAAGTGTCAGTGTCGAAATCATATTTCAATCGTACCTATTGGAGACCGATTTCTTTGAGTCTTAGTTCGTTGGAAAGCCCTATCTGTGAGGAATCTGAATCAAGAAGAAAGTTGTGCTTCATTTACTAAACTATGTTCGCCGAATATAGATTGACACTTTCTTGTGTTAAGTTTGATTTAGGTGAATAAGGATGGCAGAAGTAAGGCTTGAAGTTGAGAGGGATTGCGATACAACCCCTATGCAGAATGAGATTTGAGGGTGAATCTTTGATAAGAGGGAGGGGATGATATGATCCTCGTATCGTAAGCCGCGCCTGCACAAGCCCTAGTGCGCACGGCGTGCGCAAGGAGCAAAATTCCAAGAACCCTAAGGCGGCTACGGTTTGGCAAAGAAGCGCTCGGATAAGGAACTACCTAACTTAGATATTATTTATTTAGGAATTATTTATTTCTAAGTTTGTATTTTCCTAGCCTATTTAAAGACTACGCCGTATGAATAAAATGATATATGATATTTTTGGAAAAAGAATGAGACTATGTCTTTGAGAGGTGCATCCTCATAAACCATTCCTATGGAACCTTGTTCTATTCCTAGTTTAGCAAGCTTAGAGTAGCCACAAGTAAAGCCCGAAGTTGCTATCCATTGAAGCATTCGTTCCTTGGAGTACCAAGCATTACCGGCTTGGAGATTCAAGGGTTTGTTTCAAGAACCTCATGAACTCTATATGGAGTGCCAAGGACACCTTACCTTGGAGATTCACATGTTTTCGTGAGTTATGATTCCGTATTCGAAATGCAAGCTTTGAACTAGATCACACAGTCAATGCTGCGCATCCTAGCCACCTAGGATCGCATCAGTTGGTAGCGGAGCTTTGGTGGACTGTTAGCAACAAAGGAAGGGGCAGAACTACCGACCGAACCGCTGGCATCTCGAATAAAAGTGAGGAATAACGGACAAGGAGACTTTGGTGGAAAACAAGAAGAACCAATCGTACCCTGAACTGGTGCCACCACGTTAGGGATACAGGAACCAATGGGCGAATGAGGAGGCTCCATGACAGGAGTGGAGTCTGCCACCGATGGCGATACCATCGCAGCTACGGGAACCCCATTAGGAGGAGACGACCTCGAAGTCAAGGAAGTGTCATCTGGTGGCGCGATAACCTCTCCAGTGACACTAGGTGAAGCGGCAGGGATTGTTGCTGGAGCCGGGGTAGGCTGAGCAGCAATCTTCGCCACCCAACTGTCACTTTCCTCCCTCAGCCTCTTCCGTTGAGCTGTGGAGGCTGGGCAAAGACTCAGCTCTATATCCATGTCCTCCATATCCTTGGCCCCATAGGAAAAAATCTTCGTCTCAATTATTGGCGAACCAGAACTGGACCCCCTCTTCTGAGTTGGCAACCAATTCTCCACGAAGCGAGAAGCGCGGGTAGAAGTACCACACTCCCTTGAAGGAGCCGCGCTCGAAGCCCTTTTCTTTATGGGCACGCAGCGGTCAGCCTGAGTCCCAGTAGAAGTAGAAGGAGTTATCGCTGGAGATGATATAATCTTGGGAGGAGCGTCACCCTTTGAAAGTGGACGAGCGACAGTATTCCATGCGAGAAGATATGTTAGTAAACAAGGGGTAAGTAAGAGGATGACAAAGCCTAAAAAACTCACCTATGGTACACTCAGACAAAGGCCTATACAAGGCAAAATTCTAGATCTGGAAGGACGCCTGCATCTCCAGCAAGGCGTTGGCCTGGCCTAACTCTTCCCTAGACAGAACTACTGGCTTTACCCAATCAACAACACCCAGGTTGAAGCCAGAGCGCCACAGACAAGAGGGTAATTCGACAATGAAGAAACCGCTCTTCCAGTCTTCGACGCTCTCCTCAAAGCGTCCATACCCGAAGGGGTGTATTACCGTGAATTATCTGTACCTTCTTTCATGGAAGAGCAAGCGTCTCTGTGTGTGGAAGAACTCGAGAATGACTGGCGGGTTCTCGTAATCAAATACTTGAAATACGAAGAACTACCTGTGGATATCGTTGAAAAGAAAAGGGTGCTGAAATAGGCAGCTCGCTGTACGTACTATGACGGGGACTTGGTTCGGAGATGTTTTTCTCACCCTGCAGCTAAATGTATAATGGAGCAAGAAGGTCTTCACACCCTACGCAAAATTCACGAAGAGGTGTGCGGTATACACGTGTCGGGTGGCACCCTGGCTGCCCAAGTTTTCAGATCTGGATTCTACTGGCCCACCATCCGGAGAGATTGCCACAACTATGTGCAAACTTGCCCGAAATGTCAGGAGTTCTCTAAAATTCCTCGACGTCCCGCCACCGAAATATCTGAGATTATTGCTCCTTGCCCTTTTGCTAAATGGGGGATCGATATCCTGGGCCCATTTCCAAAGGCAAGGTCCCGTATCCTAGTCAGCGATAACGGAACACAGTTCACCAGCCAATTCTTCAAAGACCAGTGCTCGGAATTCGGGATTGAGCAGCGATTCTCTTCCGTGGCTCACCCGCAAACCAATGGACAGGCGGAAGTGACTAACCGGAGCATCCTCAGCGGCATTAAGAAAAACCTGGAGGGGTCTAAAAAGAAGTGGGCTGACGAGCTGCCATATGTGATGTGGGCGTACCGCATGACCGTTAAAACTAGTACTGGAGAAACACCTTTCGCATTGGCCTTCGGGACGGAGGCTGTTACACCGGTAGAAATCGGTACCATGAGCCTGCGAGTGGCTCAATTTCGGGAGGAGCTGAATGAGGAAAGGTTACGAGCTAACCTTGACGTGTTACCGGAGGTCCGAGAAGAAACCCTCCTGAAAACGCAACATTACAAGCGAAAGATGACCCGTTATCATAACAGGCGCGTCAAAGAACGGTTGCTAAAGGCATGCGACCTGGTGCTTAGAGACAAGCGAGCGGCTGGTCAACGTGTGTGGAAGCTCAGTCCAAACTGGGATGGGCCGTATCGCGTTACCCGCGTTATCGGAAAAGGAGCCTATCATCTGGAGACACTCGATGGTACTCCCTTATCTAACTCTTGGAACATCGCTCGTTTGAAATTATATTATCCTAGAACTTGATTTTATCTGCACCTTTGACTGATGCCAACCCTAACCTTAGCTAACGCTCGGTGAGAGAGCTTTCTTGGGTGTTTGTGGTTGCTTTTGTGCAGATAAAAAAGGAGGATCCTGGGAGTGAAAAGTCCTATCCTTGTGATGGCCGGTCCTGATCAGACGACTCACTAAGTGAGGGCACGACCCAGCATGCCTTGAACTAGCATTGGGATTGAAAGATCCCTAGCATCCCCGGGAGTGAAAAGTCCTATCCTTGTGATGGCCGGTCTTGATCAGATGGCTCACTAAGTGAGGGCACTACCCGGAATCCTTGAGAGTGAAAAGTCCTTTTCTTGTACTGACTGTTCTCGTGGAGATGACCCATCAAGACAAGGCACGCCCTAAGGAAATAGTAACTCCATGCTAGAAATGAAAAGTCCTATCTTAGTGACCGGACTAGTGTAGTCGGTTCATCAAGTGAGGGCATGATTCTAGACGCGAGGACAACGCCTGAAAGTGAAAAGTCCTATCCTTGTGACGGCTTGTCCAGATCCGACGGCTCACTAAGATGAGGCACTTTCCAGGCCGATCGTGGAAAGATGGAAATGCAAAGAATCGCGAAATCCCAACTAGTAGCTAGATGCGTAATCCCTAGCGAAGTACAGAGCTGATAGAAAAAGTGATTTATGCGGTTTTCGTACTAACGCCCTATGACGGCAGCGGAAAGGCTTCTACGGGTAATTACTGTCTCTTGTAACCCGTTATGCTAGTAATGGTTTACAATTAGAAATGTGCAAAATACTTTTCGAGCAGCGGAAAGATTGACGATCGCATAAGTGGTGATATTATGAGGCTCGCCAGGAAAACCAACCCGATACTGACCTCAGCGATTTCTGTTGATGAAATGCTAGGAGCCTGCTCGAGAAAGTAATCACATTATGTTATCAGGGCGACAATGGCGCCAAGGGAGTTTCAAAAGGTGAAAACTAAAGGAAAGGAAAGACAGCGATAAGGATATAAACTGTTTGAACATATGAAAATGCCTTTGAGGGGTCACAAGTTCTAAGGCCAAAACAATAACACCGCGGAGGCAAAAAACAAAAAGCCTGGCAATTCCCGATAGCTACGGAAGAGGCGGTGAAGCGTTAGGATGCGTCAGCCCTCGGGGTTCCTCCGTTTCCAGCCCTCTGCCTTAGCTTGGCGAAAACCCGCTTCATTGAGGTCAGCAGACTTCTATTTGAAAGCCCTCGTGACCTCCTCACCTTTATACGCATCCACTCCATGGACCTCCTCGAAGCAATTAACCAAAATAGTGGCAGTCCGCTCGACATGCCACGGACACTTATCGGCTGACTCCTCTTCCAGAGCGGTTTTCCTTTCCTCCAGGGCAACTTTCTCCCATGCCAAGGATGACTTCTCTTCCTCCAGGACAGCATTCTTGGCTCTTTCCGCTGTCAAGGCCGCGTCAAGAGTGGACGCTTGTCCTTTCAGCTCCTGCTGGGTCAGCAATAATTGAGTGCGTTCCTCCAGCAACTTCTTCTCATTTCGCTCTCTCGAAAGTTTAGACAGGGAGGCGGTAAGAGAGGCAACCTGACGCTGCGCGTGCTCTGTCCAGTAATGGAACTTCACAAAATTGTTGAAGAGGCTAGAGCGCAGTGAATTCACCTTGTCATCATCAACCTTAGAGAGGAAAGCTTCCCGTTCGGCCGCGGACGATAATATCTAGGCAGCCAATAAAGCTGAAACCTCGTCCGAGCCATCGCCCCCAATAGCCGCTAAGCTTGTGTTACGAAAATCATACAAGCCAACTTGGTGAGTCACAGTGCCGGACTCGCCCATTGGACTTAGATCTGCAGCAAAATTGAAGGCGGTGACCCCTTCGCCAGAACGCTGCGACAAGGGAATGCTCGAAGGGACAAACGCCAGGGGAACGGGAGGGTGAACCTGTGTAGAAGGGCCCCCTTGGACGATGTAGGAACCGTGGGGATGGTAGCCCGAAAAGTCCTGTAAACCCTCTTGATAGTCCAAGTTAGGGCCATATGAGTGAGCAGGCCCACCGAAAGAATTGGGCGAAGCCCTGAAAGACTCAACCGTACCCATGTTTACCAGAAACTCAGAGGGGTGATTCTGGCGAACATCTGTAGAAATGAAGGCGTTGTCAGGTCGCACTTCCGTCGCAGCGATAGTAGAGGATAAGCTTCCACCCTCACCCTCCGGCCGAGGTCTCTTCTTGGAACCACCCCACACATAACCCATGTCCATATCTCCCATGGGAGATGCGGAAGTAGAAACAGTAACAGTATCCTGCAAAGAACCCAGTATAAAATGCAGATAAGAGAAACGGATGAAATAACGACAGACATCAATATACAGCATATCGCGGCCAAAAAGCACACTCACAACAGCAGTATTAAGAGGAGGCACTTTCAAAGAAGTTTCCGCATCCGGAGAAGGAGTGAGACCGGCAACACTTCTCGTTCTTTTATTCTTTTTTCCTTTGGCAAAGGTCTTAGGGACTTTAGAAGAAGATGGCTGAACAGGAGGGGCATCGACGATCACGATGGGGATACCTGAAGAGATGTCGGTATTTCCCTCACCAGCTGAGGAAGAGGATACTTGAGCAAGGCTCACGGAAGCAGCAGGTAGTACAGTTGGGTTATCAATAGCTCCCGTGGAGGCGGCCCTCTCTTTTTCTTCTCTTTCCTGGGCTTTTTTCAGTCGTCTCCTAACGCTTTCAGGCTTGTAATTGGGATCCGTCACTGCATGATCGCAAAATAACGTTAGCATTAGTATCAGCGGTAATAAGGAAGAAAGCAACATGACACTCACGTCTAACGCAGTCCTTGATATCAGCCCCGCATGCTAGATAACGGATGTGAACACTGATTTCCAGTTGAAGCAATTTATCTAGCCAGCCTTGTTCCCGCTGAGGAAGGCTCTCCGGCCGGCCCCAGACGTTATCCTTGACGTCTTGGTTAAACCCAGATCGCCACCAGGAACCAGAAGCTTCAGGAAGATATATCACAAAGATCTCCTTTTTCCAAGCCTCGACGGAAGACTCGATGTGGAGGAGTTTCCAAGTAAAAGACTTGAGTGAATCATCGTCGTATCGGGGCGATATCGTTATCACACCCCGACACTTCATCAGCTTAAAAACTGACTTAAGCAACAAAAGAGAAGGGGAAGTAATCCCCTTATATTTACAATGTTCCAGAAAGGTACAAACACAGCAATATGCATTTGGGGCTAATTGGACGGGATTCAAATCGCAGGCAACAAGCAATTGTTTTATGAAAGGGTCGATGGGAAGCCGGAAACCATAACGGAACATTTGTGCATACAGAACCCTACGTTTGCCCGTCAAAACGTTGTTCAAGCGTATCGACTCAGGGGCAACGGTGGCCTTATAACCGTCAGGGATAACAGCATTATGTGTGGCTAAATGCTTACTGAGAGCGATTTCAGAGGTGATACTGCTAACCGTAATATCCATCTTTTTCTCATCGGCAGACTTCGACTCAGGGCGGCGAGTCTTGGCCATGGCAGAAAATAAAAAGTAAAGACGAAGAAGACGATGGAAGAAAATAGGAAATACCTTTAGAGAAAAAGCACTTCGAGAGCCTTGAATGGTGGAAAGAAAACAAGATGGCTAGAGAGAGTATGAAGAAAGCAGGATGATAAAAGTAAGAAAAAGAAATAAGTGTTGGGTTTTATAACCCTAGTGGTCAAAGGAAACGACGGACGTTGCAGTCGTTGCGTGAGAGCGTCACAAGGAACAGACTCAAGCAATGAGTACAATTCTAGAGAAGCGCGACATCGCTTCGATTTTGCTAAAATTCTAGAGCACGCTAGCCCATGGCGTCATAAAAAATGGACACGTGTGTCCGCGCCATCACGACTTTTCTCTCACATTAATAAGGGGATCGTGAGCATTAAATGCACTGGAAAGCAAAAATGATTTTCTGGAATAAGACAAGAGCGATATTGCAACAATCGAGATAACACAGGAAAGCAAAATGAAGATCAGTTATTATGAATAAAGTACAGATATCGTCGCCCGATAAGGCGTTATTACAAGACAGAAAAAGCAAATAAAGAGGAAAATCCTCCAAAGGGTCAACCTTGACCGTTCATTGGTCGGCACGGATATCGCAGCCACCATTCCCCTACTCCTCTCTGAAAGAAAGAAAATCTTCCTCGCTTTCGCCTAAATCCTTTATCTTCTTGGAGGCGTAATCAGCCAACTTAGATGGATCAACAGTTCCCTGGCGATGTAGATCCCTAAATCCGGCGATACAGACTTCCAGGATCTTGTTTTTCCACCAGGCTATCTTCGAGGGTACCTTGGCCAAATCCGCGTCGCGGGACGATATCTCTTCGCGAAGGAAAGAGTTTCTTTTCTCGGCCGCCACCAATTCCGCCTCCAGCAGTTCTATCTTAGCCTTCCCTTTTGACTTTTCTCGCGCGAGCTCGGCGTGACACTCATTCAACTCTGCCCGGGTTCGATCTTTAAGCTTTGACAGCTCTCTTACCTTCGCCAAAGCGGCGTCTAGTTGTTCTTTCGAATAGAGAGAGCGCCGAACTTTGTCGCTCTGATCCTCGAGAAAATAGTGCAGCTCGCGGAAGCTGGCCAACATGTCGTTCAGAAGGCGTGAGAGCTGAACTTCAGGGGGATGTTACAGGAACTCTTCCTTGTCCTTCGAAGAACTGAACATTTGGCCCACTATAGAACCTACTGGCTCATCTCGCGATAGCGGATCTGATATCCCTAAAGCGCGAAGCCCATTAGTCCCAAAAGATGACAGTTCCAGCTGGTATGCGACATTTCCTTGAGGACTTTGAGGGGAAAGATTGGCAATATAGGGAGGAGAATAACTTTTTACGGAATTACCAATGCCCGAAATTGAAGAAAGGAATAAGGGCTGAGGCTTCCTCGAGAGAGGATTAAGAGGAACACTTGGGTTCGAAACTGACACGGTCACATCCGGAATACAGGAAGAGATCGGAGAATCAGGGCCACCGGGCGGCAAGGGTGAGTCCACCGCCGCTGAAACCTCATTAGCTTTGGAAGGAATGGTAGAAGAAACCTTGACAACCTCCGCTACTTGCGAGGTACTCACGACATGAGAAGTGTCAACCTCCGCGATAGGAACTGCGTTAACTTCCCTCAAGGGAGGAATCGGTGGACCAGTCTTCTCTTTTCGGATTTTCTTTCGGAGACGCTCCGTCTCGACAGCCATCTCTTCGCTATCGTCCTCGGTTGACTCCGCTGCGGAATCATTTTTTCTCACCCTAGGCTTCACTTGTTGGGTAAGGGTGGCGTGACGTAGTTCGGAACCGGCATTCATGCTCTCACTATCGCTGTCAACTATTCCAGTCACAAGACGACTCGGAGTCACTCCCCTGCCCCGAGGCGGCAACCAATTCTCAAGAAAGCGAGAAGGTTGAGCGGAAGCACTACGTGTTGCGACGGTCTTAATTCTTCTTCTCCTCGGCGGAATAGTCAGATGGCTGGAACTTTCAGGCGGTGGAGAAGGAGGTAACGTCTGAAGCGGCACCACGTTTAGAGGAGTGTTATTCCCCCCGGAGGAACGACCCTCAGTGATACCTGCCAGCGAAGCATGTTGATGCACCAAGCAAATCAAAGCGATAACATGGCAAAAGAAAAACTCACCAACGACACACTCTTTCAAGGGTCTGAACCGAGAAAATTCCCGAATGCGGAAAAGCCTTTCTATTTCTAACAGGGCGGTAACATGGGACACATCAATGCTAGACAACACTTTTGGTTTTTTCCAAGCGCCGCTGGTAATCTCTCCATTAAAACCCCCGCGCCACCAGCGGGACGGCAGGCGAAGGGTGAAGAAGCCATTTTTCCAGTTGACCACGTTGTCCTCAAAACCTTGAAAGTTCTGCCAGAAAAATTGCACGATGGCGTCATTCCATCTTGGGGTGATATCCACCAAGTAGTCCCGACAGCTCAAGCTGAAAAATATGCCGAACAGATCGAGGGATGGAGTGAAAATATGTTTCATCTCGCATGCCCGAAGAAAGGCATAAATCCCACACCAGGAAGGTGGAGTTATTTGTACGGGATTGAGATCGTAATGATTTAGCAGCTTCATCAGAGAAGTATGGATTGGGAGATGAAATCCGTAGAGGAACATCTTGAAATAAACCAGCCGGAACGTTCCCCACATGGCATCATGAAGTCGAATATCCTTCGTAGGGATATAAGGGCGACAACCCAAAGGGAAGGTGATACCGTTCTCCTCTAATTCTGCCCTCAAAACTTCATTACAATCAAAAATACTACGAGCTCTCCTAGCCTCGAGATCTATGGGATTTTCGGCACTCGCAGAGGCTTTAATATGAGACAGAAGGGACCGGAAAAATAAAACTACGACGAGAGGAACAGAATACCTGGAACGAAAAAGCCAGTAAACAGGCCGTCGGCGCCGGCGAGCAGTTGCAGAAACTTCTCTTGAGCAGGAAGAAGCATAGGAGAAAGAGAAAGTGTGATAATTTTTGAAATATTGGCAAAAGTAATAAAAGAGAATAGCAGTTCCCTTATAAAGGTCAAACTTGAAGAAGAGACAGCCTGTAAAAGTGAAACACGTGCGGAGCAGAAAGCGACGCGTGGACAGTCATTTATGTCTTTGGGAGAAGACAGTTACTGACAAAAAACCTAAAGACGGTTGCACCCAGCAACAGATATCCCTCCGTGGCAACGCTTGATGTTTAAAGGAATGACGCGGGAAGGCGATAGGAGGATAAAAGGAAAATGAAGCGTTATCTTATTCATTTTCGAAAAGCCATACGACATCTACAAAGAGGCAAGACCCGCTAAACTAATCACCATCAGACTAAGAGATACCACAATAATAAACTACATCATCATCTGAGAACAATAGCTCCCTGTTGACGGGAGGAAAAGACTCCTCCTCAACGACTGACGTCACCGCTTCCACGCCCACACTGGCAGGGAGAGCCATTTTTGGCGAATCGTGAGGAAGAAGAGATGGTTCATCCCCCTTTCGAACAGAAGGGGCGGAAGAATTAGAAAGCATTTCAGACACCTTTAAGGCATTTTTCCTCAGCCTTTTGCGACCCCGCCGACGGACGAACGGCCTCCATGGAGGCGACGGAGGAGGATTGTATGAATCTGGCGAGGTC
Source organism: Viola odorata (assembly GCA_963691705.1). Classification (NCBI taxonomy): domain Eukaryota; kingdom Viridiplantae; phylum Streptophyta; class Magnoliopsida; order Malpighiales; family Violaceae; genus Viola; species Viola odorata. The sequence goes on from OY829542.1 coordinate 33,753,984, forward strand.
GGAGGAGTTGGCGGAGAATCCCGCGCAGCAGTATCCAAAAAATGAAAATTAGCCATGAAATCACAGGAAACCTGTCGAGAGGAAAAGCAAGCAAGAAGATGAATGGGAAAAATGGGATAGGATCCCATTAAATAGCCAAAAAAAGGGGAGAAGCTTTTCGATCATCCGGCGCGACTCTTGAGAACTGACACGCGTACAACCTGGAGTACAAATCTAGATTTACAGTCACGCCTATTGAAATCTCCCACAGATCGAGGAGAACCGAAAATTAGCCCAATCAGTTGGCAAGGAAGCGGCGGCGCAAAATTAATGCAGAACGGTTAGCGAGGAAATCGTCGTGAAAAAGACGTCCAATGACTGACTCGTTTTCAGTTGGGCTGAGGATGCCTCCAATCGAAAAGGGACAAAGGGCGCATTGAAGAAGAAGAACAGTTACAAAGGGCATAATAAAAACAGTTTATTTATTATGGCCTAACGGCCGAAAAGTACAGCTGCGTAAATACAGAAAGAGAAAAAAGGCTCAAAGGGAGCCACCGTCGTCAGGCGTCAGAGCCAGCATCCTCGGGTATGTCGGGAATGTCTCTCAGGTAGTCCATGACCAGAGTGAGGTCAGTAGAGGTGACCCTCATCCCCTTCAAGCAGCACCCCAGCATGTCCTTGCGTTGCTGCAACATGGCGATCACCACTTGAATCCGAGCGATGGAGGTAGCAAGCTTCGACACACTCTCTAAAGGACTGAAATCCTCCAGAGATGTAGCTCCCAGCCTGGAATGGAGTGGGGTCAGCATCCCTTGCAACTCCAAGATGTCCTCGGAGGTCTTGATCAGCATGTTCTCCAAGAACCCGACGTCACCATCATTGAGATTCTTGAGACTATGGCCCTTGGAGAGGAAATTTTTGGTCAAATGATCCATGAGGCAGATTATGAAAGAAAAAGATGAGATGAACTTGAGTGAAGAAAGCTTTCAGATTTATAGGCTCCGAGAAATGGGCCTTTGGAAAGAGGAGGTCCTCAAAAGACGAGCCGCCCCGTTACCATCAAAGACCGATGGACCTGAGGCGGGAACGAGGATCGATGTCTGTATGCTGCTAACGATGCAGGTACTCGGGAGGAGTATGAGCTAGAATCCTGGAAAACGCGAAGGAGCGCGATATTACGGGTAGCCATGATGTAAAAGTCGTACGATTGTAGGTATCCACAGTGTAAGGCCGCGTCGATGTTGCAGGTAGCTCCTAGCAGTGTAAAGCCTCGCCGGTATCGCGGGTATCTGGTGGTATAAAGCCGCACAAATCGTAGGCAACCGATGGCGTAAAATCGCGTCAATATTGCTGACTCCATGAGCGGAAAGGAAAGAAAGAACCCACGTGTTCTCAAAATCCCTGTAAGTACAAAGTTTACTAATATCTCTGTAGAATGCCTATCTCCTTTACATGTTTGCAGTTCACCCGAAATGCCGATGGACCCGGAATGTATGCGAACCTAACTCCACAGTAGGAACCTGGTCGCAGTCCGCGGTGACGTCAACAGTGGTCCGTCAGCGTCGATAACTCTCCTACGGCACAGACGAGTTTGCAACCTTCTAAGCACTGCCGATGGTCCAGGCAGGTTAATACCGCTAGGCGAAAGTGACGCCCTAACGGTTCTGGATGAGATAGTGGCGTCTCTCGCTGATTACTTGGCACCCCATGAGGACGGGTCTTTGGACAAACAAGAAGACCGGAACCCGCTTGCTCGAAGGAAAGCTCCCGACCTAGGCGCTGCCTAACGTTCAATTATTCTTTGTCGTATCGAAAGAGACAAAGAAGCTCGGAGATTCCGCAAATATATCACCATAAGGAGGAAAGGACCCTCACCTAAGATACCAGACATGGACAGGGAATGACAACCCTTGGTAAACACTCGGGGGCTCGTTTTCAGTTGGGCTTATGATAACAATTAAGACAATCCTAAGGGCATTGCTGTAATTATGATCCCTGCCAAGGGCGGAATCTTATAAGCCTTATCGAACATCTAAGCTATCGCTACTAGACCATGAGGTGTTTTCTGGGATGGTCGAAATTAGCGGGGGGGAGGTCTCACGCGTCTCTGGACGCACGGCATCATCCCATCCCAAGGGACCCATGGAGTTATCGCCCCCGACATCATCATGGGTATCGCCCCCGGCACCCTCCTCAGAGGCATCGCCCATGACATCACTAGAGGCATCGCCCATGACGTCACCTCAGGTATCGCCCATGATGTCATCCCCAGGTATCGCTCGTAACATCATCCAGAGTGTTATCTCACCTGGATATCGCCTTTTCGCCCAGATATCGCCCCCAGCGGCCTATAAATACTCTCTTATTTTAAAACATCAAGTAGGCCGAAAATTGCCTACTAGAACCTCTGCTATTTTTGAACCGTTTACTGACTTAAGCATCGGAGTGTCTACGCCGGAGCCCCCCCTCCGGCGCCTTGCAGGTGGGTCTGACGTCATCTACAGCGACTCCGGCCAACAGTAGACATCATCCTGATCGTCTCGAAGATCGAATCTTATCATGAATCCTATGATGAGGGTTACCAACCATCTAGTATTGATGAGTATGGATCCTATGGTGATGATAACAACCATTCTAATGGTGATGATGGATACCAACCGGCTAGTGTTGATGATGATGGTTCCTATGGTGTCACTAGCCGCCTTTCCAATGGTGATGGGAGTTCATCTCGGACGTGTAGTAGTTACCAATCTCATGGTAATGAGGCATATGAGTCTTATGGTGACGATGACTATGAGCATGGTATTGATAGTGCGGGCGAATACCAAGATCAAGCTGACGCAAGTGGTTGTGAATATGAAGGCTACGAAGGATCTCCAAGTTCTCATGTCTCAAGTTACGACCTAGTGATACGATCCTGGCTCCTTAGGATGCGTAACACCAACTGTGATCTTTGTTCAAAGATGGATTTCCTGCGGAATAGATAGAATAGATAGAACTCACTTGCACAATTAAGACCTGCTGAACGCTAAGCAACAGCCAACCAAAATCCGAACAAGAGAGGGTCCTTGTGAATGATAAACTTGCACAACTAAGACCTGCTGAACGCTAAGCAACAGCCAACCAAAGTCCGAACAAGAAGATAAACAACAAGTAGGATGCAATTCCAAGATTTACTTGTATACGACTCAAGTATTGCGGACTCAAGAAGAACAAGGTTCAACCAACTTGAACAAGGGGCGGAGATTGAAGAGATTAACTCAATTTATCAAATAACAGCCACCTTTCTAAGGAGGCCAAAAGGCTCCTTATATAGGTTACAAATAAACCCTAATTCCAAAAGAGGAATATTACATAAAGTAGATACTTAACTAATGAACTAAATGTCTATTTAATTAATTAGCTAAACAAAGTAAAAGCAATAAACGCGTGCAGCTTCTGGACAACAGAAACGGACAAGTGCCGATAGAGGTAGGGACCAATCGGACAGGAGCCGTTTCATTCAAGGGCAGATAGGCGCCAAAACGGACACGTGGAAATGTTGAAGCAAACGGCAACGGATGAGTCAAAACGGTAAGTGCCGTTTTGAGAGAAACGGACGCGTGCCGATAGAATGGTCAAATGCCGTTTGACCAATGCCGATTGTGCCAGTTGATCAAGTGTCGTTGTGCGCATAACGGTCAATTGCCGTTTGACCCACGTCATCATCGGTCAAGGCAAAAGTGAGAAGATTCACTATCTTTGCCGTCTTCTCCCTAAGTGCAGTCCTCTCACTTGTCATCTCAGATTCTAGCTCTTTGTGGATGAGGGATGACAATCGGTCTTGAAGTCGTTGGGCTCTGGCTCGAGTCATTGGACTAGCTGGTGGTAACGGTAACTGGATGCGTGGATTCGCATCACCTAGGTTCCCATTCCGATCAAAACCTTGGCCATGGCCCTAATTCTAGAAGAACCGTCCTCTACACATGCACACAAGTTCGAAACAATCATGATAGAACCCAAGGCCGAGCACCTACACCTTCTCCTCCTCACTCAAGCTATGGCCTCGATTCCTCGAGACAAAGCCTTAGCCATGACCCCTCTACTAGTAGACACAACCATCAAGGCCACACCAATTCTCGACATCGACAATCTCAACTTCCCCTCTTTAGAGGAATGTCCTCTCCAGCTGAATTCATTGAATGGGAGTACTACCTTGTAAGCAAGCTTTGTGTGTGGGAAGCTATTGAGCGATTGTGAGGCCAAATTTTTGAGTGATCAAACACGAGTGTTTAAACACATGAGGGAGTGAATTGTTTTTCTAACTCTTGTTTAAGTGTGCAGGTACACGAAAAACGCGAAGTTGAGTGTTTGTGAGCACATCTTTTTTGAGAGATAAACACCTAAACACGAGAGTTTAAACACATGAGGGAGAGCTTATTTACTAACGCCTATATATCTCATTTGTTTCAATTTTGCAGGTATAAAAAAAAAATAGTAGTTGTATATACCAAATGTCCGGGAGAAGTAGACCTAGTTCTAGTGGTAGTCGAAGTGCCGAAGCTCTCGACCAAGTTATGGCAGCCTTGGGTGAGTTGAAGGCTACCATGGTCCGAACGGAGGATCGTCTTTCTTTGTTGGAGGAGACAATCAAGTCTCGTGGTTGAGAGGATGAGAATCCTTCCGATGTTCCTCCTCATACAACACCTCCAAAGAACCTTCCGCCTAAGTCCCACCAGAAGCCTCTCAAGGAACATGTCCACGTTGAAACTGAATCGGAGGGACATCAAAGTAGTGGAGAAGGAGTTGGGTTGTTGAAGAATACTCCTAAGAAGATGGTTCAGAGAGACTTTGCAAGTGGGCAAAAGGAGGATACCCGAAAGCCATATGTCACTCCTCCGGGGTTGGCCATATCGGAAGAGCAAATGAAGGCAATAAGGAGGAAATATGAGCAAGGTAGCCGAGGTCCAGAAGACTTCCATGCTTCTAGTAGCCGACCCAAAATCCCTCATTTCCATGCCCTTACCACATCCCGTCATACTAGAGAGTACTATGAGGATCCTTATGGGGAAACACATGCCGAGTTTGATGAGGTGACACAACGAACGAGGGGAAGACGTCAAAGGGGGCAAGGGTCACGGTTTGTTGAACATGATGAGAGGCCACAAGAGCCTAGGGTTGATGACAAGTTAAGCGGAATCAAGGTGCAAATTCCTACCTTTAGGGGCTCCACCGATCCTTCGGAGTACCTAAAATGGGAGGGAAAAATTCAACGAATCTTCAATTATCATCGGTACTCGGAAGAGAAGAAGATTAAGCTAGCGGCAATGGAGTTTGAAGATTATGTCGTTAGTTGGTGGGAAAAGGTGTGTAGAGAGAGAGGAGAAGTGGATGCTATCCAAGATTGGGAAGAGATTAAAAGGGTGATGAGAGCAAGGTTTGTACCCGCACATCACAAGAGAGATTTGCAAAACAAGTTGCAAGGTCTCAAGCAAGGTTCTAAGTCCATGAGAGAATACTTCAACGAGCTAGAGGAACTCCTAATCAAGACCAACACCAAGGAGGGTGAAGAAATTACTATGGCATGGTTCCTCAATGGCCTCAACGATCGTATTAGATACAAGCTTGAGTTGAAGGAGCTCAATCACCTACAATCTATGCTCCACTATGCCATAAAAGTGGAAGCATATGAAGCCACCAAGAAGAAGTCCTACCCAAGCAAAACCCAAACCTTTTCCTCAATCCCGAAGGCCCCTTGGAAGTCCTATTCCAAAGAACCCCTTAAGCCAAAAGACTCCAAAGCCGATACACCCCCTCCGAAACCCTACACACCTTACACTAAAAATAACCTTTCAAAACCCCCACCAAAAACAACTCCTAATCCACCTACCAACCCCAACCAACCAAGAAAATTCTCATCTATTGTCCAATGCTACCGATGCCAAGGAAGGGGTCACATTGCTTCCGAATGTCCAAATCAGAGAGTAGTTGTGATCCGAGAGGGTAATTATGAAACGGGAAGTGAAGTTGAGACGAGTGAGGATGAGAAGGAGAGTAAGGAGGAGGAAACTGAGGGTAGTGAAGAAGAAGTAGTTCCGATAGCCACGATGACCTTAGTTGTGAGAAGGAGTATGAATGCTCATGCTAAAGAGGAAGCCGCCAATAAAGATCAAAGGGAGAATCTCTTCCATTCTCGGTGTGAGATCAACGGGAAGGTGGCTTCACTTATTGTTGATAATGGAAGCATGGTGAATGTAGCAAGTCACCTTCTAGTTTTCAAGCTCGGGTTGCCCACAACGCCACATCCTAATCCTTATTCCCTACATTGGTTTAGTGATGATGGAGAGGTGAAGGTGAAAGAGCAAGTTCTTGTTGCCTTCAAATTGGGTAATTATGAGGATGAGAGGTTGTGTGATGTAGTTCTGATGGATGCTAGCCATCTCATCCTTGGTCGGCCATGGCAATTTGATCGTTGGGTAGTGCATGATGGCCGCACCAACAAAATTCACCTCACTCACCGGGGAAAGAAATTCAGCATTCCTCCACTTTCACCAACACAAGTTCTGGAGGATCGCTTGCACATAGAAAGAGCAAGTGCCGAATTCCAAATTATGAAGAAAATGAGAGAAAAGAGTGGAGAGAAGAAAGTAAGGTGTGTGAATGAGGAAAATAGCATGCATGAAAAAAGTGAGCATGCACAGAGAGGAGAGAAAAATGTGAGCCATGAGATGAAAACACAAGATAAGAGAGGAAAGAAAACAAAGGGAGAGTCGAATACACGCCATGAAAAAAGCAAGCATGGTAGAGAGAGTGAGCCTAAACACTTGAGTGTGATAGCGAGGGGTAAGGATACGAGGCGTGCATTTTCTAATAAGTGTGTCTTGTACTTCGTTACAAGGCACATTGCTTGGAAATTGATACTAATTCCCCTTCTTCTCTACCAAGTCCCATCGTTTCCCTTTTGCAGGAGTACGACGATGTCTTTGCCAATGAAATGCCAAGTGGCCTTCCTCCAATCCGGGGAATAGAACACAAGCTTGATTTGATACCCGGAGCGGCCTTACCCAATAGGTCGGCTTACTGATGCAACCCCGAGGAGACGAAGGAGCTTCAAAGACAAGTGGAAGATCTGTTGCGCAAAGGCTACATCCGAGAGAGTATGTCACCTTGCTCCGTGCCCGTGTTGCTCGTGCCTAAGAAAGACTGGACGTGGAGAATGTGTGTCGATTGTAGGGCTATAAATAAGATCACCGTGAGGTATCGACACCCCATTCCACGCCTCGATGACATGCTCAATGAGTTAAGCGGGAGCGAAATCTACTCCAAAATTGATCTCATGAGTGGATATCATCAAATTCGGATACATGAGGGTGATGAGTGGAAGACCGCCTTCAAAACCAAACACGGTTTGTATGAATGGTTGGTAATGCCATTCGGTCTATCCAACGCTCCTAGTACTTTCATGAGATTAATGAATTATGTCTTGCGTGATTTCATTGGAAAGTATGTTATAGTATACTTTGATGATATCCTTGTGTATAGCTCATCTCTTGAGGAACATGTATCCCATTTGCGTGCCATATTTGACACTTTGCGCACACACCGATTATATGCTAAATTTGTTAAGTGCGAATTTTGTTTGGAACAAGTTCACTTCCTTGGTTTTGTTGTGAGTGTAGGTGGCGTACGAGTTGATGAAGATAAGGTAAAAGCCATCCGGGATTGGCCCATTCCCAATAATGTTGGTGAAGTGAGGTCTTTCCATGGTCTTGCGAGCTTTTACCATCGATTTGTGCCCAATTTCTCAACCATCGTCGCGCCACTCAACGAATTGACCAAGAAAAATATCGCATTTGAGTGGGGAGAACGCCAAGCCAAGGCCTTCAAGGATCTCAAGGAGAGACTTATGAAGTCCCCTGTTTTGGCCTTACCGAACTTCTCCAAAGTGTTTGAGCTAGAGTGTGATGCGAGCGGGGTTTCCATTGGAGCGGTCCTAACCCAAGAGGGTCGTCCCATTGCCTATTTTAGCGAGAAGCTCAACGGTGCCCAACTCAATTACTCCACATACCATAAGGAGCTTTATGCTTTGGTGAGAGCCCTTATGGTATGGGAGCACTACCTACTAGCCAACCAATTCTTCATCCACACCGGCCACCTAAGCCTTAAATTCCTTAAAGGCCAAGCCAAGTTAAATAAGAGACATGCCAAGTGGGTGGAATTTATTAAGGCATTTCCATATACTATCAAGTACAAACAAGGCAAGGAGAATGTGGTAGCCGACGCCCTTTCTCGAAGGTATGCTCTCTTGAATTCTCTTGATCCCCAAATATTTAGATTTTCTCATTTGATTGATTTGTATGAGAATGATGAGGATTTTCATGATATATATATGGCTTGTGCACGTGGATCGCACATGCATTTCTTTAGACATGATAATTTTTTGTTCAAGTATGATAGATTGTGTGTGCCTCGTTCAAATGTTAGGGAATTGCTTGTGTTGGAAGCTCACGGGGGAGCTTTGAGTGGACATTTTGGCATAGCCAAAACTTTGCATGCTTTAAAATCTCATTTCTATTGGCCCCGGATGAAAGTAGATGTGACTAGCATTGTGAATCGATGTGTTGTTTGTAAAACTGCTAAATCCACATCTAAACATCATGTTGTTTATATGCCTTTGCCTGTTGCACAACACCCATGGACAGACTTATCTATGGATTTTGTATTGGGTTTGCCTAGGTCTAGGAATGGCAATGACTCTATTTTTGTTGTGGTGGATCGTTTTTCCAAGATGGCCCACTTTATACCATGTTCGAAAACACATGACGCCACACACATTGCATCTTTATTTTTCCAACATGTGGTACGAATACATGGTATGCCTAAGAGTATTGTGAGTGATAGGGACACTAAATTCCTAAGTCATTTTTGGCGGACCCTTTGGACGAAGTTAGGTACTAAACTCCTCTTCTCCACCACGTGTCATCCTCAAACGGATGGGCAAACGGAGGTGGTGAATAGGACTTTAGGATCACTACTTCGTATAATGGTTGCTAAGCATGGAGTGAAATGGGAAGAGTGCATTGCATTTGTTGAATTTGCTTATAATAATGCTTATCATTCTTCCATTGGTTATACTCCTTTCGAGGTGATTTACGGGTTCAAACCCTTAACCCCTCTTGATCTCTTACCTTTGCCCTTGAGCTCTCTTAAGTGTGTAGATGGGAGTGCCAAGGCTGCAGCTGTTAAGAAACTCCATGAGCAAGTCCGCAAAAATATTGAGAGCATGAACGAAAAAGAAGCCACCAAGCGCAACAAGGGATAGATCCCCACTTCGTTTGAGCCGGGCCAATGGGTGTGGCTTCATTGGAGCAAAGGTCGATTCCCTCACCATAGGCAAGGCAAACTCAGTTCAAGGGGCGACGGTCCTTTCCAAATCCTTCGTTGTATCGATGCCAATGCGTATGTATTAGACCTTCCAAGCGAATATGGGGCCATAAGTCATACCTTCAACGTCAATGATATATCCCTTTGCCCGGAGATTGAAGGAAACCTTCAAGCAATGGATTCGAGGATGAATCCTTCCGAAGGGGAAGGAGTTGATGTGATCACGGACACTTCCCAGACCAATTTCGACACTCAATTTTTCTCCGGGAAAATTCTGAATTAGTGTTCGTAATGGTGACTATTTGAATGAAGAAGTGTTTTATTAATTGCCAAGTTTATTTTCCATGATGAACAAATGCATGGATGGATCGTGGCTGCATTGCATGCTCAAGTCCTTTCCTTCCATCTATCCTATTAATTCTGGGTAATTGTCCATTAATTCCTACACTTTTATTATCAACTTCTCCGCTAAACCTATAAATCTTGTGTCTTTCCTTCTTGTGGTCATAGTTGTCGCTAGATAATTCATTCGGCTAGATCCTCCATAAACGCCATTGTAATCCGGCTTTAGGCAGGATCACATCACTCGCCCTACCTGATTTACTTTTCCGCACCAAGGTATGGACTGCGAGTGCTACCCTCGCCCTACCTGATTTACTACCTCGCCCTACCTGATTTACTTTCCTGCACAAAGGTATGGACTGCGAGTGCTACCCTCGCCCTACCTGATTTACATTTCATCATTTACATTTTTTTTCATCCACTTATCATCCCATTATCAGGGAAGTCTGCATTTACATTTTGCATTTTTCAAACCATTGCTGGTTCGGGAGCAACCATCTTTACTACTTATCAAAAATCTCGAATTTTTGATAAGACAGTAAAGAGGGGGCAATTGTTGCTACCCGATTTTGGATTTTAAATTTTTTTCATTTGTCGCATTCTTACCATCAATTTTTCAAAAATCGTGCTTCCATTTATTTTCCTCCAACTGATGTTTATGTTTACATTTAATGTCGTTTAAGTTTTATTTCATACTTTTTTCGCATCTTTATCACTTTTTCCGTTCGAACCCGTATCGGTTCCTGAGTCAAATTCTCGAAGCCAATGGTCGAACAACTTTGGTCGTTTGCTACTTACTTTTTATTATTTTTCTAACTCGCACTATCTCTTTGCATTTTGTACAATTTTTATTTTAGCATTTTCTTACGCTCGAACTTTTATCGCTTGCAAACAATTTTTTTATCGAACTGCGGCGAACCTTTCGTCGCTGACTGTATGTTAATTATTTCAGCCAATTTTATTCTACATTTTAGCATTTTTGGTTCGAGTTTTTATCCATTTTCAGGCGAAATTGCCTGTACCATTGGCTTGAACCAATAAATAAATACTTTCCTTCTCCATCTCATCACAACCGTTGGATTGGTCAACCATCCAACGGTCATCCTTTTTCTCCTTTAAACCACCCTACACCCTTATACTAACTTCCATCAACATTCAATGCATTTCACCTTCTCCCTCGCCATTTTTCTCATCTCCATAAATGAAACTCACCTTCTCCCTCACTGTCATCACCTTGTCTATTCCCCATCCCTCTATAAATAGCTAAAAATTTCCAAGTCAAAAGGGGGGGGGGGGGGGGGTGTGAAGACACAAAAGGGGAAAACGATCACACTCTCCTCTCTGCAAAAAAAAAAATCTCTTGTTTAGACATCATTTTTCACTCTTCCACTCTCTCAAGAACGCTTAGCAACTCTAATAATAAAAAAACAAGCCCTTACAAGCAAGCTAAATCCGGTCGTAAGCAAGCTCCTTCGTCAACTTTCGTCGATCCCCTTTAACTAGCTCGGTAATTGCGCTAACTTGTCTTAATAATTGCATTTTGAATTTAATTTCACTACCATCATCTCAATTTAATGATTTAGGGTTGTATTTAATTAATATCTCAATTTTATTTTAATTGCTTGGTATTTCATTTCATGAATTTTGCTTGCGTTTATGGCTGGCTTGGCGTTGTTTTGGTGACGGGAGAGGTGCTGTTGGCAAGAGGAGTATTTTGGGGCTTGGTCTGGTCGGTATTGGTTGTTGGCGGTGATGCTGTGGTGGTTGGCAGTGGCGGTGGCGAGCTGGGGAAGATGACAATGTTCAGTGACTTGGAGGGAAGGGGCCATGCAGGCTAGGCCTCGCATATGCGATCTTGGGCCGGCGCTATGCGCCTAGCCCAAGCAAGGTGGAAGCTGGGTCTGCTGAGGCCCAGCGCGGAAAGGAGGAAGAGAGGGGCCAGCCTAGCTGGGCTGTCCTGCTGGTGGGATCAGCCATGGGCCTGCCAGGGCCCATTCCCGGCCTAGTGGGTCAGGCCCAATTTTTAATTTTTAATTTTTTATATTTTTATTTTATTTTATTTTAGTAAGTTTATTTGTATGTTTGTACTATTTATTTATTTCCGCACTTGCACCGTTTATTTATTTTTCGCATGCATGTTTATTTTCGTGCATTATGATAATTATTTTGCACGAGTAAATAAATAATCAATGGCGCTCGCATACAAAAGAAAGTGTCAAATGTTTATCCTCCGTGCCAATAACTCCGATAAATAAGGTATATCCGCCCGATACCCTTCCCAAGTAAATGTTCCTTCCCTTTTATTTATTCATGTTTTTTGCGCATATAACGCCCGTATGCTTTGATATCAGAATTTAATCCGTTGGGCATGATCACTTAAATTAAGATTCTTTTTAAACACCTCTTTTTATCCGGTAACCTTTTTAGGATGAGACTCGGGTGCCTAACACCTTCCCGAGTCCATAAATCGACCCTGAACCACTATTCTTGGGTTCAGACCCATTTCGCCTTAGTTTTTATTTTTTATGCATGACAAATAGGTTCCCTAAACCTAAAAATAAATTAGGGTGGCGACTTCATTGCCTTATGCGAGATGGGTCCAATTTTGTCTCACATCTCGTCCCAAACCCACGTCGCACAATAAAATCCAAAAAGGGGGTGCGACACCAGAGATGTTTTAAACTCAATTAGACCTCACGGCTTTCCTTAGCAACCTTTGATGATCCCTACCAAGAACAAAGGATTTAGCTACTCATGCTAAAAGTAAAATAATTAAAATAAATAAATTGCATAAAAGAAGAGAAGAGGAATGGGGGAAACTCTTTATTATTACCGACCAGAGCAAAGCTACGGCTTATTGATTTCGAAACAGCAAACACTGGAGGCGGAGATAGGGTGATAGAAGTTCTGAGGGAAAAACGTCTAGGAAAAGATAATCCAAAACCTAAATCTAAAAATATCTTATAAGGGAAATTACAATTAAGGAAAAACTCCAAAAATAATAAAAGGAAGATCCTAGATTTAATTGGAGTGGATTCCCTAAATCGTCTTCTTGCCAAAATTGGGGAAAATCTGGAATAAGGGCCGAATCTCTGATTTCCTTCAATCAACAGCTTCCCTTTTCGGCGTCGGACTCTACAACTCCCGTGAATAAGCAGCTGCAAGGCCTAGCTGGTCAAATCTGTCCAGAATCTAGTGAATAATGTATCTTTTTGATATTTCCTCTCCAAAAGCCCAGATCTGCAAATAGTAAGGAAACAATGGCAGATTAGTAACATCAAGATCTAAAAGGGGCTAGGAAAGGAAGAGAAAATACACACAAAATACATCATGTCAAACCTCAAACGAAGATTAAAAACTATGCTCAACAAACGTCCATACTTCAATAGCACAAATTATTTGCAATGGAAGATAAGAATGAAGGCCTTAATTGGCTCTATTAATTCAGAGAGATGGGATTGCATTGATAGTAGCTATGATACTCCTATGGAGGTGATCGATGATGAAGTGACAACCAAACCATTAGCTTTCTCAAGATGGTCCGCGAGTCAAAAGGCAAGAAAAACTATGGAAGATAAAGCTAAGAATGCACTCTTCAATGACTTGTCTCCAAGTGAATCCAACCGAATAAGTTCTTGTATAACATCTAAGGGAATTCGAGAAGCTCTCGAGATTTCTCATGAAGGGACTACTCAAGTCAAGGATATTCGACTCAATGTTCTCAAATGGGAATATGAATAGTTTTCGATACCCAAAGGTGAATCCATTTATGAACTTAGCGCAAGATTTCAAAATCATTGCATTGCTATGGACAACCTTGGATGAGTGATTACTAATAGAGAAATGGTGCTAAAGGTGTTTGACATTCTTTCTAACTCTAGGTTACCCAAGGTGATAGCCATCGAAGAAGTTAAAGCAAAAATGGGAGTAAAAACCACTTATGGGCTACTCATTTGCTCTCTCACCGCATATGAGCAATTGGTGGGAGTCAAAGATGAGACACCCAAAGCTAACAATGTTGCCTTCAAAAAGTAATGTTCAAGAATAGAGTGATATTGGCTCAAAAGAGAAAGAAGACTGTATTGCTCTTTTCACTAAGAGATTTCATCGATTCATGAAGAAGGACATGAGGAAGAAGGGCTACAAAGGTGAAAGAGGAAGCTCTTCAAATTACAAGATCCAAAAGGATGAAGTTGTTTGTTATGAGTGTGACAAACCAGGGCACACAAGAAGTGAATGTCCTAATCTTTAAAAGAAGAAGAGCAAATATGACAAGAAGGAAAGTCATAGAGAGTCATGATGATGCGATCCGACCTCAATTTAATGAGTCAGATTATGTCAATAGATCTAGCTTGAGTTACCTGACAAAACCCGATCCATTATAGACAAGAAACACAAGAATTGGATATAGAATTGGAGAAAACATGCACCGGAATTTTAGAGAATAAAGAAGAACGAAATTCTGGAAATTAAAGGAAGATTTACGGATAGAAATTCAATTGGAATTAATCAATCAATAGCCAAGCATTCAAATCACATTATAATCAATCATCCACCAGCGGGAATCCATAATATTCAATAAACACAATAATCCCAAAGTTCTATTCAATTGCAACAAGAACAAGTAATTAAAGATTGAAGGTAAAAGGAGTTTTACTTGCAATTAATCAAGGAGCCTCCTAAGCTTGATCCTTACAAGGAGATTTCAAGGTGTTTAGAGGGAGGAGTACTCTCTAACTCAAGCAATAAACACTCATATAAAATTAAGGAAGAAAAATGAAGGAGAAAGCTATTTATACTAAGTACAAAAGGCCTTGAAAACACTTTTCTCGGAAGCTAAAAATGTCTCTAGCGACATACCGTTAGAGGCTTAATGGTATGTCGCTAGCACTTTCTTTAGAAGACAATTTATTTGTCTTCTCCTAGCGGTATGTCGCCAGGTGCCTCTAGTGTCTGGCGGTATGTCACCAAGTGCACTCTTCATGGTTGGTCCGACCACTTCGAGGGGAATGCTCAGCCACGCGGGTGGCCTCGGGTTGGCACGAATCTCGCCTACTTTTGGTGGCTCTAGGCATGTCTCTTGGCTTCCGAATGTGTGCTCATTCATCGCCAAAATGAAGCCATGTGTGATTGCATCATCACCTTTCCCTTCGAAAGGATTCGTCATCAAATCCAACATTACTTACAAGGGGAACATCACTAGAAGTGTATGATGTTGGCTAGGAATGTAGTAAAGGAAAGGATTCTTATAAGCACCGAATTCCTTGACCAAACCCATAGGAAATTTCTGCAAAGGAGAATCAAACATAGAAAAGAAGGGATCATCCATGTTAGAATACAAGATATTCTCTCTATCCCTTTCCCCACTCTTTTCACTCTCCCAATTAATATCTTCAGGTTCAAACAAAGGGTTTTCAAAATCTTGAAAGATCTTTAGCTTAATGCGATCACTCGATTCATTTCCAAGGTTACATCCACTCTCAATGGCACGCTTACTCTTTTCACTCCCCAATGTAACCCTCCCAAATTTAAACAATGGGTTGACAAAAACATCAAACATATCTAACCCCACGTGTTTACCCGATTCACTCCAAAGTGTTTGGTAGCACTCACCCGACTCATCCCCAAGTGTTTGGTGACTCTCACCCAACTCATTCTCGAGTGTTTGGCTACACTCACCCAACTCTTTCCCAAGTGTTTGGGTACACTCACCCTCAATTTTCTCTCTACTCATCTCACTAATAGGGTGCTCAGCCATATCATTCTCAATACATTCATTAAGTACATCATCCTCAAGTCCACAATTCTCGCTCTTCAACACAAGAGTTTCATGCATATTATCTCCAATTAAATCACAATCAACAACTAATTTTGGCTTACTTGAGCAGCGTTCGGATGAGCTAAGGCTTGCCTTCATTGGAGACTCACTTACTTCCACTTTCAATGCAAAATGGTACATGGATTGTAAATGTGCGAACTCATAAAGTTCAACTCGGCGTCTAATTCTTTCATTCAATCCACTTTCAAATAGCACCATGATCATGCCCTCATCGCCTTCTTGAATGTGAGTTTTGATGAGTAAGTCATCAAACTCGATGTAGTAATATTTCACACACTTAGACCCTTGCCGGAGGGAGGACAATTCATCTTCTAATATCCGTTGATGGTGTGAGGGTACAAACTATTTTCGCATCATGTGTCGCATTTCATCCCAAGTTGCAATTGGCCATATTCGAGTTCTTTCTCCTTTACGGCTTATATGGTACCACCAATCATAGGCACGATCATCAAATGTCATGGCGGCAAGCTTGATTTTCTATTTTTCTGAGAGCTGATAGCATTCGAAGGTTTTTACAAGGTAGTACTCTCATTCAATGAATTCAGCTGGAGAGGACATTCCTATAAAGAGGGGAAGTTGAGATTGTCGATGTCGAGAATTGGTGTGGCCCTGATGGTTGTGTCTACCAGTAGAGGGGTCATGGCTAAGGCTTTGTCTCGAGGAACCGAGTCCATAGCTTGAGTGAGGAGGAGAAGGTGTAGGTGCTCGGCCTTGGGTTCTATCATGATTGTTTCGAACTTGTGTGCTTGTGTAGAGGACGGTTCTTCTAGAATTAGGGCCATGGCTAAGGTTTTGACCGGAATGGGAACCTAGGCCGTAACTTGAGACATGAGAACTTGGAGATCCTTCGTAGCCTTCATATTCACAACCACTTGCGTCAGTTTGATCTTGGTATCCTCCTTTCGGCCACTTGCAAAGTCTCTCTCAACCATCTTCTTAGGAGTATTCTTCAACAATCCAACTCCTTCTCCACTACTTTGATGTCCCTCCGATTCAGTTTCAACGTGGACATGTTCCTTGAGAGGCTTCTGGTGGGACTTAGGCGGAAGGTTCTTTGGAGGTGTTGTATGAGGAAGAACATCGGAAGGCTTCTCATCCTCTCGACCACGAGACTTGATTGTCTCCTCCAACAAAGAAAGACGATCCTCCATTCGGACCATGGTAGCCTTCAACTCACCCAAGGCTGCCAAAACTTGGTCGAGAGCTTCGGCACTTCGACTACCACTAGAACTAGGTCTACTTCTCCCGGACATTTGGTATGTACAACTACTATTTTTTTTATACCTGCAAAATTGAAACAAACGAGATATATAGGCGTTAGTAAATAAGCTCTCCCTCACGTGTTTAAACTCTCGTGTTTAGGTGTTTATCTCTCAAAAAAGATGTGCTCACAAACACTCAACTTCGCGTTTTCCGTGTACCTACACACTTAAACAAGAGTTAGAAAAACAATTCACTCCCTCACGTGTTTAAACACTTGTGTTTGATCACTCGAAAATTTGGCCTCACAATCGCTCAATAGCTTCCCACACACAAAGCTTGCTCTCCACGCAATTCCTTGCTTCAAACAAACTTGTGATTCTCTTACCAATGCTCAAGTGATAGAAACAAGAGAAAGGAGGACTCAAGGAGACTCAAGAAATTTACAAGGACTCAAGGACAAACGGAAGAAAATTTTCAAAAATCCCAAGGAAATTCAAATTTTCCATTTTTGGAGGAAAACCTTGAATTTCCGTTGGAATGGGAGGAGGGCTGGAATTTATAGCTTAAAGGAGTAAAAGACTCAAAGAAATATTTCAGAATTTTAAAGAAAAAGACTTGGGGTTTAGGACTTGAATAGTTTAAGATTAAGACTCAAGAAGGTTTAAAACTCAAGTTTAGTATTTTATAGTTTAGGACTTGAGTTTAGGACTTAAATAAGGAGGAAAGGAAGTGGACGGTTGTCCTTGGAGAACAAGTAGGTTTATTTAGTTAGAAATGGATTTTAGTTAGGACTTGTTGGTTTCTTTTTGGTCAAATTGTCAAAGAAAAGGTGAGGTGGCTTGGTGCATTTAATACAATGGATTAGGGTGATTTTACCCTTGATGATGGTGTTGACCGGCCAAGTGTGAAGGATTTAATTAATTAATTGGCACAAACTTGGCTAACAAGTGTTGCAACAATTATTTTGGATCAAAAAGTGTTAATAGCCAAGAACACCAAGAACAAATGAAGAACACCACAATCACACCCAAATGATTTTTCTCAAAGTTTTAGAATTTTGTTTTGCCAAAATGATCACAAC
This sequence comes from Viola odorata, assembly GCA_963691705.1. Taxonomy (NCBI): domain Eukaryota; kingdom Viridiplantae; phylum Streptophyta; class Magnoliopsida; order Malpighiales; family Violaceae; genus Viola; species Viola odorata. The sequence goes on from OY829542.1 coordinate 33,771,791, forward strand.
CAACAATCAAAAGCCTACTTGAAATAGTTTTCAAAAAGACGCACTAAATCAAGATTTTTCAAGGAAGAAAGTTTCTAACACTTTTGACAAAAACTAGAAAAATTCGATAGGCAGCCAAAAGCTCCGCTACCACTTGATGTGATCCTGCCTAGGGTTAGTAAGCCGGATTACAATGGAGCTTATGGAGGATATAGCCGAATGAATTATCTAGCGACAACTATGACCACAAGAAGGAATGACACAAGATTTATAGGTTTAGCGGAGAAGTTGATAATAAAAGTGTAGGGATTAATGGACAATTACCCGGAATTAATAGGATAGATGGAAGGAAAGGACTTGAGCATGCAACGCAGCAACGATCCATCCATGCATTTGTTCATCATGGAGAATAAACTTGGAAATTAATAAAACACTTCATTCAAATAGTCACCATTACGAACACTAATTCGGAATTTTCCCGGAGAAAAATCAAGAGGAGTAATCTCGAACTCAAATGATTTCTCCCAAGAAAAATCAAGTGGAGAGCCCAAGGCTTAGTTGATACAAGAAGGAGTATTCTCTACTTTCAAATATCATACAAAGTCAAAAACTAAGGAGGAAAATGAAACAAAAGAGCTATATATAGTTGGCATGATTGGGCTTGGAAAGGCCCAACATTCGTTTTAGTTTCGGTACCTGGTGGTATGGTGAGCAACAACAATAACGGTTCTGTCCTTGGCATGGGAGGGCTCCTCTCTCAATTTGGCTTCAAACCATAGGGACAACCCTCTTGCTTTGCTTCGTGTGATCGGGCCTTGAGGTAACATTTCATGAGTGTCGAAATTAGCCTAGGAAGTGTCCGTGATCACATCAGCGAGGGTAGCACTCGCAGTCCATACCTTGGTGCGGAAAAGTAAATCAGGTAGGGCGAGGGTAGAACTCGCAGTCCATACCTTGGTGCGGTAAAGTAAATCAGGTAGGGTGAGGGTAGCACTTGCAGTCCATACCTTGGTGCGGAAAAGTAAATCAGGTAGGGCGAGGGTAACACTCGCAGTCCATACCTTGGTGCAGAAAAGTAAATCACTGAAATGTAAACTTGAGATCCGAGACCTCGATGCAGGAAATGAAATTGACATCTGAACGGGGACACCGCAATTGTCAGACGTCGATGCAGAAAGCGTAAACTTCAGCTCCGTCGAGGGTTGTACTCGTAGGCCGTCGCTGATTGATCCAGAAAATTAATGGTGATGTAGCTTTGCTTGGGCGTTGTTGCCCCCTCTGCTTGGAAAACTCCACTCAGACGTTGTTGCCTGTTGGATGTTGATGCGAAATCCTTCCAGACGCTGCTTCCCGTTGGATGTCAGTGCTGAATTCCTCTCGGACGCTGCTGCCCGCTGGAGGTTGGTGTTGATGATGTAAATGCATGTCTGTGCGATGCCGTCGCTCTCCGGACATTGGTGTGGACCCACAAAATGAAGAAATGATGTATGTGGGGCTATTATGTTGTGGGGACGTGACCGCTTACAACATTTAACAGGACATGTGCGAAAATAGGTGACCACGTCGTCACACTAATTCGGGTGACCAAATTACCGTGACAAGACTGATAAGTGGACGACCAAGTCATCACACTAACGTGGGCAACCAAGTCACCGCACGATAAGACCGCCACACAAAACTTAGAAGGTGGGGTTTTGAACCGCCACACAAAATGTTGAAAGGTGGGGTTTTGAACCGCCACACGAAATTTGAAAGGTGGGGTTTTGAACCGCCACACGAAAGTTTGAAAGGTGGGATTTTGAACCGCCACACGAAAGTTTGAAAGGTGGGGTTTTGAACCACCACACAAAGTTGATTGCGGAGTAGTAACGTACTCCATTTGGGGTGTTGGATGGATCTATTGGCGGAGATTGATCACATTGTGAGATTCCACTGACGCATATCTCTATCCTGCAAATAGGAAGGAAACAAACACGAAGCAGCAATGGGTGGAAAAAGAGAAAGCAATTCATAATGGGAACAATGAAATGAAATCATGTATGTTGTATATGAAAGTATTCCCACACTACCCTAAGGTTTGCCCCCAGTATTTTATAAAAACCACTTCCCTATCAAGAGAAGGTTCAACAAGTTTATGCATTTCTGGAGAACATGTCATCCAATTTTCTGTCATATGAGCATGCTTGATACAAGCCTAGAAAACCATCTGCATCTTGCCCAAGAGATAACGACCTCAAGGACAAGACTTTCCCACAACATGTAGACGTAGGTAATCCTCACCGGATACTGGTGTATGCGCTCACGCTCAGAAACAAGGCTATGTGTTTACACTAAAAAAAAAATGCAACAAACGTAGCACAAGGTCAGATTTGCAATGTCAATCCGAGTGAATAAACTTCATACAAAGATGCACATGCATGAGAATTCTAATAATCGAAAGGACTTTGCAAGAGAAAAGAAATGTGGTGTGTAGTTTTTTGAAAGAACGAAGAAAAAAGTCTGTTTAGCAAAGTGCTTTTTAGTAGAAAAAAGGGTTTAATGAGTAGTGCTTGTTGATTGGCCGCATTGAGGGCAAAGTGCATAAGTTCTCTGGGGATGATTTATCCTGAGATCATCTTCTATCGGCGAAGCGCCTGAGTTTTGCTGGAGATGCTCCTTCTTGGTCATTTTGAGGGCGAAGTGCTCAAATTCTTTGATCTTCGTCGGGGATGATCCCATTTCCTTTGGACATCACTTTGTTGTTGATGAAGCGCATCAATCCTTGAACCTTCACAGGGGATGCTCTTTCTTGATTGCTTTGAGGGCATTGTGCACAAGTTCTTGGATCTTCACGGGGGCGATTTTTTCGATGGAGTTTTTAGAGCTGATCCTGGGGCCCCTTTTTGTATTTGCTTTTGCTTTTGTTTTGATGTGTTCTTTCAACACTTCTATTTTTTCTTTTTTTTTCTTCTTCTTTTTTTTTTCTTTTTTTGCCTTTTTCTTTCTTTTCTTTTTTTTTCCTTTTTCTTTCTTCCCCTTTTTTTTTGCAAGCAAAGCAAGTACCATTTCGTCTTGTCTTTGGCAGGGGCCTTTAAGTCATGATTTATTCGGCCCTTTTTCTAGCATTAATCATCAGAAATCCTCCGGAGTTTCTCTTTCCCTTCTCTTCTGTATTCGGACTACGTTTGATATGCACCTTACCTTTGGCTGACAACCTCAGTCGGGCACTGCTCATTTATTAAAGGGGATTTCAAGTGGAAAGGGAAGATTTTACAAGCGGCTTAGAGAATAAATGAATTAAATAGAGAGCAAAAGTAAGTGTTTGCAAACAAAAGAATGAGAAGACCAAAGAAAGGTAGAAGCAAAGAGTAAAGTCCAATGTCATCTTACAGCTATCCCATGTCTGATGGTGTATGTACCTTGGATATTATGCAAATCTAACTAGCACTTAGTCAGGCATTTGCACTCATGAAGGAAATAAGGCGTGGAGGCCCAAAATGCTCACAGGGATGTATTTGTGACTGCCTACGTCTAAAGCATGCTGCAGATATAAGAACTAGCAGGCGAGATCATGCATATCATATAATTTCAAATGGATGCACAAATTATCCATGATGCAATAACGTGTTGAACATGCTCAATCTATGGAAGGTTTGAAAAAATTCGAGGGTAATGCGGATTTTATTCAAAGAATTTTGTCTCCAATTAAAAAATCTCAACAATTTTCATCAACAAAATCTGGGGGTGTGACCACTCATGAAAATTTATAAACCATTTAAAATGTTACTCTCAATGTGGGAATGAATGCAGAATGATTGTGTAAAAATTTAAAGAGATAGAGGGGTAAATGGATTTCTCTGGATGTGTGCAGCAAGCGGCAACCAATGGTTAGACCAAATCACCGACCTGGAATGAGTTTTGTAAATCTGATCCTTTCGCCTTTTGTATTCAGAAGCCATGACGGATATTGATAAGGGCTCAACTTCTATTTTGGATAGAAGGAGGCCGAATTGCTGTTCTTGAGCCGGATCTAGTCCTCTTGTGAGAGGTTGGCAGCTTGGATGGATGAACGGATGAAGGTGCGTTTAGTGTCCAAATGGAGTATGTGTTGCAGCGGAAATGGATGATGTTTAGAGGTGTTTAGATGATGAACATAATACGAACTTAACTAATTAGAAAACCCTCTTGATTAGCAAACCAAGCAACCTTTCTATAAACTAGTTAAGGATCTCTCTTTTCTGATTTAAGAACAAAGCTCAAGAGCTTAATTACAAGAAGAGATATAAGATAAACAATGGTTTTGAGCCCTAATGGCACCGGTTACCAAGAACCCTAAGTTACACTAGTTTACTCTAAGAATTGGCCAAAGAGAATATCATCAAAATCAAAGGCAAGTGTTGAAATGAAATGTTTGCACTTTAAATACTAAAACCTAACAATGGGTAAATACCCTTACACCCTTAGACAAAGGGGCTTGGCCTTGGCAACAACTAAAAATGGGCTTGGAGGATGGGCTTCGGCCAAACAGAAGGTGGGTGCAAGGCCTTAGCCGTGCGGCCTCATGGCTTAGTAGGGTTTGGTGCGGACTTCTTCACGGGATGGTCGGCCTGCCCATGAGTAGGTACGCCTAGAGCATCCGTGCTCGTATCAGATATGCCCGTCAGTACATCACCGAACTTGATAAGATTCGGACTTCTAGAAAATCGAGACGAGGATGATGGCAGCTCGGGGTACTGTAGCCGACGTCGAGGGTGCCTGTAAAGCGCCGGAGGGGGGGCTCCGGCGTAGACACTCCGATGCTTAAGTCAGTAAGGCGATTCAAAAATGGAAGAAGTTCCAGCAGCAATCTTAGGCTTACCTTGCGTTTCAAATGGTGGGGTATTTATAGGCCACACGAGGGCGTTACCTCTAGGGGGAGGCATTATCAAGGGAGATAATGCCTCAAGTGACGTCATGGGTGACAACTTCAAGTGAAGTCATGGGCGGCAACTTCAAGTGACGTCATGGGTGTCTTGGGATGGGATAACGTCGTGCGTGCGGATAGATGACGCACGAGACCCCCCTCCCCCTCCCCCCCCCCCCCCCCGCGCTGTTGTCGACCATCCCAGGGTTCCTTGCCGGCTAAGGGGCGTCAGCCTTTCGCGGCCGACCCCGGGCAGGTGTGGTAGGGTTCCGGCCTCTACACTGGTACCGGGACGATAATACCCTTGGGGTTGCCTCAATTGTTATCATAAGCCCAACTGAAAATGAGCTCGAGTGTTTACCAAGGGCTATCATTTCAGCTTCCTTTTAGATTGTGCCTGTCGACTCGCATGATAACGGGTGGCTCAGTCGCCGAGGAGCACGTCTTCTCATTGCCTTTCCTTGAGACTTATAAATTTGAATTTTTTCCCGAGCCAATTACACATCTTTTCAACATTTCTTCCTAGCATTTTCATTATGGACTGTCTCACCAAGAACTTTCTGATCTCCAAAACCCACACTCTGAAGAACTTTCATTATGGACAGTCCTCGATAATGTACTAATCAAGACGTCCGAGGACGTTCTGGAGATTAAAGGGATGCTGACTCCCCTGCGGTCCAGGCTTGGTGTGGCTTCTCTTGAGGATTTCAGTCCTCTGGAGAATGTGTCAAAGTTGGTTGTTGCTGTCTCCCGCATCGAGGTGGTGATCACCATGCTGCAGTAGAGGAAGGATCTGCTGAGCTGCTGCTTGAAAGGCATGAGGATTTCTTCCACCGAGCTGACCTCTATGGCGGACGCTTTGAGGGAGGTCCCCACTATGGTGGAGGATGATGATGCTGGATCCCAGGCTTGATTGTCGGTCGTCGCCGCCCTATCTTTTCTTCTTTTTGTATGAATGTATGCCCAGGCCGTTAGGCCATAAAAGAATAAATAAAATGCTTTTCTTTATTGGAGTCGTAGTTTTTCACAATGTGCCAGTTGACATTTCAGTTGATTGCCACATCAGCCCAACTGAAAATGAGTCCGTTCTTGGTTGGACACTAGTAACGGTTATCCTTGCGAACCATTCTGCATTAATTTCGCGCCGCCTCTTCAGTATCAATTGATTGGGTAGTTTTTTGGTGCTCATCGATCAGGGAGACATTCCAATAGGCGTGATCACAAGATCCGATTCTACGATTCAGATTGTTTTCAAAGCGCATCAATTCTCTCAAAAGTTGCGCGAGAAGATGGAAAAGCTCCTCCTCCTCGACTATTTATTGGGATTTTCTCTCCCTTTTTTTGTTCATCTTCTTCTTCATATTTTCCTGCTAAAACTATTTAGGGTTTCATGGCCGATTCATACTCTTTAGACCTTGCTGAACGCGGTTCTCCCCTAACTCCTCCAACCTCACCGGATTCTGATAATCCTCCTTCGCCCTCATGCCTGAAGAGGCGACTTCCTCGCCGTAAAAGTCATAAGAGGTCGAAGAAGGAGAAGACTTTGAAGATGGTCGACCCGTCTCCTCACTTTCATATCCCCCCTGTTCGGAAAGGTGACGCATTATTTCCTCATATCAATCATTTCATGGAAATGAGTTCTGCCAGTGATATCGGTGCTGATGCTGCGGCTTCCGCCTCTAAAGGGGAATTAAGCTCGTTAAAGCTGGGTCAAGAGAGGAACGCTGTGAAACCTTTCCCGCCTGCTGATGAGGAGTTTCCGCCTTCGGATGGGGAATACTACTATTGGTCTTCCTATTGGCCCGATGATGATTAATTCATCGCGCTGTGCTCTTTTGTAGATGCCGTATGACCTAAATAAAATGACGTCTTTCACTTTTCTCCTTTCTTAGTTGCCTTTCCGTGTTAACTCCCTAAATATTGGTCAGTTCTCACGGAGAAGCAGGTTGCCGCTTGATGTAACCATTTTTTAGTTTCCAGTCAGTAACTGTCTCCTTTTGAAGATATGAATGCTTAGTCATAAATATCCGTCTGAGGTTTTTCCACGTGTCATTTTTCGCTTTGTACGTGTCTCGTTGCTACAGGCCGCTCGACCCCCAAGTTAGGCCCTTAAAAGTGGACAACTGCTTTCTTTTAACACTTTTGCTCACGTTTTGAAAGTCTTCTCTATCCTTCTCTCTCTTCTGCTTCTTTTTCTTACTCGAGGAAAGTTTCTTTAACCACTCGTTGGCGTCGACGATCTGCTTACTCCTTCTTATTCCAAGTATTTTGCTCCATCTTCCTCAAATTTTCTTATCATTGGGTCATTATGCGTATGACTAGAGATCCCAGAGGTCTTCAGTGGCCTATAGATCTAGAAGTTGAGAGAACACCCAGACTTTTCACTTGTGACGCAATTTTGGAGGCTGAGTGAGAGAGTCAAGGTATCTCCTTCCCCCCTGATTATTCCGTTAAGGTTCCTGGGGTGGGTCAGTGGCTTTATGACCCCTTGCCCAGAAATGATATGATGGTCTACTTTAAGATGTTCCTCTATGGTTTTCGCTTTCCTATCCATGAATCTATAAAAAAGTTATTGCGCCAATACGATATCGACTCGGCTCAGATAACCCCTTCCTCCTGGTGTGGGATCTACGCCTTTATTCGTGTTTGCGAATTATAGGGTATTCTTACCCCATCTATCAATCTATTATGTAAATTCTTTAGCTTCAAGTGTCGCAACTGTTTAGTTGATATTGCCCCGAGGTGGAATAATGCGTTCGTCCAGTTGTTCTGGCAGAAGTTTCGGGGCTTCGAGGAGACTGTGGCTGATTGGAAAAGTGGTTTTTTCATTGTCAGGCTGCCTTTCCGCCCCTGGCCTAGGGGCTTCAATCGAGGACTCGTTGATTCCATCTGGGTAAATCCCGCAGTGTTGTCTAGGGACGAGTTGCGTCAGACTAACGCCTTATTAGAGATAGAATTCTCTTTCCGCATTCGAGAGGTTGCCTTGTACAGGCCTATGGCAGAGTGTATTATATGTAATTTTTTTCTCTTTGTGCTATCGCTTTGATTTGTTCATTGTTCTAACGCATCTTGTTGGCAGATGACGTTGAGGGTCAATCACCCGAAAGGAACGACACTCCTTTAACCGTGACGCCACTTCAAACATTACCAGCCTCTCCACTGCCCAAAAGCTCTAGCCGTCAGGCTACTCAGCCAAGGAAGAGGAGAACTAAGACAGTCACTGGGCACGACATTTCTATTCGAGCCTCTCGTTTCCTTGAGAATTGGTTGCCAGACCGAGGCAGGGGAGTGAATTTGAATCGTCCCGCCGTTAGGGAAATTGACAGCGATAGTGAGGATATGGATGTTGATTCTGGGCTTCGTCATGCCTCCTCAGCTCAATGGAAGAGACTTAGAGCGGAGAGGGACGGTCCGTTTACTGAGACTCCTTCAAAGAAGGCTGATGAAGTTCCCGTCACTGGGATTAATGCTTCTACTATGGTAAGTACTTCTCAGGCGGCACGAGTCGCAGAGGCGTCAACTGTTGTTCCGCCTGAGGTTACTGAAACCCCACCAGTGGCAGACTCACCTCCGCAGACTGTCATTCCTGACTCTCTTATTTCCTCTTTTATTCCTGATGTGGTTACGCCGAATCTCACCTCGAGTGCGCTTCCTGATCCTCCCATGAGAGGCCCTCAACCGCTATTCTTCACTTCTATTTCAGGTATCGGTGATTCCGTAAAAAATTATTCTCCTCCCTTTATTGCTAACCTTTCTCCACATGGTCCCTAAGGAGTTTCCTCTTACCAGCTGGATCTATCAACCTTTGGCACCAGCGGACTTCGCGCTCTGGGGATATCGGATCCGCTGTCGCGAGATGAACCGGTGGGCTCCATAGTGGGTCAGAAATTTGGTTCTCCTAAAGATAAGGAGGAACTGTTGCATCTTCCCCCGATATTCAATAGGCACGCGTCCTGAATGACGTGCTGCCTAGTTTCCGCGAAATGTATTACTTTCTCGAGGCTCATGGCGACAAACTTCAAGGCTCCCCCATTTCAAAAGATCGATTAGATGCTGCTTTAACTAAGGTGACGGAGTTGACGCGACTTTAAAATAGTACCCAAGCGGAGCTAAATGATTGTCTTGTCGAGCTTGCAAGAGAGAGATCGAAGGGGAAAGCAAAAGTAGAACTTTTGGAGGCGGAGTTGGCGGTAGCTAAGGCTGAGTTAGTAGCAGCCGACAAGAGAAACTCTCTCCTTCATGAAGAGATATTGGCTCGCGATGCTGATCTGGCAAAGGTTCCTCCAAAGATGACTTGGTGGAAGAACAAAATGCTGGAGACCTTTACCGCTGGATTTCCAGACTATTACCGTAGTGGGACTTTTGATCCTGCTAAGATAGTTGATTATGCTTCCGAGAAAATGAAAGAAATAGGCAGGAGTGAAGAGGGTTTTCTTTCTTTCGAGGAGAGAGAGGGAGATAATGGCGGCAATACCGAAGCGATTCCATGATCAGGTAAAGTTGTCGTCAGAAGGGACTTGTCGTCAGAGAGGCTCTTATTTCTTTTTTCTTTTCTCTTCAAACATTGACTCCATTTAGTTTGTAACAATTGATGACGCTTGTCGTGTAATAACGTCTGCAATTCTTTCTTGAATAATGAACAATGTTTAATTCGCTCTTCTGTGTTACCTTGTTATCTCCCTGTTCGGTTAACGCTGAGCCGCGTCATCTCAGCTATTGTATCATCGCACTTGTCTTATTTTGTAAGATCAATTCTACTTTTCAGAGCATTTAATGCTCGGGATTCCCTCATTAATGCGAGGGAGACTTCATGACGGCCCAGAATACACGTGTCCATTCATAGGGGTGCCAGGGGTTAGCGTGCCCTAGGAATTGGTGAGATCAAAGCATCCTCTCGCTTTTCTAGAATTGTACTCATTGCTTTCGTCAGTTCCTGGTGACACTCCACATGCAACGATTGTTACAACAGTCATTTTGTTTAGCCACTAGGGTTATAAAACCTAACACTTACTTCTTTTTCCCACTTTTGTTATTTTACCCTCTCCATATCACTTCAAGCCGTCTTACAATTTTTCTTTTCATCATCTGGGCGCTCGAAGTCTTTCTTCCATAAAGGTATTTCTTATTTTCTTTCGTCGTCTTCTTCATCTTTTTATTTTTTATTTCTGCCATGACTAGAACTCGCCGTTCCAGTTCTAAGTTTGTTGATGAGGAAAAGATTGAGAATACTATTAGTAATATCACCTACATAGTCGCTCTCAACGAGCATCTAGCCGAACATCATGCTGATATCCCTGAGGGTTATACAGTTTCTGTTGCCCCTGATTTACTACACCTGAATAGCGTTCTAACCGGCAATCGTAGGGTTTTGTATGCTCAAATGTTCCGCTATTGTTTTTGGTTTTTCGTTGATCCTTTCATAAAACAGTTGCTGACTGCCCTTAATTTGAATCTGGTACAATTAACCCCAAATGCGTATTGCTGCATTTACGCATTTCTAGAACTTTGTAAATACAAAGGGATTAACTCTCCTTCCCTTTCGCTACTCAAATCACTCTTCAAGTTGTATAGTCGTCGGGGTGTGATAGCGATATCGCCCCGTTATGATGATGACTCACTCAAAACCTTCACCTGGAAACTCCTCCATCTTGAGTCTTCCATTGAAGGTTAAAAAAAGATTTTTTTGTTATTGATCTTCCTGACCTCCCTGGTTCCTGGTGGCGGTCTGGTTTTAATCAAGATGTCAAAGATAGTCCTTGGGGTCGACGGGGAACTCTTCGTCAGCCTGAACAAGGTTGGTTAGACAAACTGCTTCAGCTGGAAATCAGCGTTCATACCCATCATCTGGCATGCGGGATGGACATTCGAACCTGCATCAGACGTAAGTGTTATGGTGTTTTTCTTGTTATCATAGTTGGTACTAACGCTAACGTTATCTTGTGATTCTGAAGTGACCGATCCCAACTGGAAACCCGAGAGCGTCAGGAAATGACTGAGAAGGGCTCAATGGTGAAAGGAGAAGGAAAGAGTTGTTGCCACTGCTGAAACCGCGGTTAATCCGACCATATCGCCTGTGCCTACCGTAAATCCTGTCCAAACATCTTCGGTCGGTGAGGGAACCACCACTATTCCTTTGGGTATTCCTACCATATCGGTTGTCGTTTATCCTGTTCAGGCATCTTCTTCCAGGGTTCCAAGAAAAGGAAAGAAGAAGAAGAGAACGAGAAGCGTTGCCGCTCTCTTTGGTACCGTCGTAGGACTCTGTGGGGAGTTTCACGTGTCGACTGACCCTGTGACGCCTTATACGATGACTAAACGGGTGACCTGAGGTGTCGTCAAGGATTTCACGTGTATGGCGAGGGGGAGACGCTTCCGAATGACGCCTCTGATTTCATAGATTTGGAGTGTGATGTCGCCTTAGAGACTGGTTGCGGCTCCTTGGCGAGCGGGTTCGGTATCTTCTACTACTGGGTCCCTCACTACGTTCAGGGGATATATTTCTATCCACTTCTTCTCGTCGACCGTCCCAATGATCTCTGTACTCGACGAGCCGTCTTTCTCCTTGAGAGATGAGAATTTGTGGCACTTGTGGCACGTAAGGCTCCACTCGCCCCTAAGCGAGTTGCACAAGGCTGATTGGTGTATCTATCGCGGGCAAGGCCGACGGAATATTTCCATGTTGCAGAGGCGATAAGAGTCATTCGGTGACAATAGATGATGTGAAAATAACCTGGGGAGGAACATTCAACCTAGAAACATCAGGCGTGATTCTTGCAGCCAGCTCAGTCAAATAATCCAGCCAAAAATGAAGGGCAGATATTTCACTCGCGAGGGGGTTATTTACGCCGTCCAACATGAATCCCCTCAGAGGTGGAGTAAAAAACTAGATCCCGCCATCTGGGATAGAGAGATGTTTATCTGAGAAGAGGGTGTTCCTCCTATTGATCTAAAGGGGAGATCTGAAGATTCTAGAGTAATCTCCTACGTCGCTACAGAGACGTCAGTAGTGGCAAAAGGAAATAGTTGTCTACGGATCGCAAAAGGAACGTTAGAGGATGAAGGTCGTGTGGACTCCGAATTAGAAGCCATGATCGTTCTGATTTTCCTGGAAAAGCGGAGCTTGGCTATTAAGGATGCTCACTTAATGAACCAAAGCTCTCAATGAAAGCACCAATTTGATAAGATTTGAACTTCTGGATGATCGGGGTGAGGATTATGGCCACTCGGAGTCACTGTAGTTGTCGTCGAGTGTACCTGCAAGGCGCCGGAGGGGGGGCTCCGGCGTAGATACTCCGATGCTTAAGTTAGTATGGTTGTTCAAAATGGCAGGGGTTCGAGTACCGATCTTAGGCTTACCTTGTGTTTTGAATGGTGGGGTATTTATAGGCCAAGCGAGGGCATTACCTCTAGGGGGTGGGCGTTATCTAGGGAAGATAATACTTCGAGTGACGTCATGGACGGTAGCTTCAAGTGACGTCATGGACGACAGCCTCGAGTGACGTCGTGGCTGACCTGGGATGGGATAACGCCGTGCATGTGGATAGATGACGCGTGAGACACCCCCGTTGATGTCGACCATCCCAGGATTCTTCCCTTGGCTAGCGGCGGCAACTTTCGCGGCAAACGCCCGATAGGGGCTACTGGGTTCCGACCTCAACGCAAGGTGTAAGGATGATAACGCCCCTGAAATGGTCTCTATTGTTATCAGGAAGCTTTCTTGCAATCTGCATATAATAAAGAACACGTATGTCCATGTTGTTATAATTCACATAGAGGTTATAAAAAAGAACATCGGATCTTAGATGATACAACTTTAAATTAGCAATATTCCAAGAGTTAGGTAGTGGGGTACCGTTAAGCTCCTCCTCACACAAATCTAGTAACCCGGTATGGTTCTTCCCAATTGGGACTGAGCTTTCTTATTCATTGATCGGTAGTTTTGTTATCAAGTAGCACTAGATCTCCCACCTTTAGCAGTCTCTTCCTCATACGCCGGTTGTGGTACTTGGCCATCTTCTGTTTGTACAAGAGCATCTTGAGAATCACTTCCTCCTATAACTCTGGTAGGAGATCGAGATTTTCTCAAAGCCTATCCTCATTCTGCTCCTTATTCAAATACTCTATTCGAAGACCCATAGCTCCGATTTCTATAAGGGAAACGACTTCAATTCCATAAGCCATAGCAAATGGGGTTTCTCCGGTGCTTATCTTGGGGGTCATCCGGTATGCCCACATTACAAACGGTAACTCCTCAGCCTACTTCATCTGGGCTCGTTCCAAATTCTTCTTGATGTTGCTGAGAATGGTCTGATTAGGTACCTCTACTTGCCTGTTTATCTGCGAATGAGCAACTGAGGAGAATTTTTATTAGATCATTAACTCCTGACAGTACTCTTGGAAGAATGCGCTAGTAAACTGCATTCCGTTATCACTAATTAATATCCTAAGGATAACAAATCGCATGGTAACTTGATGCAAGAAAAAGTGCTAGGCCTTTTCCGCTGTAATGACTGGGGCTGCTTCCGCTTCCACCCATTTAATGAAATAGTCCACAACCACAATGACAAACTTTAGTTGTGGGAAGGCTTTTAGGAAATGTCCTAGGATATCAATTCCCTATTTTCCAAATGGACAGGGGCTGGTTATTGCCGATATTTCGGATGCCGGTTGTCGTGGAATTTTCGCGAACTCCTGACATTTTTTATAGTTTTTTACAAAATTATTGCAATCCTTCCTAATTGTTGGCTAATAAAACCCGGTACGAAGAACCTATGCTGCCATTGTACTTTTGGCAACATGCATTCCACAAAAACCCTCATGGATTTCTCTAAGGGTGTATAGGCCTTCTGTCTCCGATATGCACTTAGCTGCCGGATGAGAGAAACATCGGCAGATAAGTTCGCCATCATAGTAAGTGCATTTATTTACCTATTTAAGGATCTTTTTATTCTCTGTTATATCTTCCGGTAATACACCATGCTTGAGATAATCAATTACTGGGACTCGCCAATCAGCTCCTACTTCCCGTATATACAGAGAGTTGCTCTTCCATTAAAGATGATATCACGATTTCCTCTACCATCACATCAATTGGCACTACTGTGGTAAAATCAACGGTTAATTTCATAATCTTAATCTCATCTGCTTCTGTATTCTCTTCTCTTGGTATATGCTCGATTTTTACTTGAATTCCTCTCTTCTTGATGTCAATGAGCTTCGCTTGAGCTTTCTCCAGATATCGCTACAGTATAGGGTCTTTTTTCTAGCATTGACCGTTAACCTGATCAACTATCAACTTAGAATCTCCATACACGATTATTTACAAATCTTCCAATTCTATTAGATCATGTATTCCTTTCGCAACAAGATTTTTTCCGATATGCAAGCCAATTAAAAGCGCCTCATACTCGGCCACGTTGCTGGATAAGGGGTTTCAGGATTCTCAAGGCGTTTCTCATCCTAATACCTTCCGGTCTAGAGATGACGATATCGGCACCAACTGACTCCTGATATTTGGCACCATCAACAAAGATAACCCATTTATTGTCATAGGTATCAGGGAAAGGGAGATCCACATCCTCAATTTCTTCTGCTAAAATATCGGGTAGTGGTTCTTGTGTGAAAGTGCATTCGACAATAAAGTCAGCCAAGGCTTGCGCCTTAATGGATGATCTGAATCGATATTGCAACCCATACTATTCAAGCTCAATGGCCCAAGTGACCATTCTTCCGGAAGTTTCCGGCCTCTTAAAAATTCTTCTTGACGATTGATTTGTCAAGATAATTACCGGGTACACCTGAAATTATTGCGTCATCTTCCGAGTAGCTTGTATCAAATTAAATGCTACTTTATCGATCTGGTAGTATCTTAATTCTGCATCCTTAAGAATCCAACTGATGAATTAGATAGGCCTATGAACGCCGTCTTCGTCACGTACCAAGACAACACTTACCACCTCATTAGCGACTTCTAAATATAGGAAAAAAGCATCTCCATCTTTCGGGCGCGTTAATAGCATATCGAAAGTGAGATATTCCTGAAGATTAAGAAAAGCTTCTTCACATTCATCCGTCTAGCCAAATGGAGCTTTCTTCCGTATGAGTTTGAAAAAATGAAGGCACCATTCGCCTTGCTTAGAAATGAAATGGCTCAAGGAAACTACCCTCCAGGTAAGCCTCTGAACCTCTTTGATATTTCTAGGTATCATATCATCAATAGCTTTCAACTTCGAGGTATTAGGCTGAATTCCCCTCTTGCCAACAACATAGCAAGAAAAATTCCCGTATGAATGCATTTCTTAGGGTTGACTTTCATGCCATACATGTGCATGACTCCAAAAAAATCCTTTAAATTCGCCAGGTGACATTCAAAACTCTTACTCCTCACTAACATATCATTTTCATACAGTTCCAAGTTTTTGCTGACTTGGGCTTCAAACATCTTGTTGGCAGTTCTATGGAATATGGCTCCGACATTCTTCAAGCCGAACGGCATAGCCCGATAGCAATATGTGGCTTTCAGAGTGATAAAAGTCATCCTCTCCTCGTTTTCCACTACCATGGGTATTTGATGGTAACCAGAATTTATGTCTAGCGAAGTTAGGTATTCATACCGTGCCGTCTAATCCACCAACTATTCTATCCGAGGTAACGGATAACAATCCTTAGGGCAGGCTTCATTGAGGTTTGTAAATTCAATACACATCCTCCACTCACCATCAGGTTTGGGGACCACTACTGGATTTGCAAGCCATGGTGGGTATTGTACTTCACGAATGAAGTTTTCTTTTAAAAGCTTCGCCACCTCACTCTCGATCGCATCTGCCTTTTCCTTTTAAAAAGCTCGACGCTTTTGTTGGACTGGCTTAGCTTCCGGGTTGACATTCAAACGATGTTTAGCAACTTCCCTAGGAATACCGGGCATGTCAGACGGTATCCATGAAAATTCTCCTTTCATTTGGTCAACAACTTTGTCAACTATGCACACTCCTCTTAGTTTAACTTCTCACTTATTAAATTTTTTTCGTGAGCTACTCCTTCTACCGGAACTGGAATCATTTTTTCTAATGGTTGAGTACGCCTTTCAACCATCTGTCCCAAGGCGTCATTAGCTATACAGATGTAATGATCACAGTTACTGTCAGTCATGACCAGACAATATTCTGCCGTTAACTTCTGGTCACCTTTGACCGTGACGACACCATCCTAGGAGGGTACTTTAATTTCAAATCCCGTCAAGAAATAACAGCTCCAAAGTCATTTAAGAAAGGTCGTCCCAAGATAGTATTGTATGGTAGATTCAAATCTACCACAATAAACAATTGTTTCTCTATTCTCTTGGAACTGTCCTCTAGAAAAAATAATGGCAAAGACACCACCCCAACTATTGGGATGGGCACACCATCTACTCTAATGATTGGATTCTGGCACGAAACCAACTCAGACTCTAGACGTTTCATTAACTTATATGCGTTAAGGGATAGTAAGTTGACAACACTTCTGTTATCTACCAAAGTTCTCTTGACTTCATGATTTTTAATAACTGAGGTTAGTACTAACACGTCATTATGGGGATACACCACCCCCTACTCATCTTCTCCCGAGAATGATATCACCATTCTATCGAGCAAACCGAGCCCAACTTCCTCCTACAATTCTTCCTCCCTTTTTTTCTTCCTGCTGGTAGAGGGTTCCTTAATGTGCTGAGTTCCCCCTACTATCAAGTTAATCACCAGGAACTCCACTATAGAGGCCAACAATGTTTCTTTCCCTTTTTCCTTCCTCAGTTCCACTGGCGGGGAACCGGAAGGTACCAATTTCATATTTTCCTCCCAATTGATATTTAACCGTTTGTCAGGAGCCTGCATCCTAGCTTTAACTGCATATTCACCAAGGTATCCCTTTTCAATCAACCGCTCAATGACCATCTTCAGTGAATGGCAATTTTTGGTATCATGGCCCGACATTATGTGAAAACGACAAAACAGATCTCCCTGCGGCCCCAAACGGGTACTAGTCTTAATAGAGGATACCGAATTGGCAATTTTCGGTCCTCAATCACCGTAAAAAATCCACTTGCTTACCTTTTGTTCAAGGTATCTCCCAAGGGATTCTCCTTGCCTTCGATATATGTCAAACAAAGCTACATACGATTTCTTCAATGGAATAGACGTGTTGAATCTACTCTAAAACTTGTCTTCCAGCTATGCAAAGCTGTCAATGGAGCCACTCAGTAACTCTTCAAACCATGTTCTGGCAATTCCCAGTAAGGTTAAAATGAAGATCTGATAGAGCGCTTCATCTCTCCACGTTTGAAACTTAGTATAATCCTTTACCCTATTCAAATGGGTAACAAGTTCCGTTGTACCATCATAAACTTCGGTTAGGGTTTTAATGCGCCTGCTAACCCGATAACTTCGCACCCGATAAGTTAACGGGTGCTTTGGATCATCATCTCGCTCCCTCCGGCAACAAGGTGAAATAGACCTGGATTGGCCATATTCCTCCTCACAAGGATCCTATCTATAATCATGGTGACGGTAATTCCTCATGGGTGTGCGCGCTCTAGGGGATCTATCGGGACTCCTCCTACCGTCATGCCTTATTTCTTACCGATGGAGCGATTGACCTCCTCTCACACTATGCCTTCCAGCTCGGTAGCTTACTTCGTTCATGTTGATAAGAGTCCGAGATTCGTCAAGTAGGATCGGCTAAAGCGGGGCTGGTCGGGAACACTGTTCCGGTTGTCTTCGTCACCTACAAAGCGCCGAAGGGGGTCTCCGGCGTAAACACTCCGATGCTTAAGTTAGTACGAGTGGTGAAAATGGTAGGGGTTCAGCACGCTGTCTTAGGCTTACCCTCTTGTCTGGAATGGTGGGAAAATTTATAGGCAAAGGAAGGACCTTACCGACAGGGGGTAGGCGATATCTCTGACAGATGTCGCTTGGGTGCTAGGGAGTGACGTCATGCGAGGTGACGTCATACGGAGTGACGTCATGTGTGATCTGGGATGGGATGACGCCGTGCAGATATCGCGTGAGAGCCCCCCCGTTGATGTCGACCATCCCAGGGCCGGCCGCCAGGCTTGGGGGCGGTAGGAACAGTGTCATGTCCCCCTTGGTATATACAGTGTTCTGGCCTTGTCAGCAGGTGTGATGGCGGAGATGCCGCTAGGGTGGTGTCAATGGTTATCATAAGCCCAACTGAAAACGAGCCCGATTGTTTACCAAGGGCTACTGCCTCGTCTTCAGTCTTGCCTCTTTAGGGGTTTCTGCATTAATGAGGGCTCGAGAATCGACAAATACGCCTTTTCAGAACATCTTCTCTCTGAGTCTATAAATAGGCCTTTTCTCTACACTTGTTTTCACGATTATCTCCACCTCTCCTCATTCAATGGACGAAGTCACCAAAAAATTTCTGCTCTCCAAGGCCCACACCCTAAGGAACCTGACTCAAGCAGACATCGATTTTCTAGGGTCGCTGAACACCAAGACTTTTGAGGATATCTTGGAGCTCCAGGGGATGCTGACCCCCCTGCAGGCTAGGCAGAATGCTGTCTCCATGGAAGACTTTAGCCCTGTGGAGAAGGCGGTGAAGCTATCTGTGGTTGTCTCTCAAATTCAGCTGCTTATAGCTATGCTGCAGCACAGGAAGGATTTGCTGGGGTGCTGCCTGAAAGGCATGAAGGCATGTTCTTTCTAACTGACCACTCTTGCGGATGCCCTGAGGGATATTCCCTTCATGGAGTGGGAAGATGACGATGCCGGGTCGAATGCCTGACCAGCGGTGGGGACCCTCCTACTATGCCTCTTTATGTTTCCATTGATGCTACCTTGTGTATTCCCGGGCCGTTAGGCCCTTAAATAAATAAAATGGTTTCCTCGTTAGATTGCCTCGCTATTGATGTTTTCCTTCCTCGTATAACGTCTTGTTTAAAAAATAACCTCCTCACACGCCAATAATAGGTTTAATATCCCATGGGATTCCGCACCTTTTCATTTACTTAACCGGCATATAATAATAAACGTCTCTCCTGTCGCGCCCCACGAAAATTACGAAAAGGTAATTCGCGAGTGTGCAACGAAATTTGATACCTTCAGATGCTCGGCGTAAAAGGACACCTAGCAGCATGCAATGAAGTCGCCACCCTAATTTGGTTGTTAGGTTTAGGGAACCTTAATCGTCATGGCATAAGAAATATAATAAGTACAAAACTAAAGGCACAAAAAGGGGTCTGGACCCCAGACAAAGGTTCGGGGTCGTATTATGGTCTCGGGAAGGTGTTAGGCACCCGAGTCACATCCGAAAATGGTTACCGGTTGATGAGAGAGGTGTTAAAAAAGTGTTTGATAAAATGCGTTTTGAAAAAGGGGGCCCTCAGAGGAATCGTCACTTTAGTCTTTTCTATGATCGTGACCGTTCGGGAATAATAAAAAAATCTATCTGACGGGGTTACCGTTTATCAAGATTGATTGATTATTCCTGACCGCAACGTGATGGGATTGAAATTTCCGTAAGACTGAATGAGCGCCCTCTTTTTTCATCATCGGGCCATGCATGATTAAATTACTTACTACGTGATTCTATCATGGATAGCTAGCAGAGTACAGATTAAATGAAAGGTTTTTGAAGTGGAAAACTGATGTGGGATCGAAAGTCCCCATGTAGATGCAGTCAATATAAGCGAGAATTTAAAATCATATGAACATGGCATTTTAAGCAACTTTTTAAACACGTTGTTCATGTGGGTTGATTTTAATTCTAGCAGTTCTATATATCATGCGTACGATTGATATTTGCGAAAAGCATTGAATAAATAAAAAGGAACGAAAGGCGTACTTGCGAGTGAAGCTTGAAATTAAAACCTACAAAATGAGAGTGTTAGTGATAGCTTGAAAAATAAATAAACAACTTTATGAGTGCAAAGATTTAAATGACAGTTGATTGTATGCGAGAAATGATGGATTTCACACATACGAGAATTTAAATGCTGAGTTTGATAAGTGCAGGAAAATAAATAATGACAGTTGATTGTATGCGAGAAATGATTTATTTTACGCATATGAGATTTAAATGATGACATGATTGCATGCGAGAAATGATTTATTTAACGCATACGGGATTTAAATGATGACATGATTGCATGCGAGAAATGATGGATTTAACGCATACGAGAATTTAAATGTTGTGTTTGATAACTATTGATACCACTGAAGCGGCATCTCCACTACCCCGCCGGGTGACCCGGCCATCATACTGTACTTACCGCGGGAGACGAGGCCCTGTTCATGCCGCCCTTAGCCTGGCGACCGGCCCTGGGATGGTCGACTTCAGCGGGGGGCTCTCATGCGACATCCGCACGGCGGCATCCCATCCCAGGTCATCCGTGACGTCACTCCGCGTGACGTCACCTGTGTGACATCACTCGAGGCCACTCCAGCAGCATATACCACACTAGCGACACCTCCCAAGGACTATCCCTACCCCTGTCGGTACACTCTTCTCTTTGCCTATAAATACCCTCACCTTTTCAGACAAGAGGGTAAGCTTAAGATAGCGTACTGAACCCCTGCTACTTTTACTACTCACACTGACTTTGCCATCGGAGTGTTTACGCCGGAGACCCCCTCCGGCGCATTGCAGGTGACGAAGGTCCCCCGCACAGTGTTCTCGACCGCTCCAGATCAAGCCAATCCTGCTCTATGCCCCTCAGACTCTTATCAACTCTCTTACTCTATGTTGATGACATATTGATTATTGGCAAGAATGCTTCTAGAATTGAGGAGTTGAAGGCGAAGTTGAGTAAGTCTTTTGTTGTGAAAGACTTAGGGCTAACAATGCAGATACTCGTGGCGGTCACGCACGTAGGACACTTTTTTCCACGTCTTCGTCTAGTACGTATGTTACATCACCTGAAATCTCCTCTGCGCAGACAGACTTTCTTTTCGGATTGACAGCTGGCATATCATTTTCTCAACCGGGTACCCCGTTTTCTCAAACGAGTACTCTGTTTTCGCAAATGGGTTCCCTTGCTTCCTCAATGGACGCCCCATTTTCTCACGCGGGCGGATCTAGTCGCTCCGTCCCTTCGTTCGTATGCTCTAGGATGGATAGCCTCGCTAGTCCCTCGGTAAGCTCGATGTTAGCTCTTCGCGCCCACTTGGATTATTTGATCGGGATGGCCACAGGCCCCTCTTCCAGCACCGCGACATCAAGCGTGCCTCCTCGAGTTACTTTCACTCCATCTATCGTCGCTGATCGACCAGCGTCGCCTCGACGCCAGATGAGTATCCCTTTGACCTCACATGCGATAAGCATGCCATTCACCCTTGCACAACTGGCGGGCGAACAGGAGGAGCACTACATACCGCGGGTACCGCGGATTCCTGTCTCTCAAGTAGAGCGGTCGCTGGACGAATACGGAGAGCGTTGGGACGGCAGAAGAGAGGGAGTTGGTAGAGAGGTGTCTATGGAGCGGAGTGAGAGATCAGGCAGTAGGAGGCATCGATCCCGTTCGCCTAGGAGCCGCAACCGGTCTCCCCGGCCGCATCACACCCCGGAGCCTCGAGGGCACAGGCGACACCTGGACGCGTCTCCTCCCCGACAAGATCGTGAGATCTTGGATGACACCACTGGTCATCCTTTCACCCACCGTATAAGGCACCACAGGGTTGGCCGACGTTTCAAGCTCCCCACGGAGTCGTACGACGGCACCAGAGACCCCATTTCACATCTCAACAAGGTGAAGGACTTCGTTCAGTTCCAGACACACAGCGATGCGGCGTTGTGTCAGATATTCGTCATGACATTGTCAGGAGTGGCCCGCCTCTGGTTTGAAGGGCTTCCCGCTCGATCAATTGGAAATTTCCAGCAATTAGAGGCCAAGTTTAAGAGCCGCTTCAGCACAGCTATCCCTATTCAAAAATCCGCGGCAACCTTGTTTGATATATGTAGAAAGCCAGAGGAATCTTTGAATAGCTATCTTGGTCGCTTTGATATGGAAATGTCACTAACCCCTGGTATCACTATTGATTTTGCTATAGAAGCTTTGAAGCGGAATTGTGGATATGGGAAGCTGAGGGATACGTTGATGGTGGACCCCCCAACGACCTTAGATGCGTTAAGGTTGAAGGCCCATAATTATGCGAGAATGGAAGAGGAGGAGTATAGAATCAGGATGCGGGATACGCCTCAGAGCGCCCCTCCAGCTCCTGCGGCTCAAGCCAGTATGACCCACGACACGCGTCCGGGTGATGAATACACCCAGCGGAAAGATTACATTCCCAAGGTGTCGAGCCGTCAGAGGAACATTTTCTCTAGAGGAAGGGGTGGCGGCCAGAATGTTCAGCGACAGGCGGATCCCCCTAAGGGTCGAACATACGATCCCGACCTTCCTCCCCTTACACTCCCGCGAGCAGAAATCTTAGCCATTATTCAGCAGCGGAACCTGCCAATTCGCTATCCCGCCCCTGTGAAGCCAGGGCTGGTCATGGGAGGAAGGGAAAACACTTTTTGTAAATTCCATAAGGTCAAGGGACATTCCACAGAGGCATGCAGGGAGTTAAAGTTGGCAATAAAGCGGCTATTGGAAGAAGGCTATCTTGGAGAATTCGCCACTCGAATGAGGGAAGAAACTAGGAGCGACCCCCCGCGCGGAGCATTAGGTGACCACCCATTGCCTCCTCCCCCTGGGAGCAGTGGGACTTCTGTCACAAGGGGGAAGGAGTTGTTAACAATGTATGATGAGGATGTCCCCATCATCAACATTATCGCTGGCGGCGCGTCGTTCCTAGATGAGATTACCCCAACGACGCCCCTGACAGGAGAGAAGCGAAAACGGGAAGGCCAGCCGGCAAAAAAGGGAGCGATCGATGCGCTCGACAGGATGGTAATATCTTTCTCGGAAGAGGATGAGAAAGGCGTCGTCTTCCCTCATAATGATGCGTTAGTAGTCACACCGGTTATTGGGAGTCATGGGGTGCGAAGGACCCTCATTGATAACGGCAGTGCGGTAAACCTGTTCTCGTTGGAAGCATATAATATCATGAAACGCCCTGCCGGCGAACTGGCGCCCTGCAAGAAACCAATTATTGGAGTGGACGGCATCCTTATACCTGTAATTGGAATCACAGCGTTGCCTGTGTATTTCGGGGAAGACGCGTCGAGACGATCCGAAGAATTGGTGTTCCTAGTCGTGGATCTCATCCTACCGTATAATGCCATCCTAGGGCGGCCATTCCTCAATCGTTTTGGGGCGGCGGTATCTCAGAAACACCTCAGGATGAAATACCCCTCTTGGGAAGGGGTAGTGTCGATTAAGGGCGATCAAAAGCTAGCCGTCGAGTGTTATTCACTCATGATTCAAAAACGTTGTGATCAGTATGTGTGTGTAGCAGCGGACCCCTACGAGCAGAGGGATGAAAGGCGAACCCAGCCGGTAGATGCGATGGTGTCCATCCCCGTCCAAGGTAATGATGAGGCGAGTTTCCAGGCCAGTGACAAGTTGACCCCTAAGGAAAGGGCTCAATTGGCTCGGCTGTTGAACAAGTGCCAAGGAGAGTTCGCGTGGAAACCAGCGGATATGCCTGGCGTGTCCAGGGAAGTGGCTGAGCACCGACTCAATATCGACCCACACGTTACGCCAGTTCAACAGAAGCGGCGAGCATTCTCCGCGGAAAAGGCGGTGGTGATTGATAAGGAGATAGCGAAGTTGTCAGATGCGGGGTTCATCCGAGAAGTTCAATATCCCACTTGGCTGGCCAACCCCCTCTTAGTCCGCAAACCCAATGGAGACTGGCACATGTGCATTGATTTCACCAACTTGAACGACGCTTGCCCTAAGGATTGTTATCCGCTCCCTCGGATTGATCAGTTGGTCGATCAAGCGGCAGGGTACGCGTATTTGAGTTCCCTGGATGCCAACTCCGGATACCATCAAATTCCTATGGCCAAGGAAGATGAGGAAAAGACGGCATTTATAACCTCGAAGGCCACTTATTGCTACACGGCAATGCCGTTCGGCTTAAAGAACGCAGGGGCGACCTTCTAGCGTATGGCCAACAAAGTTTTTGAAAAGCAAATCGGGAGAAATGTAGAAGCGTACGTAGACGACGTGCTGGTCAAGAGCAGAAGTTTCAATGACCATCTGGCCAATTTGCAGGAAGTGTTTGATACGTTAAGGAAATACCAGATAAAGTTGAATCCCCGCAAGTGCGCGTTCGCATTCCAAATAGGAAAATTCTTGGGGTATGTGGTAAGCCAAAAGGGCATCCAACCGAACCCGTCAAAGATTAAGGCTATCCATAATATGGTATCGCCGTGAACCCTTCAGGAGGTTCAGAGATTGACAGGACGCGTCATTGCTCTAGGACGGTTCATCTCTAAGCAGGGCGAGAAGTGCCTGCCGTTCTTCAAAGTTATACGCAAGAAAGCTCCTTTTGGGTGGACACAAGAATGCGAAGAGGCGTTCATGAGTTTGAAAGCTTACTTGTCATCCAACTCGGTGCTAACACGACCAGAGCTGGGCGACACTTTATTTTTGTACGTCGGCGTTGCGGACGAAGTGGTCAGTGTTGTTTTGGTCCGGGAGGATAATTACGCCCACCGACCCATCTTCTTCGTCAGTCATGTGTTAAAAGATGTCGAGGTGCGGTACACCCACCTAGAGAAGGCGGCGTTCGCCCTGATACAGTCCACGCGAAAGATGGACAGATATTTTCAAGCCCACCCGGTCATCGTGCTCACAGACCAGCCTTTGAGAAGGATTTTCAGGAAACCAGAATCCTCGGGGAGGATGTTGATCTGGTCAATTGAGCTAGAGCAATATGGACTACAATACAAAGCTCGGCCGTCCGTAAAAGCTCAGGTTTTGGCGGATTTCATAGCCGAGGGCACATTTACTGGGAACAAGGCGGTAGAGCCGCTTGGGAGGAAAGACGGTGATGCAAAGGTCCCACCCTTAGAAGCCCCCGCGGACACATGGGTCATCTATGTGGATGGCGCCAAAAACCAGGAGCTGGCGGGAGCTGGAATATATATGGTCGGGCCACACGATGTGGAGGTGCGCCACGCCATCAGAATCCTACAACTGCTGTCCAACAACGCCGCAGAGTATGAAGCGTTATTGGCAGGGCTTAGTGTAGGAAGGAACCTCTTCGCCAAAACTGAGAATGACCTGGTAGCTGGAGCCCCAAGGTTGATAATGCGAGGGGACTCCAAGTTGATAATTGATCAGGTCTTGGGACATTCCCAAGCTAGAGAACCGGTCATGGCGCAATACCTCTCAAAAGTGAAAAGGGAGCTGGCAGAAATGGAACAAAGCGGTGTGTGTGTCACTTTCAAACATATCCCGCGGGAGGATAATACCGAGGCGGATAGTCTTGCCAAAATAGCAGCCAATCAGGAGGTCGCCATTCCAGAGGGTGTGTACTATGAAGAAAGGTCATTGCCGTCCTTCATGGAGGAACAACTATCGCTATGTGTAGAGGAGACCGAAAAGGATTGGAGAATCCCTGTGATAAATTTTTTGAAGCATGACGAGCTCTCAAGCGACAGTGTAGAAAAGAAAAAAGTATTGAAGCAAGCGGCGAGGTGCACTTATTATGATGGGGCACTAATTCGGAAATGTTTCTCGCACCCGGCCGCAAAATGCATAACGGAACAAGAAGGCCTCCATACCTTGCGTGAGATCCATGAAGGCATCTGCGGCATGCATATCTCGGGTGGTACCATGGCTGCGCAGGTGTTTCGGTTAGGATTCTATTGGCCCACTATTCGCAGGGATTGTAACAACTTTGTGCAGTCATGCCACAAATGTCAAGAATTTGCCAAAATCCCTCGACGACCTGCCACTGAAATATCTCAGATCGTGGCACCTTGTCCTTTTGCTAAGTGGGGAATCGATATCTTAGGCCCTTTTCCTAAGGCAAGGTCCCAACTGAAATTTTTAATTGTGGCAGTGGACTACTTCACTAAATGGGCAGAGGCGGAAGCGGTAGCCACTATTACGACGAAGAAGGTGTGGCACTTCTTTAAGCACCAAGTGATCATGCGCTTCGGGGTGCCTCGTGTACTAGTTAGCGACAACGGGGCACAATTCACCAGCCACTTCTTCAAGGAGCAATGCGAAGAATTTCAGATCGAACAGAGGTTCTCCTCTGTGGCACATCCTCAAACTAATGGTCAGGCGGAGGTGACCAACCGAAGCATACTGGGCGGCATTAAGAAAAATCTGGAGGGGTCAAAAAAGAAGTGGCCAGATGAGTTACCCTATGTAATGTGGGCTTACCGCATGACCGTCAAAACAAGTACGGGTGAGACGCCTTTTGCGATGGCTTTTGGTACCGAAGCGGTAACGCCTGTCGAAATTGGCACCCTAAGCTTGAGGGTGGAATATTTCAAGGAGGAAGTAAATGAGGAGAGGTTACGAGCTAACCTTGACATGCTCCCTGAGGCGCGCGAGGAAGCTCTCTTGACAACAATGTACTATAAAAGAAGAATGGCGCGGTATCACAACAGATATGTTAAGGAGCGGCTGCTCAATGCGGGAGACCTCGTGCTCAGGGATAAACGAGCGGCGGGCCAACGAATGTGGAAACTTAGCCCAAGCTGGGAAGGCCCGTACCGCGTCACTCGTGTTATCGGGAAGGGGGCGTATCACCTCGAAACGGTTGACGGTACTCCCTTACCTAACTCTTGAAATATTGCTAGATTAAAATTGTACCATTCTAGAATTTGACATGCCGTTGGGCATGGTTTTGAAATTATGAAATTTAAATAGACATGTTGTTGGGCTGGTTTTGAAATTATGAAATTTAAATAAACATGCCGTTGGGCATGGTTTTGAAATCAAGAAATTTAAATAGACATGTCGTTGGGCATGGTTTTGAAATTATGAAATGCCGTTAGGCATGATTTTGGAAATTATGAAATTTAAATAGACATGCCGTTGGGCATGGTTTTGAAATCATGAAATGTCGTTGGGCATGATTGGGAAATTATGAAATTATGAAATTTAAATAGACATGCCGTTGGGCATGGTTTTGAAATTATGAAATGTCGCTGGGCATGATTTTGGAAATTATGAAATTTAAATAGACATGCCGTTGGGCATGGTTTTGAAATTATGAAATTTAAATAGATATGCCGTTGGGCATGGTTTTGAAATTATGAAATGTCGTTGGGCATGATTGGGAAATTATGAAATTTAAATCGTCATGCCGCTGAGCATGGTCTTTTGAAATTGAAATTTTGACATGTCGTGGGCATAGTCTTTGAAATATCAACATGTCGTGGGCATGGTCTTTTGAAATTGAAATTTTGACATGCCGTGGGCATGGTCTTTGAAATATCGACATGCCGTGGGCATGGTCTTTTGAAATTGAAATTTTTACATGCCGTGGGCATGGTCTTTGAAATATCGACATGCCGTGGGCATGGTCTTTTGAAATTGAAATTTTGACATACTGTGGGCATGGTCTTTGAAATATCGACATGCCGTGGGCATGGTCTTTTGAAATTGAAATTTTGACATGCCGTGGGCATGGTCTAACAATTGTTGTGGAAATATTTTTTGTTCCTTGTTGGTTGTCTATGTAATGTGCAGATAACAAGGAAAGGAGGATGTCGGGGGTGAAAAGTCCTAGCCTTGGGAGCGGAATGGGCTAATGCAGACAGATCGTCAAGACGAGGCACACCCCGGCGATCCTAATATATGGTGCTGGAAGTGAAAAATTTCTGGCCTTGCGAGGCCGGCCTTGATCAGGCGGCTCGCTAAGATGAGACACTTTCCAGCACTGTCGGGAGTGAAAAATCCTATCCTGGGCAAACCCAGAAAGGGCACGCCCCGACTCCCCTGAGGGTGTAAAGTCCTATCCTAGTGACAGCCCGTGCTCATATAGGGGGATGATCATTAAGTGAGGTACGACCCCAGGGAAGATAAAAACTCCACCTCGCAAGTGAAAATCCTATCCTTACGATGGTTGCGCTAACATAGGCACCTCGTTAAGCGAGGGCACGTTAAGAGGTGTGAGGGCAACGCTGAGGAAGTGAAAAGTCCTGCCCTCGTGATGGTCGGCCCTGATCAGGCGGCGCACTGAGTGAGGGACCTTCCCGGCCGATTGAAGAAATATTAAAGGTCACCGTGCCACAGCTAGTAGCCGGAAGGGACAAACCCGATGAAGTTTGGCTGGAGGAGTACGGGACACGAGCTACATCGGGGGAGATCGCGCGGCAATGCCCCAAGGTAACTAAGATTTTTTGACAATATGTCGCTACTAACAAAGTGATAAGTGAAAAGGTGCAGAAAAATTCAGCACAAGCGACATCTTTCGGGGATCGTGCTAAGTGAGAAAGGAGATCGCGTGGCAATGCCCCAAGGTAATTAAGATTTTTTGACAATATGTCGCTACTAACAAAGTGATAAGTGAAAAGGTGCAGAAAAATTCGGCACAAGCGACATCTTTGGGGGATCGTGCTAAGTGAGAAAGGAGATCGCGCGGCAATGCCCCAAGAGATGCTTGCTTAAACAAAAGGCCCTAAAAAACACAAAAAGGGGCAAAGAAGTCGGAGCATCCGATGGACAAAAGGGAAATGACATTCACGGCCCGGGCGTACTGTTGTTCCCCTCGTCAGGTCGTGGCCTTTTCGCCTGGCAGTAGCCCTCTTCCGTGAGAAACCCGAACTTTTGCTTGAAGAGGCGGATAATGGCGTCAGCGTCGAAGAATTAGTGGCCGTGATGCTCAATGAAGCAATCGGCCATGAGACCAGCCGCTTGTTCCGAAAACCATTTGCACCTGTCCGCCGTTTCCTCCTTAAGCGTGGCATTCTTGCTCTACTCCACTTGAAGGGCGGCATCCCCAGTGGCCCGGAGTCCTTTGGCCTCTTCCAACTCTTTCCTCGCAACTCCCAAACTGTTTTCTACACATTGTCGCTCCTCAACACTCTTCCGCAGCTCCTCTTGAGCTTCATGAAGCTCCCTTTGGTACTTGCTGATTTCTTCCGAGAGCTGATGGTTAGTGTTGCGCCATTCTTGGGAGGAGGATTGGAGAGTGCTCATTCGTCTCATCATATTTGTAGACCAATAATGGAAACCTTGAAAGCTAGAGAACAGATAAGTCCTTATCTGCTGTCTCTGTTCACCCTCGGCAACGGAGAGGAAGCCTCGCTCTTCCTCCTCAACTGACAACAGATGTCCTGCTAGTAAGGCGGATGTCGCTAGGGAGTTGTCCCCTCCTAACGCTGGGAACCCGCGCTGGCGAATGTTGCTCAAATCAACTTGATGGGTAACGGCTCCGCTGGAGAGTATAGTGCTTAACTCAGCCACCATGCGCGGGGTTTCTATTGGGGGAAGAAAGGGAAAGATTGTCTCAGCCGCAGTGGGAACGAAGAAGAGATCCAGAGGGGATGAAGGGGAACGATTGGATGGCCCAACGTCAATATTGAAGCCGCTGGCTGGTAAGTTTGGGAAGTGCTCCTCTTCAAGAACCTCCAGAAAGTCCAAGGGATTGCTTGGAGGAGGAGATGAGGCACCAAGAGAGGAATGAAGCGGCGTAGAGGTAGCCCCGCTCCCTGCCGGGCCAGAACCTTGGTCGCCTGTCAAGGTACCGGTATTGGCAATACCGTCCTGCCTATCTGGACCAGCGACAGTGGTGTCCGCTGAAGGGACGCCTTCATTAAGACGCGGTCGCTTGGGACTAAGAATACCCGTCAGATCCATGCTGTCGCGCGCGGGGGTAGATGAAGAGGCAACAACAGCGGTATCCTACGCGCAAAAGACAAAGGGGAATTAAGAAATAAATAAAATACATGGATGAAGAAAGTCCATAAAAACCACCTGAGCAAGAGGACGTGTAGGAGCGATAACACGAAGGCAGAGGGTCCTTTTCTTCTTCTTGAGAGGAGGACGAGAGGGTGACGCTTGTGTAGGAGCAATGTCGGGGGGAGAAATTGGAACAGTGGTCAACGTGGCAGTAGCCTCCGCTTGGGGAAGAGAGGAAGACTCAGGCGTAGAAGCGGACGCGCGCGTGGTATCAGTAGCGCGCGCCGGCCGAGGTGGCAGGAAGAGACCTTTGTTCTCTCTTCTGCTGAGCTCTCTTCTCTCTTTTCTTGATACAATCAGGCTTCCACCCGGCGGGAGGATCTATAGAAATAAGAAAAGAATGTTAGAGTTAGTATTGACATGGAACAGCGATCAGAGGTGTGAGGCTCACTTTGAATGCAATCCTGAATGTTGCCTCCACACGCGAGTTCGCGAGTGCGAACACCAGGGATCTCAGGCAGATTGAGTAATTTGTTCAGCCAGTCTTGGTCAGCTGATCCTAACTCCGGCATGCCGCCTGATGTGGTTCCTGATTCGGAAACCTTCCAATTGTTGGATCGTTGCTCAGCGACAAGGATTTGAATGCGGAAAACTAACTCGTCGGAAACTCCAACCCTCCTAAGTGTAATACTTAGGCAACCTGGACGAAATCCTTCAAGGATCTTCAATAGGACTCGGACCCTCCTAGGTGCAATACCTAGACAACCCCGACGAGACTAAAGAATGGAATGATAACTTCGTGCTTTACTTGAGGCTAGATGCGGCTTATCAAACCGGATGTAGGACAAGGATCTTGAGAGATCAACTGAAGAAAACTCTTCTGGTTTTTAATAATAATCAACGTCTAAGAAATAACAATAGCAGCGCCATGCTCTTTATAAGAAAAGAGATGCGCAAAACCCTAATTAAGAATTTTACTTGCGCTTAACTACTTAAAAGCGCTCTTAATTAACAACAATAAAATCCACCTGGATAAATAAAGTCAAACAACTTAAACTTCAGTCAACGCGCGCTTCTGGACACGCGAAATGGGCAGGAGCCGTTTTTGAGCAATCGGCACGCGAGACAGATGAGTGAAACGGCAATGGCTGAGTGAAACGGTCAGGTGCCGATTAAGCGAAACGGACAAGAGCCGTTTTGAATGAATCGGACAAGAGCCGTTTTGAGCAATCGTCACGCGAGACAGATGAGTGAAACGGCAATGGCTGAGTGAAACGGTCAGGTGCCGATTAAGCGAAATGGACAAGAGTCGTTTTGAACGAATCGGACAAGAGCCGTTTTGGTGACAAACGGTCAAGTGCCGTTTCTGGCAGAATCATCTTCGGGCATTGTGAATCTAGCGTACACGAGCAAGACAAGGCGCGGCTGGGGCGCGCGCAGGATGGCTGACTCCAGTGAGGCTTCGGCCTTCAGCTCCGCATGGATCAGAGAGCTTAGCCTCGCTTGCAGGGTCCTTGCGCGAGAGCGTGTGATGGCTCCGGCGGGTGGTAAGGGCACGGATGCGGTAGGTGTCCTTGCGCGAGAGCGTGTGATGGCTCCTGCGGGCGGCAAGGGCACGGATGCGGTAGGTGCGGCTGGGCTCCTACTCAGGCTCGTATCATCCCCTCCCTCTTCAGATGGATTCGTCCTCGAATCCAGGTCAGCATCGTCCTCATCACCTGTTTCAAACAGACGCAAATCAGTAATATTAAAAGTACCATGTATTGAACCATACTCACTAGGTAGATCCAAACGATAGGCATTATCGTTGATCTTTTCAACCACTCGGAATGGTCCATCTCCTCGCGGGGAAAGTTTCCCGCGTCTCTTCTCAGGGAAACGTTCACGTCTTAGGTGTAACCACACCCAATCCCCAACCTGAAAAGAAACAATCTTTCGGCCCTCATTGCGCTTGCGCACAAGGCGTTCGTTAGCCTTCTCAATATTCTGCTTGGCCTTAGCGTGCATTTGTTAGACAAGGTCCGCACGCTGCTGTCCGTCTAAACTAGCTACATCACTCAAAGGTAGAGGTGTCAAGTCAAGTGGAGTAAAAGGATTAAAACCGTAAACAACCTCAAATGGAGAACAATTTGTAGTAGAGTGAACAGCTCGGTTATATGCAAATTCTACAAAGGGTAAATGATCCGTCCATTTGGACGTGTGCTTGGTAACTAATGTGCGAAGTAGTGACCCGAGCGTTCGGTTAACCACCTCGGTTTGACCGTCCGTCTGAGGGTGACAAGATGTAGAATACAACAACTTAGTCCCTAAGCGGCTCCACAAAATCCGCCAAAAATGGCTCAAGAATTTACTATCACGATCACTTACAATACTAACCGGCATGCCATGGAGGCGGACTACCTCCCTAAAATAAATCTTAGCAACCTTAGATGCGT
The DNA here is from genome assembly GCA_963691705.1 of Viola odorata. Classification (NCBI taxonomy): domain Eukaryota; kingdom Viridiplantae; phylum Streptophyta; class Magnoliopsida; order Malpighiales; family Violaceae; genus Viola; species Viola odorata. Next base: position 33,803,844 of record OY829542.1, read on the forward strand.
CGTGTGTGGTTTTACATGGCAAAAAGTGTGCCATCTTCGAAAATCGGTCGACTACAACAAAGATGCTATCATGGCCGTCCCACGACTTAGGTAAGCCGACTACAAAGTCCATGGACACATCGGTCCAAGGGTGGGATGGTACGGGTAGTGGCATATAGGCTCCGTGGTTAGATGCATGCGATTTGGCTTTTTGGCAAGTAAGACATCTAGCGACTACACGAATGACATCACGTTTCATTTTAGGCCAATAAAAATGCACTTTCAACAAGTCAAAAGTTTTAGTGACTCCAAAATGACCCATGAGACCGCCACTATGCGACTCATGCACAAGTAAATCACGCAAGGAACAAATAGGAATACATAGGCGTTTCTGCCTAAACAAATATCCATCATGCGTAAAATATCTCACATCAGCTTGTGCATCACAGGTTTTATAGATTTCACTAAAATCCGCATCTTCAGCATACATAGGAATTATTTGTGCAAACCCTAGGAATTTTACGGATAGTGAAGAGATCAAAGCATACCTGCGGGATAAGGCGTCGGCCACGACGTTGTCCTTTCCTTCCTTATACTTGATGTGGTATGGAAAAGCTTCTAAAAACTCCAACCACCCTGCATGTCTTCGGTTGAGTTTGCTCTGGCCCTTCAGGTATTTGAGGCTGAGATGATCCGTGTGTACCACGAATTCCCTCGGCATTAGGTAATGTTGCCAAACCTCAAACGCGCGTACCAAGGCGTACAACTCTTTGTCATACGTAGGGTATCGCAACTGGGCGTCCTTGAGCTTCTCGCTGAAGAAGGCAATGGCTCGCTTCTCTTGCATCAACACGGCTCCTATCCCTATACCGCTCACATCGCACTCGAGCTCAAAAGGCTTGTCGAAGTCCGGCAAGGCAAGGACAGACGCGTTGGACAGTCGGTCCTTGAGCACTCGGAAAGCAGCCTCCTGTGTCTCGGTCCACCTGAAAAGAACATTTTTCTTTGTTAGTTCATTAAGTGGTGCGGCCAAAGAACTAAAATCACGAATGAACCGTCTGTAAAAGCTTGCTAATCCGTGGAAGGAACGGATATCGCTTGCTGATTTTGGAGTTGGCCATTCGCGGATCGCTCGGATCTTCTCTTCATCAACCTTCACGCCCTCTCGGCCCACAATAAAACCTAAGAAAGAAACCTGTTCTAAAGCAAAAGAACATTTCGAAGGTTTAGCAAATAATTTCTCTTGGCGCAAGGTTAGGAAAACTTCTCTTAAGTGCGCAACATGCTCATCAACAGATTTAGAGTAGACTAAGATATCATCAAAGTAAACAACTACAAATCTGCCTATGAAATGCCTAAGGACATGATTCATTAGACGCATGAATGTGCTTGGTGCATTGGTTAAGCCAAACGGCATGACTAACCACTCGTATAGTCCGTACTTAGTTTTAAATGCCGTTTTCCACTCATCACCCTCTAGCATCCTAATCTAATGGTACCCACTCATTAAGTCAATTTTAGAGAACATAATGCTACGGCTAAGTTCGTCTAACATGTCATCTAAACGTGGGATGGGGTGTCGATACTTTACCGTAATTTTGTTGACTGCGCGACAGTCAACACACATCCTCCAAGTCCCGTCCTTCTTCGGCACAAGGATGACAGGAACCGCACATGGTGAGAGGCTCTCTCTCACGTAGCCTTTGGACAGCAGCTCGTCCACTTGGCGTTGCAACTCCTTGGTTTCCTCGGGGTTGCTGCGATACGCTGGGCGATTAGGTATTGACGAGCCCGGCACAAAGTCTATGCGGTGCTCAATGCTGCGGATTGGGGGCAGTCCTGGCGGCATCTCCTCAAGTAACACGTCCTCAAATTCCTGCAAAAGAGGTTTAAAACAAGGAAGTAAGGAATCCGTAGGGTTAGGGTTAGCGGCGTTCAAGGAGAACGACCTAAAACGGAGAAGAATGAGAGGAAAAAATGAGTCCGAAGACTTTTGAACCGTCAATGCTTGTCTCACATGCCTCACTTTTGCGAATATGTTTAATTTTAACGTGTGCTCTCTATTTTCACACGGGCTGTTTTTATTCCCCTTTTTCCCATTCGCAATTCTCTTCTCACTTTTATTTTTCTCTAACCCGAGCTCACTCTTTTCTCGGGGGCTGTTTTCACCCTCAACTCTTTTCTCTCCCCCTGATCGCGATAACTCAAACTCGGCACTAGATTTTTCAAGCCACAGCTGGTCCTCCACGACCTCTTTTATGTTTAGTGGTGCTAGGGTGTACTTGACACCATCTTTCTCCAATCGGTACTTGTTGGTGCGCCCTTCATGGTTGGCGTTTCGGTCGAATTGCCAAGGCCTTCCCAACAACATGTGGCTGGCGTGCATAGGCACTACATCAAATAGGATCTCGTCCTTATATCTCCCTATGGCAAACGAGATCAGCACCTGCTTGGTAACCTTCAAAGTGTTGCCGTCATTCATCCAAGACAACGTGTACGGCTTTGGGTGTTTAACAACGGTCAAGCCAAGCCTGTGAACCAAAAGTGTGCTCGCACAGTTAGCACAACTGCCATTATCTATAATCACTGAACATACCTTGGTTGCTATGATGCAACGAGTGTGAAAAAGGTTGTCACGCTGCTCCTCATCACAAGTTTCTATTTTTGGCGCGACACTCAAGTTGCGCCTGATAACACAATTAGCCGATATGGGCATTCGCTCCTCTCCGTCACTCTCTTCTTCGGCTTCCCCTTCTATCTCCTCTTCTTCCTCCATATCTCGGTCCTCCTCGGAGTCTAAGTCACCATTATCGCGCATGATAACAACACGCCGATTCGGGCATTCCCTTTGCATATGGCCACGGCCATTGCACTTAAAACAAACTATCTCCCGCGATGGTTGGCGGTCAGTGGTTTGGGGGTTTTGGGCAGTAGGTTTTGGTGTAAAAGGTGTGGTGTTTGGGCCTTTAGGGTTATAGTTTGGGGGTATTACTTTTGGTGGTGTTTTGGTGAAATTGGTAGGTTTGTTCCAAGGTTTCTTCCAAGGTGTTGGCTTCGCGTTTTGGGCAGTAATTGGGGTGGTGTTTGGGCTGCGGAACCTCTTCTGTTTCTCCACCATAATAGCAAGGTGAAGGAGGTCCTCGATGGTTCGGTATTGCATAACCTCAACGGTATTAGCAATCTCTTTGTTCAATCCACTCAAGAACCGTGCCATGGTGGCATCTTCGGTCTCTACCGATTGCACTCGTGCCATGGCCATCTCCATCTTGTTGTAGTACTCATTAACACTCTTCGATCCTTGGGTAAGGGTCTGCAATTTTGCATGGAGACTTCGGTGGAAGTATCGGGGAACAAATCGTTCCTTCATAACCCTAATCATCTCATCCCAAGTATCAATTGGACCCGCGCCTACTCGTTGCCTAGTGATGTGTAGCTGATCCCACCAATGGGCAGCATACCCAAAGAACTCTACAGAGGCAATCCTAACCTTCTTCTCCTCTGAGTAATTGTGGCACAAGAAAATGGCCCTCATCTTGCGTTCCCAAGTAAAGAACGCTTCAGGATCTTCTTTCCCTTCGAATGCGGGAACCTTAAGTTTAATTCCTACTAGGCGTTCCTCGCCTCCGGCCTCTCCCCTAGGTTGCCTTGGTGGAGGTCTCCTATATCTAGGTCTTTCCTCCTCCTCCTCATACTCAGGCCCCTCCTCGTACCCATCGGGATTGGGTCCGGGATCATCCTCCTCATAATCCTCCTCTCCGCGAGGTGCATTCCTAGTCATCCTCCTAGCGACTCGGCCAGTAGGGTTTAATCCATCTCCGGATGGTGGCATACCATAGGCGTACGGGGAACTCTTAGGGTTTAGGACTTGGTGGAACTGGGTGGGGTGCTGTTTTGCAGCGTTTGCAGCTGCTTCCTTTCCCCTTTCCATTTCTACTCGCCATGCGTCTATTGCGTCAAATCTCTGGTTGAGATTGTGCAATAGTGTGCGTATTTCTTCGTTCGTCCCTGTGCTCTTGGCTGAATGGTCCGACATCTGAAATCACAAACAACCAATAAAGAACAAGCGTAAAATTACGTTATCTAACACTCCCTCACGTGTTTAAATCCTCGTGTTTAAATCACTCTAATGCGCTCACAAATCACTCTGAAAATCTGCTCCAATCAATCCAAGATCCGTAGACTCAAAGAATGTCAAGGAACGCTTCCAATAATTTGCAAAGAAAACTCTAGCTTGGAAAGAATATTGATGGGATATAATTGAAGATTACTTTATCAACTAATCAATCAATTATATCACAGAATAGATAGGTCATGTATCACAAGAGCTCAAAGAAAGACAAGATATTTGAACTAGTTCGGATTTGTTTTAGAACTAGGGTTTTAGGTGTCCGATTTGTTTCTTTGATAACTTTTGATTTACAACTCCGTTTTCTAAGACCCTTGTTGCGTTGGAACACTCTTTTCTTGCTGATTTTGATTCTGTTTTGATCGCAAGGTTCCTCTTTTGTTAACACACTGATAATTTTGAAGTCGCTTTCTGTTCTGTTTTTGTGCGAATTTGTGTTCTTTCTTCTTTTTTTTCTTTTTTTTGTAAATAGAAATTGCAAATACTTGAAACAAACTAAACTGACACTTTGTGGAACTTTCTTTTCTGTTTTATGACTCAAAGAAGATAGCAAATCAAAGGGCTTGATTTGTTACCTAAACAAGACGCAACTAGTTATTAGTTTCGACTCCTAACACAAACGGGAAAACAAACAAGATTGGTATAGATTTGGCTAAGGAAATCAAGGAAACCAATCTCAACAAACGAAAACAATAATTAAAAGGATAGATACCTATTCGGTGAGCAGCCTTGGCTCCGCTACCAGCTGATGTGGTTCCTGATTCGGAAACCTTCCAATTGTTGGATCGTTGCTCAGCGACAAGGATTTGAATGCGGAAAACTAACTCGTCGGAAACTCCAACCCTCCTAAGTGTAATACTTAGGCAACCTGGACGAAATCCTTCAAGGATCTTCAATAGGACTCGGACCCTCCTAGGTGCAATACCTAGACAACCCCGACGAGACTAAAGAATGGAATGATAACTTCGTGCTTTACTTGAGGCTAGATGCGGCTTATCAAACCGGATGTAGGACAAGGATCTTGAGAGATCAACTGAAGAAAACTCTTCTGGTTTTTAATAATAATCAACGTCTAAGAAATAACAATAGCAGCGCCATGCTCTTTATAAGAAAAGAGATGCGCAAAACCCTAATTAAGAATTTTACTTGCGCTTAACTACTTAAAAGCGATCTTAATTAACAACAATAAAATCCACCTGGATAAATAAAGTCAAACAACTTAAACTTCAGTCAACGCGCGCTTCTGGACACGCGAAACGGGCAGGAGCCGTTTTTGAGCAATCAGCACGCGAGACGGATGAGTGAAACGGCAATGGCTGAGTGAAACGGTCAGGTGCCGATTAAGCGAAACGGACAAGAGCCATTTTGAACGAATCGGACAAGAGCCGTTTTGAGCAATCGTCACGCGAGACAGATGAGTGAAACGGCAATGGCTGAGTGAAACGGTCAGGTGCCGATTAAGCGAAACGGACAAGAGCCGTTTTGAACGAATCGGACAAGAGCCGTTTTGGTGACAAACGGTCAAGTGCCGTTTCTGGCAGAATCATCTTCGGGCATTGTGAATCTAGCGTACACGAGCGAGACAAGGCGCGGCTGGGGCGCGCGCAGGATGGCTGACTCGAGTGAGGCTTCGGCCTTCAGCTCCGCATGGATCAGAGAGCTTAGCCTCGCTTACAGGGTCCTTGCGCGAGAGCGTGTGATGGCTCCGGCGGGTGGTAAGGGCACGGATGCGGTAGGTGTCCTTGCGCGAGAGCGTGTGATGGCTCCTGCGGGCGGCAAGGGCACGGATGCGGTAGGTGCGGCTGGGCTCCTACTCAGGCTCGTATCACCGCCCCAGGCAGCATCTCTAATGGTTAGATTAAACCCGGTCCGCCACAAAGGCTGGGGCAAATTGATGATGAAGAACCCCTTTTTCCAAGCATCAATAGAAGATTCAAGGAATAACAGTTTCCAGGTAAAGGGATTCAAAGCTTCAACATCATAGCGAGGCGATATCGCTATGATGCCATTATTGTGATGGTATAATTGAAAGAGGGAGCGGAGCAACAACAAGGATGGAGATTCATTCCCTATATGTCTACAGAGGGCTATAAAGGCATAAATACCACAGTAAGCGTTTGGACTCAGTTGGGCAGCATTTAAATCAAACTCAGAAAGTAATTCAGAAATCATAGGATCTAGAGGCAACCGAAAGCCATAATGGAATATTTTGGCATAAAGAACCCTACGGTTGCCGGGTAATTCGCTGTTGAGGCGAAGGGATTTTGGGACGACTTCGGTGGAGTACCCCTCCAACTGGTCGATGGTGGCATTATAGCTCCGCAGGTGCCGTCGAAGGACGGCGGTGGAAGTAATGGTGGAAACAATGGTATTAACATCCCCCTCCCCAGCAGGGCGGGGATAACGACGATTAGGAGCCATGAGCAAGGTAAAAGAGGAATAGAAAGGAAGGTACCTGTGATGAGAAGAAAAATGAAGCACCCAGGCGGCGGCGGATCATAGGAGAAAGAAGAGGAATTGTTTTTCCTTCTTTTTCGTTTCTTTAAAAGAGAAAAGTAATAATAGATAGGAAGAAAGCACGTGGGGTTTTTATATATAAACCCTAGGAACTAAAGGGGACGACGGGTCAAGTGATTTCGGCGTGTGACGTGTCAAGGGCAGTGAAGCGCGGGAAGCGGGAACAACTCTTGAGGAGCGAAAAGACGTGTTCAGTCCGCCAGTCCCATTAGCGCTCCCCATTGATGACACGTGGGCTCGGAGCATCACGACTGTCTTTCTCCGTATCAAACAAAGAAAGTCAGAGCATTAAATGCTCTAAAAAGGGCGCAGTCAAACCCGGTGGAAAGGAGCGACAAGCCGTAATGGCGCGGCATGCAAAAGGCGCGAGAAAAAGTAGTGAAGCGGTATATGATAAAGAGCGATATCGTCAAGAAACACACATTATTTGGTCAAGATTGAAAGGTGTGGCAATTATTACAAGCAAAGAGGCGATGACAAAGTCCAAATGAAAAAAAAATAATACAACAAGGGTGTAAGTAGAGAAGCGATGCCCCCAACCAAGCGGCATCAAATAGGCCCCCCGGGCGTTGACTTGTCACTCCTCTTCGGAGGAAAGGAAACCCTCTTGGCTCTCATCAATCTCTTTCATCCTCGCGGAGGCGTACCTGCCGACCTCAGCAGGATCAGCGGCCCTACCGCGGTGCTGATCTGTCACCCCGGCGACAAAGGCCTGTTCAGTCTTCTTCTTCCACCATGCCACTTTCTTGAAAGCTTTCGACAGGTCGGCATCGCGGGATGATACCTCCTCAAGAAGGAATGAGTTCTTCTTTCTCTCAGCCACCAGCTCAGCCTACAAAGCTTCGACCTGGGCTTTTCCTTTAGATCTTTCCCGAGTAAGGTCAGCACGGCACTCGCGCAGTTCGGCCTGAGCGCGTTTGTGGAGTCGCGACAGCTCCTCTACCTTTGCTAGCGCACCAAAGTTTTGAGATTGTGTACCACGAGCCTTGATAAAGTAATGAAGTTGTCGAAAGGCAGTAAGGCAGCTGTTCATGACGCACACGTACTGAACTTCGGAAGGAAGTTGCAGCAGTCTACTCTCCTCCTCGGAGGCGCGGAACATTTCACAAGCCAAGATAGCCGTGGGCTGATCTTGCGATAAGGGGTCTGATATGCCCAGGGCGCGGAACCCCTCAGTCCCAAACTTTGACAGATTTAGCCGATGAGAAGGGGCCCCTTGAGGCCCGTCGCGGGAAAGGTCAGCAACAAAGGAAGGGGTGGAGATACCGCCTGAGCCTCCAACGTCTCGAATTGAAGTAATGAACAACGGACAAGGGGACTTGGGAGGAAAGTGAGAAGAACTAGGTCCATTGGGGACAGAGGGAGGCACATCAGGAATGCAGCGGCCAATGGGCGAGTGTGGAGGAGTGGAGTCTGCAGCGGACGAAGGCATCGTCGCGGCAGTAGAGGTTTTATTGGGAGAGACCAATCCCAGAGGCAAGGAAGCGCCACCCAAAGAAGCCGCGCTCTCTTTTGTCACGCCAGGAGAAGTGGTAGTCTCAGAAGCGACGACATTGGCGGTATTGGCAGGGGGAGATTGAGTCGCCGCCCTTGTCACCTGAGCTTCGCTTGCTTCCCTTAGCTTCTTCCGTTGAGCTGAGGAAGCCGGGCGGAGGCTCAACTCTGTGTCCATGTCCTCCATGTCCTCAACTTCGTAGGAGAAAATCTTTATCTCGGTCACTGGTAAACTAGACCCAGACCTCTTCTTCCGACTGGGCAACCAGTTCTCTACGAAGCGGGAAGTACGGAGAAAGGAACCGCTTTCCCTTGAAAGAATTTCGTCTAAAGCTCTTTTCTTTATGGGCATACAGTGATCAGTGCGAAACCCAGCGGAAGTAGAGGGAGCAGTCGTTGAAGAGGCGACAACCTTGTGAGGAGCGTCACCCTCAGAGAGCGGACGAGCGATAGTTTCCCTTGCGAAGAAGTAAGGTTAGTAAGCAAGGGGGAAGCAAGGCAGCGGCGAAGCTCAAAAGCTCACATATGGTACACTCAGTTAAAGGCCTGTACAAGGCAAAGTTTCGGATCTGGAAAGAGGACTCCATCTCCAGTAAGGCGTTGGCTTGGTCCAACTCTTCCCGAGACAGAGGCGCTGGCTTCGCCCAATCAACCACCTCTAGGTTGAAATCAGGACTCCACAGGCGAGAGGGTAATTCGATGACAAAGAAGCCGCTCTTCCAGTTGTCGACGCTCCCCTCAAATCCTTGAAATTTCTGCCAAAAAGGCCTCACTAGAGCGTCATCCCATCTTGGAATAATATTAATGAAGCCGTCGCGAAAAACCAGAGTCAAGAACTTGCGGAATAAAGTGACAGAGGGAGCAAGAATATCTTTTAATTCGCAGGCACGAAGGAAGGCGTAGATGCAGCTCCATGAGGGAGGGGTAATCTGTGCAGGGTTAAGCCCGTGCTCGCGCAGCACACGCTCTAGCGTGTCATGAACGGGGAGGCGGAACCCGTATTGAAACATCTTAAAATAAAGAATCCTATGAGTTTTCCAGAGCCGACTATGAAGCCTCATGGTGTCAGAAGGAATAGTGGGGCGATAGCCGCAGGGGAAGGTAATATTATTGCTTTCCAGTTCAAGACGTAACACAGTGGGGCAAGTAAAGATGCTAGGAGTATTTTCCAGCTTGGGATATCGAGAAATTGGCCTAGGGGTAGCTAAAGAACTAGATTGAGATCTCGTACGAGGCATCATAGATAAAGCAGTAAAGGAAAATCAAAAGCAAGATTGAACAGAATACCGTGAGAGAGAGAAGGCCGAAATTGATAAGTGAATCGCTTGGATGCGAACGAGAGAATTTCCTCGGAGCGAGCGAAAAACGAAGAAAATTATGAAGTATAAAAAGGAGCAAAAAGGTACAAGGAAGAAACGCGTTTCCTTTTAAAAGAGACGGTGGAAGAGTCAGACAGAAGGGCAACCTATTACAGCAAGACACGTATGAGGCAAGTGGGACACGTGGGGAGACCCTGATAGAGGCTTAAAGTCAAGTGCTCCCCTCGAATTTCGCAAAAGAAAGGTCCTCTAATTACAAGAAACCCCAGGAAAGAATCCTATGAAGCAGTAATCGGCTAGTCCAGCGGCGATTAACCCATAAGAGAGACGACATGCTAAAAGCAAAAAAGAAAAAGGCAAGCGGCACTTCACTTCACAGCATTTTTTATTTATTTATTAAAAAGAAAGCCAGCGGCATCTACAACAAGTGCGGCGTTGTCAATCTTCGTCCATCCAATCAACCTCAAAAATATAATCATAGTCCTCCGGAGGCGATGGCGACTCATTATTATAGAAAGGGAAGGGCTCATCCGTCATGAAAGGCCTTTTACCAAGCCTAGTCACAGGACATGTCGTGGGAGCAGTGTCCTCCTTTGAAGCGGCACGGGAGCCTTCTCCCGGGGTCCGGCCGACCAGTTCCGGAGCGGCATCTGGCACAGAAATTTTATCCTTGGGAAAAGGACAAGGAACGGACGGAGATGCTTCATCTTTTTGCTGCAGTGAGAGATAGTGAGGCTCAAAGTTGGCAAAGAAGGATTCGAAGGATTGCTTATTTGCTTTCTTCGATCTCTTGCAACCCCGGCGCTTCACGAGGCGTTTGGCAGGCCTCTAGGGAGGCGTGAGCAGAGGATTTTCGGAATCGGGAGAAGTTGGAGGGGTCGGAGGAGAGTCGCAAGCAGCAGTGTACAAAAAGCGGGAGTCAGCCATGGAAATATCAATAACAGTGAGAAGAAAGGAGAAAAAAAAGAGGAACAGAAAAGAAAGGGAAGAACCCTTTATATAGCCGAGGGGAGGAAGCGTGCCTGCCTCTCCGCGTATTATCGAGGGCATTCAATGCTATCAGAGGTAGCGTCTGTTGGGAGGAAAAATCTGACTCCGCAACTGTTAAAAATTTGCACCGACCAGGAGGCGCCGAAACCGTTGCCCAATCCGTTAACATGGAAAAGACGGCGCAAAGACATATTCTGAATGAGTCATCATTATGAGCCAGATAGGCAAATAACGTGGCGAGATCCCAAGGGATGTCAAGTTCGAAATTAATGAGAACTGAAGTTGCTTTTCAAGAAGAGCGGCATAAGAAAAAAAAATATCAACGGCGCGGCAAGCGAATAAGGGAAAGCATATTCATTTATTTTAAAGGGCTTAACAGCCCAAGAGTACAAAAAGGCCTGATGGCCCAGAGTTACAAAAGATGGTCCCAGAGGAACACAAAGAGACGTGCCAAAAGGACCCCTATCGCTGGTCAGGCGTTTGACCCAGCGTCATCATCGTCCCATTCCAGGAAAGGGATTTCCCTAAGGGCGTTAGTTCAGAAGAGTAGGCCCTCATACTCTTCAGGCAGCATCCCAGCAAGTCCTTCCTATGCTGCAGTGTTGTCATCAGTAGCTGAATCTGAGAAACAGCCAACGATAGCTTCACCGCTTTCTCCACGGGACTGAAGTCCTCCATGGTAACGGCAGCCTGCCTAGCCTGCAGGGGAGTCAGCATCCCTTGAAGCTCCAGTATGTCCTCCGAGGTCTTCACGCTCAGCGACCCCAAGAAATCGGTGTCTGCCTGAGTCATATTCCTCAGGGCATGAGTTTTGGAGAGTAGGAAGTTTTTGGTGACTTCGTCCATGAAAAGAAGAGAGATAAAGAAATTTGAAAAGAGAGGTGAAAAAGTTGTGAAAGTTATGAGGCAAGTGCAAAATAAAAGGCCTATTTATAGACTTCGGGAAAAGGCATTTCGAAACATACCTTTATTGGCTGACGAGCCCACATTGGGGAAGAAACCTCTGAAGGGGTAGGACCGGAGATGCGGCAATAGCCCTTGGTAAACACTCGGGCTAGTTTTCTTTTGGGCATATGATAACTATTGATACCACTGAAGCGGCATCTCCACTACCCCGCCGGGTGACCCGGCCATCATACTGTACTTACCGTGGGAGACGAGGCCCTGTTCATAATGCCGCCCTTAGCCTGGCGACCGGCCCTGGGATGGTCGACTTCAACGGGGGGCTCTCATGCGACATCCGCACGGCGGCATCCCATCCCAGGTCATCCGTGACGTCACTCCGCGTGACGTCACCTGTGTGACATCACTCGAGGCCACTCCAGCGGCATATACCACACCAGCGACACCTCCCAGGGACTATCCCTACCCCTGTCGGTACACTCTTCTCTTTGCCTATAAATACCCTCACCTTTTCAGACAAGAGGGTAAGCTTAAGATAGCGTACTGAACCCCTGCTACTTTTACTACTCACACTGACTTTGCCATCGGAGTGTTTACGCCGGAGACCCCCTCCGGCGCATTGCAAGTGACGAAGGTCCCCCGCACAGTGTTCTCGACCGCTCCAGATCAAGCCAATCCTGCTCTATGCCCCTCAGACTCTTATCAACTCTCTTACTCTATGTTGATGACATATTGATTGTTGGTAAGAATGCTTCTAGAATTGAGGAGTTGAAGGCGAAGTTGAGTAAGTCTTTTGTTGTGAAAGACTTAGGGCTAACAATGCAGATTCTTGGTATAAAACTCAACATAGATAGAAGTACAAAGAAGTTGTACTTGTCGTAGTATAAATATGTTGAGAAAGTTGTCCAAAAGTTTAATATGGACAAGGCTAAGACGGTTAGTTCTCTTTTAGCTATCCATTTTAAGTTGAATACTAATCAGTGTCCCTCCATTGATAAAGAGAAAGAAGAGATGGAAAAGGTTCCATATTCCTCAACAGTTGGGAGTTTGATGTACGTCATAGTGTGTACAAGGCCTGACATTGCACGTGCAGTTGGTGTTGTTAGTTGTTTTCTCTCCAATCTAGGAAAAACTCATTGGGAAGTTATAAAGTGGATTTTGCGATATCTTCGTGGTACTTCCAAGTTTTGTCTTTGTTTTGGAAGTGATGAGCCTAAGTTAGTTGGTTACACAAATGCAGACATGGCTGGTGATGTGGATTCATGCAAGTCTACATTTAGTTACTTGATTACTTGTCCAGGGGGAGTTGTGGCTTGGCAGTCAAGGTTACAGAAGTGGTGGCACTAAAAAAGTGTCAACAACTGATAATGATGCGATAAATATTACTATTTCAATACCATCTAAATTCACTCAAGAGAGAAGATAGGACACTCATTTTTACATGCCTTACAAGATAGTTTTTCACAAGCTTGTCGAAGGAAATCTTATTCATTCGTTGGCTACCAAATCCCCTAATGCTAATCCACCACCACATTGGCGAGTTGATTTGTATAGTGAATATCATCACGTAAATGACCATGACATTGAAAATTGCTAGTTAGTGATAATCAAATACGTGAGAGATTCTCAGTAAAGGCCAATGCAAGTTATGATTCGTGAGTATTTGATCATTGATGCAAAGATGCTCATTTCTAGTTTACAGGGTTGCTATAGATACCAGATTTACTTAGGACTTCTACTTCCCTCCTATATTACATTACCTTAAGAGACTCTATTAGGCAATCCTAATCAAATTAACAATCGTGAGATAACTCAGTGGATTTAACTAATTGATTGATTCAGATTAAGTGTAGACAACCCTTAGCCAAGACACCTCGGTTGTCAATTAGGGCTTAACCAAAAAAAATTCTTTCTCAAGTTTCAAAGAGTTACTGTTAAACTTAAATTGATCTAATTGTTTACTTCCTCTTGCAGCTTTTGGTAATAGTTGTTTACTTCCTCTTGCAGCTTTTGGTAATAACCTTTACTATTCAAATTAACAAATTGATTGGCCAAAACTAAATCTAAGGTGAATAATGTTGACAAGCAATTAGAGAGTGCAAAAATGCAAACATAGAAAATATTAAATATATTTAGATCTCATAAATACACAGAATTATTAACTTTATTACCTTTACTAGGAATGGAGAAGTTTAGCTAGACATAGACATGAAGATTAAGAGCATAAAATTAAATTGCATAACTAAAACTTCCTAATTCTAAGAAAGAAGACGAATGAGAATGAAGAAGAATAAAAATGGAATTATTGTTTTGGAAAGTGAAAGCCCGTCTCTAAATAATACAAGGTTAGATTAAGTATTAGTTTTTCATTCTGTTTATCTGCCCATTATTATCACCCCCAAAACCAAATCGTTTAAGCTGTTTAATATTCATTGTATTGGAAAACCACTATAATCTTTCTCTAAAAAATAAAACTTATTATCTCTCAATTCTCTCTACTGCATCCTCTAGTAATTCTCTTTCCCTCTGTTTCCTTTGTAACTAACACGCCTCTTTATTTCATCTCCTTTACTGTAACTTTTTTTTTACAAGTCTTCTCTAATGGATCCAAGGCATTTTTAACAATGCATAAGTGTTGACGCTCATCTCCATCAAGACATCCTGGATTTCGACCATAAGTGAACCATGACTGAGGAAGACATTAAAACCTTGTGTGGTGTGAAGACGAGGCTAAAAAAGAGAGAATGAGGCCACCGATGCTGAAGATGCTAATAATAAAATTGAAATTGTGATCTCCATCGACAATTGCCTTATCCTCTTGGACAAAGCGATTGCTCACCTAGAGTAGAAAGTGGATGCCCTGACTTTGATGATAGGCACTACTGAAGTATCTTAAAGAGCTCTTGACAAGTTTGGAAATAAAAACCCTACCATCCCCAAAATTGAATAATTTAGGTAGTTTAATTTAGAATTAAATTTTATGATATTGTTCTTATGTCATGTATTTTATTTTCATTTGCGTGTTTGTCTTCTTTGTTTCAAATATGTTTGCAAACATGTTGACCCTATTTCATTTTCTTTTATTTCAATATTTTGTGTTTTGTATTTTGTATTTTTATGATCTAGAGTATGAGTTGTAAAATATGATAATTATGCCTACAATCAAATTGATCGATGTCATTAAGACAAAAATTGATGGGTATTATGAAGGAATGACAAATTCCTAAATTGCACAAGTTTATTATTATTTAACAACACAATTGAACATGAATTGCCAACAAATTGAGGGGTTTAGGAACTAAAGTTAAGTGTACTCACCAACCATTCATATTTTTATATTATCAACACATGAATTCTTGTATCGGTTTCTTTTATTTATTTATTTTTTTGGTTACGTATCTAATATTTTATATGAAAAATTAGGATTTATACCATTTAATAAGCTTAGGCCATAAAAAACAAACTAAGAAGAAGCAGTAGATATATTTTTTGCTAATATGAAAATAAAGCAATTAAAAATCCATAATTCATATCAAATTAACGATGCCAATAATTAAACACAAAAAAATTAAAATCAAGAAATTTAGACAAAAAAGGCCAACATAGCTGGTCGTTTAACCAAAGTTATTAATCTCATAATAGGAGCCATCTTAGACGAGCTCTAGATATGTTGTATACCAGAAATACCGGTGTGCCGTTTTGATGTTGCGTCTCAAAATTAATATATATATATATATATATATATATATTAAATTAAATATCCAACATTCAAAAATTAAGAGAAAGACCATTCAAAGTTATATCATCAAATATCTAATCTAATCTACGTAACAAAAACATAAAAAACATAAACCATATCCAATCCACCATTCAAAAACACATTAGTAGGCCGCTTAACTAGTTACATCAACAATAGCCAAGATTTCATCCACATCAAATTGCTGGTGATTAACAATAATCTCATTTTCATCACCGAGGTAATTCTCCATATCATCCAAGCTCAATGATGAAAATGGAGCCTTAATTATCTCCCAACTTAAATCATCGCCCTCGTTAAATGGAGCCACAATTATCTTTAAAAACGCATTCATTCAACAAGATAATGTTATCAATGCTAATAGAATCAAATGAATTCTTAGTTTGATTTAAATTGAGAAAATGCACTCAGGGTCCCCAACGTTTTACAAAATATTTGATTGGGTTCTTAACGTATTCTAAAATTCAATAATACCCTTAATGTTTATGTTTGTGTATAAGATTCGCTTGGGTTCTTCCGTGATAAAAATCCTATATGGCACAAAATATTCTATTAGTGTGTATTTAAAAAAAAATGTCAAAAAAATTGCCCCCATAGGTTTTGTAATTTATTTTTTCTTATCTTTTTCTTTTTCTTTCCTTTTCTTTTCTTTTATTTTCTTTTTCTTTTTCTTTTTCTTTTTTCTTTTTCTTTTTCATCCTTCTTTTCCCTCTTTTGCGTCCTCCATAGGCCGGAATCATGGAGAAAAGTTTGTCTTCCTCTCAACCTCAAACACCATTAACTACATCTCGTCAACAAACAAACTCCGACTAGAGCACCGCTAAAGCTCCACCACGACATCTAGCCACTAGATCCGTCGTTATATTGCCCCACTAGCCGGAGCTCCACCTTGTCAACTACTAGATTCGGCCACCATCATCTTCCCTCCATGATTCCAATTTCAACTTCACCTCGCAACCACCAGATTCATCCATCGCCATCATCATCTTCCCTCCCAATTCCGACTCCAGCCACCATCTCTGCCCGTTCTGCAGATCTCAACCACCATAACATCACCGTCTCCTCCTCTCTAGCACATCGCAGCCACGACTCACCATCAACGGCAACAACACAACCTACTACAATCTCCGATTGAATTTGTCCAGTTGACCATTATGTCATCACCTCTACCTCTTCATTTCCTTTCCTCGAGTTATTGGTATTGCTAGTTTTGGTCAATGGACAAATTAAAAAGAAAGAAAGGAAAAAATAATACGTAGAAAGAAAGAAAGAACACAAATTCAATCCACATTTAATTTGAGAGAAGGAGGAGGAGCATGTGGTGGTGGTGGGTCCCTTGTGATTATAAAGATAATTTTATCTGTTTTTATTTTTTTAACTTTATTTATTTTTAATATTTTATATTAGGTCCAACTTATTAGAAAATATTAATAAAAAATAACAGATAACAACAGGTGGTGCCACGTAGGATTTTTAGAATGGCAAAAACTCAATCGAACCTTGTACACAAACGTGAAAGGTTTTATAGAATCTTAGAATACGTTAGGAACCCAATCGAACCTTTCGTAAAACGTTGGGGGTGCATTTTCTCGATTTAAATTCCTAAGACAAAAAGGAGGCAATTAAATTTTGGCAATAATAATTATAACAACAAACATATATCCAACTATTCAAGTTACTATACATTAATAATGATAGATAGTAAGATCAATAAAAATAAATTGTACCTTTCATGAATCTTCAAGTTCTAACGAACAAAGACTAAGTCAATTGATCTTTAATGCTCCAACCTATTTCGCCTTTTAAAATGAATAAACTCAAATATTACTTTCGCATCCAGTAGCACTACAACATCAGCTAAGAACATGAACTACAACTTTTTGTAGCTATAAAGTTTCATTTCCAAATTTTTCCCTCCATGCAACTAGTTAAATTAAAAAAATATTAGTCAAATTAATTTCCATAAAAAACAAATACACTAATTAAAATTAGGAAAGTACCTGCACTTAGTTTCTCGCGTTGGCGAATAGCTATACTCATATGTCAAAGTCTTCACTAGCCCTCTTGTTCTCTTCAAGTTGTCCACTAATTGCATCTTGCACATCACAATTACGAACTAATCTTGTGATTGTTGAAAGAAATCCTCTGGTAACTTCCTTTTGCTTAGAAAATGAAGGTTGGGAAAAGTTTTTGTATTTAGTAAGCAACAAGTTGCATGTAGTGGAATATGAAGTTAGTTGTCCCATCTTGCATCAATAACTCTAACATATGGTCTCTATTGACTTAGCTTGTTCTTCGACCTTATTTTTATAGATTCTTTTGCCTTATCTATTACCTCACACAAGTATCTTATTACTGGTTTTTCTTCACTATCAACGAAATGAGGAACTCGTACCAAAGGCTCACTAACTTTGACAATATGTTCACAATGGGGCAAAAAAATTTGATCTTGTAAAATAATTGATGTTATCTCATTGCCTACACTTACTTCTAGCATAACTTGATTCAACCCATTTGTTAGAAGTGAACATTTGACGCAACTCCTTTTTGAATTTAACTAGGCATTGCAAGCTTAGAAAATTAGTTGCAAATCTGGTGCAGGACTACAAAATTCTCTACCATTAGTAAAATCTTTCCTCATCAAAGCAAGAGCTCATTCATGGTTATAAATGACTTTTGTTACCTTTGCTGCCTTTTTAATAGTAGAATCAATCAAAGGAAAGAATCTCAAATCAATAAAATTCTCTAACATTAAATCAACACAATGGGCAGCACATGGAGAAAAAAAAATCCCATATTTCTGTTGTAAAGCTTTTCCAGCGGCCTTATAACTTGCATCATTATCATTTATGAATTGCACCACATTCTCTGCACCCACTTCTTGTACAACTTGATCAAAATTCTATAGCAGTGTCGCTTTATCATTTTTAAGGCCAGAAGTGTCAAATGACTTAAAAAAATGGCCCATTTTGGACAATGTCTAAGAAAATTTATAATAGGTTGTTGCTTTTGATTTGTCCATCCATCAGCCATGAGTGAGGATCCGTAAACATCCCATTCTTGTTTGAAACTCAGAAGATACTCCTGAACATAACCACATCCTTAAAGAATGGTGCTCTCAAATCATGGAAAGATGGTCCGTTAAAACCATGAGTCATTGAAATAATTGCATCAATCATTGGTTGGTAGTACTTAAAATTGACAGCTTTAAATGGTACATTGGCATCATACCACCACTTTGATATTGACTTCCTAGCCTCATTGATCTTTTCCTTCGAACACATTGCACTTTTGATGAGTGGTTGTGTCCATGCTGTAGTCCGTGGAAAAAAATAACTCGTACTTTTTATCTTATATTTTTTTACCAATGCACTCTTCATATTTGGTTATACTCCTGCTGTAGAATTCTTATTGTTAGCTACTTGAGTTGAACCACCCTCTTCTTCTTCATTGTTGTCCTAAACTTTAGGTGTATACCCACTACCAATTTTATTTATTTTCTTTAGCCTCTTTTCTTGCTCTCTCTAAAAATCTCCAATTAGTTGCTTCATTTGCTATTTAATTTCATCGGTAAACTTATCACAAGCTTGAACGTGACCTTTAATTCAAGAAATTTGGTACTTTACATGAGTGATGCCACCACCATTAAGTACCTTTCCACAACAAAGGTATCTAGTTGAATTCTTTTTTCCTACAATAAGATGACAATGTAACCAAATCGGATCATGTAACTTGGCGGGGGAAGAAGCTAATGAAGTGGAAGTTGTACCACCATCACCTCATGAATTTTCTGCCATTTATTAGATAATCTGTATAACAAATTAAATTGTGTTAATAAAATTATACACCAATGAACACTCATCAATACTTGCAAGGCACTTGTAACAATTCAAAACTGAAGCTTCCACAAGTACAAAGCTTTTGCATGTACCAATTAAGTAGCAATTTAGAGGGGTTGTTGAGTTGTGCAAAAAGAAAAAAAAAAACACAAAACTTTTTAAATTAATCTAACAATTGTGTAATCCCAATCGCAAAAATTTCACCGACTCTTTTAATTTGTGCAAAATTCAATTGCAATCCAGAAATCTTACCAAATATTGAAAAACCTGGTATAAACCTAATTAATCATCACACACCCTACCTGTAACAAGCTTGAAGAGAAGGAAGAAAAGATAGATAAGAAATGAAAGATTCAATTAATTTTTTTCTTGATTGATGTATTGAATATATGGAACTTACCTGAGGAGACTAGCAGTTTAACGTGTGAACACTAAGATGGTTGGTCAGTCACTAGTGTCGTCGGTGAGGGTGAGGGTGAGGGTGAGGGAGAGGTAGAGAGCAACTAGAGAAAGAGGAGCTAAGGAAGAGAAGGTATGAAATTTTAGGGGATTTAATTTTTTTTTGAGTGAATTGATTTTTTTTGCCGTATAAGTCATTAGCTTTTTAGTTTTAGGCGAAACGGTAAGCAACGATAAGCAACAATAAGCAACAATAGGAAATGATGCATCCCGGCCGATATTGAGTCGAGATAGACCGAGATGACTGAGATGTAGACTGAGAGGAAACAAAGAACTGCTTATACCGCTTTGGCCTAAAAAATTAGATACATACCGACATAATGATTGAAACAATACGAGATTAATAACCTTGCTTTTATCTAGTTATTATCCAAAAAGTGTGAAAAAAGAAATAGTAATGAAAACGCTTTGTAAGCGTTGGGCCTCTTATACTGGGCCTTTCTGGACTTCGGGCAGGCGTTGGTCGTCGTCTTCATCTCGTCTGGCGCCTGTCGAAGCCAACAAAGTAGAATCATGTTAAACAACTTGTAGTTTTAAGTGTCTCCATGTGTACGAACTCGCTGGAAATTCGTTATTTACGTCAGACACCCAACAATCATCAGAAGCGGTAAAGTGAGTTCTCTTCGTCTCTGTTGCTCCAAATATGTTCTGAATTTCATAACCCCATTGTAATTTCTCATTGAACTCGTATCTACCTATGCTACATTTCATTTTCCTTTCCCGACCTGATAATTTATATTCATAGATTTGTTAGGTTAGGAATTTGAATCAAAACGGATGATCCCATTTGCTTGACATCTTCAAATTCCCATCTGGGTCGACTTGATTTCCGTTTCCAGAGCTGTTGACTTTATGCTTTGACTGCTCATTCCTGTTCTTTTCGTATTTTGTTCATGATTCCGTTCTCCTAGCTTTATCTCTAAGCTATTTTCTGGGTATGCTTGATTTCTTTGAAAATTGCAGCTTATAAGCTGTATTGCTATTATCATGAACATATATGCAAACAGTGCTAAGTCTTTCAATGCATATCCAAGAGGTGACTTTGATTTAGAATCAGGATCCATAAAAAGGACGCGGAAGTCTAAAAGCTCCCTGTTTCGCCCCTTCAAAATGCTCAAATCTTTTGCCAACCGCCTCCAGTATTATTACAAGTTGCACCCACTTCTTGTGTTTATCCTTTCTTTGTCATTTGCGGTCACACTTCTCATCACTCTATCTCTGTATGAAAAGAGATATGGATCTCTGATAAATTATAGTAAAATGGATAATGGATCCAATGAGTATCCCTTTGTTAAGCTGCGGAATCTTGTAATGGTTGCCGGTCATTCTGTGTATACGAGTAGTAGTTGTGGCAAAGTAGATAAGGAGGATTCCTGGCTTTTGGAGTCTTATCAGAAGCATCCAGGTCAAGCTGCTACTTTTTTGGATCATATACAACTGGGAGTTGAAACTGTGGCGAAGGATGATAGTGCTTTGCTTTTGTTTAGTGGTGGTGAAACTCGGAAAGATGCTGGCCCGCGTAGTGAGGCACAGAGTTATTGGACTGTTGCTGAATCAAAAGGATGGTTTGGTAAGTTCTTGCTTCTCTCGCACATCTATGAATTTCTCATTTGGAGATGTATTTTATCCACATTTTATTGTCTACAGATGAAAATTCAAAAGCTGTTTGACCTTCATAAAGGTTATCATGTTTGTTGATTGCTCGGATTGTTTTGTCATTTGTGTTTGTTATGCCTATCGAATACTTGAAGATTTTTTTGCATTTTTATTCGATTAGTCTAAATTATGCCAGACACCTTATAGGGATTTTAAGAAAACCAATTAACTTTCCTTGGTAGATCAGATCTGGAATTTAAATGCTTCCCAGTTGGAAGTGTCAAGCACATATTATATATGGTGAATAAAGAACACAACAAAACAAATGGGTTGTGCATTATACACTCTGAACTACCACCCACGCATTTTGGTGTTTATCTTGTTGGATAGATCTTATGGAAGATTGTAAAGGTTCTCTCTCAATGTCATGATTGTCAATATGATTTATATGTTACTAGCATTTAACAGCCCTGCTTGATTACATGCTGCATTTAGAAACTTGATCGCCTCCTTTTTTGTTACTATTTGACATTTATTAAATCTATACAAGAGGTTAGAGAAACGTGTAACATTTTTAAGAGATTCATCTTGTTCATCACTATTGAGTGGGAAGTTGAGGTCAATCTGGGTCTAGTGAAAAATAAAATTAATTGTTCAGCAAAAGTTCTAATTGGGCATTCACTAGCATAGCTTTCATATCATATCAATTTCTAGTGCTTCAGTAATTGATGAGAGGTTAAAGCTTGAAGTTTCTTGTGTAGATTATTTATGGCATTGCTGTTAACAAGGTTGTGCTACTTTGTAAAGCAGCTGGCTGGTTAGAATGTGGAGGTTGTTCTTTAGCAGCAAATAATTAATTAAATAAAATAAGATAGACACTGATGAAATTTTCCTTACTATTTTAGTTCGGAATAAAACAGAACTTAGTTTGATGGTAGATTTTTTGTTTTTGTTTACATTTTAGCATATTTTTTTCTCAAATGTGGAGATAGGAAAGTGTACTTTTACCTGAAGAAATGAAAATTTGCCCCTTCTACTGACCTGATACTTGAGTGTAAGCAAGCAATGGTTGCATCTTGTTGACTCGAATTACAAATAACTGATGTGCCATGCGGGAGCTTTGTATTTGAAACCCAATACTGTTTTTCTGCTGTGTGGTCTGTCTTTACATGAAACTATCGGACGGGAATTCATATCTTATCAGTAGTGCGCAATGCTAATGCATAACACACAGAACCTTAAACCATCTGATTTCACTCTGTTACTAAAATTTGGTGACTTTCAGGCAGTGAAGAAAGCGTGCGATGGAGGGCGTTGACAGAGGAACATGCAAGAGATAGCTTTGAGAATCTTCTGTTTAGTGTGTGTCGCTTCCGCGAACTCACAGGCGCATATCCTGAAAATATTACGGTGAGGCCATTGTCTTCAAAAGCTCCTCTTTCTTGTTTCTCAATCTGAAAGTTGTTTTGTTTCATTTTTATATAAAAATGTGAGGTGTGTAATCTGAAAGATGTAAGAGAGTAGCCAACTGCCATATTACAAGAGTAAGGATTCTGGTTGGGAATGAAAGGAGATTTTGTTCCAATCATATATAATCGATATATAGCATTTATTAAAGCAAGAATAACTTTTTCACCTTTTGAGCTTTCAAAAGCTACGTTCTATTGTTCTTAAATCTATTTTGTTAAAATTATGGCATTTTTTTTGCAGAAAAGAAATTTTTTTGTCTCATTCAAGTATTTTTTTTCTCTTTCTTTTGATATACCAAAACCTATACTTATAAATTTTGTTATATGGTTGTGGTTATGAATAACAGAATACCTTAAGAGTCTCAACTTAACTACTCTTTCTTGTTAGTTGTAGTCGTTGTTATAATTTGTAAAAATGACCATTAGAAAGCCTCAGTCAAAACAATGCTGTAGTAACCTTAAATGTTTCATTCATTATTTCATATCTTCAAAAAATTTAATGTTTACTGTCTAAACTTAATTGATGCAAATATCTAATAAGTTTCTGAATTGTGAGTCACATATCAAGTCTTGTATATAAATTCTCTCATATGTGGATTGATCAAATCTTCATGGCTGCTCCATTTGTTTTCGTTGTGCCAAATAAGATATTCGAATGTGTCATCGTCATGCATTTCCCCTTTGATGTTAAAAGTGTCGATCCTAACTTTTCGATGCATGGAAGGCAGGTTGTCAGTTACGATTTCAAGGAGGAGAGATTTGCGAACCTGCATCGGTCTGCTATCTGCTTTCCTGGAGCAAGGTTCTTTTATGCTGGAACCCCTGCTTCATCAACTTCCAAAGAAGCAGCTCTGAGAGGTGAGGCGTTGGTGAGGGCTCAATTCCAAGAAGATCCATATGGGTGTCAAGGTTCACTTTGGCGTAAAAAACTCAGGCGTGATCCTTTTCATAGATCGATCCCTTATCCTAATGGTTGTCCTGAAATCGAAGGTTTGTTTAGATACTGTGGAGCAGCTCCGTATCCAGGTTCCCTCCCTTGGACATAAAACTGTACGCGTCATATATATAAGTGGAACAAGGAATACAAGCTTGGTGTGTACCCCGTTTTCCTTTTATGTTGATAGCATTTGGACTCATTTATATAAGGCAAGTTTTGGCCGTTTTCCTTTTGCAGAAATATATATTGCATATACAACTAGTTAAATAGTAAAGGATTTGTCTTTCCTTAATTAAAGTCTCGAGTTCGAGTTTAGGGAATAGAGAATACTATGCTGGGAGAGTCACCATTATTTGGGAACCCAACAAAATTCGTACAAGATTAGTCCAAGTTGAGGGAAAAATTGAGAGTCAAAGAAAGAAAGATAAATATACACTCTTCTATGTAATTTTGTGATTTTGTTTGAGAAATTTTACAGAGACTGGACTGTTTAGGTCCTATGCTTGGTAGCCTCTTCTTGCTTATTGTAAAAACAAGTTGGAGAAATGAGAAGCAACATTTATTACAACATATAAAACAAGCAAGTGCTGATTATTACACAGACTGGACTGCTTAGGTCCTATGCTAGGTAGCCTCTTCTTGCTTATTATTAAAACAAGTTGGAGAAATGAGAAGCAACATTTATTACAAACGTATAAAACAAGCAGATTATTCTTCTGATATCCCAATTACATAGTCTTAGTTAGCCGGTGGCCTTCAAGAAAGGACAGATTGAAGTAGAAGTAGAGGTAGAAGTATTATCCAAGGGACGACCGCCCTTGAGCAGGGGTCCTAGTAGTTCTCCACGGTCGAAAAAGAACTCGACTTTGACAATCTTCATCTCCTCATCTACCTCAAACACTGACATCCCATACAACTCAACCATTTCTCCGGTTGCGGCGTACCCCTTGAAAGGCCCCTCCATGTAACCCCAGTGCCTGAACTTGTACACTATCACTGGCGGCCCCGCGTACACCTCCACAACCTCCAGCGCAAACCCTCGAGGAAACGCCGTCGTGAACGCCACGTGAGCTGAATCTACGGTTTCCTCTGCCGGGTTATACACCCTGTGCTCCGCCGGCAAGGATGTCTGCAGAAAGGAGTTGTACCCTCCTCCAAGCTCTCTCTTCTCTTCCAAAGTTATGGGCTTTCTTCCTGATTAGTTACGAATCAACCATGACATAAAAATCAAATACTACCAGTCAACTCATGACTAGTCAATACTTACCAACAAAGATGATGAAAGATAAGATTTATACCATTCAAGCTGTTGGTATACTTGCTTATATCAATTGATTTAAGGTCATCAAAGCATGTCTTGTGGAACATCTCCATTTCCCACGTCTTGACGAGGTTCTGCACTTGCTCTCCAAGTGACCCTGGAGGCCATGTCTTGACAAGGTTCATCACAATTTTCATGTAATTAGATGCGTAATTAAAAGATGATTATTATTATTAATTAAAACATAAAAACAATAACTAATTACTAATCACACTCATGATACCTTAGTTCTGCCTTCTTCAAAGAGTTTATTCACAGCATCGTAGTCCGGTGGGCCACCATAGCGCCATCTCGTCTTCTTTTCTCCTTCTTCATCTAGGTATGACCGGTACTTGTCTACTTTCACACCCTCCATATGCACTCAACTCTCTTTCTCTTCCTTTAATACTTAGTTATCTACCAGTATGACAATATTTTGATGGAATGCTTTTGGTCGTGGCTATCAACATAATAAATAGATAAAATGACCTATGGCCTACAAACTACCAAGCAAAAATGAAACTTGCTTCTTCATATTTTTTTTTTTTTGTATAAATAGAAGGCTTGGCGCCTAAGAAACAACCTCAGGAAAAACTTCCTCTATCACCACTGAATATAGCGGTTAAGCTAGTAGGAACAACAGCAAACCACTGAAACCTAATACCCTGAGTGAAAGCTAAATTGGCAAGCCCATCCGCTAAACCATTTGCTTCCCGATACACATGAATAACACGAGAAACACATCCAGATGAACGCAGTAAACCCCTAATGCGATGTACCAAATCCATGTTAGCTACTGGAGAAGAGCGGTCCATGTTAATAGCGTGCACCACACTGGAATTGTCACATTGAATTTCCAATTCATGCCATCCACGCTCAAGAGCGTTCTGAACTCCATACAGCATGGCCAACAGCTCTGCACGATACGCCGAACATTGCTTCTTCATATTAGTCAACTAAGAATTGTCTTCAGGTATCAACCTCAGTGTGCCGAGCAAGAAAATATAGTCAAATACGACACCGATGCATATGCATTTATGTTTGAACTTTCTCTCTGTCCCTGTATAGCTCAGTTCAGTTGTGTAATTTCAATAAGATTTATGCATCTTTCTCTCATCATTTCCAATCATAAAACGCTATTATTTTGGGTGGTGTTATATTTACATTCTAAATTGTTATTCTCACACTTTTATTTTAAGGAATTATTATACTTCCCATTCTCACATTTTATCTACCTTTTATAATAAATAGAATTTTTAATACTTAAATTTAAAAGACTAGTATACATATTACTAGTATACATATTACTAAAAGGATTTACTTCAAAAAAAAAACAATCCAATTGATTTTTTCCTTAATTATCCATCATATTTGCAAAGTACTTTTCTTTTTATATTAGTATCCAGACTAATCATAAAAAAATGATTTAGGTGAATGAGCTGGAAAAATCACACAACCCAACATTTAAAAAAAAATATTACATATACCCAACGTTTTTTCTTTAAAGTAAGTCATTTTTTTTTAAAATGGGATGAAATCATTTTATTTTTAATAATGAGTTCTATAGTTTTTTCATTAAAATTTAGATTTGTTATAAAAGTACATAAAATATGAGATGGGTAGTGTAGTAATTTCTTTAGCTAAAGGTGTGGGAGTAACAATTTAGGGTGTGAGAATAACACTATCTATTATTTTTAGAGGGTCTCTAACATTGTATTTAGTTGGAGGAAAAAGGGAGAAGGAGAAGGAGAAAAAAAGAAAATATTTTCCTTTCATTTGGTTGAGGAAGGAAAAGGAGAAAGAAATAGAGGTGATGGAAATAAGTGTAGGGCCCACTGATCTTATTAGAACATTTATAGCTTAAAAATAAATTAAAATACATTTATAGTAAAATATGATTAATTTTACACTAATCTCATACATTACTCCATATTTATGGTTAATTAGAACATATTCATATCTTAGAAAAAGAAAATAACATATCTTAATAATATACGGGTAAAATTGTCATTTGTCACAATTATCAATTTTTTTCCTTACACTTTTCCACTCGAAAAAAACAAAACAAAATCATTTTCCTTCCATTTTCCACTCAACCAAACACTAAAGTGGAAAACTTTCTTCCACTCATTTTCCTTCCTCATATTTTCTTTCCTCCCATTTTATTTTCCTTTCAACTAAACACAGTGTAAGATACGAGCCATCAAAATGAAGTTCTATCTTACAGACGAAGAACCACCTACTTTGAAGGATAATCTGATTCTTGGACAAATAAAGCAATGTAGTGAAGAAGTTGCCAAGAGGTTTAAAGCCTTGTCACGCATCCTATCTTTGGTGTCGGTAGCAATATTCATAACAATCATGACTTTTAAATCAAATAAAGCTTGAGACAAGCTACAAGAGAATTTTTTTAAATGATATTTTTATTGCGTATAGTATGACACTTTATTTAATTTGCTCTTTAAAATATAACATTTTATTTAATTTGGTCCCTCTACTATTTGTAACTGTCTGAGGTTGATGATGCATGAATTTATTTAATCTAGTCTTTAAAGCATAACACATTGTTTAGTTTGGTCCTTAAAATATGATCACTTTTTATTTATTTAGTGCTTTAACACATGACATGTAACTTACACATCACTATTATATAAGAGGAAAACATTTTTTTATGTATAAAGGGAATTTTGAGAGAGAAGAGTGTTTCAATTTTTATGATAGTTTTTCTTGCAAATGTCTTTTGGTAAAGAATAACTCATAGGTTCAATATTGCAAATGCGGGGCATTGCAGACGTATGGTGGTGTTTACTTGGGAGGACTTCGCAAGAGTTACGAGAGGAGAGCTGAAGCAACTTGTTGTAGAACTGATGATGTGTATCGGCCTATTCCTACTCGGTCTTAGCATTTATTTTTATTTATTTAGCTTAGCAACATTCTGGAAAATTGGTAATGATCTTGACTTGGATAAATTAATTTAATTGGATCTTATTTGAATTTTAAATTGCAATAAGAAAGAGTTTATTTGTCAATGATCTGTCTCGGAACCAGAACTACATAGTTTTACATTGAAATTGGTAGTTTTAGGTTTCTTTTCCGCTAAGAAAAGAGCCTGAAGATGTTGGTGTGTGATACGATCCTAGGATCACATCATGGCCTAGTGCGCACCTACGCCGAGAGACAAGTAGCCATGGAGCCAAAGCACACAAGGGAGCGAGCTAAGAGGGCTATAACGACTCAAGAGAGGTTCATTCGTGCCCACACATCGAAGATGAAGAGTATCGGACGAAGGAACCCCATGCTAGGCTAAGTTACACGCATGGCACATGCACATAAGTCATTCCTAGCGCCAGTCAGTCAACACAAGCGAAAGTGACCCTAAAGAACTCCGATCAAGGTTCTGGAAAAAATACAAGATCCCTCAGAGTGTTAGGAAGGTTGTGTCCAAATTTCAGATCAATCGGACGAGGGAATCAAAAGTTAGGACGGGTCAACTTTCAGTCACTCCAAGACGCGCGAACAAGGACATTGGCGGATTGACAATGAGCCAAAACGCAAACCACTCGAGCGTTTGGACTAATTCCAATTGCAATATATTTCTAAGTCCAGATGCTAGTTCGTGTCAAGATTTGGGCTGGAATGCACATGCGAATTAGAAGATGGCCCATGAAGAGTTTGCGTCGCATAAGGAGACTATAAGTCTAAACCGACTAGGAGTAGAAGATGAGTTCGAGCTTGCAGAGGAGTCATTTTAAGGGAGAGGATTCTAGAAGACTTTGTATATATTTAGATAGGATAAATATTTTATTTATTTAATTAAGTTAGAGTTTAGTTAGAATTAGAATTCCTAGTCTTAGTCGAAATAGAAGTTGTAACTAGTTTGTACTACTTGTACTTTTTGCGCCTATTTAAAGGCAGCCTTATTCATTAATGAATCAAGCTATTTTTGATCAAATTGATTGTTAAGACGTGTGTCTTGTGAGAGAACCTTGTGCTTTCCCTTATGTTTCGCAAGCCAAGTTAGACAAGTAAAACCGAAATTGCGGCGAATCGTGGACTCGATTCAACCTATCACAAGGTGTCAAGTGATCGACTATCAAATCCGTCCAAGAGGCCGACTATCACGTCCGTCCAAGTGGCCGATTACCAAGTCCATCGAAGATTTCTTTGTGAGAACCTCATTAGGCGACAACTAGGCCAACTAACCATCCGTCAAAGGTCCCCAAGTGAGTCTATCCACCAAATTCCGCATCAATCTCAAACCTTCGAATTAGATCGTCATTCAAGCGCATCTTAGGCAACTAGAATCGTATAAGTGTGGCCTGTTTGACGTTAGACTTGGGGAATATTGTTCTGTGGTGCAAAAAAAGTGAAGGGTTCGGTGGTGGTCGTTTTATCCTGGACTGTGAAGATTTGAGTTTCTTTCTTATAGGGATAGGTTTCGCTCAATTTTCAATATAAAAAGAACCCAAGGATTCTTGTACTTGCTTCTCCTTTCTTTTTTCTTCTCCCCAAACAATAAAAAAACAACCATGAGGATTAACCCTGTGGGAGAGCATGTTACTAGATTTATTCGGGAATGGGTGTAAAAATTGCCAGCTTTCCGTGTTGATTACTTTCGCTATACTTTTCCTAGCTTGAGGACCTTTTTCGATTGGATTACTCATCCCATTGATTGGCTCAAAGTTCTTGGTCTAGTTAGTCCGTGGTATCCAACCCTTCATGTTTTCTTTGTGGGTAATGACCAATTTTGTTCAACTAGGAAGGAGTATGGAAACATCTTGGTTTGTGCTGGCTTCCGTGATCAGTTGTGGGTTCACCATTATCATTATAGTGAAGAGGATGATGACATATCATGCAACCAAATTGCTCGAGGTATTGTCTCTCAACTTACTCTTTATGAAGAATGTGGTTTTTGCAATTATCGATCATAAGTATTTACCAAGGGTCTTAGGGGAAACATTAACCTTGCATGCATGAATCTAGCTGAGACAATACTGAGTATAGATCGTTGTGTCACTAGTGCTGATAAAATCCTTAAGGGTTCACCATTTATTCTTCAATTGTGGTTGTCTAGTAGGACGAGAGGTACTGGCATGATATTTCCCACTATACTTTAGACACGGTGCATCACCATCCTTATAGGATTGATGGGAATTTTGTAGCTAGAAAGAACATAATAGCTTGGTATTCACATGCTCGAATCCCTAGGCAATTCAGTCATATTCAGGATGTTGCTAGAGATTTAGGCTTCTCTAAAAGTTTCTGGGGTAAGGACTGCCATGTTGATACTTTATTGTGTGACGCTATCGAATCATTCATGTCTCAGTTTCCGGTTGGACCGTTACTAGGAGTTACTTTAGAGGCCAAGATTTGGTTAACAACCGAAAAGGAAGCTTTTGAAATTCGCAAGGATGAGCATATTGAATTGGCAAAGGTGAGGAAGGCGATCACTAGGCGTGCTCGTGCTAAGGAAAGATCAGTCGTTAAGGGGTGGTTGCCTTGATTCATCACTCTGTCGTTTTATCTTTGAGGGAAATTGTGTGACTACTTAAGCTCTTCTTATTATCTCATGTCTTAGGAATCAATTTACTTTTCAATTTGTTTGAATATGTTAATAAAACACTTGGTGTTAATTATTATCTTATGTTTCTTTTGACTCCTTGTCATCTTGTATGCTCATTCAATTCTCTGTATTATTTTGAAACTTTGTGGAGACTTGGCAGGGAACAAAACTTAGAAGAAAGAGTGGTTGAATTGAGAAATAAGAAAAGTCAAAATAGGACGAAACTACACATATGGATGAAGTACAAGAGGGACCCAAAAGTGAGTAATAATGACGTTGGATCTTATACTTTTCAAGAAGATGTGTGACATCTTTCTTAAAATGTGATCCTTTGTCAGAAATTCTCTCTTTAGGAATCCCATACTAACAAAAGACATTAGTCTTAATAGAGTGAGCTACTTTCTTAGCATTGATTTCCTTGAAAGATTTAGCTTCCACCAATTTGGTAAACTTATTAATCAATAGCTATAAGGATGTATTCGTGTATATTAGTTGCTTTTGGTGTTATTTTACTAATGATGTTGATTTTCCAAACTGTGAAAGGCCAGGAAGACAGACATTGGATTGAGTTTCATGGGTGGCGCATGGGTACTTTGGCATAGATTTAACATTTGTAGCATTTTTTGACATACTTTTTGATACGATCATAGCCCCATGGCACGCGCACAACGCACTCTTAGGGCCAATCGAACCAAGACGTCAAGCCAAGGATGTTACGAAGCATCAAGGGAGGTTAATACAACCTCTACACATGGAGACAAGGCAAGAGACGCTACTAGATCGAGTCATTCGGCGAAGGATGGCATGGAAGGTAGCTTGGAGGTTCCTATCGCAAGGCTTCACATCCACACAAGCCAATTCATGAAAGCGAGGATTCAATCGGGAATCCAAAGTAAAAACAAGACCGATTGATGTCTTAGTAAGATCATGGCCAAGTTTGAGGATATTTGGACGAGTAGATCGAAAGATGGCTCATGGTGACATTCTCACTGCCAAGTGTTCAACACACAGGCGCAACTAGCGACTGTGTCTGATAAGATTTAGACTTTTGAGGAAAGCGGGGTCGAGATTATGGCCGTCTGAGGTCACTGTTGCGGCAGTCCGTCGTACCTGCAAAACGCCGGAGGGGGGGCTCCGGCGTAGACACTCCGATGCTTAAGTTAGTATGGCTGTAAAATTTGGCAGAGATTTTAGTAGCAATTTTAGTCTTACCTTTGATCTAGAAATGAGGGGTATTTATAGGCAAAAGAAAGGATGTTACCCTAGGGGTCGGCGTTATCGAAGGAAGATAACGCCCCCGGATGACGTCATCATGCGCCAGTGAGATGTTATCGGGATATCCTGATGGGATATCGCTAGTGAGATAGGATATCGCCAGTGAGACGTTATCGGGGTATCCTGGGATAGGATGACGCCGTGTGGGTCCCCCCGCTGATGTCGACCATCCCAGGATTCCTCGACCTAACGCTGGCGGTAGCTGGGTGCTGTCGCCAGTCAAGGTCTACAGGGATCTGGCTTTGACTTCGGATGAGAAGACGAATGTACCCTTGGTGTTTCATCAATTGTTATCATAAGCCCAACTGAAAATGAGCCCGAGTGTTCACCAAGGGCTTCCTTTCTTGGCTTCTGGAGGAACGTAACCCTCTTGGCACCGCGTCAGATTCGTGAGAATCTCTGAGTTTCTCTGACTCCTTCGTTAGTTCCTTTGTACAGGATACACAACAGCGAAGCGGATAACGGGTACCGATCGCTTGCGATAACTACTGGCCGTAGAGAGGGAGTTGACCAAGTTGACGGGGTGAGGTTGCAGCGATTGCGTTGGTCATAAACTAGAACTGCTGACGCCAGCGATGTATCCCAATTGATAACGCTGGTGTTTCTCACAGCACGCTTTATATGATCAACATCGGCAAGGTAGTGCGTTACGTCGTTACCTCTCTGAAGCTCCGAATATCGTTCTGAAGGCGATATTTCCTTATTTTTCCTGCACATTCTCAAATGTGGCTTCGTCACGTTAGTGAAAATATCATGCAACGATAGACATTAATTACCCTTAGAGGCTTTCGCTCGCACATATCGGGAAGTCATTGATGTCGCTTTTTCCATCCAAGCTCGTTAGATCCGGCCTTGTTGTAAGGCGTCTACAATATTGACGTAATCTCACGTCATGAACTACCTACAACTTGTGCGGTCTTACGTCGTAGCTACCGGTAATATTGACGCTGTTTTATGCTGCTCGGAGCTACCTGCAATATTGACGCGGTTTTACGCTGTGGGCCACCTACAAATTGTGAGGTCTTTACGTTCTTTTGAGCTTCAATCCGCACTCCACTTGAGTATCCCTGGCGTTCATCAGGAGTTTCGAGCCTTTCCCTCTGGCTGCTTCAGGATAATGGGACGACTCAATTTTTAAGGCGCGCGCCTTAGCGAGTGGCTACTACCTCGGATCTATAAATGCAATCCTTTTTTCGGTGTAGATTCTTCACACTCTCTCTACTTCTCACTTATTACTTTTCCATGAACGATCTTACTAGAAACTTTCTGATTTCCAAAGCCTTGACCCTCAAGAATCTCACTGAGGGTGATGTTAGCTTCCTGGAGAACATGCTGACGAAGACTGGTGAGGACATGCTGGAGCTTCGGGGAATGATGACCCCCATTCAGTCCAAGATCGGGGCTGCTACCATGGAGGACTTCAATCCCATCGGGAATGTCTCCAAATTGGCTATCGCCGCCTGCCGCATCGAGGTAGCTATTGCCATGCTGCAGCAGAGGAAGGATCTGCTGAACTGCTACCTTAAAAGCATGAGAAGCACCTCTTCTGAGCTGACCTATGTGGTGGAGGCTTTGAGGGATATCCCCACCCTACTGGTGGATGATGACAATGATGCCGGGTCTCGAGCTTGAATGCTCGCCGCTCCGCTTTCTTTTTTGTTTGTCCCTTGTATGTATTATGTATGCGGACGTATGTCTAGGCCGTTAGGCCGTAAATAAACTTTTTCCCGTTATTGGGCTTGCGATTTCTTTCCTTTTTTAGGGCGTTAGCCCTTGCTTCGGTTGAGGGTTGTGTCAGCCCAACTGAAAATGAGTCTGCCATTGGCCAAACTTCTGCAACATTTATTCTTCTTTTTCTGCCAGGTGGGGACGGTTGCTCTGGTGAACCGTTCTGTACTAATCATGCGCCGCTTCTTTAGCATTTACTGATTGGGCGGTTTTTCGGTGCTTTTTGATCATCGAGAAATCCCAATAGGCGTGATCAAGGAATTTGATTTTGCCATTATGGTTGATCTTCTCAAGATGCATTAAATTATTCCTCTCTCACTTGTGAAATATCCGAAGAGTCTCACCACTTTAACTATTTATGGGGAGTTCTTCTCATTTTTCCTGTTCATCTTCTTCTTTGAATTTTCTTGCTGCTACTGATTTTCGTCTCTCATGGCTGATTTATACGACCAGGTCTCCGATGAGCAAGAATCTCGTCCGACCCCTCCAACTACACCGGATTCTGACAATCCTCCTTCGCCGCCATACTGGAAGAGGCGATTGCCCCACCGTAGAGGTCGGAAGAGATCAAAGAAGAGAACGCGTTCTAAAACCACTGGCTTTTTCAGCCCCTCCAACTTGTGAGGGCAAAGAATTGTTTCCTCCTGCTGACTGGTTTGAAGAGGAGATTCCTCCAGGCGATACAGTTGCAAAGGCGGCATCCTCTGTTGCAAAGGAGGAATCCAAACCATTAATCCCGAGTCCGAAGCGGAAGGCTGACAAATCGTCTCCTTTTGCTGATGAGGAGCTTCCGCCCTCAGATGAGGAATATTGCTACTGGTCTTCTTACTGGCCTGACGATGATTGATTCCGCCCCCGGCAACCCTCTGTAGATGCCGTATGGCTATTATTAAATGAAATGGTGCTTTTGCTTTTTTAGTCTTGCACGTTCGGGCGTTAGCTCTTCTTCTGATAGATGGCTATCGCTGAGACACTAACTGTCGCTTTCATGTAACTGCTTGCAACTGATTATCAATAACTGCCCCCATCAGAAGATATAAATGCTTTAGACATAAATATCCTTCTGAGGGTTTTTACACGTGTCACTTTTGCTTTGGGGCGTGTCCTATTTTTACAGGCTGTTCAATTTTTGAACTCAGCCTTTAAAAGGGAGCAACTGCATTATTCTTTTAATACTATTTGCTTACGCTTCAAAATTTTCTCCTTCTCTCTCTAAGTTTTTTGCTTCGAAGGAAGTTACGACCACCGTTCACCGGCGCCGTTGGTTTTTTCCACCGCCTTCTGTTCAAGGTACTTCACTTCTTTTTCCTCAGATTTTCTTCTTGCTGATTCATTATGAGTACATCTAGGATACCCAAGGATTCTCAGTGGCCTTTGGCCACAAATAGGTCTTTGAGGAGTCTCCAGCGGCCCATAGATTTAGAAATTGAGAGAACACCCAGTATTTTTGTTGATCAAGCGGTATTGGAGGCAGAGTTGGAGGAAAACGGTATCTTTTTCCCTCCTGGTTACTCCGTCAGAATTCCTGATGCCGGTCATCGGCTTCATGACCCTCTATCGGGGGGCGATAGGATGGTATATTTTAATATGTTCCTTTACGGCTTTCGCTTTCCCATTCACGAAGCGGTGAAAGGATTATTAGTTCGATATGACATCAACCCGGCTCAGATTACGCCTCCTTCTTGGTGCGGGATTCATGCCTTCATTCGTATTTGCGAGTTGCAGGGTGTCCTTGTCCCGTCTGTCAATTTATTCCGCAAGTTCTTTAGTTTTAGGTGCCGCAACTATGTGGTAGATATTACTCCAAGGTGGAATGACGCGTTGGTGTAGTCGTTCTGGCAGAGATTCCGGGGCTTCGAAGAGACTGTGGCCGATTGGAAGAGCGGTTTCTTCATCGTGAAGTTGCCTTTCCGCCCTTGGCCTAGGGGCTTCAATCAGTGTCTTGATGATTCCATTTGGACAAACCCGTCAACTGTGTCCAAGGAAGAACTTCGACAAACGAACATGCTTCTGGAGATGAACTCGTCTTTTCGCATTCGAGAGTTTGCCTTGTACAAGCTTATAGAGAAGTGCACTATAAGTAAGTTTCTTTTCCCCCGTTATCGCTTCGGCTAATTCACTGTTCTGATATGTCTTGCTGGTAGATGACACTGGAAATCAACCGTCGAGCGATAAGGACGTTCCTCTGAATGTGAGACCGCTTCAGTCACTGCCGCCGTCTCCTCCGCCTGAGAGTTCCAGTCATCCTGCCGCTCCACCCAAAAGAAAAAGATTCAAGACTGTTGCCAGGCGCGGTATCTACGAGCGGACCTCTCACTTTCTCAAGAACTGGCTACCTATTCGGAACAAAGGAGTGACTCTGAATCGTCCTAAGACTGAAGTAACTGACAACGGCAGCGAGGACATGTATGCCGACTCTGGACTTCGCCATGCTTCCGCGGCTCAGTGAAAGAAGCTAAGAATGGGAAATAGCAACCCCATCGTTGAGGTTTCTTCGAGGAATGCTAACGAGACCCCTGCCACTGGGGCTGATCTTCATGGTGGTGCAAGTACTTCCAAAATGGCGACAGTGGTTGGAGCGTCAACCAATGTTCCTCCCGAAGCTTCCAAGATTCTGCCAGAGGTCAACCTTCCTCCTCCAATTGCCGCTCCTGACTCTCCTATCTCTTCTTTCATTCCTGATGTCGCTGCCCTGAATCTTGAGTCTGCCGCTACTCCTGATCCTCTGCTAAATGGCCTTCCGTCATTATTCTGCACTTCTATCTCCGGTGGTTCCACGGGAAATTGCTCTCCTCCTTTTACCGCCAATCTGTCCTCTCAAGGTCCTCAAGGAGCTACCTCATATCACTTGGATTTGTCCACCTTTGGCACCAGTGGACTTCGTGCAGTAGGAATATCGGACCCGCTATCGCGAAGCGAGCCGGTGGGCTCTATTGTAGGTGCGATATTCGGCTCTCTTAAAGATAAGGAGGAGATGTCAAAGCTTCCCCTGGAGGTTCATCATGAACGCGCTTTGAATGGCGTGCTAGCTAGCTTTCGCATGCTGAATTACTACCTCGATATCCATGGTGACAAAGTTCAAGGTTCCCCCACTAAGGTGGCGGAGTTAACGCAACTCCATAGCGACACCCAAGCAGAGCTTAATGACTGCCGTGCTGAATTGGCCAGAGAGAAGTCGATAGGTAAGGCCAAGATAGAGCTCTTAGAGGCAGAACTGGTGGCTGCCGACAGAAGAAACTCTCTCCTTCGTGAAGAGATATCGGCTCGCGACGTGAAGCTAGCAAAGGTGCCTAGTGAGATATCGCAGTGGAAAGATAAAGTGATACAAGCCTTTGCCGCTGGATTCCCAGATTATTACCGTAGCGAGGCTTTCGATCCTACCAAGATAGCTGACTATGCCTTCGAGAGATTGAAGGATATAGATGTCGGGGGCAACAAAGGAGTTCTTCCGTGACTGGCGTAAGGCGACGCCTTGAAAGTGCTTTATTTTTCTTCAAACATTGGTTTCATTTGTCTTGTAATAATTGATAACGCTTGCATAATAACGATTGTCATTCCGCTTTTGGATAACGATTAATTTGCTTCTTGGCGTTATCTCGTTGATTACGTCGTCATGCTTGACCTTTTTCTGATAAAGTAATTATGCTTTTCGGAGCATTTAATGCTCAGGATCCCTTCATTAATATGAGCGAGGGATCAAGATGCTTCAGAGACACGTGCCTGCTCATCAGGACGCTAGGGCTAGCGTGATTTGATCGAACCAAAATGTCTTCTCGCTTTTCTAAGGTTGTACTCATTGCCCACGCCTGTCACGCGCGTGGCGACTGTTCCAGTAGTCATTTCTCTTAGCCCCTTAGGGTTATAAAACCCAACACTTTATTTCTTTTTTCCAATTTCGATAATCTATTTTCTCTGAATCTTCTCGAATCGTCTTGTGTTTCTGGTTTTCATCTCTTGAGTACTTCGATTTTCTTCTAAAAAAAAGGTACTTCTTTATTCCCTTTGCTGTCTTCTTCATCTTTTTATTTTTCCACCATGGGCAAGAGAAAAACTCGTGCTTCTGGTTCCAAATCGATTGATGAAGAAAAATTAGAAACCATAGCCAATAGTATTACTTCTTCTACCATTCTTCATAAACATTTATCCGATCACGGTGCTAAAATCCCCGAGGGCTTTGAAGTTTCTATCGCCCTTGAGTCTTTACGCCTAAACAGCGTTCTGACTGGCAAACGCAGAATCTTGTATGCCCAGATGTTCCGTTATGGTTTCCGGTTTCCGGTGGACCCTTTTATCCAAGAGTTGCTCACTTCTCTGGATCTAAGCCCTATTCAATTGGCTCCAAATACCTACTGCGGCGTTTATGCCTTTCTAGAACTCTGCAAGTACAAGGGAATTACATCTCCTTCCCTTGCATTACTCAAATCTTTATTTCGGATGTATAACCGTCGGGGTGTGATAGCGATATCACCCCGTTTTGATGACGATTCGCTCAAGAACTTCACCTGGAAACTCCTTCATTTAGAGTCTTACATCGATAAATGGAAAGAGTAGTTTTTTATTATCGAGACACCCGAGGTTCCGGATCCGTGGTGGTGGTCTGGCTTCAACCAGGGCGGCAAGGACAGTGCTTGGCGCCGGGAGGCTCTTACCGATACAGAACAAGGCTGGTTTGATAAGTTACTAGAACTAGAAATCAGCGTTCACACCCGCCTTCTGGCCTGCAGGACCGATATCCGAGCCTGCATTAGACGTGAGTATCGCGTCATTTTTTAGTTTTCAGCATTAGTACTAACGCTAACGTTGTCTTGCGCTTTTACAGCGACTGATCCAAAGTACATTCCCGAGAGTGTTAGGAGGCGCTTGAGGAGGCTACGAC
The DNA here is from genome assembly GCA_963691705.1 of Viola odorata. Classification (NCBI taxonomy): domain Eukaryota; kingdom Viridiplantae; phylum Streptophyta; class Magnoliopsida; order Malpighiales; family Violaceae; genus Viola; species Viola odorata. The sequence goes on from OY829542.1 coordinate 33,841,971, forward strand.
AAAGAGTGGTGCTTGAGCCAACGGTCGTGGCCGCTGATATCGCTACTACTTCAGTTGTTCCACCCGTTACCGTTTCAATTCCTCCCCACACGTCTTCTGCTTCGGCGGTATTCCTGTCATATCAATTGCTGCCCTTCCTGTACAGCCAGTCACTCGCAAGGCTTCCGCAAAAGGAAAGAAGAAAAGGAGAACAAGAAGCGTTGCCACCCTCCAGCCACCAATTCTGCCTTCTTCAGACGCGGCAACCTCTTCAGAAGCTCCTATCACTGAAACGGTAACTGCAAATGCTCCCCAATGCCTCTCGCGTTGTTTTTCAATGTCTTTCTGTATTTTCTTTTGTTTTTGATTTCTAGTGATTATTTTTCTTTACAGGATACTTCTAGTGCCTCTACTCCTTTATTATCGCGGGGCAATATGAACTTGAGGCATATCCTGACTCAACTAAGGAAGAGGCAGAGGCCTAATGGAGTAGGCACGAGCCTGTCCTCGAGTCAAGCTGATGTCGGGAAGGGGCCTCAAATCGTCCTTGACTCTTCAGCACCTCCCCCGGGCCAGACCGCTAGCATTTTTTAGAACATGACCATGCCTAGGCCTTTTGAGACTTCTCCGCCTTCGTTTGGTTCGGAAGTTCCTCGCTATTCCTCTAACGTGGTCTACAATGACAAGTTGTCGGGTTTTTCCTCCTATCAGCCTCATGAAACATTCGGGCCCCCGGGAGGTTCCGCTTCCAACCAGCCTCCCTCTCCTGCCGCCGTAGTCTTTGTTCCTTCCGATGCTTCCGCGCTTAAGCGCTTAAGCGCTTTGGTGATGGGACGATAGTGTCCAATCTTCTGGCCGACGTAAGCTCATATAATACCGCTGGGCCTATCACTCATCAAGTGGATATGACTACGCTGCGTAGTTCAGGAATCACGGCCATGGGGGGTGATAACTCGGCTGTCACTGCTTCGTTCTTGGCTACCCACATGCTAACGTCTCCTGAAGAATGAAGCACTTTTGCTGCTGAGGGAGATGGAGAGCAAGCTGACTTGCTGCGCTCTAACCTTTTCACTGGTTTCCTTTGGTTTCATCACTATACCGAGCGCATGTCGCAAAAGGCGGCTGACCTTGCCGCTTCCGCAGCCAAGCTTTCACAGGAGCAAGAGGAGAAACAAAGGATGCTGGAAGAGCGAGACAGATGCATAAGGGCCCTAGAGGCAACCAAAGAGGAAGCTAGAGAGGCGAAGGAACAGTTGGCCACTTCTAACGCCGCTCTGTCGGCTGAGCGGTCAAAGAGTATCGCCCTCGAAGGAGAGAAAATAGCCCTGGCAGAAGAGAGAGCAGCCTTGGTGGGAGAGAAAATGACACTTGATGAGGAGACAGCCATCAAGTGTTGGTGGTATGTTGGAAAGACGGCTTCCATCATGGCTGACTGCTTTGTGGAGATTCAAGGGGAAGAATTTTACAAAGGTGACGCTGTTTCTAACGCCTTTTTGAGGAATTCTTCTGATCTTAATGACGAGGGCTTTCGCTTGGCCAGATTGGAAGGTTACCCAGAGCAGGGGATTTCAGAGGACTAGTTGTAGCTAGGGTATCATCGCCCCTTCTTTTTTGTGAGGATTGAGTGTTAACCTTTTCTTGTCCATCTTTTGTATATTTTTGCGACCCTTCATGGGCGTGTGAACAATGGCATATCTGCGGTACCAGTTCTCTTTGTTGTCGATTTTCTTTTCTGTACTTCTTTTTCTTTTTCTTTTTTCATAGCACGGTCATCGTGCCATTACCATCTCGATTGTGGTGACGGGCTTTGCCAGGTTCAACTTAACCGCTGCTCGACCCCATCAAGGATGACACTCCTCCAGAAAGAAGTATCTTTCCCACGATGAAAGAGATGACGAATATGGTCCTTAGGTCCTATTTCTCGAATCATATAAAAATCAGCGCGATTGGACTCGCGTCAGTTTTGTCGACAGGTTACGCGATCTTACTATCGCCTCGAGCGTCATCATCTCTGTCAGCCAGAGATATCCTGCACACTCTCGATTAATATTTGTTAGTAAGAGATATGCGATAACAGACATGAGTTTCCCGTAGGAGCCAATCTGCCGCCATTCTAGGGTACAAGTGCCGCTCGTTATCGCTTTCTCAACCAGCTCACTTCGCCAGGGATTCTACATCTGGTTACTCGCTGGGATTTCGTGATTCTTCGAGTTTCTACGTTACCACGATTGGCCGGAAAGTGCCTCTTCTTAGTGAGCCGTCTAATCTGGACAGGCCATCACAAGGTTAGGATTTTCACTTTCGGCGTTGTCCTCACATCCTGGAATCGTGCCCTCAGTTAGTGAGTCGTCTATATCAGCCCGGTCACAAGGATAGGATTTTCACTTCCAAGATGGAGTTACTATCTCCCTGAGGTATGCCTTTCCTTAACGAGCCGTCTCCACGAGAATGGTTGACATAAGGATCGGACTTTTACCTCCAGGGATACCGGGGCGTACCTCATCTTAGTGGGCAACCTATATTAGCGCGGTTTACCAAAAGGAAAGGACTTTTCACCCCCGGGGGCGTCGGGACGTGCCTCGTCTTATGGCCCCCACATGGCAACCACAAGGATAGGACTTTTCACTCCCAACGCTAAATATTAGGTATGCCAGGGCGTGCCCTCACTTAGTGAGTCGTCTGATCAGGACCGACCATCACAAGGATAGGACTTTTCACTCCTGGCAGCCTCTTTTCATTTTTCTTTCATCGTCTGCACACACACACGTAGCCGCAAAACACAAGAAAGCTTATTACTCGAGCGTTAGCATGGGTTAGGGCTAGCGTTAGTAAAAGGTGCAGAGATAAATCAAAGTCTAGCATGATATAATTTCAAACGAGCGATATTCCAGGAGTTAGGTAAGGGGGTAACGCGGTACGACCCTTCCCAATTCGGGCTGAGCTTCCCCCGGCATTGACCAGTTGCTCTCTGATCCCTGAGTACCAGGTCACCTTCTTTCAGTAGCCGCTCTCTGACTCGCCTATTGTGATAACGCGCCATCTTTTGCTTATAGTGCATCATTTTCAGAAGAGCTTCCTCCTGTAATTCGGGCAGCGCGTCAAGATTTGCACGCAACCTTTCCTCATTCAGCTCTTCTCTGAAGTAGGCCACTCGTAGGCTCATGGTACCAATCTCCACAGGCGTGACGACCTCAGTACCGAAAGCCAGTGTGAAGGGTGTCTCTCCCGTGCTGGTTTTAGTGGTCATGCGGTACGCCCACATCACATACGGCAGTTCATCTGCCCATTTCTTTTTGGATCCCTCTAGGTTCTTCTTAACACCATTAAGGATGGCTCGGTTTGTCACATCAGCTTGACCATTGGTCTGCGGATGAGCCATGGAAGAGAATCTTTGCTCGATTCCGAACTCGACACATTGGTCTCTAAAGAACTGGCTGGTGAATTATGTTCTATTATCGCTGACTAGCACACGTGGCACGCCGAATCACATGATGACTTGGTGTTTGAAGAAACGCCATATTTTTTCTGTCGTGATGTTGGCAACCGCCTCAGCTTCCGCCCATTTGGTAAAGTAATCTACCGCCACGACCACAAATTTTAACTAAGACCTCGCCTTTGGAAACGGTCCAAGGATATCAATTTCCTATTTCGCGAAAGGACAAGGAGCGATAATGTCATAAATTTGTGCGCAGGTTGCCGGGGAATCTTGGAGAATTCCTGACACTTTTGGCAAGTTCGCACGTAATCATGGCAGTCTTTCCGGATAGTAGGCCTGTAGAATCCTGATTGAAAGACCTGCGCGGCCAAGGTGCCGCCAAATGCATGCATGCCGCAAATTCCTTCGTGGATTTCTCGGAGGGTATGAAGGCCCTCCCGCTCGGTTATGCACCTGGCCGCTGGGTGAGAAAAACATCTCCGCATTAATTCCCTATCAAAGTACGTACACCTTGCCGCTTGCTTTAATACCTTCTTCTTCTCAGCGTTATCTGCTGGTAGCTCATCATGTTTCAAGTATTTTATGATGGGAATTCTCCAGTCATTTTCACTTTCTTCCACGCAGAGCGTCGCCTGTTCTTCCATGAAGGAAGGTACGGGTATCTCTCGGTAGTACACCCCTTTAGGTATGGACGCTTCCGGGTTGGCCGCGAGTTTGGCAAGGTTATCCGCTTCAGCGTTATCCTCTCGAGGAATGTGCTCAAAGCTGACTTGTATGCCATTTTTCTTTATTTCTATCAGCTCATGTTTTACCTTGGCAAGATATTGCACCATGATGGGCTCCCTAGCTTGAGAGTGTCCCAAAACCTGGTCTATTATCAACTTGGAGTCTCCATAGACCTTCAGCCATAGATCTCCCAGCCTCCCCGAATCATGTACGCCTTTTATGGAGACGTTTTTCCCTATCCTGAGCCCAGCTAATAGCGCTTCATATTCTGCGGCGTTGTTAGATAGCGACTGCAGGATTCGGATGGCATATCGCACGTGGATGCCGTGACGCCCACTCATGAAGATTTTGGCCCCGGCAAGCTCTTGATTCTTGGCGCCGTCCACGTGGATGACCCACAGGTCGGCATAGGTTTTAGGGAAGGGGAGGTCCAACTCCTCTTTTACCTTTTCAGTCAACTCCGTCATTGGATCTGGCGTAAAGGTGCATTCCGCGATAAAGTCCGCCAGAATTTGAGCCTTCACAGACGGTCAGGATTTGTAGTGCAAACCATATTGTTCAAGCTCAATAGCCCAAATCAGAATTCTCCCCGAGGATTCGGGCTTCCAAAATATCCTTTTTAAAGGTTGGTACGTTAGCACGATGACGGTATGAGCTTAAAAATATCGACTCATTTTCCTCGTGACTTGTATCAACACGAACGCTATTTTTTCAATATGGGCATACCTAAGCTCGGCATCTTTCAAGATGTGACTTACGAAGTATACGGGGCGATGTGTATGATTGTCATCTCGCACAAGGACCGCACTGACCACTTCGTTAGCGACCCCAAGGTATAAATACAGAATATCGCCAGGCTCTGGTCTGGTCAGCACCAAATCGGACGATAAATAGGCCTTCAGGCCTGTAAACGCATCTTCATATTCAGTTGTCCATCCAAAGACGGCTTTCTTACGTATAATTTTGAAAAAAGGGAGACATTTCTCGCCTTGCTTAGATATAAACTGTCCTAGAGCGATAACGCGCCCCGTTAACTTCTGTATTTCCTTCACAGTTCGAGGAGATACCATGTCTTGGATGGCTTTGATCTTTGACGGGTTGGGTTGAATACTCTTTTGACTGACCACGTAACCCAAAAATTTTCCCGTTTGAAAGGCAAACATGCACTTTCGAGGGTTCAGTTTCAATTGTTATCGCTTCATTACTTCGAAGACTTCCGCTAGATCAGACAGGTGGTCTTTGAAACTCCGGCTTTTGACCAGTATGTCATCGACACACGCCTCTACATTTTGCCCGATCTGCTTTTCAAAGACTTGGTTCGCCATTCGCTGGAAGCTGGCTCTAGTATTTTTCAGCCCAAAAGGCATCGCCGTGTAACAATAGGTGGCCTTCGGAGTGATGAAAGCAGTTTTCTCTTCATCCTCATGAGCCATAGGGATTTGATGGTACCCCGAGTTGGCATCTAGCGAGCTCAAATATGCATACCCGGCAGCCTGATCAACTAGCTGATCAATCCGAGGAAGTGGGTAACAATCTTTGGGGCAAGCGTCATTGAAGTCTGTGAAGTCGATGCACATACGCCACTCTCCGCTGGGCTTAGGAACCAGGACAGGGTTAGCCAACCAGGTGGGGTATTGTACCTCTCGAATAAAGCCAGCGTCGAGAAGTTTTACCACTTCTTTATCGACAACAGTCGCTTTTTCGATAGAGAAAGCACGTCATTTCTGCTGAACCGGTTTTGCGTCCGGGTTGATGTTAAGTCGATGCTCCGCTACCTCCCGCAAGATACCAGGCATGTCAGATGGTTTCCATGCAAACTCCCCTTTGCACTTATTCACTAACTGGGTTAACTGAAAGTTTTCCTCCGCGGTGAGGTTATTGCTAACCAGGAATTGGGCCCTATCTATCCCGTTAACGGGAACATGAGTCATCTTATCCACGGGCTGAGTGCACTTCTCATCGTTTTGCTCATATGGATCCACTGTCACGTACACGTACCTATCACAACTCTTCTGAGTCATGAGCAGGTAGCATTCAGCCGCTAACTTCTGATTACCCCGGATTGAGACCACACCGTCCCAGGAAGGATATTTCAATCTCAGATGCTTTTGCGATATCGCTGCTCCGAAACAGTTGAGGAATGGCCGCCCCAATATGGCGTTATAAGGTAGATTTAGATCCACCACCAAGAATAGCAACTCCTTCGACCACTTGGAGGTATCCTCCTTAAAATATACCGGCAAGGTGGTCACTCCGGTCACTGGGATGGGGACTCCGTCTACCCCGATAATGGGTTTTTTACAGGGTGAAAGCTCATTATCAGGACGCTTCATGAGGTTATAAGCTTCTAGCGAGAACAAGTTCACGGCACTTCCGTTGTCAACCAGAGTCCTTCTAACTCCATGACTGGCGATAATGGGCGTAACTACTAACGCATCATTGTGTGGATACACCACGCCCTTCTCGTCCTTTTCAGAAAAGGATAATATCATACGATCCAAGGCGCTTATCGCCTCACTTTTAATTGACATGCCCGCTCGCTTCTGCTTATCCCCTGGCATGGGTGCCAGCTGTGCGGACTCATCCAGATAAGGTGTGCCTCCAGTAATGATGTTAATGATGGGGACGTCTTCGTCATCGATTGTGAGCGTTTCCCTATCTCTCCTTGTGAGACCTGCGTCGCTGCCTAGGACGCGGGAAGTTGTTAGCCTGTCATCGGCTATCCTGCTGGTCGGGTTACCCTTAGCCTCTTCTCGCATTTTGACGGCGAATTCTCCCAGATAACCTTCTTCGACCAAGCGCTCTATCGCCAATTTGAGTTCTCTACATACCTCCGTAGAGTGTCCCTTAGCTTTGTGAAATTTATACAATAAGCATTTTCTCTTCTTCCTAATGTTACCCCCGGCCTCACAGGGGCTGGATAACGGATTGGCAGGTTCCGTTGTTCAACTATCGCTAATATTTCTGCCCTGGGTAAGATGAGGGAAGGAATAAACCCGTCCCTTAGGGGGATCTCCCTGTCGCTGCGCTGAAGAGTCACCAGACTTTCCCTTTGAGGAGTTGCCTCTTCTCTTATTAGAGGTCCTAGGAATGTGATCCTTTTGCTGAGCGTAATCATCGATGAACTGATCTTCAGAAGTAGTAGGAACGGGAGCATTATGGACTGAAGGCATGGCTGGCGACAGGCTTCGAATCATGTCCCTGTTCTCTTCTTCCTCCATCCTCGCATAATTGTGGGCTTTCAGCCTTAACGCATCTAAGATTGCGGGAGGGTCCACCATTAAAGCATCTCTGAGTTTTCCATAGCAACAGTTTCGCTTTAAAGCTTCAATAGCGAAATCAACTATTACACCTGGTGTTAGCGACATCTCGGTGTCGAAGTATGGAGGAAATTTCTCAAGGATTCCTGAGGTTTTCTATGTAGGTCGGACAAGGCAGCAACAGACTTCCTGATAGGGACTGCAGTACTGAATCGACTCCTGAATTTAGATTCTAGCTGTGAAAAGCTATCAATAGACCCACCCGGAAGACCTTCGAACCATAAGCGTGCGACCCCAGACAGGGTCATTACAAATATCTGACACAAAGCAGCGTCATTGTGGGTCTGAAATTGTACAAAGTCCTTCACCTTGTTCAGGTGAGAAATGGGATCTCTAGTGCCGTCATAGGATTCCGAGGGGAGCTTCACATGTCGGCTAACTCTGTGACGCCTTATGCGTAGGCTAAAGGGGTGGCCAGAAGTATTATCAAGAATCTCATGTGCATACCAAGGTGGGGATACCTCCAAATGACGCCTACGATCTCGCGGATTTCTATCATGATGTCGCCTTGGGGACGAGCTGCAACTCCTCGACGAGCGAGTTCGATGCCTCCTACTGCTGGATCTTTCACTCCCTCCAGGAGATAGGTCTATATCGTTTTCAACTCTCCTACTGTCCCAACGACCTCTGTCCTCGCCACACCATTGCCGCTCCTCCTGGGAAATAGGAAGTAAAGGCGCCTGTGGCACGTACAACTCTACTGTCCTATGAGCAAATTGTACAAGACTGACTGGCGCGTTCAACGCAGGCAACGTCAAAGAGGCATTTGCGTGCGACAGGGACGACAATGGTTGTTCGGTGATGATGAATGGAGTAAAAACAAACTGAGATGGGACGCCCGATCCAGAAGCAGTAGGCGTGAATCTGGTAGCCAATTCTGTCAAGTGATCCAATTGGGCACGAAGGGCTAAAATCGAGCTCGCGAAAGGGTTATTCGCGCTGTTTATCACGGATCCCCTTGACTGGGGAGTAAAATGACTAGGCCCCGCTATCTAGGATAAAGGAGTATACGGTTGAGACACAAATGTTCCCAGTGTTTGTTCTAAGGAGAGATCCGACATTCCTGGGGGAATTTCTTATGCCGCGGTTGGAACATCAGCGGTGGCGAAAGGGAAAAGTCGCTTGCGGGTATCAAATGGAAGGGTAGAGGACTGAGACAACGGCGGATGTGGATCAGAAGCCATAATCTTCCACTTTTTGGAAGAACAGAGCTTAGCTATTAAGGACGCTCACTTAATTAGAACCAAAGCTCTCAACGAGAGCACCAATTTGATAAGATTTGGACTTCTGAGGGAAGCGGGGTCGAGATTATGGCCGTCTGAGGTCACTGTTGCGACAGTCCGTCGTACATGCAAAGCGCCGGAGGGGGAGCTCCGGCGTAGACACTCCGATGCTTAAGTTAGTATGGCTATAAAATTTGGCAGAGATTTAGGTAGTAATTTTAGTCTTACCTTTGATCCAGAAATGAAGGGTATTTATAGGCAAAAGAAAGGATGTTACCATAGGGGTGGGCATTATCGAAGGAAGATAACACCCCCGGATGACGTCATCATGCGCTAGTGAGATGTTATCAGGGTATCCTGACGAGATATCGCCAGTGAGATAGGATATCGTTGACGGGATATCGCCAGTGAGACGTTATCGGGGTATCCTGGGATAGGATGACGCCGTGTGACCCCCCCTCCCCCCTGGCTGATATCGACCATCCCAGGATTCCTCAACCTAACGTGGGCGGTAGCCGGGTCCTGTCGCCAGTCAAGGTCTATAGGGATCCGGCTTTGACTTCGGGTGAGAAGACGAATGTACCCTTGGTGTTTCATCAATTGTTATCAGTGTCTGAGCCAATTGAGGCCAGAACGGACCAGACGCGTGTGATCGACCTTGTTTCAAGAACTTTAAAATGTTAGCGAGTTTGTGTCAAATTTTGAGCCCAACCGCACGAGCCGTTTGAGAGAAAGCTCGATGCTATATTTTTGCGAACAGAGTTGTACTCCTACTCAGACTCTTAGACGCGTCAGGCGGCACTTCGTGAGTTATTTTGGACCTAGAATAGGAACCTTGTTCCCTATATTTTCATATGTTGGCTTTCGTTTGGAATAAGTTTCAGCCCAATCAGACTAGCGGATCAAAAGTTAGCCCTAGTTGATATTTTTATGCGCAGTGTGAACGCAGACAGCGACCGACTTGGAGATTGAGGCCCATTTTGGAGCCCATATGGACGAAAGTTATTCTAAAGCTTCTGGAATGTTTATTGTAATTATTTGTAATTAATAATTAGAGTAATTAGCTAGTTAGAACTCCTATAGCGAGTAGGAGTAGTATTTCTAGTCTTAGTTTAATTAGAACTTAAAGTTTGATTGTAACTTGTACTTGGCAATTTGCCTATAAATAGAGCCGATTGTGGTTATTAATAAAACAGGCTGATTTTGATCAAATTGATTGTTATGACGTGTGTCTTGTGAAAGAGCTTTGCTCTATAAACCGTTCGTGGACTCGAACAAAAATCCTAAGATCGTGGACTTGATTCTTACCCAAGGTGGCGGTGTCAGGTGGACTCTTGGAGTACCTTATCCTTGCGAACCTCACTTGTTGATCAGTGGAGTTAGGTGGATTCCTAGCGTGATACGATCCTAGGTGCATAAGATGCGTAGCACATGTTTGTGATCTAGTTCGAGACTTGGATTTTGATTTGCGGAAGATAGACTCAACAAGATTGTTCGACCCAGTTAATAACCCGTGTTAACCAACCCTAACGAATCTAAGTGAGGTTCTTAATTCGAGTCTCTAACCCTGAACTCAACTTGTGAGAACCAACCTAGAGTAAACGAACTAATGGAATGAACTTTCAGGTTTTACTTGCTAACCTAATCGAGTGTTCGGACTCAAAGAGGGACAAGGTTCATGCATGAACAATTAAGAGAAATAACTCTGTGCTTGATTATCAAATTCGTCTGAAAAAATATAATGAGTTTTTGCGCTCCTTATATAGGCATGCGCTAAACCTACTAGGAATAAAATTACAAATTCTATCCTACTTCTACTCAAAATTCTACTTAATGACGAGGGCTTTCGCTTGGCCAGATCGGAAGGTTACCCAGAGCGGGGGATTTCAGAGGACTAGATGTAGCTAGGGTATCATCGCCCCTTCTTTTTTGTGAGGATTGAGTGTTAACCTTTTCTTGTCCATCTTTTGCATATTTTTGCGACCCTTCATGGGCGTTTGAACAATGGCATATCTGCGGTACCAGTTCTCTTTGTTGTCGATTTTCTTTTCTGTACTTCTTTTTCTTTTTCTTTTTTCATAGCACGGTCATCGTGTCATTACCATCTCGATTGTGGTGACGGGCTTTGCCAGGTTCAACTTAACCGCTGCTCGACCCCATCAAGGATGACACTCCTCCAGAAAGAAGTATCTTTCCCACGATGAAAGAGATGACGAATAGGGTCCTTAGGTCCTATTTCTTGAATCATATAAAAATCAGCGCGATTGGACTCGCGTCAGTTTTGTCGACAGGTTACACGATCTTACTATCGCCTCAAGCGTCATCATCTCCGTCAGCCAGAGATATCCTGCACACTCTCGATTAATATAATAAAATTACAAATACTATCCTACTTCTACTCAAAATTCTACTTAAATAATTAATTAAACTAATTAAATAAAATCTCTAGAAGTCCTAAAACAATTAAAATAATGAAACGCACGACTGGAATGAAAGTTGAGCCGATGGTCCAAGTCGGATGGCCTAGGCGCACTCCTTGCGCATGGAAAAGTCGACTCGGGCCATCTCCGAAGTGCCTCGTGCGTTTGAGCCAAAATTCAACCAGCAAATCCCTGACATCCCAATCAGTCTTGTATTTCATTCAAGGCTCATGGAATTTTGCTCATGTCCAAGATGGCTCGGGCGTCAAAATTATAGGCTTTATCGAATGCGCACGGTGCGCATAGCGCGACGATCAGCAGCGTCACAAGCCGTGGGGCTTTCTCGCATAGCACAACCTCCTCGATGTGAATGAGCTGTGATAACCTCACTTGGATCTCCTTGCCTCTCGTGCGCGTCATGGGTCCATCGGGGGACAATGGTACAGCTGGCGCAGTGTGCGCATACGATGTGGTAGGGTTGGTGCGAGGATTCACATAATTTCCTCCCCCTTCGAAAGGATTCATCCTCCAATCATCACCTATATCAAACAAAGTCAAGTCAGTTACGTTAAACGTAGCACTAACCGAACCATACTTACTAGGCAGGTCAAGCTTGTAGGCGTTATTGTTGATCTTCTCAACAATTTGAAACGGGCCGTCGCCTCTTACGGATATCTTTCCTCGTCGTTGGGCTAGAAACCATTCTTGGCGTAAGTTCAGCCAAACCCAATCACCTACTTTGAAGGATACCATAGTCCTTCCATGATTCCTCTTATGCTCCACCTTCGCATTCATCCGCTAAATGTTGCGTTTGGCTTGCTCATGAATTTTCCTCACAAAATCTGCCTTCTTTACTCCATCTAAACTAGTAATATCACTTAAAGGCAAAGGGGTTAAATCCAATGGAGTCTTAGGATTAAAGCCATACACAATCTCAAAAGGTGAATAATGAGTACTCAAATGAATAGAACGGTTATAAGAAAACTTAATAAAAGGCAAATGATCAACCCAAGTAGAAACATGCTTATTAACCAAAGTGCGCAATAAGGATCCTAAAGTTCTATTAACCACCTCGGTTTGTCCATCGATTTGTGGATGACAATATGTCGAATAAAGCAACTTCGTACTGAATTTATTCCACAAAACCCTCCAAAAATGGCTAAGGAACTTACCATCACGATTGCTAACAATAGTTGAAGGTACCTCATGTAGATGCACCACTTCCTTGAAAACTAAGTTAGCAATATAGGTCGCCTAGGAATAAAATGTGACATCTTTGAAAATCAATCGACCACCACAAAAATACTATCCTTCCCTCGCCTAGACTTAGGCAGCCCTATAACAAAATCCATGGATAAATCGGTCCAAGGGTGGGAAGGTACGGGTAAAGGTATGTACTTGCCATGGTTAGAAACCCTAGATTTAGCCCACACTGAAGTAGGCAATGGGCCGCTTCTCTTGCATAAGGACAACACCAATCCCAATCCCACTCGCGTCACACTCAACTTCAAACGCCTTGTCGAAGTCCGGTAGTGATACGATCCTAGGAACCTCGCAAACCCTAGTGAGGTTAATTGATGAGTCGCGAGCGGCCAAGGGGTTAGAGCATGCGAGAGAACATGCCAAGAGAGCTATGGAGAGCCTAGTGAGGTTAGCAAGAGCTCATAGGGTAGAGTTGAAGGTCAACGCATGATGGAGACGCGCGCTAGGATGGCAATGCGCAAAGCGCATACGCATGGAGATGCAATAGAGTCAGACTGAGCCAAGAGGATGAAGATCAATTTTTATTTGACTTCTGGATATAATACAAGACCCTTCTATGTGTTAGGAAGGACGAGGCCAAATTTTAGGTCAATCGGACGTGGGGATCAAAAGTTGGCCTGAGTTAACTTTCAGTCAAGTGTTAGGCGCGAGCATAAGGACATAGGCGGACTAACTTCGAGCCAAAATGCAAACCACTCAAGGGTTTGGACTAATTCTAATTGAAATATATTTCTAAGTCTGAAGAGCAGTTCGGGTTCAAGTTTGGGCTGGAACGCACGAGCAGAATGGCAGATGGCCTATGAAGAGTTTACGTCAGACAAGGAGACTAGGAGTCAAGGTGCGACTTGACTAAGTAAGCGATTTCAAGCTTAGTCAAGATTCGATTAAGGAGAAGAGTCTCGTGGGAGTTAGATAGAGTAAATAATTTTATTTATTTTATTTAATTAATGGAGTTAGAGTTTAGTTAGAGTTAGGAATTCTAGTCTTAGTCAAATTAGAACTTGTAAGTTAACTAGTATTGTAACTCTTGTACATTGGCGCCTATTTAAAGGCAGCGTTTGTTATTAATTAATCAGATCAGAGTTTCCATAAATTCCATATACCAATTAATCTGTTTCTCCCTTCTAACTTCTTATTCTCTTGACCTCGCGGAGCAAGCCGCTTATCTTGTGTAACTTAATCGTGGCATTACAGGGCTAGCGTGGAAAGTGCGGTTTGGGCGTGACTCGTATGGAATTTTTAGATTCAAATGTGGAAGGTGTGTGAGAAGTGTATTGCTAAACTCGCGTGGCATTTATGGAGATAAGCGTGGGAGGTGCGGGAGTTGGTGAGCGTTACCTAGAGTGGTACTTACGGAGATACGTGTGGAAGGGGCACAAGGGATCATGTTGGCATTCACGAGGCTGAGCATTGTTGCTAGCATTCATGGGGCTGAATGTTAGTGTGGCTTTCGTTCACGAGGCTGAGCGTTAGTGTGCGGGCGTGCTACGGGGCTAATCGTTTGTGGAGATTGTGGCTTTGCTCAAATGGAGTTTTGCAAGTCATTAACCTCAACTTATCCAAGACTCAAGAGAGCAATCCAAAGGTGGATTCCTTCAACAACAAGTGTAATGTGGGATCTTACGATATATTCCGCATTCCGATCCTATAGAAGAACTAGATCGTAATGGTTGGTCGTGGGTGTCTATCATTGGCATCCGAGGATCTTATCAGGTAGGGCTAAGATGGGCGCCGAACACAAGCGATCCTTAAACGTTCGGAATGCTTCCTCTTGTGGCTGCTCCCACTTGAAAGAATTTTTTTTCTTAGTTAGTTCATTCAATGGTGCCGCAATAGCACTGAAATTCTCAACGAAGCGCCTATAAAAGCTCGCAAGGCCATGGAATGAGCGCATGTCGCTAACGCTCTTTGAAGTCAGGCACTCTTTGATTGCCTTGATCTTCTCATCATCAACCTTCACACCTTCTACACTGACAATAAAACCAAGAAAACCAACTTGCTCTAAAGCAAAAGAACACTTAGTTAGCTTAGCATACAATTGTTGCTCGCGCAATGTAAGAAAAAATTCCCTAAGGTGAGAAACATGCTCATCAATTGATTTGCTATAAATAAATATATCATCAAAATAAACCACAACAAATCTACCAATAAAATGCCTAAGAACATGATTCATTAACCTTATAAAAGTACTAGGTGCGTTAGTCAATCCAAACGGCATTACCATCCACTCGTATAAGCCATACTTAGACTTAAAAGTCATTTTCCATTCATCACCCTCTTTCATGCAAATTTGGTGATAGCCACTCATTAAATCAATCTTAGAAAATATTTTAGTACCACTCAATTCATCAAGCATACATCTAAATGAGGAATAGGGTGTCGATACTTTACAGTGATTTTATTCACCGCTCGACAGTCGACACACATGCGCAAAGTTTCATCCTTCTTCGGAACTAAGATACGGGAATGACACATGGAGATAAGCTCCCTCTCACATAGCCACGGCTAAGTAATTCATCCACTTTCATTTGTAGCTCCTTCATTTCCTCAGGGTTACTCCTATAGGCTGGACGGTTAGGAATTATAGAGTCGGGCACAAAGTAAATTTGATGTTCGATCCCATGGATTGGAGGCAAACTCAGAGGCATCTCATTGGGCAAAACATCCTTAAATTCCTGCAAAAGATTAGCAATACGAACATGCAAATAACTTGAAGGGTTAGGGTTAGAAGAATTTAAGCAAAATGCTTTAAAGCGAAGAAGAATTAGGGGACGACTGGCGCCAAAACTAGATTTTTGTAAAATCAACGCTTGCCTCACTTCTCTCCCTTTGGAGAATATATTCAATTTCTTTTGCTCACCTTCTCCCACTCTAGCATGCTCACTCTTTTCATGCGTGTGTTTTCCTCTCGCATGCTCTCTCTTTTCATGCGGGATTTTTATTTCACAATCGCTCTTTCTATGCTTACTCTTTTCATAGGGGCTATTTTTCCTCTCTTTTCCTATGATCATTGTGTTCATAGGGGCTGTTTAGACACTCCTTTTCTTTTCCCTAAAGTTTTCTCATAATCTCAAATTCAGCATATGATTTTTCTAACCGTTGTTGGTCCTCAAAAACTTGACTTGGTGTTAAAGGAGCAAGTGTGAATTTCTGCCCATCTTTCACAAGCTTGTACCGATTGCTCCTTCCTTCGTGATTGGCTTCTCTATCAAACTGCCACGGCCGTTCAAGCAATATATGGCTTGAATGGATTAGAACGACATCACAAAGTATCTCATCATTGTACTTACCAATGGAGAACGCTACTAGAACTTGTCGTGTAACCTTCAATTTGCTCCCTTCGTTCATCCATTGTAGTGCGTATGATTTTGGATGTTTCACAGTTGGTAAGTCCAACTTATGCACTAATAAGGTACTCGCACAATTGGTGCAACTCCCATTATCAATGATTAATGCACAAACCTTTGATAGCATGTGTTTTATATATATTTTTCTCTTCAATTTCACTCTTTATTCTAGCATGATACTGCTGATTTGCCTATATTTCTTTACTTTTAGCAGATCTGGGCATTGAGAAGGAAATTCGCAGAAGTATACACTTTCAGCCAAATTTTGACGGAAGTTAAACATCTAGACCTCACTGCCAAATTCTGCGTCTACGCCTCACTGTAGATCGTCATGCCCTAGATGTCTGGCAGATTCTAGAATATTCCCTTTTCGACCAACGAATACACTCCTTGTGTGGGTTCTCCTCTCTCTTAGCTGTATTTTGTCTTTTTGTGGGATGGAGAGTATTTAAGCCTTAGTTTTAGGGTTTTTAGGGGAACTTTTGGCAACCACTCTTACACATTCCTTTTCTTTAGTTTTTCTTTGGGATTTGTTCCTCCCTTTTATTACTAGAGCTGCCACCAGCCACCAATTCTCCTTCAAACGGGAGCTTTTAGCTCCGGCCTATATTTATTAAGTTTTTATTTTCCTTTATTGCATCTTCTCTCTTTCATGTTATTTATTAGATCTGTTTTTATTTGTTTATTTACTAGCATGAGCGGCGAAGCTCATCCACTTAACAAGGGTATTTTTAGGGTTGCAAAGGGGTAGTCACGAGGCCAAATCGTGATTTTTATATTCTTATTGTTGTATTTGTTTGTTTGCTATTTTTATTATTAGATCTAGTTGGTTTTATTAGGAGCTTGATCACCTGCTAGTTTACCTACTTAGATCTCTGTCATTTCTCTGGTTATAACTAACGCGAAGCCTTAGAATAGAGTAGACACTAAACGGATTGTCATTAGCTTGGTCTGTTATGTCTAGGGCAAGTGAGCAATCAGGGCAGTGTCGCGAGTCTGACAAGCTGAGAGGTATTTCACCCTGGATGTGTCTTTCCTCCTCTTCATAGGAATTTTTAGTATTACCTCCCCGCCCCATGCTTGGGAGGATGGCGAAGTGTCAAGGCTACCTCATATGTGAAAACGGGGGGTAGCTTCTCTTATGAAGGAAAGCAAGGGGCCTAAACGTACCTGGCCCCCATAGCACGTCTACGACATAGGAATAGAATATTTGTGCGCCGATGACTGACTAGGCCTCGACGTAACCCAAGATAATCCCTTGCTAAGATCTCCCCTTATTGATTTTATCTCACTTAATCTTCTGTTTATTTTGTTTACGATTGTTATTTCTGTTAATTTAGTTATTTCTGCCCTTGTTAGTTGTCTTGCCCTCGATCTCTTTTGGTTAACCAGTTTAACCAACAAACCCCCCTTATGTTACTCTTTTGGTTGCATTTGTCTTGTCATACATCTAGGGCAAGTTGTCGTCTTTCATTCCCTGTGGATCGACCCTATTACCACTGTATACAAATTAATTTGTGTATCTAGGACTCAGGATTTAATATTATTTTTGACCCGTTTCGACGGCATGTCAACCTTCTTGGAAACCACACAACGGGTATGGAACAAATTCTCTCTTTGTTCCTCTTCCCATACTTCGGCCTTGGCTTGAGCGCTAAGGTTGCGCCTAACCACTAATGACAACATATGTTCCATTGGTTCACCCTCATCCGAATTCTCCTCTCCAACTCCCTCCTCCGCTCTCTCGGACTCCTCAACCTCTCGATCATCATCTGAATCTAGGTCACCGTTGTCCCGAATTAGCAAAACACACTTATTAGGGCATTCGACTTGCCTATGTCCTTGGCCGGCATATTTGAAGTGAATAATATCCTTTGTGGGGATTTTATTTGCCGAATTGGGTGCTAGATTATTGTTTTAAGGGCGAGTGGGGGTTTGGGCAGCCGTCACACCCTTGGTGTTGTAGCTATAGGGCAACACCTTAGGTGGCTCCTTTGCGCTCTTGATATCCCGTACCCAAGGCATCTTCTTTCATGATGCGGTTCTTGAGTTAGCCGAAGTAGTTTGGTTGTAGGAGGGTCGTGTCTTGCACTGCCTCTCTATCTTAATGGCCATATGTAGCATCTCCTCCAAACTAGTGTCATGCATAAGTTCCAACGCAATGGCTATGTCTCGGTTGAGCCCATTGAGGAACCGAGCCATTGTGGCTTCTTCGTCCTCAACCACTTGCGCTCTAGCTAGCGTTATCTCCATCTCGTTGAAGTATTCTCCCACGCTCCTACTGCCTTGTGTCATGGTCTGCAACCATTGATGAAGGTCACGGTGGAAGTAAGCGAGAACAAATCATCTCCGCATTAGGGTTGTCATCTCTACCCATGTACGAATCAGACCCGCTCCAACCCTTTGCCTTGTGTTATTAAGTTGGTCCCACCAATGAATAACATACCCACTGAATTTGATAGAAGCCAACTTAATTTTCTTGTCCTCCGAATAATTATGGCAAAGAACAAATCACTCACAAGTTCCTGCAATTGTTCACACGTAAACGTTAGTTACTCAAGAGTTTCAATGAAAGCTTCCAATAAGACACCCAAAGATAACTAGCTTCGAAGTAAATTTGGATGTCGAATACTAGAGTAGTTGCAAGAGCGATCAACTAGACAATTATTCAACAAGAATTAGAAAGCAATTTTATGGAATCAAGGAAAGCTCAAAGTGACTCGGATGGTTCAAACAATTCACCCAACAGTGAAATAATGAGTGTGTGCGAATTAGGGTTTGCGATTTGCAAATTAGGTATCTCTTAATTCTGGCCACCAAATTGAATGATTCTTTTTGCAATAGCTCTGAAATAACCTCTAGATATAGAAACCTTAGATCGACCTGACACACAAATAACTAACACATGGGACGCATGGACATTGATTTATATCGGGTAGAAGAAGAATTAATCTCAACAAAGAAAACTTGAAACGTAAATGATAACTTACCAAACCTTATAACGCCTTTGCTCCGCTACCAACTGATCTAAATCAACTGCTCCACAAAATAAATGTTACAAGGTTGGGCACTTGAAGAAACCTCACATGAACACACTTGGTCCTCTTGAATGCGCCTGTTGAGCTTATACGCACCCTTGGTGCATGCGATTAGGTCACTCCGAGTCATCTTGCAATCTACCTGTGCGATTGACCCCAAACTTGGACACGACTCTCCTAAGATCCCAAACGTTCTTGTATTTATGCTAGAGTAATGATCAAAGTTCATCTTCCATGATTTGGCTCGGACGGTCTTCTTAGGCGCATCCGTTGGTGCTTGTGAATGCACTATGTGCATCCTTCGTGCTTCAGCTCAGTCTGCTCATGCCTTGGCCCTTGTCTCCATGCACGAGGTCTGTCTTAACCTCTCTTGAGCCCTCGCTGTATCCTTGTCACACTCTCTTGCCTTCCTTGGCTCTAGTTGCTTGGCGCGCGCATGTGTGGCATGCGACGAATTAGGGTTTGTGCGAGGATTAACATCATTCCCTCCCCCTTGAAAGGATTCATCCTCGAATCCTCTTTAGGATCCAAAACAGTACCTGCAACACAAAACCATAAGTTAGCACAAACAAAAGGCACACAACTAGTTTCGAAATTACCCAAGGCACCCAATCCATCATTGGTGTCTAAGCGCTTGGCAACGGGTTGGGTTGATCCATCACCCAAATCAGTAGCTATTTCCTCAAATTGAGTAGGCAACCATGTTCGGTGTAAGCACATCCTATCCCAATCAAGGACCTTGAAGAACAAGTAAAGTCCTCTTTTTTAGCCATGATTCATCCGAGAAACGCCTAAGCGCTCTATATGAGCCACGACTTGCTCCTTTGGTATCTTAGCCATCACTGAATCCTTGTCATCCACTAAACTTGCATAGTAACTAAAAGATAAAGGATTTAGTGGTACAAAAAGTATAAATCCATAAGCAAATTTGTTATAAATAAATAAAAGCGAAAAGTCATCAACAAATGCAAACTTACAAACCAACGAATACCAAACAACTCCAAGACTTCGTTCTTACTTCTTTGGTTATCTCCCAAGTTGTGCTAAGCAATATACCTTCATCACGCTTGAGGTTCTCCATAACTCACTATCTAGGTCTCTCAAAGGCTCCTTTAAGCGCTCGCTAACTTTACCTTAACGACTAGGGTTAGTCGTACTAGTCTCATTCTCGGTGCAATCCCCTTTGCGTTTCCTTGGCAGTAGCGGATTGTTCCTCTCTTCTGGACTTAATCCATCAATTTCCTGTACATGATAAGGATCAATGGAAGTAGAGAAGACAATTTTGTTACAGTTAGAAATATAAGGCCGAGAACCAAAAGACTCCGCATGGCTGGCGCTAAAATTATACTTGCGCAACTCTAAGGCCTGCCTCACTTTCTCTCCCTTGGCATGACCAATCTTCTCTCTTTTTCTATGATTGCTACTCTCTTCATGCTCACTCTTTTCATGCATGTGTTTTAATTTCTCACTTGCGCTCTTCACATGTTTTTTTTCTTCATGTGAGCTGTTTTTACTCTTTTTCGTAACACCCAACTTTTTTTTTTTCCTCTCAAAATTAGAATAAGACTCAATGAGCCACTTCTGATCCTCATTAACCTTTGTTGGTGTCAACGACGCAAGAATAAATTCTCGCCCATCCTTGATGATCCTATAGCGATTGCTCTTCCCTTTATGCAATGCTTATCTATCGAATTACCATAGCCTACCCAACAGAATATGGCTTGCGTTCATAGGCATGACATCACAATAGACCTCATCTCGATACCTCCCAATGGTAAACATAACCAACACTTGATGCGTCACTTCTAATTTGTCACCATCGGTCATCCATTGTAGCTTGTAGGGTTTCAGACGCTTGATTAACGGAAGGTCTAACTTGTGCACAAGCAAGTCACTTGCACAATTAGTAAAATTCCCGTTGTTGATGATAAGATTCTATGTTGATCTTGTAAGATTTGGAGTCGTGCCTGATCGGAACGGTGGCGGTCGGTGTCGGATGTATCTGCAAAGCGCCGGAGGGGGGGCTCCGGCGTAGACACTCCGATGCTTAAGTCAGTTCGGGTTTCAAAAATATCAGAGGTTCGTCTCAGTGATCTTGATCTTACCTTTAGATTGGAAAAATGGGGGTATTTATAGGCCTGTTCGGCGATACCTGGCGATAACAATCAAGGCGATGTCTGATGGTGACATCACAAGCGATACCGACAGATGACGTCATAAGCGATATCATACGTGCTGCCGGGAGTGATAAGCTCGTGGGTCCCTAGGATGGGATGGTGCCGTGCATATAGAGTCGCGTGAGTCCCCCCCCCCCCCCCCCCCCCCCCCCCCGCTGATGTCGACCATCCTAGGAATCCTTCTCGGATTCTCGGGCGATGTGAAGATATCTTACGGGTCTTATGGGAAATCATCCTAGTGGGAGCCGTAAGTGTGGTAGCACCGTTAGGGCTGTCTTGATTGTTATCATAAGCCCAACTGAAAATGAGCCCGAGTGTTTACCAAGGGTTGTCCATGTCTGAAATCTTAGATGAAACTTGTTATTTCGGGGGGCGATATGTCTGCAGGATCTCTGAGTTTCTCTGTCTGCTCGACATCAACCGTGTTGAGTGATGAGCTGGAACTTAGTTCTGAAGCTTTCCAGTGAACAAACGAATTCCGTCCGCCATTCTTATCCAGAGACCTGCTTTTCTGAGGCGGTAAGAGGTCCACGAGAGATGCTGCTATTACACTCGTGATCATAAGGGCATTTCTTTCGCCCAGCGATGTTAGTTTGTTTGGCCTCTTGTCAGGGCTTACGGAGTCTCAACTTTATTCCTGCCATCGAAGGGGCTGTTGATGGGTCATTTGCGATACCGCTAAAGACGACAACCAGGTCATGTCGTGGATTTGCATTCATTCCGCGTCCATTATCCTTTCAAGTGCACTGCAAACACACGGAGGAGATAGGTATTTATAGTTAGTAAACCTTTGTACTTACAGGGGTTTGAGGTCACGCGGGCCCCGTTTTCATCTTTTGCTTTAAGGAAACAACGATATCATCACGACTTTACGCCATCAGCTGCCTACAATTAGCGTGGCTTTATACCACTAGATGCCTGCGATGTTGACGAGGTTTTACGCATCTAGGGCTACCTGCGACATCAACGCGGCCTTACACTGTGGATACCGGTAACCATACGGCTTTTACGTAATGGCTACCCGTGATATCGTGCCTTTTGGCATTTTTCCATATTTCATCTTGCATCCTTTCGAACATTCATGTCGCGGATGGCATACGAGCATCAACCTTTGACTCTGCTTTAGGCTTATCAGTCCTTAGGGGTGACGAGACGGCTCGCCTTTTGAGGACCTCTTTGTTCTTTCCAAGGCCTCTCTCGTGGGGCCTATAAATTGGGGAACTTTATCCACCCACGTTCTCCTCATCTCTGGCAATTTTCATCATGGATAATTTGACTAAGAATTTTCTCCTTTCCAAGGGCCATTCTCTCAAGAACCTCAATGATGGGGATGTCGGGTTCCTGGAGAACATGTTGGTCAAGACCTCTGAGGACATCCTGGAGCTGCAAGGAATGTTGACCCCTCTTCATTCCAGGCTGGGAGCTACATCTCTGGAGGATTTTAGCCCTCTGGAAAGCGTGTCAAAGCTGGCTGCCTCCATCGCTCGGATTCAAGTGGTGATCGCCATGCTGCAGCAGCGCAAGGATATGCTGGGGTGCTGTCTGAAGGGAATGAGAGCCACCTCCCATGATCTGATTCTGGTCATGGATTCTCTGCGGGACCTTCCCGAAGTGCCTGAGGATGCTGGTTCTAACGCCTGATAGCGATGGCTCCCTTTGGGCCTTTTCTCTTTTCTTCCTGGCATGTAAATGTACTTTCCGGCCCCTAGGCCATAATAAATAAACCGGTTTTAGCACGCCATTTTGCAACTGTTCTTCTTCTTAAATGCGCCCTTTGTCTTTCTAGGAGATATTCTTAGCCCAACTGAAAACGGTTCAGCCACTGGGCGGTTTTTTGATTGGTTGTTCAACATTAAATCTACGCCGCTGTTGTCCTGGCAACTGATTGGGCAATTTTGCGGTTTTCCTCGATCAGAGGAAAATCTCAACAGGCGTGACTGTAAATCCATATCTGCACTTCAGGCTGTACACGTATCTTCTTTCAAGAGTCGGGTTAGAAGATCAAAGATCCTTTCTTCCCAAGTTTCTGGCTATTTAAGGGATCTTCTCCCCTTCGTTATTTTTCGTCTCCTTGTTGCTTTTTCCTTTATTAATATTATGTGATCTCATGGCTGATTCTCATTTTTTAGATACGTTCGCCCGAGATTCTCCACCAACACCTCTGACTTCTCCTGATTAGGATAATCCTCCTCCGTCGCCTCCCTGGAGGCCACCTACTCGCCGACGGTGCCGCAAGAGGCGGAGGAAAGATGCTGCGAAGGCATCTAAGTCATTCTTCATTTCTCTTGCTTCTTTCTCTTCGAAGGGGAGAGAAACATCTTTCCCTCCTGACGAGTCACCGCCAAGGGCTCCTTCCGCCTGCTCAGCTGTTAAAGCGGTGTCGCCGTCTGTCAAGGAGGAGTCGGGTCGATCATCCAATCCTGTGGGAGAGAAGGTTGAGTAACCTTTCCCTTTCGCTGGCGAAGATTCATCACTTTTAGGGGAGGACGATGATGACGTGGTCTACTGCTATGGCATCTCCTGGTCTGATGGCTAATAGATGGGCATACCATGCCTCTTTGTAGATGCCGTATGGCTTTCCCAAATAATAAAATGACATTTTCATTTCTTTTCGCTCTTCTGCCGCTTTTCTTTCTTCATGTTTTCAGGATTATCGCGGGAGTGGGATTTTCGCTTGACGCAACTGCCTTTCGGTTTTCAGTCAGCAACTGTCTTCTCCCAAAAGACATTGATGACTGTCCACTCGTCCTTTTCCCTTCTGCACGTGTTTTGTTTTCACAGGCTGTTCCTTTTTTAGGTTTAACCTTTATAAGGAGTTTACTCTTCTCTTTTAGTATTTTCTGCGAATATTTCAAAATTCTTCGTATTTCCTTTCATCTGCGCTTCTTTCTTCTCGAGGGATTTTACTGCAATTGCTTCGCCGGTGCCGACGGCCGATGCACTGGTTCTCTGCTCCAGGTATTTTGTTTCTCTATTGCCATAGCTTTACTTTCCCTTCCATTATGTCTTGCGCTAGGCCTTCTGCAATTATCGAAAATCCTCTAGATCCTGAAGTCAGGAGAGCTCGTAGTGTTTTTGATTGTAATGAGACTTTGAGGGCTGAGTTAGAGGAGAACGGTATCACTTTTCCCACGGGATATCTCCCCTTTGTCCCCTTGAAGGATACTCGGCTTACTGATGCCATGTGGGGAACGTTCCGGTTGGTTTATTTCCAGATGTTTACCTACGGGTTTCGTCTTCCGCTTCATACTTCTCTGTTGAAACTGCTAGACCACTACGATTTCAATACAGTTCAAATAACTCCGCCTTCCTGGTGTGGGCTTTACGCCTTTCTTCGCTCGTGTGAGATGAAGCATATTTTCGCTCCATCGCTCGATCTATTCCGCACATTTTTCACCTTGAGGTGCCATAACTGCTTAGTGGATATTACCCCAAGATGGAATGGTGCTGTTGTTCGGTTTTTCTGGCGGAATTTTCAAGGTTTCGAAGAGAACGTGGACAACTGGAAAAATGGCTTCTTCACCCTTCACTTGCCCTCTCGGTTTTGGCGTGGTGGTTTCAACCGAAAAATTACTAGTGCCGCTTGGCGAGAACCAGATGTGTTGTCTAGTATGGATGTATCCCATGTTAACGCCTTATTAGAAATAGAAGGGCCTTTCCGTATTCGAGAATTTGCTTGGTTCAGGCCTCTATCAGAATGTGTCGTTGGTGAGTCTTTTCTTTTATCGCCTTATCGCTTCGACTTTCTTGTCGTATTAAAATATTTTATCGGCAGGTAACGCTGAGGGTCGATCCTCCGAGGAAAGGGACGTTCCTCTAAACGTGGTGCCGCTTCAGACATTACCTCCTTCTCCTCCACCCGAAGGCTCTAGTCGTCCGCCTATTCCCCCGCGAGGAAGGAGAAACAAAACCGTCACGACACGCAACACATCTGCCCGACCTTCTCGTTTCCTTGAGAATTGGCTACCAGCTCGTGGTAAGGGTGTGGCCCCAAGTAATCCCGTAATTGAAGAGGTTGACAGTGATAGCGGAAGCATGGATACTGGTTCCGAGCTGCGTCATGCCACCTTTGCCAACGGAGCGTCTCGTAAAAAGAGTTCGCAAAGAGAAATCTGACCCACTAATTCCTTCCGAGGAGAAAATCAATGGGGTTCCTTCCGAGGAGGTTGACGCCTCGCACGTTATGAGTCCCTTGCCAGTGACGGAAGTTACCAAGGCGCCCTCTGCCATTCCTCCCAAGGTTAACGAGGCTTCGGCAGCGGTGGGCTCTCCCTTGGTGTCTGACGGTCCTAGCTCCCCTATTCGCTCCTTTATTCCAGATGTGAGCTTACCAACTCCGAATCCCATCGCTCCTTCCCCACGGAAGCCTCAGCCCTTGTTTCTTTCTTCGATTTCGGGCATTGGTGATTCTGCAAAAAAATGCTCTCCTCCTTATATCGCCAATCTTTCCCCTCAAGGTCTTCAAGGCCCCATTGCTTATCAACTGGACTTGTCTTCCCTTGGTACCGACGGTCTCCGTGCTTTAGGGGTATCGGACCCGTCATCGCGAGAGGAACCAGTGGGCCCGATAGTGGGGCAAATGTTTACTTCTTTGAAGGACAAAGAAGAGTTCTTGCGGCGTCCTCCCGATGTACGCCATTCGCGTCTTCTGACTGACATGCTGGCCTGCTTCCGCGAGTTAAACTACTTTTTCGAGGATCATCGTGACAAGGTTCGACCTTCTCTTGATTTAAAGGGAGAATTAGATGCTGCTTTAGGGAAGGTAACGGAGCTGTCGCAGCTTCAAGAGCGGACCCGGGCGGAGTTGGACGACTGTCGCGCTGAGCTTGCTCGAGAAAGATCAAAAGGGAAGGCTAAGATAGACCTTCTGGAGGCGGAATTGGTGGTAGCTGACAGAAAGAATATCTTCCTTCGCGAAGAGATAGCATCTCGTGATGCGGATTTGGCCAAAGTGCCTTCAAAGATATCCTGGTGGAAGAACAAGACCATGGATATTTGTATTGCTGAATTTATGAGTCTCTATCGCCAAGGAACTGTTGACTCGTCAGTGCTGACCGATTACGCTTCCAAGAGACTGAAGGATTTAGGCGAAGGTGAGAAAGATCTTCCCTCTTCTGGAGAGAAGCGGAGGAATGGTGATCGCGATGCTCACGAGGGCCCATGATTAATCGAGGTTGCTCCCTTTAGAAGATTTTCCGCTTATTTGCTTCTTTGTCTTGTAATAACGCCTTGCTGTGCGACAATATTTGTATTTGATTGCTATTTGCTTTTTATTTCGCCTCTCCGCGTTAACCCAACACTATTCTTTTTAATCAACGCCATCTTGCGTTATCTCCTTTCATGTGATATCGCTCTTGTTTTTTCCCCAGAGATAATACCTTCTTTTCAGAGCATTTAATTCTTGCTATCCTTTCCTTAGAAAAGTCGTGATTGTGCAGGCACACGTGTCTATTTCTTCCAGCGCCACGGGCTAGCGTGCTTGAGAACGTTGCCTAAATCGAGGCGTTGTAGCGCTTTTCTAGGATTGCACTCATTACTTGAGTCTGTTCCTTATGCCACTTCCACGCAACGACTGCGGCATTCGTCGTTTCGTTTGACCATTAGGGTTATAAAACCTAATATTTATTCTTTTCACTTTTCTTTTATCATCCCGCTTTCTCATATTTTCTTTTAGCCGTCTTATTTTCTCCCCACTATTCAAGGCTCTTTGAAGTGCTTTTCTCTGAAGGTATTTCCTTTCTCTTCCATCGTCTTCTTCATCTTTTAATTCTTTAATTCTGCCATGGCTAAGACTCGCCGTACTGAGTCGAAATCTGCCGATGAGAAAAGGATGGATATTACGTCTAGTGTTATCACATCTGAGGCCGCTCTTCGTGAGCATTTGGCCGCCCATAATGCTGATATTCCTGATGATTATAAAACCACTGTTGCCCCTGAGTCACTACGTCTGAACAGCGTTTTGACGGGCAATCGTAGGGTCATTTATGCGCAAATGTTCCGTTATGGCTTTCGGCTTCCCATTGACTCTTTTGTCAAAGAATTGCTCGTTGTCGGCGATCTGACTCCGGCCCAACTATCCCCAAATGCATATTGTTGTGTTTATGCTTTTTTGGAACTTTGCAAATACAAAGGGATTACTTCCCCTTCCCTTCTACTGCTTAAATCTCTTCTTAAGTTGATGAAATGCCGGGGGGTGATAACGATATCGCCCCGCTTTGACGATGACTCTCTGAAGTCTTTTACTTGGAAACTCCTCCATATCGAGTCTTCCGTTGATGGCTGGAAAAAGGAGTTTTTTGTGATAGATCTTCCTGGAGATCTTGGTTCCTGGTGGCGATCTGGTTTTAATCAAAACGTGGATGACAACGTCTGGAGCTGACCAGGGACCCTTCCGAAACGTGAGCAAGACACGTTAAACACATTGCTCAAACTGGAAATCAGCGTTCACATTCGTTAAGTGGCCTGTAGAATGGACATTCAATCTTGTGTTAAACGTGAGTGTCGCGTCACTCTTTTCTTTGTTATCACTGATACTAATGCTGACGCTATTTTGTGCTTTCGCAGCGACGGATCCCAATTATAAACCTGAGAGCGTAAGGAGACGCTTGAAAAGGGCTCAAGAGCGAGAAGAAAAGGAGAGAGCTACTTCCACGGAAGCGACTGACAATCCTACCGATCTTCCGGCTACTTCCGCTACTCTTGTTCAAGTTTCCTCTTCTTCGGTCGGTGTGAGGGATTCTGACATTCCTTCAGGCGTTCCCCTTGTGACCATCGCTGCTCCTCCTGCCCAGCCTTCTTCTTCTTCTAAGGCTCCTAAGGCCATTGCCAAAGGAAAAAAGAAAAGAAAAATGAGAAGTGTCGCCGCTCTTACACCTTCTCCAGACGCGGCAGGCTCTTCAGAAGCACCTCTTCCCCACACTGATACAGTAAGGGTGCTTTTTAGTCATGATATGCTATATTTCGACGTCTGTTGTCCTTTGATTTCTCTTATCTATATTTCATATTGCGTTCTTGGTAGGACGCTACCGTTGTCGCTACCTCCGTTCCTCCCTCAGGCGATATGAATATAGGATGCGTGCTGACTGGTTCCAGGAAGAGACAACGGCCAGAAGATGAGGGCAGAAATCCGTCTTCCTCTACCACCGGGATGGGTAGCAGGCCTGCGAACGGGTTTGACTCTACGGTTGTTCCCTAAGGAGGGAATCAGTCAGAATTTTTGGAGAACTTGGGCACAGGCGATACCTTCGGGGTTTCGCCCAATTCTTTCGGCGGTCCCGCTCACGCATATTCCTCTAATCCAGGATATCAGCCTCATGGCACTTATCTTGCTCTAGGGGGTTCGTCCACCCAGGTTCACCCTCCTTGCGCACCAACCTTTTCACTAATTTGATGAAATTTCATTACTGGGCAGAGGAGGCGCGACGTCAGGCTGCCTCTCTTTCCTCTGCTTTAGAAGGATTAGCGCGAGAGCAGAATGAGAAGAAAAAGTTGCTGGAGGAGCGTACAAACTTATTACTGGCTCATCAGAAGCAGAAAGAAGAGCAGTCGGCCGCCTTGGCAGCGGAGAGGGCCAAAGTTACTGCTTTGGAGAATGAGAAGTCCTCCCTGGCCAAGGAGAAAGCTGCCCTGGAGGAAGAGTCGGCTGACAAGAGCCTGTGGCATGTCGAGCAGACTACCTCTATTTTGATCGCTTGCTTTGAGGAAGCCCATGGGGTCGACGCATACAAACCCGATGAGGTCACTGTCGCTTTCAAACGAAGATCTGGCCATCTTAATGAGGAGGGCTTTCGCCAAGCTAAGGCGGCAGGCTGGAAACGGAGGCACCCCGAAGGTTGACATGCTTCGAGGCTTTATAGCTCTTTCCTTAGTGATCAAGCGTCACTAAATTTTTGTTTATTATTTTGACCACCGAAGTTTTTACTTTGTAGCCCCCTTTAAACATTTCGATAGGATCAAGCTACTTTTATTGCTGACTTTCCTTTATTTAGTTGCCTCCTCGCAAACCCCTTTGGCGTTATCTTCGTCATGTTTTTCCAATGCGCTTACTTATCCGAACAGATCCTTAGTGCTCCCACCAAATTACAGAATTTGGTATTGGGTTAACTTTCTTGGTAAGACTAGCGATAGATCAGCTGACGAGATCCTCGCTCCTTCCACTGCCCGAAAAGTATTCTGCGCATTCTCAACTGTAAATCATCAGTAACAAAAACACGTTACGAGGGATAGTAATTACCCGTAGGAGCCTTTTCGCTGCCATCATAGGGCGTTACCCTGGAACCCGCGGGAATCGCTTTCACTATCAGCTCTACACTTCACCAGGGATTACTCATTTGGTTACTAGCCGGGATTTCACGATTCTCCGCGTTTCCCTAATTTCACGATCGGCCCTTAAAGTGCCTCGTCTTAGTGAGCTGTCGGATCGGGACGGCTATCACAAGGCTAGGGAATTTTCACTTTTGGGCGTTACCCTCGCGTCTAGAACTGTGTCCTTACTTAATGGCTTAGCCATAGTAGCCCAGCCGTTAAGATAGGATTCTTGTTTCTAGAACGGAGTTTCTATTTCTTTGGGGCGTGCTTCATCTTGTTGGGCCGTCTCCACGAGAACGGTCAGTACAAGAAAAGGACTTTTCACTCCCAAAGATACCGGGTGGTGCCCTCACTTAATGAGCCATCCGATCAAGATCGGTCATCACAAGGATAGGACTTTTCACCCCCGGGGGCGTCCAGGATCTTTCAATCTGACGCTAATTCAAGGTATGGTGGGTAGTTCCCTCACTTAATGGGCCATCTGATCAAGACCGGCCATCACAAGGATAGGACTTTTCACTTCCCCAAAATACCCCATTTTTTATCTGCACAAAGACAACCACAAACTTCCACGAAAGCTCTCTCATCGAGCGTTAGTCATGGTTAGGGTTGACATAAATCAAAGGTGCAGATAAAATCAAATTCTAGAGTAATATAACTTCAAGCGAGCGATATTCCAAGAGTTGGATAAGGGTGTACCATCGAGAGTCTCCAGATGATAGGCTCCTTTCCCGACAACGTGGGTGACGCGATATGGTCCATCCCAGTTTGGACTGAGTTTTCCCATACGTTGCCCTGCCGCTCGCTTGTCTCTGAGTACCAGGTCTCCGGGTTTCAGCAACCGTTCTTTGACGCGCCTGTTATGATAACGGGCCATCTTTCGTTTATAATGCTGCGTTTTCAGAAGGATTTCCTCTCGGACTTCTGGTAACGCGTCCAGGTTAGCTCGTAACCTTTCCTTATTCAGTTCCTACTGAAAGTGAGCTACCCGCAGGCTCATGGTTCCAATTTCCACCGGTGTAACGGCTTCGGTCCCGAAGGCCAACGCGAAAGGTGTTTCTCTAGTGGTTGTCTTAACGGTCATGCGATATGCCCACATCACGTATGGTAGCTCATCAGCCCATTTCTTTTTAGACCCTTCCAGGTTTTTCTTGATGCCGCTAAGGATGCTCCGATTGGTTACTTCCGCCTGTCCATTAGTTTGCGGATGAGCCACGGAGGAAAAGCGTTGCTCGATTCCAAATTCTGCGCACTGGTCTTTGAAAAACTGGCTGGTGAACTGCGTTCTGTTATCGCTAACAAGGACACGAGGTACGCCAAACCTCATGATAACTTGATGTTTGAAAAAACGCCAAGTTTTTTCTGCCGTGATTGTGGCGACCGCTTCAGCTTCCGCCCACTTAGTGAAATAGTCTACCGCCACTATCACAAATTTCAGTTGAGACCTTGCCTTTGGGAATGGGCCTAGGATATCGATCCCCCATTTAGCAAAAGGACAAGGGGCGATAATTTCAGCTATTTCAGTGGCAGGCCGCCGAGGAATCTTGGCAAAGTCCTGGCACTTAGGGCAGGTTTGCACATAGTTGTGGCAATCTCTTCGGATAGTGGGCCAGTAGAATCCGGATCGAAAGACCTGTGCTGCCAGGGTACCGCCTGACACGTGCATACCACATACCCCTTCATGAATTTCGCGCAAGGTGTGAAGGCCTTCTTGTTCAGTTATATACTTGGCGGCAGGGTGGGAGAAACACCTTCGAATCAGGTCCCCGTCATAGTATGTACAACATGCTGCCTGTCTCAATACCATCTTCTTTTCAGCGGTATCCTCAGGCAGTTCCTCGTGTTTCAAGAATTTGATTACGGTAATTCGCCAGTCGCTTTCGCGCTCCTCCACACATAAAGATGCTTGCTCTTCCATGAAGGATGGTACCGATAACTCTCGATAGTATACACCTTTGGGTATGGATGCTTCCGGATTTGCGGCCATTTTGTCTATATTGTCAGCTTCAGCGTTTTCCTCCCTGGGGATATGCTCGAAGCTGACCTGCATGCCTTCTTTCTTTATTTCCAACAATTCTCGCTTTACTTTGGCAAGATATTGAATCATAATGGGTTCCCGGGCCTGAGAATGCCCCAAGACCTGGTCAATTATCAACTTGGAATCACCACAGATTTTTAGACGCAGGTCTCCTGTTCTTCCAGTATCGTGCCTCCCTTTAGAGGAAAGTCCTTTCCCTATTCTGAGCCCGGCTAGCAACGCCTCGTACTCTGCCGCGTTATTAGATAATGGTTGTAGGATTCGAATGGCGTATCGTATTTGCATATCGTGCGGCCCATTTATAAAAATTCCAGCTCCAGCCAGCTCTTGGTTTTTAGCTCCATCCACATGGACGATCCAGAGATCCGTATAGGTTTCCGGGAACGGGAGATCCATGTCGCCCCATTCCGCTTCAGGTACACCGTCCAAAGGATCCTCTGTAAAGGTACATTCCGCTATGAAATCGGCCAGGATCTGAGCTTTTACGGACGGTCGCGACTGATACCTCAATCCATACTGTTCTAGTTCAAGCGCCCAAATCAACATTCTTCCGAAAGATTCAGGCTTTCGAAATATTCTTTTCAGAGGCTGGTCTGTGAGTACGATAACGGAATAAGACTGAAAATACCGATCCATTTTGCGGGTGGCTTGTATCAGAGCGAACGTTATCTTTTCAATTCGGGCGTATCGCAACTCTGCATCCTTCAGGACGTGGCTCACAAAATAGTCCGTATAGGTTTCCGCGAACGAGGACGGCACTGACCACTTCATCCGCGGCGCCAAGATACAAATATAAAGTATCACCTACTTCAGGTCTCGTCAATAATAAGTCAGACGATAGGTAATCTTTTAGACCGATAAATGCTTCCTCATATTCCGGGGTCCACCCAAACGAGCCTTTGTTGCGTATGACTTTGAAAAAAGGGAGACATTTTTCTCCTTGCTTGGAAATGAATCGCCCAAGGGCAATGACTCGCCCTGTTAGCCTTTGCACCTCTTTAATGGTTCTTGGTGATATCATGTCTTGTATGGCCTTAACCTTTGAGGGATTAGGCAGGATGCCTTTTTGGCTGACCACGTAGCCCAAGAATTTTCCTGTCTGAAATGCAAACATGCATTTTTGGGGATTTAACTTCATACGATACCTTTTCACACGTCAAAGACTTCCTTTAAGTCTCGTAGGTGATCTTGAAAGCTCGCGCTCTTCACCAAAATATCGTCAACGTATGCTTCCACATTCCTCCCTATTTGCTCTTCGAATATCTTATTGGTCATACGTTGGAACGTAGCCCCGACGTTCTTCAGCCCGAACAGCATCGCCGTATAACAGTAGGTGGCCTTTGGAGTGAGAAACGCAGTCTTTTCTTCATCTTCCCGGGCCATGGGAATCTGATGATATCCAGAGTTGGCATCCAATGAGCTTAGATAAGCGTATCCAGCGGTCTGATCAACTAACTGATCTATGTGAGGAAGCGGGTAGCAGTCCTTAGGGCAGGCATCATTTAAATCTGTGAAGTCGATACACATGCGCCAATCCCCATTGGGCTTAGGAACAAGGACAGGGTTCGCTAGCCAGGTGGGATATTGAACTTCGCGGATAAACCCTGCGTCAAGGAGCTTTGCTACTTCCTTATCCACAGCCAACGCCTTTTCATTAGAGAACGCACGTCGCTTTTGCTGTACCGGCCTGGCATCTGGGTCCACATTGAGACAATGTTCGGCTATTTCCCGTGACATACCTGGCATGTCGGATGGTTTCCACGCGAAATCTCCTTGGCATTTGTTCAGCAGCCGGGCCAGTTGAAGGTTTTCCGCTGGGCTGAGTTTTTCACTGATCAGGAAACTTGCTTCCTCTATACCGATTGCCGGAATGGGTATCATTTTGTCTAGAGGTTGAGCACGCTTCTCATCACTCTGCTGATAGGGATCCGCTGCTATACATACGTACCTATCGCAGCTTCTTTGAGTCATGAGTGAGTAGCATTCCGCCGCCAGCTTTTGATCGCCTTTCACCGATACTACCCCATCCCAGGAGGGGTATTTCATCTTTAAATGCTTCTGAGATATCACCGCTCCAAAGCGGTTGAGGAAAGGTCGTCCGAGCACGACATTGTAAGGCAAATTCAGATCCACGACAAGGAACAACAGGTTCTCTGATCGCTTGTAAGGGTTTTCTCGGAAATATATGGGCAAAGTAATAACCCCCGTGATAGGAATTGGAACCCCATCAACGCCGACTATAGGCCGTTTGCTCGGTGTTAACTCATTATCAGGTCGTTTCATGAGATTGTAAGCTTCCAGCGAAAAGAGGTTCACCGCGCTCCCGTTATCAACAAGAGTTCTTCTGATTCCATGACTGGCGATGACGGGCGTAACCACCAAAGTATCATTGTGCGGATAGACGACGCCTTTCTCATCCTCTTCGGAAAAGGATAATACCATTCGATCCAATATGTCTATCGCATCTCTTTTTTTTGTCACGCCATCACGTGTGCGCTTATCTCTTTTCGTGGCTGCCGATTGCTCTGATTCGTCCAAGTAAGGGGTTCCTCCCGTGATAATGTTAATCATAGGGATATATTCATCATCAACTGCAAGAGTTTCCCTATCTTTACCTCTGGGAGGATCATCCTTTTGCGGAACGCGAGGAGGAACTGGTGGTTCATCTGTTGTCCTTTTCGTAAGATTATTTCTGGCATCTTCTCTTATTTGGGTAGCAAATTCCCCCAAATATCCTTCTTCTACCAAGCGTTCTATCGCTGATCTTAACTCCCTGCACGCTTCGGTGGAATGGCCCCTGGCTTTGTGGAATTTACAATAAGCATTTTCCCTTCTCCCTAGAAGCACTCCTGGTTTCGTAGGCGCGGGGTAGCGGATGGGAAGATTTCGCTGTTCCGCTATCGCTAAAATCTCTGCCCTTGGTACGTTAAGAGAAGGAAAATCTGGGTCGTACGTCCGGTTCTTGTAAGAATCCCCGTGACGTCGAGAGGGAGAACCACCGGTTTTTCCCTTCGAAAAATGACCCTTCTGTTTGTTGGAGGCCTTGGGGATATGGTCTTTCCTCCTGGCGTAATCATCGATAAAATGGTCGTCAGGTAGTAGCTTCGTGGGAGTAGTAGTAATTTGAGATGTCCCATGCGACGCGTCATACGTCTTATCTCTATTTTCTTCCTCTTCTATTTTTGCGTAATTGTGGGCTTTAAGCCTCAACGCATCTAAAGTCACTGGAGGATCCACCATGAGCGCGTCTTTCAGCTTTCCATAGCGGCAGTTCCTTTTCAGAGCTTCTATAGCAAAATCAATAGTAACGCCCGGTGTTAAGGACATTTCCAAATCGAAGCGACTAAGAAACTCCTTTAAGGTTTCTTGAGGCCTTCGTTGTATGTCAAATAACGCGGCGGCAGATTTCCTGATTGGAATTGCCATGCTAAATCTGCTCCAGAATTTAGATTCTAATTGCGAGAAATTATTAATGGATCCACAAGAGAGACCCTCAAACCAAAGACGCGCCACACCCGATAATGTCATAACAAATATTTGGCATAACGCCGCATCACTGTGGGTCTGAAACTGAACAAAGTCCTTCACTTTATTAATGTGCTAGATGGGATCCTTGGTGCCATCATAAACATCAGTGGGAAGCTTCACGCGCCGACTGACCCTGTGACGCCTTATACGACAGCTAAATGGGTGGCCTGATGTATCATCAAGAATTTCACGTGCCTGATGCGGAGGAGACATTTCGTCCTGATGCCCCCTATTTCGTGGTTCTGGCGTAGGATGTCGCCTAGGAGATCGACTGCGGCTCCTGTGCGAACGACTTCGATACCTTCGACTACTGGATCTTTCACTGTACTCGGGAGACAGACTTCTGTTCGCTCCTTCCCTCCGTCCGTCCCACCGGTTCCTAACCCGCACAAGCTGCCTGTCTCCTTGCAGGAGGAGACCTTGCGGCATTTGTGGTACGTAAGCCTCTACTCTTCCTTGAGTAAACTGCTCAACACTTATCGGAGGATTTCCCGCGGATAAAGGCATCTGGAGGTTTTCTGGAAACAACGGTGATAAAGGTCGATCAGCGACAATAGATGGTGTAAACATGACGCGAGGAGGGAGACTAGATCCAGAAGCTCCAGGCGTGACTCTTGCAGCCATTTCCGTCAAATATTCCAGCCGAGAACGAAGGGCCGCTATTTCCATTGCAAAAGGATGTTCACGATTAAGCACAGATCCCCCCGAAAGAGGAGTGGAAAAATCAGATCCCACTATCTGAGATGACAAGATGTCCGTCTGCGAGGAGGCCTGTCCCCCAGCAATTCCAACCGAGAGGTCCAGAGATCCCGAAATGATTGGTTGTGTAGTCATAGAGAGATCGGCAGTAGCAAAAGGGAATAACTGTCTGCGGATTGAGAAAGGGATATTAGAGGATGACGATCGGATAGGCTCCGATCCCGTGATCATGACCGTTCCAATCTTCCGACTAGACGCAGCTTGGCTATTAAGGACGCTCACTTAATATACCAAAGCTCTCAATGAAAGCACCATTTGATAAGATTCTATGTTGATCTTGTAAGATTTGGAGTCGTGCCTGATCGGAACGGTGGCGGTCGGTGTCGGATGTACCTGCAAAGCACCGGAGGGGGTGCTCCGGCATAGACACTCCGATGCTTAAGTCAGTTCGGGTTTCAAAAATATCAGAGGTTCGTCTCAGTGATCTTGATCTTACCTTTAGATTGGAAAAGTGGGGGTATTTATAGGCCTGTTCGGCGATACCTGGCGATAACAATCAAGGCGATGTCTGATGGTGACGTCACAAGCGATACCGACAGATGACGTCATAAGCGATATCATACGTACTGCCGGGAGCGATAAGCTCGTGGGTCCCTAGGATGGGATGGTGTCGTGCGTATAGAGTCGCGTGAGTCCCCCCCCCCCCGCTGATGTCGACCATCCTAGGAATCCTTCTCGGATTCTCGGGCGATGTGAAGATATCTTACGGGTCTTATAGGAAATCGTCCTAGTGGGAGCCGTAAGTGTGGTAGCACCGTTAGGGCTGTCTTGATTGTTATCAGTCGATGATGATAGAGCACACTTTATCTCCAAGCAAACAGTGGGTATGAAACAAGTTCTCACGTTGCTCTCCATCGCTAACGCTTAGGGTTCGCCTCACCACAAGCGACAACCTCTCATCCGCTTCGGTCTCCTCCACGTCCGAATCACAATCCTCCTCTTCTTCACTCCTAGACTCCTCACCCTCACCGCCATCATCACTATCTAACTCTCCATTCTCCTTAATGATTAAGGTTCGCTTGTTAGGACAAGAAGACGCAACATGTCCTCACCCGACGCACTTGAAACAAACGATGTCCTTGGTTGATGTCTTAGGAGGTATGGTAGTAGGAGTAGGGTCACTAGCCATTTTCCCTTGGGGTGCACTTGAACCGATTGCACTCTTAGTGCCATAATTATAAGGTAGCACCTTTGGGACAGTAACCTTCTCATCATTCATCGACGACGACTTCTTCCAACTCGCGGATCTTGTAGACATAGCGCTAGAGTTCTTGGCCTTCACTTGCCTCTCTATTTTAATTGCCAAGTGTAACATCTCCTCCAAAGTGCCGCGTCCCGAAAATTAACAAAAGAGTTTATTCGCGAGTGTGCAACGAACTTGAGACCTTACGATGCTCGGCGTAAAAGGGACGCCTAGCAGCATGCAATGAAGTCGCCACCCTAATTTGGTTGCTAGGTTTAGGGAACCTTAATCGTCATGGCATAAGAAATATAATAAATAAAAAACTAAAGGCACAAAAAAGGGGTCTGGACCCCAGACAAAAGGTTCGGGGTCGTATTATGGTATCGGGAAGGTGTTAGGCACCCGAGTCACATCCAAAAATGGTTACCGGTTGATGAGAGAGGTGTTTAAAAGGTGTTTGATAAAAATGCATTTTTGAAAAGGGGGCCCTCAGAGGAATCGTCACTTTAGTCTTTTCTATAATCGTGACCGTTCAGGAATAATTAATCGTTGGACGGGGTTACCGTTTTAAAATCTTTCGGATGGGGTTACCGTTTATCAAGACCGATTGATTATTCCTGACCGTAACGTGATGGGACTGCATTTTCCGTAAGACTGAATGAGCGCCCTCTATTTCATCATCGGGCCATGCATGATTAAATTAATTACTATGTGATTCTATCATGGATAGCTTAACAGAGTACAGATTTAAATGAGAGGTTTTGAAATGATGAATTGATGTGGGATCGAAAGTCCCCATGTACATGCAGTCAATATAAGCGAGAATTTAAAATCATATGAATATGGCATTTTAAGCAAATCTTTAAACACGTTGTTGATGTGAGTTGATTTTAGTTCTAGCAATTCTATATATCATGCGTACGATTGATATTTATGGAAAGCGTTGAATAAATAAAAAGGAACGAAAGGCGTACTTTCGAGTGAAGCTTTGAAATTAAAACCTACAAGATGAGAGTGTTAGTGATAGCTCGAAAAATAAATAAGCAATTTATGAGTGCGAGAATTTAAACAACGACTTGACGCGTACGAAAATTTAAATGCTGATTTAAGGTATGCGAGAAATGATGAATTGATGTATGCGAGAAATGATGATTTGATACATACGAAAATTTAGATGATGATTTTGATAAGTGCAGAAAATTTAAATGTTGATTTGATGTATGCGATAAATGATGATTTGGCGCATAAAATAATTTAGATGATGATTTTGATAAGTGCAGAGAATTTAAATGCTGATTTCAATGTATGTGAGAAATGATGATTTGACGCATACGAAAATTTAGTGATGATTTGACGAAAAAATTAAAGATTTGATATTTGCGGAAATTACGCAGTTGACGATTTGCAGGATTTAAGCAGTTGACGATTTGCAGAGTTTAAGTAGTTGATATTGCAGAAAATAAGTAGCTTGATATTTGCAGAAAATAAAACAATTGATATTGCAGAAAATAAAACAGG
This sequence comes from Viola odorata, assembly GCA_963691705.1. Taxonomy (NCBI): domain Eukaryota; kingdom Viridiplantae; phylum Streptophyta; class Magnoliopsida; order Malpighiales; family Violaceae; genus Viola; species Viola odorata. The sequence continues at coordinate 33,880,233 of OY829542.1, forward strand.
TGATATTTGCAGAAAATAAAACAGTTGATATTTGTAGGAAATAAAGCAATTGATATTTGCAGAAAATAAAACAATTGATATTGCAGAAAATAAAACAAGTGATATTTGCAGAAAATAAAACAGTTGATATTTGCGACCGACCATGTAGGCGGTAAATTGAATTTAAATTGCCGAAAGTAAATTGCGGAAAATTCAAGTGCGAATAATGCAAACAGTTGATAAGTACAGAAAATTAAACAGTTGATGGTACGAAAAATAATCATACGAAGCATACGAATATTTTTACGGAAATACGATTTGAGATCTCAGAAAGAAATAAAAATGGGTTGGGCCCCAATAAAATAAGTGAAAGGAAATGAGAAATGGGCCAGGAATAGTGCCTGGCCCATGAAAATAAAAAAAGAAGGGTGATGGACCAAGCCCATCACCTTGACACATGAATAGGCCATTATGGCCCATCACCGAAACAGAAAACCTTCGTACCGAGATGCTCGTCTCCTCGACGGCTTCCCGACCGTACAAACCTCAAATTTTAATTTAAAACATGCCGAGTTTAATTTTGAAAAAATGACAAAATCGTTAATTATCGAAAACTAATTAATTCACACGATTTACCTAACGATTACTTAAATTGAAAGCATGTATTTAATCTACAGCATGCATATGAATTAATGGTATAAAGAAAAGTAATTTATTTAATCAAACAAATGCTAAACGAATTAAAGAAAAGAAAAGCATAAAAAATGAAGAAAAGAGAAGCTAAAAAGGCTTACTACCAAACTTGAACTTGGGTGATTATCGCTCTAAATGAGCAATTAATCAGAGGGAGAAGAAGCAAGCTCTCGTTGCAAAGTTGGTGTCGTTAATTCGAAGGAGGGAGGCTCGTATTTATAGGCCGAAGAGGGCGTGGCTGCGCGTGGTGGCCGGCTCGTGTGCTGGCAGGGCTAGGGCTGCTGTGCTGGCGGAGCTAGGCGTGGAGGTGACTGCTCAGATTGGACAGGACGTCGGGAGCAACCTGCTCGGTGGCCTGCTCCGCTGCTGGCTCACTTCCACCCTGTTCACGTGTGCCATGCACACTTAATTCAAGGGTCATAGATCTGGTTGACTTTTCTTGGTTGACCAGATCAACGGCCATGATTAAATGGCCTTTTAACTTATTTAAATAGCCTCGAGCCGATTCCCAAGAACAAACGTTCCAACTTTTCTAGCCGAAGGTACCAGCGCGTAGAGAAAAATACGGCGAGCTTAACCGTCTACAGCTAATGATGAGAATTTATCGTTTAACGTGTTTATTTTCGCGTTCAAAAACGTGAAACGTTCGGACAGAAAATAAATGATGTTACGACGAAAATTACATGAAACGATGTAGACCGTTGTGAATGAAAAAAAGGTAGCAACTAGTTGATGGAAAACATTCCAAGTTCGAGCTATTGTCCGAGCGAACTTACTCGGGTTCAATAAAAGCTCGAACAAAAATAATAATAAAAAATAAAAATCCTAAAAAATGCGCTAAAATACTAGCAAATGACTGCCGGATAATTAAAAATGTGATTTTAAGGCTAAAAATAATAATGATAATAATAATGAAAATACGTGACGAAAAATAAAAAATTCTATTTCGAACGCTGACGATGCTAAAACGCGATGAAAATTTTAAAAATGCTAACGACAGTAAATTAACTAAAAATGACAGTAAATTAAGTAAATAACAGAAATGCTAAAATTAATTAAAAATGGCGTCAAAATTCGGGTATCAACACAAAGAGTTATAACTTGTCAATTCCAAAAGATTAGCAATCTCTTGATTTAGGCTGCTCAAAAACCTAGCCATAGTCGCCTTGACACTCTCCACAATTTGCACTCCAGCTAGCGCAATCTCCATCTCATTATAATACTCTCCTACACTTTTACTCCCTTGAGTAAGCGTTTATAGCCTTTGATGAAGATCCCTCTGAAAGTGAGCGGGAACAAAGCGGCGCATCATCAACATCTTCATATTCTCCCAATCGTTGATGCGTAACGAGTAATTCCCGATCTAGTTCTAGGCTTGGATTTTGGATGCGGAAGATAAACTCAACAAGTACGAGCTTAGATCTGAAGACAACCTGTGTCAACCAACATAATCGATTTCAAGTGAGGTTCTTGATTCGATCCCTCGACCTACATTCAACCTGTGAGTATCAACCTCGAGCGACGACTCAATGGGATGGACTTTCGGGTTTTACATGCTATCCTAATCGAGTGTTCGGACTCGATGAGGGACAAGGTTCGCGAAGAACAATTGAGAAAATTCTCTGAATTTTATTTGAAAAGATAACGTAAATTCATAATGAAGAGGGTGGCTCCTTTAAATAGGAGAAACCCTAAAATCCTTACATAAGATTGGACTTTCCTTATAAGTCCTAATTCTACTTAAACTTCTAATTAGATAATTAAACTAATTATAAATAAATCCAAAATAATTTAATTAATAATAAAAATAGCCAACCAAAGAATGAAAAGTTCAAGATTTCCTTCTTGGCACAAAGCTGGAAAACTCCCCGAGCATAATCATGTCGGAGGTGTGACGTGATCACGTCGAAGATCGTGCGTCAGAGTTTCATGCTTCTGGAATGGGCGTCATCACGCCGCTGGCCTAGCGCCATTACGTCGTGATGGGCGGCCACCTTATGATATTGGCGTCATCACGTTAGAGGTGGGACGTGATGACGTCGGGACAGGCGTGATCACGTTGAAGGTAGGACATGATCACGTCAGGGTTGATCGTCAATTAGCGGTCCTCTCTGATATTGGCGTCATCACGCTGAGAGGGGGCGTGATCACGCCAAGGCCAGTCTTGGCCATGAGAAGATTCATGAGTCGCGGTGATACGATCATGTATGGCTTTATTTCAGCAATGAACGAGCACACATTCGGAGGCCGAGAGACATGCTCGGGGCTACTAAAAGTGGGTGAGATCCGTGCCAAACCGAGGTCACCCACTTGGCCGAGTTTCCTTCGCGAAAAGCCAAGTTTGGAATTTTTGGAAGCAGCTAGCGTGATCATGTAATCTCTAGGCATGATCACATTATCTCTAGGCGTGATCACACTATCGTGTGCTCGGATTGGCGAAAAACTTTCTGTTTTATGCGTGATCACGTTATCTCTAGGCGTGATCACACTATCCCTGCGTCAGAAATCTGAAACTATATTTTAGACCTCTTTTTGAAGCTCCTATAAATAGCTTCCTACTTTCTTTTCTTCCTTAGTTTTTGATGAGTGTTTATTGCTTGAGTTAGAGAGTACTTGATGGTTGCCGAAACCGTCAAAATAAATAAAAATACAATTCACCATACACATGTAGATGAAAATAGTAGCAAGTGGTAAAAGGATCGTTCCTTAGGGATTCGGTGGTCAATTTAAATCCTTTGTAATGACCAGAAAAATAAAAGTGGTAAATACCAATATTGAGATATTTTATTGTAATTAATTAAAGAAATAGAAATAACATAAAACAGTAAAGAAAATGATTTGTGTGTGTGTTCAGAGGTGACAAAATTCCGAGTAAGGATTCTACTAAGCTCATGCATTATACCGATTGATCATTGATTCAAATATTTTCAAAACCAAACTTATAGGCGGCTATAGAGACCAGGTTTTCACCTAGATCTCCTACTCTCTACCTATATGAGATTTTTAAAGGTTTTTACCTATTAAGAATCCTTGGTCTACTTTCTGACTTGAAGAGGTTACTCTATCAGGTCTAAGAAAGTGACTGATTAATATGTTGTGAGAGACCTTATCCCAGGTCTGGGAGAGAGAAGTTTCTACTCCTATAAACCAGACTCTATCCATTTTCTATTCTGATCCGTCGATCAGATAGCTGCCTTTATATCTCTCTCTACAATGTAGACTCCAAAGCATCAAGAGATAACTGTAATTATTCAAACCCTAATTGTAGTTGATCAAGCTTCAATAGAAATAGGAATAACTTGACATTTAATCAAAATGAATAGAGATATAAGTTGGAATTTAATAACTACAATTAGATCTCACAATCAGATAAGCATGGCGATGAATTCTTACAAGGAAATAGAGGTTTAGCCAACACTCATCATAATAAATAAATAGAAAAGATTGAAAGCATAAAACGAGATTTAATTAATTAAAGGAAAAGAAAGCAAACAACGTTCAAGCTCCAAATATGGCGGCTTGCTTCAACGAAGAAGGAAAAGAAAAACGGGGAAGAAGAGATGACATATTCTTCTAATGCAAAAATTGGATTTAAAATAAAACCCCGGTGGATAATTTTTCATTTCGCTCCACGCGTTACCCAATCCCGATTCTTCCTCCAAGGCTCTTATCCCAAGTCTGGGATAAGGCCTGATTTCTCGATACTGCCTATGTCTCTATACCTGATATAAAAGCAAAAACTCCATAAGAAATTCCCATTTACAGCAATTTATTCAAACAAAAGAAATTAATAAAAAGACTTGGGTTGCCTCCGAAGAAGCGTCCTGATTTATTGTCTTCGGACTAGACATGGATTCTCTTCCATTCTCTAAAATTCAGTGGACTTGGAATTCTTCCACCGTGTGGCTCTTGAAACCTTCATAAAACGGCTTCAACCTCTGTCCATTCACTTTGAATGTCGTCCCTATCTTCAAATCTTGGATATCTACAGCACCATAAGGATAGACGTTAGTTACAACATATAGACCAGTCCATCTAGATTTCAATTTTCCTGTAAAAATACGAAATGTAGAATTAAATAACAGGACTTTCTGGCCCACATAAAAGTTCTTATCCTTAATCAAGTTATCATGATATCTTTTATTCTTCTCCTTGATTATTTCAGAATTCTCGTATGCGTCTCTACGCAATTCTTCTAACTCTTGGAGATGAAGCCTTCTCCCAGCTCCATCCTTATTCATCTCAAGGTTGCACTGTTTGATTGCCTAAAACGATCGATGTGCTAACTCCATAGGAAGGTGACATGACTTCCCATACACAAGGTTGTAAGGGGTGGTGTCTATTGGTGTCTTGAACGTTGTTCTGTACGCCCACAGAGCGTCATCCAATTGTTGGCTCCAATCCTTTCTATTTGGGTTCACCGTCTTGGTAAGGATGGCTTTTACTTCTCGATTCGAGACTTCAGCCTGCCCATTAGTTTGGGGGTGGTAGGTTGTTGACACTTGGCAGTTGACCTGATATTTGTTAAGTAATGCCGCAACCACCTTGTTGCAAAAATGCGTTCCCCAATCACCTTGGGTACTCCAAACCTATTTAAGATATGAGATTTTAGAAAGGATACAACAGTCTTGGCATCATCAGCCGCGGTAGCCTTGGCTTCAACACATTTTGAAAGATAATCGACAGCAAGGATAATGTACTAGTTTCCCCCAGACCTAGGGAAAGGACCCATGAAGTCTATTCCCTAGACATCAAATATCTCACATGCAAAAATTGGATTTAATGGCATATGATTTCTTGCAGAAATATTACCAATTTTCTGACAATTAGGACAATTCATGCAAAATAAATGACAGTCCTTAAACAAGGTAGGCCAGTAGAAACCAGACTCTAATATTTTAAGTGTTGTCCTTTTTGGGCCAAAATGGCCTCCACATGCTTCAGAATGACAAAAGCGTAAAATAGATTCAATTTCATTATGAAGGGCACATCGCCTTAATATTTGGTCCTTACCAATATTACACATGTACGATTCATCCCAAACAAAATATTTTGAATCTCTTTTTACCTTTTCCCTCTCTCGGTAAGACATGTGCTGTTCGAACTTACCTGATGCCAAATAATTTGCGATATCTGCATACTAGGGTCTTTCTACCAAGGCAAGGACAAGGGTCTCATCTGGTCCTTCTCCCAGGGCAAAGAAAAGGCCTTCGTTTGGAAATTCTTCATTGACGGCATGTGAGTCTGGATCCACGAGGATTCTGCTCAAATGGTCAGCGACTAGATTTTCCTTGCCGCTCTTGTCCTTGATTTCCATATTGAATTCTTGTAATAGGAGGATCCATCTGATCAACCTTGGCTTCGCCTCCTTCTTGATCAACAAATAACGCAACGCTGCATGGTCAGAATAAACAATCACCTTAGTTTGGAGTAAATAAGCACGAAATTTATCTAGCGCAAAAACAATAGCAAATAACTCCATGGTCTTCTACGCATCATCCAACGTACGAGACGCATAGTAAATCACATGCGGATCTCGTCCTTCCCTTTGACCTAAGACAGCACCTACAGAATTGTTAGAAGCGGCACACATTATTTCGAAAGGTAAGTTCTAGTTAGGTGCTTTAATCACAGGTGATGAAGTTAATTTCTCCTTGAGCGTATCAAACGCAACCTCGCAATCTACTCCGAATTGGAATTCCACGTCCTTCTGTAACAATCTGCAAAGAGGCTTGGCTAGCTTTGAAAAATTCTTTATGAATCTTCTATAAAACCCTGCATGGCCTAAGAAAGAACGCACTTCACGCACATTAGTAGGATAAGGTAGAGAATCAATCACATCTATTTTTGCCTTATCTACTTCAACCCCTTTTTGAGACACAATATGTCCTAAAATCAACCCTAGGTTTACCATAAAATGACACTTTTCATAATTTAAAACCAAGTTAGTTTCTAGGCAGCGCTTGAGTACTTTTTCTAAACATTCTAAACATTCATCAAAGGAATTTCCGTAGACAGTAAAATAATCCATAAACACTTCTATTCCTTTTTCAATAAAATCAGAAAAAATACTCATCATACATCTTTGAAAGGTTGCAGGTGCATTACACAATCCAAAAGGCATGCGCTTGTAAGCAAAAGTCCCAAAAGGGCATGTAAATATGGTTTTATCCTGATCCCCAATTGCGACGGGTATTTGGTGAAAACCAGAATACCCATCGAGACAACAGTAGTGAGACTTACTTGAGAGTCTCTCTAGCATTTGGTCGATAAAAGGGAGGGGGAAGTGATCCTTCCTGGTTGCCAAATTGAGCCTGCGGTAATCAATACAAACCCTCCAACCGTTTTGCACTTTTGTAGGCACCAACTGTCCTTCGCTATTTTCCACCACCGTGATACCGGTCTTCTTAGGCACCACCTGCACAGGGGTCACCCACGAGCTGTCAGAAATAGGGTATAATACTCCAGCATCTAAGAGTTTCAATACCTCATTTTTAACTACATCTATCATAGGTGGGTTAAGCCTCCTCTATGGCTGCCTTACGGTCTTACAGTCCTCTTCTAAATGGATCTTATGCGTGCAGATGGTAGGGGAGATCCCTTTGATGTCAGCTATTGTCCAGCCTATAGCTTCTTTATTGTCCTTCAAGACTCGCAAAAGTCTCTCTTCCTCCACTTTGGACAGTTTGTTCGAAATGATCACTGGCAAGCTTTCTCCCAGGCCTAAGAAAGAGTGCTTTAGGTGATTGGGTAAAGCCTTTAATTCCAGGTCTAGGGCCTATAAAATAGAAGGAACAAGAGCATTATTAGTTCTCGACAGATCTAAAGTTTTAGGAATATTTACCAACTGTTTGGCTACATTTAGCTCAAACACTACTTCTTCGATCTCCTCTCTAACTTTCACTTTCTTATCCAATTCATCCAACTTGATGTAATCTATACTTCTAGTTAGGACATAATCCAAAGGGTCAGTATTCTCAAGCTCATAAATGTCTTCATCATCCAAATCAACAAGATTAATAAAATTAACACAATTCAAATCCTCAGGATATCTCATAACATCATACACGTTAAAAGAGATAATTTCACCCATAAATTCCAAGGTTAAACACCCTCCAAAAATGTCAATTTTAGCTCGAGTAGTTCTCAAGAAAGGTCTACCTAGCAAAATTCCAGTTGATTTAGACGTGTGTTCATTTTCCATGTCAATTATATAAAAATCTGCAGGAAATACGAAGTCATTAACTTGTACTAACACGTCTTCAATTACCCCGACAAGATAAATGATAGACCTATCAGCCAGTTGAATTACAAGTCTGGTTTCTTTCAATTCACCAATTTTTAAACTTTTAAAGTCAATGACAAAACATTTACCCCTACACCCAAATCACATAATGCCTTCTGATAACAATACCCTTAGCAACAAGGGCACTCTCGTCTTATACCCTGCTGAGGGAGAAAAAGACTGCTACTACCGCCCCGGTAGCCTCGGGGATATCACCTCTGGGATGCTCGACATCAGTGAGGGGGTCCCACACGTCGTTTTGCCATGACACAGGGCGCTATCCCATCCTAGGCCAAACCAAGCATCTCGCTAGGGGCCTAGGCGTTACCTTACCTAGGTAAACGCCTACCCCTATACATATATCTATCGCATCGGTAGCACATAACACCACGGAAAACTCTCACCCCCTGACGGGCGCGTTAGCACTTCATGACCAAAATCACCTAGAAATGTCGCGCTCTTGCCTATAAATACCCCTGCCCCAAAAGGAGAAGGGTAAGCCTAAGATTGCTAGCCAAAGCTCTGCTATTTTACACAATCATTACTGACTTAAACATCAGAGTGTTTACGCCGGAGATCCCCTCCGGCGCCGTGCAGGTACCTCAGACACCGTGGACAGTCGACTTCAGGACTCATAATCCCCGGCCACCCCTCAGCGAATAGTCCGAATCTTATCAAATTGGTGCTCTCGTTGAGAGTCTTGGGTTTATTAAGTGACCGTCCTTAATATCCAAGCTTAGTTCTTCCAAAATTTCGAAGCATTATGGAGTCCGGTTCAGATCCCGCACTATCCCAGCCTTCTAGCCTCCCATTTTCTACTCGTAGACGACTTTTCCCTTTCGCTACCACTGACGCCTCTGTCACGGTGCAAGAAATTCCACCCGGCATGTCGTATCCCTCTTCCGAACAAGTGGTGGGGGCATTTGCATCCCAGACATATACTCCTTTATCTAATATGCCAGGACCCAGTTACACTACCCCCCATTCGAGGGCACCCGCGGTAGACGGTGCAGGCAATCCTCTCACGAATTCAATTGTGGCCCTTCGAGCCCAGCTAGATCAGCTGATGGAACTAGCTGCAGGGTTTACGCCTCATGTTTCGGGACCTAGCGTGCCTTCTCATATAGTCTTTACTCCGTCCATCGTTGCGGATCGACCATTGTCACCCCGACAATCTAGGGGTTTCCCATCATCTCTACCTTTGACATAAACCCCTATCAGTGTCATGCAACTTGCGCATAGACACGCTGAACCGTTTGAGCAGCGTAAGAGGGAAGCCCCTGTCTTCGAAGGGGAGCGATGGGATGGTGAATATAGAGATCCCTGGGATAATAGACAAGACGAGATGTTCAGGGACCATCTCCCAGGCACAGTGAGAGAACGAGCAGCAGAAGACATTGAACTCGAACGCCAAGAAGTCGTAGTCGGTCTCCGAGGCGGCACCGTAAGCATGATTTTTGAGCTCAAAGGCAGCTCAAAGAGCCTTTCCCCCCTCGTCAACCGCAGAAGATTCCTGACGACAGCAATGGTCATCCGTTCAGCTACCGTGTCAGACATCACCGGGTCAATCGGCATGTAAAACTCCCTGTGGAATCATACGATGGCACAAAGGATCCAATTTCTCATCTTAACAAGGTGAAAGATTTTGTACAGTTTCAAACTCAAAGTGACGCCGCATTATGTCAAATTTTTGTAATGACGTTATCTGGTGTAGCGCGTCTTTGGTTCGAGGGACTTCCGGCAAGTTCCATTGATAATTTTTCCCAACTGGAAGCTAAATTTTGGAGTCGGTTCACCATGGCTGTTCCTATTAGAAAATCGGTGGCAGCGTTATTCGATATTCACCAAAAGCCGCAAGAATCCCTGAAGGATTTTTTGAGTCGTTTCTATCTAGAGATGTCGCTAACGCCAGAGGTCACCATTGACTTCTATGGGAAGTTACGAGATACTTTAATGGTGGATCCACCATCGACTTTAGATGCGTTGAGGCTGAAAGCTCACAATTATGCGAGAATGGAGGAAGAAGAAAATAGAGAACGAATTCAGAATACACCTCAAGATGCACATCCAGCCCCCAGCGTCCGCGTCAGCGCCATTCCTGACACACAGCTGACCGACGAGTATGGGCAGTGAAAAGATCACATTCCTAGACCCTCAAGCCGACAGAGGGGTAACTTCTCAAGGGGAAATTTTGGAAATTTCCCTACCGGAAAGCAAACGGACCCACCCAAGGGGCAAATATACGACCCTGACCTTCCATCTCTTATACTTCCCAGAGCAGAAATCTTAGCGATAGTTCAGCAGCGAAACTTACCTATCCGTTACCCAGCTCCTGTAAAACCAGGGGTAATTATGGGAGGAAGAGAAAATGCATTCTGCAAGTTCCATAAAGTCAAAGGGCACTCCACGGATGTGTGCAGAGAATTGAAATTAGCGATAGTGCGCTTAGTCGAGGAGGGCTACCTCGGGGAATTTGCCACCAAAGCAAGGGAGGAAAGCAGGAACAGTTCAGCAGACAGGAACGCTGATGACAGACAACCCCCTTACGCCACAGGGGCCAACGCCATCCCCATCGGAAGAAATAAAGAAACGTTTGTGGTTAGAGAAGATGACGTCCCTATGATCAAGATTATAGCGGGAGGCACCCCGTACTGTGATGAGCCTATGGTGTCAGCACCCGTGACGGGCGACAAGCGAAAAAGGGAAAGTACGTCAGCAAAAAGTGAAGCGATAAGCGCATTAGATCGAATGGTGCTATCATTTTCCGAAGAGGACGAAAAAAGCGTTGCCTACCCACACAATGATGCGCTGGTAGTCACCCATTATCGACAGCCATGGAATCAGAAGAACTCTCATTGACAATGGAAGCGCGGTCAATCTTTTCTCGCTCGAGGCATACAACCTAATGAAGCGTCCGGACAGCGAGCTAGCGCCTTGTAAAAAGCCAATAATTGGAGTAGATGGGGTCCAATCCCAGTGGTAGGAGTTACATCGCTGCTAGTATACTTTAGAGAGGACACGTCCAAACTATCAGAGGAATTATTGTTTTTGGTCGTAGACTTATCATTGCCCTACAATGCTATACTCGGGCGGCCATACCTCAACCGTTTTGGAGCTGTGATATCACAAAAACACCTGAAGATGAAATACCCTTCATGGGATGGGGTAGTTGATAACAATCCACCTAAGGAAAAGGGTATTTCCGTCTATTGCCCTGAGCTGAAAGAAGAAATCACTGTTCCTACCGTCGCGGTGGAAAGAGGGCCACCGCCCACCCCAGAGGCTAACACCATGAAAGCAAAATAGTGCTCAGGAGTCTCCCCAAACAAACCTTCTAGATAGCTCGAGGAGCTGTCTCACTCTGAGGAATACCACGCGTCAGGGGGGCAACCCAGTCGCTACCCTATCGTGGTAACATTTATCCCATGGGTACCGCCACGGTAACATATCATCCGAGGGGCGAACCACGATCCCTAACGTTAGGGATAACTCTCTAGCTATTCCCAAACGTGGAAATGCTCAATTCTTCTATATATACACCTCCCCCTTAAAGGAGGCGGGTAAGCATACTCTAACTGGCCAAAACTCTGCCAAATTCAGTACACATACTGACTTAAGCATCGGAGTGTTTCTGCCGGAGACCCCCTCCAGCGCATTGCAGGCATCGAGGGCCATCGCGAGCACTGATCTGAGAGGAGTCGTTCCGCCATACGTCCTTCACCAGAAAACAAAATCTTATCAAATTGGTGCTTTCATTGAGAGTATTGGTTCTATTAAGTGAGCATCCTTAATAACCAAGCTCCTCCTCCCCGAAGTTAGAAGGATTATGGCCTCAGAGTCAGATCCGGCGCTGTCCCAAAGTTCCAACATCCCATACAACACCCGCAGATGACTGTTTGCCTTCGCTACCTCTGATGCCTCCACCCCAGTGCAGGACATCACTGTGGGAGAATCAGATCTTCCTCCTGGGCCAAGTTCGGAAGAAATTACATTCCAGATTTGCTCTCCCTTTTCTCATGTAACAGGAACCAGTCGTCTTACCCCCCAGTGATAAGATTCTATGTAGATCTTGTAAGATTTGGAGTCGTGCCTGATCAGAATGGTGGCGGTCGGTATCGGATGTACCTGCAAAGCGCCGGAGGGGGGGCTCCGGCGTAGACACTCCGATGCTTAAGTCAATTCGGGTTTCAAAAATAATAGAGGTTCGTCTGAGTGATCTTGATCTTACCTTCAGATTGGAAAAGAAGGGGTATTTATAGGCATGTTCGGCGATACCTGGCGATAACAATCAAGGCGATGTCTGATGGTGACGTCACAAGCGATACTGACAGATGACGTCATGAGCGATATCATATGGGCTGCCGGGAGCGATAAGCTCGTGGGTCCCTAGGATGGGATGGTGCCGTGCGGGTAGAGTCGCGTGAGTCCCACCCCCCCACCCCGCTGATGTCGACCATCCTAGGAATTCTTCTCTGATTCTCGGGCGATATGAAGATATCTTACGGGTCTTATGGGAAATCGTCCTGGTGGGAGCCGCAAGTGTGGTAGCACCGTTAGGGCTATCTTGATTATTATCATAAGCCCAACTGAAAACGAGCCCGAGTGTTTACCAAGGGTTGTCCATGTCTGAAATCTTAGATGAAAACTTGTTCCTTCGTGGGGCGGTATGTCTGCAGGATCTCCGAGTTTCTCTGCCTGCTAGATGTTAACCGTGTTAAGTGATGAGCTGGAACTTAGTTCTGAAGCTTTCCAGTGATCAAGCGGATTCCGTCCTTCATTCTTATCCAGAGACCTGTTCTTCTGAGGCATTAAGAGGTCCACGAGAGACGCTGCTATTATGCTTGTGATCATGAGGGCATTGCTTTCGCCCAACGATGTTAGTACGTTTGGCTTCTTGACAGGGCTTACGGAGTCTCATCTTTATTCATGCCATAGAAGGGCTGTTGACGGGTCACTTGTGATACCGCCAAAGACTGCAACCAGGTCATGTCGTGGATTTGCATTCATTCCGAGTCCATCATCCTTTCAAGTGTACTGAAAACACACGGAGGAGATAGGCGTTTATAGAGAAGTTAGTAAACTTTTATACTTACAGGGGTTTGAGGTCACGCGGGGCCCGTTTCCATGCCTCTTTGTAGATGCCGTATGGCTTTCCCAAATAATAAAATGACGTTTTTATTTCTTTTCGCTCTTCTGCCGCTTTTCTTTCTTCATATTTTCAGGATTATCGCGGGAGTGGGCTTTTCGCTTGACGCAACCGCCTTTCAGTTTTCAGTCAGCAACTGTCTTCTCCCAAAAGACATTGATGACTGTCCACCCGTCCTTTTCCCTTCTGCACGTGTTTTGTTTTCACAGGCTATTCCTTTTTTAGGTTTAACCTTTATAAGGAGTTTACTCTTCTCTTTTAGTATTTTCTGCGAATATTTTGAAATTCTTCGCATTTCCTTTCATTTGTGCTTCTTTCTTCTCAAGGGATTTTACTGCAATTGCTTCGCCGGTGCCGACGGCCGATTCACTGGTTCTCTGCTCCAGGTATTTTGTTTCTCTATTGCCATAGCTTTACTTTCCCTTCCATTATGTCTTGCGCTAGGCCTTCTGCAATTATCAAAAATCCTCTAGATCCCGAAGTCAGGAGAGCTCGTAGCGTTTTTGATTGTAATGAGGTTTTGAGGGCTGAGTTGGAGGAGAACGGTATCACTTTTCCCACGGGATATCGCCCCTTTGTCCCATTGAAGGATACTCGGCTTACTGATTCCATGTGGGGGACGTTCCGGTTGGTTTATTTCAAGATGTTTACCTACGGGTTTCGTCTTCCGCTTCATACTTCTCTGTTGAAACTGCTAGACCACTACGATTTCAATCCTGTTCAAATAACTCCGCCTTCCTGATGTGGGCTTTACGCCTTTCTTCGCTCGTGTGAGATGAAGCATATTTTCGCTCCATCGCTCGATCTATTCCGCACATTTTTCACCTTAAGGTGCCATAACTGCTTAGTGGATATTACCCCAAGATGGAATGGTGCTCTTGTTCAGTTTTTCTGGCGGAATTTTCAAGGTTTCAAAGAGAACGTGGACAACTGGGAAAAATGGCTTCTTCACCCTTCGCTTGCCCTGTCGGTTTTGGCGCGGTGGTTTCAACCAAAAGATTACTAGTGCCGCTTGGCGAGAACCAGATGTGTTGTCTAGTATGGATGTATCCCATGTTAACGCCTTATTAGAAATAGAAGGGCCTTTCCGTATTCGGGAATTTGCTCGGTTCAAGCCTTTGTCAGAATGTGTCATTGGTGAGTCTTTTCTTTTATCGCCTTATCGCTTCGACTTTCTTGTCATATTAAAATATTTTATCGGCAGGTAACGCTGAGGGTCAATCCTCCGAGGAAAGGGACATTCCTCTAAACGTGGTGCCGCTTCAGACATTACCTCCTTCTCCTCCACCCGAAGGCTCTAGTCGTCCGCCTATTCCGCCGCGAGGAAGGAGAAACAAAACCATCGCAACACGCAACACATCTGCCCGACCTTCTCGTTTCCTTGAGAATTGGCCCCAAGTAATCCCGTAATTGAAGAGGTTGACAGTGATAGCGGAAGCATGGATACTGGTTCCGAGCTGCGTCATGCCACCTTTGCCAACGGATGAAACTTAGGTCCAAAAAAAGTGATCCTTCAGCGGAGTCGACCGAGGATGATAACGAAGAGATTGCTGCCGAAATGGAGCGTCTCGTAAAAAGAGTTCGCAAAGAGAAATCTGACCCACTAGTTCCTTCCGTAGAGGAAATCAATGGGGTTCCTTCCGAGGAGGTTGATGCCTTGCATGTTATGAGTCCCTTGCCAGTGACGGAAGTTACCAAGGTGCCCTCTGCCATTCCTCCCAAGGTTAACGAGGCTTCGGCAGCGGTGGGCTCTCCCTTGGTGTCTGACGGTTCTAGCTCCCCTATTCGCTCCTTTATTCCAGATGCGAGCTTACCAACTCCGAATCCCATCGCTCCTTCCCCACGGAAGCCTCAGCCCTTGTTTCTTTCTTCGATTTTGGGCATTGGTGATTCTGCAAAAAATTGCTCTCCTCCTTATATCGCCAATCTTTCCCCTCAAGGTCTTCAAGGCCCCATTGCTTATCAACTGGACTTGTCTTCCCTTGGTACCGACGGAATCCATGCTTTAGGGGTATCGGACCCGTCATCGTGAGAGGAACCAGTGGGCCCTATAGTGGGGCAAAGGTTTACTTCTTCGAAGGACAAAGAAGAGTTCTTGCGGCGTCCTCCCGACATATGCCATTCACGTCTTCTGACTGACATGCTGGCCTGCTTCCGCGAGTTAAACTACTTTTTCGAGGATCATCGTGACAAGGTTCGACCTTCTCTTGATTTAAAGGTAGAATTAGATGCTGCTTTAGGGAAGGTAACGGAGCTGTCGCAGCTTCAAGAGCGGACCCGGGCGGAGTTGGACGACTGTCGCGCTGAGCTTGCTCGAGAAAGATCAAAAGGGAAGGCTAAGATAGACCTTCTGGAGGCAGAATTGGTGGTAGCTGACAGAAAGAATATCTTCCTTCGCGAAGAGATAGCATCTCGTGATGCGGATTTGGCCAAAGTGCCTTCAAAGATATCCTGGTGGAAGAACAAGACCATGGATATTTGTATTGCTGAATTTATGAGTCTCTATCGTTAGGGAACTGTTGACTCGTCAGTGCTAACCGATTACGCTTCCAAGAGACTGAAGGATTTGGGCGAAGGTGAGAGAGATCTTCCTTCTTCTGGAGAGAAGCGGAGGAATGGTGATCGCGATGCTCGCGAGGGCCCATGATTAATCGAGGTTGCTCCCTTTAGAAGATTTTCCGCTTATTTGCTTCTTTGTCTTGTAATAACGCCTTGTTGTGCGACAATATTTATATTTGATTGCTATTTGATTTTTATTTCGCCTTTCCGCGTTAACCCAACGCTATTCTTTTTAATCAACGCCATCTTGCGTTATCTCCTTTCATGTGATATCGCTCTTGTTTTTCCCCAGAGATAGTACCTTCTTTTCAGAGCATTTAATGCTTGCTATCCTTTCCTTAGAAAAGTCATGATTGTGCAGGCACACGTGTCTATTTCTTCCAGCGCCACGGGCTAGCGTGCTTGAGAACTTTGCCTAAATCGAGGCGTTGTAGCGCTTTTCTAGGATTGCACTCATTACTTGAGTCTGTTCCTTATGCCGCTTCCATGCAACGACTGCGGCATTCGTCGTTTCGTTTGATCATTAGGGTTATAAAACCCAATATTTATTCTTTTCACTTTTCTTTTATCATCCCGCTTTCTCATATTTTCTTTTAGCCGTCTTATTTTCTCCCCACTATTCAAGGCTCTTTAAAGTGCTTTTCTCTGAAGGTATTTCCTTTCTCTTCCATCGTCTTCTTCATCTTTTAATTCTTTAATTCTGCCATGGCTAAGACTCGCCGTACTGAGTCAAAATCTGCCGATGAGAAAAGGATGGATACTACGTCTAGTGTTATCACATCTGAGGCCGCTCTTCGTGAGCATTTGGCCACCCATAATGCTGATATTCCTGATGATTATAAAACCACTGTTGCCCCTGAGTCACTACGTCTGAACAGCGTTTTGACGGGCAATCGTAGGGTCATGTATGCGCAAATGTTCCGTTATGGCTTTCGGCTTCCCATTGACTCTTTTGTCAAAGAATTACTTGTTGCCGGCGATCTGACTCCGGCCCAACTATCCCCAAATGCATATTGTTGTGTTTATGCTTTTTTGGAACTTTGCAAATACAAAGGGATTACTTCCCCTTCCCTTCTACTGCTTAAATCTCTTTTTAAGCTGATGAAATGCCGGGGGGTGATAACGATATCGCCCCGTTTTGACGATGACTCTCTGAAGTCTTTTACTTGGAAACTCCTCCATATCGAGTCTTCCGTTGATGGCTGGAAAAAGGAGTTATTTGTGATAGATCTTCCTGGAGATCTTGGTTCCTGGTGGCGATCTGGTTTTAATCAAAACGTGGATGACAACGTCTGGTGTCGACCAGCGACCCTTTCGAAACGTGAGCAAGACTGGTTAAACACATTGCTCAAACTGGAAATCAGCGTTCAAATTCGTCAAGTGGCCTATAGAATGGACATTCAATCTTGTGTTAAACGTGAGTGCCGCGTCACTCTTTTCTTTGTTATCGCTGATACTAATGCTGACGCTATTTTGTGCTTTCGCAGCGACGGATCCCAACTATAAACCTGAGAGCGTAAGGAGACGCTTGAAAAGGGCTCAAGAGCGAGAAGAAAAGGAGAGAGCTACTTCCACGGAAGCGACTGACAATCCTACCGATCTTCCGGCTACTTCCGCTACACTTGTTCAAGTTTCCTCTTCTTCAGTCGGTGTGAGGGATTCTAACATTCCTTCAGGTGTTCCCCTTGTGACCATCACTGCTCCTCCTGCCCAGCCTTCTTCTTCTTCTAAGGCTCCTAAGGCCATTGCCAAAGGAAAAAAGAAGAGAAAAACGAGAAGTGTCGCCGCTCTTACACCTTCTCCAGACGCGGCAGGCTCTTCAGAAGCACCTCTTCCCCACACTGATACAGTAAGGGTGATTTTTAGTCATGATATGCTATATTTCGACGTCTGTCGTCGTTTGATTTCTCTTATCTATATTTCATATTGCGTTCTTGGCAGGACGCTACCGTTGTCGCTACCTCCGTTCCTCCATCAGGTGATATGAATATAAGATACGTGTTGACTGGCTCCAAGAAGAGACAGCGGCCGGAAGATGAGGGCAGAAATCCGTCTTCCTCTACCACCGGTGATACGAGCCTGAGTAGGAGCCCAGCCGCACCTACCGCATCCGTGCCCTTGCCGGCCGCAGGAGCCATCACACGCTCTCGCGCAAGGACACCTACCGTATCCGTGCCCTTACCACCCGCCGGAGCCATCACACGCTCTCGCGCAAGGACCCTGCAAGCGAGGCTATGCTCTCTGATCCATGCGGAGCTGAAGGCCGAAGCCTCACTGGAGTCAGCCATCCTGCGCGCGCCCCAGCCGCGCCTTGTCTCGCTCGTGTACGCTAGATTCACAATGCCCGAAGATGATTCTGCCAGAAACGGCAGTTGACCGTTTGTCACCAAAACGGCTCTTGTCCGTTTCGCTTAATCGGCACCTGACCGTTTCACTCAGCCATTGCCGTTTCACTCATCTGTCTCGCGTGCCGATTGCTCAAAACGGCTCTTGTCCGATTCGTTCAAAACGGCTCTTGTCCGTTTCGCTTAATCGGCACCTGACCGTTTCACTCAGCCATTGCCGTTTCACTCATCTGTCTCGCGTGCCGATTGCTCAAAAACGGCTCCTGCCCGTTTCGCGTGTCCAGAAGCGCGCGTTGACTGAAGTTTAAGTTGTTTGACTTTATTTATCCAGGTGGATTTTATTGTTGTTAATTAAGAGCGCTTTTAAGTAGTTAAGCGCAAGTAAACTTCTTAATTAGGGTTTTGCGCATCTCTTTTCTTATAAAGAGCATGGCGCTGCTATTGTTATTTGTTAGACGTTATTTGATAAACAAAACCAGAAGAGTTTTTCTTCAACTGATCTCCAAGATCCTTGTCCTACGTCCGGTTTGATAAGCCGTATATAGTTGCAAGTAAAGCACGAAGTCTATCATCCCTTCTTTAGTCTCGTCGGGGTTGTCTAGGTATTGCACCTAGGAGGGTCCGAGTCCTACTGAAGATCCTTGAAGGATTTCGTCCAGGTTGCCTAAGTATTGCACTTAGGAGGGTTGGAGTTTCCGACGAGTTAGTTTTCCGCATTCAAATCCTTGTCGCTGAGCAACGATCCAACAATTGGAAGGTTTCCGAATTAGGAACCACATCAGCTGGTAGCGGAGCAAAGGCTGCTCACCGAATAGGTATCTACCCTTTTAATTATTGTTTTCGTTTGTTGAGATTGGTTTCCTTGATTTCCTTAGCCAAATCTATACCAATCTTGTTTGTTTTTCCATTTGTGTTAGGAGTCGAAACTAGTAACTAGTTGCGTCT
This sequence comes from Viola odorata, assembly GCA_963691705.1. Classification (NCBI taxonomy): domain Eukaryota; kingdom Viridiplantae; phylum Streptophyta; class Magnoliopsida; order Malpighiales; family Violaceae; genus Viola; species Viola odorata. The sequence continues at coordinate 33,899,185 of OY829542.1, forward strand.
TGTTTAGGTAACAAATCAAGCCCTTTGATTTGCTATCTTCTTTGAGTCAGAAAACTGAAAATAAAGTCCCACAAAGTGCCAGTTTATTTTGTTTCGAGTATTTGCAATTCCTATTTACAAAAAAGAAAAAAAAAAAAAGAAGAACAAAACAAAACAAAAGAATTCATTCGCACAAAAACAGAACAGAAAGCGAATTCTAAATTTTCAGTGTGTTAACAAAAGAGGAACCTTGCGATCAAAACAGAATCAAAATCAGCAAGAAAAGAGTGTTCCAACGCAACAAGAATCATAGAAAACGGAGTTGTAAATCAAAAGTTATCAAAGAAACAAATCGGACACCTAAAACCCTAGTTCTAAAACAAATCCGAACTAGTTCAAATATCTTGTCTTTCTTTGAGCTCTTGTGATACATGACCTATCTATTCTGTGCTATAATTGCTTGATTAATTGACAAAGTAATCTTCAATTATATCACATCTTTATTCTTTCTACGCTTGAGTTGTCCTTGCGAATTATTGGAAGCTTTTCCTTGACATTCTTTGAGTCTGCGGATCTTGGATTGATTGGAGCAGATTTTCCGAGTGATTTGTGAGCGCATTAGAGCGATTTAAACACGAGGATTTAAACACGTGAGGGAGTGTTAGATAACGTAATTTTACGCTTGTTCTTTGTTGGTTGTTTGTGATTTCAGATGTCGGACCATTCAGCCAAGAGCACAGGGACGAACGAAGAAATACGCACACTATTGCACAATCTCAACCAGAGATTTGACGCAATAGACGCGTGGCGAGTAGAAATGGAAAGGGGAAAGGAAGCAGCTGCAAACGCTGCAAAACAGCACCCCACCCAGTTCCACCAAGTCCTAAACTCTAAGAGTTCCCCGTACGCCTATGGTATGCCACCATCCGGAGATGGGTTAAACCCTACTGGCCGAGTCGCTAGGAGGATGACTAGGAATGCACCTCGCGGAGAGGAGGATTATGAGGAGGATGATCCCGGACCCAATCCCGATGGGTACGAGGAGGGGCCTGAGTATGAGGAGGAGGAGGAAAGACCTAGATATAGGAGACCTCCACCAAGGCAACCTAGGGGAGAGGCCGGAGGCGAGGAACGCCTAGTAGGAATTAAACTTAAGGTTCCCGCATTCGAAGGGAAAGAAGATCCTGAAGCGTTCTTTACTTGGGAACGCATGATGAGGGCCATTTTCTTGTGCCACAATTACTCAGAGGAGAAGAAGGTTAGGATTGCCTCTGTAGAGTTCTTTGGGTATGCTGCCCATTGGTGGGATCAGCTACACATCACTAGGCAACGAGTAGGCGCGGGTCCAATTGATACTTGGGATGAGATGATTAGGGTTATGAAGGAACGATTTGTTCCCCGATACTTCCACCGAAGTCTCCATGCAAAATTGCAGACCCTTACCCAAGGATCGAAGAGTGTTAATGAGTACTACAACGAGATGGAGATGGCCATGGCACGAGTGCAATCGGTAGAGACCGAAGATGCCACCATGGCACGGTTCTTGAGTGGATTGAACAAAGAGATTGCTAATACCGTTGAGGTTATGCAATACCGAACCATCGAGGACCTCCTTCACCTTGCTATTATGGTGGAGAAACAGAAGAGGTTCCGCAGCCCAAACACCACCCCAATTACTGCCCAAAACCCGAAGCCAACACCTTGGAAGAAACCTTGGAACAAACCTACCAATTTCACCAAAACACCACCAAAAGTAATACCCCCAAACTATAACCCTAAGGGCCCAAACACCACACCTTTTACACCAAAACCTACTGCCCAAAACCCCCAAACCACTGACCGCCAACCATCGCGGGAGATAGTTTGTTTTAAGTGCAATGGTCGTGGCCATATGCAAAGGGAATGCCCGAATCGGCGTGTTGTTATCATGCGCGATAATGATGACTTAGACTCCGAGGAGGACCGAGATATGGAGGAAGAAGAGGAGATAGAAGGGGAAGCTGAAGAAGAGAGTGACGGAGAGGAGCGAATGCCCATATCGGCTAATTGTGTTATCAGGCGCAACTTGAGTGTCGCGCCAAAAATAGAAACTTGTGATGAGGAGCAGCGTGACAACCTTTTTCACACTCGTTGCATCATAGCAACCAAGGTATGTTCAGTGATTATAGATAATGGCAGTTGTGCTAACTGTGCGAGCACACTTTTGGTTCACAGGCTTGGCTTGACCGTTGTTAAACACCCAAAGCCGTACACGTTGTCTTGGATGAATGACGGCAACACTTTGAAGGTTACCAAGCAGGTGCTGATCTCGTTTTCCATAGGGAGATATAAGGACGAGATCCTATTTGATGTAGTGCCGATGCACGCCAGCCACATGTTGTTGGGAAGGCCTTGGCAATTCGACCGAAACGCCAACCATGAAGGGAGCACCAACAAGTACCGATTGGAGAAAGATGGTGTCAAGTACACCCTAGCACCACTAAACATAAAAGAGGTCGTGGAGGACCAGCTGTGGCTTGAGAAATCTAGTGCCGAGTTTGAGTTATCGCGATCAGGGGGAGAGAAAAGAGTTGAGGGTGAAAACAGCCCCCGAGAAAAGAGTGAGCTCGGGTTAGAGAAAAATAAAAGTGAGAAGAGAGTTGCGAATGGGAAAAAGGGGAATAAAAACAGCCCGTGTGAAAATAGAGAGCACACGTTAAAATTAAACATATTCGCAAAAGTGAGGCATGTGAGACAAGCATTGACGGTTCAAAAGTCTTCGGACTCATTTTTTCCTCTCATTCTTCTCCGTTTTAGGTCGTTCGCCTTGAACGCCGCTAACCCTAACCCTACGGATTCCTTGCTTCCTTGTTTTAAACCTCTTTTGCAGGAATTTGAGGACGTGTTACCTGAGGAGATGCCGCCAGGACTGCCCCCAATCCGCGGCATTGAGCACCGCATAGACTTTGTGCCGGGCACGTCAATACCTAATCGCCCAGCGTATCGCAGCAACCCCGAGGAAACCAAGGAGTTGCAACGCCAAGTGGACGATCTGCTGTCCAAAGGCTACGTGAGAGAGAGCCTCTCACCGTGTGCGGTTCCTGTCATCCTTGTGCCGAAGAAGGACGGGTCTTGGAGGATGTGTGTTGACTGTCGCGCAGTCAACAAAATTACGGTAAAGTATCGACACCCCATCCCACGTTTAGATGACATGTTAGACGAACTTAGCGGTAGCATTATGTTCTCTAAAATTGACTTAATGAGTGGGTACCATCAGATTAGGATGCTAGAGGGTGATGAGTGGAAAACGGCATTTAAAACTAAGTACGGACTATACGAGTGGTTAGTCATGCCGTTTGGCTTAACCAATGCGCCAAGCACATTCATGCGTCTAATGAATCATGTCCTTAGGCATTTCATAGGCAGATTTGTAGTTGTTTACTTTGATGATATCTTAGTCTACTCTAAATCTGTTGATGAGCATGTTGCGCACTTAAGAGAAGTTTTCCTAACCTTGCGCCAAGAGAAATTATTTGCTAAACCTTCGAAATGTTCTTTTGCTTTAGAACAGGTTTCTTTCTTAGGTTTTATTGTGGGCCGAGAGGGCGTGAAGGTTGATGAGGAGAAGATCCGAGCAATCCGCGAATGGCCAACTCCAAAATCAGCAAGCGATATCCGTTCCTTCCACGGATTAGCAAGCTTTTACAGACGGTTCATTCGTGATTTTAGTTCTTTGGCCGCACCACTTAATGAACTAACAAAGAAAAATGTTCTTTTCAGGTGGACCGAGACACAGGAGGCTGCTTTCCGAGCGCTCAAGGACCGACTGTCCAACGCGTCTGTCCTTGCCTTGTCGGACTTCGACAAGCCCTTTGAGCTCGAGTGCGATGCGAGCGGTATAGGGATAGGAGCCGTGTTGATGCAAGAGAAGCGAGCCATTGCCTTCTTCAGCGAGAAGCTCAAGGACGCCCAGTTGCGATACCCTACGTATGACAAAGAGTTGTACGCCTTGGTACGCGCGTTTGAGGTTTGGCAACATTACGTAATGCCGAGGGAATTCGTGGTACACACGGATCATCTCAGCCTCAAATACCTGAAGGGCCAAAGCAAGCTCAACCGAAGACATGCAAGGTGGTTGGAGTTTTTAGAAGCTTTTCCATACCACATCAAGTATAAGGAAGGAAAGGACAACGTCGTGGCCGACGCCTTGTCCCGCAGGTATGCTTTGATCTCTTCACTATCCGTAAAATTCCTAGGGTTTGCACAAATAATTCCTATGTATGCTGAAGATGCGGATTTTAGTGAAATCTATAAAACCTGTGATGCACAAGCTGATGTGAGATATTTTACGCATGATGGATATTTGTTTAGGCAGAAACGCCTATGTATTCCTATTTGTTCCTTGCGTGATTTACTTGTGCATGAGTCGCATAGTGGCGGTCTCATGGGTCATTTTGGAGTCACTAAAACTTTTGACTTGTTGAAAGTGCATTTTTATTGGCCTAAAATGAAACGTGATGTCATTCGTGTAGTCGCTAGATGTCTTACTTGCCAAAAAGCCAAATCGTATGCATCTAACCACGGAGCCTATATGCCACTACCCGTACCATCCCACCCTTGGACCGATGTGTCCATGGACTTTGTAGTCGGCTTACCTAAGTCATAGGACGACCATGATAGCATCTTTGTTGTAGTCGACCGATTTTCGAAGAGGATGAGATAGTAAGTGATCGTGATAGTAAATTCTTGAGCCATTTTTGGCGGATTTTGTGGAGCCGCTTAGGGACTAAGTTGTTGTATTCTACATCTTGTCACCCTCAGACGGACGGTCAAACCGAGGTGGTTAACCGAACGCTCGGGTCACTACTTCGCACATTAGTTACCAAGCACACGTCCAAATGGACGGATCATTTACCCTTTGTAGAATTTGCATATAACCGAGTTGTTCACTCTACTACAAATTGTTCTCCATTTGAGGTTGTTTACGGTTTTAATCCTCTTACTCCACTTGACTTGACACCTCTACCTTTGAGTGATGTAGCTAGTTTAGACGGACAGCAGCGTGCGGACCTTGTCCAACAAATGCACGCTAAGGCCAAGCAGAATATTGAGAAGGCTAACGAATGCCTTGTGCCCAAGCGCAATGAGGGCCGAAAGATTGTTTTTTTTCAGGTTGGGGATTGGGTGTGGTTACACCTAAGACATGAGCGTTTCCCTGAGAAGAGACGCGGGAAACTTTCCCCGTGAAGAGATGGACCATTCCGAGTGGTTGAAAAGATCAACGATAATGCCTATCGTTTGGATCTACCTAGTGAGTATGGTTCAATACATGGTACTTTTAATATTACTGATTTGCGTCTGTTTGAAACAGGTGATGAGGACGATGTTGACCTGGATTCGAGGACGAATCCATCTGAAGAGGGAGGGGATGATATGAGCCTGAGTAGGAGCCCAGCCGCACCTACCGCATCCGTGCCCTTGCCGCCCGCAGGAGCCATCACACGCTCTCGCGCAAGGACACCTACCGCATCCGTGCCCTTACCACCCGCCGGAGCCATCACACGCTCTCGCGCAAGGACCCTGCAAGCGAGGCTAAGCTCTCTGATCCATGCGGAGCTGAAAGCCGAAGCCTCACTGGAGTCAGCCATCCTGCGCGCGCCCCAGCCGCGCCTTGTCTCACTCGTGTACGCTAGATTCACAACGCCCGAAGATGATTCTGCCAGAAATGGCACTTGACCGTTTGTCACCAAAACGGCTCTTGTCCGTTTCGCTTAATCGGCACCTGACCATTTCACTCAGCCATTGCTGTTTCACTCATCTGTCTCGCGTGCCGATTGCTCAAAACGGCTCTTGTCCGTTTCGCTTAATCGGCACCTGACCGTTTCACTCAGCCATTGCCGTTTCACTCATCTGTCTCGCGTGCCGATTGCTCAAAAATGGCTCCTGCCCGTTTCGCATGTCCAGAAGCGCGCGTTGACTGAAGTTTAAGTTGTTTGACTTTATTTATCCAGGTGGATTTTATTGTTGTTAATTAAGAGCGCTTTTAAGTAGTTAAGCGTAAGTAAACTTCTTAATTAGGGTTTTGCGCATCTCTTTTCTTATAAAGAGCATGGCGCTGCTATTGTTATTTGTTAGATGTTATTTGATAAACAAAACCAGAAGAGTTTTTCTTCAACTGATCTCCAAGATCCTTGTCCTACGTCCGGTTTGATAAGCCGCATATAGTTGCAAGTAAAGCACGAAGTCTATCATCCCTTCTTTAGTCTCGTCGGGGTTGTCTAGGTATTGCACCTAGGAGGGTCCGAGTCCTACTGAAGATCCTTGAAGGATTTCGTCCAGGTTGCCTAAGTATTACACTTAGGAGGGTTGGAGTTTCCGACGAGTTAGTTTTCCGCATTCAAATCCTTGTCGCTGAGCAACGATCCAACAATTGGAAGGTTTCCGAATTAGGAACCACATCAACCGGGATGGGGAGCAGGCATGCGGACGGGTTTGACTCTACGGCTGTTCCCCAGGGAGGGAATCAGTTAGAATTTTTGGAGAACTTGGGCACAGGCGATACCTTCGGGGTTTCGCCCAATTCTTTCGGAGGTCCCGCTCACGTATATTCCTCTAATCCAGGGTATCAAGAGGTCTTGCAGGATCTTTCAGGCTATCAGCCCCATGGCGCTTATCTTGCTCCAGGGGGTTCGTCCACCCAGGTTCACCCTCCTTCTCCTTTGGCGTTTGCTCCTTCGAGCATTCCTCTGCGGGATCGTTATGGCGAAGGAGGTACCACCTTCAACTTTGTGGCGGATCTTAGTCCGATAGGTGGGGTTAGCTCTGTAACCCATCAAGTTGGACTGTATGATTTTCGTAACACCGGCTTGGCGGCATTGGGGGGCGATGGTTCGGATGAAGTTTCAGCTTTATTGGCTTCCTAGGTATTGGCGTCTGCGGCAGAACGTGACGCTTTTGTTTCTAAAGGCGAGTTTGATAGGGAGAACTCCTTGCGCACTAACCTTTTCACTAATTTGATGAAATTTCATTACTGGGCAGAGGAGGCGCGACGTCAGGCTGCCTCTCTTTCCTCTGCTTTGGAAGGATTAGCGCGAGAGAAGAATGAGAAGAAAAAGTTGCTGGAGGAGCGTACAAACTTATTACTGGCTCATTAGAAGCAGAAAGAAGAGCAGTCGGCCGCCTTGGCAGCGGAGAGGGCCAAAGTTACTGCTTTGGAGAATGAGAAGTCCTCCCTGGCCAAGGAGAAAGCTGCCCTGGAGGAAGAGTCAGCTGATAAGAGCCTGTGGCATGTCGAGCAGACTGCCTCTATTTTGGTCGGTAGGTCGCTTGCTTTGAGGAAGCCCATGGGGTCGACGCATACAAACCCGATGAGGTCACTGCCGCCTTCGAACAAAGATCTGGCCACCTTAATGAGGAGGGATTTCGCCAAGCTAAGGCGGCAGGTTGGAAACGGAGGCACCCCGAAGGTTGACATGCTTCGAGGCTTTATAGTTCTTTCCTTAGTGATCAAGCGTCACTAAATTTTTGTTTATTATTTTGACCACCGAAGTTTGTACTTTGTAGCCCCCTTTAACATTTCGATATGGTCAAGCCACTTTTATTGCTGACCTTCCTTTATTTAGTTGCTTCCTCGCAAACCCTTTTGGCGTTATCTTCGCCACGTTTTCCCAATGCGCTTACTTATCCGAATAGATCCTTAGCGCTCCCACCAAATTACAGAATTTGGTATTGGGTTAACTTTCTTGGTAAGACTAGCGATAGATCAGCTGACGGGAATCCTCACTCCTTCCACTGCCCGAAAAGTATTCTGCGCATTCTCAACTGTAAATCATCAGTAACAAAAACACGTTACGAGGGATAGTAATTACCCGTAGGAGCCTTTTCGCTGCCATCATAGGGCGTTACCCTGGAACCCGCGGGAATCGCTTTCGCTATCAGCTCTACACTTCACCAGGGATTACTCATCTGGTTACTAGCCGGGATTTCACGATTCTCCGCGTTTCCCTAATTTCACGGTCGGCCCTTAAAGTGCCTCGTCTTAGTGAGCTGTCGGATCGGGACGGCTATCACAAGGCTAGGGAATTTTCACTTTTGGGCGTTGCCCTCGCGTCTAGAACCGTGTCCTTACTTAATGGCTTAGCCAAAGTAGCCCAGTCGTTAAGATAGGATTCTTGTTTCTAGAACGGAGTTTCTATTTCTTTGGGGCGTGCCTCATCTTGTTGGGTCGTCTCCACGAGAACGGTCAGTACAAGAAAAGGACTTTTCACTCCCAAAGATACCGGGTGGTGCCCTCACTTAATGAGCCATCTGATCAAGATCGGTCATCACAAGGATAGGACTTTTCACCCCCGCGGGCGTCCAGGATCTTTCAATTCGACGCTAATTCAAGGTATGATGGGTAGTGCCCTCACTTAATGGGCCATCTGATCAAGACCGGCCATCACAAGGATAGGACTTTTCACTTCCCCAAAATACCCCCTTTTTTATCTGCACAAAGACAACCACAAACTTCCACGAAAGCTCTCTCATCGAGCGTTAGTCATGGTTAGGGTTGACATAAATCAAAGGTGCAGATAAAATCAAATTCTAGAGTAATATAACTTCAAACGAGCGATATTCCAAGAGTTGGATAAGGGTGTACCATCGAGAGTCTCCAGATGATAGGCTCCTTTCCCGACAACGTGGGTGACGCGATATGGTCCATCCCAGTTTGGACTGAGTTTTCCCATACGCTGCCCTGCCGCTCGCTTGTCTCTGAGAACCAGGTCTCCGGGTTTCAGCAACTGTTCTTTGACGCGCCTGTTATGATAACGGGCCATCTTTCGTTTGTAATGCTGCGTTTTCAGAAGGATTTCCTCTCGGACTTCTGGTAACGCGTCCAGGTTAGCTCGTAACCTTTCCTCATTCAGTTCCTCCCGAAAGTGAGCTACCCGCAGGCTCATGGTTCCAATTTCTACCAGTGTAACGACTTCGGTCCCGAAGGCCAACGCAAAAGGTGTTTCTCCGGTGGTAGTCTTAACGGTCATGCGATATGCCCACATCACGTACGGTAGCTCATCAGCCCATTTCTTTTTAGACCCTTCCAGGTTTTTCTTGATGCCGCTAAGGATGCTCCGATTGGTTACTTCCGCCTGTCCATTAGTTTGCGGATGAGCCACGGAGGAAAAGCGTTGCTTGATTCCAAATTCTGAGCACTGGTCTTTGAAGAACTGCTGGTGAACTACATTCCGTTATCGCTAACAAGGACACGAGGTACGCCAAACCTCATGATAACTTGATGTTTGAAAAAATGCCAAGTTTTTTCTGCCGTGATTGTGGCGACCGCTTCAGCTTCCGCCCACTTAGTGAAATAGTCTACCGCCACTATCACAAATTTCAGTTGAGACCTTGCCTTTGGGAATGGGCCTAGGATATCGATCCCCCATTTAGAAAAAGGACATGGGGCGATAATTTCAGATATTCCAGTGGCAGGCCGCCGAGGAATCTTGGCAAACTCCTGGCACTTAGGGCAAGTTTGCACATAGTTGTGGCAATCTCTTCGGATGGTGGGCCAGTAAAATCCGGATCGAAAGACCTGTGCTGTCAGGGTACCGCCTGACACGTGCATACCACATACCCCTTCATAGATTTCGCGCAAGGTGTGAAGACCCTCTTGTTCAGTTATATATTTGGCGGCAGGGTGAGAAAAACACCTTCATAGTATGTACAGCGTGCTGCCTGTCTCAATACCTTCTTCTTTTCAGCGGTATCCTCAGGCAGTTCCTCGTGTTTCAAGAATTTGATTACGGGAATTCGCTAATCGCTTTCGCGCTCCTCCACACATAAAGATGCTTGCTCTTCCATGAAGGATGGTACCGATAGCTCACGATAATATACACTTTTAGGTATGGATGCTTCCGGATTCGTGGCCATTTTGGCTGGATTGTCAGCTTCAGCGTTTTCCTCCCTGGGGATATGCTCGAAGCTGATCTGCATGCCCTCTTTCTTTATTTCCAACAATTCTCGCTTTACTTTGGCGAGATATTGAATCATAATGGGTTCCTGGGCCTGAGAATGCCCGAAGACCTGGTCAATTATTAACTTGGAATCACCACAGATCTTTAGACGCAGGTCTCCTGTTCTTCCAGTATCGTGCCTCCCTTTAGAGGAAAGTCCTTTCCCTATTCTGAGCCCGGCTAGCAACGCCTCGTACTCTGCCGCGTTATTAGATAATGGCTGTTGGATTCGAATGGCGTATCGTATTTGCATATCGTGCGGCCCATTTATAAAAATTCCAGCTCCAGCCAGCTCTTGGTTTTTAGCTCCATCCACATGGACGATCCAAAGGTCCGTGTAGGTTTCCGGGAACGGGAGATCCATGTCGCCCCATTCCGCTTCAGGTACACCGTCCAAAGGATCCTCTGTAAAAGTACATTCCACTATGAAATCGGCCAGGATCTGAGCTTTTACGGACTGTCGCAACTGATACCTCAATCCATACTGTTCTAGTTCAAGCGCCCAAATCAACATTCTTCCGGAAGATCCAGGCTTTCGAAATATTCTTTTCAGAGGCTGGTCTGTGAGTACGATAATGGAATAAGACTGAAAATACCGATCCATTTTGCGGGTGGCTTGTATCAGAGCGAACGCTATCTTTTCAATTCAGGCGTATCGCAACTCCGCATCCTTCAGGACGTGGCTCACAAAATAGACCGGGCGATGAGAATGGTTATCGTCGCGAATGAGGACGGCACTGACCACTTCATCCACGGCGCCAAGATACAAATATAAAGTATCACCTACTTCAGGTCTCGTCAATAATAAGTCAGACGATAGGTAATCTTTTAGGCCGATAAATGCTTCCTCACATTCTGGGGTCCACCGGAACGAGGCTTTCTTGCGTATGACTTTGAAAAAAGGGAGACATTTTTCTCCTTGCTTGGAAATGAATCGCCCAAGGGCAATGACTCGCCCTGTTAGCCTTTGCACCTCTTTAATGGTTCTTGGCGATATCATGTCTTGTATGGCCTTAACCTTTGAGGGATTAGGCAGGATGCCTTTTTGGCTGACCACGTAGCCCAAGAATTTTCCTGTCTGAAATGCAAACATGCATTTTCGGGGATTTAACTTCATACGATACCTTTTCATCACGTCAAAGACTTCCTTTAAGTCTCGTAGGTGATCTTGAAAGCTTGCGCTCTTCACCAAAATATCGTCAACGTATGCTTCCACATTCCTCCCTATTTGCTCTTCGAATATCTTATTGGCCATACGTTGGAACATAGCCCTGACGTTCTTCAGCCCCAATTGCATCGCCGTATAATAGTAGGTGGCCTTTGGAGTGAGAAACGCAGTCTTTTCTTCATCTTCCCGGCCCATGGGAATCTGATGATATCCAGCGTTGGCGTCCAATGAGCTTAGATAAGCGTATCCAGCGGTCTGATCAACTAACTGATCTATGTGAGGAAGTGGGTAGCAATCCTTAGGGCAGGCATCATTTAAATCTGTGAAGTCGATGCACATGCGCCAATCCCCATTGGGCTTAGGAACAAGGACAGGGTTCGCTAGCCAGGTGGGATATTGAACTTCGCGGATAAACCCTGTGTCAATGCGCTTTGATACTTCCTTATCTACGGCTAACGCCTTTTCATTAGAGAACGCGCGTCGCTTTTGCTATACCAGCCTGGCATCTGGGTCTACATTGAGCCGATGTTCGGCTATTTCCCGCGACATACCTGGCATGTCGGGGGGTTTCCACGCGAAATCTCCTTGGCATTTGTTTAGCAGCCGGGCCAGTTGAAGGTTTTCCACTGGGCTGAGTTTTTCACTGACCAGAAAACTTACTTCCTCTATACCAATTGCCGGAATGGGTACCATTTTGTCTAGAGGTTGAGCACGCTTCTCATCACCTTGCTCATAGGGATCCGCTGCTATACATACGTACCTATCGCAGCTTCTTTGAGTCATGAGCGAGTAGCATTCCGCCGCCAGCTTTTGATCGCCTTTTACCGATACTACCCCATCCCAGGAGGGGTATTTCATCTTTAAATGCTTCTGAGATATCACCGCTCCAAAGCGGTTGAGGAAAGGTCGTCCGAGCACGACATTGTAAGGCAAATTCAGATCCACGACAAGGAACAACAGGTTCTCTGATCGCTTGTAGGTGTCTTCTCGAAAATATATGGGCAAAGTAATTACCCCCGTGACAGGGATTGGAACCCCATCAACGCCGACTATAGGCCGTTTGCTCGGTGTTAACTCATTATCAGGTCGTTTCATGAGATTGTAAGCTTCCAGCAAAAAGAGGTTCACCGCGCTCCCGTTATCAACAAGAGTTCTTCTGATTCCATGACTGGTGATGATGGGCGTAACCACCAAAGCATCATTGTGCGGATAGACGATGCCTTTCTCATCCTCTTCGGAAAAGGATAATACCATTCGATCCAATATGCCTATCGCATCTCCTTTTTTTGTCACGCCATCACATGTGCGCTTGCCTCCTTTCGCAGTTGTCAGAGGCTCTGATTCATCCATATAAGGGGTTCCTCCCGCGATAATGTTGATCATAGGGATATATTCGTCATCAATCGCAAGAGTTTCCCTATCTTTACCTCTGGGAGCATCATCCTTTTGCGGAACGCGAGGAGGAACTGGTGGTTCGTCTGCTGTCCTTTTCATGAGATTTTTTCTGGCATCTTCTCTTATTTGGGTGGCAAATTCTCCTAAATACCCCTCTTCTACCAAACGTTCTATCGCCGATCTTAACTCCCTGCACGCTTCCGTGAAATGGCCTCTCGCTTTGTGGAATTTACAATAAGCATTTTCCCTTCTCCCTAGAAGCACTCCTGGTTTTGTAGGTGCGGGGTAGCGGATGGGAAGATTCTGCTGTTCCGCTATCGCTAAAATCTCTACCCTTGGTACGTTAAGAGAAGGAAAATCTGGGTCGTACGTCTGGTTCTTGTAAGAATCCCCGTGACGTCGAGAGGGAGAACCACTGGTTTTTCCCTTCGAAAAATGACCCTTCTGCTTGTTGGAGGCCTTGGGGATATGGTCTTTCCTCCTGGCGTAATCGTCGATAAAATGGTCGTCAGGTAGTAGCTTCGTGGGAGCAGTAGTAATTTGAGATGTCCCACGCGACGCGTCATACGTCTTATCTCTATTTTCTTCCTCTTCCATTTTTGCGTAATTGTGGGCTTTAAGCCTCAACGCATCTAAAGTCACTGGAGGATCCACCATGAGCGCGTCTTTCAGCTTTCCATAGCGGCAGTTCCTTTTCAGAGCTTCTATAGCAAAATCAATAGTAATGTCCGGTGTTAAGGACATTTCCAAATCGAAGCGACTAAGAAACTCCTTTAAGGTTTCTTGAGGCCTTCGTTGTATGTCAAATAACGCGGCGGCAGATTTCCTGATTGGAATTGCCGTGCTAAATCTGCTCCGGAATTTAGATTCTAATTGCGAGAAATTATTAATGGATCCACCAGAGAGACCCTCAAACCAAAGACGCGCCACACCCGATAATGTCATAACAAATATTTGGCATAACGCCGCATCACTGTGGGTCTGAAACTGAACAAAATCCTTCACTTTATTAATATGCGAGATGGGATCCTTGGTGCCATCATAAACATCAGTGGGAAGCTTTACGCGCCGACTGACCCTGTGACGCCTTATACGACGGCTAAATGGGTGGCCCGATATATCATCAAGAATTTCACGTGCCTGACGCGGAGGAGACATTTCATCCTGACGCCCCCTATTTTGAGGTTCTGGTGTAGGATGTCGTCTAGGAGATCGACTGCGGCTCCTGTGCGAACGAATTCGATACCTTCGACTACTGGATCTTTCACTGTACTCGGGAGACAGGCTTCTGTTGGCTCCTTCCCTCCGTCCGTCCCACCAGTTCCTAACCCCCATAAGTTGCCTGTCTCCTTGTAGGAGGAGACCTTGCGGCATTTGTGGTACGTAAGCCTCTACTCTTCCCTGAGTAAACTGCTCAACACTAATCGGAGGATTTCCCGCGGATAAAGGCATCTGGAGGTTTTCTGGAAACAACGGTGATAAAGGTCAATCAGTGACAATAGATGGTGTAAACATGACGCGAGGAGGGAGACTAGATCCAGAAGCACCAGGCGTAACTCTTGCAGCCATTTTCGTCAAATATTCCAACCGAGAACGAAGGGCCGCTATTTCCATTGCAAAAGGATGTTCACGATTAAGCACAGATCCCCCCGAAAGGGGAGTGGAGAAATCAGATCCCGCTATCTGAGATGACAAGATGTCCGTCTGCGAGGAGGCCAGTCCCCCAACAATTCCAACCGAGAGGTCCAGAGATCCCGAAATAATTGGTTGTGTAGTCATAGAGAGGTCGGCAGTAGCAAAAGGGAATAACTGTCTGCGGATTGAGAAAGGGATATTAGAGGATGATGATCGGATTGGCTCCGATCCCGTGATCATGACCGTTCCAATCTTCCGACTAGACGGAGCTTGGCTATTAAGGACGCTCACTTAATATACCAAGACTCTCAACGAGAGCACCATTTGATAAGATTCTATGTAGATCTTGTAAGATTTGGAGTCGTGCCTGATCGGAACGGTGGCGGTCGGTGTCGGATGTACCTGCAAAACGCCGGAGGGGGGGCTCCGGCGTAGACAATCCGATGCTTAAGTCAGTTCGGGTTTCAAAAATAACAGAGGTTCGTCTGAGTGATCTTGATCTTACCTTCAGATTGGAAAAGAAGGGGTATTTATAGGCCTGTTCGGCGATACCTGGCGATAACAATCAAGGCGATGTCTGATGGTGACGTCACAAGCGATACCGACAGATGACGTCATGAGCGATATCATACGGGCTGCCGGTAGCGATAAGCTCGTGGGTCCCTAGGATGGTATGGTGCCGTGCGTGTAGAGTCGCGTGAGTCCCCCCTCCCCCCCTCCCCCCCCCCCCCCGCTGATGTCGACCATCCTAGGAATTCTTCTCTGATTCTCGGGCGATATGAAGATATCTTACGGGTCTTATGGGAAATCGTCCTGGTGGGAGCCGCAAGTGTGGTAGCACCGTTAGGCCTGTCTTGATTGTTATCACCCAGGCGGGGAGGTCCATGATGGGTGAAGCAGACAACCCTTTCGCAAATTCAATAGCAGCTCTCCAAGCTCAATTGGATCAGTTGACAGAGATGGCTGCTGGATTTACTCCTCATGCCTCGAGACCTGGTGTGTCCTCCCAAGTAGTTTTCACTCCGCCCATTGTCAATGAACGACCATTATCGCCCCGACAATCCAGAGGACTCCCGTCCTCCTTACAATTCTCATTGGCCCCCATCGGCGTCCCGCCGCTTGCGCGTGGACCTGCTGAACATTCTGGACAATACAGGGGAGGAATCTCTATCCCTAAAATAGCTCGCCGGCGTGATGAGTACAGAGAACATTGGGATGATCGATGGGGGGAGATATTGAGAGAGCCATCTCCTAGATACAGTGAAAGATCTAGCAGCAGAGGTCGACGAGCTCGAACTCCAAGAAGCCTCAGTCGATCTCCCAGGCGACATCAGGAATATGACCCTCAGAATCCCAGATATGATGTTGAAATTCCACACCCGCACCAGCCTCGTGGGGTCCCTAATATTAACATTGGCCATCCGTTCAGGCACCGTGTCAGGCACCATAGAGTCCATCGACACGTGAAACTCCCAGCAGAATCATACGATGGCACGAAAGATCCCATTTCTCACCTCAATAAGGTGAAAGATTTTGTGCAGTTCCAAACGCGCAGTGATGCAGCGTTGTGTCAGATCTTCATGATGACGCTATCAGGCGTAGCGCGTCTCTGGTTCGAGGGACTCCCGGCCGGATCTATTGATAATTTTTCTCAATTGGAAGAAAAGTTTAAAAGTCGGTTTAGCACGGCTATTCCTATCAGGAAGTCAGCAGCTGCACTGTTCGATATCCATCGAAAACCGCAGGAATCATTGAACGACTTTTTAGGTCGATTTGATCTTGAAATGTCCCTAACGCTAGGGGTCACTATTGATTTTGTGGTTGAGGCCCTAAAATGCAACTGCCGATACGGAAAATTGAGAGACACGCTAACGGTGGACCCACCGATGACCCTGGATGCGCTAAGGCTGAAAGCGCATAATTATGCGAGAATGGAAGAGGAGGAAAATAGAGAATGGATCCGAGACATGCCAACGGACCCATACGTGGCCTCTAACGCCCCACATAACAGTGCCCCTGACGTACGACCCATTGATGATTCGGGGCAACGAAAGGAGCATACTGTTAAGACCTCTAACCGACAGAGAGGCAATTTCTCGAAAGGAAGACTTGGAGGGTCCCCCTCTCGGAAGCAAGCGGATCCGCCAAAAGGCCGGATATATGATCCTGACCTTCCATCTCTTATACTCCCACGGGCTGAAATCCTAGCGATAGTCCAACAGCAAAATCTGCCCATTAGATATCCGGCTCCTGTGAAGCCAGGAATGATCATGGGAGGAAGGGAAAACGCATATTGCAAGTTTCACAAGGTCAAGGGACATTTGACAGATGTATGCAGAGAACTGAAATTGGCCATAGAGCGATTGGTCGATGAGGGCTACCTAGGAGAATTTGCCACCAAGGCAAGAGAAGAGGCCAGAAACAACCCAACGGGAATGACAACTGATCAGAGGCAAGCGCCTTCAGCGCCACGGGGGCTAACGCAATCCCCCTTGGACAAAATAGAGAAGCTCTCGTTATCCATAGCGATCAGATGCCTATGATTAATATTATTGCCGGGGGAACACCCTACTTCGAGGAGGCCATACCACAAATGCCCAGTCCTGGGCAAAAGCGCATGCGAGAAAGCGCCCAGGAAAAAATTGAGGCGATAAACGCCTTAGATAGAATGATATTGTCCTTCTCAGAAGAAGATGAAAAAGGTATTGTTTTCCCACACAACGACGCGTTGGTAGTCACACCTGTCATAGGAAGTCACGGGGTGAGAAGAACCCTTGTTGACAACGGGTGCGCAGTAAATCTATTTTCGCTGGAAGCATATAACTTGATGAAACGCCCTGATGGGGAGCTAGCGCCATGCGCGAGGCCAATTATCGGGATTGATGGCGTACCGATGCCGGTAGCCAGAATAACATCCTTGCCAGTATACTTCCGAGAAGACACATCCAAGCGCTCAGAAGAGCTATTATTCCTGGTTGTAGACCTAACGTTACCATACAACGCTATACTGGGACGACCGTTCCTCAATCGTTTCGGGGTAGCGATATCCCAAAAACACCTGCGAATGAAATACCCCTCGTGGGACGGAGTGGTCTCAATCAAAGGAGACCAGAAACTGGCAGCCGAATGTTATTTGCTCATGACTCAGAGGAATTGCGACCGCTACGTTTGCGTGGCAGACGATCCTTTTGACGATAAAGAAGAAAAAGGCACTCAGCCGTTAGATCAGATGATGTCAATACCTATCGCTGAGGACAATGAGGCAAATCTCTTGGTCAGTGAGAAACTAAGCCCTGAAGAGAGCGTGCAACTAACCCGACTATTAAGAAAATGCAAGGGAGAATTCGCATGGAAACCAGCGGACATGCCTGGAATCTCGCGAGAAGTCGCGGAACATCGACTAAACGTCAGCCCTGAGGCCAAACCTATTCAGCAGAAACGACGCGCCTTTTCATCAGAAAAAGTGGCGGCTATCGAAAAGGAGTTACTGAAACTCATGGACGCGGGGTTCATTCGAGAAGTTCAGTACCCAACTTGGCTGGCTAACCTGGTGCTAGTCCCAAAGCCTAACGGAGATTGGCGCATGTGCATTGATTTCACTGACCTAAATAATGCTTGTCCCAAAGATTGCTATCCCCTTCCTCGAATTGACCAGCTGGTCGACCAAACTGCGGGGTACGCTTATTTAAGCTCTCTGGATGCCAACTCCGGGTATCACCAAATCCCAATGGCTGCAGAAGATGAAGAAAAAACTGCCTTTATCACCCCTAGGGCCACCTATTGCTACACCGCAATGCCGTTTGGGCTGAAGAATGCCGGAGCAACGTTTCAACGCATGGCGAATAAGATCTTCAAAAAACAAATAGGAAAAAACGTAGAGGCCTACGTGGACGATATCCTGATTAAAAGTCGAAGCTTCGGAGACCATCTGGCCGATTTGGAAGAAGTTTTCAATGTGATGAAAAAATACAAAACGAAGCTGAACCCACGAAAGTGCATGTTCGCGTTCCAAACGGGAAAATTCTTGGGCTACGTGGTTAGCCGAAAGGGTATTCAGCCCAACCCTTCAAAGGTAAAGGCCATTCAGGACATGATATCCCCGCAAACCGTCAAGGAAATACAAAAGCTCACTGGCCGCATCATCGCGTTAGGACAGTTTATATCCAAGCAAGGAGAGAGATACCTCCCCTTTTTCAAGGTCATTCGAAACAAGGCCCCATTCGGGTGGACAGAGGAATGTGAAAACGCGTTTGCAGGACTGAAAGCCTACTTGTCATCCGATCTAGTGCTAACGAGGCCTGAGTTCGGCGATGACCTATACCTATACCTGGGAGTAGCTGACGAGGTAGTCAGCGCCGTCCTCGTACGAAGTGAAGGGCATGTACATCGCCCCGTATTTTTCGTGAGTCACATATTAAAAGACGCGGAGCTATGATACGCTCGCATCGAGAAGATAGCGCTTGCTCTAATACAGGCAACGCGAAAGATGGACCGATATTTCCAAGCCCACCCTGTTACCGTTCTAACCGATCAGCCGCTGAGAAACTTTTTTAGAAAGCCTGAGTCCTCAGGGAGAATGTTGATTTGGGCAATCGAGCTCGAACAATACGGGCTGCAATACAAAGCCAGGCCGGCAATAAAAGCCCAGGCGTTAGCTGACTTCATAGCGGAGTGCACATTCACCAAGGAGGTGTCAGAAAAACTATCAGAGGAAGAACCAGAAAACTCATGCCTGTCGTTCCCGGAAACTCGCGCAGACTCATGGGTTATCAACGTGGACGGCGCAAAAAATCAAGAGCTAGCAGGAGCAGGCGTTTTCCTGGTAGGGCCAAACGGCATAGAAATGCGATATGCCATTAGAATCCTGCAGCCGTTATCCAACAACGCCGCTGAATATGAAGCGCTGCTGGCAGGACTCAGAATTGGAAACACCTTCTCCGTCGAAGCCTCTACCGTGACGGAAGAGCAATACGGCTTACGCCTAAAGATACGAGGAGACTCTAAATTGATAATGGATCAAGTCCTTGGAAACTCCCAAGCCCGAGAGCCCGTCATGATTCAATACTTGGCCAAAGTAAAGCGTGAGCTGTCGGAGATGCAGAAAAAAGGCACTCGGGTCATCTTCGAGCACATCCCTAGAGAAAGTAACGAAGAAGCTGATAGCCTCGCCAAAATGACAGCCAACGCAGACACCTCCATACCTAACGAGGTACATTATAAGGAGCTGTCCATACCCTCTTTCATGGAGGAGCAAGCATCATTGTGTGTGGAAGAAATAGAAAGTGACTGGAGGATCCCAGTGGTAGAATATCTGAAGCATGATAGGCTGCCAGATGAAACTGCGGAAAGGAGGAAAATCCTAAAACGGGCGGCGCGATGTACATATTACAATGGAGAGTTAATACGGAGGTGCTTCTCCCACCCAGCCGCTAAATGCATAACGGAACAAGAAGGCATGCATGTGCTAAGAGAAATTCACGAAGGAATATGCGGCATGCACATCGCGAGCAATACTCTGGCAGCTCAAGTCTTTCGGTCGGGATTCTATTGGCCCACCATACGAAAAGATTTTCATAACTTCGTGAAAACCTGTCAGAAATGTCAGGAATACGCTAAGATCCCTCGAAAACCGGCCACGCCAATCTTAGAAATAATTGCTCCATGCCCGTTTGCCAAATGGGGCATTGACATATTAGGCCCGTTTCCAATGGCCAGATCTCAGCTAAAATTCATGGTCGTGGCGGTAGACTACTTCACCAAATGGGCAGAAGCCGAGGCGTTAGCCACCATCACCACTGAAAAAATTTGGCATTTTTTCAAACACCAAGTCATTATGTGTGCGATAATGGAGCACAGTTCACAAGTCAATTCTTCAGGGATCAGTGTGCGGAATTCCAGATCGAACAAAGGTTCTCTTCCGTAGCACACCCCCAAACCAATGGCCAAGCAGAGGTAACCAACCGCAGCATCCTTAGTGGCATCAAAAGAAACCTAGAAGGTTCCAAAAAGAAATGGCCAGACGAACTGCCATACGTACTATGGACCTATCGCATGACTGTTAAGACCGGCACTGGAGAAACCCCGTTTGCGTTAGCATTCGGAACTGAAGCTGTCACACCGGTTGAGATCGGAATGATGAGCCTTCGGGTGGCTCATTTCAGAGAAGAAAATAACGAGGAAAGGTTACGTGCTAACCTTGACACCCTAACCGAAACACATGAGGAAACATTGCTGAAAACTCTACACTACAAAAGAAAAATGGCGCAGAGATAGACTTAGTGAGAGAGCGATTGCTCAAAGCTGGAGACTTAGTGCTCAGAGATAGACGAGCGGCAGGGCAACGCATGGGCAAACTTAGTCCAAACTGGGACGGACCGTATCGCGTCACCCGTATTGTTGGAAGAGGAGCTTACCACTTGGAAACGCTCGATGGAATGCCCCTACAGAACTCGTGGAATATAGCCCGGCTGAAGCTATACTACGCCAGGAACTAGCTCACCCTATCTGGTAACATCAATACTATTCTAACAAGATATATCTCTCTGTGTGTTTGTTGTTGAATAAAATGCAGATAGTGAAGCATGCCAGGAGTGAAAATCCTATCCTTGTGATGGCTGGTCCTAATCAGACAGCTCATTAAGACGAGGCACGCCCTGGCATGGCTAAGCGTTGGAAGTGAAAATCCTATCCTTGTGGTAACCGTGCTCATATAGACGGCCCATTAAGACGAGGCACGACCCCAAATGCTCCCGGGAGTGAAAATCCTATCCTTGTGGCAACCGTGCTCATATAGACGGCCCATTAAGACGAGGCACGCCCCGGTATCCTTGGGAGTGAAAATCCTATCCTTGTGGCAACCGTGCTCATACAGACGGCCCATTAAGACGAGGCACGACCCCAAGGAGAGACCAACTCCGTCCTGGAAGTGAAAATCCTATCCTTGTGGCAACCGTGCTCACATAGACGGCCCATTGAGACGAGGCACGTTCCAGGGACGCGAGGTTTCAATGCTTAGGAGTGAAAATCCTATCCTTGCGATGGCTGATCCTGATCAGACAGCTCGCTAAGATGAGGCACTCCCCAAGCCAATCTCCGGCGGAAGGAAGGAGGAGACACTCCAGCTAGAAATTGAGCGGTCGATACCCGGCAAAATAAGGCAGGAAAGACATCCCTACTGCAACAACAACGTCGTAGCAGGCCTAACGGGGCAAGAAAGCTCCCCTGACAACAAAGGGTGATTTGAATCTGAGCAATGCTGAGTCATTCTCAGAAATGCTATCGGAAAGCAACAATAAGGCCATCGAAAAGGCAGTTGAGGAACCTGAATGAAGTTCATATGAGAGCAAAGTGGGCATATCTATAGAGGCGCGACAGCAAACGCCATGGACGAATAATTGCGCAAGCAGTATTACGAAACAGAGCAGACAAAGAAGTTCCATTCAAAAGGGGTAGCCCAACCAAGGCAAAAAGTGATATCGTTAACATTACAAAACAAGGAAGGACTCATCGGCCGCAAAAAATCAGAATTTATCTAAAGAAACTAAGGAGCGGGTGGTGCGTTGACTCCTCCTTGCTGCCTCGATTTCCATAAATAGAAGTTGTCATCAGTAATAGTGGAGACCCTCCTATCAAAATATGCAGCCAACTCATCAATACGGAGTTTTTCTATCCCATGATGATGCATCAACGCCTCCGACATGAGCCCTCCGCCTTCCCTTAAGTACCATTGATTCTTCTCAACGTTTAAAGCCAGATCGGCAGTCAGCTCGGCATTCCTCTGCCTCTCCTGGCGCAACTCATTCTCCTCACGAGAAAGGCGTTCTGTCAGAATCCGTTTCTCCTCCTCCAAAGCATGCTTGACAGCCTCCAACTCTTGCTTAACAGTCATCACTTCCTGACGGGCAGACTCTGTTTCTTGATTGGCAATGTTAAGCGAGTCCACAAAACTCTGACGCTCGTTCTGCAACCTGGTCACCTCCCCCTGCCCGTTTGCGGCAATCCTAGCATTCTCCTCATCCAGGTAATGGAGGTGGTAGAAAAAAGAGAGTGCTTGGGAGTGAAGAAAGTTTATACGCTCCTGCTCACTCCTGGCCGCAAAGGCATCCCTCTCCCTTGGAAGAGACATAATCTCGGCTATCAGGTAAGAGGTAGACGCGAGAATGGAATCATGATCAGTCCCGGCAGGAAATTGCAAAATGTTGTCTCTGAAGGAACGCAAACCAATATGATGAGTGGGCATGAGGGGAGGATTGTAAGTAGAAGCACCGGCTATCAAAGCAGGGGCAGGGCCACCTCTCGCGATACTGGGAGGAGACATCGGAACAAAAAACAGAGCGGCAGGAGAAGAGGGTCGACTGCCGGAACCTCCTGCGTTGGGCACTGGCGACTCATCTCCACCAAATGCTTCAAGGTTAAGGGCACTTGAGTTATGGCCCGTCGCGGTGGAGGTATCACCTAAAATGTGAGGATTACCCCAGAAATCAATACCCTGCGATTGCTCGGCAGGAAGGCCACCGCCCTCAGAGACGTTCAGAGGAGGATTCGCAGCAGAAGAGGTAGGGTTGTGCTGAAGCTCATAGCGGGCCTTCTTCTGACGCTCTCGAAGGACCTCAGCAATAGACATATCACCCGCAGAGGTTGACTGAGCAGAAACAGTGGAAGCCTCCTAGAAAACGCAGTACACGCATGATAAGAAAAGTATACAGAAGAAAAGAAAACCTTAGAAAAAAAAGGAACGCATACCTGGTGACTGTGGAAACCAGAGGTATCGCGGTAGGAATGGGATCAGCTGTCGCCTCCGAAGAAACAACGGTGTGAAGGGAAACGGGTTGTGGGGCGCGTGTTTTCCTCACTCTCTTCTTCCTTGCGACAGGGGTGCGAGGAGGTGGCGATGAGGTAGTACCCGTAGCGGTAGCAATGCCTTCCTCTTCCGCAGCGATAGCAGCAGCAGCAACCCTGGCGGCGGCAGCAACTTTTTTCCTTTGTTCCTGTTTCCTCTTCCTCCGGAAATACTCGGGCTCCCAACCAGGCAGAGGCACTGCACAGTTAAAGAAACGTTAGCGTTAGTACCTCTTGGCAGCAC
The DNA here is from genome assembly GCA_963691705.1 of Viola odorata. Lineage (NCBI taxonomy): Eukaryota > Viridiplantae > Streptophyta > Magnoliopsida > Malpighiales > Violaceae > Viola > Viola odorata. The sequence goes on from OY829542.1 coordinate 33,922,418, forward strand.
AAAAGGAAAAAGGGCAAACGCTCACCCTTTTTGCACTGTTCCATTTCCATACCGTTAGCCACTTTTCGGGCATCAACGCTGAAATCTAGTTGAAGTAGCGTCTTCAACCAGCCATCTTCTGGATCAGAAAGGGGTTTCCGATGGCCCCAAGCCCCATCTTTAATTTTCTCATTGAAGCCGGCCCTCCATAACGGCTCGGGCAAATCAATAATAAAAAATTCCTCTTTGCAATGAGGAACAGAAGACTCGATACCCATAAGCTTCCAGGTAAAGGGCTTCAATGAGCCATCTTCATAACGAGGGGATATTGGTATCACCCCCTTACGAGAATACAACTGGAAAATGTCATGAAGCAAGGCCAGAGTGGGAGACTCGATTCCCTTGAAACGGCATAGTGCGGCAAAGGCACTGACAACGCAAATCGCGTTAGGGCTCAATTGAGCCGGAGCCAAATCAGAATCAGCCAATAACAACTCAACAAGCGGGTCAAGAGGAAGACAAAACCCATGGTCAAATAACTTAGCATATAATATTCTACTGTCACCGGGCAGAACGCTGTTCAGGCGAAGTGATTCGGAAGCAGCGCGCACGGGATATTCTCTGAGGAAATCGCGCATTACACGCCGCAAGCCTACGATTAACTAAAGGAAGAGTATAGAGAGAGGTAGGGGTAATGTTGATTTTTTCTTCTCCGACGGACCCTTGAGGATCCTCCTCATCGGAAGATCTCTTAGTATTAGCCATAACCAATAAAGGAGAAGTGACGAGCAATGAAAGGGTGTGTACCTTCGCAAAGAGAACACCAGGAGTCTCAGACCAAAAAGAAGAGAGCGGCGCGAGTTGTTCGTCCAGAAAGTAGCAGCGTGTGAGAAAGGAGATTAAAAAAGAAAAAGGAGGAAGGAAAAACATTATATATAACACTGAAAGGGCGCGACCAATCAGCAGGGGACACATGGCAAAGCAGCGCGTCGGGAAATAAGGCACGCGCAAGGAGATACAAGTTTAAAAAATGATGACGAAACGCTTCGGAGACTCACGTCTCCCTAGGAGACGATTGCTTCAAAGCCTCTTCATAGAAAGACGCGTGTCCTTTTCCATCATTGCTTTTCAGATCGCATTAAATGAAAGGACTGCAGCATTTAAATGGCCTAAAAAGTAGCGCTGGCTTAGCCAAACGGCGCGGCAACACAAAGAAGATAATGAAGAGATGGCGGTAGCATCACAATGATTCACGCGAATGCGATAAAGGTCATATAGCGTCAGCATTATTACAGGAGGAATAATGACAAATGGTTTTCGGAAAAATAATAATAAAGCAGACAACAATAAAGATAACAAGGGAGGATCCAGAAACCTGTTGTGACACTTCTCGAAAAGCGAAGCGGCGCCCCTATCTTTGGCGTTAGCCCTTTTTCCCTTTCGAGACAGAAGAACCAATCCCACCTTTGCTAACCTCATCCATCACAGCAGAAATATAGTCAGCAACCTGGGCAGGGTCGGAAGAGTTACCTTTGAAACGGGTTGCAAATCCAGAAGTAAAGACTTCCAGGATTTTCTTCTTCCACCATTCCTCCTTTAATGATGTCCTAACGGATTCCTCGTCTCGAGCAGACATCTCTTCACGAAGAAGGAGATTTTTCTTCCTCTCCAATGCTAACTCTGCCTCCAGAACCTCCACCTTTGCTTTCCCGACAGACCTCTCTCTGTTTAATTCCTTTTGCGACTCCTCGCAAAGACGCGTTAGCAACCCCATTTGCCCCACCGCTTTCTCAAGCTGCACTTGCTTAACGCACAGCGCGTTGGAAAAATTACGTGACTCGCGATCATGAATCTCGAACAGATAGTTTAGGTGGCAGAAGAAATCCAGAGAATCATTCATCATATGGCGAAGACGAGCCGGTGGAGGAAGCTGAAGAAACCCTTCCTTCTCCTTCTGGGAGCCCAACATCTCTCCTATCAAAGGTGCAGTAAACTCATCTCTGGAAAAAGGTTGGGGAACCCCGACAACACGAAGACCATCAAAGCAGAATCCCTTCAGGCCCATACGGTAGGAGGGGGTCTCGGTAGGACTGCCATAAGAAAGATTGATTGACGGAGCGGGAGAGGAATTCCCCAAAAAAACTTCCGTGATAGGAGAAAAGAACAGTTGAGGAAGGACTTTTGGCGGTTGCCCAGCAGTCAAATCCGTAGTAGAAGGCGTAGCAACTACGTCAGGAATGCAATGAGAAATTGGAGAATCGGGAGCGTCAACTATAGGAAGAGGACACGCCGTCGAGGGAACCTCCACCTCGGCAGAACACGTAGCAGCCGACATCTCAGTAACTCCCACCGGTCGGAGAACACTCGTCCCAGCCGAAACCGCAGAGATAGGAGTAGTCGCTGCATCCACAGAAGAGGCCCCGGTGGCCTGCTCACCCGTGGTAAATCGAAGTTTCTTCCGACGCAAGGAAGAGGCATGGCAAAGGTCCGACTCGACATCCACATCCTCATCATCGCTAGCAATCACCGTCGTCGCGGCTGGGCTGGGGTCCATCCTCGTGCGACGCTCCGGTAGCCAATTTTCCACAAAGCGAGAAACTCGGCCAGAGCTAACGGGCCTTCGCCCTCCCCGGGCAACCGTCTTGGTTCTCCTCCTCGGGGGACGAGCGCTACCCTGATTAGAGCCATCGACAGGGGGGGAAGCTGGTAAAGTTTGAAGTGGCGTAACATTCAAAGGAGCGCCAGCGTCACCTGGGAATTAACCGTTAGCCTCCTATAACAAAAGAGACGCGCAAAGACAAAAGCAAAGAAAATGCGAAAAGAGGCAGACTCACCCATAGTACACTCCTCCAGAGGCTTGAACAAGGCAAAGCTACGGATGCGGTAGTGAGCACCTTCGTCTAACAGAGCGTTAGCTTGCTCCAACTCAGTCCTGGTCAATATCGAGGGATTCGATCAAATGGGGCCTATCAGCTCCTGGTTGAAATTAATACGCCACAAACGTGACGGTAGCTCCAGAACAAAGAAACCGCTTTTCCAATCAGCTACACCTTTCTTAAAGCCGTGAAAACGCTGCCAGAACGACTGCACGAGCGCGTCATTCCACCGAGGAGTAATTTCGATTAAACAATTATGGCAATTCATACTAAAGAATTTGCGAAATAAATTGAGAGATGGGGTAGAAATTTTCTTCAACTCGCAAGCGCGAAGAAAAGCATAAACCGCACATCAGGAGGAGGGAGTTATCTGGGCAGGATTAAGGTTATACTCCCGCAACAGCGTTAGTATCGATTCATGAACAGGAAAGCGGAAACCGTAAAGGAACATCTTAAAGTAAAAAAGCCTACTGTAACCCCACGCCGGATTATGGAGCCGCATATCACTTCCAGGGATAAAGGGCTCATACCCGGGAGGAAAAGTAATACCGTGTTCCTCCAGTTCGGCTTTCAGAACCACATCGCATGTAAAAATACTAGGTGATTGCGCGACCTCTGGATCCATGGGTCTCTAGATAACCTGGCGAGGTCTATTTCTAGCCATAACAAACCAGCAAAAAGGAAATCGGAGAAGGATTGAATTGGTACCTTAAAAGGGAGAGTTACAGAGGAATCGGCGGACGACGACGGACGGCTGGTAAGATATTCGGGGAAGAAGACGAAGGAAGATAAGAGGAAAAATTCGAAGCAAGGGCAAAAGTTCTGAAAAAAGAAAAATGGCCCCTCTTAAAGGATTAAAATGCCACCGCATTAATTAAGCCACCAATCGCACGGAGACGCGTGTAAAAAGAGGTTGGCCACGTGGAAACACATTAAAGAAATTAGAAAAAGAGAAGTTATTCAGCGTGATTCCCCAAAAGGGGCGACAGAGTTGACCCAGTCAAGATAACTGCGAAGCAACTGCCTCGGCCAAGCCAACCGCTTACGTTGGCTATCACCAAGGACCAGTAGGCTAACGGAAATAGCGACAAAAGAAAAAGGCAGAAAATATCATCTTATTTATAAAATGCCAATAGGCATATACAACACAGAGGCGTTAATCCTCGTCAGCCCAATCCATGTCATAACAGTACTCATAGTCCTCCGGGGACGACGGCAATCCACTGTTGTAGGAAAAGAAATGTTCGACAGGTTTGGGCACAAGCTTTGTCGCATGAGCTACCGCCTCGTCATACGGTGACGCTTCATCACCTTTTGGTAGCGTCACGTAGTGGGGCACAAAGCCGGTAAAGAAGGACTCAAAAGTCTACTTCTTCACTTTCACTGGTTTCTTGCGACCCTGGCGTCTAGCAGGACATTTTGTAAGTCTCCACGGAGGAGTCAAAGGAGGATTATCCGAATCCGGTGAAGTCGGAGGTGTTGGCAAGGAATCACGCCCGCAAAAATCTGTCATGACCGACCTACAAGAAAGCAAAGAGAAGGAAATGATGAAGATGAACAGGGGAAGGGAAAGCATTTCCCTTAAATAACCCAGGAAGCGCTCCGATCCTCGCACAGATCCTGAAAAAATCAATTAAGATGTCTGTGAAAAATAACCGCAATGGCAGAAGCTGATCCGGTACCAATATACCTGCTCGTTAAATGTGCTAATCAAAAGGCACCAAATAACTACCCAATTACTCACCCCTGGAACGGCGGCTTTGGAAACAGTTGAGTCAAAGCATTCATTGCTCATTCATGGAGCGCAACCGCTGAAAGGGTATGTACTGAAGAGGGCTCATTTTCAATTGGGCTTACCACCAACACATTTAGCCAATGCAGCAAGAAATAAACAAAAAAGACTGGAAAAAACAAAAAGCAACCATTTATTTATGGCCTAGGCGGCCTCAGCGTTCCGAGATATACATAAAAGCATAACAGAAAGGCAACAAGAGGAAACAAAGGCAGCGGTCAGGCATTGGATCCTGCATCATCCTCCCCTGGCACGACCGGGATATCCCTCAGCGCGTCAGCAACGGAGGTCATCTCAGCGGAGCAAGCCCTCATTCCCTTCAAGCAGCAGACCAGCAAATCCTTCCGCTGTTGCAGCATCGAGGCAACCACGTCAAGGTGGGCAGTAGTAATGGCCAGCTTCGCCAAGCTCTCCAAAGGACGGAAGTCCTCCAAAGATATTCCCAGCTGTTTGGACAAAATAGGGGTAAGTATCCCCTGCAACTCCAGGACATCCTCCGAGGTCTTGGTGATCATCCTCTCCAGGAAGTCGATGTCACCTTCAGTAAGGCTCTTCAAGGTCAAAGTTTTGGAGATCAGGAAATTTCGGGTCAGTTCATCCATAGCGAAATACGGAAAAGAAAGGGACGTGCAAGTGCAAGGAAACTTGTGCAGAAGAAACTTCAATTTATAAGCCCTGACAAAAATCATTTAAACCACTTCCTGACGAAGAAACGCTCTGATAACTCACCAAGAAGGGGCGTTAGCCCTTGGTAAACACTCGGGCTCATTTTCAGTTGGGCTTATGATAACAATCCACCTAAGGAAAAGGGTATTTCCGTCTATTGCCCTGAGCTGAAAGAAGAAATCACTGTTCCTACCGTCGCGGTGGAAAGAGGGCCACCGCCCACCCCAGAGGCTAACACCACGAGAGCAAAACAGTGCTCAGGAGTCTCCCCAAACAAACCTTCTAGATGGCTCGAGGAGCTGTCTCACTCTGAGGAATACCACGCGTCAGGGGGGCAACCCAGTTGCTACCCTATCGTGGTAACATTTATCCCATGGCTACCACCACGGTAACATATCATCCGAGGGGCGAACCACGATCCCTAACGTTAGGGATAGCTCTCTAGCTATTCCCAAACGTGGAAATGCTCAATTCTTCTATATATACACCTCCCCCTCAAAGGAGGCGGGTAAGCATACTCTAATTGGCCAAAACTCTGCCAAATTCAGTACACATACTGACTTAAGCATCGGAGTGTTTCCACCGGAGACCCCCTCCAGCGCATTGCAGGTATCGCGGGCCGTCGTGAGCACTGATCTGAGAGGAGCCGTTCCACCATACGTCCTTCACCAGAAAACAAAATCTTATCAGTAGTCTCGATCAAAGGGGATCAAAAGCTAATTGCCGAATGCTATCTACTTATGACCCAAAAAAGCTGCGATCGTTACGTGTGCGTAGTAGATGATCCCTTCGAGGATAGAGAGGAAAAGCGCACTCAACCAGTAGATAATATGAGGTCAATCCCTGTTAGCGGAGTTGAAGAGGCAAATTTCTTGGTTAGCAAAAAATTGAATTCAGAGGAAAGCGCACAGTTAACGCAACTGTTGAATGAATGCAAAGGAGAATTCGCGTGGAGCCCAGCGGATATGCCTAGAATTTCGCGAGAAATAGCAGAGCACCGACTCAACATTAACCCTAACGCCAAACCCCTCCAGCAAAAGCGGCGGGCCTTTTCCCCAGAAAAGATGATAGCCATTGAGAAAGAGGTATTAAAACTCATGGGAGCCGGGCCGAGAAGTCCAATACCTTACGTGGTTGGCTAATCCTGTCTTAGTTCCAAACCCTAACGGAGAGTGGCGTATGTGCATTGACTTCACAGATTTAAACGGCGCTTGTCCCAAAGACTGCTATCCCCTGCCCCGAATCAATCAATTGGTCGACCAAACTGCTGGGTACGCCTATCTATGCTCGTTAGATGCTAACTCGGGATACCACCAAATTCCTATGGCCGTGAAAGACGAAGAAAAGACCGCCTTCATCACCCCAAAGGCCACCTATTGCTACACCGCAATGTCGTTTGGATTAAAAAATGCTGGGGCTACTTTCCAACGTATGGCAAACAAAGTTTTTGAGAGGCAGATTGGGAAAAAGGTGGAGGCCTACATGGACGATATACTTGTCAAAAGCCGAATCTTTGAGGATCACCTGGCCGATTTGGAAGAAGTTTTTAGTGTGATGAGGGAATACAATATGAAGTTGAACCCCCGTAAATGCATGTTTGCATTCCAAACGGACAAGTTCTTAGGCTACGTGGTCAGCCAGAAAGGCATCCAGCCTAACCCTTCGAAAGTAAAGGCAATCAAGGATATGATATCCCCTCGAACCGTTAAAGAAGTACAGAATCTCACAGGACATATCATCGCGTTAGGGCGGTTTATCTCTAAGCAAGGTGAAAGATGCCTACCTTTTTTTAAAGTCATTCGTAAGAAAGCCCCTTTCGGATGGACAAAAGAATGTGAAGAAGCGTTTGCCAGCATAAAAGCCTACTTGTCGTCCGATCTAGTATTGACAAGACCTGAGCCAGGCGACGCCTTATATTTGTATCTGGGTGTCGCCGACGAGGTGGTCAGCGCTGTTCTTGTACGAAGCGATAGACATGTTCATCGCCCCGTATTCTTTGTCAGCCACATACTGAAAGATGCCGAACTACAGTACACCCACCTTGAGAAAATAGCGTTTGTTCTTGTGCAGGCAACGCGGAAGATGGATCGGTACTTCCAAGCTCATCCTGTTGTAGTACTCACTGATCAGCCATTGGGAAAAAAATTTAGGAAACCCGCGTCTTTAGGGCGGATGCTGATTTGGGTGATCGAGCTCGAGCAATATGGGTTACAGTATAAAGCTAGACCGTCCATCAAAGCTCAAGCGTTAGCAGACTTTATAGCAGAATGCACATTTACGCAAGGACCCCCGTTGGACCCACCGGAAGAGGACGCATGAAACTCAAATCTTCCGTGCCCGGACACATATAGCGACACATGGATCATCTATGTAGATGGAGCCAAAAATCAAGAGTTAGCCGGCGCAGGAATTTTCATGATGGGACCCAACGACATACAGATGCACTATGCCATTAGGATTCTACAACCACTGTCCAATAACGCAGCTGAGTATGAAGCGTTACTAGCGGGGCTCAGGATAGGCAACAGTCTCTATATTGAAACCACCCGCGATGAAAGAGCGGTGTGTGATCCACAACTGAAGATACGTGGGGACTCCAAACTAATAATAGATCAAGTCTTGGGAAACTCTCAAGCCCGAGAGCCTATCATGACTCAGTATCTTGCAAAGGTAAAATGTGAGCTAACGGAAATACAGAAAAAAGGCATTCAAGTCTGCTTCGAGCATATTCCTAGAGAAGATAATGCCGAGGCCGATAGCCTCGCCAAAATGGCAGCCAACCCAGCAGCCTCCGTACCCAAAGAGGTACATTACAGCGAAATACCAGTGCCCTCCTTCATGGAGGAGCAAGCGTCTCTTTGTGTGGAAGAAATGGAGAGTGATTGGAGAATCCCCGTTATAAAATATCTAAAACATGATGAGCTACCAGTAAACAACATCGAAAAGAGGAAAATGGCGCAATATCATAACAAACAAGTCAAGGAGCGGCTGCTCAAAGTGGGAGATTTAGTGCTTAGAGACAAGCGAGCGGCAGGGCAACGCATGGGAAAACTTAGCCCAAATTGGGACGGGCCATATCGCGTCAATCGCGTCATCGGAAAGGGGGCATATCATTTGGAAAAACTTGACGGTACTCCCTTACCAAACTCTTAGAATATAGCCCGTTTGAAACTATATCATGCTAGGAGCTAATCTCTCTTGCTTGAAATTGTTAACGTTGCTCTAACGCATAAATGAAAGGCATTTTTGTGCACATTGTGGCCTATAATATGCAGATAATGAAGAATGCCAGGAGTGAAAATCCTATCCTTGTGATGGCTGGTCCTTATCAGACAGCTCACTAAGACGAGGCACGCCCTGGCATAAATAGCGTTGGGAGTGAAAATCGTATCCTTGTGGTAACCATGCTCACAAAGAATGCCCATTAAGACGAGGCACGACCCAACGCTCCTGGGAGTGAAAATCCTATCCCTGTGGTAACCGTGCTCACAAAGACGGCCCATTAAGACGAGGCACGCCCCGGCATCCTTGGGAGTGAAAATCCTACCCTTGTGGCAACCGTGCTCATATAGACGGGCCATTAAGACGAGGCACGCCCCAAGGAGATAGTAACTCCGTCCTGGAAGTGAAAATCCTATCCTTATGGTAGCCATGCTCACATAGACGGACCATTAAGACGAGGCACGCTCCGGGGACGCGAGGTTTCAACACTTGGGAGTGAAAGTCCTATCCTTGTGATGGCCGGTCCTGATCAGACGGCTCACTAAGACGAGGCACACCCCAAGCCAATTGATGGCATTTGAAACAAGGAGAGATATCCCAGCCAGTAACCGAGTGGTTGATACCCGGTGAAGTTGGGCTGGAGAGATGTCTCTATCGCAACAACATGCGTCATAAACATACTTAGCAAGGCTAAGTGATTCGGGCTCCCTAATAAGAAAGGGCAACATGAAGCTGTGCACAACACCGAGGGAAATAATAACCACTCTGTTCTTTGAAATATCACTGAAGACATAATAATAATGCAGTGTTAAATGCAGTATTGAGCACGCGACGTGAAGAAATAATTTCCTGATTCCCAACAGAGGATAGAGTATGCAAAGGCGCCACCGGAAAGCCTACTTCGGAAAATGAGCCGCTATGAAACACTGTGCCTGTAAAAGACAGAAATGTTTTAGCAACCGCGGATGGTGCGTACGTGCAAACGCAACGGTTAACTAACCACATAAGGTATGATAACCACCTCATTATGATTTTGGCAATGGGGCTTACTAATCTTATTGTGACAGTAACATCACGAAACAAGACCAACAAAGAAATTATAGACAAAATAACGACTTAAAAGGAAGGTGATATCGCCAAAAGTTACAAAATATTCCCAAAGGATAGATTAAGACACCCTGGCAACAAAAAAAAATCAAGAGGCAAAGGGCAAAGTTTAAGAAGCAGCTGACGCGTCGTTTCCTCCTTGCTTGGCAGACCTCGCACTATAGAAATCCTCGTCAGGCACATGCGAAGACCTCTCTTCAAAAAAGTCAGAAAGAGTTTTAATCTGATCGTCGTTCACCCCGTGATGATGCATGAAGGCCTCTGACATAAGCATTGCCCCCTCTCTCAGATACCAACGGCATTTCTCGGCAGAAAGGCTAAGATCGGCAGCCAAGTCAGCATTTCGTTGCCTCTCTGATGCTAGTGCAGCCTCTTCTTCAGAAAGGCGCGTGCTTAGAGCAATGCCTTTTTGTTTCTCTTCCTCTAGTGCAAGCTTGGCAACCTCTGCCTCTTGTTTAGCAGCGTTTGCCTCTTGTTTAGCCGTCTCCGCCACTTGCTTGGCAGCTGTTATAGCATCCAAAATCCTCTGACGCTCAGACGACAGGGTATCTATTTCACTTTGTTTCTCTGCCGCCTCCTTAGCGTTGGCTTCATCCATGTAATGAGCATGGCAGAAGAAGGAAAATATTTGAGAACGAAGAAAATCCATGCTCTCCTGGTGACTCTTGGCTAAAAATACATCATTTTCCCCCTGATGCGACATCATTCGAGCCGCCAGTAGAGACGCAGACGCAAGGGTAGCCTCAGCACTATCAGTCTCCAAGGTTGGAAAAGCCTTCTCCCTTACGCCACTCAAATTAACTTGATGGGTGGGGAAGGTAGCAGAAGAGTACGAAGAAATGACAAACATCAAGTCAGAAGCAGAGTCGCCTCTCGCGACAGGTAGCGGAGATAGAGGAACAAAAGTTAGGCGGGGAGGAGAAGGAGGACGGTTAGCAGTACCCTCTATGGTAGAGACAAAAGATTCACCACCACCAACCGTTTCATAGCCCAGCATGTTTGAGGAGAAACCTATAGGGCTAGAAGTGGAATGGAGGGGGGAATCAGCAAAAGCGTGAGGGTTGATAGCAGGATCGCCACTGGGAGGTGCGTCACCCCCCGCGGTAGTCACCAGGATTGGATTAGCGCCAGTTGAAAGCGAGCTAGTAGTTCGAAGATCGAGGCAAACCCTCTTTCGGCGCTCGGCAAGCTCGCTCGCAAATGACATATTTTCGTCAGAAGGGGAATGAGTGGAAGTAGTGCCAATCTCCTAAGAAGTAAAATGCAATAAGGAAACTGTAGAAGAAGGAAGAAAGTAGTAAGGCAACGGATAAGGATACCTGACCAGAAGAGGAAACCAGGGGAATCCCAGTAGGAATTGAACCGGCAGGCACGTCGGAGGAAGCGGTAGCTTGAGAAGTAGCAGGGGGCGCGGCGGCTGCCTTCTTGTTTCTTTTTCTTCTTGTAATGCGCGCTTGTGAGGGTGGCGCTTGAGCAGTAATGGTAGCTCCTTTAGAAAGCGGTACGGCTAAAGTAACAACGGTAGCCTCAGCCTCAGCGGCAGTTTGGCCCCTTTTCGCTTCCTCCCTTCTTTTCTTCCACTGAATATATTCGGGCTCCCAACCAGGTGGAGGCACTGCACAGTTATGAAAACGTTAGCGTTAGCATTCCCCAACAATGCAAAAGAGGAAGGGCAAACACTCACCCTTTTTACATTCTGTAACTGCCACTCTGTTTGCCACTCCACGAGTGTCAACACTAAAGTCCATCTGGAGCAGCATTTTCAACCAACCATCTTTTGGGTCAGAAATTGGTTTCCGGCTACCCCAAGCCCCATCTTTAATCTCCTCGTTAAAGCCGGTCCTCCACAAAGGCTTGGGCAGGTTAACAACAAAAAACTCTTCTTTCCAGTGAGGGATGAAAGACTCAATACCCATAAGTTTCCAAGTGAAGGGCTTTAGTGAGTTATCATCATAACTGGGCGATATCGATATTACCCCCTTGCGAGAATACAACTGAAAAATATCATGAAGCAATGCTAGCGAAGGGGACTCAATCCCTTTAAACCGGCATAGCGCCGCAAAAGCACTGACAACGCAAATCGCATTAGGACTCAGTTGAGCCGGATTCAAGTCAGAATCATCCAATAACAGTTTTACAAGCGGGTCGAGAGGAAGCCGAAACTCGTGGTCAAATAATTTGGCATACAAAATCCTACTATTATCAGACAATGTACTATTAAGGCGAAGAGGATCAGTAGCAACACTAACGGAAAAGCCCTGAGGAAGTCGAACATTGAAATCGGAAAAACTACGATGGACTAGAGGCAAAGTATAAAGAGCAGTGGGGGTATGATTGATTTTCTCCTCCCCAACAGATTTTTGGGAGTTTTCCCCCTCAGTAGATGCTGAAGCAGATTTTGAAGAACGAGACTTCGCCATAACTAGTAAAAAAGGGGAAAAGAGAGTAAGAAAAGAGTGAAAAAGCGAGTACCTTTATGAAAAGAATCCCAGAACGAAGAAGAAGGAGCGACGTGAATTATTTTCGGAACAAAGCAGTGAGCGAAGAAAGAGATAAAAAAGAGAAGAAAAGAGAAGGCGGGGAAAAACATTATATAACCCTAAAAGAGTCAAAAGGGCGTGACCAGTTAATAGTCGACACATGGCAAGATAGCACAGTGAAAGGACGCGACACGAGCGAAGGACACAACTTCAAAAGGGAGACGCTTCAGTCCTCACTGCTCCCTAGAAGGTGCCTATCTCAAACGCTTCATCGCGGGAAAGACACGTGTCTTTTCCCATCATTACCTTTCAACCGCATTAATAAAGGTATTCATAGCATTTAATGCTCTAAAAAGTAGCACTAGCTCTGACACGCGGTCTCAAGAAACGGCGCGATAGCGGAAACGTCAGCAAAGCATAAGCAATATAAACAATACATCAAAACCCAGCGTTTGAAGAAGAAATAGTAATGATCCCATGGCGTTAGCCTTATTACAAGAATAACAATAACAAATGTCTTTGGAGAGCGATTGATTAAAGAGTAAATAAATACAAATGAAGAGAGGACAGCAGTCAAGAGTAAGGCCGTTATGCGCTACCGCCATCGCCATCGTCGCCACTAGACTTCTCCTCCCCTAAGGCAGACGTTTCGTCCTCATTCTTATTAACTTTGTCTATTATGGTAGAGGCATATTCGGCAATCTTGGCGGGATTGGAGGAATCACTTCCGAAATAGGCAGCGAGCCTAGAACTGAGGTCCTCCAGAACTTTCTCTTTCCAACGTTCCATCCTTAAAGGAAGCCTGGCAAAATCCTTGTTTCGTGCCAGCATCTCTTCGCGAAGAAGAAGATTTTTCTTCTTTTCAAAGCCAACTCTGCCTCCAAAACATCGATTTTTGCTTTCCCTTTAGATTTTTCTCTGCTCAGCTCCTTTTACGAGTCATCATACAGACGCGTCAGCAACCTCGTTTGGTCTAACGATCGGTCAAGCCTCACCTTCTGAGCTTGCATGGCGCGGGCAAAATCTTGCAGTTCGCTGTCAAAAGCCTCTACCGTATAGTGAAAGTAGCGGAAGATATCTAGAGAATTATTTACAACGTGTCTGCAGCGAGCCCTTGGTGAAAGCTGAAGAAATTTCTCCTTCTCTGAAGAAGAGCTCATCATCTCGCCTACTAGGGGCGTCGTGAGTTCATCCCTTGAGAAGGGATTTTGTACCCCCGCAGCACGTAGACTGTTGACGACCAATCCCGCCAAATCCATGCGATAGCACGGAGTCCCCTTGGGGCCATCAGGAGAGAGATTGAGCATTGGAGTCGGAGGGGAGCCTTTATTACTCACCTTTGAGATAGAAGTGAAAAATAATTGGGGAGGAGTTTATGCAAACAACTCAAAACAGCATTGCAAATCTTGCCCAATCAACTCAAAATAGTATCGCTACCTTACAGAGGGAGATGAGAGAGATGAAAGTTAGTAAACAGGAACAGGGGAAGTTGCCATCGACTACTGTGGACAATCCAAAACATAATGTTAGTGCAATGACATTACGGAGTGGAACTAAAATTTTAGACAGAACAACTCTTACCTAGGCCTGGGGAAGAAGCCATCAGTAGTGCCTGTCCCATACCAGTTCATAAAGTAGCTGTTAATGTTCCTCTTCTTGACATGATTGCACAAGTTCCTAAATATGCTAAATTTTTAAAAGAATTGTGCACTAACAAGAAAAAGCTTGCAGGAGTAGAAAGAATCAATCTAAACGAAAATGTCTCCGCTATTTTCCAGAAGAAATTACCAAATAAATGCAAGGATGGAGGAACATTCGTAATCCCTTGTAAGATAGGGGATCAGGTTATTGAGAAGGTGATAAGATTCAGACTATTCGTTGATGGGTGGCCGGGGATTATGAGTCCTGAAGTCGACTGTCCACGGCGTCTTGTTCTGTCTAAAATTTCAGTTCCACTCTGTAATGTCATTGCACTAACATTATGTTTTGGATTGTCCACAGTAGTCGATAGCAACTTCCCTTGTTCCTGTTTACTAACTTTCATCTCTCTCATCTCCCTCTACAAGGTAGTGATACTATTTTGAGTTGATTGGGCAAGATTTGCAATGCTGTTTTGAGTTGGTTGCATAAACTGCTTGAGCATATCTTCCATTGGGACTCCAGTGAGCAGCAGGGGCTATTGTGGGGCTGGTAACTGTGGAGCACTAGGTCTGGGTACGAAATTTTATAGGTTCAGGGGTGGTGATTGTTGTGGTTGGGTTTGATATTGGTTATTAGGTTGATGAACTATGACATTATAGTTCGTGTTCTCTCTCCATCTTGGGTTATTGTTGTACTGATTTTGGTTGAATCTGGGTTTATGAGGTGGGTTAGATCTATCTCTATAAATATTTATCCCAAGGATATAGGTTGTCTCGCCTAAGTCTTTCATTGAAAAACACTTTCTTGACCAAATCTTGACACTGTGTAAGGTAGGAATGTCGTTTCCAATTTGTAAGATGTCATCAACATAAAGGATTAAGAACACAACTACAATTTCACTAGTTCTCTTGTAGACACAGGGTTCATCTTCATTCTTAATGGATCCAAACTCTTTGATTGCTTTATCAAAATGAAGATTCTAACTCCGAGAAGCCTGCTTCAATCCATAAATGGATCTTTGAAGCTTACATACCTTATTAGTATTCTCAGAATGAACAAAACCCTCAAGTTGTGTCATATACACATCCTCAAATAAATTTCCATTAAGAAATGTTGTTTTGACATCCATTTTCCATATTTCATAATCATAGTATTCAGCAATGGCAAAGAGAATTCTAATAGATTTTATCATAGCAACTAGTAAGAAGGTTTCATCATAGTCAATACCATGAGTTTGTTTGAAACCCTTTACAACCAACCTTGCTTTAAAGGTATGCATTTTTTCATCCATGTTCATTTCCTTCATGAAAACCTACTTGCACCCAATGGTTTTTATCCCATTAGGTGAATTAATCAAAATCCACACATGATTATCATACATGGATTGCATTTCAGAATTCATGGCTTCAAACCATTTCTCAAAGTCTAAACTAAACATAGCCTTCTGATAGGATGTAGGCTAATTTTGATCCATAATCAAAACCTCTTCTCCTTTAGTAATGAGAAATTCATATCTCTCAGGCTCTCGCCTAGTCTTACTAGATCTACATTGAACTTCTTTAGATACAACAACTTCTTGTTGATCTTGAGTAGGTTCCTCAGGCATTGAAGTGTCACTTTATGGTTCTCGAACTTCTTCGAGATTTACTTTACTCCCACTGATTCTTTTAGAGATATACTCCTTCTCTAGAAAAACTTAATTTCAAGCAACAAACACTTTGTTCTCAAATGGATAGTAGAAGTAGTATCCTTTAGTTTCTTTAGGATACCCCATAAAAATACATTTATCAAATTTAGGTCCTAAGTTTTTAGAGATTTGACGTTTCACATAAGCTTCACACATCCAAATCTTGAGAAAAGATAAACTAGGTACTTTACGAGTCCATATCTCATATGGTGTCTTTTCTCTAAAGAAGTTCAATGTAGATCTAGTAAGACTAGGCGAGAGCCTGAGAGATATGAATTTCTCATTACTAAAGGAGAAGAGGTTTTGATTATGGATCAAAATTAGCCTACATCCTATCAGAAGGCTATGTTTAGTTTAGACTTTGAGAAATGGTCATAAAAATACATTTATCAAATTTAGGTCCTAAGTTTTTAGAGATTTGACGTTTCACATAAGCTTCACACATCCAAATCTTGAGAAAAGATAAACTAGGTACTTTACGAGTCCATATCTCATATGGTGTCTTTTCTACATATTTGTATAATTGGCAGATTTTATCCACATATTTGTATAATTGGCTGATTTTCCAATTGATTTAATTTAATTAATTTTTATTTTTCAAAAATTCCAAAAAAATATTATTCTTTAATAAAGTCCTACATTGAATTAATTACGAAGATAAGAAAAAATATTTTTTTATTATTATTTTGACGACATTATCATAAGATATTTGTAAAGAAACTATATTTTCTGAACTTTCTTTAAAAAAAAATTTAATTAAATCAATTGGACTGATTTAATCCAATTATACAAACATAGGGATCTATTTCGTCCAATAACAAACTTAAAAACTAATTTCATAATTTTTGACAAATGTAGGGACTAAAATAGGAATTTAGCCAAAAATCAATTGAAAATATATTGGGTAAACTACATAAAAAAATCTTAGAGTTTACAAAATATTCCACTTAACCCCTATAATTTAAAAATTAGCAATGTCAACCCTATAATTTCAAGAAAGTTGCAGCTTTAACATTTATAATAGTTAAAAAAATTAAACAAAGTAAGAAATATAAAATTTTATGAAATTTGGTCAAAAAATGTAACTAATATATGGTAGGAAAAATACTTTAAATTTTATGTACACTTTTTTTAAGGGGAAATAGTTTTTACCACCCCTGAACTATCGGCGAAAATCACAAACTTCCCCTGAACTTCATTTTTTAAAGTACGCCTACCCTGACCTATTATTTTCGAGCAAAAAGACCCCCTCTGTCCATTTTCACTAACTGTCCCGTTAAAATCACTCCCTATTGCCGGTTTGGGGTATTTTTTTTACCTGTTGCACCTAGTAATTAATTAAAGTTGTTGTTTTGATTTGTTTTGAAAAAAATAATTAATTTTGTTTTGATTTGGTTTTGGAATAATTAATTTTTCTCAAAACCAAAGAAGCCCCGTCCCTTTTTTGTCAAAACAGAAGAGAAAAAAATAGAAAAAAATAAGAACAATCGCGAGCGAGGGAAGAGAAGAGAGACGATTCAGGGGGTTAAAGTAGAACAATCGCGAGTGAAGAGAAGAGAGGAGATTCTGGTTCGAATCCTTGGTAGAAGACGAACCACGGAAGACGAAAAGAGGAAGGTCAGCGGAAAGTTAGGGTTTTGGGAAGAGTCGTTTTCCCTGTTTTCGCCAAAGAAGCAAACAAAGGACAGTGATAAGGACAAGTCGGAACTGTTGCGCTGCAGATGCGAGGTTAGTGATATGTCTTTCCCTTGTAATGTGTGTCTTTGCCTCGATTAGGATTTTGAATTAATCTTTCTGCATTGGGTTTGCTTTATTCTATTCTATTGACAATTACTTTTTGTAGAATAAAAGTAATTGTCAATAGAATAGGAAAGACAATGCAGAATCAAAACAAAAAGTAGACAGACAAAAAGTAATTGTCAATAGAATAGAATAAAGCAAACCCAATGCAGGAAGATTAATTCAAAATCCTAATCGAGGCAAAGACACACATTACAAGGGAAAGACATATCACTAACCTCGCATCTACAGCGCAACAGTTCCGATTTGTCCTTATCACTGTCCTTTGTTTGCTTCTTTGGCGAAAACAGGGAAAACGACTCTTTCCCAAAACCCTAACTTTCCGCTGACCTTCCTCTTTTCGTCTTCCGTGGTTCGTCTTCTACCAAGGATTCGAACCAGAATCTCCTCTCTTCTCTTCACTCGCGATTGTTCTACTTTAACCCTCTGAATCGTCTCTCTTCTCTTCCCTCGCTCGCGATTGTTCTTATTTTTTTCTATTTGTTTCTCTTCTGTTTTGACAAAAAAGGGACGGGGCTTCTTTGGTTTTGAGAAAAATTAATTATTCCAAAACCAAATCAAAACAAAATTAATTATTTTTTTCAAAACAAATCAAAACAACAACTTTAATTAATTACTGGGTGCAACAGGTAAAAAAAATACCCCAAACCGGCAATAGGGAGTGATTTTAATGGGACAGTTAGTGAAAATGGACGGAGGGGGTCTTTTTGCTCGAAAACAATAGTTCAGGGGAGGCGCACTTTAAAAAATGAAGTTCAGGGGAAGTTTGTGATTTTCACCGATAGTTCAGGGGTGGTAAAAACTATTTTCCCTTTTTTTTTAAACAATTATTTTTTAAATATTTTTAGAAATAATTTGCTTTTAGTAAAGTAGACTTTCCCATATTTGTTACTTTTCCCTCAATTTTTTATATTTTTCTATTTTTTTTACCTTTTTTAAATTTTTTAACTATTAAAAATGTTAAAATTGTAAATTTTAAGAAACTATAGAGTTGATATTGTATAATTTAAACTATAGGGATTAAGTATAATATTTTAATAACTATAAGATTTTTTATGTAGTTTATCCATATCTATTTAATTGATTTTAAATGGTTCATGATCTAGTTCATATGACGAAGAAGCAAACAATGACGAACTATGAGAAGTATAAAATTCATTAATAAAAGATTAAAGAAAAAAAAAAAAAAAGTGGATATAGAATTATTGCACATATGAACAAAATTGAATTTGATTATAAAAGAAAATTTTGAACGATGAGAGGAAAAAAAGTGAAACATGTTGTTGGTAAGGAAAATATTTTCCTTTCATATTTGAGAAGTTGGTTTCAACTTATTTTCCATAGGAATGGAACTTACTTTCGGGAACCCCACCTATTTTTCAACAACAAACACCGGAAAGTAAAGGAAAATAATTTTTAGGAATTCATTTTCCCTTAACACAACTAAGTATGACTATGTTTTTTTTTACTTTTGCTTGGTATATTGTAAATTTATCTTCGGAAAATTAGTGAAGGATAATAATTAAAAGTAATGCTACAAAATGAAGTATTAAAATAAAAAAAAATGGACAATTCTTTTCAGACTAATAAAAAAGGAAAGACAATTTCTATGAGACGGAGAGAGTATAATTTAATATTTTTTATTTTTTTTATGTATAAAATGTTAAAAAATAAGTTTAAAAGGAAAATAATACTTTAAATAAGTTAGCAACATGAATTTTGTGGACCTTACTGTTTGAAAACCTAATTTAAAAATGCATTAAAAATTAAAAGTAATAGGAAAATATTGTGAAAAAACGTTTGCAATAATAAAATTATAATTATAATGAGATTGGTTTTCCTTTAAAAAATGAAGGTAGCCTTACAATTTTTTGTTATTTTTAATTATGAAGTATTCAAGATATATTAATTTATTTAATAATGTATTATTAATTTAATATAAAAAATTGGTAATTGTATTGACCTATATATGAATTACAAGTATTTATCATGAAAAAAATGTTTTAATAAAACAATTAATTCGTTTACTCTTTACATGTGAATCACAACAAGTGTTTATAAAGAGATTGAGAAAAGGAATAAAGATGAAACAAATAATTTTTTCCTTTATAGTGATAAGTTCTGACTACAGTATAAAATGGGTACTAATATATATTTTTTGAACAATAAAATAAAGAAATGAAAACTTAGCAAACTCTATAAGTTAAATAATGCATCTAACATTAAAGATGGTCTTTGCAGGAAAAGCTAAAAACCAAGTACTACATGTCATAAAACTCGTCTCTTTTATGAAAGCATTAAATCATAATGTTATTCCTCAAAGTTTAACATCTAACCATACAATCCCCTAAATCTTAAAATTCAACTTGTTCTGCAGAAACGGGTTCATTCATACCTTAGGCAATACGCTCTGCCAGAGTAAGGATCTGTAAATGTTTTTTCTTCCTTAGCTCATGTGGTACTGGTCCAAATACTCTGGTTCCAATTGGTTTACCTTGCTTGTCAATTAGTACCACAGCATTGTCATCAAACTTGATCTCACTCCCATCACAACGGCCTCTCGGCATGGCAGCACGAACAACTACACCATAAACAACCTGTCCTTTCTTGACCTTTCCATTTGGTGCAGCCTCCTTCACCGAAGCAACTATTGTGTCTCCCAATCTAGCCCCTATCTTTGATTTAAGAGCTTGTATGCACATCACTTTCCTTGCGCCTGAGTTGTCTGCAACCTTGAGAACAGTCCTCATCTGTATAAAAGTTCTCTGTTGCTGCAAAAATATAAATTGCAAATTAAGACAAAGAAAAGGAAGAATGCATAAGCTTTTTCAGCAAATAATTTGATGAACCGCCTAAGATAGACCACCTCGATCAAGAAAATCAGAAGCATTTCACTTTAAGGAAGAAAGGCCTTTCTATCCACAAAGATACCATAGAAAACTACAATCTTCTAAGCAAATTTGCAGCCAGGAAGGAGCAAGTTAAGATTTCACTACACTCTTCTAGGAAAATCAGAAGCATTTCACTTCAAGGAAAAATTGGTTTGTCTTTCTACAAATTTACCATAGAAAAACAAATGGTGTAGAAAGGAGGTGAAAAACAAATTATCATGAAACCTTCCTTCTCCCGACAGGTTTACCAGAAAAGACCATTTTTCCACTCAATATCAGAACCTATGCTTCCCTGATTCTCCCAGTCAAATTTCAGACACTTGATGAATTAAGAAGCATGATACAAGCAAGCCAGTGAAAACCAAGCATGATCACAACAATAACAACTTAAATATTACAAGAAGCTCAACAGTTAAGATAGCAAATCAAACATTGTTTAGATAAATCAACTGACCTGAGACAAGAAATTGGTGTTCGTCATCTCATGCAAAGTGCTCAACACACCAGAAACATTGTTGCCGAGACCCCCCAGCAACGACCGACCCACTTCAAATTGTATTAATCGAAACCCAATTAGAAAAACCGAGAAAAATCATAACTTTGCCAGAACCAAACTAAAAAATATCAAGGACCCAGAAACCTGAAAGCTATAAATATGCAATAAACGGATGAACCCACGTACCACAAGAGCATTTTGAAGCTAAACTTGCAGCCATTTATGCACCTGAAATTTGTTTTTCAGAAAAAGCTCAATCAAGTTTTAAATAATATGCAAAGCTTGAAATCGGAGTAAAGCAATTAAAGAGGGCCAAGTCTGGGAAGAATTTAAGACTAAACACAGCAATCCAAGTGTTCTTCTGTTAAGGTTAAGCAAGCTTAAAAAATCACTATTATGCTCTCAGCAACCCACATAGCAATCAAATAGTGAAAAAGCATTCATCTGCAAAGTAATTCGATGAAATGTGACTCTCTGTGAAAGGGAGGTTGTCAACCAAACTCAGCTAAAACAGGATGGCACATCTATCAGACCTTAAAGAAGCAACATCATCAGCCCCTACAACTAGAATTCGACTACAGATAGAGACAATGAATCAAAACCCATAAACTAGCACCATATTTTACTTATGCTATGCAAAACCAAAAGCCTGGAAACAAAACTTGAAACAGGCAAAGGTACACCAAGCTCAAACATGAACTAATGCAAAAACTAAACCCACAAAATGAACCAGCAAAACTGGAAACGTTACCACGGGTTTTCACAATCTTAAAAGACAGTTCCACAAATACAAAATAATAGTCGTCAAAAGCTGATGTGGCTATTACGTTTTAATTTATTTTTTTGGATCATGTAAGCAGAAGGCTCAAAGCAAATCAAATGACAAAGCCAGCACTTCAGCACTTCTTCTCTTTGACAAGTACCAATGCCATCACGGCGCTACCTGATTTAACAAAAATCTGCATCTTAGACTTCCAGAACGATTGAGAACGAAGAAACAATGAAAGGAATCGCCTTTTCACCCTCAAACAATTACATCCTTAAATCCCAGAACCAAAACCCAAACCAGCCATCAAATAAGAACCCAATTCATCTAACCAGAAAACACATAAAAAGCCAGAGATCATCATCAACCAAAGAAAACTCATTCCCTTCTTTATCCATCAAATCTTCCAAAATCCTAGTCTACCACAACCCAGATACGATAACAAAAATTACCGTGAACAGAAGTGGAGGGGTTTAAAGCACGATGAGGCGCGGAATTGGAAGAAGAAGCGTAAAACGCGTTCTCTTTACAGCTCCACAACAGGGCTGCAGCCGCAGCGGTGGATTTTTGAGGTTTAGCGGGCTTGGCGGCGGAGACGATTGTAGGAGATGAGGTGGTAAAATGTTTGATGGAAGTTGAAGCTACGGATGAAGACGAAGATTGTTGAGAATCGTGGGTGTTGGTTCAATCAGAGAGCGGCTTCCTGGTACTTCTCCTCTTAGTCGAAAGAGAGCAGAAAGATGTGTTTCACTGCTTCATGAAGTGGATATTTTTTTTCATAACCGTTCGGGTACTACCATACTCAATTATACCTCAAATTATAAATACAAATATTATTCATATTCAAATCATATTTAATTAAAACGGATATTACCCGATCAAACAAATATGATTGTGGACGAATATGCAGGTACTCATTGTCATTTTTAGGAGAAAACAATGTTATTATAGTACTAATCTTTCGCTCGCTTGGTATATTGTTCTTGTCTTCAGACGCGACTTTTAAATAGTCGATATTAGGTTTTAATTATAGTTGTCATTTTCAAAATTATAATTTAGATTAGATTTTATTAGTATAATTTTAATATTCTTTTAAACATCATTTTTTTTTCTCTTCTAGGTACAGATTATATTTCTCTAACTTTTAATTATTGTTTTTTCTTTAAACCATTTATTTTCCTCAGATAGGATGGTAAAAAGTAAAAAATATTAGTAGGTATAACTTTTAATTTGTAGTCTCAACTAAAAAAATGAGATGATTAATATTCAAGAGTGAGGAAGAAATTACTTTGCACTTGTACTAATATGGTTGCCACGGGAAGGAAAGAATGAGAACCTGGTGTTGATGCTGACGTTGTCCGTAATGGGAGGAGACGGCCGAGGCGGTGGTGGTGTGGCTGGGAGATCTGGTGGAGACGGCCGAGACGGTGGGATGTGGCTGAGAGATCAGGTGGGATGAGGAGATGGTGATGATGATGATGCCGAGCGGTGGTTGGTGATGATGTTGTGGTGTGATTAGGCGGCGGTTGAAAGGATTGGGAGTGGAGGAGATAAGTGTGATGTTGGTCAGCAAGAGTGAGATGATTGGGAGTGGAGAAGCCGAGAATGAGATGATTGGGAGTGGTGAGAAAAATTGAGAGGAAAGTGAAAGGGGTAGTTTCGTAATCAAACGACGCGCACAATGTAGTTTTAATATTTGTGATAAAAGCTAAAACGACATGTATTCGAGAATGGAAGGAGTAGGGCATACCATTGAGTTATAAGCTCCTGGATGAATTCGAGGCTAAATAATATTTTTTTAAATGGCATGTACGTTACAATCATAGTTATCAGAAACGGATCGGACAACGAACCGAAAATGAAAATTTTCTAGTTAGACCGGGTTTAACCGGGTTCGCCCGGATTGACCCATTGGACCATTTTGAACCGTTCATATATCGAACCGTTCAATCTTAGATAATTGAATCGGATCAAAATTTTTAAAAAAAATTAAAAAATACCAAAACGACGTCATTTTGGAGAAGAAGCATTGAACCAGCCGGTTCAATCCTGGTCGTCGGTTGTGTAAAAATTGGCCTGTTTGAACGGTTGAACCCGGTTCGCATGCGTATCCTGTCAGATAGCTGAATCGAACCAGAAACCTGAAATTTCGTGGTTGAACCAGTCAGTCCGGTTCTGATAACACTAGTTACAATTATACTTTTGGCTAGGTGCGGAAGGTTACAAATTTTCATCTGTCACCTTCAACTAACAGAGACACGTGTTAGCATTTGTTTCATCATACATCTGTTTCTACTTAAAACTCTGTGTCGTGCATAGTTTTAAAAACCAAACCGGACAACGAACCGTTCAATCTTAAATAATTGAATCGGATTGAACCGGTTGGTTCAATTTCTATAATGGGTTCTTGTAATGGGTCGGCTCACCAAATTTTTCATATTTAAAATTTTTAAAAAAAGCACAAAACGGCGTCGTTTTGGTTTGACATTGACCCAGTAGGGTCGATAGCGGGTCGATGGTTTTGTAAAAACCGACCTGGTCGACCGGTTATTTCGGTTCCTTTGTAGGTCCGGTCAGATAGTTGAACCGAATCAAAAACCTCTTCAGGTCACGGTTTTTTCGGTCCGACCGTCTGATCAGTTCTGTTTTTAAAACACTGGTGTCGTGAACGTTACAACTTTAATAAAGGGGCGTTACAACTTTCATGCAAAATGGACAAATTAAAAGAAGAATAATACTTAAAATACTAATTATTTTATTGATAAAGTTGTATTAACTAATGTGTCGAAATATGATTGAGGTTTATCCTTTTTCTAATTAGGTTATATTCTTATTTTTATTTAAATTAATAACTACCAAGTATGTGAAAATGATACGTGTACTTTTAGTTTAAAAGTTAATAAAAGTGTTAGTATCTCTAGCACTAGTGTTAAAAATAAATAAAGGACACTACAACCAGTGTTATCAGAACCGAACCGGACAGAGAACCGGAAATGAAAATTTGGTGGTTCAACCGGGTTGAACCGGGTTCGACCGGATTGTAGTTGCTGGTCCGTCCAGAACCGTTCACACATTAAACCGGTAAATCTTAGACTATTAAACCGGATTAAACCGGATTGAACCGACTGGTTTTTTTACTGTAGCATTTTATAATATATCAAAATAAAGTTATAATTTATCAAGTAGATCAAAAGTTGAAAATAAAGAAACTATCTAACATTCAAATGACACTTAAATATTCAAATTACAAAATAAAGAAACAATCAAACATTCAAACACACTTAAATATTTATACACACTTAAATATTGCATTGAAGCCATATAAAATGAAACCTGAAAAATCAATGTATGCAATTCGGCACCAACAGCAAATGAGCATTTAATTAATTATAAATTACAACCATCACCAAAAAAAAAATGAGCATTTAATTAATTATAAATCACAACCATCACAACTGTTGATACCCGATTTTTGACACGAGTAATTTAAATCATCACTATTTATCACAACATTTCCACGTTTTTATTAATTATTGTTAATTATTATTACTCGTGTTATTTTGCTTTGTTCGTATTATTTTATTTTATTTTCGTTTGAGTTTTTATCTTTTTTTAGAACGAGATGTCTCGGACCGTTAGCTCGAACCATAAATATATTTCTCGTACACACACAATGACTCCTCTCCTCCATTTTCAAAAGAAAGCCGACACACTCCATTCCTTTTTCAAAGACACCAACGGACACCTTCTCCATTTTCTTTCAAAATACCAACGGATCCAATTTCAATTGGATCCCATTATAAACACACTACCCCATTTCAAAGAGGAGGAGGCAGCCATCGCAAATCGACCACAATCATCCCTCTGCCAAATCAATTCAAACCAATCTTCTGCCGAATTAAATCCCAATCCCCTCTACCAAATTAATCCAGCCTCTGCCTAGTTAAATCTCAAGCCCTCCCCTGCCAAATCCAAAATCCTTCACAAACCAATTAAATCAATCCCAATTAACCAAACCAATTAAATCCACCCCTGCCAAATTAAACCAAAAAATCCATCCCTGCCAAAATCCAAATCAATTCAAACCAATCTTCTGCCAAATTAAATCCCAGTCCCTTCTACCAAATTAATTAGCACACCTCTGCAAATTAAACCATCCAAACCGCCACAGTACCAACCAAACAACCCAACCCAATCCACCTCACCCGAGCCAACCAGCACCGCCGCGTAATCTCCTCCTCCATCACCGAACCTCCGCCCTCTAGCGCCGTCCGACCCTCCTGCCACTATCCCGATCGTCGCCAGCGCCTCCGC
Organism: Viola odorata; assembly: GCA_963691705.1. NCBI lineage: Eukaryota > Viridiplantae > Streptophyta > Magnoliopsida > Malpighiales > Violaceae > Viola > Viola odorata. The sequence continues at coordinate 33,948,135 of OY829542.1, forward strand.
CACAACCGTTGCTGCTCACTGCCGTTCCACCACTGTCCAGCCGCTGCTCACCACACCGCCTCAAACCACCGCTGCGCAACCGCCAGCCACGCCACAACCCGTCACCGTCGCCACTGCTCGCTGCTTGCCCGGTTGAAATAAGAAAGAAGAAAATAAAAGAAGGGAGAAGAGGGCTGCGTTGATGCAGCCCTAAAATGAAAAAAGAATGGAAGAGAGGAAAGAAAAAAAGAAAGGAGAAGATGGCCAGCCATCTTAGAAAAGAAAAGAAAGATGGGCTTGGCCCAAAATGAAAAGAAAAATGGCACGTTTGAGCCCATGGGCCTTGTCAAAACGACGCCGTTTTGATAAGTAATCAAACACGACCGGTTGTCAAAAAACCGGCCGGTTCGCCGATTGGCAAAAAACTGGCCGGTTCGTCCGGTCCTACCCGAGTCAGAGGCTTATCCGGTCCGAAAGCTGAATCGGACCGGAAAGGTGAAAATGTCCGGTTGAACCGGCCGGACCGGCCGGTCCGATCCGATTCTGATAACCAGGACTACAGCAATGAGTGGACAGTGAACTCTTCTAATTTAATTAACAAGTATAGAAAACGCAACTGTTTTAAAACTAATGAAGAAAATTCACCTTTGAAAATGAACCTACAAAACTTGAATCCGGACTAGACAATCAGTAGGTTGAATTACCGAGTGGTAAACAATAAAAAAATTGGTAAATAAGTAATGGAATTTAAAGGTTTTTATTTTATGATAAATAACATTTCATTTTTTAAAGAAAAATAAATGAAAAGATACTGCTATAATTGAATCAGTGCATAATTTCATGATATTATTGAGCTTTAATCGTGTAACATAAATGAAATCAACAAGCTTGTACTAAGTGATATTTGCAAATTAAACAGAAAGGTGTTACTTATTTATTAAGTTTGATTCTTAATTTCTACCTATAATAAAAGAAAAGGAAAAGTAATTTTTTTTAATACATCATTTTGTATCTATGTCTATTTCGAGCTTGACTAATACGAACTCCCAGCATGAGAGTTCCCTCCTTGCTATTCAGCCCATAAAAAGTTAAGGTAAGTTGATTTAAACAACAATTTCCCTAAATAAGCTCAAAATTGAAATTTTAGGTAAACTAATCGAATCCTGACCATTTTAATTATGCTTATTGATTAAAAGCAATGTGTTATTAACGAGTTTTTAATTGAATAGTTCTCCGTGCAAAGTAAATATAAGTGAAGTGTTAGATTCAAGGCTAAAGTATTATTTGTTTTAAAAACAAATGGTGTATGTTACAATGTTTTTGGCTTGATGTGGGGGAAAGCTACAAATTGATTTGTTTTTGTTAGGGTTAAGTCATTTTTTGGCACCTGCACTTGATTTGACTAACTCATTTGGCACCTCCTTTGGTCAAACGGTTTAAAAGGCACCTCCACTTAAACGAAATGACTTATTTGGCACCTGCTCGTAACTCCGTCCATCCTCTCCCGTTAAACGCTGACGTGTCACGCCACGCGGCATGACACGTCATCAACGTGATGACGTATCGTGACACGTCAGCGAATCCAACCCGAATCAAGCCGCGAACGGGTCTGAAACGGGTAAAAAATCTGGCTGAAAAATGACGGGTCGTCTATGGGTATGACAAGCTGCACTTGCACTTGCACTTGAGAGATACGTCGTTTGGAACCTTTACGCGTCGTTTGGAACCTGCACTTGCACTTCCAAACGACGTATCTCTCAAGTGCAAGTGCAAGTGCAGCTTGTCATACCCATAGACGACACGTCATTTTTCAGCCATATTTTTTACCCGTTTCAGACCCGTTCGCGGCTTGATTCGGGTTGGATTCGCTGACGTGTCACGGCACGTCAGCACGTTGATGACGTGTCATGCCGCGTGGCGTGACACGTCAGCGTTTAACGGGAGAGGATGGACGGAGTTACTAGCAGGTGCCAAATAAGTCATTTCGTTCAAGTGGAGGTGCCTTTTAAACTATTTGACTAAAGGAGGTGCGAAATGAGTCAGTCAAATCAAGTGCAGGTGCCAAAAAATGACTTAACCCTTTTTGTTACTTTAAACTTACATAGCAATGTGTTGGCATTTCTTCACCATTCATAAAAGAACAAGAATTTCAGAAGAATTCAAATGTAACAAGTGTAAAAGTGCTTGTTATAATTTACAGTTACGATTTATAATATTAAAAAAAAATTACACGATAATTCTCTTGACGCATAAAATTATTTATTAATTATGAATTATAGCGCAAATTATTCAGTAGTGTTTATTTACCAGGCATGATAATTTAAAGACTCAAAAACTATCAAATAGAGAGGAGAAATTAAAAAATGATATGGCTTCTGATTTGCCCAAGATTTTTGTTGAACTAAAAATGGAGAAATTACATTTTTTTTTTGGATTTTTTATTAGAAGCACAGAAGGATATGACCAACAATAAGAATTCAGTCACAGAAACAAACTCCTTAAGGCAAAAATAATTGACTAGTAAGAGAATTGTTTATCTTTAACTTAATGTCTCTAGTTTGAAATTGGGAAATGAAGCATATCACGGTAGGAGAGCTATTTTTTCAAGACCTCCCAACAGTCACATGAGATTAGTCTTTTGTTCAGAATGAGCAGAGAAAAAACGAGGAGACGAAGAAAAAAAAATCTAATTACTGTCGACATGTAAATTAATCCAACAATACTTGTAATCATTACATATGAAGGAGTGATTGATGGTGCTTTTTACCTTATTAGAGATGATTATTCAACCTCTAAGCAAAATGAAACATATAAGATCACACAAATAACATAAGTAGAACTCTTGGCCTACTTTCCTAATGATACACACAGTGCACTCAGAATGTAAATCCATCTGTCAAGCAGTAAACGTAATTCGTTAATTATATGGGAAAATGATATTAACTGTGTGATGCTACTGAGTCTTGAAGCTAAATAGAAGGAAAATGAGATCATAGTTTTTAAAATTGAATCGACCGAAAAATAGGCGATTTGGATCCCTAGCTAGTTAGGTTTGATATTTTTCTACAAAAAATAGTTGAATTTGAAAAACTATTCGAACTGGATGGTCAAACCGGTCTATCCAGTTAGTTGAACAGATTCAACTCGAACATTTTACTTTTTTTTTCAGTTTTCAATTAATTTTTTTTATTTTTATGACTATTCTATTAACCAACGGTAAAATTCAGTTGAATCCTATTAAACCATTAACCTAAAAGTTTGAGCAGTTGGGTATCCATTTACTTCTAACTCTCTTTTTTATTAATCGTATGATTGATTTGAATTGTTGGCAAATTATATTCAACACTATTTTAAATTCCCACGGGAATGGCGCAATTATAGCCTAACTAGTTTAACAGGCTTAGCATGGGCATTTTGGTCGTACTTTCATGTTAGTATATGTAAATTGTAATAGTCATCTTTTGGGTTGCAAAATGGTCACAATCATACGGTTGTTTGAAACTTGATTTCGGAGAATTTTTTTTTTTTTTTAAGCTAGTTTTTGATTCACGGAATGCTACTTTTCCTCTTAGAATCACTCTCCTGGGAGAGTAATTGAGGAGAATGTTAGTTTTTTGTGTTTTCCTCTTACAATCATACGGTTGTTTGAAACTTGATTCCGAGAATAATATTATTGTGTTTGTTTTGTACTTGAGAATTCTTAAGGAAAGTAAGAAAAATAACTACTTTATTCTTTTCTATATTTGTGTTTTTCTTATCTTGTTAGGCGTCTAATTATTCTTTTATATACATATATATATATATTTTTTTTTATCATGGACTCTGTCTCTATTTAGTTGTTTATTTTTCAAATTCTTCATTATTGTAAGGGGTTGGTTGATGGGTGGATTAAAAAATTTAACTTTGTGAACCTTTTTTATCCAACCTTCAGAATATATATTTTTATGAAACTTTAAAAAATATTTTAAAATAATCTACAACTTAAAAAATGTATCATAATTTTTTTTTTTAAATTAAAAAATGCACCAAAACTTAAAAAATGAATCTGAAACATAAAAAAAATGAGAAATTCTAGAAAAACTTTAAAAATTAAATATTAAAAAAATATAAAACTAAAAAAATAACACATATAAAAAATGTGTAAAAAATTTTAATAAAAAAATGGAAACTAAAACTAAGAGAGAAAAGGGAACAATTTTTTCCCCCTTTCTTAGAATAATGCTATTAGGATAGAACAAATATATAATTTAAGTAAAAAAATTAGCTTTCCTTGCATCAAGGAATCACTCTCCTCACCCCCTAGCCAGGAAATCACTCTCCCCCATTTTTGGGAAAGTCAAGGGGGTCAAGGAAAGTTGGATTTTCGGAGGAGAGTGGTTCTTTGTCCCAACCAAACACAATAAAACTCGGAATCTCAAATTCCCGAGTCATTTCCCTCCTTAATTCCGCCAACCAAACACACCCTTAATAAACAAAATAGGGAATAGAAGACAACAACAAAGAAAATTATAAATGAGCAATACAAAATGGGAAAATGTTAGTCATATTTCACGAACAATATAATGTTTTTTCAAATAAAAAAAAGAAAAACATAAACAAATTAACGGTGATATCAAAATTTTATTTTTATTTTTATTTATATAGGTTATTTAGGCACGTACAAATTTTTTATCTAAAAATATTTACCCATGTATTTTATTTAAACAATTAATAATATGTGATGTCTTTAAAAGTGAAAATACAAAAATTAAAAAATTAAAAAATTAAAAAATAAATTGATAAATACATTTGATATCAATTATATATATAAATAGCATTTGCTAACTTATAAATAAAGTTTAAAGAATGGAGAAAAGTAATTTGTTGGTTGAATTGGAAATTTAATTATAGTTGGTCGACATACTCACTGTAGTCGGAATGAAATTTCTTTCCCTTTTCCCCTTTCATTGATTCCTATGGCGATTGCCATGGAATCAAATCAGGAGATTACGTACTACGTGGAGAACCTGCCTTTACACGTAGATCAACGTGCGCTACGATACCTAGTTAGGCATAGATGAAGGTTGTCATCTTTTGGCAGAATCGTGGATGTATTTATTCCGAACAGAAGGAATAAATTGGGGAAGCGCTTTGGATTTGTGCGATTCGATTGGGTGGAAAACAGAATTGACATGGAACTAGCTCTTGATATACAATACATAGGAGCATCGGTAATTAGGGTAAACCTAGGGCGTTTTGGGAGTAGGAGAACTGGACCCTTGAGTCAGGAACGAATGGAGAAGACACGTCGTACACAGGATGGTAACGATCGCAAGGAGGAATGGCAGAAACATAGGTCACATAAAACTGATGTAGATTCAAGGGCCCGCCCAACGAAACAAGGGAATGCTGCACAACCAGTTACAGCGGAAGGATTGGAACATGAGGGTGATAAATGGAGAGGAGTGTCGGCAAGGGATGAGACGAGGAGACATGTTGCCAATCGAGAAGAGAAGATTAAAGAGGTCGAGATGAAGAAGAGAGAGGAGCGGATGTGATTGAATTAGGAATTCCACCAGAAAAAAAGGATTGGCTATCACGTAGTGCTATAGGGGTACTCCGTAAGATTGAAGACATCCTAGAAATACAAGAGCTGGTGATTGAGGCGAGATGGATTTGCGAAACTAGAAACCTGGGTCGGGGATTGGTTTGGTTAGAATTCGACAGACAAGAGGATAAAGAGAAAGCGATCAACAATAATAATGAGGAAGCACGACATTTATTCTCCAAGGTGGTTCCTTGGACAGATGCTCTACCAAAGGCAGGGAGACTATGTTGGATTCATTGCTTGGGAATTTCGATACAATGTTGGGGCTTTAAGTCTTTTGAAAAAATCGGAAAGAAGATGAGGGAATTAGTAGTAGTGGATGAGAATACATTGTCGCGGCGGAGACTTGATGTGGCAAAGATGCTAATCATGACGGACAAAATGCAGATCAAGGAGGATATCCGGGTTAAGGTAGAGGATAAAGTCTACTTAGTTAGCTGTCACGAGGAGCCTATGCAGGGAGCAATATCTAATCTAGATTGGATGATAGGGGTTAAAGAGGAAGAAGGGGACTCAGAGGGGGATTCGAGTACAGATGAATATGAGGAAGCATTTGTTAAGGAGACTAATGATCAACATAGCGAAACAGCGGTTCAGGAGACTAAGTAGTTAGAATTGAATGAATTTCCACTTGTGACGTTGAGAAGAAAGGGACACAAGGTCAAGCGTATCATGGATAATACGGGTAACCTGCAAACGATAAATACACCTATGGATTCGAGTATAGAAGTGTTTCGGCCGGAGGATAATGAAATCGCGAATATGAATAGGTTGGCAGATGTCATTATGGTAGAGACAGATGCTTGGGAGATTGGACGTTTATTGTCGATTACAGACCAGGTTAATGAACAAGCTCTCCGTTCCTTTGACCGAGAGAGGTTTGGTGTGGAACTTGGCAATATTCGTCGTTAGAAGGTTTCACTAGTGCGCACGTCCTTCATTGTTTCAATGATTCAGGTATTTTCTTGGAATTGTAAGGGGTTACAGTCGACTAGGAAGAGGAGATTTATTAAGAGCATGATACAGGGAGAGAGGGCGACGTTTTGCTTGTTACAAGAAAGCAAAAGAGTTGTAGTGGATGAGTTCTTCATCCATGCGTTAGGGGGGGATGTAGAGACTCGTTGGGTTTATGCTCCGTCGGTTGGGAGGTCGGGGGGTCTAGTTTCGTTGTGGGACTCCAAATGTTTCCGTATGGAAAAATCTGAGATTGGGGATAGATTTATTTGGATAGAAGGCATGCTTACAGAAGGTAACATGAGATGTGCGGTGGTGAATGTTTATGCTCCTAATGATGTGACTCTCCGTGAGCAATTATGGGAGGACCTGGGCCGGAAGATTGAGAGTGATGCGATCCCTGTGCCTGTTGCTGGTGATTTTAATGAAATCCTAGCCCCTCGTGATTACTTACAGGGAGCAATATACTCGTGGGGCATGCTTGCGTTTCAGAGTTGGGTGGATAGATATGGTTTGCAGGATATCCAGTTGGTAGGGAGGCATTTTACTTGGTCTAATGCCATTAGCAGGAGCAAGATTGATAGAGTTTTTGTGCAAGTAGAGTGGCTGAATTGTATAAGGGACTGTGTGCTTATAGCGCTTGATAGGAATGGGTCTGATCATGCTCCGTTATTTCTTAGACAGGAGAAGACTGACTGGGGCCCAAAGCCATTCCGAGATCTAGCTATATGGTGAGAGGATGGAGGGTTTAAGGATTTGGTGGCGAGATGGTGGCTGGAAGCTGGTTGTGTATTCCCAGGTAATTTCAGGGTGATACATAAGATACGTTACTTGAAGAAGAAGATTCGGACTTGGAATAAGGATGTTTTTGGCAACGTAGAAACCCGATTGAGAAGATGGCAGGAGCGGTATGAGGAGTTGTAGCGGATAGCAGATGATCGTCCCTTGTCTCAGGAAGAACAAAATGAATACAATGCCATTAAAATTCAGGTTTGGACTCAACAGGAACAAGTGGATAGGTACTGGCAGCAGAAGAATAGAGTCAAATGAAATGTGCAAGGTGACCGTAACACTGGATATTTCCATAGAATGGCGAAGATTGCTATGAGGAAGAATCACATTAGAGAGATTGTGACGCCGAATGTTAGGCTTACTAGCCCAGTGAACATTAAAAGGGATGTTGCTCAGCATTATGAGGCTTTTTTTTAGTCGGTGAAGTGGAACAGACCAAGTATACTGGATTTGGGTTTTTCAAAATTGAGTGACGAGGATGTGACAACACTGGAAAGAGAGGTAACTCATGTAGAAATTTGGGAGGCGGTCAAAGATTGTGATGGGAAGAAAACTCCAGGACCGGATGGATTCTCTCTAGGATTTGTGCAAAAGGTGTGGGAGATTATTGGGGGAGATTACTACCGATTGATTTAGGAGTTTTTTCGGTCAGGTAAATACCCGGCGGGGGCAAATTCTTCATTTTTGACTCTCATCCCTAAGATCTCTAAGGCAAAATGATTTAGTGAATATCGTCCCATAAGTTTAGTGAGCAACTATTACAAGATTGTGTCCAAGGTCTTGGCGCGTCGATTAAGTGGAGTTATAACGAAAGTGGTTAGTGAGGTTCAACATGGTTTCATCAAAGGGCGACAAACGTTGGATTGCATCATGGCTGCTAGTGAGGTGGTTCACTATTTACAAGAGTCGAAGCAACAGGGGTTGTTTTTCAAGCTAGACTTTGAGAAGGCCTATGACTCTATAGAATGGGATTATCTAGAGGATGTGATGACACATATGGGCTTCAGAGAGAAGTGGAGACGTTGGATACGATAATGCATTAGTACAACACAAATGTTCGATTCTAGTCAATGGATCGCCATCTGATCAATTTGTAGTGGGGAGAGGCCTGAGGCAGAGGTGCTCCATGTCTCCATTCCTATTCAACATAGCAGCGGAAGGGTTGCATCATTTGTTTGTTCGAGCAGAGGAAGTGGGGGTCCTGAAAGAGATTGGGAATCTGGCGGTCGAGTGGCATTTGAGTCACCTGCAGTTTGCTGACGATACTCTGGTATTGGTGAATAACACGGAGGAGGAAATTTAGGGGGTGAAGGGTATCTTGCGATTGTTTGATGCTTATTCAGGGCTTCGGGTAAATTTCCATAAAAGCACTTTGATAGGGGTTAATTTGAGCAGCCAGATTGGTAGTATTTTCGCAACGAGAGCTGGATGTAAGTATGAATCACTTCCATTTCAGTACTTGGGATCGTTGGTGGGTTTTAATCCTAGACGCAAATCAGGTTGGCAGTTTGTTGTTCAAAAGATGAGAAAAAAATTAGCTACGTGGAAAGGGCATCTCCTGTCGGTAGGAGGACATGTGACATTGATCAAGGCTTCTCTAGCGAGTATTCATATTTATAATATGTCTATCTACAGGATGCCTAAGTCTGTTGTGAATTAATATGAAGGAGTGATGAGGCGTTTCCTTTGGAATGGTAGCGATATCAAGAAGGGTTTGGCAAAAGTGCAGTGGGAGGAAGTTACGAGATCAACGTTGTATGGGGGATTGGGAATTGGAAAGATTCTAGATCAAAATGTTACGTTGCTCTTCAAATGGGTGTGGGATTTGATAACGGGCAGCAGGAAAATATGGGCCGAAATCACCAGGAGACAATACGACATCCGATCCATTGGGGACTTGTGGCGGGAGAGAGCAGGACACCTTTCTTCGACCTGGCGTGATATAATGAGGGTGTGCGGTCGAGGTAGTGAGTTCTTTGATATATGGACTGAGCATACCGTGATGAAAGTGGGAGAGGGGAATGGTCTGGTCTTCTGGTGAGACTCTTGGGATGGTAAGAAGCCTTTGGCCTTGCTGCACCCTCGCTTATATCATTTATCCAGTAATCAAAGCGGGGCTGTGAAGGATTTTGGTCAGTGGAACAGTGACGTGTGGGAGTGGCAAGGTGTGTGGAGGCGAGGGTTGTTTGACTGGGAAAGTGATGGGTGGGACTATTTGAGAGATAGGTTGCCATCTCCTTGCAGGGGTGGCCAGCAACCTTCGACCTCTTGGGTCTTAGAGCCATCGGGTACTTACACGGTGCATTCAGGATACAAGAGATAGGAAGAAATAAGGTATGAGAAAGACACTTTGTTGCGGACTTGTTGGACAGGTTTAGTTCCACACCGTGTAGAATTCTTCTTGTGGTTAACTCTCAGGGAAAGAATAGTAACCAGATCATTCCTTGAGAGGCGAAGTATGATATCGGCAAACATGAACATATGTCCTATGTGCAACAGATATCCTGAGGATGTTAATCATTTATTAATGCAATGTGAGATTGCCAGGGGGGTCTGGATGACCATTTTACGTTGGCTGAGGGTGGAGGGATGTCAACCGTGAATTCTAGCAGACTTGTGGGGATTTTGGGGGAGTTTTTTACTAGGTGGCAACAAGAATATTTATAGGACTTGGCAAACCTTGTTTTACGCGGTCATCTGGACGTTGTGGAGGAACAGAAATGCCGTGGTTTTTAGACAAGTAACGTTTAATGACTCGAGATGCATAAACATGATTTTCTCCTTATGGCACTGGTGGTTGAAAAGTAAGGATAACATGTTTGCTTACAGCATGGATGACATGATCCAGTCCCCGGCTTGGCTTCTTAGTTTACAATAAGAGGTTTAGTGTTTCTGCTGTAGGATTTGGCGAGCTCTGTCCAGCTTATTTGGGTGTGTGTGTCTTGTTTTCTATTTCTGGGTGTTGCTGTGCTGTTTGAGAGCGTGCCTGTCTATTGTTGATAGCTCTCCTGGATTTGTCCTTGTCATGTTCTTCATGACCATCTCTTAATAATATAATTTGTCTGCTTATTTAAAAAATAAAAAAATTGGTCATGTATTTTATTCTAAATTTAATAACATAATAAAGATTAGAAAAAAAATCATTTATACCAAGCTAGACACCAAACTTTTTTTTTTGGTATATTTTTTTCCCTAAACTTTCCTCCATTTATCATATATTCTCATATTGTCCTATTTTCATCAAAACATGAATAATTTTTTTTTATAATTTTATTGAAGAAATATATTATAAATTAAAGTAGCATAGTTCGGAAATGAAGAAAAAAAAAGTTTATTTACGGGTCCAACTATCATAAAAATTGACACCCACTATTTATTAAATAGTTCGAAAATATGAATGTCATGTAAATATTTTAAATAAAACTTGGATTGTCACGTGTATAACTTAAATTACTACATATGTTTATTCATATTTTTCAAAGAATGAAGATAACTAAAACAGTTTATACATTTGCATCTTCTTTAGAAATATTCTAGGGTTTACATTACTAAACAATTCAAAAAATCAATGAGAATGATGGAATAAATTATATAAAATGAAAATAATTAAAAATAAATTGAATTTTTTTTTAACCTAAATTATTTTCAGCTCTATCATTTGTTATATTTTCTCTCTAATTTTTTTTCATAACTGTTTTGCAATTGTTTTACATTGTTTTAATATTTTAACTACTAAACAGTTCAAAGTTACAAGTTTTAAAAATTTACAAGATTTAAACTATATATATTAAAAGTATAGGAGCTTGAGTGATTTTTTTTTGGAAACTTTAGGTTTTAATGTGTATACGTTAAAAATTTTATTAATTCTGAAAGACAATAAATAGTCGTAATAAAAAAGAACGTATTAGTAACTGTGTGTTAATAAAAACTAAAAAAAGTATTTATATGTCAACGGGTGTCTTTGTTTTAAAACAATTAGGATTTTAGAAAAAATTAACGTGATTTATGAGACTTTAAATTTATAAAACGATATTTCTGAATTTTAAAAAGAATACGAAGGGCACAAAAGTTAAAAATTATAAGGAGTTCGTTCTTTTATATATAATAATAATAATAATAATAATAATAATAATAATAATATATAAATATAAATATAAATGTGTTTTTGGTGTTCTTGTTTCCATTTGCTTTATCCGCAAGATCAACGGCGCCTCCCCCACTACTCTCCTACCATAATCCATTTCATTCCCTCCCTCTCTAATTAACCTCTTAAACATTACAACGAGTACTGTCAAACTCTTTATAATTTGATTATATTATTAACTGTCATTATTAAACCCATGACTTACCAAAGAACATACTAATCATTCAATTTTATTTATTATACACAAAATAAATATTTTAGTAGGTAATGGAATTAAAATACTCTCATAAAACATAGATTATTTACTATCTTGTTTTTTTTATTGTTATGTTACAATATTAATCTTCTTTTATATTAATGCAATAGATACACAGTATTTTCTTTCATGTCAATATAATTGAACATAATAGCTTTTCTCATAAACGTGATTGTTTACAATATTGTAAATAATTAGGTAAAAAGAAAATTGAGTATAAAAGTTGATAACAATTAAGACAATCCTAAGGGTATTTCTGTAATTATGACCCTGCCGAGGACGGAATCCTATAGCCCTATCGGACATCCAAGCTATCGCCACTAGACTATGAGGTATTTTCTGGGATGGTCGACATCAGCGGGGAGGGAGATCTCACGCGTCTCTGCACGCACGGCATCATCCCATCCCAGGGCAGCCACGACACCATCCACGGAGTTATCGCCCCCGACATCAGCATGGGTATCGCTCTCGGCACCCTCCACAGAGTTATCACCCCGGCATCACCATGGGTATCGCCCTAGGCACCCTCCTCGGAGGTATCGCCCATGACGTCAGGTCCAGGTATCACTAGTGACGTCATACAGAGCAATATCTTTCCGGGATATCGCCCTTTTGCCCAGATATTGCCCCCAGCGGCCTATAAATACCCCCTCATTTTAAAACATCAAGTAAGCCTAAGACTGCCTTCTAGAACCTCTGCTATTTTTAAAACCGCATACTGACTTAAGCATCGGAGTGTCTACGCCGGAGCCCCCCCTCCGGCGCTTTGCAGGTGTGTCCGATACCAGCTACAACGACTCTGACCGACAGTATTCATCGTCCCGATCGTCTCAAAACTCGAATCTTATCAAATTGGTGCTTTCATTGAGAGCTTTGGTCCATTAAGTGAGCGTCCTTAATAGCCAAGCTCTGTTTTACCCGGAGATCGGAACGATCATGAGTTCTGAGTCGGAGCAGGCGCAACCCTCATCCTCTAATATTCCTTTTTCGATTCGTAGACAGTTATTCCCTTTTGCTACTGCTGATCTTTCTGTGACAACGTAACAAATCACTCTGGAATCCCCGGATCTTTCGACCAAGTCGGGAGGGGTAGCCTTCTCCTCTCAGACGAATATTTTATTATCCCAGATGGCGGGATCTAGTTTTTCTACTCCTCCTCCGAGGGGATTTGTGTTGAACAGTACAGATCACCCTTTTGCGAGCGAAATAGCGGCCCTTAGTTCTCGATTGGCATATTTGACTGAAATGGCTACGAGAATCACACCTGATGTTTCTGGGTCGAGCGTCCCTCCCCTTGTCATGTTCACGCCATCTATTGTCACCGAGCGACCCTTGTCACCGTCGTTACAGGGGAACCTCCAGCCGACTTTGCCTACAATAAATACCCCGATTAGTTTTGTGCAACTCACTCAAGGACGAGTGGAGCCTTATGTGCCACAGGTGCCACAAGTTCCCATCCCTCAGGAGGATCGGTACCTCGATGAGGTCAGAAACCGTTGGGACGGTCGAAGGGAAGGAGTGAATAGAGGTTTATCTTCCGAGTACAGTGAAAGATCCAGTAGCAGAAGGTATCGAACTCGTTCGCCCAGGAGCCACAGCCAGTCTCCTAGGCGACATCCTACGCCAGATCTGCGGAATCGGAGGCGTCACGCTGAAATATCTCCCCCGCGCCATGCGCGTGAAATCCTTGATGATACATCGGGTCACCCATTTAGCCGTCGTATAAGGCGCCATAGGGTCAGCCGACATGTGAAGCTTCCCACAGAGACTTATGACGGCACCAGAGATCCCATTTCCCACGTCAATAAGGTGAAAGATTTCGTTCAATTTTAGACTCACAGTGATGCGGCATTATGCCAAATATTTGTTATGACATTATCAGGAGTCGTGCGTCTCTGGTTCGAGGGCCTTCCTGGCGGATCTATTAGTAACTTCTCACAATTGGAATCTAAGTTCCGGAGCAGATTCAGTACAGTGATTCCAATCAGGAAATCCGTTGCCGCGTTATTTGACATACGTCGAAGGCCTCAGGAAACTTTGAAAGAATTTCTCAATCGATTCGATCTGGAAATGTCACTAACGCCGGGCGTTACTATTGATTTCGCTATAGAAGCCCTGAAACGGAACTGCCGTTATGGTAAATTGAAAGATGCACTGATGGTGGACCCTCCAGCGACTTTAGACGCGTTAAGACTTAAGGCCCATAATTACGTGAAGATGGAAGAAGAGGAAAATAGAGATAGAGCCTATAACATGCCGCCTGAGGCGCCTCTAATTCCTAACGCTCTTGCAATTACAATTCCTGACGACCGCCTCATCGACGATTATTGATACGATCCTGGCTCCTTAGGATGCGTAGCACCAATTTTGATCTTTGTTCAAAGATGGATTTCCTGCGGAATAGATAGAGTAGATAGAACTCACTTGTACAATTAAGACCTGCTGAACGCTAAGCAACAGCCAACCAAAATCCGAACAAGAAAGGGTCCTTGTGAATGATAAACTTGCACAACTAAGACCTGCTGAACGCTAGGCAACCGCCAACCAAAGTCCGAACAAGAAGATAAACAACAAGTAGGATGCAATTCCAAGATTTACTTGTATACGACTCAAGTATTGCGGACTCAAGAAGAACAAGGTTCAACCAACTTGAACAAGGGGCGGAGATTGAAGAGAATATCTCAATTTATCAAATAACAGCCAAGTTTCTAAGGAGGCCAAGCGGCTCCTTATATAATGGTTACAAGCAAACCCTAATTCCATAATAGGAATAATAAATAAAGTAAAAGACTTAACTAATTAATTAAAGTGTCTAATTAATTAAGCTAGAATAAATGGAAGGTCGCAGCCTTGCTAAAGACAGACTAGTCAACGCGCGTCAACTCTAGGACAGGCGAAACGGGCAGGAGCCGTTATCAACAAAAGGGCAGATAGGTGTGACGCGGAAAGGGAACAGCAATCGGCATGCGCGACAGATGATGGAAACGGCAACGGCTAAGTGAAACGGGCAAGTGTCGTTTTGACCCAAACGGTAAGTGCCGATTGTGTGAATCGGACAGATACCGTTTGGATGAAAACGGTCAAGTGCCGTTTGCGTGAATCGGCTCCATACCATTTATATGAATCGGCTCCATGCAGTTTCTATCAGACGGATCATCGGTCAAGCCCAAAGTGAGAAGATTCACCACTCTTATTGTCTTCTCTCTCAGTGTAGCTTTCTCACTTGTCATCTCAGATTCCAGCTCTTTGTGAATGAGAGATGACAATCGGTCTTGAAGCTTTTGAGCCCTGGCTCGAGTCATTAGACCAGCTGGCGGTAAAGGCACCTGGATGCGTGGATTCGCATCATTCCCTCCCCCTTCGGAAGGATTCTCCCTCGAATCCGAATTGGCATCATCAGAAAGTCCATACTCATCATCTGTATCAAACAGGACTAAGTCAGAAACATTAAAAGTAGAGCTAACGGCACCATACTCACTCGGCAATGCCAGTTTGTAGGCATTGTTGTTGATCTTCTCAACAATCTGGAACGGTCCGTCTCCTCTAGGAGAGAGCTTGTCGCGGCGTTGGTCAGGAAAATGCTCCTTGCGCATATGCAACCAGACCCAATCGCCCACCTGGAACGTCACTAGCCGTCGGCCATCGTTCCGTTTCTGCATCAGCTTCTCATTCATTCGCTCAATGTTCTGTTTTGCCTTAGCATGTAATTGCTTGACAAAATCAGCCTTCTGTACACCATCTAAGCTTACAACATCACTCAACGGTAAAGGAGTTAAATCCAAAACAGTTCTAGGATTAAATCCATACACAAGTTCAAACGGTGAGTAATGAGTAGTAGAATGAACAGCACGGTTGTAAGCAAATTCAATAAACGGTAAATGATCAACCCAAGTAGAAACATGCTTATGAACTAACGTGCGTAAAAGTGAACCAAGCGTGCGATTCACAACCTCAGTTTGACCATCCGTTTGTGGGTGATAAGAAGTGAAATATAACAATCGGGTACCAAGCTTTTTCCATAAAACACGCCAAAAATGACTAAGGAACTTAGTATCTCTATCACTCACAATAGTCAAAGGAACACCATGCAAACGGACTACTTCACGAAAGAATAAATCAGCAATCTGAGTAGCATCACAAGTAGTCGAACATGCAATAAAATGGGACATTTTTGAAAATCTGTCCACCACAACAAAGACACTATCCTTGCCGTTTTTAGACCGAGGCAGGCCAACGACAAAGTCCATGGACAAATCGGTCCAAGGATGGGAAGGGACAGGTAACGGCATATATTCTCCATGACCAGCAGATTTAGATTTGGCCCTACGACAAGTCAAGCATCTAGCAATAATGCGCACTACATCACGCTTCATGTGAGGCCAATAAAAGTGATCATGCAACACATCCAAAGTTTTAGTTACGCCAAAGTGACCCATCAAACCACCACTATGGGCTTCATGCACAAGTAATTCACGAAGAGAACAGTGAGGAATACATAAATGTTTACCTTTAAACAAATAACCCTCATGCTTATAGAATTTAGAACCAGAAATAGAAACACCATGCAAATAAATGTCACCAAAATCAGAATCGGCAGCATAGAGTTCTATAATGTGCGAAAATCCAAGCAACTTGGCATTAAGAGAAGTAATTAACGCGTACCTGCGTGATAAAGCATCAGCAACAACATTCTCTTTACCTTGCTTGTATTGAATGTGATAAGGGAAAGCCTCAATAAATTCCATCCAGACGACATGTCTCCGATTCAGCTTCCCTTGTCCCTTGAGGTATTTCAAGCTCAAATGGTCAGTGTGGATGATGAACTCCCTCGGCATCAGGTAATGTTGCCAAGTCTCCAACGCTCGGACAAGAGCATAGAACTCCTTGTCATAGGTCGGGTACCTGAGTTGAGCATCCTTGAGCTTTTCACTGAAAAAGGCAATCGGTCGTTTCTCTTGCATCAGAACGGCACCGATTCCCAACCCACTGGCGTCACACTCTATCTCAAACGCCTTGCTGAAATCGGGCAATGCGAGTACCGGAGCAGAGCAGAGCCGATCCTTGAGGGTAGCAAACGCTTCCTCCTGAGGCTGATCCCACCGGAAAGCAATATGCTTCTTTGTTAATTCATTCAATGGGACAGCAATGGTGCTAAAATCCTTGACAAAACCCCGATAGAAGCTCGCCAATCCATGGAATGATCTCACATCGGTAACGTCCTTCGGCGTCGGCCATTCCCGAATCGCGCGGATCTTCTCTTCATCCACGCTAACACCATCTGCACTCACAATAAAACCTAGAAAACCAACTTGTTCCATTGCGAATGAACATTTACTCGGTTTAGCATATAGTTTTTGTGCACGAAGTGTTAGAAAAACTTCCTTAAGATGTAAAACATGCTCATCAAAAGATTTGCTATAGATTAAAATATCATCAAAATAAACTACAACAAATTTGCCAATTAAGTGCCGAAGTACATGGTTCATTAACCTCATAAAGGTGCTATGGGCATTAGTTAAACCAAACGGCATAACCATCCATTCATATAAACCATACTTAGTTTTAAAAGCAGTTTTCCATTCATCTCCTTCTTTCATACGAATTTGGTGGTAGCCACTCATTAAATCAATTTTTGAAAATAACTTACTACCACTTAATTCATCAAGCATATCATCTAATCGAGGAATAGGATGACGATACGTTACAATGATTTTGTTGACTGCTCGACAATCAACACACATGCGCCAAGATCCATCCTTCTTTGGAACTAGAATGACTGGAACGGCACATGGAGACAGGTTCTCCCGAACATACCCACGCGCAAGCAAATCGTCCACTTGCCGTTGCAGTTCTTTGGTTTCCTCTGGATTGGATCGGTAAGATGGCCGATGTGGGATTGCCGATCCAGGAACAAAGTCGATCTGATGCTCTATGCCACGGATTGGAGGTAAGCCAGGCGGCATCTCTTCGGGCAGTACGTCTCCAAATTCCTGCAAGAGAGAAGAAATACGAATCGGAACGGTATGTAGCCGTTCCGTTCCATCCGATGTCAAACAATAAGAGCGAAAATGGATTAGAAGAATAGGACGGCTTGCGTCAAAACAATTTTGTTGAAAAATCATGGCTCTCCTCACTTCGCTCCCTTTGGCATATACACTCAATTTCTTTTTATTTGCCTCTCCTTTTCTCTCAATGCCACTCTCAGCACGCTTACTGTTTTCATGCGAATGTTGAAGGCTCACACACTCATTGTTTCTCTCTTTATTGGGCATACGCAAACCTTCTTTTTCTCTCTCAATCTGTTTTGTAATTTCATATTCAGCATAAGACTTAGCAAGCCATTGCTGATCTTCACATACTTCTGCTGGTGACAACGGGGCTAAGGTGAATTTTCGGCCATCCTTCACCAACTTATAGCGATTCCGTTTGCCCTCATGGGTCGCGTCTCTATCAAACTGCCATGGTCTGCCGAGAATGATATGACTCGCTTGCATTGGGACCACATCACAAAGGACTTCATCCTGGTATTTGCCGATACGGAAATTGACAAGCACCTGCCGATTTACCTTGATACCGGCTGCATCGGTCATCCAGTGAAGTTGATATGGCTTCGGATGTTTCATCGTCGATAAGCCCAGTTTATCAACCATCATCCAACTCGCGCAATTGGTGCAGCTGCCGTTGTCAATGATGATGGAACAACCCTTCTTGTCGATTACCCCACGGGTATGGAACAGATTTGTTCGTTGTTCCTCGTCACACACTTCCTTTGTGGCTTGCACACTGAGATTCCGTCGGACAACAAGCAGATGAACCTACTCACCGTTCTGACAGTCATCATCCGAATCGGCACAACCATCTCCCTCTGGTTCCGATTCCCCCTTATCATCATCCGATTCTTCCTCTCCATTCGGCCTGATGATGAAGATTCTTTTATTTGGGCATTCTGATTTCTTATGCCCTCGGCCGTTGCATTTGAAACATACTATGTCTTTAGTGGCGGTCCGATCCACTGGTGGAGTATAAGGCTTTGAGGTAGCCATTTTGGAAGGCATAACGGCACTAGCCGATCCTTTCGAAACGGCCGCAACCGTTTTGTCGTCCTTAGTCCAAGACGTCTTCTTCCAAGGCGTCGATCCAGTAGACTTATAGGAACTCCTAGCTGTCCTATGTTTCTCAATCTTTTGAGCCATATGAAGCATCTCCTCAAGAGTGTTGTATTGAGTCAGCTCCAATGCATCGGCAATATCTGTATTCAAACCGGCCATGAACCTAGCCATTGTGACCTCAGGTTCCTCAGTAATCCTTGCTTGAGCTAGAGCAATCTCCATCTCATTAAAATAGGCTCCAACCCCCTTACTGCCTTGCTTCAAAGTTTGAAGTCGTTGGTGCAGCTCACGGTGAAAGTGTAATGGCACAAACCGTTGTCTCATTGCCTGTTTCATCTCACCCCAAGTAGCAATCGGACCAGCAAGAACAACTGTCCTCTTCAGATTGAACTGCTCCCACCAATGACTAGCATATCCACTGAATTCAACTACGGCTAACTGAACCTTTTTAATCTCTGAATAATTGTGACACAGGAAGATGGCGGCTACCTTCCGTTCCCAAGTCAGGAAAGCATCAGGGTCGTCAGTACCTTCAAATAGAGGTATCTTCATTTTGATGCTACTGAGATTAGCATCTAATCGGTCTTCATCCCGATCTCTTCTACCATCCCGATCATCCCTTCTTCCCCCTCTCGGTCCGTCCCGAGCATATATCCAACCTTCTCCCTCGTCAGGTTCTTCTACCCGATCAGGTTGTGGAATTTGTGGCCCACGCCTAGCAAGGCGCTTGGGAGGAACGTTTGCCAGCTCACGCCGCCGATTCACATCACGTGGTCGACGGGCGTTGTCATCTGCTTCGGACCAATCGGATATATGACCATCACGCTGATCCTCCACTGCTCTAGGGTTCGGGTTTATGGTAGCTAACGCTTCCACCCTAGCCATTCTTACATCGGTAGCCATCTGTCGCTCATTGGCAGCTACTTGCCGTTCATTCAAAGTTCGGAGCTGTTCCGTTATGGCAGTTAACATAGCCACCATATCGGGTTGTGGTACTCCTTCTTGAGACATCGGCAACTCTCCTGAAATCACAACACAAAAGAAAAACGTAAAATTGCACTATTCCTAGCACTCCCTCACGTGTTTACTCTCGTGTTTAAACACTCTAATAATCTCACAAGTTCTCTCAAAATCTCCTGCAATGTTCAAGCGTTAGTGAGACTCAAGAATCCAAGAAAAAGCTTCCAAGAAGACTCTCAAAGACAACAAGCTTCAAACAAAACGGGATACTTGGTATTTGATTAATTGCAAGATCAACCAATTAAACAAATAACAAGTGGAGTGGAAAACAATATTAAAGAATCAAAGAAAAGCTCTATCTGACTCGAACGGACTCAAATAAAATTAATCTCCAATATAATATTGTATAATATATGTTGCATGGGTGAAAGAATAAACTAAGATTTTGCCTTTAGTAAGTGGTAGACAAAAACAGAGAATATTCCCAACTAAAAGGTAGTGGGTGCGGGACAAAACAAAGTGGAAGGATGGGTTGCCTTCTACTTTTAGAATAAAGTACAACCACTAAACAAAATGTTTGCACATGTGATTCCAAAGTTGAACGGATGTTGGATCTAACAACACAAATTGTTTTTCTTCTTGCAACTGAAACGGATCAAAGCAAATTTTCTGCTTCTTTCTTTCTTGTATATATATATATATATATATATATATATTGACTGAAATCCCGAATCACAGTTTAGTAAAACGGGTGTAACTTTTGTTCCAAATGTCCAAATCACTCGATTCCTTTTGATTGGGAATCCTCACAAGTGCAGCTTTCCAACGAACCCCCAATCACCCAAATCGGACTTCAATAGTTATATATTAAAATTCGATTTTGATAACTGACCTGAATTTGCACATAAACGAACTAAGCACAGCAAAGAAATCGGTTTTGAATGGAGTAGAATGAAGTACCGATTTCAACGATGAAAACTTGAAACAAATAAAGATACTTACCAATCTTTGAACGCCTTAAGCTCCGCTACCAACTGATACGATCCTGGCTCCTTAGGATGCGTAGCACCAATTTTGATCTTTGTTCAAAGATGGATTTCCTGCGGAATAGATAGAGTAGATAGAACTCACTTGCACAATTAAGACCTGTTGAACGCTAAGCAACAACCAACCAAAATCCGAACAAGAGAGGGTCCTTGTGAATGATAAACTTGCACAACTAAGACCTGCTGAACGCTAGGCAACAGCCAACCAAAGTCCGAACAAGAAGATAAACAACAAGTAGGATGCAATTCCAAGATTTACTTGTATACGACTCAAGTATTGCGGACTCAAGAAGAACAAGGTTCAACCAACTTGAACAAGGGGCGGAGATTGAAGAGAATATCTCAATTTATCAAATAACAGCCAAGTTTCTAAGGAGGCCAAGCGGCTCCTTATATAATGGTTACAAGCAAACCCTAATTCCATAATAGGAATAATAAATAAAGTAAAAGACTTAACTAATTAATTAAAGTGTCTAATTAATTAAGCTAGAATAAATGGAAGGTCGCAGCCTTGCTAAAGACAGACTAGTCAACGCGCGTCAACTCTAGGGCAGGCGAAACGGGCAGGAGCCGTTATCAACAAAAGGGCAGATAGGTGTGACGCGGAAAGGGAACAGCAATCGGCATGCGCGACAGATGATGGAAACGGCAACGGCTAAGTGAAACGGGCAAGTGCCGTTTTGGCCCAAACGGTAAGTGCCGATTGTGTGAATCAGACAGATACCGTTTGGATGAAAATGGTCAAGTGTCGTTTGCGTGAATCGGCTCCATGCCGTTTATGTGAATCGGCTCCATGCCGTTTCTATCAGACGGATCATCGGTCAAGCCCAAAGTGAGAAGATTCACCACTCTTATTGTCTTCTCTCTCAGTGTAGCTTTCTCACTTGTGATCTCAGATTCCAGCTCTTTGTGAATGAGAGATGACAATCGGTCTTGAAGCTTTTGAGCCCTGGCTCGAGTCATTGGACCAGCTGGCGGTAAAGGCACCTGGATGCGTGGATTCGCATCAATTATGCTCAATGGAAAGATCATATTCCCAAAACTTCCAGTAGGTGGAAAGGTAACTCTTCGAAGGGAAAGCCTAGTAATTCCCCTACTCAGCGTCAAGGAGATTCTTCTAAAGGTTGGATGTACGACCCTGATTTCCCTTCCCTTAATCTACCAAGAGCGGAGATTTTAGCGATAGTGGAGCAGCGAAATCTTCCCATCCGTTACCCTGCGCCTGTGAAGCCCGGAGTGCTTCTGGGGAGAAGAGAAAACGCTTACTGTAAGTTCCACAAAGCCAGGGGACACTCCACAGAAGTATGCAGGGAATTAAAATCGGCAACAGAACGTTTGGTGGAAGAAGGTTACTTGGGAGAATTCGCCGCCAAAGTAAGAGAAGACGCTAGAAACAATCCCATGAAAGGGATGGCAGATGACCGACAAGTACCCCCTCGCGTCCTAGAGAAGGATAATATTCCTGGAGGGAGAGGTAAAGAAGCTTTCACAGTAGACGACGAGGACTTTTCTATGATTAACATCATAGCGGGAGGGACTCCTTATGTGGACGGATCAGAGCAATTGACGACCGCATCAGGAGATAAACGCAAACGGGACAGCGCACTGAAAAAAGGTGAAGCGATAAGCATCCTAGATCGCATGATATTAGCCTTCTCAAAAGAGGACGAAAAAGGCATTGTCTATCCGCATAATGACGCATTGGTGGTTACGCCCATTATCGCCAGTCACGAAATCAGAAGAACTCTTGTTGATAACGGGAGTGCGGTGAACCTCTTCTCGTTAGAAGCCTACAATCTCATGAAGCGACCTGACAACGAGTTAACACCTTGCAAGAAACCCATAATTGGAGTAGACGGGGTCCCGATCCCTGTTACAGGGATAACTACTTTGCCCGTGTATTTCAGAGAAGACACCTCCAAGCGATCGGAGGATCTGTTATTCCTTGTCGTGGACTTAAACTTGCCGTACAATGTCATACTCGGGCGACCCTTCCTCAACTGCTTTGGAGCGGCGATATCTCAGAAGCATCTGAAGATGAAATACCCCTCCTGGGACGGAGTGGTATCGATAAGGGGCAACCAAAAACTGGCGGCTGAATGCTACCTGCTCATTACTCAAAAGAGTTGCAATAGGTATGTATGTATAACGGTGGACCCGTACAAACAGGGTGATGAGAAGCGCGCTCAATCTCTGGACAAAATGGTGCCCGTACCAGTGACAGACATAGAAGAAGCGAGCTTCCTAGTCAGCGAAAAGCTCAGTCCAGCGGAAAACCTTCAACTAACCCGATTATTGAACAAATGTCGAGGAGAGTTCGCGTGGAAACCCGCAGACATGCCGGGTATATCGTGCGAAATAGCAGAACACCGGTTCAATGTTGACCCTAGCGTCAGGCCGGTCCAGCAAAAGCGACGCGCATTTTCTACGGAAAAAGCTTTAGCCGTTGATAAAGAAGTGACGAAGCTCCTTGATGCGGGGTTCATCCGCGAAGTTCAATACCCTACTTGGTTAGCCAACCCAGTTCTTGTTCCTAAGCCCAATGGAGACTGGCGCATGTGTATCGACTTTACCGATTTGAACGATGCTTGCCCTAAGGATTGCTACCCGCTTCCCCGTATTGACCAACTAGTCGATCAGACTGCCGGGTACGCATATTTGAGTTCACTCGACGCTAACTCCGGATACCACCAAATCCCCATGGCCGTCGAAGATGAAGAAAAGACTGCCTTCATCACTCCTAAGGCCACTTACTGTTATACGGCGATGTCGTTTGGGCTAAAGAACGCGGGGGCGACGTTCCAACGTATGGCTAACAAAATATTCGAAGAACAGATAGGTAGAAATGTGGAAGCATATGTTGATGATATATTGGTAAAGAGCGCAAACTTTCAGGATCACTTACGGGATCTGAAAGAAGTATTTAACGTAATGGAAAGGCACTGTATGAAACTGAACCCCCGAAAATGCATGTTTGCGTTTCAGACGGGAAAATTCCTGGGCTACGTAGTCAGCCAAAAAGGAATCCAGCCTAACCCATCGAAGATTAAAGCCATACAAGACATGATATCTCCAAGAATTGTTAAGGAGGTACAAAGGCTAACAGGGTGCGTCATCGCCCTAGGACGATTTATTTCCAAACAAGGCGAGAAGTGTCTCCCTTTTTTCAAAGTCATATGCAAGAAAGCACCGTTCGGGTGGACCTCAGAATGTGAAGAGGCGTTTGTCAGCCTAAAAGATCACCTATCGTCTGACCTACTGCTGACAAGGCCGGAGCCGGGTGATACTTTATATTTATACCTCGGCGCTGCCGACGAAGTGGTTAGTGCCGTCCTCATTCGCGACGATAGCCACGCGTACCGCCCTGTATATTTTGTAAGTCACGTTCTGAAAGATGCTGAGCTGCGATATGCCCGAATCGAGAAAATAGCGTTTGCACTGATACAAACCACTCAAAAAATAGGCAGATACTTCCAGTCCTACCTCATTATCGTGCTTACAGACCAACCTCTGAAGAGAATATTTTGAAAGCCCGAGTCCTCAGGAAGAATGCTAATCTGGGCTCTCGAACTCGAGCAATACGGGCTGAGGTATCAGTCCCGACCATCTGTGAAGGCTCAAATCCTGGCGGATTTTATAGCGGAATGCACCTTTACAGAAGATCCGTTAACAGATGTACCCGAAGAGGAATGGGGCGACGTGGATCTCCCGTTTCTGGAAACTTATACGGACCTCTGGATCATTCATATAGATGGAGCTAAAAACCAAGAATTATCTGGAGCAGGAATCTTCATAAATGGGCCGCACGATATGCGAATACAGTACGCCGTCCGAATCCTGCAGCCATTATCCAATAACGCGGCAGAATACGAGGCGCTATTGGCCGGACTCAGGATAGGGAGAAGCCTTTCCTCCAAAGGAAGGCACGATACCGGAAGAACAGGAGACATACGTCTAAAAATTTGTGGTGACTCCAAACTGGTAATCGACCAGGTCTTGGGGCGCTCTCAGGCCCAGAAGCCCATCATGGTCCAATACCTCGCTAAGGTGATGCGAGAGCTGATGGAAATAAAGAAAGAAGGCATGCAAGTCAGCTTTGAGCACATTCCTTGAAAGGACAACGCCGAAGCTGACAATCTTGCCAAGCTTGCCGCAAACCCAAAAGCGTCAATACCCAAAGGTGTGTATTACCGTGAGTTATCCGTACCTTCCTTCATGGAAGAGCAAGTGTCTCTGTGTGTGGAAGAACTCGAGAATGATTGGTGGGTCCCCGTAATCAAATACTTGAAACATGAAGAACTGCCTGTGGATATCGCTGAAAAGAAAAGGGGGCTGAGACAGGCAGCTCGTTGTACATACTATAACGGGGACCTGGTTCGGAGATGCTTTTCTCACCCAGCCGCCAAATGTATAACGGAGCAAGAGGGTCTTCACACCTTGCGCGAAATTCACGAAGGGGTGTGCGGTATGCACGTGTCGGGTGACACCCTGGCCGCCCAAGTTTTCAGATCTGGATTCTATTGGCCCACCATCTGGAGAGATTGCCACAACTACGTGCAAACTTGCCCGAAATGCCAGGAGTTCTCTAAAATTCCTCGACGTCCCGCCACTGAAATATCCGAGATTATCGCCCCTTGCCCTTTTGCTAAATGGGGGATCGACATCCTGGGCCCATTTCCAAAGGCAAGGTCCCAACTGAAATTTGTAATAGTGGTAGTGGACTACTTTACGAAGTGGGCAGAAGCTGAAGCGGTCGCCAACATCACGACGGAAAAAAACTTGGCGTTTCTTTAAATACCAAGTTATCATGAAGTTTGGCCTACCCCGCATCCTAGTCAGTGATAACGGAACACAGTTCACCAGCCAATTCTTCAAAGACCAGTGCTAGGAATTCGGGATTGAGCAGCGATTCTCTTCCGTGGCTCACCCGCAAACCAATGGGCAGGCGAAAGTGACCAACCGGAGCATCCTCAGCGGCATTAAGAAAAACCTGGAGGGGTCTAAAAAGAAGTGGGCCGACGAGCTGCCGTACGTGATGTGGGCGTACCGCATAACCGTTAAAACCAGTACCGGAGAAACACCTTTCGCATTGGCCTTCGGAATCGAGGCTGTTACGCCAGTAGAAATCGGTACCATAAGCCTGCGAGTGGCTCACTTTCGGGAGGAGCTAAATGAGGAAAGGTTACGAGCTAACCTTGACGTGTTACCGGAGGTCCGAGAAGAAACCCTCCTGAAAACGCTACATTACAAGCGAAAGATGGCCCGTTATCATAACAGGCGCGTTAAAGAACGGTTGCTGAAGGCAGGCGATCTGGTGCTCAGAGATAAGCGAGCGGTTGGTCAACGCGTGGGGAAGCTCAGTCCAAACTGGGAGGGGCCGTATCGAGTTACCCGCGTCATCGGGAAAGGAGCCTATCATCTGGAGACACTCGATGGTACTCCCTTACCTAACTCTTGGAACATCGCTCGTTTGAAATTATATTATCCTAGAACTTGATTTTATCTGCACCTTTGGCTGATGCCAACCCTAACCTTAGCTAACGCTCGGTGAAAGAGCTTTCTTGGGTGTTTGTGGTTGCTTTTGTGTAGATAAAAAAGGGGGATCTTGGGAGTGAAAAGTCCTATCCTTGTGACGACCGGTCCTGATCAGACGGCTCACTAAGTGAGGGCACGACCCAGCATGCCTTGAACTAGCGTCGGGATTGAAAGGTCCCTGACGCCCCCGAGAGTGAAAAGTCCTATCCTTGTGATGACCGATCTTGATCAAATGACTCACTAAGTGAGGGCACTTCCCGGTATCCTTGGGAGTGAAAATCCCTTTTCTTGTACTGACCGTTCTCGTAGAGACGGTACATCAAGATAAGGCACGCCCCAGGGAAATAGTAACTCCGTTCTAGAAATGAAAAGTCCTATCCTAGTGACCGGGCTAACATAGACAACTCATTAAGTAAGGGCACGATTCTAAACGCGAGGACAACGCCTGAAAGTGAAAAACCCTAGCCTTGTGACGACCTGTCCTGATCCGACGGCTCACTAAGATGAGGCACTTTCCAGGCCGACCGTGGAAATATGGAAACACGATGAATCGCGAGATCCCAGCTAGTAACCAGATGCGTAATCCCTGGTGAAGTATAAAGCTGATAGAAAAATCGATTATGTGGTTTCCGTATTAACGCCCTGTGACGGCAGCAGAAAGGCTCCTACGGGTAATTACTGTCTCTTATAGCATGTTATGCTACTAATGATTCACAATTAAGAATGTGCAGAATACTTTTCGAGTGGCGGAAAGATTGATGATCGCACGAATGGCGATATCATGAGACTCCTCAGGAAAGCTGACTCGACACCGATCTCTGCGATTTCTGTTGTCGAAACGCTAGGAGCCTGCTTGAGAAAGTAAACACATTATGTTATCGGGGCGACGATGACGCCAGGGGAGTTTCAAAAAGTGAAAATTAAATAAAGGGAAAGACAGCGATAAAGATATAAACTGTTTGAATATATGAAAATGTCTTTGAGGGGTCACGAGTTCTAAGGCTCAAAACAATAACGCCGTAGAGGCAAAAAAACAAAAAGCCTGGCAATTCCCGATGGCTACAGAAGAGGCGGCGAAGCTTCAGGGTGCGTCAGCCCTCGGGGTTCCTCCGTTTCCAGCCCTCTGCCTTAGCTTGGCAAAAACCTGCTTCATTAAGGTCGATAAATTTCTGTTTGAAAGCCCTCGTGAGGTCCTCACCTTTATACGCATCTATCCCGTGGACCTCCTCGAAGCAATTAACCAAAATAATGGCAGTCCGCTCGACATGCCACAGACACTTATCGGCTGACTCCTCTTCCAGAGCAGCTTTCCCTTCTTCCAGCGTAGCTTTCTCCTTTGCCAAAGATGACTTCTCTTCTTCCAGGGCAGCATTCTTGGCTTTTTCCGCCGTCAAGGCAACATCAAGGGAGGACGCTTGCCTTTTCAGTTCCTACTGGGTCAGCAATAAGTGAGTACGTTCCTCCAGCAACTTTTTCTTCTCATTTTGCTCTTTGGAAAGTTCAGAGTATACCTAGACATCTTCTTCATACCTAAAACCAGATTCTAATATACCTGGACAGAGCTATACTGCTCATCAACTTCTTAGTCTAGAAGGAATAAATCCTGACCTATACATACGCCAAAATGACGGAACTTATCTTCGAAGACGATCCAGTTTAGAAATGGTAGCGGAGCCAAGTAGCTCTCTTTCCGGAGGGGGTAAGGGTAAGGAGGTTTTGACTCTTCCCAACTCTCACCACAGGAGATTTTAGGTAACGTTCGGCGTTGGTCAGCCGTTAAATCCGTTGGTTTAGCCGTAAAGCCCAGTGAGGTAGGTGGTCCTGGTGGTGGTCCCGACGAATTTACCTAAAAACTACTGTAGTAAGAGAAAAGGAAGATAATAAATAATTTTACCTTTGTCTCCAAAAGAAAGATAGTTATTAATCTTTGATATCATGGAAAGATTTGGAAACATCTTCGGAAACTCTAGTTATAATAATCAACAGGAAATAAATGATGACCTAGAGGATTATAACAGACAAGAATTGCATATAGCGGAAATAGAACAACATCTAAAAAATTGGACTATTCCAAAAGAAAGTATTAAGAATATATACGAAATTGGATCTTTTAGATTATTCCATGATTATGTAATAGAAACTATAGAAAGAACAATCCCAATAAGTTCCGCACAAAAAATGATTCAGATAATGGAAAAAAGACAGATTGAAAAAATCAGAAAGAAATACAGATTCATGCATATTGGATTAATTCAGATAGCAGCTAAACCACTTTACAGACTTGGTATGGATTCACCAATCCTCATGTGCTTAAGAGATGCAAGATTTAAAAGATTTGATGACTCTTTATTAGCAATATTTCAGACAAATCTAACTAGAGGACCAGTTTACTTAAACTGTTATCCAAATTTCACAGTCTCATTAACAGACCCAAATATACTAAAAGCTTTAACGCTCAATTTAGACATTCTAGATAATATGCTCGAAGGATCAAAGGAATAGCAATTATATACAGAGTTTATTACAAAGTAATGTCAACAAATATAAATCCAAAAGCTCTAAGACATTCCCCAAAAGATGAGTCACTTCTGATTGAAGCTAATACAGAACATGCAATGATCCAGACACCAAAATTATTAAAATGGGATCAAGTAACCTTTCCAGATGAATGGATTCTATCTGGAATTAACGAATCACAATCCATAGTACCCAGAACTCAACCTGCAAGAGCAGAAGAAGACGATAATGGAAATATTAGGTTAATATTTGAACCACATAGAAGAAGTATAAACATAACCAATTTTCAACCATCAGAAACTGCTAATATAATTAACTCCAGAGGAACAGCAAGTAGTCGAAGACTAAGTAGAAGCCAATCGAACTCTGCTTTAAGAGGATTAAATTTAACAGGAGTAGACTTTGATAGAACAATACCTAGACCAATTTATACAGATCAAAATAGTTTTCAGACTTGCGAGCAAGAACCAGCAAAGACACCATCACCTACAGAAAGTGACATGAGATATACAAATCAGATAAATATGATTACTAGAGAATATGAAATCGACAAAGAAAGATTAAGAAAAGAATTTGATCATCCTTCCAATGATAAAATAAGAACTCATTTTTTTAATTATTATACAAAAGAAAAAAAAGATAGTATAAGAGAACAATTTTATACATATCTAAATGAAGTAAAAATACATATACCTTTCTTTACTTGGTTCAAAAGACACAAAGAATTATTAGATACAAGTAATATAAATGTTATAAAAACACCAATACAAACATGGAAAACTGTTACAAATGATGAAGTTAAGGCAGTATATCCACCACTTGAAGAAATTAAGATAAGACACCACAGTTATGATATTTTAGCGTCACCCTTAAAGGATGTAAAAGAAGAAAACAGAGATGTAAAAATAAAAGACATAAAAAATATACAATCCCAGAATAATTATACAAATATCTTATTAAATACCATGGCACAACAGCTTAATACGATAGAAGAAAATACTCCCCCTAAAGTACATTATACAGGACATACATACGTGGGAGAAGGAAGTAAGACCCCAGTAGGAAAACCCTTAAAAATCAGTAATCCGTTAATCAAACCTAATACCATGCCAGGATTTAAAGAAAACTTCAAACTCTCAAGAGAGGACGCACTCTTACAAAAGATAAGTCAAGAATTAGATAAGATAAACACAAAAACAAAAAATCAAATCTCAGTTTTAACTAAAGAAAATCTAGAAACAATATCAGATCAATTCAAGGAACTAGAAATAAATAGAATAAAGGGAACAAATTATCAAAGACCGGATATTAAACATTTTTATCCAAGACCCTCTTTTCCCGATATGCAATCAGAAAACAAAAGTACTAGACAACAGAATAAATATGACGGTTTAAGCATAGACGAATGGAACTTAGATGGACAAAGTAAACTTGAAATCATGAGTATGTTAGCAGCCATGCTAATGGCAGCCACAACACATAGAACAAGAAGTAACACTGACAAACAAGTAGCTTATATACTAATGGCTGGATTTTCTGGAATGCTTAAAGGATGGTGGGATAATTATCTCACTCCAGTAGAAAAATTAGCCATAATGAACGCTACTAGGATGGAAGAAAATGAAGAAGTAGAAGACGCTACCAATGTTTTAATATTTTCTATTTTGAAACATTTTATCGAAAAACCCGAACAGATTCAGGAAGAAACCACAGAGATACTAATGAACCTAACCTGTCCAAAATTACAAGACTTTTCATGGTACAAAGACATGTTTTTATCTAAGGTATTCCTAAAAGACGATTGTAGTCTTTCTTTTTGGAAAGAAAAATTTATATCAGGACTACCTAGATTATTTGCAGAGAAAGTTAAGACTAAAATAAAAGAAGCCAATCAAGGAATAATACCCTACGAAGACTTAACATATGGGGAACTAATAGCCCATATAAATACGGTAGGATTATCCTTATGTACAGACTTAAAATTGAAAGCAAAACTGAAAAGTGATAAGCTATTAGGAAGGAAAGAATTGGGATCTTTCTGCTCTCAATACGGCTACGAAACCATTAGAGCCCCATCAAGAAGTTATAAAAAACAAAGCAAGTAATACAGGAAAACGTATAAGCCTAAATATACAGATAAACACAAAGAACGACCTTTTAAACCATACAAAAGGACATATCACAAGAAAAAATATAATAATTATAAAGGAAAAAGAAGAACAAATACTGGACAACCCGCTTGTTATAAATGCGGAAAAATAGGTCATTACAAAAACGAATGTAAAATGAAAGAAAAAATACAAGCTTTAGAATGTGAAGAAGAGTTCAAGGAAGAACTAGTACAATTATTAAATGAAACAGAAACTGATGAAGAAATTATAAGTAGTAATAATGAAGTAATATACGAAATACAAGAAAATACTTCTGAAGAAGAGATAAATTCAGAAGAAGAAGAAGAAGAAGATAACATATGTGTTTGCTCTTACAAGCAAATCAATGTTATTACTAAAGAAACAGACTTATTAATGGAATTAATTGGTAAAGTCAATGATGCAGAAACACAAAGAGAATATTTAGAAAAACTTCAAGATGTTATTAATAGTGACAAAAAGACAAAATCCATACAACCTTATACTATGAAAAATGTAATAAGTAGATTCTCTAAACAAGAATCAGTAGTAACAATCCAAGACTTAAAAGAAGAAATTAGAAAAATCAAAGCTGAAATAAGAACTTTGCAAATGGAAAATATCCAATTAAATCTAAGAATGGATATGATAGAAAATAAGAACACTGAAGAATTTGCAGAAGAAAATCGAGAAAAAGAAGTTGATTTAAATCAAGAAATTAAAAATGAGGCTTTAGGAATAGTAGATGAAGAACACTACCTAAATGTAATATCTAGAGTAGAATTCCAAAAATGGCATGTTAATATAGAGTTAAAATTAGACAATGATTTTCATATTAATGTGATAGCCCTAGTAGATTCTGGTGCTGACCAGAATTGTATAAAGAAGGGTTAATACCGACACAGTACTATGAAAAAACTAGAGAACGTTTATACGCAGCAAACTGGGAAAAATTAGACATCAAGTATAAACTGTCAAAAGCATACATCTGTAAAGAAGGATTTTGTTTTAGACAGCCTTTCATACTGGCTAAAGACTTAGGGCAAAAGGTAATATTAGGAACGCCATTCCTAACACAAATTTGTCCATTTAGAGTAGAACATGAAGGAATCTGGACCAAAGCAAAAGGTACAGACATCTGCTTCAAATTTATAGAAAAACCTAGACAAAAAGATCTAAATGTTATAAGAGATTACTCTATAACTAAGAATATCATGCTTATACAAAAAAGACGACATATACATTTTCTCACCAAAGAAATAAACTATAAAAGGGTAGAAGAAGAAACTCAAACACCCTTTAATCAGAAAAGAGTCAAAGAATTTCAAGAAAGATTCGAAAAGGAAGTTTGTGCAGAAGTTCCAAATGCATTTTGGAATAGGAAGAAATATGTGATAGATTTACCATATGAAAAGGATTTTGATGAGAAAAATATACCCACTAGAGCTAGACCCATTCAGATGAATAAAGAATTAATGGAATATTGTAAAGAAGAAATACAATCCTTATTAAACAAGAAATTAATAAGACCTAGTAAATCTCTATGGTCGTGTGCAGCTTTTTATGTACAGAACCATGCTGAGCTTGAAAAAGGAGCGCCTAGACTTGTAATAAATTACAAACCTTTAAATAAAGCCCTTAGATGGATAAGATACCCCATACCAAATAAAAGAGACTTAATAAAAAGACTACATGGAGCAATGATATTTTCTAAATTTGACATGAAATCAGGATTTTGGCAAATACAAATCAAAGAAGAAGATAGATATAAGACTGCATTTACAGTTCCATTAGGACATTACGAATGGAATGTAATGCCTTTTGGTTTAAAAAACGCACCTTCAGAATTTCAAAAAATGATGAATGACATTTTAAATCCATACACCAAATTTACCATAGTGTACATTGATGATGTGCTAGTCTTTTCAAAGTCAATAACAGAACACTTCCATCATCTTAATAAATTTTTAAAGGTATTAAAGGAAAATGGACTTGTAGTATCGGCATCAAAGCTGAAACTATGTCAGACTAATATAAGATTTTTAGGATTCAACATTTATCAAGGAATGTTTAGTCCTATAAGTAGATCAATAGAATTTGCTAGTAAATTCCCAGACGAGATAAAAGACAAAACTCAACTACAAAGATTTCTTGGATGTTTAAATTATGTTTCAGATTTTATAAAAGACCTTAGATCAACTTGTTCAATTTTATATGCAAGATTAAAGAAGACTCCTACTGAGTGGACAGAAGAACACACTGCAATAGTAAAACGTATAAAAGAAAAGTTTAAGAATCTCCCATGCTTAGGAATACCAAACCCTCTAGCTAAGCTAATAGTTCAAACAGACGCATCAGACCTAGGATATGGAGGAATATTAAAACAAGAAATCTCAGGCAAAGAACAATTAATAAGATATTGTTCAGGTTTATGGATAGAATCTCAAAAGAATTACTCGACAATAAAGAAAGAAATTTTAGCCATTGTTTTATGCATCAACAAATTTCATGATGTTTTCAACAAGAAATTTCTGTTAAGAATTGATTGCCAAAGTGCAAAATTTGTTTTAGAAAAGGATGTTAAAAATCTTGTTGCCAAATAGATTTTTGCCAGATGGCAAGCATTACTTTCAAATTTTGATTTTGAAATACAATACATCTCAGGAAAAGACAACTCTTTACCAGACTTTCTATCCAGAGAATTTCTACAGGGGAAGAAAAATGACGACCAAAATGGATTCAAAAAAGAAGACAAAGGCCTCCTATGCAATGACAATATCGGGCATACCAGACTCACCAAACAGATTTGACAACCTAAGACCACAAACACCAAGACCACAGACGCCTACCTCAAAACAATTAGACCCAAACCTATTCCTACAAGGAATTACATGCCCAAGAACTCCTTCTAGATTAATACCAGCCCTACAGGTCCAACCACCCAAATCACCAGCCTCAATAACCCAAAGATCAACTGTATTAGGTAATATACCAAGACCACAAAACCAGACATACCAGACTAAAGCCCAAGACAAATCAAGCCCAATACTCAAGCCTTTTGCCAAGAACATCAGATATATTGAACCAGAATATGGATCAGACTTAAGATCCATCACCTCAAACCTATTTCCTAAAGACTTTCACTACATCCCGACAGATCTAGAAAAAACCAGAAACTTTTATGAGTTTATTTTAGTAGACACTGACTCAGTAGAAATCACCCATGAATCTACTGAGGCGAGACTAGACAGATATTCATACTCGAAATGCAGAATTCTTAGAGTCCTGACCCCAACAGACTGGAAAATGAACCCATACATAAAAAGAATGTTTTCACAACCTTTTATCCCTAAAGGTTTTGATTACCATGACTATCAGATGGCATGGCATCATGCATTCTTATACTCCACAGAAGGACATTCGTGGTTCTTCCATTTTGACAGAAATATCCCAGCAAACTTTCCGATATGGTTCCATAGATGGTGGCATCATTTTGGTGCTCATGAGATTTACTTTCCAGACTCAATTTTAGAAGGATATGGAGCCTTTGTTCAGAAGTACCTAGACCTATATCTACCCAAGACAATGAGCTTCACCCTCATGTTTCATATTTTGTGGATTATATATTGGGAATATGAAATCGCAGACAAGACAGAGCAAGAACAACATCCAATACTTATCAGACGATTCAAGGTAAAATGGTGGAAACGATTTCCACAAGAACAGGCCTCGAGATTTACAGTCCTAAAGACATTATCAGAATCAACCATTGATAATCCTTCACCCAGAGGACAATCAAGGTTTCAACCAGACCCAGCTCAGGCAGAATCATCGGCAAAAGCAGCTCGACGAAAGATGAAGGAAGAACTCTTAGAGAAGCTATCACACTTCTCAGACGATGAAGACGGAGGAGAATCATATACACAAGCTAACTCAGATCCCGACTATGATAACGACATGATGGACGAGCTTTATCCAGAGCTTGGAAGAAGATAAAAAAAAAAAAATTGGAGGTAAAATTGTTACTGCAAACATGACTTCTCATCAAAAGAAAACATCAGACGTTCCTCAAGACAACCAGAGATAAGGGCAGAAAAGGAAAAGAGATTTTCATTCCACCTTCAAAGACAAGCAGACTGGTCCAACAAAAAGACAGATAATCATCATCAGAAGAAAACAAGAAGCAACAATTAACCAGACAGCTAGACATGCGTGGCGAGCAATAATTATCACAAGACGACATAGATCCAGACTTTCAAGACGATTGAGGATTCCAACTATACCAACAAGACAGGCATGGCAGACATCAGTAAGACTTGCAAGACAATCATGGCCGACAACTTTTAAAAAGAAAAGAAGACTTGTAAAAGAGATAGATTCCTTATCTCTTAATTTAGAAAATTGTAATTTAATTTGAAATCCGTTTAGACTTTTCTATTAATGTAATCCCTATATAAAGGGAAGAAGTCCTTAGTTATGAGGCAGAATCAGAAATAAAATTTCCGAAAAATTATCACAAAAACTTTGAGAAAAGCTTTCAAACATCTTGAGCAACATCACTGTAAGTTTTAATATGCTTAAGTTTTATACAACGTTTTCATTATACTTCAAAGCTTTCTTAAATGTTTTAAATTTATGTTTTCTCATTATACATGCATCATGTCTATTTGGGATAAATTAGCTACTTGCTTAGCTGTATTAAGAACTGATAGACTTTCATATTTAGAACATCTTAAACAAGAATTAGTATCACACTTGACTTTTATACATCAAGCCTATATCGAAGATCTTAACCCAGATATTAATGACGAAAATGATAACGCCGTTCCATTAGCATCAGACAGAACTCCGTTATAGAATGAAGATTTAATTAAAATAGAACTTTTAAGAAATATGGTTATAGCAACAAACAAAACCATAGATAAAGTTTTTAAAACCATAAATAGAAATCAAAATACGCCTTCATCCAGTCATGCTCCAGCATATAGAACTAATTATCACCAATACGTCTTTAGACCAAGAGCACGAGGAGCTGCAATTAGACCATCTTTTAATCAACCTCCCAGCTTTAGACCTACTATCTCTAGACCTTCATCTTCTCAATCCTCAAGACCTTATCCTTCACGACCTAATACAAATCATACTTCTCCAAGCTCATCATCTTCTTCATACCTAAAACCAGATTCTAATATACCTGGACAGAGCTATACTGCTCATCAACTTCTTAGTCTAGAAGGAATGAATCCTGACCTATACATATGCCAAAATGACGGAACTTATCTTCGAAGACGATCCGGTTCAGAAATGGTAGCGGAGCCAAGTAGCTCTCTTTCCGGAGGGGGTAAGGGTAAGGAGGTTTTGACTCTTTCCGTGGAAATATGGAAACACGAAGAATCGCGAGATCCCAGCTAGTAACCAGATGCGTAATCCCTGGTGAAGTATAAAGCTGATAGAAAAAGAGATTATGTGGTTTCCGGATTAACACCCTGTGACGGCAGCAGAAAGGCTCCTACGGGTAATTACTGTCTCTTATAGCATGTTATGCTACTAATGATTCACAATTAGGAATGTGCAGAATACTTTTCGAGTGGCGGAAAGATTGATGATCGCACGAATGGCGATATCATGAGACTCCTCAGGAAAGATGACTCGACACCAATCTCTGCGATTTCTATTGCCAAAACGCTAGGAGCCTGCTTGAGAAAGTAAACACATTATGTTATCGGGGCGACGATGACGCCAGGGGAGTTTCAAAAAGTGAAAATTGAAGAAAGGGAAAGACAGCGATAAAGATATAAACTGTTTGAATATATGAAAATGCCTTTGAGGGGTCACGAGTTCTAAGGCTCAAAACAATAACGCCGTAGAGGCAAAAAAAATAAAAAGCCTGGCAATTCCCGATGGCTACAGAAGAGGCGGCGAAGCTTCAGGGTGCGTCATCCCTCGGGGTTCCTCCGTTTCCAGCCCTCTGCCTTAGCTTGGCGAAAACCTGCTTCATTAAGGTCGACAAATTTCTATTTGAAAGCCCTCGTGACCTCCTCACCTTTATACGCATCTATCCCGTGGACCTCCTCGAAGCAATTAACCAAAATAATGGCAGTCCGCTCGACATGCCATAGACACTTATCGGCTGACTCCTCTTCCAGAGCAGCTTTCCCTTCTTCCAGGGTAGCTTTCTCCTTTGCCAAAGATGACTTCTCTTCTTCCAGGGCAGCATTCTTGGCTTTTTCCGCCGTCAAGGCAGCATCAAGGGCGGACGCTTTCCTTTTCAGTTCCTGCTGGGTCAGCAATAAGTGAGTATGTTCCTCCAGCAGCTTTTTCTTCTCATTTTGCTCTTTGGAAAGTTCAGCCAAGGAGGCGGCAAGAGAGGCAGCCAGACGCTGCGCGTGCTCTGTCCAGTAATGGAACTTCACGAAGTTAGTGAAGAGGCTAGAACGTAACGAACTCTCCTTGTCATCATCAACCTTAGAAAGGAAAACCTCCCG
This sequence comes from Viola odorata, assembly GCA_963691705.1. Lineage (NCBI taxonomy): Eukaryota > Viridiplantae > Streptophyta > Magnoliopsida > Malpighiales > Violaceae > Viola > Viola odorata. The sequence goes on from OY829542.1 coordinate 33,985,628, forward strand.
CTCTGCAGCAGACGATAATATCTGGGCGGCCAACAAAGCAGAAGCCTCATCCGAACCATCGCCCCCGATAGCCGCCAAGCCGGTGTTGCGAAAATCATATAAGCCAACTTGATGAGTCACGGTACCGGACTCACTCACTGAACTTAAGTCGGCAGTAAAGTTGAAAGTGGTAGCCCCTTCGCCCGAACGTTGCGACAATAGCACGCTCGAAGGGACGAACACCAAGAGAACAGGAGGATGAACCTGTGTAGAAGTACCCCCTTGGGTGATGTAGGGATCATGGGAATGGTAGCCCGAAAAATCCTGCAAACCTTCTTGGTAGTCCAGGTTAGGAGGATATGAATGAACAGGCCCGCCAAAGAGTTGGGCGAAGCCCCGAAAGGCTCAGTTGTACCCATGTTTTCCAAAAACCCAGAAGAATGATCCTGGGAAGCAGCCACGGAAATGAAAACACCGGCAGATCTAACCTCTGCCGCGGCATCAGTAGAAGATAGGCTGCCACCCTCGCCTTCCTGCAGGCGTCTTTTCTTAGAACCACCCAGTGCATAGCCCAGCTCCATATCGCCCACGGGAAGTGCGGGAGTAGAATCAGCAACGGTACCCTGCACAAAAAATAAAATAATATAAAACACGCATAGCAGAAACGGATGAAGTATCGGCAGACAGCGATATACAACATATTGCGGCCAAAAAAGCGCACTCACAACAGCAGTGTCAAGAGGAGGCGCCTCTAAAGAAGCTGCCGCGTCTAGAGAAGGAGTGAGAGCGGCAACGCATCTCGTTCTTTTCTTCTTTTTTCCTTTGGCAAGGCCCTTAGGGACTTTAGAAGAAGATGGCTGAGTAGGATGAACAGAAACGGTCACGATGGGGATACTCGAAGGGATGTCGGTATTTCCCTCACCAGCCGAGGAAGAGGATACTTGAGCAAGGCTCACGGAAGCAGCGGTTGGTGCGGCTGGGTTATCAGTAGCTTCCGTGGAGACAGCCCTCTCATTTCCTTCTCTTTCCCGAGCCCTTTTTAGTCGTCTCCTAACGCTCTCAGGCGTATAATTGGGATCCGTCGCTGCATGATCACAAAATAACGTTAGCGTTAGTATCATCAGTAATAAAGAAGGAAGCAGCACGACACTCACGTCTAACACAGGATTGAATGTCCGCCCCGCATGCCAGATAACGGGTATGAATGCTGATTTTCAGTTGAAGCAATTTGTCCAACCAGCCTTGTTCAGGCTGAGGAAGGCTCTCCGGCCGGCCCCAGGCGCTATCCTTAACGTCTTGGTTAAACCCAGATGGCCACCAGGAACCAGGAACTTCAGGAAGATCTATCACAAAGAACTCCTTTTTCCAGGCCTCGACGGAAGACTCAATATGGAGGAGTTTCCAAGTAAAGGATTTGAGTGAATCGTCGTCATAACGGGGAGATATCGTTATCACACCCCGACACTTCATCAACTTAAAAATTGACTTAAGCAACAAAAGGGTAGGAGAAGTGATCCCCTTATATTTACAAAGTTCCAGAAAAGCATAAACATAGCAATGTGCATTTGGGGCTAATTGGACAGGACTCAAATTGCAAGCAGCAAGCAATTGTTTTATGAAGGGGTCGACGGGAAACCGGAAACCATAACGGAACATTTGTACGTACAGAACCCTACGTTTGCCCGTCAAAACGCTATTCAAGCGTATCGACTCAGGGGCAACGGTGGCCTTATAACCGACAGGGATAACAGCATTATGTGCGGCTAAATGCTCATCAAGAGTGACTTCAGAGGTGATACTGCTAACTGTAATATCCATCTTTTTCTCATCGGCAGACTTCGACTCAAGGCGGCGAGTCTTAGCCATGGCAGAAATAAGAAATGAAAGACGAAGAAGACGATGGAAGAAAAGAGGAAATACCTTTAGAGAAAAAGCACTTCGAGAACCCTGAATGGTGGAGAGAAAACAAGACGGCTAGAGAGAATATGAAGAAAGCAGAATGAAAAAAGTAAGAAAAAGAAATAAGTGTTGGGTTTTATAACCCTAGTGGCCAAGCGAAACGACGGACGCTGCAGTCGTTACGAGAGGAGCGTCACAAGGAACAGACTCAAGCAATGAGTACAATTCTAGGGAAGCGCGACAACGCTTCGATTTTGCTAAAATTCTAGAGCACGCTAGCCCTCGGTGCCCTAAAGAACGGACACGTGTGTCTGTGTCATCACGACTTTTCTCTCGCATCAATGAGAGGATCGTGAGCATTAAATGCTCTGAAAAGCAGAAATGATTTTCTGGAATAAGACAAGAGCGATATTGCAATAATGGAGATAACGCAGGATGGCGTTAGCCAAGCCGGTAGCTTTCGAGATAACGCGGAAAAGCAAAACAGAGATCAGTTATTATCTGAGAATGAAATACAGATATCGTGGCGCGATAAAGCGTTATTACAAGACAAAGGAAGCAAATAAAGTGGAAAATCCTCCAAAGGGTCAAGCCTTGACTAATTATGGTCCAGCACGGATATCGCAGCTGCCATTCCCCTACTTCTCCCGAAAAGAAAGAAAATCTCCCTCGCCTTCGCCTAAATCCTTTATCTTCTTGGAGGCGTAATCAGCCAACTTAAATGAGTCAACAGTCCCCTAGCGATAGAGATCTGTAAATCCGGCGATACAGACCTCCATGGTCTTGTTCTTCCACCAAGCTATCTTCGAAGGAACTTTGGCCAGATCCGCGTCGCGGGACGATATCTCTTCGCGAAGGAGAGAGTTTCTTTTGTCGGCCGTCACCAATTCCGCCTCCAGCAGCTCTACCTTAGCCTTCCCCTTTGATTTTTCTCGCGCGAGCTCGGCGCGATAGTCGTTCAACTCTGCCTGGGTTCGACTCTGAAGCTTCGTCAGCTCCGTTACCTTCGCCAAAGCGGCATCTAGTTGTTCCTTCGAACCGAGAGGGCGACGAACTTTGTCGCTCTGATCCTCGAGAAAATAATGCAGTTCGCGGAAGCTAGCCAGCATGTGGTTCAGAAGGCGCGCATGTTGGATTTCAGGGGGATGCCTCAGGAACTCTTCCTTATCCTTCGAAGAACTGAACATTTGGCCCACTATGGAGCCTACCGGCTCATCCCGTGATAACGGATCCGATATCCCTAAAGCACGGAGCCCGCTAGTACCGAAAGATGACAGATCCAGCTGGTAAGTGGGAACTCCTTGAGGACTTTGAGGGGAAAGATTAGCAATATAGGGAGGAGAGCAACTTTTTACAGAACTACCAATACCCGAAATCGAAGAAAGAAATAAGGGTTGAGGCTTCCTCGGGAGAGGATTAAGAGGAACACTTGATTCGAAACCGGCATAGTCACATCTGGAATACAGGAAGAGATCGGAGAATCAGGGCCACCGGACGGCAAGGGTGAGTCCACAACCGCCGAAACCTCATTAGCTTTGGAACACCTTGACAACCTCCGCCGCCTGCGAGGTACTCGCGGCATGAGAAGTGTCAACCCCCGCGGCAGGAACTGCGTTAACTTCCCTCAGGGGTGGAACCGGTGGGCCAGTTTTCTCTTTTCGGGTTTTCTTTCGGAGATGCTCCGTCTCAACAGCCATCTCTTCACTATCATCCTCGGTTGACTCCGCTGCGGGATCATTTTTTCTCGCCCTAAGCTTCATTCGTTGGGCAAGGGTGGCGTGACGTAGCTCGGAACCGGCATCCATGCTCTCGCTATCGCTGTCAACTAGTCCAGTCACAGAACGACTCGGAGTCACTCCCCTACCCCGAGGCGGCAACCAATTCTCAAGAAAGCGAGAAGGTCGAGTGGAAGCACTGCGTGTTGCGACGGTCTTAGTTCTCCTTCCCCTCGGCGGGATAGTTGAACGGTTGGAGTTTTCAGGTGGTGGAGAAGGGGGTAAGGTCTGAAGCGGCACCACGTTCAGAGGAGTGTTATTTCCCCCAGAGGAACAACCCTCAGCGCTACCTGCCAGTGAAACATGTTAATATAGCAAGCAAATCGAAGCAATAACGTGGCAAAAGAAAAACTCACCAACGGCACACTCTTTCAAGGGTCTGAACCGAGCAAATTCCCGAATGCGGAAAGGCCCTTCTATTTCTAACAGGGCGGTAACATGGGACAAATCAGTACTAGACAGCATTTCTAGTTTTCTCCAAGCGGCGCTGGTAATCTCTCGGTTAAAACCACCGCGCCACCAGCGGGACGGCAGGCGAAGGGTGAAGAAGCCATTTTTCCGGTTATCCACGGTCTACTCAAAACCTTGAAAGTTCAGCTAGAAAAATTGCACGATAGCGTCATTCCATCTTGGGGTGATATCCACTAAGCAATCGCGACAGCTCAAGTTGAAAAATGTGTGGAACAGATCTAGGGATGGAGCAAAAATACGCTTCATCTCGCATGCCCGAAGGAAGGCATAAATCCCACACCAAGAAGGCGGAGTTATTTGTACGGGATTGAGATCGTAATGATTTAGCAGCTTCATCAGAGAAGTATGGATCGGCAGATGAAACCCGTAAAGAAACATCTTGAAATAAACCAGCCGGAACGTTACCCACATGGCATCATAGAGCCGAATATCCTTCATAGGGATATAAGGGCGGCAGCCCAAGGGGAAGGTGATACTGTTCTCCTCTAACTCTGCCCTCAAAACTTCATTACAATCAAAAATACTACGAGCTCTTCTAACCTCGAGATCTATGGGATTTTCGGCACCCGCAGTGGCTCTAACACGAGACATAAGGGACTGGAAAAATAAACTACGACGAGAGAGGAACAAAATACCTGGAGCAAGAAGCCAGTAAACAGGCCGTCGGCGCCGGCGAGCAGTTGCAGAAACTCCTCTTGAGCAGGAAGAAACACAGGAGAAAGAGAAAGTGTAAAAAATTTTGAAGTATTGGCAAAAGTAATGAAAGAGAATAGCGGTTCCCTTATAAAGATCGGACTTGAAGAAGAGACAACCTGTAAAAGTAAGACACGTGCGGACCTGAAAACGACGCGTGGACAGTCGTTTATGCCTTTGGGAGAAGACAGTTACTGACTGAAAATCGAAAGACGGTTGCACCCAGCAACAGGCATCCCTCCGCGACAACCCTTGATGCTTGAAGAAATGGCATGAGAAGGCAATAGGAAAACAAAAGGAAAAGTGAAGCGTTATCTTATTCATTTTCGAAAAGCCATACGGCATCTACAAAGAGGCAAGACGCACTAAGCTAATCGCCCTCAGACCAAGAGATATCATAACAATAAACTACATCATCATCTGAGAACGATAGCTCCCTGCTGACATGAGGGAAAGGCTCATCAACCCCTTTCCCTAGGCATATCATTGATCGACCTGACTCCTCCTCAACAACTGGCGTCACCGTCTCAACGTCCGCACAGGCAGGGAGAGTCATTTTTGGCGAATCACGAGGAAGAAGAGATAGTTCTTTTCCCTTTTGAACAGAAGGGGCAGGAGAATTAAAAAGCGGTTCAGACACCTTTAAGGCTTTTTTCCTCAGCCTCTTGCGACCCCGCTGGTGAACGGGCGGCCTCCACGGAGGCAATGGAGGAGGATTGTCTGAATCTGGCGAAGTCGGAGGAGTTGGCGGAGAATCCCGCGCAGTAGTATCAAAAAATAAGAATCGGCCATGAGATCACAGGCAACCTGCCAAGAGGAGAAATAAACAAGAAGATGAACGGAAAAAGGGGAAAAGATCCCATTAAATAGCAAAAAAAAAAAAATGGGAGAGAAGTTTTCGATCATCCTACGCGACTCTTGAGAACTGACACGCGTACAACCTGGAGTGCAAATCTAGATTTACAGTCACGCCTGTTGGAATCTCCCACAGATCGAGGAAAACTGAAGCTTTGCCCAATCAGTTGACACTGAAATGGCGGCGCAGAATTAATGCAGAACGGTTAGCGAGGAAACCGTCGTGAAAAAACCGTCCAATGGCCGACTCGTTTTCAGTTGGGCTGAGGAGACTTCCAACTGCAAAAAGACAAATGACGCATTGAAGAAGAAGAATAGTGGCAAGCGGCATAATAAAAACAGTTTATTTATTATGGCCTAATGGCCGAGAGGTACAGCAGCGTAAAAAGAAAAAAGAAAAAAGGCTCAAAGGGAGCCACCGCCGTCAGGCGTCGGAACCAGCATCCTCGGGTATAATGGGGATGTCTCTCAGGGAGTCCATGACCAGAGTGAGGTCAGTAGAGGTGACCCTCATCCCCTTCAGGCAGCACCCCAGCATGTCCTTGCGCTGCTGCAGCATGGCGATCACCACTTGAATCCGAGCGATGGAGGTGGCCAACTTCGACACGCTCTCTAAAGGACTGAAATCCTCCAGAGATGTAGCTCCCAACCTGGAATGGAGTGGGGTCAGCATCCCTTGCAACTCCAAGATGTCCTCGGAGGTCTTGATCAGCATGTTCTCTAGGAACCCGACGTCACCATCATTGAGGTTCTTGAGAGTATGGCCCTTGGAAAGGAGGAAATTTTTGGTCAAATGATCCATGAGGCAGATTATGAAAGAAAAAGATGAGATGAACTTGAGTGGAGAAAGCTCTTAGATTTATAGGCTCCGAGAAATGGGCCTTTTGAAAGAGGAGGTCCTCAAAAGACGAGCCGCCCCGTTACCATCAAAGACCGATGGACCTGACGCGGAAACGAGGATCGACATCAGTATGCTGCTAACGATGCAGGTACTCGAGAGGAGTACGAGCTAGAATCCTGGAAAACGTGAAAGAGCGCGATATTACAGGTAGCCATGACGTAAAAGCCGTACAATTGTAGGTATCCATAGTGTAAGGCCGCGTCGATGTCGCAGGTAGCTCCTAGCAGCGTAAAACCTCCCCGGTATCGCGGGTATCTGGTGGTATAAAGTCGCACAAATCATAGGCAGCTGATGGCGTAAAACCGCGTCAATATCGTTGACTCCATGAGCGGAAAGGAAAGAAAGAACCCGCGTGATCTCAAAACCCTTGTAAGTACAAAGTTTACTAATATCTCCGTAGAATGCCTATCTCCTCTACGTGTTTGTAGTTCGCCCGAAATACCAATGGACCCGGAACGTATGCGAACCTGGACGAGTTAGCGGCGTCTTTCACTGATTCCCTGACACCCCATGAGGACGGGTCTTTGGACAAGCACGAAGACCGGAACTCGCTTGCTAAGAGGAAAGCTCCCGACCTAGGCGCTGCCTAACGTTCAATTGTTCTTTGTCGTATCGAAAAAGACAAAGGAGCTCGGAGATTCCGCAAGTATATCGCCATAAGGAGGAAAGGACCCTTACCTAAGATTCTAGACATGGACAGAAAATTACAGCCCTTGGTAAACACTCGGGCTCGTTTTCAGTTGGGCTTATGATAACAATTAAGACAATCCTAAGGGTATTTCTGTAATTATGACCCCTGCCGAGGACGGAATCCTATAGCCCTATCGGACATCCAAGTTATCGCCACTAGACTATGAGGTGTTTTCTGGGATGGTCGACATCAGCGGGGGGAGGTCTCACGCGTCTCTGCATGTACGGCATCATCCCATCCCAGGGCAGCCACGACACCATCCACAGAGTTATCGCCCCCGGCATCACCATGGGTATCGCCCTCGGCACCCTCCACAGAGTTATCGCCCCGGCATCACCATGGGTATCGCCCTCGGCACCCTCCTCGGAGGTATCGCCCATGACGTCAGGTCTAGGTATCACCAGTGACGTCATACAGAGCAATATCTTTCCAAGATATCGCCCTTTTGCCCAGATATCGCCCCCAGCGGCCTATAAATACCCCCTCATTTTAAAACATCAAGTAAGCCTAAGACTACCTTCTAGAACCTCTGCTATTTTTAAAACCGCTTACTGACTTAAGCATCGGAGTGTCTACACCGGAGCCCCCCCTCCGGCGCTTTGCAGGTGTGTCCGATACCAGCTACAACGACTCTGACCGACAATATTCATCGTCCCGATCGTCTCAAAACTCGAATCTTATCAAAAGTCAGTTCTTACTTCTTTTTCTGTGTTCTCCCAAGATGGTGAAACATAGGAGAAGGCAGTTACATCATTTATCCTGAAGTGAACAAATGCTAATCCTTCACAATTCCTCAACAATCACAAACTCTTGCCATATGTTGTATTTTAACAAAGTTTATCAATCTTGTACCGTTTCGTCCGGTATTACAAATATATATCGGGTTTTTTTTGGTCAAAACAATACAAGTAGACTTTTGCTTCCTTCGATTTGCATCTCAGTCTGTCTACCCTTGCATATCATTTCGGGTTAAAAAAACAAGTCCAACTTTTGCTAAATTAACTTGTACTTCTTTTTTCTGTTCTCATTCTTTTCTTTAACCTTTTTCATACCATTATATACTTTAAACAGTTCATTAAGTATCAAGATGAAATTTTTTATTAACTTATTGTATGTTCTTGTCAGATGTATATAAAAAGTTCAAGAGTTATTTTTATTTATATAGATTATTAATACTTGATGAAAATTTGCACAATCATTCTTTTAAGTGTTTAATTGTTTAACTTTTTAATGTTGCATGATTAATTTTTTTTTAAAGTGTAGTATATGATTTATATATATTTGTATGTATATTGCAATTCGAGACGCAATACCAAAACTGTACACTGATCTTTCCGATATCCGTTACATTTCACTTCCAAAAGCACGTCTGAGTTAACTTCCGGTACCAGATTAAGGGTCTGTTTGGTGTTCCAGTTCGGTGGGAAAAAGTTTTATGGGAAAAGTTCTGTAGGAAAATGACTTCTGGGAAACGAAGTGTGCTGTTTGGTAAACATTTTTTAAAAATAAGAAAAGTGGATCTAGAATTACTTATTTTGAGATAAAGATTTTACTGGGGTAGTTTTTAATTTATTTTTTTCTATTATATAGAGTGAAAAAATGAAATTAAAATGAAGAAGAAAAAAAAATAAGAGAGAGAGAGTCCAAATGAAGTATGATTTGGCTGCTGGAGCAAATTGCTCCAGCCCGTGGAGCACCATTTTCTTCCTTCAGGAAATGGGCTTCTAAAGAAGCCCAGTGTCAAACGAGAACCCCAAACGCCTGTCCTTTAATTTTCAGTGGCTGAGTCACGGTTCTGCCACTGAACCATGACGCCAAACACGCACTAATAAGCTTGACCTTAACACTTTTTATCTCCTGTGGACGCTTTTGTTTCATATAACATAAACACTTCTGGTCATTGATATTTGATGCACAATCCCATGTAAAACCCAAATAAAAATAAATAAAAAGACAATTATTTACATTAGGTTCCAAGATACCTATACTACATAAACAGTGTTCAAAGTCAAACCACACTAGTGCTGGATCGAGCGATCCTTTGAGCTTCTTCTAGGTCCTTCAAAAACCTGTATTTCCAAAGAGATGATGAAGTGATGAAATATCAAATATTATTGGTTCCTAATCCTGTGCATCAAATGTCCGTTAGCAAAGAAAATACTTAACAGAGATACTGGTTTCCCAACAGACAACAATTCATCAACTTGCTTATGAAAAGGATTGCCAACACCTACATGCTGGAAAATAAACAGTGGCCACAAACAATATACCTCTTGGAATTAAGAACCACAGAACCACCTAGTATGAAACGAATTCCGGGATTGCTTGCATTTAGCAATGCAACAGAACGTGACTCCTCATATGTCGTCCCACCAACAATGAAAATAATTACATCCTGTGGCCTGCACATAAAAGATATACGGTCTTAAATATCATCTATTTTCTAATATATACCTTCTTCCTCTCCATTATAAGGGATGGCACAAATAAACAAGTTCCATGGGCTTTGCAGAAGCAGTAGAAAGAGTGTGGACACAAAAACTATTTTTCTCTGTTCTCTCTCTTCAATAGGATAAAAGTTGGAGCATTTCTAAAACAAACAGCTTAAAGCTAATCGAAAAGGCTTTAAAAAAGCAGGAACCAAACACTAAAAACACCTTTTAGCAGTGACATCAAGCTAAAAGCTATTAAACCCACCACCAAACAGATCCTATGGTTGATGGGTTGTGAAGGGCAGAAAAGACAAACGTTTATCTCTTATCTTTAGTACAAATCTCTTGAAAATTCATCTAAACCAGCATTCTCAAGTGAGAAAGGCAAATTAACAGTCACTCGACTTTTCTCAATGTGTTCCAAAACCAAGTAAACAAAGTTTGATAATCTGAATAGAATTGAAACAAACAATAACTACTCTCTATCTAGGATTTTTTAGGTACGGAAAAATAAAAATTTAAGATGATAGACCAACTTAAATTTGATACCAGTACAGTATAAAAAATACAGCACAAAAAATGTAAAATGGGTTAAATGCATCTTCAATGGATCAACAATTTGAGCTGTCAGTTGAATTATTGACACCACGAAGATTAACAAGCAAGTGAATCATGTTGTGCAACAGATCAATTGTTAGGAAAAAATTTTACCAGTGGTTACCAACAGATGATATGAAAATGCAGAAGTATTGTTTGCACCTCCACGGAACAATTCTGAAGGTACAAAAGAAAAGTTACTATGACTCTACTCATTTTATGTGTACCAACCTTCCTTGAAGAAAGTGATTCCCAACGAATGGATAGTCAATGTCTCTCAACCGACCCTTTATTATATTTTCCATGGTCTGAAACAGGAGAGGCTGATGCTGGGTGTATACATTCTCAACCCCCTACAACAATGGAAAAAAATGAGCATCCCAACATATATCAGAACAAAACGTGGAAAAGAAAAGGTGGACAGAAGAATCTATAATTCTCACACAAACCTTTAGACCACGAGCCATGTTCCGAGCAATATTTAAGAAATCCCGATTGCCGTAAAGATCCCCAGTTCGTTTGTCCACACCTGCTTGCTTTAGGAGGAATTGGACAAGCTACCACACAAAGGTGATCATTACACCAAAGCCAATTAGTTTTATAATCTGGTCAAAACAAAGAACGAGACCAGCAAACAATCTCATAATCTGGGCAAGAACACAGACACTACTTTGGTGGGGCAGAGAGGGAAGGAATTTGGGAGGAAAAATAAACTAAGGGATAGAAAATTAAAGCATAATTTCCTCCTTGTGATTAAATATAATAAAAGTGGGGAAAAGAAATATCAATGGTAGAAGTACATAAATGACCACTGAAATCTTTGAAAATGCTGAATCTTGTGCTTTAAATTAAGTGTAAATTCCTCAACTTCATTCTTTAGTCATTTCCCCTCCAGCATTCATCCATTTATAGATATCAGTTTCAGGCCAATGAAAATTCTCTATGTTTCCTTTCCTTCATTTCACGTCCTACCGAACAGTGAAGATCCCCATACAAGAACTAGTGTAAGACATCCAATAATATTCACAATCCACCCTCACAGAACAAGTGTAATACATCCAATAACAATCACAACGCAAACTGACAAATTTGAAGAACAACAAAAGTAAAAATCTAGAATTGTGGACTAAATTCCCCCGTTGTTAGGCAGTTAGACTAGTTAGGAGAAATCGACGACCATATTGTGGTATAGAATCACAAATAAATCCTCTTCATTAATTGGGGAAGTATGACCTTAGATGATCCCCCCCACACTCATGCATATGCAATTATCCATCAGAAAATAAATTCCGGGAAAATTAAATAAGGTTTGCACTCCACAAAAGACTAAGAAGATGCAGAAAAATTTAGAATGGTAGATTACCCCAGGTTTGTACTTGGGACATCGAGAAGCCAGTTTGTTAAAAAGCTGCATCAACTGAACTGGGCTGTCCTTTTCATAGCGCAAAGCATACAACATCACTAATCGAAGACGATCAATATCAGATACACTCTCATTGTTTAGAAGACTTGTTACTGCCTGCACAGAAGCATATGAACAAGGTTAAATCTCAAGACCATATATCTGTATATTTCTGAATAACCAGATTGCTGTTGGATCAGCTCACTACACACGATAATTTGATGGGATACTAGCATTAATAGATCACATATCACAAAATATAAATATATAAATAAACTAAGACCTTCTCATGATTTAAACCTCACTCTCATTTCTTTTCACTTGTCCCCATTGACACAGCCTTGAGAGACTCTATAGAATGTTTCACTCCAAAGTTGTAAATACTCTGATGGATACTGATCCTATACAGAGCCTGTTACAGAGTTACTGTGTCCAGACTATTAATGCATAATGCAGTATTCAGGTACCAATCCACCCAACACCTAAACATCAATTCTGTACAGTAATTGGCTTGTGATTTCAGCTTGAAACATATAGAGAGCAAGAAAAGGATTTAGACATCCAAAAATATTAACTACCTCATAAGCTGCCACTTGCCCACCATTGCAAGCCAACTCCTGTTCTGTTTGTGAAACAAGCATGAGTTTCCGCTCCTCAACAATCTTGCTCATTTCTGTCACCAATGTCACATGCTTTGACACATTGCCGTGCATTTTCCTGTACTCAGGGTAGTTGCCAACAAATTTTGCCATGTCCTCTGCAAAAGTTAGATGCAGTTACTGCTTCAATTGTAACCCCACTCTTTGCAGGCGATAAAAACTACCAACACTATCCAAAGCATGTTGCCTCTCACGGTTGCCAAATACAAACCTATTGTTTGGATGTTTTGGTTACTTTTTGCAACTTGCTGAAAATCATCCACCATCCTCTTAATATTCATTCCAATGTCTCCAAAGTTCTCAAACATGTTAGCTTTGAAGAAAGTATCTTGCTCCGATGACAGTACAACCTCCTGCAAAGTATAAACATAAGAAATATTAGTTCATCAGAAATATTAAAATTTTATACATATAACTGCAGCAGTGGCGAAAGAACAATTCAACCTGCTGATCTTTCGAAAATTTTCCAATGCTCCTCAAGTCCACCTTGTTGTCTTGAATACCTATCAATTCATGAACCATAGCCTACAAGAGAAAGTATAGACATGGAATTGCCCTGGTTTAACACCAAAATTATTTAAAAATAATATGCCCAAAGCATGCATAGAACAAAATTGCATTCATCATGGTAAGAAAATGCACCTGATAGGTCCACTGATTTAGTAAAGGGGTTACTGGGTCATCCCTTCGATCAATTATCAGCAGCAAAGGAGAAACTTCTCCTCGTCTGAAGTCAAAAAGGCCATTTTCTTGCTGGTACATCAGTTTCTGTCACGGCCAAAACATTTTCAACAAGAGATCAGTTTCTTTATAGATCTTATTCAACTCACCGAATGCTATGCTTGTGTATAAAGGAAAGCATAAAACAGGAATCAATCTCACCAACATTGTATGAAATGGGCAAAATTACAAGTATATTCAAGCGCATTAGATGTTGGTGCACATATGAGATGCAACTGAAGCAACTTTAACATTACATTTGCAGTTGTGCACATGAAACCACCCCTAATATGCTTCTAAGAAATTAATCCCGGAAAAATAATGACAAGCCATGATTCAACACAGGAAAGTTGTTTCTACATCACTTCAAGGAATGCCCGCAAGTACATATATACCCCTGTATCTGGTAACTTTATAACTTTACTCACTGATGTTTCCTGAGCTATTCTTTTTGCAATGTCAGAGGTCCGTTGATAGCGGATAACAGGCCTTCGCTTCAAAGCCAAAAAAACTGCGGCAAGACCATCAACAACTCTGTCACAGAAATACTGCAAACCTGGAGGATCTACAACTGCTGGAAGCATATAAATGTGATTGGAGTGTATATTCAAAGAAAAATGGTAAGGATCGTCTGCAACAAAGTCAGCATACAACTCCTGCAAAATCAATACAAAATTAAATATTAGGTCATTCTTAGAACAAGGACGTAAGAAACGAAGAGACGGGAATATAGGACAACTTTTCCAGCAAGTACTGCTAATCTAGAATGAATTTAGTGGTGCACAAGTTCCACAACATTGAAGATTGTGTTTCTAATGAATTAAATCAAATGCGGACAATAATCAGAAAATATTGATAAATACGCCAAGGGTTTGAATTTGGCAACTCTTTGTTCATAGCTATGCGTGTCAGGCATCAGATTAAAACAGCTTTCATGGTCCATTGGTCATACCCCTCCTCCAATGCATCTTAAACATCACATGGAATATGTGAAGCAGTTTAAAAAAATTCTATGATGTGGAGGATTCAAAAGAAAACAGATGCATATTAAATCACAAAAAACAGATCCATCAAAGCTAACAGAAGAGCCAGGACCACATTGTGTATTCCTCCTTATTGACAGGATAACAGAGGATTCAAATTTGTTGATAGCTCTTACTTTTATTCAGGGCGGTTAAAACAATTTGCAACAATTTTATGGTGTAATGATTTTCAAGAAAAAATGGTGAGAGCTACTTAAATGCGGTTTGCTCCCAAGAGCAGCTCCAGTTACCTTAGTTAATAAAAATTAGGGAAGACAAGAAAAGAAATATGTGAATGATGTAGTCGCTTGATAGATGCCCTAAATCCACTAAAGCCAGCAGTTTTCCTCTAAATTCTTCTCCAGTATAAGCTGGCAACAGTCAACGCGCAGATTTCTCATTTTGCATTTTAAGCAATAAAATCTCTTCCTGTGGTTCCTCACCCAAACACTAAAAACAACATTTGATTGTACATCTATTTCCCAAGGCCACATAAGTGGGGGTCTTTAATTTACTGTATTATATGACTCATTGCAATTCAGTACCATCACCTAAGCAAATAACATATCAATATCACTAGCATGCACAATATATCTTAGTGATGTATTCACCATCCATATCAAAGAAAGTTAGAGTGTATACTTCATACAACAGTGACACTATTTTCTCATGTCTTTGTGGACACCGGCCATAAACAGACTATAAATTAACCAACTTTAGTCCCACTTAAAGATGATGCTAGGCAGGAAGATACGGGCATATCCCTCAGCAGTTTAGCACAAAAGAAGTGCAACTCATGCCTTTGATCGCACCAACTCAAGACTATTGCAGTTTTACTTTCAATCAACGAAAGTAATTTCCCAAAGCACTAATTTATTGGCATGATGCATGTATGGATAAGGTACATTTTAAAAAAAAGAAACATAATTACACACTAAAAACAACACTTAGAAGCAATAATTTCGGTACCTGGACTTGCTGCACAACTTCATGCTCATCAGAATCAGCTAAAATATGAATCTGAGTATCCTTCAACATGTTGGAGAAAACTGCAAATGCAAAGAGCCGACAATAGTTTTACTACAATTTTAATCGTTTGCAGTCAGGGGGAGTAATGAAATAGCAGTCTCCGTGAAGTACTTACACAAATGATACTCTCCGAATCTAGGGTTCCCCAGCTGGCGGCGCAAATGCTGAATGTTCTCCGACGTGGGACGAAGAAAATAGACGGCTTTCAAATGCGACATGTATTCCCTTGATTTGGAAATCGAATCCACCAATTCCACCAGAAACACTTCTTTTTGGAGAAGTTCCGATTGCGAATAGACCACGCTCACGATGCTCACCTGATTAAACCACAATCCGCACCTTCATTAGACTAATTACGCAAACATGCCTCGACTGAATAATAGTAAGACCAACTAGAAATTACCGTTTGTGAATCCAGGATGAGGACCTTCATGCCAGAGATGTCCTGCAACATCCGGTTTACATATTCGCGAAGAGCCGATACTAAAACCATTTTCTTGCAAGATCAGGAAGAAGTGGCCGTTTATAGCTACAGATGTTTGCGATCGAGGAGAAGCCGTATATGATTTAAGTCTTCATTGTCCAAACTCCAAAAAGAGACGAGAGTATCAGATCTGCACTGTCCAGAAAGAGAGCCAAAACTTAAAACGCGCCGTTTTCTCTTTTATGATGCATCGCACGGCAAAGTCAAACAAACGCCGGTGGGCCGTTATCTCTCAACATGGGCCTCTCCACAGCCCCACTTAGAACAATCTATGCAACCCACAACTAGGGATGGCAATGGGTATCCATACCCGGATACCCGCCCATAACCACACATGTTTGACCGGGTAATACCCAAACCATACCCAGTTTTTGACTGGGTATGGTTTGGGTATTACCCATATCCATTCGGGTATCATCGGGTATAATACCCGAAAATACCCGAACGGTTATATCCTTTTATTTCCTCCTCATTTCACACCATCCTCAATCTTCTTCACCTCCCTCTCCGTTGCCGTCCTCCTCCTCCCTCTCTGGCGTCGCCATCCTCCTCCTCCCTACAAATTGATTCGACACTACCACTAATCCTCTCATCCTCTCATCCTCTCATCCTCTTTCTCTGCAAATTTCATTTAGCTCGTGATACATAATTACATTTCCTCTCATCCTCTTTATCTCTCTCTCGGTGATTGGGAATTAGATTAATCTTAGGTTTTCACAAATTGAAGGAAACAAAAAAGAGGATTTTGATACAGTGGCTGCGAAGGATTCTGCTAGACTCAAAGATCTGATTCTTGATTCGGTAAGTGTCTGATTTTTCATGTGTTTCTTCTCGATTGATAGATCTATCATCCTATATGTTTTAGAATTAATTAATTTGTATTTTGGCTGCTGAGTTTGTTTGTTTGTTTTTTATGAATACCCTTTTATGTTTTGTAGATCATTAATTTGCTAATGATTACCAGGCCGATTAGCAATATGCGGAGAAATATGCGTTTCTTGTGTGTTTTTGTTGAGGTTTATAGAATGAATTAAATGATTGAGATTTTTACGGTTGTATAGAATGGTGTTTGGATATGCTTGTGAGTCTTACTTACCGTTTCTGTTCAAAATCTGTTTGCTAAAGAGATTAGCTAAAGTGAAATGGGTAATTGATGTTATGAACTTGTTGGTCAGTTTTATGGAAATGAGTGTTTATGTTGCTGGCTAATATACCAATTGATACTTTAATCTATTTGCTATGGACATTACTTAGTAATCTGTACGTATTTGTGAGTTCATGTAATCAAATATCTGATTGAATACTGTGAAATGAGTTTTTTGTGAGAAACTCAAACCTGTGTTGCTTAGGGGATGGAGAATAGAGGGATGACAAAAGATCAGCAGCTTAGGCTAATATAACTTTAGATGCTCCATTTCTTCCTACATTTTGCTTACTGTCCTCTATAATGCTCCTTTATGACTTATGTTCCTTAAATCAATTATGCTTATTATGAAGCCAGTATTTTTAGTCTTACTCGTTCATAATATGGAATGGTGTGTAACAGGCAGAAAACTCTTGGTTATCGAACTCACTGCTGCCAATGCCAGATTGCCCAGGGACAGTTTTGTGGAGATTGTTTGTATATTACGATTATGGGTAATATAGAAATCTTGTTCTGTACGATGGTGCCCTCTGAAGTGAGTTTATGAAGCTCGTTGCTCTGACTGTGTAGCTTTGAGTCATTATGGGAACTGCCTTTCTTTTTGCATGCATTATGTCTGAGGCTTTGTCAACCACAATCTACGATACTGGGTTGATTTCTTGCCTCAGTTGTTGTTTGGCTGATTTGAAGATGGTAAAAGAAATAAGAAGGATAGACTGAATTTATACAAATAATAGGTTTTGGTAAATGGATTTGAAATGAAATGGTCATTGTTTACTCATCTATGTTACCCATAATCGTAGTTATTGTCATGCAACACAGGATGCAGCTGTATATTTCTTCATTTTGAAATTTTTGCTGCAAAACCAATGGTTTCCTTGCCAATAAGCTAAGTTTATGGATAGTGAATGACTATGAATTGCCACTTTACTTTGCATGCACTGAGAATTTGCTACTCTTACTCCATACTGAATGTTCCTGTTCTGTTCTTGCTGCTACTCTCAGAATGAGCTATAGACCAGTGCGTACACCTCGTGAAATTGATTGTGGAAAACATTTTAAATTTTCAAAGATCCATGATGCTGCTTAATTTCTGTTATGATTTTTCCACATTTTAATTTGTATGATAAGTAATTTTAGTCAGTTCATTGTATCCATTGTTGACTTACTATGTGAAGGATCAATATTTTCTCTTGGAGTCTAGCCTTTATTTGGTTTGCATTGAAAACTACATAGAGATTTTTGTGGATGATAAAAATTTGTATGCAATACTTTATTGCAAATCCACGATAACAACAAAATTCCTAAAAATATAGCCTATTTTTTATTTTTATTATTATTGGAATGTATTTTATTTATAAATGTTTTATAAAGAAAATTATCGTGCAACAAGTTGGAGGACTGATTTTAAGTTCAATTGTTAATCGCTAATTTTGCTACCAATGGCCTTGAAAACAATAAAATGAAATGGAAAAAAAAATTCAAAAAGGAAAAAAAAGAGTTTTTTTTTGTATGGCCCAAAAACGATAAAAAATAAACGAAAATGGTAAAAAAAATCAGCAAAATGATAAAAAATGAGCAAAATAGTAACAAACGAGTCAAAACGTTTAAAAATGAGTTAAAGTAGTAAAAAACGAGCCAAAATGGTAAAAAATGAGACAAAACGATAAAAAACGAGCCAAAATAATAAAAACGAGCCAAAATGGTAAAAAATGAACCTAATTTGTGAAAACGGACCTAAATAGTGAAATTTTCCTTAATTATAAAAAAATAAAATAATTTGATGAATTGGATATCCATTACATACCCAATTGGGTATTGGGTATATTGGGTATGGGTAAGAATGGATATTTAGTTTTGGGTATGAATTGGGTATTTACCCATACCCGCCCATACCCGCTTTAACATATCCATACCCGCCCAATTGCCATCCCTACCCATAACCCACAACCCACAAATTCTAATTGTCGTTTTTATCCGCACTGTTCATTTCTATTCTTGAATAGTGCTTTCCTATGTTTCCTCCATTCGCTGCCGTTTTACTCCAACCGTGTTCAACCAATGACTAAAGTTGGCTCATAGAAAGTAAACGGGAAAATAGAATTTTTGGCATCTGCACTCCATTTAAATGACTGATTTGACCTCTTTTTTTTTTTACTTTTAAATGGCACCTGTACTCAAATGAAATGTTACATTTGGCACCTCCCCTAACACCGTTAGTCCGTGACCGTTATCTGTCCTACATGGCACGACACGTCGGACGCCACGTCATAGGCTGCTGACGTGTCATGCCAAGTCAGCAACCCGACCCGGAAACCAATATTTTTTTTAAATGGACCTTAGCAAACGATGTGTCGTTCACTCTTTTTGTTAAACACCTGGTTGTTAAACTCCTTTTTCTCCTTTTTTTTATCCTAATTAACTTAACTTAAAATTTTTAAAATAAAAATTTGATTTAAAATTTGTAAATTATAAATGTGTGGCAGTTATGCTTACGTGTCTACTTTAAAAATTAAAAACAATTCTTTTCTCCTTCACTTCATCTTCTTCTTCGCCTCTTGTTCTCTGCAAATTCTGTCAATTTTTATTTTTTACTTTTCACTTCATCTTCCTCCAAGCCACGACCCACATTTTCCTTCACCTAAGATCTACAATTTATATTTGATGGGATAAATTAAAGGAAAAAAAAGAATAAATTAATGGACTCAACCATGTTAATTATTTCCGATTTTGAAATTACAGAGAAAGAAAGCAATGAGGATTGAGGAAAGCTAAAGTGAAAATTAAATTGTAATGTAGTTTTGGTTCTGATTGAAGCCGCAACCATCACCGCTGGCATCATCTCTCCCTCTCGTCCCAATCGTCGTCGCAACGTCACGCCCTCACCGCCATCGACACAGGTTTTCTATTTTAAAAACCTATTTTTTTTTCATAACACGAGAACAAGGAACATAGAAAATTGCAGATTTGGAAAAAGTAAACTTGTTTCTCAACAATTAGATATGGTATCTCAGATATAATCTCACTTTCTCTGCCCAAGAATCATAAAAAAAATGGACTCCATGGTTCTAGGGTTTTCATATGGGATTTTCACGTTTATTTGGGAATTGATTAAGATTCTAGGGCTTGGATTGCAAGAGTGAAAGAGAAGGGAAGAGTGAAGAGCGAGGGAAAGAAGAACGGAGTAGCGTGCGTTAGTGGAGGCAAAAACCAGGTGTTTAACAAAAGGAGTGAATGACGCGTCGTTTGCTAAGGTCCATTTAAAAAAAAAATGGTTTCCGGGTCGGGTTGCTGACGTGGCGTCCGACGTGTCGTGCCACGTAGGACAGATAATAGTCACAAACTAACGGTGTTAGGGGAGGTACCAAATGTGACATTTCATTTGAGTGCAAGTGCCATTTAAAAGCAAAAAAAAGGAGAGGTGACAAATCAGTTATTTAAATGGAGTGCAGGTGCCAAAAATTATATTTTCCCAAAGTAAACTACACTATTCACTTTCCTTTACCTACTGTTTGGTATCAAATCAATGTATTAGTTCAATTCATTTTACTAATAAAATTTGATTTTAACTTTTGTGATTGGTATAACAATATAAAATTAAAAGAATTCAATTGAATAGAAATGAACACATTGTTTGGTATGGTTAAAAAATGATTTTATTTTACTTATTTGACCATTATACCCTTAAACTAAAATTTAACCATCAAATAGAAGAAAGAATATTGTAAACATCTTTGTCAATGTTATGCTACAATTGTACACATCTAAAGTGAAAGCAAACAATATATAAGAAGATCAAACCCAATAATATGCTGCAATCCGAGATAAAAATATATCAACTATGTTATTAAACAACTCTTTCACCTAACTCATATAATCTGATAACGAGTTAATCAACACATCAACATAAGTCCCAACACTACTGTCAATGCATTTTCCTAGCTAACCATAGAGCACGTGGACCATTCGGGCATGCAAAATATGTGTCAGTCAAATCCGGATGAGCCACAAGCCAATCTACGGCATCCAATAGAGTAGTCCTTTCGAGCCCTAACCCTCCTATTGCCTAAAAAATTTCTAGTTCAGTCCAAACACGTCGACTGGTACTCAAAACTACATATGTTATTTTGTTCATAACACTTGTCACTTCTGAAATTTCATCAATTATTGCAGTCTTCATTGGTTGTTTCTTCTTTGTACCTTTAGAGGTAGATGTTAATCCACCTTGGGTATCACTGGACGTGTCTCCCCCACTTTCAAAAGGGAGCAAGGTTCTCTAGTTGAGGTTCGTTAGTACCCATCATTTTATCCACATTATCGATCGCCAGCACTCTTTATTCTCTTTCCCATCGTCTGATCTTCTCTTTTGCAATTTCAGTTGCTTCACTAGTGGCTCGGTCTTTCTCAAAGATCTCACGAAAGAGCTTCAAATGTTGTAAATTCCTCCCACGAATAAGTTTATATTTTTTGTAAGCCTAATATTAAATCAAAATTCAACAATAATCACAAATGGTGTAAAGTCCAAACAACAAATGCAAAAACATAAAAACTTTGACAAGATACATACCTTAATCATTTCAATCCACACATCTGGTTCAGCTTCAATCCTTTTGGTAGTTTCATCCCATCCAAAATCACTTTTCTTAAGAACTTGACAAGCTAGAAATATATGATCCTTCAAGGTTTTCAATCGATTCACAACCTTCGATTTGTTAATAGCTACCCCAAACTGATTATTAACCTCTGTTACTACTCTTTTTATAAGACAATGCAGAAAAGTTCCTATCATCCTTCAAACCTTTGTTTTTTACCTCTTTCAAAATTTGTAGCATCAACCCATCCATTTTTGTAGTCCACTTAAAATAATCACTAGCATATTTAATATCTTCACTAGTGGCGCTTGTCTCTTGAGCATCATCTACTTCCATTCTTCCAACTGAAAAAGTAGCAGTACTCCTAGAAGATGATATCATGATTGAGAGCAATTTCTGCATAAAAATAGTAGATACCAAATTTATAAGTCGAAATAAATGAAAAACTATTCAAGGAAAATAGGAAGAAGAACTCTAATTTCATCGCATTAGGTGGTATGTGTTGTTTTGTAGTTAAAGAAACTTTCAAGCATTCTGTCAAAAACCAAACATACAAAAGTAAGCAAAAGCCATCCATATAGATCATCATATACTCTAAATTTGCGTAAATCTTGCAGTTGAACTATAGGCATTAGGAAGAGCACGTTCAATGTGGCAAAAACATAACTAGAAGATGGGAAAAGGAACACACAGCAAAACAGGAGAACAAAAGAAGACAAAGATTGAAAAACCTATTCAGTAGAATAGGAGAACAAAAGAATAGGAGAAGATAGGAAATTAACAAAGGCCATTGTGCCAAATTCCAAACTAGTTTTTATCCTGATGCATAAAGATCAAGTCATAAACACTAAAGACAACAACTTTAATAGGTACAAAATTGAGTAGGAACGAGTGATCAAGTTCCATTTTCCTCGAGTTTCTACATGAAAAAAAGAACCAAACATCAGACAAATATGTTCATCAAAGCGAAAAATAAAACCCATACCAGAAAAATCCATGCTCAATTTACAAATTTGTGCAACTATTGTTTCTCTGATCATTTCTCCTCTTCTACCATCTTCACTTCTAGAAACAACCCCTCCAATTATGTGTTCATCTTCAGTTTCAGCATTCACTAACTCCCTATCAACGCATGCAATCAACTCTCTATCCATATCGACATTCATCAAGAAATTATGCAAAATGCAGAAGGCCTCTACCTTGGCCTATTTTCCCCGAGAGTTGTAGTTTGAGGGTTCCGTGAGTGAGTACTAGCCGAGAGCATGCCTTGGCCCATTCGGCCTTTCGAGGGATAGAGCCTCTAGATTCGAGGATGAATCGCTTCAAAGGCGGATGGGATGATACGAGCTTGAAGGCTCTAGCTCGTTTCTCATGCCTTGCCCAGACCAGCCATGACAAGTGGCGCACCCGAACCCTACTAAGCTATAAGGCCACGCGGCTAAGGCCTTGTGTCCGCCTTTGCCAAGGCCTTGCATCCTCCTTGCCAAAGCCTTGCGCCCACCTTCTGTTTGGCCGAAGCCCATCTTCATTGTTGCCAAGGCTAAGCCCCTTTGTCTAAGGGCGTAAGGGTATTTACCCATTGTTAGGCTTTAGTATTTAAAGTGTTTTCCTTTCATTTCAGCACTTGCCTTTGATTTTGATGCTTATGCTCTCTTTGGTTGAACCTTAGATTAACTGATTAGGGAACTTTGGAGCTGGGTTGTTAGGGCCGAATCCATTGCTTATCCACCTCTATCTCTTCTTGTAATTAGGCTCCTTAAGCTTTGTTCTTAAGGGGTAAATTCAATAAAGAGAGATCCTTAACTATTTTATAGAAAGGTTGCTTGGTTTTAAATCAAGAGGGTTTTCTAATTAGTTGAGTTCTTATTATGTTCAATTCGTTCCATCACTACTAAACATCCATCAAGTCGCTGCAAGTAACTCCTTTAAACACCATCTTCATCCATCAAGTTCACCATGACGTCTCCTCTCCATCTCCATCCGAGGCGTCTATATCCTTTGTCAAGACCATCCGTGCACGAGGACTAGATCCGAAGCTCCTCCTAGAGCCTTCATCATCATTTAGGGGCTTGGACCGTATCACTAACAGTCTCTCCTAAGCGACAGTAGAAAAAACTTGTTGAACCGGTCATTGATTGATGATCGGTGCTTGTCGAGGGCACGATCAAATATAATAATAAAGACCTGCGATCAAGTGCATAATAAATTGTGCATAGTGGTAACAGGGTCGATCCACGGAGACTAGGGCAAGACTTTAACTTTCATGCATGACAAAGACAAAAAGACAAAAATAGTATCCCAAAAGGAGGGGGGGGGGGGGGTTGAAGAGGATGACGATAAAACTAATATTAAACTAAATAAAACGAGTAAATAAAGACATGAAAGTAGATGAGAAAGATTCCTAGCAAAGATTTTTCTCAGGTTGCGTCGAGGGCATGATAATCATTGGCTCAGGGATATTCTATTCTCATGCCATAGACATGTTATAGGGGCCAAGTTTCCACTTAAACCCCTTACTTTCCCTCGTAAGAGAAGGTACCCCCGTTTCCACATATGAGGTACCCTAGACACCTCACCATCCTCCCAGCTACCTCTCTTGTCATCAAAAGGTAGCCTTGACACTTCGGCATTGTCACAAGCTCGAAGTAGGGAGGCTAAATTCGAAGAACCTATAAAGACTAGGAAAGACACATCGAGGGCAAGATGCCTCTCAGTTGTCAGGCTCGCGACACTGCCCTAATTAATTACTTCCCCTAGATGGATGAAACCACTTCTACCCGAGGACACCAAACTAGTTGTCTACTCTACCCTGCAGCTTCCCGATGACGTTTTCACTACAAGGATGACTATAATCTAGAGGGATAAACTAGTAGGTAATTAAGCTTCCAATAAACCCCAAAAGAATTGAATTGAAAAGGAAAACTAGTAGGTAATTAAGCTTCCAATAGTCCTAGACGAATGAAATCGACAAGCAACCAAATATAACGTTAAGAATATATTAAATACATTTAGGCCTCTTAACTATCCATTGCAACCTTCAAATAACCTTTGCCAAGAATGGAGAAATCAACTACTCATGCCATAAAATAAATAAACAAAATAACAAAAGATAGATTGCATAAAAGAAGAAGAATAAGGAGAAGAAAGACTATTAAATTTTACCGATCGGAGCAAAGCTCCGGTTTATGTACATAGTTGCTAGAAAATGATTTGATCCACCTCCCCTTAAAGGAGGAGGGGAGAAAGAGAAGCACATAAAAAGATCTACTATGAATAGGTGGTAGGTGTTATCCCTCTAACCCTAAAAACTAAAGGTTTTAAATACCCTCTTGCCCACAAGAGGACAAAACCCAGCTAAGGGACTACAAAATGACAAAATCCAGCTAAGGAGTTCAAAATTACGGAATAAATCTCTTTGGCTTGGAAAGGGAATATTCTGGGAATATTCTAGAAGCGCTCGGCGTCGATGGCACGACATGGCCTCGAGGGCATGAGGACTAAAGAGAATATTCTTAGGAATCTACGCGGAACTTTCTGGAAGACATATGAGGGGACACGTAGGAGCCTACCAGCAAGGACACATGGAAATAATACTTTTGGTGCATCCAGGGTGATGGGTGTCGAATCCAATCAAAAATAAATTACAACTTATCACTTAGCAACAAAAAGGATTGTGCACAGCGGTAAGAGGATCGATCCACAGGGACTATCAGCCTAATGCTCATTCTCCTGCAAACAACCAAACCAAACTGAACAAAACGAAAGGTGAGGTGAAAACAGTGCAAGAAAATAAATGACAGGAAAATAAAATAAAGCAGGAGACATGGCAGCTTCATCTCAAGGCCTTGAGATGAGTCTGCCATGCTCTAAATAAAAACAGTAAATAAAATACAAAAATAGTAAAGACAAAGAGAGTGAAAGGATGAGAGAAATATTATTCCCAGTAGAGATCTCTTGAGGTAACAATTCCAAGTTGCTCATTGACACAAAAAACATATTCAAAACGATTTCATAGGGAAGTTATAGAGATCAATCCAGGGGCGATCTCCAAGCCTCCTCCTACTCAAGTCACTCAAGGAGAAGCTCCTCTTGTGACCCTAACTCCCTTAACAATTATATGTTGTACCTGTCCGCCCACTCTACTGGGATTCCCAGCTGTCACCCAAGAAACTCAGTAAAGGAACAAGTACGCTCATAAAATTCCTAGATTGTTGATATGATTAGGAAGGCCCTTCCCTAGACCTTGAGATGGACGCTCTTGCAGTCCATAGACCTCAAAGCTAATCCTTATCTCCTTCTAGTTTCAAAGAGACATCATCCTATCCACTAGTTGTCTACTCGGGTTCCCTCTAACACAGAAACGCGACATTAGAAGAATTCTACTGTAATCATTCAAGTTAAAACATAGGTTAGCTAAGCCTAAATTCAACAAGAACAAATTGTCATTAAATCAAGCAAGATAAAGAATATGAAAAGCATTTTTAATGAAGAACAATGAGTCTCACAACATGCTGGAATTGTAAACCTCTCAATCCCTACTAGGAATTGGAGGATTTAATTACAACCAATCAAAACAGCAAGCTCGAAAATAAAAGAGAAAATACATGAAAAGTGGAAAATAATGAAAAATGAGAGAACTAGCTTCTCTCTTCCGTTCCCCTTCCTTTCTTTCTATCCTCCGTCCTCCCTGGTCTGGTCTGCTCAAGCTCCTTCAATTTAATGGCAGCAAAGGGGAGAAACACAATAGAATAAAATATTCCCAAGTTAATAAATCCATAAAACAAGCATGCTAAACATTCTCCACTATGTTTTATTTCTTTGAGCCACGTGAGGGAGAGTATAGCATGCTGGGAACATCTTGTCTCTATTTTCCAAGTCCCAAGCAGACAAGAAAAGCACTCAGGAATAATTAATTTCGGACCACAAAAACATAGTGAGTGTTGTCCAGCTGGAATTTGTTACGGCAGCTTCATCTCAAGACCTTGAGATGGACTGGAAATGCGCCTAGAAAATCTTCTCAACACCAATTGATCATTTTTACTCTAATCTTCGGCCTTTTCATTCCTTTTCCTAATTCTGGGTATTCAGGTGTACTTCTGGAAAAAGGAAGGAAAAAGGGTCAAAGTAGCATATTTATCATCTCAATAACTAATTAAAGAGACAACAAATCAAAGTGAAATAACGATCAATCACAGGGCTCGATGATGGAAACCACGGCAAGGCCTCGATGGAAACTTGGTATCTTGGCCTCGATGTCAGTCTTGAAGCTTGAGAACTGCAGAAATCGCCCAGAAAGGATGTGTTTTCGCATATTCCTCCCTTTTGGCCTAGATCTGTAATAAAGATGGGAATGAGAGCAAATTAGCAATATCATGCCATAAATCAAAGTGATAATGAAGGGAAAAACACGCATAAAACACACGCTAACAATTGACCACTTATCGTGTGTAGAAACTTGGCTACTTGTTCTTCAACAAAAGAGAATTAGTAGATATCTCTTAAGAGGTCCTTGTCTCGAAGAATTGAAACTATGTAAACGCATCGAACCTCATGTGTAGTGCACAACGAGTATTGTTAATCGTTTGTAACTTCATCATCAACTCCCTATGTACTGCTTCTCTATGTGCTCTACGTCTACTAATTGGCCTATCTAACAGTAGCATTAAAAGAAAAACTACATCAAAAGTAAAATGAGCAAATTTACAAACTAATTAGTTGGTGGGACTAAAGAAAGAGAAACAATCTTGAATAATAAGATTACCTCGAAACGTACAACATTGTTAAATAAATAAGTAATTCACAAACTAAAACACAATTTGTTTCAGCAACAATGAAGTTAATGAGAACCAGAAATGAGAAATCGTTTCAGGTAGAGCAAGATGGATACAAGTTGTCACGAGGACTGGAACTAAAACACAATCTAATCCATAAAAGGAAACATCAATAAAAGTTCGCAATCTATGCAAGAACAGATGTGGTCAAAGGAGAAAGAATTGAATTGAGGCAAAACAAATGTGGTCAAAGGAGAAAGAATTGAAGAACATGGAATAAAAGACTAGCTACCCATGGCTACAACTCTAACAAGTCATCACAGAAGCAAGGTTATTAGGGTACTGGCTTTCAGTGATGAACAAAATTGTTACTAGATCCTCTACCTCTCTAGAGAGACTATCCAAAGATATCACCATGTCAAAACTTGAACAAGTTGTCACAAGAGGATCTAAGATTAATTCACACAAAATGAATATCAAATGACTTATCACTTTTAGAAACAAACACCAAATAAACAATCTTGATAAAATTAATGTTTTCAAAAATCATAAACAAGAAGCAAGAGAAGGTTTCTTCTTTTTCACGTAGCAAGCACAAAGTGATCAATTGTTCATAGCAAGGGGTAAAAGAAAAAAGAGAAAAAACAAAAAGAATCTGTGGGCAAAGGAAATCAGCACCTAGATTGCAAGTGATCAACCTCGTACTTTAACTTGCTTCTTTTGCTAGAGTCGATCTAAACCACTGTCCGCATCACCTTGGAAAAAAGAAAAAAGGTCGGAACTATGTAAGATGAATTGCAATTGCAATGTAGAGATTTATGAGTCACAAACTTAGATAGAAATTTGGCAAACATATACAATAGACAATCATCTTATGACCGACAAAATTTTGACAACCCATTCATACATGTTATTTCCCAATCCACCACTATATACCTCAACACCCAATTCATGTTTATCACACCCGGAAACTTAATAGGGACCCAATAAACAACACAACATTCAAATATTTTGGTCATAAACCAACTGAGGGGTAGCAAGGTGAAGTAAACTCAAAATTTTACCATTAAATAAAAGCAACCATGCTGCCACAAAATAATTGAACAATACCCAGATAAGAAAATATGAACATAGCTGGGATAAAAAAGAAGTAAACCCTAATAAGAAAATATGGTTTTGAAGTTCTCAATCGCTAGTCTCGATCGCTCTTCTTCCTCCCTTTATTGCACGTGCGCACTCTCTCTCGCGTTCTCTTCTCTCTTGCATTCTCTCTCACTGCTGCATTTTTATGTTCTCTCTCGTTGTTGCGTGATGTGTACAGAAAAAAGGTAGGTTTTAGACAGGGGTAATTTTGTAATAGTATAATTAATAATTTAAAAGCTAAGTGAACTCCTCAACAATCACACCTATTTGTGTGAGAATTCCCACCTTCCTTAATTTGTCAGATTCAATTCACAAAGAATTGAATTCTCTTTTAAAACATCATAACAATCAAAAGATTTGTAATGATTTCAGTCAGATTTAACTGAATTTATGTTTGAGTTTTGTACCAAACACCCCCTTAAAACATTAATGACCCAACTATAAACAATTCATATACCATAAATCACATTCTAAATTCATAATTGCCCAGCAATAAATCCAAAGAACCAACATAATCTTCATTTCTTTCATCCCCATTCCTATTTCACTCAAGTTCACCAAAATAATATATTATTAAAAAAATAATAATAATAAATATGTGCACAAATTGACATATTAATCATAGAAGAACTCATTTCACCTTTTTGTTATAACTTTTAAAAATAGAGTGAATTGAACAGAAAAATTTAAGAGGGTGAAAATTCTTGCAAGAAATGATCGAATTTGAAGAGAATTGGAAATGCTCCCTATTGACTTTTTTGTTTTCCTAAAATTCCCTTATTATGAATAACTTCTCTCTCACCCAAACCAGCATGATCACCAATGTTAGCTTGGCTAGTCACCTATTGCAGAGTCGCCATGATTGTGTGTTTAATTTGATAATTATCTCTATCTAAATGTGTATTTTTAGATAGAGTACTTATTTTATGTCATTTCCCTCCATTTTTGCAGAAAAATATGATTTAGAGGAAAAGAAGAAATAAGAGCTGAAGTTACAGGGAAATTGAAGAGAAATGATACCAAATTAAAACAAGAAAATCAGCTACCGTTGTTTTGAATTTCAAAGTCTATGGAAATTAGTTTAGCCAAGATTCGGGGATTTGTATTTGTTGGATATTTGATTTGATTTGATTCTAAATTTAGATTTTAAATTTAGATTCAAATACAATTTTTAAACTATGATTAAAAAAGAATTTGTTAGAGGATTTTAAGGGAGAAAGAACACTATAAATACTCTCCCTTGCTTTCTCTACTATCATCTCATTTTCTAGGAATAAATTTTAGCCTAATCTCTTTGTAAACACTAGCTCCGGTTGTCTTCTTCATTAAGGCCACCAGATTTATTTTTATGCAATTTCTTAATTTCTCATTTTTAATTATTATGTCTATGTCGAGCTAAATGCTCAATTCATTGCAAAGGCAACAAGGGTTATGATTCGTCATCGTTGTGAGATCTAAACCACTCTTCTTATTTTGTGTATTTATGTTTATTCATTCATTAGTTTAACGCCAAAATTATTCATGTTGTATTTATGATTGGCCATCTTAAATTTCAATCTGAATAGTTAGTGTAGGTTCAGAAGGCTGCGGATTATAAAGCCGGAGGAACATAGCAAACAACTAGATCGATCTCAGTCACAGACTCTTTGAGACTAGAATGAATGAATAATTAAGTCTAAAGACTATAAGCGTACCTTAGATTTGGCTTAGAGTAGTCTTTCCCTAGTATTATCAAATTTTTCTAGTTCAATCTTATAAGTGTACCTTAAGGTTGCTAAATAAATTAGGGTTTTTTAATAAGCATACCTTTAAGTAACTTGTTGCAGGAGGAGAGAAGGGAACCTAAGCGTAATTGGTTGCTATAGGTGCTCCATAAATCAGAAACAAACATCCATAAATCAATGATCAACATAATAGAATCACAACCTTGCCGTTATCTTTGCTGGGAGTCTTTTATTCTATTTTTCACCAACAACCTATCCAGGACTTGTTCCAGATCAATTTTCACTATTTTATTTTACTTGTAATCATTTCACGGTCAAAACAAAGTCTTCAAAATTACACGGTCAAAACCAAAACCAAACCCCCAGTTTTAATTATTTCACGGTCAAAACAAAGTCTTCAAAATTACACCTTCCTTGAGGATCGAACCTCTTTTCACTATTTACAATTCATTTTGTCATTAGTGTTGAGTTGAAATTACACTTATTATTTAACAGATTTGGCCTCAATCAAATTTTTGGCGTCGTTGCCGGGGACGGTGAATTTAATTTGATTTTTCTTTGTTTATGACTAGGTCTTCGAGTTCTAAAAGTTTCCCATATAATCTTGAGATTACCATAACTGAAACCAACATAAGGAAGCGTACAAAGAGACAACGAGTGGGAACTAAAGAACTCAAAGTAAGGTTCGACCCGTCAAGAATCCTCCATAAAATGAACCAATCATTGTCTGTTGATAAGCTTTAAATTTGGAACAACCTTCACTTCTTGCTCGACGTCAATCACGGCCACGAAGCACAAAATTAACCGTCACACCTCGATCACGATCTCAATCTCAATCTCAATCTCTGTTTCTCGTCTTGTCTTCAATCATTCCTGGTTGCACAAATTAATTAAACAGCACATGCGCTAATTAATTTGGTTACACAACTCAATCCCAATCAATTTGGCACAAGACGTCAATTTGGCGTCGTGCGCCTCAACCCCAATCTCCAAATCAATCTCTACTTTTAATTAGGCACACTCCATCTGCATAAACCTATGTCAATATACATATGGCATAGGTTGGGTAATTGGGTTAAAACCCAATTCTAATTTCACAAAGTTTAGAAAAAGCCATCGCCAATCAACTTCATTTTTTTTCTTCTTTTCTATATTTTTTCCACCCACTTAAGCAATTAACTTCTAGTACCAAATAAGTGAGATACCACAACAAAAAGATGAACAAGAAAGCACAAATAACTTAGATTTAATCTACATCTCTCACAATGAGCAATTTAGGTGAAGAGCTAAGGATATTCCCTTTCAAATCTACACTTATCACTAGTTGAAACTAGCAACCAATCTAGAGTTTGAACAAGAAAGGTTACAAGCAACTTTAGCCTTACTTGATACTCATCTAAGGGATGCTCAACCTACATGAACCAAGGATTTAATGTGAGCCTAAGAAAGTCGGAGGTAAACTCAACAATAACAAAATATAAGTTGTCATAAAATGAAAGACATTTTATATTCTAAAACTAGAAAAAAACATAAGTTTTTCCCCTCTCTCCTATGTGGTGTCATGTGGCACCATATCTACCAATGAGACAATGACATGTGGTATGTGTCATGTCATTTGCCAATGTCCCTTGGATAAAAGGGTTCCTCCGAAGTTAATATCTACTAGAAAAAATGCAACGAAATTTCTATTACTAGTCCGAGCATTAAGAAATTATATAAAAAAATTCAGAAATTCCAAACAGTAATTTCAAAGGTTTAAAAAAATAAAAAATTTCATAAAATAAGAAATTAGTTAAAAAATTGCAGAAATTAAAAAAAAAATTCAGATTTTCAAAGAAATACTTATTTTTTTAATTTATAGAATTACAAACATTCCTATTTTAAATACTAAAAAAAACCAAAATAATTTTTTAAAGATAAAAAAAAATTTTAAGTTATGGAAAACACAATTATAATTCTTGAAATAACAAAAAGAGTTTAAAATCTCATAAAAAATCCAAACAAATTCAAATATGTTTCTAGCTCGGTTCTTGTATTTAGTAAGAGTTGTGCGAGTCAACCGACTTCTAATAAAGGCAACAAAATTATTTTTTCCTTCTTATTCACTTATTTAATTTAATAAGGTTAGTGCGGGTCAACCAACTTCAATCAGGTTTTTTCTTTTTGTCTTCTGATTAAGATATTTTATTTAATGAGGTTTATGTTGGCCTACGTATTTTTTTTGGCCTTCTTATTCAAAAGATTAAAATCTTAAAAAAAATATGAATAATTTTATAAATGATTTTAATTTGGTTCTTTTATTTAATAAGAGTTGTGAGGGTCAGCCAACTTCTAACAAAGACAACAAAAATACTAATGGGGTCTTCCTTTTTTGCTTTTTAGCTTTTTATTCACTTTTTTTTCTTTAATAAGGTTAATGCGAGTCAACAAACTTTAACAAAGTCTTTTTGTTTTTTGCCTTATAATTAAGATATTTTATTTAATGAGGTTTATGTGGGTCAACCAACTTCAACAAAGTCTTTTATTTTTGCCTTATAATTAAGATATTTTATTTAATGAGGTTTATGCGAGTCAATCAACTTCAAATAAATGCAACAAATATTCTAATCGAGTCTTTTTTTTACCTTATGATTCACCTCTTTTGATAATCACGTTCATGCGGGTCAATCTATTTCAATCAGGTCTTCTTTTTTACTTCTGATCTAGTTATTTTATTTAATAAAATTTATAATAGTTAGCAAACTTCAAACAAATGGAATTAATACGCTAACCATGTATTTTATTTTTAACTTCTTATTTAGTTTCTTTATTTAATAAAATTGACGTGAGTCACCAACTTCAAATGATCGATATACATCATAAATTTATATATTGAAAATTTGAAGCTATTTTCTTTCAAGTATAATCACCCTTTGCATTTAAAAAATATTATTATATAACTACAAAATAAATTTATAAATTTAAACCAAACAATTCTCAAATTCTAAAACAAAAAAAGGAGGACTGCATTGAAGCGCGAGTGTGAATTCTAGTCATGTTCTATTTATACTATTAGATAATACTGAGTATTACATGTCTTCCAAAGCCTTCAGAGAAGATATGACATGTATAGGGGCTATGGGGCCAAGAGGCCTGGAGCTGGAATGAAATTAGGTCGGAGACTCTACAAGGGAACTTATTGTTGGTTAGAGATTCTCGAGTGAGAGATTAAAGGGGTGAGTTTAGGCTGATTTTTGCTAATATTGTGTGTGTTTTGAGGATTTAGGAAGGAGAGAGTCTCTAGTGCAAAAGATCTCACTTAAAATCACTTTTCTCTCAATGGAAACACATGATAATTGTAAAAATTGGGGTAGGGGTATTTTTGAGACTTTATCTTGATCTTCTCACTAAAATCTTTATTATCGAATATATGGATTAGCACTTGAAATCTTTAGGATTGCTCATAGAGTAGACACTCTGAAGTTTAAGTTAGTTTTGGTTTAAGGAATCAATGGAATAATTAGACTAAAATATAGGAAGAACTTTTGATGAATGTAAGAGTTTAATGGAAGCTTCAAAGTGGAAGAGAAATGGTAGTTTTGTGATTTTGGTATATTGTTCTTATATCATTTATGCCTAAAATTTGGGGAGGGAGGGAGAGAATTTATACCCAAATGATTAGGACTTTAGGGTAGTTTAGGGATTTCGTATAGTTGTGCCAAAAATGGTACCTTGAGTTGCACTAAATGCAAGACAATGAGATCGTCTTCTAGTTCTATAAAATATCGTTGTTGTCAGTTGTGATTAATGCACGCCATTTAGTTTTCTTTTTTATTGTAATAAGTGGAACATTTCTTAACTCTGTCGCAAGATCTTGACTTATTGCATGCAATAGCCGTTGCAATTCGATATCGGTGTTTGAGCGATATCACAACGTTACAAGGATTCGAGCTCTCTTACTTAAACTCTTGATATCTTCTGTGACTATGAGGAACAAGGCTTGACTTTATCTTTCCTCTTTTTGTTGTCATTATTTTGAAAGATCCACACCTGTCAGATGTTCTTTTCCCCTCTCGTGATGTGGTGTTGCACTATTCGTATTGTTATTAGCATGTTTACTATATATTTATTTTAATGTATGCGTTTCTTTTTAAATTCGCATACATTGAAATGTAAGAAACATAGCTCTCAAGCTCTCACCAAGAATGGTGATTAGCTAGATGTACTCATGAATGAATTATAAAAATACTTGCTTGCATAAATAAAATAAATCCGTGGATTCAAAGAATTAAATCCCGGAGCAAAAGTATATCAATGTCGAATTGGGGAAGAAGAAGAGAGCGTGAGAAGAGGAGGACAAGTTCAGCTATAAGTAAGCTAAAACTCCTCTGTCCTTCTCCAACTCAATCTCCTAAATAATCTCCTAAATAATCTCCTAAAATATTATCCTAATTTATTTTGAATAAAAATAGGAATTTAAAATATACAAAGATGGAAGGAGATCCTTAATAGGATTCTTTAATAAATATCTTCTTGATCCTTCTCTTTCTCGCTGGACAGCTGTGATTTGCCAGCTAGCAAGGCCCAACGCTGCTGCTCATGATTGCTCTTCCGCGGATGAGTCTTGGCCGGAGTCTTGGCCAAGACAATCTGGTGGTGCGACACGTTGAATGCGAAGGAGTCTTGGCCAAGCGCTAGGCCAAGACTCGGGAAAACAGCTTCAGTGCTCCACAAGTCATATTCTTCTATAAATTGCCTCCATACCAGAACTGCTAAGATATGGGAAATACAAGGATAAATCAGTAGGTTTACTGCCCGAATAATAAGTAAATGGATAGTAAAAACATGATGAAATGCAATGTAATCTAATTCCCCACACTTAAACTATGCTTGCCCCCAAGCATACAGACTCAAAGACTCAAAAATAAAAATAAAAACACAACAAAACAGAACAGACACCATGGCCCCCAGAGTTCTCCTTCCAGCTGTTCACCTCACCACTGAATTTACCAAGACACTTCCCTAAGCGACCCAATGCTAGACTAACAAGGACAAATCAATACCCTAAACAAACCTCATCCAAATGGTATCAAGACATCCTGCTAGATTTTGTTTATAATGTATAGGGGTCAAAACTCACCACAGATTTGAGTCCCACCGAAGTGCTATTCTATCCAAACGTGCCTAAAGACTAGTGCCATTTAAATCACTTATCAGCAGATATCTCTTTTTTTTCTATGCCCTTGTATTTTTACAGACATATCGCGTGCCCTTTGCATTTTTACAGGCATCTGCATATAGACAGAGCTTGTTCTTTTTGGGCACCCAGAACTTCCACCTTCGCTATATTCTGCTATGACATTCCAGCACCTTTTTATGTCTCACACTCAAACAGATAGAACAACACACTCAAATCAGACGCAGTGAGCCTAGACACCCTAATGTTCGTTAAGGTTTAAGCTAGACGTCCTTTAGACCATGTGGATAGTGTTTGTTTGGGTGACATTAGATAATATGCCCCTTAGGCATTGATAAAGTTACGCTCATTCGCTTCCCTGTTACTAAAGCATTGTTCCGCCTAGACAAGTGTCTACTTGCAATTTCAGTGGTTGACTAAACAGCCTAAGTTAAAAACTGGGGGCGGTGTACACTCATCAAGACAGACTCAAACAAACATAAAAAGAAAAGAACAAAAATTCATACAAAACAGACTCAAGACTGGGCATACTTATGCAAAAAGAAAAAAGAAAAAACGCAAAAACTGACTCAAAAATATCAAAAAATATCAATCAATATTCACAACAAAACACAAAACAGACTCTCACAACTGACACCCTCCCCACACTTGAAAGACACAATGTCCTCATTGTGTGGAGAGACAAATAAAAACAGAAAGGAAAAAGGAAGGGAAACGACACGACCTGGGGGCAGAAGTTGGTCAAGCTGCTGGAGCGGGAGGGTCTTGGCCTGATGCTTGGCCTAGATCCGCAACCAGAGGGGCTGCTTGGCTGGTTCTGGAAAAATGTCTTGGCCAAGGGCTTGGCCAAGACAACCGCAAAAGCTGAATTTTTCTCTGATATGAATGCCTTCCTAGCGCTGCAGCAGCCCTGGAAACAAGCATAAAGAATGAAAGGTGGATCAACGAAATACCTCTGAACTTTATTCACGAAAAATTAAATTAAAAAAATGGAAATAAAAACATGGGTTGCCTCCCACGCAGCGCCCTTATTTATTGTCTTGGGCTCGACATTGCCATGGATTTCTTATCAAGAAACTTTCCCAAATTCGCTCCATGCTCTAAGCTTGACAGGACCTTTGGGTGGCATTCCTTGGGCATCCTCTAAAGGTATAAATTTGAATGGGTCGGGAGGTTATTCCAACTCATAATTCTGTTGTCCCTGCATCACAAAAGGTGAGTTTTGGCTACTGTGGACAGTAGGAAACATCTTGAGAAGACGGTCAGTCCACCAGTCCATGGCTTTGGGTAGGCTAGCTGGCAGAGATGAATCTTGGCCTACGGCTTGGCCAAGCTCGAGGCCAAGACTGCTTTTAAGCTCAATTTCTGGTTCCTGCACACTTGAAGGTGGAAAGTTAGGATAAACTTTTGGTAATTCATGGCTGTTATAAATATCAGTATTTGGTTCAAAAAATTCAAGATCAGAAACAATGTCTTGCAAACCATCATTAGCCACAAATTCTTCTTCCTTCAACTTTTCATCCGAATTTCCCCTGCTAAGAACACCATCAGAAGGGTTAGTTGCATTTGATTCATAACTCTTATCAGTATCATGTCCAAGGTTGTCCACAAAGTTGTCACTATGCGTTTTATTAGGATTTTTGTTGGCATCGCATGTCAAACTTTATTGTTGTACCACAATATTCTAAGGTAATACGTCCATGATACACATCAATTTTGGCTCTTGCTGTTCTTAGGAATGGCCTTCCTAACAGCACATCCGTCAAGTTGGAAGGTAGGTTAGTGTTCATCTCCACAATATAAAAGTCTACAGGATAAATAAAATCATTCACCTGCACCAATACATTTTTCACAATTCCTTTAGGGAGTATAACAGATCCGTCAACAAGTTGAATTACTACCCTAGTTTCTTTCATGATACCAATGTTCAATTTTTTATACTCAGAAAAAGACATCACATTAATACCTGCTCCAAAGTCGCATAAAGCTTTTTCCACTTGTTGGTTACCTATTTTGCATGGAATTGTAAAAGTGCTTTGATCCTCGCATTTTTCTGGAAGTTTTGCCTGTAGGATTGCAGATACATTCTGAGTCACGTTTATTCTCCCTTCTCCTGCAAGTTTCTTCCTGCTGCTGCACAATTTTTTAAGGTATTTAGCATAACTAGGAACTTTAGCAATTAAATCAAGCATAGGAATATTGACAGCAATTTTTCCAAAAATGTTCATAAATTCCTGTTGCATTTTCTCCCTTTTAGTCTTTGCAGACCTAGGAGGTGGAATTTCTATCTCTTCTTCTTGATATACGACTTTCTTACCTGGCTTGGCCAAGGGCTTGGCCAAGACTGGTTCTTTCTTTGTTGTTTTTTCTGGAATGTTGAGCTTGGCCATGGGCTTGGCCAAGATCGGTTCTGTTTGGATTTCCTCATTCTCCTCATCTTCTTCCTCATCGTCTAACTTCTTTATCACACTTCCACTTCTGAGATGCATAGCACTCACATTGTGCATGGATAATCTGCCTTGGTCAGGCTGCTATTTTTGTGACAATTGAGCGATCTGTTTCTGCATCTCTACTAGGCTGGACTGGGTTGCCATCATGAACTTTTGGAGAGTCTCTTCCATAGGTGGGCCAGTAATTTGCAGAGGTTGAGGAGCAGGCGGTAACTGCGGCACATGAGCTTGACCAGGAGCTTGGCCTAGACGTAGGCCAAGATTATGTTGTGGAGGGTGCGGCATAGAATGTTGGGAATTAATGGGGAATTGTTGCCCCTGGTTGTATCCGTATGCTGCATTGACCTGGACTGGATCACCTGGATGTTGTACCATGTAGCAATTGTGGGTTGGGTGATCCTGCTGTTGGCATATTCCACAAACCATGGCTACCTGTTCTGGAACTCCTGTTGGCTTTGTACCTATAATGTTAACTGAAATATTTTTAACCATGTCAGTTAATTCATTCAACCTTTGTTCAACATTAATAGCATTAAGAGTGGAAGGAATAGAATTTTTTTTTTGAAACAAGATTGTTTTGGCAATTATCTGCCATTGTTTGAAGTAACAGTTTGGCCCTTGTAACAGTCAGGTCTTGCAACGCTCCACCAGCTGCTGCATCCACTTTTTCTTTGCTGCTTGGAAGCATCCCATCATAAAAATACTGGATCATCGTTTGATCTGCAACTCCGTGGGTGGGAAAAACCTCTTGCAACTCACGAAACCTTTGGTGATATTCACTAAAACTCTCGTTGCTTCTTTGCAAAACAGCAGCCATGTTCTTCCTAGCTGTCCCTGCCTTTGTCGCATTCCAAAATTTGTTGAGGAACATGTTAGACATCTCAGCCCACGTGTTGACGTTGTTGTGCGGCAAGCTGTAAAACCAATTTTGGGCTGCCCCTTCAAGAGAACATGGGAAGGCCTTCAGTTTTGCTCTTTGTATGTTCACTGCAGCAGGTTTCATGATATCACATTGAACATGTAAATTCCTTAGGTGGTTGAACGGATTTTCATTCGAATGGCCATAGAATTTAGGGAGATTGGCCACCATATTAGTCTTTATAGACCAATCATTCGCTACAGCTAGTAAGTTAATACAGGAAAAGGTTTCCTATTCTGCTGTCCTATTCAATTCCCTCATGGTTCGCTCTTGTTGATTTTCTGCCATGTTTGGATCCTGTGGATCAGCTTGGCCTGCGGCTTGGCCAAGATCGTGGCCAAGACTGCAAAAATAAAAATAAAAACGCAAAAATAAAAACAAAAACTACAAAACCGTTAGAAGTCCCCGGCAACGGCGCCAAAATTTGATCGCGCGTCGAACACGTCAAATATAAGTGTATAATAGATATGAAAAAGGGGTAGAAATACAACTTATCACTTGTCCACAAGGAACTTGTAGATGGTGGTAAGAGGATCGTCCATAGAGACTTCGGGGGATTTGTAGTTCTTGGTTGACTTCCTCGTCACTGAGTTTGGTTGGTTGATTCTGAAAATTAAAACAAAAGCAAAAGCAATTAAATAGTTCAAAACAGTCTTGGTCAAAGGTTTGGCCAAGACAGGGGGTCAAGATTGAAAACAGTAAAGAGAAGGTTCCCGGTAAGAGCATGAACGGGCTATGTTCTTATGATTCGATCACTGATTCAATGGTGTTCATCTCTATATTTGCAGCGCTGCTGTGGATAAGACAACGCCCAACTCAAGTTTACCCTCGGTTGTCAATCGAGGCCCACGGTTGTCAATCGGGTCTGAGTTGTATTATTCATTTAACTGGGTCTCCCAAGCTAAAATCTGAATTGTCAGTTCTAAACTTAAACAAGGAAGTAAAGAAACCAGAAAATAAATAATTACAAAAATAGAGATTATTAAGAGTAATTAGATCTCACGAAATATAAGAAACATAGCTCTCAAGCTCTCACCAAGAATGGTGATTAGCTAGATGTACTCATGAATGAATTATAAAAATACTTACTTGCATAAATAAAATAAATCCTGTGGATTCAAAGAATTAAATCCCGGAGCAAAAGTATATCAATGTCGAATTGGGGAAGAAGAAGAGAGCGTGAGAAGAGGAGGACAAGTTCAGCTATAAGTAAGCTAAAACTCCTCTGTCCTTCTCCAACTCAATCTCCTAAATAATCTCCTAAATAATCTCCTAAAATATTATCCTGATTTGTTTTGAATAAAAATAGGAATTTAAAATATACAAAGATGGAAGGAGATCCTTAATAGGATTCTTAAATAAATATCTTCTTGATCCTTCTCTTTCTCGCTGGACAACTGTGATTTGCCAGCTCGCAAGGCCCAACGCTGCTGCTCATGATTGCTCTTCCGCGGATGAGTCTTGGCCGGAGTCTTGGCCAAGACGATCTGGTGGTGCGACACGTTGAATGCGAAGGAGTCTTGGCCAAGCGCTAGGCCAAGACTCGGGAAAACAGCTTCAGTGCTCCACAAGTCATATTCTTCTATAAATTGCCTCCAGACCAGAACTGCTAAGATATGGGAAATACAAGGATAAATCAGTAGGTTTACTGCCCGAATAATAAGTAAATGGATAGTAAAAACATGATGAAATGCAATGTAATCACTTGTCCAACAATATCTAGCACTTGGATCCCCTCCTCGTGGTGTTCTAAAATTGAAATGCGACGCATCCAAATTGGATTTGAGTAGTTTGTTTAGCGCGACGGTGATTTTCAGGGGGGCAAAGCATAAGTGGTTGCATTTAAGGAAGCTATCGCTTTTCCTCCTCTAAGGGTCTATTTAGCGTTCCGGTTCTGGTTGGAAAAGTGTTGTGGAAAAAACTGTTGTGTGAAAAGCACTTCTGGAAAAGCCAGTATGCTGTTTGGTAAATATTTGTTAAAAGTGTTGTGGGAAACCAGAAGTTGTTTATGGTGTTTGGTAAAAACTATTGTTAAAACTATGGTTGGAATGTAAAATGACTATAAAGGATACAATTTATTTTTGACATTATAATTAATATTTTTTAGTATATATAAATGTAAAAATAGATGGAGTAAGAATTTTAAAAATAATATTTAAGTATTTTACTTTCATTGTGCAAATCATTGTGTTTGTAAAAAAGGGTTAAATTTGGTACAAATACATAGACAATATATCTCGGTTCTTCCGCATATGTTAAATTACATTTATTATAAATGAGGTATTGTAATCATAGTTTTTTTTTAATTTTAAATCAACGGAAAAATCTCATTTTACTGGTACATTTTTCCTCAAATTTTCATAACTTTTTTACATTTTTTTATCATTTTTAAGCTCTTAGAATTGTTAAATTTGAATAATGACATTTTTTTTATCTTTTTTTAGAAAAAAGGAAAATTAAGTTGGTTCTTTATTTGACAGATGAGGAAAGGCAGATGACTATTTTCTCATTTGCAAATTATAAGAGAAGGTAACAACATGAAAATCTATCATTTGTTTTGGTTGTTGGAGTCGTCAGTTGTTGCCTGCCAATGCATGTATTGCTCAAGCCTACGAAAAAGCTGGCATTGCATGACAGAAAATTATGTCATCCTTCAGCTATCGCCTCCCACCGCCGGTCCTGATTGCTCTGCACCGAATAATGTAGCCTTTAGTTTCTCCAACTTTTTACGAAGATACGCCTGCCTAATCTTCTCACGATGAGTTGCTGCCTGATCTTGTCTACGCGACTTGACCTCTGACGCCTTTTCTCTTGCTTGATTTGCTTCCACATAAACCTCCCTGGGAAAAACCAGCGTGCAAAACGGTAAGCAGGGGTACTATTCAAATACAAACAAATTACAAAACCAAAACGGCACAAAGTATGCAACATGAAAGGAGATCCAATTGGATAACCAAAATATATTTTTCCTTGGAGAAACTTATCAAATTCATATTGCCTGCAACTATAGAGTGTTAACGTCTATTTCATAGCCTTTGCCATAAATTTCAGCCAGCTGACAAATACTACCAATGTTGCAGATATCAGGGTGTTATAACTATTCCCAGTAAATTTATCAACGTGTGAGATATGGAAGACAAACAATCTCAAGGCAAATTTGATACACAAAACAATCACTAACGGGGTAAAGTAAAAGACATCAAGATCCATCATAAGAAACCTCCTCCACGCGACCCTGAATATGCCAACTCTGGAAAAAATACTCACTGAATTGACAAGCACAGCCATCAACAGCTATCGTTGAACATACCATAGTGATAAAATCAGTAAGAGCATAAGCGAAAGCATTAAAGCAAGAACAAAGAATGCAATAGGTCAACATTGTTGCACATCATCGGTCAATCATCAACACAGCACATTTCCTACCATGTATACAAAATCTAGCAATAACAATCATCATTTCCTACTTCCAATTGCTTTATCACTCAAAGAATACCAGAGAAGCAGCATCATATCTTATACACACATAGCAATTGAAACTCCTCAAACAAAGAGAATTGCTGCCCAGATCCACGCACTGCCATCAAATCATAACAAAGAAATAAATAAATAAGCCATGTGTAGATACTGGCAGACTTGATGAAAGAAGAGAATTGTAGAAAATCAGCATTTGCATAAAAGAGATCACTAGAATATGAATCAAAACACAATTACGAATAACAAAATGCCAATGGAGAACAAAGCGCAAAGAAGGGTACGCATTGGCTCAACAATGAACAGAGTACCATCACTAAATAGGCAAAACAGAACAATATGCAAAACTTGATCAAGGAAATTCATGAGAAGTGCAATTCAAAAACTGGACAGTAAATACTTGAAACTGAAAGAGGTAAATACATGAGTAGCATGGATAACTTGACAATAATCATTACTGCAGTACATGAATTGAACATAGATTGTTCAAATATTGGACATCAAACTATTTCATCAATTTATATACAAAATAAGACTAGAAAAGAAGTAACCTTCAGATTATCGATGGAAATCAATTAAAACATGACAATAGGCACTGGATTAAGCAAAAATTCAACATAATTAAGCAAAAATCCAGCATAATTTCAGCACCAAATGAAACAGAATTCCAGCACCAAATTAAGCAAAAATCAGCCACAAAATCAATCCAAAATCGACCAAACAATTAACCCAACAATCATTCATAAACAAAAGTACCCAGAAGAAATCCAAAACGGAAAACCTAAATCTGCGATTTCAGTATGCGTTTCAACTTCTTAGTTAAATCAGGTTTCGTATGTAGGAAAATTATGAAGAGAATAGATTGGATGAGTAGATTAGGGTTTGCCGCGTCCGAACAAGGGAGAGAATGAAGGCGATGATGGAGGAGACCAAGAGAAAGCGATGGTGAGCGGCGGCGAAGGGTGAGTAGATCAGGTGCCGCGGTGAGGGTTGATGATGGTGCTGCCGCTGTGATGATGGAGGAGGCCGAGAGGGAGAGATGGTGAGCGGCGGTGAGGAGGCCGAGAGTGAGAGAAGAGGAGAACGAGGCAGTTGTGTGAAATGAGATGGATTTTGGTAATATTGTAGTTATTTATACCTGGTTAAATCGTAAATGAGGGGATTTGACTGTTTTTTTTGTCCACTTAATAGCAAAGCCAGCTTCTCGTGTTTTTCCAAAACCAATGGTTTTAGTACTGGAGCAAAATGCACCATCCTGAAAACCAAGGTTTTTTTGGTTTGAGAAATGGGCTTCTTCAAGTAAATGTTACCAAACAGCTAATGTGGTTTTTTAGTTCTGAAACCCAACTTCCTCGTCCAGAACTGAACACCAAAAAGGGTACTAAGAAATTCAACAATACCATTGTTGAGACAGATTTAAAACTCCTTAGTGATTGTCTTATTGATCCCCTTCATCTGATCCCTTGGGAAATTCAGGCCATTATTTCAGCCATTCGAGAGTGTAAGGTCATTGAATAGATAGAAGAGCCTATTTTTATCCTCAGTTTTGTTGAAAAGGGATTTTGTTGCAACTTCAATTTCAGTTTAATGAAGATATTGATATTTCTACTAAAAACTAACACATACAAATATACACGTAGTAAATTAACAGAAAAAATCAAGTACGTATCAAAAAAATGCATACGGCAAGAGTTACTATCCTGACTACAAAAAGGTAAAGATCATCACTCTCTGGTGTTCGTAATCAATTTCTAAATAATTTTATAGCTCTTGGTTTATTGAAATATTTTCGCTGCAACTAAATGAGCAACAGAGAATTGAAGAATAAACCGGTCACAAAGAGGAGAGAGGTGCGCTGGGAAGTGCAGGGGTTGAAGGAGTAACAGTTGCATTATCTGTCCAATTTTTTTCTCC
Source organism: Viola odorata (assembly GCA_963691705.1). Lineage (NCBI taxonomy): Eukaryota > Viridiplantae > Streptophyta > Magnoliopsida > Malpighiales > Violaceae > Viola > Viola odorata. The sequence continues at coordinate 34,029,544 of OY829542.1, forward strand.
CCAATGCCATAACATGCTTTCCCAGAAGCAGAAATCCTCAAAACATGTTTTCAAACGTTTGTCTTTTATCTTTATCTTCCAATGTCCATTGGTGTAATTAGCTTTCTCCGCTTGCCTGCGGTCCCATTCTAATGCTGCCTTCTGCTTGGACCTAAGTAAGCAGTACTTTTGCAAGTTTTCTGGCATGGCATCATGCACCTTCCACCATGTCTTGTGAGCAACATCACTGGCAAACTCCTGCAAAATGTCGACATTCCAGTTGCAATCATAGTCCCGGAAGCATAGCCAGGGTTTGTTACCTAGATAGTGGATAACATAAAGGACTGGAGGGTGAGCTCCAAAAAGACTTGTTTTCATCTGTTTCTTCTCCTCCTCATCACCTTCCCAAAAATGTTTCAAGAAGTTCATATGCTTAGGTATCCGGTGCCACCATGTAAATATCTCATTCAAATAACCCTGATCCCCACCATTGTAGGACTCAATCTCATTGATGTGATCCATTAGCAACTGAAATGTGCAATTAGATGGTTCAATCACCATCACACCTGAGTTGAACAGGGTAGCATTATTTCCCGTAGCAGATATTTCTGGCATCTCAAACAAGAAATCAATGTTTCTCAGGATAAGCATATCAGCATCAATGAAAATGATCTTGTCATAATCTGTCAACTGCCAGAGACGAAATTTACTGTAGTTCCATTCATTGTAAGCATCCCGTTCAGCTTTTGGGTTCCTGATTCTCTCAATTGTATGAACTTTCCAACCTGCACCGGCCAAGCCTTCCCTATGATACTCACTAATTGTTTCATCTACGAGTATTACTAGATCTCGTGTTGAACCTGCCATACGGATACTCTGACCTGCAGCAATGGCCCCACAGACGTACATTTGTGCAGAATGTAGTATTGTTGCATATGCTTCCCGGTGTGCCCTTTCGGAATAAAAATTCTCTGTAGAAAGGTATTTAGTTAGTTTGCCTTTACTGTTCTGACTAGGAAAAGGCCAACAAATTCTCAAAACCCACATACATGTCTGAGAATCAACTATACAGATGCATACTCAAAAGATCTAGCTCTGCCTTCTGTGGTTTAACAATTACTTTGGCACCCTACCAGCTCATCATCTCAAAATAAATACCCATATATGGATGGTAATGGCTAGTATAAATGACCAGACAATTTAAAAATCTCTACAATTGCTAATTCCACTGAACTTCATTACGAAATTCTGATTCAAAACCAAAATATAGAGGACCAAATGAAAAGAACAGATTAAGAATTGTATCAAAAATACCAAAACGAAGGGAATCGCTTAGAAACGGACCTTTTGCCTTTAAAGGAACTGCAAGCTCACATGACCCAACTGGAAGTTGTATCTTTTCTCTCATCCTATGAAGGTTGGGTTCATACAGCCATAAATTCCCCCTTTGCTTTATCATTTCCTTGCAAGTGAAAAGATTGGGTATTGGCAGGCAGTCAGTTACCAAAAGCACACGCACCGGATGATAGCTTTTACCAGAAGCAGCCAGAGTTGCTGCCGCAAGCTGCAAGTGTAAACGAGCCACATTTCTCCACCAAATCCCTGACTTGTTACACGGAAGCTTGACGGCAATAACATCAATACGAGGTTTGCCTGGAACTTTAAGTTTCGGTAACAAAGGACAAGTAGGGACCTCAAACTCCTCTTCTTCATCTATCCATTCAGGGTATAGGGATTCCCAAGTTATGTTCTCCCCTACATGATCTAGGTGCAGAACAACATGATCAATATCTGGTAACAGCTTATTCCAATTCTCAAGCTCACTTTCATTAAAGTTTAACAAGGCAACTCCTTGATAACCAGCATTGTCATCTAAATGTTCAATAATGTCCGAGACCTGGTCCCACTCAATTCCTAAGTTTGAGGCATAACGTACATCTGCAGTTGTACCTTGGTGTATCCATCTTTCTGCAAAACTTGGTCTGCACCAAAGATTCTCTTTTCAAGTACAATCCAGGAAAGAATGACTTATGGCTTCTAAATAAGGTTTTAAGGCATGATTCTCAAAATGTCCAAACAAAAAGGTAGAATTGTTATTTGAAGTCTCAAGTCATATTCAATCCAAGGCCTAAAATAATTAACCAGCAGGCAGCAGCAGCAGCTTAGTTGAGCGCTGATGTACAGCGACAGTGAGGTGTTAAACAGAAGAAATAAGAAACTAAAGCTCACCGAGATCCGGAAGGGAAGGGATGATCCGCAATATGCACAACTGGGGAGTGGAAGAGAGTGAGTAAAGTTCCCAAAGCAATGATGAGAAGCACAAGCTTGAGAGTAGGAAACTTGCAGTTGAGATTCCTGCCAAGATTGGAGGGAAGGCGGAGAGGGAAACCCTTCTCCACATCCCTTGGATCCCTTTCCCTAAGAAACGGCAACCTCCTCCTGCTTCCCTCCTCACTGCAGCACCCAACAACAAATTTAATCCCAACAAGCAAAAGGAACTGCCTTTGTGGCGCACCAGAGTCATGAAAACAAAACCCATATCGTCAAATTCAGAGAATATTTAGAATATGCAAGCGGAAATGCGCAAGTTTTATTATTAGACAGAACAACAAAAGAAGCAAATCATAGCACAAATGGAAAAGACAAAAGAAAGAAAGAAGGGTTTCGCAAGCTTTTAGAAAGATACAGGACTGACGTTGAAGAGGAGAGTCGGTGTCTGGGCTCGAAGGTACTAGGGGAGGCTATTCCTGCTCCTGCTCCTGCTCCTGCTCCTGCTCCTGCTCCTCTCATCTTTCAGTCTGAGGTTGGATCTCAGTGCCTTCGGTCTGAGTCTGAGCAGTTAATTAATCAGTTTTGTGTCCGAGTCCAAGCTGTTGATTAATCAGATTCAGATTGGTGATTGGTCTATACCCTATGCTCTATGGTCAAACCGTAGTATTGCTATTTTGGTAATCCATAATTTTGACAAATTCTAAGGTGAGTTTAGTCCACTGTGTATGATAGTGAATTAGTTCAATAAATAACATCATTTAAAATAGATACCTTATAATATTTTTTAATTAAATTTTAATAAATAAAATAAAATAAAAAGTAAAATAACTTCATAAGAAAAATCCTAATTTGATAGCTAAATTTATTTCATATGGTATAATTATCGTCACTTATTGTCGAAGAGTATTGAAAAATTGTAAAGTTTTTGGTAAAAATAAACTTCAATTCAAGTTTATCAACAACAACAACAAAAAAAACTCCAATTCAAAAACCGAAAATGTTATGTGATTCGGCTTGTAGTCGTAGTGTGTGGTGTCAAGAATATAATTTCTCGACTTTGGACAGAATGGAAGGTGAGAGATTGAAGATTTTTCAAAACAATTCCCCGTTTTTTCAGAAAGAAGAAAGATTAATCGGTTTTTTATTCAATCCCTAATAAAGTTTAATTCAATTAAAAATCTTTAAAAAAAAACTGAAAAATTTAAAGAAACTACTACAAACTAACGAATTCTTCATTTGGTGTAAATCTTTTTTGTAAAACTCTGATTAAATTCCTGTGGAACTCTTCATCTATCACATTCCTATTGTAGATTTCTAATATAATTAAAGTCTTTACAACAAAAACTGATTTCACAAACTCTTCATCTTTTACTTTTCTTTTGCAAATTTTTTAAGTAATTAAATTATGAACTATAAAAATTGATTTTATTGAATTACCGTTTGTGAAACAATCGGTAAAGAACCGATTCTATTGTTGATTACTAAGTTCAATTTTTTGTTTATTTTATTAAAATTTATTTAAGAAATATTATGATGTGTCCATTTTAAATGACGTGGCACATGTCATGATATTATTAGTTTAGTCTACCATCATGTATGGACTAGATGCACCTAAGAATTTCTCCAAAATTATAGATACTTTCGGCCAAATTAAAAAAACAAATACTGACTCTACCATAACTGTTAATTCTGATTGCAACAAAAAAAATGTATAATATTACTTTAATTTTTCTTTGACATAAACATTAATTTGTTTATTTTAGAAAAAAAATTCCAAATAAAATTAGGAGGTGTTTAACCTAAAATTTATATATTTATTACTAAAAAAGTTATACTAATTGCTAGGCCACAAAATAATGGATTTACATTTCATAGCCCAATATGTCAGTCAGATATAATCCCCATTGTCAGCCCATTACTTATATGCGAGTTGCGCCCCCAAAATCCAGTTCGAAAAGAAAGTTATATTTGGAAATGAACTTAATGTCGATTTCCAAGGTCAACTTCACCACCATTCGACTGGAAAGGAAGCTAGTTTGTTTTACCTCCACCAAATCCCTGACTTGTTACACGAAAGCTTGACGGCAAACTTAATGTCTCTTACTCTAAGTCAGTAAGTTCTACTCTGAGTACGAAACAAATATTTACCTCTTTAACTTAATTAATGGAACAAGAGAAATTCTCCAAATACTACTCCGACTTGATATACAAGTCTTTAAACTCTTAAATCTTCTACCATATTTGGTACTAGAAACCCTAGCAATCGAAGGGTATAAATATGTCGTAAAAGAGTATCTCTAAACACAACTTTTACACACTTAGCTCTCTATAATTTACCACCATTCCTCATAGGGGAATACTGATTGAGAGTCGGAGTATCTCTAAACACAACTGACAACGATGATATTCTATAGAACTAGAAGATAATCTCACTGTCTTGCATTTAGTGCAACTCAAGGTACCATTTTTAGCACAACTATACGAAATTCCTAAACTACCCTAAAGTCTTAATTATTTGGGTATAAATTCTCTCCCTCACCCGACATTTTAGGCATAAATGATATAAGAACAATACACAAAAACCACAAAACTATCATTTCTTTTCCACTTTGAAGCTTCCATTAAACTCTTGTATTCATCAAAGTTCTTCCCATATTTTAGTCCAATTATTCCATTGATTCCTTAAACCAAAACTAACTTAAATTTTAGAGTGTCTACTCTATGAGCAATCCTAAAGATTTCAAGTGCTAATCCATCTATTCGACAGTAAACATTTGAGTGAGAAGATCAAGATAAAGTCCCAAAAATACCCCTACCCCAATTTTTACAATTATCATTTGGTGTTTTCATTGAGAGAAATGAGTGATTTTAAGTGAGATCTTTTGCACTTGAGACTCTTTCCTTCCTAAATCCTAGAAACACACACAATATTAGGCAAAATCATCCTAAACCCACCCCTTAAATCTCTCACTCAAGAATGTCTAACCATGTATTTTTATTGTAGATTAGACTAAAAAAAGTCATGTGTAAATATAAAAAGAAACCATTTTTTGCATACATACAAATCGTGAGATCTAATTACTCTTAATAATCTCTATTTTTGTAATTATTTATTTTCTGGTTTCTTTACTTCCTTGTTTAAGTTTAGAACTGACAATTCAGATTTTAGCTTGGGAGACCCAGTTAAGTGAATAATACAACTCAGACCCGATTGACAACCGTGGGCCTCGACTGACAACCGAGGGTAAACTTGAGTTGGGCGTTGTCTTATCCACAGCAGCGCTGCAAATATAGAGATGAACACCATTGAATCAGTGATCGAATCATAAGAACATAGCCCGTTCATGCTCTTACCGGGAACCTTCTCTTTACTGTTTTCAATCTTGACCCCCTGTCTTGGCCAAACCTTTGACCAAGACTGTTTTGAACTATTTAATTGCTTTTGCTTTTGTTTTAATTTTCAGAATCAACCAACCAAACTCAGTGACGAGGAAGTCAACCAAGAACTACAAATCCCCTGAAGTCTCTGTGGACGATCCTCTTACCACCATCTACAAGTTCCTTGTGGACAAGTGATAAGTTGTATTTCTACCCCTTTTTCATATCTATTATACACTTATATTTGACGTGTTTGACGCGCGATCAACAAGTATATTGTTTTTTTTTGGATAAAACTAAGAGAGGCGAGACAAAAGGTTGGATCTATCAAAATAGTGAGCATCTCGCAAGAAATTAATGGTGGTTAACTTGGGATCTGGAGCCTTATTCTCAAAAACACAATGGTTGCTCTTGCATATATTCCACAAGAAGATAAGGACTCTATTGAGAAAAGTGTCTTCGACTAGCGCATGATTAGAACCCAACAACAAATGATACATTCCTCCTTATACTTGTGAACGTTTTTGCTTACATCTTGCTCAATAAACCGAATCTAACCCAAAGCACAGAAGGTAACTAAATGATTCGGCTAGATTTTTATCGAACTTATGAGTAGAACCCTAACCCAACACTAATTAGAATTTCAATTTAAGCTCTAAGTTCCTAATCCACTTGTGATTAGAACTCTAGGTGGATACAATTGAATGGGAAAGTTTGTTTTACTCAATCACAACTAATTCCACCTAGTTATGCTTAATAGTTGTTTGTTAAAACCAAGAAGAGAAAGTCTCAAAAATTCATTTTTGTATAAAAATAATATCTATTTTTGTTAGGCTGCATTTCATGTGGACAAACCCCAAACTAACTTGAACTTGAACCACAAATTTAAAATAGCGGACCAACTAACTAAAAATGGTTTGATCGCTAATGATTCAAAGAGCGTTTATTTGATAAAAAAAGATTAGTTGGCTAACTCTAACGTTAACAATTCTTTTTCTAGTGTTTATGTGCCTCTTTTGCAGTATTTTCCTTCTGATTTGGTCAAATATTCTAAGGATACAAGTTGAAAGAGAAGTGCAAAGTTGAATCTAGTGTGTGTGAACACCCCATTTTTACCCTTTCAAAATAATAAATTCTTGTTCTAAACCAACTAGTAGTTTTGATATCATATTAAGCACCAATATCCCTTTTAAAATGACCAAACTTCAAGGATTAAAATGAAAAAGCCCAAAAAATACCCTTCAATTATAATGTGACACCTTTGGGAGGATATGTTTCAATAAGATTAAAGTTCATTCAATTAAGAGTGCATAGGAAAAAAATGGGGATCAAAGTCCAAATGACAAAGTTATGTTCAAAATAAAATCAGTCAACACGCAAAAAGAAGTTAAAAGTTAACTGATGACAACAGAATGCTGTAGAAAATTCCAGAAACTTGTTTTGCATTGAAGAAAAAACGTGATTAACTCTCCTAAATTTGATTAGCACTCCAGAAATCTTCCTAAACTCATATATTTAATATTAGGAAAGAATCATTTAATATTTTACTATATTATCACTTTCTTTTTCATTAATTCTTAAATAAAAAGCATCTTGATCATTATATATAGAGTTCACCCTCTCCCTATTTTCATCATTAACAAATTCCTAGGAGAAACTCTATCAAACCTCTCTCACTTTCAAGAACAAGTTTCTTATTCTTTCGAGTTGTATTGTAATTTTGACAATATCGGCTTTTCTTTAGACTGTTGCCTTTTTGTCTAGAATTTCTTTGCCAATCTTGATTTCATGATATTGCTGTCACAATATAGTTAGTAAACATCATTACTAAAATCAAGATGATGTGGTCATCATACCTTATGCGGTTAATCGACCGCGGCGTTTGCGCATATCTTTATTACAACACGTCGCTTGTGGGTTGTTAAGATATTTCTGTCTTTAGAGACATAGTGTTTCTGCGATAGCCACAATAACTTGGCCTCTGAGATAGACTTCTCCGCAGTATCTCTCCTTGCGTTTTTCTTTGTTGAGAATCAAGAAATTATTTCCACATGTCGCATGGCCAACGCTACCTTATCATTATTTCTTTGGTGATGTCTCAGAGGACGAATCAACATCATCTCTGCTCATGTTGTGTACAGATTGATGCCGCCCTTTGTTGTTAGGGGGATCGCTTAGCCTTGCCAAGTTTGGTCTTGCCATAATATTATTGTTGCGATAGAGACATCTTTCCAGCTCGACTTCACTGGGTATCAAACGCTCGGTTACTGGCTGAGGTATCTCTCTTTATTTCAAATGCCAACGGTCGGCTTGGAGTGTGCCTCGTCTTAGTGAGCCGTCTGATCAGGACCGGTCATCACAAGGATAGGATTTTCACTTCCAAGCGTTGAAACCTCGCGTCTCTGGAGCGTGCCTCGTCTTAGTGGTCCGTCTGTGTGAGCACGGTTGCCACAAGGATAGGATTTTCACTTCCAGGACAGAGTTACTGTCTACTTGGGGCGTGCCTCGTCTTAGTGGTCCGTCTTTGTGAGCACGGCTACCACAAGGATAGGATTTTCACTCCCAAGGATGCCGGGGCGTGCCTCGTCTTAGTGAGCCGTCTGTGTTAGCACGGTTGCCACAAGGATAGGATTTTTACTCCCAGGGGCGTTGGGGCGTGCCTCGTCTTAGTGGGTCATCTGTATTAGCACAATTACCACAAGGATAGGATTTTCACTCCCAATGCTATATTTATGCCAGGGCGTGCCTCGTCTTAGTGAGATGTTTGATCAGGACCAGCCATCACAAGGATAGGATTTTCACTCTTGGCATTCTTCGTTATCTACATGTTATTAGCCATAATGTGCACAAGGAATTCTTTTGATTCATTCGTTAGAACAATGCTAACATTATCAAATGGGAGAGATCAGTTTCTAGCATGATATAGTTTCAAACGAGCTATGTTCCAAGAGTTTTGTAAAGGAGTACCGTCGAGTGTTTCCAAATGATATGCTCCTTTTTCGACAACGCGGGTGACACGATACGGCCCGTCCCAGTTTGGACTGAGCTTTCCTATGTGTTGCCCTGCTGCTCGCTTGTCTCTGAGTACTAAATCTCCCGTATTGAGCAGTCGTTCTCTGACTTGTCTGTTATGATATTGTGCCATTTTTCTTTTGTAATGCAGGGTCTTGAAAAGAGTCTACTCTTGTACCTCTGGTAGCGCGTCAAGGTTAGCACGTAACCTTTCTTCATTTGTTTCTTCTTTAAAATATGCCACTCGGAGGCTTAAAGTGCCAATTTCTACTAGCGCGACAGCTTCTGTGCCGAAGGCTAACGCGAAAGGGGTTTCTCCTGTGTTGGTTTTGACGGTCATGCGATAGGCCCACATCATGTATGGCAGTTCGTCTGCCCATTTCTTTTTAGAACCTTCCAGGTTCCTTTTGATGCCGCCGAGAATGCTGCGATTGGTCACTTCTGCCTGACTGTTGGTTTGTGGGTGCGCTACGGAAGAGAATCTCTGTTCGATTTGAAATTCTGCGCACTGATTTTTGAAAAATTGGCTCATAAATTGCGTTCCATTGTCGCTGACCAATATGCGAGGTATCCCGAATCGCATTATGACTTGATATTTTAAGAAACGCCAGATTTTTTCGGTGGTGATGTTGGCTACCGCTTCTGCTTCTGCCCATTTCGTGAAATAGTCTACCGCCACGACCACAAATTTCAATTGAGACTTGGCTTTTGGAAACGGGCCCAAAATATCTATTCCCCATTTGGCAAACGGGCAAGGAGCGACTATCTCTGAAATTTACACAGCAGATTTTCGGGGGATCTTAGCGTATTCCTGACATTTCTGACAGGTTTTTACAAAGTTGTGACAATCTCTGCGAATAGTGGGCCAGTAGAATCCCGACCGAAAAACCTGTGCTACCAGGGTGTCACCAGCCACGTGCATGCCACATATTCCTTCATGGATTTCTCGCAAGGTGTGGAGGCCTTCTTGCTCTGTTATGCACTTTGCAGCTGGATGGGAGAAACATATCCGAATCAGCTCTCCATTGTAGTATGTGTATCGTGCCGCTTGTTTCAAAACTTTCCTTTTTTCGACGTTATCTGCTGGCAACTCATCATGCTTTAAATATTTTACAACAGGGATTCTCCAATCGTTCTCCACTTCTTCCACGCAAAATGACACTTGCTCTTCCATGAAAGAAGGTACAGGTATCTCCCCATAGTATACATCTTTAGGTATGGAGGCTTCCGGGTTGGCTGCCATTTTAGCAAGATTATCAGCCTCAGCGTTATCCTCTCGGGGAATATGCTCAAAGCTGACTTGAGTGCCCTTTTTCTGTATTTCTGTCAGCTCACGCTTCACTTTTGCGAGATATTGGATCATGATAGGTTCTCTGGCTTAGGAGTTTCCCAAGACTTGATCTATTATCAGTTAGAGTCTCCGCGTATCTTTTGTTGTGGATCGCGCGCCATTCCTGTGTCGTATGTGGTTTCAACAGAAAAACTCTTACCTATCCTGAGTCATGCCAGTAACGCTTCATATTCAACCGCATTATTGGACAGTGGTTGCAAAATTCTGATGACGTATCGTATCTGCATGTCATTTGGTCCAGTTATGAAAATTCCTACGCCAGCTGACTCTTGGTTTTTGGCTCCGTCCACGTGGATGATCCACGAGTCAGTGTATGTGTCTGGGGACGGGAGGTCTAAGTCCTCTACCTCCCCTTCCAGTGGATCCGTCGGTGGATCTTGTGTAAATGTGCATTCTGCTATGAAGTCTGCTAACGCTTGGGCTTTAATGGACGGTCTAGCCTTGTATTGCAACCCATATTGTTCGAGTTCGATTGCCCAAATTAACATTCTTCCTGAAGACTCGGGTTTCCTGAAAATTTTCCTCAATGGCTGATTAGTGAGTACTACAACAGGATGAGCTTGGAAGTACCGATCCATCTTCCGCGTTGCCTGTACTAGGGCAAACGCTATTTTCTCAATGCGAGCGTACCATAACTCGGTATCCTTCAGTACGTGACTGACAAAGAATACGGGACGATGAATATATCTATCGCTTCGTACGAGGACAACACTGACCACCTCGTCGGCGATGCCCAAATACAAATATAAGGCATCACCCGGTTCAGGTCTCGTTAGCACCAGGTCGGATGAAAGGTAGGCTTTTATGCCGGCAAACACTTCCTCGCATTCTTCTGTCCATCAGAAGGGGGCTTTCTTGTGGATAACCTTGAAGAAAGGTAGGCATCTTTCACCTTGTTTAAAAATAAACCGTCCTAACGCGATGACGCACCCTGTGAGCTTTTGTACTTCCTTAACGGTTCGAGGAGATATCATATCCTGGATAGCCTTTACCTTCGAAGGGTTAGGCTGTATGCCTTTCTGACTGACCACGTAGCCTAAGAATTTTCCCGTTTGGAATGCAAACATGCATTTATGGGGGTTCAACTTCATCTTGTATTCTTTCATTACGCTGAAGACTTCTTCCAAGTCAGCTAAGTGGTCCTTGAAGCCTCGGCTTTTGACTAATATATCGTCCACGTAGGCCTCTATATTTTTTCCAATCTGCTTCTCAAAAACTTTGTTTGGCATGCGCTGGAAGGTTACCCCAGCATTTTTCAGTCCAAACGGCATCGCCGTATAGCAATAAGTGGCCTTTGGAGTGATGAAGGCAATCTTTTCTTCATCTTCCACAGCCATGGGGATTTGGTGATATCCTGAATTGGCGTCTAACGAGCTTAGATAGGCGTACCCAACAGTTTGGTTGACCAACTGATCAATTCGAGGAAGAGGGTAGCAATCTTTGGGACATGCATCATTCAAGTCAGTAAAATCAATGCACATACGCCAATCTCCGTTAGATTTTGGGACTAAGACAGGATTAGCCAACCATGTTGGGTATTGGACTTCTCAGATGAAACCAGCGTCCATAAGTTTTGATATTTCTTTCTCGATGGCTACTACCTTTTTTGGAGAGAAAACTCGTCGTTTTTGCTGAACAGGCTTAGCGTTAGGGTCAATATTTAGTCGGTGTTCCGCTACTTGTCGCGAAATTCCAGGCATATCCGCTGGCTTCCACGCGAATTCTCCTTTTCACTTGTTCAATAATTGAGCTAACTGTGCGTTTCCTCTGAGCTCAATTTTTGGCTAACCAGAAAGTTTGCTTCCTTAACTCCGCTAACGGGGACTGACATCATTTTGTCCACTGGCTGAGTGCGATTTTCCTCTTTATCTTCAAAGGGATCATCTGCTATGCACACGTAACGGTCCTAACTCTTCTGGGTCATGAGTAAGTAACACTCGGCAACTAACTTCTGGTCCCCTTTAATCGAGACTACTCCATCCCACGAAGGATATTTCATCCTTAGGTGTTTTTGCGATATTGCAGCTCCAAAGCGGTTGAGGTATGGCCGCCCGAGTATAGCGTTATAGGGCAGTGATAGGTCTACAACCAAGAATAACAATTCCTCTGACCGTTTGGACGTGTCCTCTCTAAAATATACTAGTAGCGATGTAACTCTTGTTACCGGGATTGGGACCCCGTCTACTCTAATTATTGGCTTTTTACAAGGCGTTAGCTCACCGTCAGGACGCTTTATTAGGTTGTATGCCTCAAGCGAGAACAGATTTACCGCACTTCCATTATCAATAAGGGTTCTCCTAACTCCGTGATTACCGATAACGGGCGTGACTACCAACGCGTCGTTGTATGGGAAAATAACACCTCTCTCGTCTTCTTCTGAGAAGGACAATACCATCCTATCTAAAGCACTTATCACCTCACTTTTTACCAGCGTGCTCTCTCGTTTGCGTTTCTCTCCTGAACTGGGCGTTAGCTGTATAACTTCATCAAGGTAGGGCGCTCCACCCGCGATGATATTAATCATAGGAACATTGTCGTCATGGACTGCGAGTGTTTCCCTACTTCTTCTGATAGGGGTGGCGTTAGCTCTTGTGGCGTGAGAAGGTGTTTGTTTATTGTCAGTTGTTCTATCCGCTGGATCGTTCCTGGCTTCTTCTCTTGCCTTGGTGGCGAACGCTCCGAGGTAACCTTCCTCTACAAGGCGATCTATCGCTAGTTTTAGCTCTTTACACACGTCTGTCGAATGTCCCTTGACTTTGTGGAACTTACAAAATGTGTTTTCCCTTCCTCCTATGATTACTCCTGGTTTCACATGAGCTGGATAACGGATAGGCAGGTTCTGTTGCTAGACGATTGCTAAAGTTTCCGCTCTTGGAAGTATGAGAGAAGGAAGGTCAGGGTTGTATATTTGGCCCTTTGGTGGATCCGCTTGTCTTCTAGTAGGGGAATTCCCAGATCTTCCCTTTGAGAAGTTACCCCTTTGTCGGTTTGAGGTCCTAGGGATGTGGTCTTTTCGCTGGCCATAGTCATCGCTTGGGCATGTATCAGGAGTCGCGTTAGCATGGGCGTTAGGAGCCGGATGCGTGTCTTGGGGCATGTTCCGAATTCTCTCTCTATTCTCCTCCTCCTCCATCCTCACATAATTGTGAGATTTCAGTCTCAGCGCATCTAAAGTCAGTGGTGGGTCCACCATTAGCGTGTCTCGTAACTTCCCATAACAACAGTTGCGCTTTAAGACCTCCACAACAAAATCGATGGTAACTCCTGGCGTTAGCGACATTTCAAGATCGAATCGACTCAAGAAATCCTTCAATGACTCCTGCGGTTTTTGGTGAATATCGAATAATGCTGCCGCGGATTTTCTGATAGGGACAGCCGTGCTAAATCGGCTCCTGAACCTGGTTTCCAACTGAGAAAAACTATAAATAGACCCTGCTGGGAGCCCCTCGAACCAAAGACGCGCTACGCTTGATAATGTCATTACAAAAATCTGGCATAACGTCGCGTCACTATGGGTTTGAAACTGTATGAAATCTTTCACTTTGTTGAGGTAGGAGATGGGATCTTTCATGCCATCATACGATTCTGTGGGGAGTTTTATGTGTCAGCTAACTCGGTGATGTCTTATGCGGTAGCTGAATGGGTGTCCAGCGTTATCGTCGGGAATCCCATGAGGTCGATGGGGAGGAGGATTTTCATCAGGGTATCTCTGATCTCGAAAGTCGTATTCATGATGCCGCCTGAGAGATCGGCTGCGACTCCTTGGTGTTCGGGTTCGACGTCTCCTGCTACTCGACCTCTCGCTGTGCCTAGGAGATGGGTCCCTGAACATTTCGTCTCACTTGTCATTCCAATGATCTCTATACTCGTCATGCCAGCGTTCTCCCTCAGAAATAGGAATCTCCCTCCTATACTGCTCGGAAGGTTCGACGTGTCTATGCGCGAGTTGCATGAAACTGATTGGGCCCGATGTTGCAGGTAAGGTCAGTTGAATGCCCCTAGACTGCCGGGGCTACAAAGGACGATCAGTAACGATAGGTGGAGTAAAAACTATCTAAGAAGGCACGCTAGGTCCTGAAACGTGAGGCGTGAATCCTGCGGCTAACTCTGTCAGCTGGTCTAGCTGAGCTTGAAGAGCTGATATTGAATTCACAAAAGGATTGCCCGCGCTGTCTACCGCGGGTCCCCTCGAATAGGGAGTAGAATAACTGGGTCCCGCTATCTGGGAGAAAGGAGTACGCGTCTAGGAAACAAACGTTTCCGTTGTTTACCCAAAGGAGGGATCTGACATTCCCGGGGGGATTTCCTGTACTGTGGTAGAAGCGTCAGAAGTGGCGAAGGGAAAAAGTCATCTGCGAGTAGCAAACGGAAGGCTAGAGGATTGGGACAACACATGATTTGAATAAGAAGCCATAATCCTTCAGTCTTCAAGAAAAATAGAGCTTGGCTATTGTTGATACCCGAATTTTGACGCCATTTTTATTTAATTTTAGCATTTCCGTTATTTAGTTAATTTACGGTCATTTTCAGTTGATTTAATGTCGCTAGCATTTTTAGGTGTCTCGTTGCATTTTAGCGTCATCGTTAGCATCGTCAGCTTTTGAAATCGCATTTTTAATTTTTCAGCACATATTTTCATTATTATTATCATTATTATTTTTAGCCTTAAAAACCACATTTTTTGACTATCCGACAGTCGTTTGCTAGTTTTTTCTTCGTTTTAGGTCATCACATGAATTTTAGGATTTTTTATATTTTAGCACATTTTTTAGTATTTTTATTATTTTATTATTATTTTTATTCGAGCTTTTATTGGACCCGAGTAAGTCTGCTCGGACAATAGCTCGACTTTAAAATGTTTTCCATCAACTAGTTGCTAGATTTTTTTCCGGTCGCAACAGTCTACAGCGTTTCGCGTAATTTTCGGTGTAACGCTTTATTTTTTTCGTTCCCGCATTTCGCGTCTTTGAACACTAAAATAAACACGTTAAACGAGAAGTTCTCATCGTTTTCTGTAGACGGTTAAAACCGTCGTATTTTTCTCTACGCGCCGGTACCTTCGGCTCGAAAAGTCGAAACGTTTGCTCGCCGGAACCGGCTCGAGGCCATTTAAATCAGATGAAAGGCGATTTGATCATGGCCATTGATCTGGTCAACCGACGAAAGTCAACCAAATCAATGGCCCTTGAATTAATGTGCATAATGCACATGCATAGTGCCAAGCAACACGCAGCGGAGCAGCCCTCGCCCAAGCCAACTGCTCCCGTAGCTCTTGTCCCTCCGCCATCATCACGGCTAGCCGTAGCCTCCCCTAGCTCCTCCACGCTCCGCCCGCGTCCGGCCACCACGCGGTTCCTTCGGCTATAAATAGCCATCATTCACAACGTTCACGGGGTCCGAAATTTCACAAAAAAAAAGCTCTACTCCCTCTCCATTTTTCCTGGCCAATTCACATACACTTGGACCACATTCCGCACTCTCAATCCCACTCCTCGCCGACGTTCGCCGGAGCAGCACCACGGTGAGCATTTCGCTCTCATTTTTTAAATTTCGTTTAACACTTAGTTAATTAATTAAGCCTCAAAACTTGTTGCAAACACTTGGTTTTCAGCTTAATTTCATCATGCGAACAGTAGTTTAAATTGTTGTGGTTTAGTTTAATTGTTTCGTCCATTAACGTATATATGCATCGCTTCTTTTCCTTCGAAAATCATGCTGTTTTCGTGTCCATTACTTGGCTGTGATTATTTGTTCGTACTGTGGGAAGGGAGACGAGTATTTTGGGCCAAGAACCAGGCGAATCCGTCGCCCGGTTCGCCACCTCCGTCGCCGGCAGTGGCGCCGGCGACGTGAGGTTGAAGATGACCTCCTTGGGCCCTTTGCCCCTTCGGGCGAAACTGAATGAAAGGTGATGGGCTTGGCCCATCACCATTTAAATGAATTTCCTTGGGCCAGGAACAGTTCCTGGCCCATTTCTTCCAAATTTTAAATAGGGCCCAGCCCATTTAGATTTTTTCCGAGTCTCCGATTCGTTATTTTTTTACGCAAAATGCTCGCATGGGTCATATATTTATTTTTCACGATACATGCTATTTCTCGTATGTTTTATACATGAATCGATTAATTCACTTTTTTCGTAAAATATTTCGTATGCTTATTTTTTCATTTATCAAAGTTGTTTATTGATTTGTTTATACATGAATTGCTCATTCTTTATCGTAATATTTATTTTCATGTTATCTAACCTCAGTCGTTTATATCTAACTGTTTAAATTCAGTCATTTAAGATACCGCCTTTATGGTCGGTCGCTTTTTTAATTTCCGTAAATATTCAACTGCTTTAATTTTTCGCACACTGCTGGAAATCCTTCCGCAAATTATCAACTGTTTACTTTTCCGCACTTCAAATTCCAGCAATTTACTTTCGGCAATTTAAATTCAGTCATTTAAAATACCGCCTTTATGGTCGGTCGCTTTTTAATTTTCGTAAATATTCAACTGCTTTAATTTTTCGCACACTCCTGGAAATCCTTCCGCAAATTATCAACTGTTTAATTTTCCGCACTTTAAATTCCAGCAATTTACTTTCGGCAATTTAAATTTCAGTCATTTAAAATACCGCCTATATGGTCGGTCGCTTTTTTAATTTTCGTAAATATTCAACTGCTTTAAATTCTCGCAAACTGCTGGAAATCCTTCCGCAAAATATCAACTGTTTAAATTCCGCACTTTAATTCTGCAATTTACTTTCAGCAATTTAAATTCAATACCGCCTACATGGTCGGTCGCACTTATCAACTGTTTACTTTTCCGCACTTTAAATTTCAGCAATTTACTTTCAGCAATTTAAATTCAATACCGCCTACATGGTCGGTCGCACTTATCAACTGTTTAATTCTTCGCACTTTAATTTTCTGCAATTTACTTTCGGTAATTTAAATTCAATACCGCCTACATGGTCGGTCGCAATATCAACTGTTTATTTTCCGCAAATATCCAACTGTTTATTCTCTGCATTATCAACCTGTTTTATTTTCTGCAAATCATTAAACTTTTTTTTTCTTCCCTGTAAATCGCCAATAGCATTTAATTTTTCTGCACTTATCAAAACAACATTTCATTTTTGTATGCGTAAAATCCATCATTTTTCGCATGCAATCAACCCAGCATTTAAATTCTCGTATGCGTAAAATCAATCATTTTTCGCATGCAATCAACCTAGCTTTTAAATTCTCGTATGCGTAAAATCCATCATTTTTCGCATGCAATCAACCCAGCTTTTAAATTCTCGTATGCGTAAAATCAATCATTTTTCGCATGCAATCAACACAGCATTTAAATTCTCGTGTGCTTAAAATCAATCATTTTTCGCATGCAATCAACTCAGCATTTAAATCTCGTATGCGTAAAATCAATCATTTTTCGCATGCAATCAACCTAGCTTTTAAATTCTCGTATGCGTAAAATCCATCATTTTTCGCATGCAATCAACCCAGCTTTTAAATTCTCGTATGCGTAAAATCAATCATTTTTCGCATGCAATCAACTCAGCATTTAAATCTCGTATGCGTAAAATCAATCATTTTTCGCATGCAATCAACTCAGTATTTAATTTTCGTATGCGTTAAATCCATCATTTTTCGCATGCAATCAACTCGGTATTTAATTTCTGTATGCGTGAAATCCATCATTTCTCGTATGCAATCAACTGTCATTTAAATTTTCGCACTCATAAAATGGTTTATTTATTTCTCGAGCTATCACTAACACTCTCCTTTTGTAGGTTAATTTCAAGCTTCGCTCGAAAGTACGCCTCACAAGTCCTTTTTATTTATTCGATGCTTTCTGCGAATATCAACTGCATGCATGATATATAGAACTGCTAGAATTAAAATCAACCCACATGAACAACGTGTTTAAAGAGTTGCTTAAAATGCCATGTTCATATGATTTTAAATTCTCGCTTGTATTGACTGCATGCACATGGGGATTTTCGATCCCACATCAGTTTTCCACTATTAAAATCAATCATTTAAATCTGTACTCTGTTAGCAATCCATGTTAGGATCACGTAGTAGTTAGGTTAATCATGCATGGCCCGATGATGAAATAAGAGGGCGCTCATTCAGTCTTACGGAAAATTCAGTCCCATCACGATCATAAAAAAGACTAAAGTGACGATTCCTCTGAGGGCCCCCTTTTTCAAAACGCATTTTATAAAACACCTTTTTAAACACCTCTCTCATCAACCGGTAACCGTTTTCGGATGTGACTCGGGTGCCTAACACCTTCCCGAGACCATAATACGACCCCGAACCTTTGTCTGGGGTCCAGACCCTTTTTTTTTGTGCCTTTAGTTTTTTTTTTACTTATTATATTTCCTATGCCATGACGATTAGGGTTCCCTAAGCCTAGCAACCAAATTAGGGTGGCGACTTCATTGCATGCTGCTAGGCGTCCCTTTTACGCCGAGCATCTGAAGGTCTCAAATTTCGTTGCACACTCGCGAATTTTTTTTTTTAATTTCCGAGGCGCGACAGCTATTAAGGACGCTCACTTAATAAAACCAAAGCTCTCAATGAAAGCACCAATTTGATAAGATTCGAATTCTTTGCCGAAGGGTAGACGGGAAAATGGCTTCCTGGACTCACCGTCTATGGCTGATAACAATTAGGACAATCCTAAGGGCATTTCTATAATTATGACCCCTGCCGAGGATAGAATCCTATAACCCTATCGGACATCTAAGCTATCGCCGCTAGACTATGAGGTGTTTTCTGGGATGGTCGACATCAGCGGGGGCGGGGGGTGGGGGGGGAGGTCTCACGCGTCTCTGCACGCACAACATCATCCCATCCCAAGGCAGCCACGACACTGCCCACAGAGTTATCGCCCCGGCATCACCATGGGTATCGCCCTCGGTACCCTCCTCGGAGTTATCGCCCCCGGCACCCTCCTCGGAGGTATCACCCGTGACGTCAGGTCCAGGTATTGCCCGTGACGTAAGGTCCAAGTATCGCCCGTGACGTCAGGTCCAGGTATCACCCGTGATGTCATACAGAGCATTATCTTTCCGGGATATCGTCCTTTTGCCCAGATATCGCCCCCAAAGGCCTATAAATACCCCCTCATTTTAAAACATCAAGTAAGCCTAAAATAGCCTTCTAGAACCTCTGCTATTTTGAACCGCTTACTGACTAAAGCATCGGAGTGTCTACGCCGGAGCCCCCCTCCGGCGCTTTGCAGGTGTGTCCGACACCAACTATAGCGGCTCTGACCGACGACTTTCATCGTCCCGATCATCTCAAAACTTGAATCTTATCAAATTGGTGCTTTCATTGAGAGCCTTGGTCCATTAAGTGAGCGTCCTTAATAGCCAAGCTCTGTTTTACCCGGAGATTGGAACGATTATGACTTCTGAGTCAGAGCCGGCGCGACCCTCATCCTCTAATATTCCTTTTTCGATTCGTAGACAGTTATTCCCTTTTGCTACTGCTGATCTTTCTGTGAAATCGCAACAAATCACTCTGGAATCCCCGGATCTTTCGGCCAGGTCGGCAGGGGAAGCCTCCTCCTCTCAGACGATCATTTCGTTATCCCAGATGGTGGGATCCAGCTTTTCTACTCTTCCTCCGAGGGGATTTGTGTTGAATAGTACAAATCACCTTTTTGCGAGTGAAATAGCGACCCTTCGTTCTCGGTTGGAATATTTGACTGAAATGGCTGCAAGAATCACACCTGATGTTTCTAGGTCGAGCGTCCCTCCCCGTGTCATCTTCACGCCATCTATTGTCACCGAGCGACCCTTGTCACCGTCATTACAGGGGAACCTCCAGCCGACTTTGCCTACAACAGATATCCCGATTAGTTTTGTGCAACTCACTCAAGGACGAGTGGAGCCTTATGTGCCACAGGTGCCACAAGTTCCCATCCCTCAGGAGGATCGGTACCTCGATGAGGTCAGAAACCGTTGGGACGGTCGAAGGGAAGGAGTGAATAGGGATTTATCTCCTGAGCGCAGTGAAAGATCCAGTAGCAGAAGATATCGAACTCGTTCGCCCAGGAGCCACAACCGATCTCCTAGGCGACATCCTACGCCAGATCCGCAGAATCGGAGGCGTCACGCGGAAATATCTCCCCCGCGCCATGCGCATGAAATCCTTGATGACACATCGGGTCACCCGTTTAGCCGTCGTATAAGGCGCCATAAGGTCAGCCGACATGTGAAGCTTCCCACTGAGACTTATGATGGCACCAAAGATCCCATTTCCCACGTCAATAAGGTGAAAGATTTTGTTCAATTTCAGACTCACAGTGATGCGGCATTATGCCAAATATTTGTTATGACATTATCAGGAGTCGCGCGTCTCTGGTTCGAGGGCCTTCCTGGAGGATCTATTAGTAACTTCTCACAATTGGAATCTAAGTTCTAGAGCAGATTCAGTACAGCGATTCCAATCAGGAAATCTGCAGCCGCGTTATTTGATATACGTCGAAGGCCTCAGGAAACTTTGAAAGAATTTCTCAGTCGATTCGATCTGGAAATGTCACTAACGCCGGGCGTTACTATTGATTTTGCTATAGAAGCCCTAAAACGGAACTGCCGTTATGGTAAATTGAAAGATGCACTGATGATGAACCCTCCAGTGACTTTAGACGCGTTAAGACTTAAAGCCCATAATTACGCAAAAATGGAAGAAGAGGAAAACAGAGATAGAGCTTATAACATGCCGCCTGAGGCGCCTCTAATTCCTAACGCTTCTGCAATTACCATTCCTAACGACCGCCTTATCGATGATTATGCTCAGCGGAAAGATCATATTCCCAAAACTTCCAGCAGGCGGAAAGGTAACTCTTCGAAGGGAAAGCCTGGTAATTCCCCTACTCAGCGACAAGGTGATTCTTCTAAAGGTCGGATGTACGACCCTGATTTCCCTTCCCTTAATCTACCAAGGGTGGAGATTTTAGCGATAGTGGAGCAGCGAAACCTTCCCATCCGTTACCCTGCGCATGTGAAGCCCAGAGTGCTTCTGGGGAGAAGAGAAAATGCTTATTGTAAGTTCCACAAAGCTAGGGGGCACTCCACAGAAGTATGCAGAGAATTAAAATTGGCAATAGAACGTTTGGTGGAAGAAGGCTACTTGGGAGAATTCACCGCCAAAGTAAGAGAAGACGCTAGAAACAATCCCATGAAAGGGATGGCAGACGACCGACAAGTACCCCCTCGCGCCCTAGAGAAGGACAATATTCCTGGAGGGAGAGGTAAAGAAGCTTTCACAGTAGACGACGAGGACTTCCCTATGATTAACATCATAGCGGGAGGGACTCCTTATATGGACAGATCAGAGCAATTGACGACCGCGTTAGGAGATAAACGCAAATGGGATGGCGCGCTAAGGAAAGGTGAAGCGATAAGCATCCTAGATCGCATGATATTAGCCTTCTCAGAAGAGGACAAAAAAGGTGTTGTCTATCCGCATAATGATGCATTAGTGGTCACGCCCATCATCGCCAGTCACGGAATCAGAAGAACTCTTGTTGATAACGGGAGTGTAGTGAACCTCTTCTCGTTAGAGGCCTACAATCTCATGAAATGACCCGACAACGAGTTAACACCTTGCAAGAAACCCATAATTGGAGTGGACGGGGTCCCGATCCCTGTCACAGGGATAACTACTTTACCCGTGTACTTCAGAGAAGACACCTCCAAGCGATCGGAGGATCTGTTATTCCTTGTCGTGGACTTAAACTTGCCCTACAATGTCATACTCGGACGACCTTTCCTCAACCACTTTGGAGCGGCGATATCTTAGAAGCATCTGAAGATGAAATACCCCTCCTGGGACGGAGTGGTATCGATAAAGGGCAACCAAACACTGGCGGCTGAATGCTACCTGCTCATGACTCAAAAGAGTTGCGATAGGTATGTATGTATAACGGTGGACCCGTACGAACAGGGTGATGAGAAGCGCGCTCAACCTCTGGACAAAATGGTGCCCGTACCAGTGATAGGCATAGAAGAAGCGAGCTTCCTAGTCATCGAAAAGCTCAGTCCAGCGGAAAACCTTCAACTAGCCCGGTTATTGAACAAATATCGAGGAGAGTTTGCGTGGAAACCCGCAGACATGCAGGGTATATCACGCGAAATAGCAGAACACTAGCTCAATATTGACCCTAGTGTCAGGCCGATCCAGCAAAAACGGCGCGCATTTTCTACGGAAAAAGCTTTAGCCGTTGATAAAGAAGTGACGAAGCTCCTTGATGCGGGGTTCGTCCGCGAAGTTCAATACCCTACTTGGTTAGCCAACCCAGTTCTCGTTCCTAAGCCCAATGGAGACTGGTGCATGTGTATTGACTTTACTGATTTGAACGATGCTTGCCCTAAGGATTGCTACCCGCTTCCCCGTATTGACCAATTAGTCGATCAGACTGCCGGGTACGCATATTTGAGTTCACTTGACGCTAACTCCGGATACCACCAAATTCCCATGGCCGTTGAAGATGAAGAAAAGACTGCCATCATCACTCTTAAGGCCACTTACTGTTATACGGCGATGCCGTTTGGGCTAAAGAACGCTGGGGCGACGTTCCAACGTATGGCTAACAAAATATTCGAAAAACAGATAGGGGGGAATGTGGAAGCATACATTGATGATATATTGGTGAAGAGCGCGAACTTTCAGGATCACTTGAAGGATCTGAAAGAAGTCTTTGACGTGATGAAAAGGAACCGCATGAAACTGAACCCCCGAAAATGCATGTTTACGTTTCAGACGGGAAAATTCCTGGGCTACGTAGTTAGCCAAAAAGGAATCCAGCCTAACCCATCGAAGATTAAAGCCATACAAGACATGATATCTCTAAGAACCGTTAAGGAGGTACAAAGGCTAACTGGGCGCGTTATCGCCCTAGGACGATTTATTTCCAAACAAGGCAAGAAGTGTCTCCCTTTTTTCAAAGTCATACACAAGAAAGCATCGTTCGGGTGGACCCCAGAATGTGAAGAGGCGTTCGTTAGCCTAAAAGGTTACTTATCGTCCGACCTACTGCTGACAAGGCCGGAACCGGGTGAAACTTTATATTTATACCTCGGTGCTGCCGACGAAGTGGTTAGTGTCGTCCTCGTTCGCGACGATAGCCACGCGCACCGCCCTGTATATTTTCTAAGTCATGTTCTGAAAGATGCGGAGCTGTGATATGCCCGAATCAAGAAAATAACGTTTGCACTAATACAAGCCACTCGAAAAATGGGCAGATACTTCCAGTCCTACCCCGTTATCGTGCTTACAGACCAACCTCTGAAGAGAATATTTCAAAAGCCTGAGTCCTCAGGAAGAATGTTAATCTGGGCTCTCGAACTCGAACAATACGGGCTGAGGTATCAGTCCTGGCCATCTGTGAAGGCTCAAATCCTGGCAGATTTTATAGCGGAATGCACCTTTACAGAAGATCCGTTAACAGATGTACCCGAAGAGGAATGGGGTAACGTGGATCTCCCGTTTCTGGAAACTTATACGGACCTCTGGATCATTCATGTGGATGGAGCTAAAAACCAAGAATTGGCTGGAGCAGGAATCTTCATAAATGGGCCGCACGATATGCGAATATAGTACGCCATCCGAATCCTGCAGCCGTTATCCAATAACGCGGCAGAATACGAGGCGCTACTAGCCGAACTCAGGATAGGGAGAAGCCTTTCCTCCAAAGGTAGGCACGATACCGGAAGAACAGGAGACCTACGTCTAAAAATTTATGGTGACTCCAAACTGGTAATCGACCAGGTCTTGGGGCGCTCTCAGGCCCGGGAGCCCATCATGGTCCAATACCTCGCCAAGGTGATGCGAGAGCTGTTGGAAATAAAGAAAGAAGGCATGCAAGTCAACTTTAAGCACATTCCCCGAGAGGACAACGCCGAAGCTGACAATCTTGCCAAGCTTGCCGCGAACCCGGAAGCATCCATACCCAAAGGTGTGTATTACCGTGAGTTATCTGTACCTTCCTTCATGGAAGAGAAAGCCTCTCTATGTGTGGAAGAACTCAAGAATGATTGGCGGGTCCCCGTAATCAAATACTTGAAACACGAAGAACTGCCTGTGGATATCGCTGAAAAGAAAAGGGTGCTGAGACAGGCAGCTCACTGTACGTACTATGACGGGGACCTGGTTCGGAGATGCTTTTCTCACCCAGCCGCCAAATGTATAACGGAGCAAGAGGGTCTTCATACCTTGCGCGAAATTCACGAAGGGGTGTGCGGTATGCACGTGTCGGGTGGCACCCTGGCTGCACAAGTTTTCAGATCTGGATTCTATTGGCCCACCATCCGGAGATATTGCCACAACTATGTGCAAACTTGCCCGAAATGCCAGGAGTTCTCTAAAATTCCTCGACGTCCCGCCATTGAAATATCCGAGATTATCGCTCCTTGCCCTTTTGCTAAATGGGGGATCGATATCCTGGGCCCATTTCCAAAGGCAAGGTCCCAACTAAAATTTGTAATAGTGGCAGTGGACTACTTTATGAAGTGGGTGGAAGCTGAAGCGGTCGCTAGCATCACGACGGAGAAAACTTGGCATTTCTTCAAACACCAAGTTATCATGAGATTTGGCGTACCCCGCATCCTAGTCAGTGATAACGGAACACAGTTCACCAGCCAATTCTTCAAAGACCAGTGCTCTGAATTCAGGATTGAGCAGCGATTCTCTTCCGTGGCCCACCCGCAAATCAATGGGCAGGCGGAAGTGACCAACCGGAGCATCCTCAGCCGCATTAAGAAAAACCTGGAGGGGTCTAAAAAGAAGTGGGCCGACGAGTTGTCGTATGTGATGTGGGCGTACCGCATGACCGTTAAAACCAGTACCGGAGAAACACCTTTCGCATTAGCCTTCGAAACCGAGGCTGTTACGCTAGTAGAAATCGGTGCCATGAGCCTGCGAGTGGCTCACTTTCGGGAGGAGCTGAATGAGGAAAGGTTACGAGCTAACCTTGACGAGTTACCAGAGGTCCGAGAAGAAACCCTCTTGAAAACGCTACATTACAAGCAAAAGATGACCCGTTATCATAACAGGCGCGTCAAAGAACGGTTGCTGAAGGTAGGCGATCTGGTGCTCAGAGACAAGCGAGCAGCTGGTCAACGTGTGGGGAAGCTCAGTCCAAACTGGGATGGGCCGTATCGCGTTACCCGCGTTATCGAGAAAGGAGCCTATCATCTTGAGACACTCGATGGTACTCCCTTACCTAACTCTTGGAACATCGCTCGTTTGAAATTATATCACTTGATTTTATCTGCACCTTTGGCTGATGCCAACCCTAACCTTAGCTAACGCTCGGTGAAAGAGCTTTCTTGGGTGTTTGTGGTTGCTTTTGTGCAGATAAAAAAGGGGGATCCTGGGAGTGAAAAGTCTTATCCTTGTGACGGCCGGTCCTAATCAGACGACTCACTAAGTGAGGGCACGACCCAACATGCCTTGAACTAGCATCGGGATTGAAAGGTCCCTGACGCCCCCGGGAGTGAAAAGTCCTATCCTTGTGATGACCGATCTTGATCAGATGGCTCACTAAGTGAGGGCACTTCCCTGTATCCTTGGGAGTGAAAAGCCCTTTTCTTGTACTGACCGTTCTCGTGGAGACGGCCCATTAAGACAGGGCACGCCCCAGGGAAATAGTAACTCCGTTCTAGAAAGGAAAAGTCCTATCTTAGTGACCGGCTAATATAGACGGCTCATTAATTGAGGGCACGATTCTAGACGCGAGGAGAACACCTGAAAGTGAAAAACCCTAGCCTTGTGACGGCCTGTCCTGATCCGACGGCTCACTAAGATGAGGCACTTTCCAGGCCGACCGTGGAAATATGGAAACGCGAAGAATCGCAAAATCCCAGCTAGTAACCAGATGCGTAATCCCTAGTGAAGTCTAAAGCTGATAGAAAAAGTGATTACGCGGTTTCCGTATTAACGCCTTGTGACGGCAACAGAAAGGCTCCTACGGGTAATTACTGTCTCTTATAGCATGTTATGCTACTAATGATTTACAATTAAGAATGTGCAGAATACTTTTCGAGCGGCAGAAAGATTGATGATCGCACGAATGGCGATATCATGAGACTCGTCAGGAAAGCTGACTCGATACCGACCTCAGTGATTTCTGTTGCCGAAATGCTAGGAGCCTACTCGAGAAAGTAAACACATTATGTTATCGGGGTGACGATGACGCCACGGGAGTTTCGAAAGGTAAAAAAAGGGAAAAACAACGATAAAGATATAAACTGTTTGAATATATAAAAATGCCTTTGAGGGGTCACGAGTTCTAAGACTCAAAACAATAACGCCGTGGAGGTAAAAAACAAAAAGCCTTGCAATTCCCGATAGCTACAGAAGAGGCGGCGAAGCTTTAGGGTGCGTCAGCCCTCGGGGTTCCTCCGTTTCCAGTCCTCTGCCTTAGCTTGGTGAAAACCCGCTTCATTAAGGTCGACAGACTTCTGTTTGAAAGCCCTCGTGACCTCCTCACCTTTATACGCATCTATCCCATGGACCTCCTCGAAGCAATTAACCAAAATAATGGTAATCCGCTCGACATGCCACAGACACTTATAGGCTGACCCCTCTTCCAGAGCGACCTTCCCCTCCTCCAGGGCAGTTTTCTCCTTTGCCAAAGATGACTTCTCTTCTTCCAGGGTGATATTCTTGGCCTTTTCCGCTGTCAAGGCAGCATCAAGGGCGGACGCCTGCCCTTTCAATTCCTGCTGGGTCAGCAATAATTGAGTACGTTCCTCCAGCAACTTTTTCTTCTCATTTCGCTCTTTGGAAAGTTCAGCCAAGGAGGCGGCAAGAGAGGCAGCCTGACGCTACGCGTGCTCTGTCCAGTAATGGAACTTCATGAAGTTGGTGAAGAGGTTGGAACGTAACGAATTCGCCTTGTCATCATCATCCTTAGAAAGGAAAACCTCCCCCTCTGCAGCAGACGATAATATCTGGGCAGCCAATAAAGCAGAAACCTCATCCAAGCCATCACCCACGATAGCCGCCAAGCCTGTGTTGCGAAAATTATATAAGCCCACTTGATGAGTCACAGTACCGGACTCACTCACCGAACTTAGATCAGCAGCAAAGTTGAAGGTGGTGGCCTCTTCGCTGGAACATTGTGACAATGGAACGCTCGAAGGGACGAACACCAGGGGAACAGGGGGGTGAACCTGTGTAGAAGGACCCCCTTGGATAATGTAAGAACCATGGGAAGGGTAACCCGAAAAATCCTGCAAACCCTCTTGGTAGTCTAAGTTAGAAGGATATGAATGAACAGGCCTGCCAAAAGAGTTGGGCGAAGCCCCAAAAGGCTCAGTTGTACCCATGTTCGCCAAAAACTCAGAAGGATGACCCTGGGAAGTAGTCACGGAAACGAAAGCACCAGCAGATTTGACCTCTGCCGCGGCATAAGTAAAAGATAGGCTGCCACCGTCGCCTTCCTACAGGCGTCTTTTCTTAGAACCACCTAGTGCATAGCCCAACTCCATATCGGCCACGGAAAGTGCGGGGGTAGAATCAGCAACGATACCCTACACAAAAAAGAAAATAATATAAAACACGCATAGCAGAAACGGATAAAATATCGGCAGACAGCGATATACAACATATCGCGGCCAAAAAGCACACTCACAACAACAGTGTCAAGAGGAGGCACTTCTGAAGAAGCTGCCGCGTCCGGAGAAGGAGTGAGAGCAGCAACGCTTCTCGTTCTTTTCTTCTTCTTTCCTTTAGCAAGGCCCTTAGGGACTTTAGAAGAAGATGGCTGAGTAGGATGAGCAGCGACAGTCACGATGGGATACCCGAAGGGATGTCGGTATTTCCCTCACCAGCCGAGGAAGAGGATACTTAAGCAAGGCTCACGGAAGCAGCGGTTGGTACGGTTGGGTTATCAGTAGGTTCCGTGGAGACAACCCTCTCATTTTCTTCTCTTTCCCTAGCCCTTTTTAGTCGTCTCCTAACGCTCTCAGGCGTATAATTGGGATCCGTCGCTGCATGATCGCAAAATAACGTTAGCGTTAGTATCAGCAGTCATAAGGAAGCAAGCAACATGACACTCACGTGTAACACAGGATTGAATATCCGCCCCGCATGCCAGATAACGGGTATGAACGCTGATTTCCAGCTGAAGCAATTTATCCAACCAGCCTTGTTCAGGCTGAGGAAGGCTCTCCGGCCGGCCCCAGGCGCTATCCTTGATGTCTTGGTTAAACCCAGATCGCCACCAGGAACCAGGAACTTCAGGAAGATCTATCACAAAGAACTCCTTTTTCCAAGCCTCGATGGAAGACTCAATATGGAGGAGTTTCCAAGTAAAGGATTTGAGTGAATCGTCGTCATAACGGGGCAATATCGTTATCACACCCCGACACTTCATCAACTTAAAAACTGACTTAAGAAACAAAAGGGTAGGGGAAGTGATCCCCTTATATTTACAAAGTTCCAGAAAGGCATAAACATAGCAATATGCATTTGGGACTAATTAGACGGGATTCAAATCGCAAGCAATAAGCAATTGTTTTATGAAAGGGTCGACGGGAAGCCGGAAACCATAGCGGAACATTTGTGCGTATAGAGCCCTATGTTTGCCCGTCAAAACGCTGTTCAAACGTATCGACTCAGGGGCAACGGTGGCCTTATAACCGGCAGGGATAACAACATTATGTGCAGCTAAATGCTCACCAAGAGCGACTCTAGAGGTGATACTGCTAACCGTAATATCCATCTTTTTCTCATCGGCAGACTTCGACTCAGGGCGGCGAGTCTTAGCCATTGTAGAAATAAGAAATTAAAGACGAAGAAGACGATGGAAGAAAAGAGGAAATACCTTTAGAGAAAAAGCACTTCGAGAACCCTGAATGGTGGAGAAAAAATAAGACGGCTAGAGAGAATATGAAGAAAGCAGAATGACAAAAGTAAGAAAAAGAAATAAGTGTTGGGTTTTATAACCCTAGTGGTAAAACGAAACGACGGGCACTGCAGTCGTTGTGTGAGGGGCGTCACAAGGAATAAGATTTAAGCAATGGGTACAATTCTAGAGAAGTGCGACAACGCTTCGATTTTGCTAAAATTTTAGAGCACGCTAGCCCTCGGTGCCCTAAAGAACGGACACGTGTGTCTGTGTTATCACGACTTTTCTCTTGCATTAATGAGAGGATCGTGAGCATTAAATGCTCTAAAAAGCAGAAATGATTTTCTGGGATAAGACAAGAGCGATATTACAATAATGGAGATAACGCAGGATGGCGTTAGCCAAGCCGACAACTTTCAAGATGACTCGGCAAAGCAAAACAAAGATCAGTTATTATCTAAGAATGAAGTACAAATATCGTTGCGCGATAAAGCGTTATTACAAGACAAAGGAAGCAAATAAGGAGGAAAATCCTCCAAAGGGTCAGCCTTGACTAATCATGGTCCAGCACGGACATCGCAGCTACCATTCCCCTACTCCTCCCCGAAAGGAAGAAAATCTCCCTCGATTTCACCTAAATCCTCTATCTTCTTGGAGGTGTAATCAGCCAACTTAGATGAATCAACAGTCCACTAGCGATAGAGATCGGTAAATCCGGCGATACAGACCTCCATGGTCTTGTTTTTCCACCAAGCTATCTTCGAAGGTACTTTGGCCAGATCTGTGTCGCGGGACGATATCTCTTCACGAAGGAGAGAGTTTCTTTTGTCGGCCGTCACCAATTCCGCCTCCAGCAGCTCTACCTTAGCCTTCCCTTTTGATTTTTCTCGCGTGAGCTCGGCGCGACAGTCGTTCAACTCTGCCTGGGTTCGACTCTGAAGCTTAATCAGCTTCGTTACCTTCGCCAAAGCGGCGTCTAGTTGTTCCTTCGAACCGGGAGAGCGCCGAACCTTGTCGCTCTGATCCTCGAGAAAATAATGCAGTTCGCGGAAGCTGATAACAATCCACCTAAGGAAAAGGGTATTTCCGTCTATTGCCCTGAACTGAAAGAAGAAATCACTGTTCCCACCGCCGCGGTAGATAGAGGGCCATCGCCTACCCCAGAGGTTGATGCCACGAGGGCAAAACAGTGCTCAGGAGTCTCCCCAAACAAACCTTCTAGATGGCTCGAGGAGCTGTCTCATTCTGAGGAATACCACGCGTCAAAGGGACAACTCAGTCGCTACCCTATCGTGGTAACATTTATCCCATGGCTACCGCCACAGTAACATATCATCCGAGGGGCGAACCACGATCCCTAACGTTAAGGATAGCTCTCTAGCTATTCCCAAACGCGGAAATGCTCAATTTTTCTATATATACACCTCCCCCTCAAAGGAGGCGGGTAAGCATACTCTAACTGGCCCAAGCTCTGCCAAATTCAGTACACATACTGACTTAAGCATCGGAGTGTTTCCGCCGGAGACCCCCTCCGGTGCATTGCAGGTACCGCGGACCGTCTCAAGCACTGATCTGAGAGGAGCCGTTCCGCCATACATCCTTCGGCAGAAAACAAAATCTTATCAAATTGGTGCTTTCATTGAGAGTATTGGTTCTATTAAGTGAGCATCCTTAATAACCAAGCTCCTCCTCCCCGAAGTTAGAAGGATTATGGCCTCAGAGTCAGATCCGGCGCTGTCCCAAACTTCCAACATCCCATACAATACCCGCAGATGACTGTTTGCCTTTGCTACCTCTGATGCCTCCACCCCAGTGCAGGACGTCACTGCGGGAGAATCAGATCTTCCTCCTGGGCCAAGTTCGGAAGAAATTACATTCCAGATTTGCTCTCCCTTTTCTTATGTAACAGGAACCAATCGTCTTACCCCCCAAGCAGGGAGATCCATGATGGGTGAAGCAGACAACCCTTTCGCAAATTCAATAGCAGCTCTCCAAGCTCAATTGGATCAGTTGACAGAGATGGTTACTGGATTTACTCCTCATGCCTCGAGACCTGGTGTGTCCTCCCAAGTAGTTTTCACTCCGTCCATTGTCAATGAACGACCATTATCGCCCCGACAATCCAGAGGACTCCCATCCTCCTTACCATTTTCATTGGCCCCCATCAGCGTCCCGCCGCTCGCGCGTGGACCTGCGGAACATTCTGGACAATACAGGGGAGGAATCTCTATCCCTGAAATAGCTCGCTGACGTGATGAGTACAGAGAACATTGAGATGATCGACGGGGGGATATATTGAGAGAGCCATCTCCTAGATACAGTGAAAGATCTAGCAGCAGAGGTCGACGAGCTCGAACTCCAAGAAGCCGCAGCCGATCTCCCAGGCGGCATCAGGAATATGACCCTCAGAATCCCAGATATGACGTTGAAATTCCACACCCGCATCAGCCTCGTGGGGTCCCTGATATTAACGTTGGCCATCCGTTCAGTTACCGTGTCAGGCACCATAGAGTTCACCGACACGTGAAACTCCCAGCAGAATCATATGATGGCACGAAAGATCCCATTTCTCACCTCAATAAGGTGAAAGATTTTGTGCAATTCCAAACGCGCAGTGACGCAGCATTGTGTCAGATCTTCGTAATGACGCTGTCAGGCGTGGCACGTCTCTGGTTCGAGGGACTCCCGGCCGGATCTATTGATAATTTTTCTCAATTGGAAGAAAAATTTAAAAGTCGGTTTAGCACGGCTATTCCTATCAGGAAGTCAGCAGCTGCACTGTTTGATATCCATCGAAAACCGCAGGAATCGTTGAATGACTTTTTAGGTCGATTTGATCTTGAAATGTCCCTAACGCTAGGGGTCACTATTGATTTTGCGGTTGAGGCCCTAAAACGCAACTACTGATACGGAAAATTGAGAGACACGCTAACGGTGGACCCACCGATGACCCTGGATGCGCTGAGGCTGAAAGCGCATAATTATGCGAGAATGGAAGAGGAGGAAAATAGAGAATGGATCCGAGACATACCAACGGACCCATATGTGGCCCCTAACGCCCCGCATAACAGTGTCCCTGACGTACGACCCACTGATGATCAAGACCTCTAAACAGCAGAGACGCAATTTCTCGAAAGGAAGACCTGGAGGGTCCCCCTCTCGGAAACAAGCGGACCCACCAAAAGGCCGGATATATGATCCTGACCTTCCATCTCTTATACTCCCACGGGCTGAAATCCTAGCGATAGTCCAACAGCGAAATCTGCCCATTAGATATCCGGCTCCTGTGAAGCCAGGAATGATCATGGGAGGAAGGGAAAACGCATATTGCAAGTTCCACAAGGTCAAGGGACATTCGACAGATGTATGCAGAGAACTGAAATTGGCCATAGAGCGATTGGTCGATGAGGGCTACCTAGGAGAATTTGCCACTAAGGCAAGAGAAGAGGCCAGGAACAACCCAACGGGAATGACAACTGATCAGAGGCAAGCGCCTTCACGCGCCACGGGGGCTAACGCAATTCCCCTTGGATAAAATAGAGAAGCTCTCGTTGTCCATAGCGATCAGATGCCTATGATTAATATTATTGCCGGGGGAACACCCTACTTCGAGGAGGCCATACCACAAACGCCTAGTCCTGGGGAAAAGCGCAAGCGAGAAAGCGCCCAGGTAAAAATTGAGGCGATAAACGCCTTAGATAGAATGATATTGTCCTTCTCAGAAAAAGACGAAAAGGGTATTGTTTTCCCACACAACGACGCGTTGGTAGTCACACCTGTCATAGGAAGTCACGGGGTGAGAAGAACCCTTGTTGACAACGGGAGCGCAGTAAATCTATTTTCGCTGGAAGCATATAACTTGATGAAACGCCCTGATGGGGAGCTAGCGCCATGCGTGAGGCCAATTATCGGGATTGATGGCGTACCGATACCGGTAGCCGGAATAACATCCTTGCCAGTATACTTCCAAGAAGACACATCCAAGCGCTCAGAAGAGCTATTATTCCTGGTTGTAGACCTAACGTTACCATACAACGCTATACTGGGACGACCGTTCCTCAATCGTTTCGGGGTAGCGATATCCTAAAAACACCTTCGAATGAAATACCCCTCGTGGGACGGAGTGGTCTCAATCAAAGGATACCAGAAACTGGCAGCCGAATGTTATTTGCTCATGACTCAGAGGAGTTGCGACCGCTATGTTTGCGTGGCAGATGATCCTTTTGACGATAAAGAAGAAAAACGCACTCAGCCGTTAGATCAGATGATGTCAATACCTATTGCTGAGGACAATGAGGCAAATCTCTTGGTCAGTGAGAAACTGAGCCTTGAAGAGAGTGTGCAACTAACCCGACTATTAAGAAAATGCAAGGGAGAATTCGCATGGAAACCAGCGGACATGCCTGGAATCTCGCAAGAAGTCGCGGAGCATCGACTAAACGTCAGCCCTGAGGCCAAACCTATTCAGCAGAAACGACGAGCCTTTTCATCAGAAAAAGTGGCGGCTATCGAGAAGGAGTTACTGAAGCTCATGGACGCGGGGTTCATTCGAGAAGTTCAGTACCCAACTTGGCTGGCTAACCCGGTGCTAGTTCCAAAGCCTAACGGAGATTGGCGCATGTGCATTGATTTCACTAACCTAAATAATGCTTGTCCCAAAGATTGCTATCCCCTTCCTCGAATTGACCAGCTGGTCGACCAAACTGCGGGATACGCTTATTTAAGCTCTCTGGATGCCAACTCCGGGTATCACCAAATCCCAATGGCTGCAGAAGACGAAGAAAAAACTGCCTTTATCACCCCTAGGGCCACATATTGCTACACCGCAATGCCGTTTGGGCTGAAGAATGCCGGGGCAACGTTTCAGCGCATGGCGAATAAGGTTTTCGAAAAACAAATAGGGAAAAACGTAGAGGCCTACGTGGACGATATCCCGATTAAAAGTCGAAGCTTCGGAGACCATCTGGCCGATTTGGAAGAAGTTTTCAATGTGATGAAAAAATAAAAAATGAAGCTGAACCCACGAAAGTGCATGTTCGCGTTCCAAACGGGAAAATTCTTGGGCTACGTGGTTAGCCGAAAGGGTATTCAGCCCAACCCTTCAAAGGTAAAGGCCATTCAGGACATGATATCCCCGCGAACAGTCAAGGAAATACAAAAGCTCACTGGCCGCATCATCGCGTTAGGACGGTTTATATCTAAGCAAGGAGAGAGATGTCTCCCTTTTTTCAAGGTCATTTGAAACAAGGCCCCATTCGGGTGGACAGAGGAATGTGAAAATGCGTTTGCAGGACTGAAAGCCTACTTGTCATCCGATCTAGTGCTAACGAGGCCTGAGTTCGGCGATGAGCTATACCTATACCTGGGAGTAGCTGACGAAGTAGTCAGCGCCGTCCTCGTACGAAGTGAAGGGCATGTACACCGCCCTGTATTTTTTGTGAGTCACATATTAAAAGACGCGGAGCTACGATATGCCCGCATCGAGAAGATAGCGCTTGCTCTAATACAGGCAACGCGAAAGATGGACCGATATTTCCAAGCCCACCCTGTTACCGTTCTAACTGATCAGCCGCTGAGAATTTTTTTTAGAAAGCCTGAGTCCTCAGGGAGAATGTTGATTTGGGCAATCGAGCTCGAACAATATGGGCTGCAATACAAAGCCAGGCCGGCAATAAAAGCCCAGACGTTAGCTGACTTCATAGCGGAGTGCACATTCACCAAGGAGGTGTCGGAAAAACTGTCAGAGGAAGAACCAGAAAACTCATGCCTATCGTTCCCGGAAACGCACGCAGACTCATGGGTTATCAACGTGGATGGCGCAAAAAATCAAGAGCTAGCAGGAGCAGGCGTTTTCCTGGTGGGGCCAAACGACATAGAAATGCGATATGCCATTAGAATCCTGCAGCCGTTATCCAACAACGCCGCTGAATATGAAGCGCTGCTGGCAGGACTCAGAATTGGAAACACCTTCTCCGTCGAAGCTTCTACCGTGACGGAAGAGCAATACGGCTTACGCCTAAAGATACGAGGAGACTCTAAATTGATAATGGATCAAGTCCTTGGAAACTCCAAAGCCCGAGAACCCGTCATGATTCAATACTTGGCCAAAGTAAAGCGTGAGCTGTCGGAGATGCAGAAAAAAGGCACTCGGGTCATCTTCGAGCACATCCCTAGAGAAAGTAACGAAGAGGCTGATAGCCTCGCCAAGATGGCAGCCAACGCAGACGCCTCCATACCCAGCGAGGTACATTACAAGGAGCTATCCATACCCTCTTTCATGGAGGAGCAAGCATCGTTGTGTGTGGAAGAAATAGAAAGTGACTGGAGGATCCCAGTGGTAGAATATCTGAAGCATGATAGGCTACCAGATAAAATTGCGGAAAGAAGGAAAATCCTAAAACTGGCGGCGCGATGTACATATTACAATGGAGAGTTAATACGGAGGTGCTTCTCCCACCCAGCCGCTAAATGCATAACGGAACAAGAAGGCCTACATGTGCTAAGAGAAATTCACGAAGGGATATGCGGCATGCACATCGCGAGCGATACTCTGGCAGCTCAAGTCTTTCGGTCGGGATTCTATTGGCCCACCATACGAAGAGATTGCCATAACTTCATGAAAACCTGTCAGAAATGTCAGGAATACGCTAAGATCCCTCGAAAACCGGCCACGCCAATCTCAGAAATAACTGCTCCATGCCCGTTTGCCAAATGGGGCATTGATATATTGGGCCCGTTTCCAATGGCTAGATCTCAGCTAAAATTCGTGGTCGTGGCGGTAGACTACTTCACAAAATGGGCCGAAGCCGAGGCGTTAGCCACCATCACCATTGAAAAAATTTGGTATTTTTTCAAACACCAAGTCATTATGCGATTCGGGGTTCCGCGCATACTGATTAGCGATAATGGAGCACAGTTCACAAGTCAATTCTTCAGGGATCAGTGTGCGGAATTCCAGATCGAACAAAGGTTCTCTTCCGTGGCACACCCCCAAACCAATGGCCAAGCAGAGGTAACCAACCGCAGCATCCTTAGTGGCATCAAAAGAAACCTAGAAGGTTCCAAAAAGAAATGGCCAGACGAACTGCCATACGTACTATGGGCCTATCGCATGACTGTTAAGACCGGCATTGGAGAGACCCCGTTTGCGTTAGCATTCGGAACCGAAGCTGTCACACCGGTTGAGATCGGAATGATGAGCCTTCGGGTGGCTCATTTCAGAGAAGAAAATAACGAGGAAAGGTTACGTGCTAACCTTGACGCCCTACCAGAAACACATGAGGAAACATTGCTGAAAACTCTACACTACAAAAGAAAAATGGCGCAATACCACAACCGGCAAGTGAGAGAGCGATTACTCAAAGCTGGAGACTTAGTGCTCAGAGATAGACGAGCGGCAGGGCAACGCATGGGAAAACTTAGTCCAAACTGGGACGGACCGTATCGCGTCACCCGTATTGTAGGAGGAGGAGCTTACCACTTGGAAACGCTCGATGGAATGCCCCTACAGAACTCGTGGAATATAGCCCGGCTGAAGCTATACCACGCCAGGAACTAGCTCACCCTATCTGGTAACATCAATACTATTCTAACAAGATATATCTTTCTGTGCGTTTGTTGTTGAATAAAATGCAGATAGTGAAGCATGCCAGGAGTGAAAATCCTATCCTTGTGATGGCTGGTCCTGATCAGACAGCTCACTAAGACGAGGCACGCCCTGGCATGACTAAGCGTTGGGAGTGAAAATCCTATCCTTGTGGTAACCGTGCTCACATAGACGGCCCATTAAGACGAGGCACGACCCCAAATGCTCCCGGGAGTGAAAATCCTATCCTTGTGGCAACCGTGCTCATATAGACGGCCCATTAAGACGAGGCACACCCCGGTATCCTTGGGAGTGAAAATCCTATCCTTGTGGCAACCGTGCTCATATAGACGACCCATTAAGACGAGGCACGACCCCAAGGAGAGACCAACTCCATCCTGGAAGTGAAAATCCTATCCTTGTGGCAACCGTGCTCACATAGACGGCCCATTGAGACGAGGCACGTTCCAGGGACGCGAGGTTTCAACGCTTAGGAGTGAAAACCCTATCCTTGCGATGGCTGGTCCTGATCAGACAGCTCGCTAAGATGAAGCACTCCCCAAGCCAATCTCCGGCGGAAGGAAGGAGGGGACACTCCAGCTAGAAATTGAGCGGTCGATACCCGGCAAAATAAGGCGGGAAAGACATCCCTACTGCAACAACAACGTCGTAGCAGGCCTAACGGGGCAAGAAAGCTCCCCTGACAACAAAGGGTGATTTGAATCTGAGCAATACTGAGTCATTCTTGGAAATGCTATCGGAAAGCAACAATAAGGCCATCGAAAAGGCAGTTGAGGAACCTAAATGAAGTTCATATGAGAGCAAAGTGGGCATATCTATAGAGGCGCGGCAGCAAACGCCACGGAAGAATAATTGCGCAAGCAGTATTATGAAACAGAGCAGACAAAGAAGTTCCATTCAAAAGGGGTAGCCCAACCAAGGCAAAAAGTGATATCTTTAACAAACAAGGAAGGGCTCGTCGGCCGCAAAAATCAGAATTTATCTAAAAAAAAAAACTAAGGAGCAGGTGGTGCGTTGACTCCTCCTTGCTGCCTCGATTTCCATAAATAGAAGCCGTCATCAGTAATAGTGGAGACCCTCCTATCAAAATACGCAGCCAACTCATCAATACGGAGTTTTTCTACCCCATGATGATGCATCAACGCCTCCGACATGAGCCCTCCGCCTTCCCTCAAGTACCATTGATTCTTCTCAACGTTTAAAGCCAGATCGGTAGTCAGCTCGGCATTCCTCTACCTCTCCTGGCGCAACTCATTCTCCTCACGAGAAAGGCGTTTGGTCAAAATCCGTTTCTCCTCCTCCAAAGCATGCTTGACAGCCTCCAGCTCTTGCTTGACAGTCGTCACTTACTGACGGGCAGACTCTGTTTCTTGATTGGCAATGTTAAGCGCGTCCACAAAACTCTGACGCTCGTTCTGCAACCTGGTCACCTCCCCCTGCCCGTTTGCGGCAATCCTAGCATTCTCCTCATCCAGGTAATGGAGGTGGCAGAAAAAAGAGAGCGCTTGGGAGCGAAGAAAGTTTATACACTCCTGCTAACTCCTAGCCGCAAAGGCATCCCTCTCCCTTGGAAGAGACATAATCTCGGCTATCAGGTTAGAGGTAGACGCGAGAATGGAATCATGATCAGTCCCGGCAGGAAATTGCAGAATGTTGTCCCTGAAGGAACGCAAACCAATATGATGAGTGGGCATGAGGGGAGGATTATAAGTAGAGGCACCGGCTATCAAAGCAGGGGCAGGGCCACCTCTCGCGATACTGGGAGGAGACATCGGAATAAAAAACAGAGTGGCAGGAGAAGAGGGTCGACTGCCGGAACCTCCCGCGTTGGGCACTGGGGACCCATCTCCACCAAGTGCTTCAAGGTTAAGGGCACTTGAGTTATAGCCTGTCGCGGTGGAGGAATCACCTAAAATGTGAGGATTACCACCGAAATCAATACCCTGCGATTGCTCGGCAGGAAGGCCACCGCCCTCAGAGACGTTCAGAGGAGGATTCGCAGCAGAAGAGGTAAGGCTGTGCTGAAGCTCATAGCGGGCCTTCTTCTGACGCTCTTGAAGGACCTCGGCAATAGACATATCACCCGCAGAGGTTGACTGAGCAGAAACAGTGGAGGCCTCCTAGAAAACGCAGTGCACGCATGATAAGAAAATTATACAGAAGAAAAGAAAACCTTAGAGAAAAAGGAACTGTCGCCTCCGAAGAAACAACGGTGTGAAGGGAAACGGGTTGCGTGGTGCGTGTTTTCCTCACTCTCTTCTTCCTTGCGACAGGGGTGCGAGGAGGTGGCGATGAGGTAGTACCCGTAGCGGTAGCAATGCCTTCCTCTCCCGCAGCGACAGCAGCAGCAGCAGCAGCCCTGGCGACGGCGGCAACTTCCTTCCTTTGTTCCTGTTTCCTCTTCCTCCGGAAATACTCGGGCTCCCAACCAGGCGGAGGCACTGCACAGTTAAAGAAACGTTAGCGTTAGTACCTCTCGGCAGCACAAAAGGAAAAAGGGCAAACGCTCATCCTTTTTGCACTGTTCCATTTCCAGACCGTTAGCCACTTTTCGGGCATCAACGCTGAAATCTAGTTGAAGTAGCGTCTTCAACCAGCCATCTTCTGGATCAGAAAGGGGTTTCCGATGGCCCCAAGCTCCATCCTTAATTTTCTCATTGAAGCCGGCCCTCCATAACGGCTCGGGCAAATCAATAATAAAAAATTCCTCTTTCCAATGAGGAACAGAAGACTCGATACCCATAAGCTTCCAGGTAAAGGGCTTCAATGACCCATCTTCATAACGAGGGGATATTGATATCACCCCCTTACGAGAATACAACTGGAAAATGTCATGAAGCAGGGCCAGAGTGGGAGACTCGATTCCTTTGAAATGACACAGTGCAGCAAAGGCACTGACAACGCAAATCGCGTTAGGGCTCAATTGAGCCGGAGCCAAATCAGAATCAGCCAATAACAACTCAACAAGCGGGTCAAGAGGAAGACAAAACCCATGGTCAAATAACTTAGCATATAATATTCTACTGTTACCGGGCAGAACGCTGTTCAGGCGAAGTGATTCGAAAGCAGCGCGCACGGGATATTCTCTGGGAAATCGCGCATTACACGCGGCAAGCCTACGATTAACTAAAGGCAGAGTATAGAGAGAAGTAGGGGTAATGTTGATTTTTTCTTCTCCGACGGACCCTTGAGGATCCTCCTCATCGGAAGATCTCTTAGTCTTAGCCATAACCAATAAAGCAGAAGTGACGAGCAAAGAAAGGGCGTGTACCTTCGCAAAGAGAACACCAGGAGTCTCAGACCAAAAAGAAAAGAGCGGCGCGAGTTGTTTGTCCAGAAAGCAGCAGCGTGCGAGAGAGGAGATTAAAAAAGAAAAAGGAGGAAGGAAAAACATTATATATAACACTGAAAGGGCGTGACCAATCAGCGGGGGACACATGGCAAAGCAGCGCGTCGGGAAATAAGGCACGCGCGAGGAGATACAAGTTTAAAAAATGATGACGAAACGCTTCGGCGATTCACGTCTCCCTAGGAGACGCTTGCTTCAAACGCCTCTTCATAGAAAGACGCGTGTCCTTTTCCATCATTGCTTTTCAGATCGCATTAAATGGAAGGACTGCAACATTTAAATGGCCTAAAAAGCAGCGCTGGCTTAGCCAAACGGCGCGGCAACACAAAGAAGATAATGAAGAGATGGCGGTAGCATCACAATGATTCACGCGAATGCGATAAAGGTCATGTAGCGTCCGCATTATTACAAGAGGAATAATGACAAATGGTTTTCGGAAAAAATAATAATAAAAGCAGACAACAATAAGAATAACAAGGGAGGGTCCAGAAACCCGTTGTGACACTTCTCGAAAAGCAAAGCGGCGCCCCTATCTTTGGCGTTAGCCCTTTTCCCCTTCTGAGGCAGAAGAACCAATCCCACCTTTGCTAACCTCATCCATCACGGCAGAAATATAGTCAGCAACCTGGGCAGGGTCGGAAGAGTTACCCTTGAAACGGGTTGCAAACCCAGAAGTAAAGACTTCCAGGATTTTCTTCTTCCACCATTCCTCCTTTAATGATGTCCTAGCGGATTCCTCGTCTCGAGTAGACATCTCTTCGCGAAGAAGAAGATTTTTCTTCCTCTCCAACGCTAACTCTGCCTCCAGAACCTCCACCTTTGCTTTCCCGACAGACCTCTCTCTGTTTAATTCCTTTTGCGACTCATCGCAAAGACGCGTTAGCAACCCCATTTGCTCCACCACTTTCTCAAGCTGCACTTGCTTAACGCACAACGCGTTGGAAAAATTACGTGACTCGCGATCATGAATCTCGAACAGATAGTTCAGGTGACGAAAGAAATCCAGAGAATCATTCATCATATGGCGAAGACGAGCCGGTGGAGGAAGCTGAAGAAACTCTTCATTCTCCTTCTGGGAGCC
The DNA here is from genome assembly GCA_963691705.1 of Viola odorata. NCBI lineage: Eukaryota > Viridiplantae > Streptophyta > Magnoliopsida > Malpighiales > Violaceae > Viola > Viola odorata. Next base: position 34,070,438 of record OY829542.1, read on the forward strand.
CAGCATCTCTCCTATCAAAGATGCAGTAAACTCATCTCTGGAAAAAGGTTGGGGAACCCCGACAGCACGAAGACCATCAAAGCAGAATCCCTTCAGGCCCATACGGTAGGAGGGGGTCTCGGTAGGATTGCCATAAGAAAGATTGATTGACGGAGCGGGAGAGGAATTCCCGGAAAAAACTTCCGTGATAGGAGAAAAGAACAGTTGAGGAAGGACTTTAGGCGGTAGCCCAGCAGTCGAATCTGTAGTAGAAGGCGTAGCAACTACGTCAGGAATGCAATGAGAAATTGGGGAATCGGGAGCGTCAACTGCAGGAAGAGGACACGCTGTCGAGGGAACCTCCACCTCGGCAGAACACGTAGCAGCTGACGCCTCAGTAACTCCCACCGGTTGGGAGACACTCGTCCCAGCCGAAACGGCAGAGATAGGAGCAGTCGTTGCATCCACAGAAGAAGCCCCGGTGGCCTGCTCACCCGTGGTAAATCGAAGTTTTTTCCGACGCAAGGAAGAGGCATGGCAAAGGTCCGACTCGACATCCACATCCTCATCATCACTAGCAATCACCGTCGTTGCGTCTGGGCTGGAGTCCGTCCTCTTGCGACGCTCCGGTAGCCAATTTTCCACAAACCGAGAAACTCGGCCAGAGCTAACGGGCCTTCGCCCTCCCCGGGCAACCGTCTTGGTTCTTCTCCTCGGGGGATGAGCGCTACCCTGATTAGAGCCATCGGCAGGGGGGAAGCTGGTAAAGTTTGAAGTGGTGTAACATTCAAAGGAGCGCCAGCGTCACCTGGGAATTAACCGTTAGCCTCCTATAACAAAAGAAACGCGCAAAGACAAAGGCAAAGAAAATACGAAAAAAGGCAGACTCACCCATAGCACACTCCTCCAGAGGTTTGAACAAGGCAAAGCTACGGATGCGGTAATGAGCACCTTCGTCTAACAGAGTGTTAGCTTGCTCCAACTCAGTCCTGGTCAATATCGAGGGATTCGACCAAATGGGGCCTATCAGCTCCTGGTTGAAATTAATACGCCACAAACGTGACGGTAGCTCCAGAAAAAGAAACTGCTTTTCCAATCAGCTACACCCTTCTTAAAGCCGTGAAAATGCTGCCAGAACAACTGCACGAGTGCGTCATTCCACCGAGGAGTAATTTCGATTAAACAATTATGGCAATTCATACAAAAGAATTTGAGAAATAAATTGAGAGATGGGGTAGAAATGTTCTTCAACTCGCAAGCGCGAAGAAAAGCATAAACCGCACACTAGGAGGAGGGAGTTATCTGGGCAGGATTAAGGTTATACTCCCGCAGCAGCGTTAGTATCGATTCATGAACAGGAAAGCGGAAACCGTAAAGGAGCATCTTAAAGTAAAAAAGCCTACTGTAACCCCACGCCGGATTATGGAGCCGCATATCACACTTCCAGGGATAAAGGGCTCATACCCGGGAGGAAAAGTAATACCGTGTTCCTCCAGTTCGGCTTTCAGAACCACATCGCATGTAAAAATACTAGGTGATTGCGCGACCTCTGGATCCATGGGTTTCCAGATAACCTGGCAAGGTCTATTTCTAGCCATAACAAACCAGCAAAAAGGAAATCGGAGAAGGATTGAATTGGTACCTTAAAAGGGGAAAGTTACAGAGGAATCAGCGGACGACGACGGACGGCCGGTGAGATATTCGGGGAAGAAGACGAAGGAAGATAAGAGAAAAAATTCGAAGCAAGGGCAAAAGTTCTGAAAAAAGAAAAATGGCCCCTCTTAAAGGATTAAAATGCCACCGCATTAATTAAGCCACCAATCGCGTGGAGACGCGTGTAAAAAGAGGTTGGCCATGTGGAAGCACATTAAAGAAATTAGAAAAAAAGAAGTTATTCAGCGTGATTCCCCAAAAGGGCGACAGAGTTGACCCAGTCAAGATAACTGCGAAGCAACTGCCTCGGCCAAGCCAACCGCTTGCGTTGGCTATCACCAAGGACCAGTAGGCTAACGAAAATAACGACAAAAGAAAAAGGCAGAAAATATCATCTTATTTATAAAATGCCAATAGGCATATACAACACAAAGGCGTTAATCCTCATCAGCCCAATCCATGTCATAACAGTACTCGTAGTCCTCCGGGGACGACGACAATCCACTGTTGTAGGAAAAGAAATGTTCGACAGGTTTGGGCACAAGCTTTGTCGCATGAGCTACCGCCTTGTCATAACGGGCACGAGAACTCTCCCCAATGGTAGAAGCTGCTAGCTTTAAATCAGTGCCGCGAGAAAGAGCCTTATTCTCAAAAGAAGGAGAAGGAGGGGTAGACGGTGACGCTTCATCACCTTTTGGTAGCGTCACGTAGTGGGGCACAAAGCCGGTAAAGAAGGACTCAAAGGTCTGCTTCTTCACTTTCACTGGTTTCTTGCGACCCTAGCGTCTAGCAGGACATTTTGTAGGTCTCCACGGAGGAGTCGAAGGAGGATTATCCGAATCCGGCGAAGTCGGAGGTGTTGGCAAGGAATCACGCCCGCAAAAATCTGTCATGCCGACCTACAAGAAAGCAAAGAGAAGGAAAAGATGAAGATGAACAGGGGAAGGGAAAGCATTTCCCTTAAATAACCCAGGAAGCACTCCGATCCTCGCACAGATCCTGAAAAAATCAATTAAGATGTCTGAGAAAAATAACCGCAACGACAGAAGCTGATCCGGCACCAATATACCTGCTCGTTAAATGCGCCAACCAAAAGGCACCAAATAACTACCCAATCACTCACCCCTGGAACGGCGGCTTTGGAAACAGTTGAGTCAAAGCATTCATTGCTCATTCATGGGACGCAACCACTAACATAATACATCCAGAGGAAGACTCATTTTCAGTTGGGCTTGCCACCAACACATTTAGCCAATGCAGCAAGAAATAAACAAAAAGACTGGAAAAAACAAAACAGAAGCAACCATTTATTCATGGCCTGAGCGGCCTCAGCGTTCAGATATATATATAAAAGCATAAGAGAAAGGCAGCAAGAGGAAACAAAGGTAGCGGTTAGGCATTGGATCCTGCATCATCCTCCCCTGGTACGACTGAGATATCCCTCAGCGCGTCAGCAACGAAGGTCAGCTCAGCGGAGAAGGCCCTCATCCCCTTCAAGCAGCAGACCAGCAAATCCTTCCGCTGCTGCAGCATCGAGGCAACCACATCAAGGTGGGCAGTAGTAGTGGTCAGCTTCGCCAAGCTCTCCAAAGGACGGAAGTCCTCCAAAGATATTCCCAGCAACTCCAGGACATCCTCCGAGGTCTTGGTGATCATCCTCTCCAGGAAGCCGATGTCACCTTCAGTAAGGTTCTTCAAGGTCAAAGTTTTGGCGATCAGGAAATTTCGGGTCAGGTCATCCATGGCGAAATATGGAAAAGAAAGGGACGTACAAGTGCGAGGAAACTTGCGCAGAAGAAACCTCAATTTATAAGCCCTGACAAAAATCATCTAAACTACCTTCTGACGAGGAAATGCTCTGGTACCTCGCGGAGAAGGGGCGTTAGCCCTTGGTGAACACTCGGGCTCATTTTTAGTTGGGCTTATGATAACAATCCACCTAAGGAAAAGGGTATTTCCGTCTATTGCCCTGAACTGAAAGAAGAAATCACTGTTCCCACCGCCGCGGTAGATAGAGGGCCATCGCCTACCCTAGAGGTTGACGCCACGAGGGAAAAACAGTGCTCAGGAGTCTCCCAAAAAAAACCTTCTAGATGGCTCGAGGAGCTGTCTCATTCTGAGGAATACCACGCGTCAGGGGGACAACTCAGTCGCTACCCTATCGTGGTAACATTTATCCCATGGCTACCGCCACGGTAACATATCATCCGAGGGGCGAACCACGATCCCTAACATTAAGGATAGCTCTCTAGCTATTCCCAAACGCGGAAATGCTCAATTCTTCTATATATACACCTCCCCCTCAAAGGAGGCGGGTAAGCATACTCTAACTGCCCAAGCTCTGCCAAATTCAGTACACATACTGACTTAAGCATCAGAGTGTTTCCGCCGGAGACCCCCTCCGGCGCATTGCAGGTACCGCGGACCGTCGCGAGCACTGATCTGAGAGGAGCCGTTCCGCCATACATCCTTCGGCAGAAAACAAAATCTTATCAGAAGCTAGCCAGCATGTCGTTCAGAAGGCGTGTATGCTGGATTTTAGAGGGATGCCGCAGGAACTCTTCCTTGTCCTTCGAAGAACTGAACATTTGGCCCACTATGGAGCCTACCGGCTCATCTTGTGATAACTGATCCGATATCCCTAAAGCACGAAGCCCGCTAGTACCGAAAGATGACAGATCCAACAGGTAAGCGGGAATTCCTTGAGGACTTTGAGGGGAAAGATTAGCGATATAGGGAGGAGAGCAACTTTTTGCAGAACTACCAATGCCCGAAATCGAAGAAAGAAATAAGCGCTGAGGCTTCCTCGGGAGAGGATTAAGAGGAACACTTGGGTTCGAAATCGGCATAGTCACATCCGGAATACAGGAAGAGATCGGAGAATCAGGCCCCCCAGACGGCAAGGGTGAGTCCACCACCGCCGAAACCTTATTAGCTTTGGAAGGAACGGCAGAAGGCACCTTGACAACCTCCGCCACCTGCGAGGTACTCGCGACATGAGAAGTGTCGACCCCCGTGGTAGGAACTGTGTTAACTTCCCTCAAGGGAGGAACCGGCGGGCCAGTTTTCTCTTTTCGGGTTTTCTTTCGGAGATGCTCCGTCTCGGCAGCCATCTCTTCGCTATCGTCCTCGGTTGACTCCGCCGTGGGATCATTTTTTCTCACCCTAAGCTTCATTCATTGGGCGAGGGTGGCGTGACGTAGCTCGGAACCGGCATCCATGCTCTCGCTATCGCAGTCAACTATTCCAGTCGCAGGACGACTCAGAGTCACTCCCCTGCCCCGAGACGACAACCAATTCTAAAGAAAACGAGAAGGTCGAGCGGAAGCACTGCGTGTTGCGACGGTCTTGGTTCTCCTTCCCCTTGGCGGGATAGTCAAATGGCTGGAGCTTTCAGGTGGTGGAGAAGGGGATAATGTCTGAAGCGGCACCACGTTCAGAGGAGTGTTATTTCCCCCGGAGGAACGACCCTCAGCGCTACCTGCCAGCGAAACATGTTAATATAGCAAGCAAATCGAAGCGATAACGTGGCAAAAGAAAAACTCACCAACGACACACTCTTTCAAGGGTCTGAACCGAGCAAATTCCCGAATGCGGAAAGGCCTTTCTATTTCTAACAGGGCGGTAACATGGGACACATCAGTACTAGACAGCATTTCTGGTTTTCTCTAAGCGGCGCTGGTAATCTCTCGATTAAAACCCCCGCGCCACCAGCGGGATGGCAGTCAAAGGGTGAAGAAGCCATTTTCCAGTTGTCCACGCTCTCCTCAAAACCTTGAAAGTTCCGCCAGAAAAATTGCATGATGGCGTCATTCCATCTTGGGGTGATATCCACCAAGCAGTCGCGACAACTCAAGTTGAAAAATGTGTGGAACAGATCGAGGGATGGAGTGAAAATACGCTTCATCTCGCATGCCCGAAGGAAGGCATAAATCCCACACCAAGAAGGCGGAGTTATTTGTACGGGATTGAGATCGTAATGATTTAGCAGCTTCATCAGAGAAGTATGGATCGGGAGATGAAACCCGTAGAGGAACATCTTGAAATAAACCAGCCGGAACGTTCCCCATATGGCATCATGAAGCCGAATATCCTTCGTAGTGATATAAGGGCGGCAACCCAAGGGGAAGGTGATACCGTTCTCCTGGGGTTCGCACTCGCGAACTTGCGTGCCGGGGCGACGTCCGGGATTGCATTCAAAGTGAGCACCGTCCCTTCATTCGCTGCTCCCCGTCAGTACTAACTCTAACGTTCTTTTCTTATTTCTACAGATCCTCCCGCCGGGTGGAAACCTGAGTGCATCAAGAAAAGAGAAAGAAGAGCTCGGCAGAAGAAAGAAAAAGAGGCTCTTTCTGCCATCTCGACCGGTGCCGCTACTGATACCACGCACGCGTCCACTTCTGCGCCTGAGTCCTCTTCTCTTCCTCGAGCGGAGGCTACTGCCACATCAACTATTGAGCCAATTTCCTCCCCTAGCACTGTTCCTACTCGAGCGTCGTCTTCTCGTCCTCCCCTTGCCAAAAAGAAGAAGAGAACTCTCCACCTTCGCGTTATCGCTCCTACCCGTCCTCCTGTTCAGGTGGTTTTTACAAACTTTTCTCCGTCTATTTGTTTCGTTCGTTTCTTAATTCCCTTTTTTCTTTCGCGCGTAGGATACCGCTGCTGTTGCCTCTTCTGCTACTCCTTCGCGCGACGGCATGGACTTGTCAGGCATTCTTGGCCCCAAGCGACCACGTCCCAATGAAGACACCCCTTCCGCGGATGACTTTGCTGCTGGTCAGGAAGGGCAGGGCGGTGTCACCAATACCGGCCCCTTGGTGGGTAATCAAAGCTCTGGTCCGCCAGGGAACGGGGCTACCTCTGCGTCGCTTCACTCTTCTTTTGCCTCATCATCTCCTCCTCTTGGCAATCCCTTGGGCTTTCTGGAGGATCTTGTAGAGGAGGACTTTCCATCCCTACCAACCGGTGGTTTCAATATTGACGTTGGACCATCTAATTGTTCCCCTCCGTCCCCTCCTGATGTCTTTTTCGTTCCTGTTGCTGTTCAAACGATCTCTCCTTCTCTTCCCCCCATGGACACTCCGCGCATGGTGGCTGACCTAAGCACTATACTCTCTAGCGGAACCGCCACCCATCAGGTTGATTTAAGTAACATTTGCCAGCGCGGGTTCCCAGCATTAGGAGGCGGCAACTCCCTAGCGACATCTGCCTATCTGGCAGGACATCTGTTGTCGGTTAAGGAGGAGGAGCAGGCCTTCCTCTCCATTGCCGAAGGTGAGCAACTGCAGCGGATAAGGACCCAAATGTTCTCTGGCTTTCAGGATTTTCATTACTGGTCTAGGAATGTGACGAGACGAATGAGCTCTCTCCACACAGGAATGGCAAAACGCTAATCACCAGCTCTTGAAAGAAGTCAACAAGTACCAAGGGGAACTTAATAAAACTCAGGAAGAGCTGAGGAAGTGTATTGAAGAGCGATAATGTGCGGAAGCCAGTTTAGCAGTTGCGAAAAAGGAGCTGGAAGAGGCCAGAGGATGCGAGGCCACAAGGGATGCCGCCCTTCAAGCGGAGCAGGGTAAGAATGTCGCGCTTATGGAAGAAACGACAGGCAAATGTAAATGGTTTTTGGAACAAACTGCGGGCCTCATGGCCGACTACTTCATTGAGCGTCATGGCCGCAATCAGTTCGACGCTGATGCCATCATCCGCCTCTTCAAGTAGAAGTCTGGGTTCCTCACGGAAGAGGGCTATCGCCAAGCGAAGAGGTCACGGCATGACGAGGGGGACGACAGCTTACCCAGGCCGTAAATGTTACTTCTCTTTTTTGTCCATCGAGCGCCCTCACTTCTTTTCCCTTTTTGTGTTTTTGGGGCCTTTTGCTTAAACAAGTCTCCCCTCTTGTATAAACAGTTCGCACAATTTGCCGTCATTTTACTTTATCAATGATCTTTCTCAATTTGCTTCCGTTAGTCCTTCTTTCAAAACTTGTTGCCACCGTTGAACTGATGTTGCCTGCGCCTTCGAACCTCCCTTGCGGAGTCGTAACACGCAATGTCGTCACGCGTTTCTCTCCGAGCGATAGGGTAGATCTGATCTTCACCATTATCTCATACCGTGTTTAAGACAACGGGATCTCCCCTTTGGACGCTCTACCTTTCCGCAACGTCATTATTTTCTCAAGTGCTTCATCACTTTCACGCTTTACTACATTTTCTGCACATTTTTACCTATAACTTTCGTTAGTAGCGACATATTCCAAAAAGTCTTAGTTACCTTAGGTCATTGCCGCGCGTGCTCCCTACTCACTTAGCGCGATCCCTCCGAGATGTCGCTTATGTCGCCTTTTCTGCACATTTTCACTTATCATTTACATTAGTAGCGGCATCTACTAAAATATCTTGATTACCTTGGCGTGTGGCCGCGTATTTCTCCAACTCACTTGGCGCGATCTCCCCCGATGTCGCTCGTGTCACGTACTCATCCAGCCAAACTTCACCGGGTTTGTCCCTTCCGGTTACTAGCTGGGGTACCGTGACTTCTCATATTTCCTCAATCGGTCGGGAAGTGCCACCTCTCAGTGCGCTGCCTGATGAGGGTCGGCCATCACGAGGATAGGACTTTTCACTTCCTCAGCGTTGTCCTCGCACCTCGGAACGTGCCCCTTCTTAACGAGGTGCCTATGTTAGCGCTACCATCGTAAGGATAGGATTTTCACTTGCGAGGTGGAGTTTTTATCTTCCCTAGGGTCGTGCCTCACTTAATGATCATCCGCATTTATGAGCATGGGCTGTCACAAGGGTAGGACTTTACACCCCCAGGGGAGTCGGGGCGTGCCCTCTCTGGGTTTCCCCAGGATAGGATTTTTCACTCCCGACAGTGCTGGAGCGTGTCTCATCTTAGTGAGCCGCCTGATCATGGCCGGCCTCACAAGGCCAGAATTTTTCACTTCCAGCACCATATATTTCTAGGATCGCCGGGGCGTGCCTCGTCTTGATGACCCGTCTGTATTAGCCCATTCTGCCCCAAGGCTAGGACTTTTCACCCCCGACATCCTCCTTTCCTTGTTATCTGCACATCACACAGACAACCAATAAGGAACAAGAAATATTTCCACAACAATTGTTAGACCATGCCCAACGGCATGTCAAATTCATAATTTCAATTTCTAGACCATGCCCAATGGCATGTCAAATTCATAATTTCAATTTCTAGACCATGCCCAACGGCATGTCAAATTCTATCATAACATAATTTCAGTTACTAGACCATGCCCAATGGCATGTCAAACTTTAGCATGATATAATTTCAATCGAGCAATATTCCAAGAGTTAGGTAAGGGAGTACCGTCAAGCATTTCGAGGTGATACGCCCCCTTTCTGATAACACGAGTTACGCGGTATGGGCCTTCCCAGTTTGAGCTAAGTTTCCACTTTCGTTGGCCCACCGCTCGCTTGTCCCTGAGCACCAGGTCTCCCACTTTGAGCAGCCGCTCCTTAACATGTCTGTTGTGATACCGCGCCATTCTTCTTTTGTAGTGCATTATTTTCAAGAGAGCTTCCTCGTGCACCTCAGGCAGCATATCAAGGTTAGCTCGTAATCTCTCCTCGTTTAATTCCTCCTTGAAATATTCCACCCTTAAGATTAGGGTGCCGATTTCAATAGGCGTTACCGCTTCGGTACCAAAAGCCATCGCAAAGGGCGTTTCCCCCGTACTAGTTTTGACGGTCATGCGGTAAGCCCACATTACATAGGGTAGCTCGTCTGGCCACTTCTTTTTTGACCCCTCAAGATTTTTCTTAATACCGCTCAGGATGCTTCGGTTGGTTACCTCCGCCTGGCCATTAGTCTGAGGATGCGCCACAGAGGAAAAACTCTATTCGATCTGGAATTCCTCACATTGCTCTTTGAAAAAGCGGTTGGTAAACTGTGCTCCGTTGTCACTGACTAGCACACGAGGCACCCCGAAACGCATGATAACTTGGTGCTTAAAGAAGTGCCATACCTTCTCCGTCGTAATACTGGCTACCGCTTCCGCTTCTGCCCATTTGGTGAAGTAGTCCACTGCCACAATTACAAATTTCAGTTGGGACCTCGCCTTAGGAAAAGGGCCTAAAATATCGATTCCCCACTTGGCAAAAGGATAAGGTGGCACGATCTGAGATATTTCAGTGGCGGGTCGTCGAGGGATTTTAGCAAAATTTTGACACTTATGGCATGATTGCACAAAGTTGTTACAATCCCTGCGAATAGTGGGCCAATAGAATCCTGACCGGAATACCTGCGCGGCCATAGTACCACCCGACACGTGCATGCCGCAGATCCCTTCATGAATCTCACGCAGGGTATGGAGGCCTTCTTGTTCCGTTCTTGCGGCTGGGTGCGAGAAACATCTCCGAATTAACTCCCCGTCATAATAAGTGCACCTTGCCGCTTGCTTTAGTACTTTTTTCTTCTCTGCACTGTCGCTTGGCAACTCGTCGTGCTTCAAAATTTTTATCACAGGGACCCTCCAATCCTTTTCAATCTCCTCCACACATAGCAATAGCTGTTCCTCCATGAAGGACGGTAATGACCTTTCCTCATAGTACACGCCTTCTGGTATGACAGCCTCTTAATTGGCTGCCGCTTTGGCAAGATTATCCGCCTCGGTATTGTCCTCCCGCGGAATGTGTTCGAAAGTGACACACACGCCACTTTGTTCAATTTCTGCCAACTCCCTTTTCACTTTCGAGAGGTATTGCGCCATGATTGGTTCTCTAGCTTGGGAGTGTCCTAAGACTTGATCAATTATCAACTTGGAGTCCCCTCGTATTTTCAACCGTGGGGCTCCTGCTACCAGGTCGTTCTCGGCTTTGGTGAAGAGATTTCTTCCTACTCTAAGCCCCGCCAATAACGCTTCATACTTTGCTGCGTTGTTGGACAATGATTGTAGGATTCTAATGGCGTGCCGCACCTGCACATCGTGTGGCCCGATCATGTATATGCCAGCTCCTGCTAGCTCTTGATTTTTGGCGCCATCCACATAGATGACCCATAAGTCCGCAGGGGCTTCCGAGGGTAGGATCTTTGCATCACTCTCTTCCTTCTCAAGCGGCTCCAACGCCTTGTCCCCAGTAAAAGTACACTCCGCGATCAAATCTGCCAAAACCTGAGCTTTTACGGATGGCCGAGCTTTATACTGTAATCCATAATGCTCCAGCTCAATTGACCAAATCAACATCCTCCCCGAGGATTCTGGTTTCCTAAAAATCCTTCTCAAAGGCTGATCCGTGAGCACAATGACTGGATGGGCCTGAAAGTATCTGTCCATCTTTTGTGTGGACTGTATCAGGGCGAATGCCACCTTCTCAATGTGGGTGTATCGCACCTCGGTATCTTTTAACACATGGCTAACAAAGAAAACGGGTCGGTGGGCGTGATTATCCTCCCGGACCAAAACGGCACTGACCACTTCATCCGCGATGCCGAGGTATAGGAATAGGGTGTCGCCCGGTTCCGATCGTGTTAGCACCAAGTCGGACGACAATTAAGTTTTCAAACCCACGAACGCCTCTTCGCACTCTTGTGTCCATCCGAAAGGAGCTTTCCTGCGTATGACTTTAAAGAATAGCAAGCACTTCTCGCCCTACTTAGAGATGAACCGTCCTAGAGCAATGACGCGTCCTGTTAACCTCTGAACTTCCTGGAGGGTTCGTGGCGATACCATATCATGGATAGCCTTGATCTTTGACGGGTTCGGCTGGATGCCCTTTTGGCTTACCACATATCCCAAAAATTTCCCCGTTTGAAATGCAAACGCTCACTTGTGAGGGTTCAATTTTATCTGGTATTTCCTCAATGTGTCAAATACTTCCTGAAAATCGGCCAGATGGTCACTGAAACTTCTGCTTTTGACCAATACATCATCTACGTATGCTTCTACATTTTTCCTGATTTGCTTTTCGAACACTTTGTTGGCCATACGCTGGAAGGTTGCCCCCACATTCTTTAAACCAAACGGCATTGCCGTGTAGCAATAGGTGGCCTTCGGAGTTATAAATGCCGTCTTTTCCTCATCTTCCTTGGCCATAGGAATTTGGTGGTATCCAGAATTGGCATCCAAGGAACTCAAATACGTGTACCCTACTGCTTGATCGACCAGCTAATCAATCTGGGGAAGCGGATAACAGTCCTTAGGATAAGCGTCATTCAAGTTAGTGAAATCAATGCACATGCGCCAGTCTCCGCTGGGCTTGCGGACTAGGACGGGTTGGCCAACCAAGTGGGGTATTGAACTTCTCGGATGAATCCTGCGTCTAACAGTTTCGCTACCTCCTTATCAATCACCACTGCCTTTTCCGCGGAGAATGCTTGCCACTTCTGTTGAACTGGCGTGGCGTGCGGGTCAACGTTGAGTCGATGTTCAGCCACTTCCCTGGACACACCAGACATGTCCGCCAGTTTCCACGCGAACTCTCCTTTGCACTTGTTCACCAGCCGGGCTAATTGTGCGCTCTCCTCAGGGGTCAACTTTTCACTGGCCTGGAAACTCGCCTCACCATTGCCCTGCATGGGGATGGGTACCATCGTATCCACTGGCTGGGTTCGCCTTTCATCCCTTTGCTCATAGGGATCCGCTGCCACACACACATATTGATCATAGCTTTTTTGAATCATGAGTGAATAACACTCGACGGCTAGGTTTTGATCGCCCTTGATTGATACTACTCCTTCCCAAGAGGGGTACTTCATCCTGAGATGTTTCTGAGATACCGCCGCCCCAAAGCGATTGAGGAATGGCCACCCTAGAATGGCATTATACGGTAGGATGAGATCCACAACCAAGAACATCAACTCTTCTGATCATTTTGACACGTCTTCTCTGAAATACACAGGCAGCGCTGTGATTCCAATTATAGGTATAGGGATGCCGTCCACTCCAATAATTGGTTTCTTGCAAGGTGCCAGTTCACTGGCAGGGCGTTTCATGAGATTATATGCTTCCAACGAAAATAAATTTACCGCACTGCTGTTATCAATGAGGGTCCTTCGTACCCCATGGCTCCCAATAATCGGTGTGACTACTAGCGCGTCATTATGAGGGAAGACAACACCCTTCTCATCCTCTTCCGAAAAAGATATTACCATTCTGTCCTGTGCATCAATCGCTCCCTTTTTTACAAGTTGGCCTTCCCGTTTCCGCTTCTCTCCTGACGTGAGTGTTGCTGGGGTAATCTCATCCTGGAACGACGCGCCACCAGCGATAATATTGATGATGACAATGTCCTCATCATGCATCATTAGCGCTTCTTTCCCCCTTGCGCCAGAAGTCCGGCTGCTCCCAGGGGGAGGAGGCAATTGATGGTCACCTGGCTTCTTCTCTCATGCGGGGGGTCCCTCCTGGTTTCTTCTCTCATTTGAGTGGCGAAATCTCCAAGATAGACTTCTTCCAACAGACACTTTATTGCTAACTTCAATTCCCTACATGCCTCTGTAGAATGCTCCTTGACCTTATGGAATTTGCAAAAAGCATTTTCCCTTCCTCCCATGACCACCCCTGGCTTCACAGGGGCTGGATAGCGGATTGGCAGGTTCCGCTGCTAAATAATGGCTAGGATTTCCGCTCGGGGGAGTGTAAGGGGAGGAAGGTCGGGATCGTACATTCGACCCTTAGGGGGGTCCGCCTGTCGCTGAACATTCAGACCGCCGCCTCTCCCTCTAGAGAAATTACCCTTCTGGTGATTCGACGCCTTAGGGATGTAATCTTTTCGCTGGGCGTATTCATCACCTGGACGAGTATCGTGGGTCATACTAGCTTGAGCCGCGGGAGCAGGAGGGGCGTTCTGGGCATATCCCGTATCCTGTTTCTATATTCCTCTTCTTCCATTCTCGCATAATTGTGAGCCTTCAATCTTAACGCATCTAAAGTCATTGGGGGGTCTACCATCAGCGTATCTCTCAGCTTCCCATATCCACAATTCCGCTTCAAAGCTTCTATAGCAAAATCAATAGTAATACCAGGTGTTAACGACATTTCCATGTCAAAGCGACCAAGATAGCTATTCAGAGACTCTTCTGGTTTTCTACATATATCAAACAAGGTTGCGACAGACATCCGAATAAGGATAGCTGTGCTGAAGCGACTCTTAAACTTGGCTTCTAGTTGCGGGAAATTATCAATTGATCGAGCGGGAAGTCCTTCAAACCAGAGGCGAGCAACTCCTGACAATGTCATAACAAATATTTGACACAACGCCGCGTCGTTGTGCGTCTGAAATTGGGCGAAGTCCTTCACCTTATTAAGATGTGAAATGGGGTCTTTGGTGCCATCGTATGATTCCGTGGGGAGCTTAACATGTCAGCTGACCCTGTGATGCCTTATACGGTGGGTGAAAGGATGACCAGCGGTGTCATCCAAGATCTCACGATCATGATGAGGAGGAGACATGTCCAGGTGTCGCCTGTGCCCTCGAGGCTCCGGGGTACGATGCTGCCTGGGAGACTGGCTACGACTCCTAGGCGAACGGGTTCGACGCCTCCTACTGCCTGATCTTTCACTCCGCTCCATAGATACCTCTCTGCCGGCTCCCTCTCTCCTGCCGTCCCAACGCTCTCTGTATTCATTTAGTGGCCACTCTACTTGAGAGACAGGAATCCGCGGTATCCGCGGTATGTAGTGCTCCTCCGGTCCGTCTGCCAGTTGCGCAAAGCTGAATGGCATGCTTATCGCAGGTGAGGTCAGAGGGACACTCACTTGGCGTCGAGGCGATACTGGTCGATCGGTGACAATAGACGGAGTGAAAATAACTCGAGAAGACACACCTGATGTCGCGGTGCTAGAAGTGGGGCCTGCAGCCATCCCAATCAAGTAATCCAAGTGGGCACGAAGAGCTAACATCGAGCTTACCGACGGAGTAGTAGGGCCATCCATCCCAGAACTCGCAGGTGGAGGGGTGGAGTGACTAGATCCGCCCACGTGGGAAAGCAGGGCGCCCATTGAGGAAATAAGGGAACCCATTTGAAGAAACGGGGTGCCCGTTTGAGAAAACGGCGTGCCAGCTGTCAGTCCGAAAAGAAAGTCTGTCTGCACAGAGGAAGTTTCACGTGATGTGACAAATGTACTGGACGAAGACGTGGAAAAAAGTTCCCTACGTGCGTGAACACCACGAGTATGAGGGGGTGTGGATTCTGAATCTGAAGCCATGATCATTCGACTCTCAGGAAGAACAGAGCTTGCTTACTAAGGAAACTCACTTAATTAACCAAGGCTCTCAATGAAAGCACCACTTGATAAGAGTCCGGGAGATACTGAGTAGGATCGGCCTGATCTGGGCTGGTCGGGAACACTATACTTGGGTCTTCGTCACCTGCAAAGCGTCGGAGGGGATCTCCGTTGTAAACACTCCGATGCCAAAGTCAGTGTGAGTAGTCAAAATGGCAGGGGTTCAGTACGCTATCTTAGGCTTACCTCTTGTCTGAAAAGGTGGGGGTATTTATAGGCAAAGGAAGAAGTGTACCGACAGGGAGTAGGAGTTATCCCTAGTAGGTGCCGCTAGGGTGATAGATGTCGCTGGGGTGTGATACGGCTCGAATACCTTTGGAGCCTTGGGTGATAAGTGAGGGTGTGTGTATCATGGTGTGATAAGAGTTTGGAGTGATATGTGCGAGTGCATATATGATAGGGTGATAAGACGTTTAGGTGATAAGAGAAGGTGTGTGTATCAAGATGTGATAAGCACTTTAGGTGATATGAGCAAGTGTGGAGGTATCAATGATTGATAGGTGGTTGTGGTTATAGATGGTTAGGTGGGCGCCCTATTGAGGACTTTTAGGGTTGAGGGCCGCCGGCCTCACATGCACAAATGACTCACCTAATGACTCACACATAGGACAAAACGTACCAAGGACACTTGGCTCAAATTTTATGGATGACCAACACACACAAGAACACCAAATCGTTTTGCTACCCAAAGAGATGAAGAAAGGCGGTTTTAATCCATCACAAACACAACACAAATGAATCAAGATGTTTCAAACGGATCAAACACTCCAAAACTCAAGAAAAGGTAAAATGACCCAAATGGTTCAAAATGACCGAAATGGTATGGGGATGATTTTTCACCGTGGAAGTACCTCAAAAATGAAGTGGAAGCAACCTAGAGACGAGCTGGGCTCCGCTACCACATGATACGGCTCGAATACCTTTGGAGCCTTGGTGTTGCTTCAGATGGAGCTGGATCTTGTCTCGTGCACGGTTGGAGTTGGTTGAACGGAATGGATGTGGGATTTGAGCGGATGAAACGTGAAAGGAGTTGGAGCGGAAGACTTAAAAAGGAAACATGAAGGAAATGGAAGATCGGATGAAGGAAAAAGGAAAGGAGTTTTATATATTTATAATGGGTTTCGAAACATAGAAGTTTGGAGGAAACCCTCTTGGCAACGAAGGCCAAGCAACCTTCCTATTACAAACAACTAACGATTATCTCTCCAAGATTGGCTTGGTCATCAATGGAGGATGATGAACAAACGGATTCCTTGAAGAAGAAGAAGCTACGGCTCTAAGAACCCTAGAGTAGCTAATGGCTTAAGGCTTTTGTTTTGTGATTTATTTCCCAAAAGCCTTAAGCCATTAGCTACTCTAGGGTTCTTAGAGCCGTAGCTTCTTCTTCTTCAAGGAATCCATTTGTTCATCATCCTCCATTGATGACCAAGCCAACCTTGGAGAGATAATCGTTAGTTGTTTGTAATAGGAAGGTTGCTTGGCCTTCGTTGCCAAGAGGGTTTCCTCCAAACTTCTATGTTTCGAAACCTATTATAAATATATAAAACTCCTTTCCTTTTTCCTTTATCCGATCTTCCATTTCCTTCATGTTTCCTTTTTAAGTCTTCCGCTCCAACTCCTTTCACGTTTCATCCGCTCAAATCCCACATCCATTCCGTTCAACCAACTCCAACCGTGCACGAGACAAGATCCAGCTCCATCCGAAGCAACACGAAGGCTCCAAAGGTATTCGAGCCGTATCATGTTTCATCATAGAGCTTTTAGACCAACCCTTAGGTTTAGCCTAAGCCAACCATTAGGGCCTCTTTGGAGACGGAGCCACTAGGGCTGAAATCCATTGTGTATCCCCCATCTCTTCTTTCCCTAAGCTTTAGCTTAGTCTTGCTTCATGTATTAAAGAGAGATCCTTAGTTTTGTATAGAAAGGTTGCTTGATCTTTGTTATCAAGAGGGTTTTCTCATTTCTAAGTTCTATAACTTGCTGCCATTAAAACACCTTCAACCTTCACTCATTATATTCCGCTGCATCTAAACTCCTTTTCCCCACAAATTATCCGTTCATCCATTCCGAATCCATCAAGGAACCATCCGTGCATGAGACTAGATCCAGTTACTCTTCATCTTGCGCCTTCAACTTCTCTTGAGGGACTTGGGCCGTATCAGGTGGCAGGGAGTGATGTCATACGGGATGACGTCATGCGGAGTGACGTCATGGATGACCTAGGATGGGATGCCGCCGTGCGAATGTCGCATGAGAGCCCCCCGCTGATGTCGACCATCCCAGGGTCAGCCGCCAGGCTAAGGGTGATAAAAACAGGGTCTCGTCTCCCTCGGCGGGTACAGTATGCTGGCTGAGTCACCCAGCGGGGTAGTGGAGATGCCGCTTCTATGGTATCGATAGTTATCTTCCCTCGGCACCCTCCTCGGAGTTATCGCCCCCGGTACCCTCGTCGGAGGTATCACCCGTGACGTCATACAGAGCATTATCTTTCCGAGATATCATCCTTTTGCCCAGATATCGGCCACAACGGCCTATAAATACCCCCTCATTTTAAAACATCAAGTAAGCCTAAAATAACCTTCTAGAACCTCTGCTATTTTAAACCGCTTACTGACTAAAGCATCGGAGTGTCTACGCCGGAGCCCCCCTCCGGCGCTTTGTAGGTGTGTCCGACACCAACTACAGCGGCTCTGACCGAGGGCTTTCATCATCCCGATCGTCTCAAAACTCGAATCTTATCAATGGCCGTTCGGTGTACCTGTAAAGCGCCGGAGGGGGTCCCCGGCGTAAACACTCCGATGCCTAAGTCAGTACAGGTAGTGAAAATAGCAGGGCTTTTGCCAGCAATCTTAGGCTTACCTTCTTTGTGGGGGTATTTATAGGCGAAAAGTAGAGTGTTTTCTTGGGAGCTCGACCATAAAGGGCGCTAATGGGCCTGTCAGGTGGTTGACATTCCCCGTCAATGGTGTGTTGTTGTTACGTTAGAGATATATGGGGGTAGGCGTTACCTAGGCAAGGTAACACCCATGTTCCTCATGGGACGCCATGTTTGGCCCGGGATGGGATAACGCCGCGTGTCATGACAAAGTGACGTGTGGGACCCCCTCGCTGATGTCGACCATCCCAGTGTTGATCGCATGGAGAGAGGCAATAGCCTCGAGGTTGTCTGTCCGGCAGGGTCAACAACTTTCTACCTCTAACGCAGGGTATAAGACGAAAATGCCCTTGGCGTTAAGTATATTGTTATCATTTTCCTTTTCTTTTCTTTTTCTTTTCTTTTCTTTTCTTTTCTTTTCTTTTCTTTTCTTTTCTTTTATTTTCTTGCCTTTTTTTTGTAACAAATTTGTCCTTTTCACCTACTATTGTCAACGCAGTTTTGACACGAGGAGAATGAGGCAGTGGCCCCCACTTTCAAAAATACAAATAAATGAAAATAAATGACGGAAATTGATACGAGCATGGAAGCCTCCCTTCGAGCCCTACACGACCACGCCGAGGTCTTGCCCGTGCCCCGCATTGCCCTTGCGCACCCGCGCCCGTCTTGCCCTCGCAGGCCCGCACAGTCTTGCCCGAGCCTCATCTTGCCCCCGCGGGACCGTGCCCCATCTCGCCCTCGCCATCTAGGCCAAGCCCACCAGTCTAGACCAAGACCGATGCTCAAGACCGTTTGTTAAGGGTATTTAGGGGTTTTCCCCATGTAATAACCTAGTAGTATAAATAGTGAACAGTAGGTTCATTTTTGACTTGTCTTTGTTTTTGTTGAGTTATCTCCTAACCAAGACCAAACTTTAGCTTAGTTAAATGAGGTTCTTAAAACGTCCCCTTCTTCTCCTCTTGGATTATAGATCCTTGTATGCTTGTGGTAAGGTTGTCTAGGAATAATCCCTAGAAGGGTTTACCGTGTATGCAAGTTTATTTATTGTTTATACATCAAAACACCTTCATCTTCATCCATTTATCCGCTGCACCTATTTCGCAATCTCCTTGCGACGTTATCCTCTCCATCAATCTCCATCCAATTGACTATCCAACCTCCCAAAGAGGACTAGATCCGTGTAAAGGCTCCAAACCGGAACCAAGCTTGTATCAGAAATGGATCAAACTCAAAATTTCTTTTAACCAACTCAAGAACACTCAAGAACACATTCAAATGTTCTTAACTGGAAATTTTAGATTGGTGAAATGCTTGGAAAAATAGATTGTAAACGTGGGACTCTGGAATTGACGCGAAAAAAATAGCACAACAAGTTCACCTAAGAAGGAAGAAGAAAATTTGGTTGAAAATCAATGAACAGGTGGTCGGTTGATGAACACGGAGAACACAAAATTTGGAGATCTAGATCTTGCAAAGTCAGTGTTCAAGTGGTTTAAAAATTCACCAACAGATCAACCAACTTAAGACAAATGTGAATCACACAATAACAAATAGTTCTTAACAGATATTTGTAAGGATTTTAGCAAAAATTAGAAAACCCAAATCAATAACTCAAAGCAGCTTGCTTCGCTACCACATGACGCGATCTAAGTTCCCTTTCGAAGAATTAGATGCGTTTAAACTTTGGAGCTAAGGATCTAGCTCGAGTTATCAAATAAATCCAATGGGGTTTCCCAAACAAAGACAATGATTGAAGCGAAAATGAGAACATGAAGAACGCAATAGTAATAAGAAGATGGAGATGGACACGGAAAGGAAATAATAATAATGGAATTTGCAGTGGGTAATTAATTCAAAACAATATACTGTCAATAAACATCCAAATCATACTTGATACGATCACGCCTACGTCTACAAGGCCCGAACGAACCCGAACTAGACCAATTATGAAGACACGTTCTAGGATACCTCTTACCCTTCAAATGGGCTTGGAAGCCCATCAAAATGACAAGGGAATTCGTCCATCTTAGAAGGAAGGAGAAGGAAGAGCTCATTAAGGGTATTATGGTCTCAAATGGCCTAATATGTAATAACTATAAGTAGTTGAATTCTTGCATATTTTCAATTCAGCTTTGATGATGAATATTGATTGAGAGAATTCTCCTTATTCATCCGGGGCTCAATATTGGTGTTTTCCTTGGTTTGGAAAGCCGTGGCTTAAGTCAATCGAAAACAATAAGTTTCCATCTTTGTGTAATCGGTTATTACTTCGTATTTGTGAGCGATTGAGTGTATATTTGAGTTTTCATCTTTGGACGGTTTGTGTTTGTTGAATGTGAGAGTATTCTGCCCGTGTATTCAAGTATTCATCAAGCATATCTCAAGTGTTCAATCGATCGTTGTTCAAGCAATCATCTCTAATCTCCATCCGCATTCATCCGGGTATTATCTTGTATTTTGTGTGTTTATTCCTTGTATCATTTCCGCTGCGTGTCTCCATATTTCCTACTGTTTCCTTATTAAATTGTGTCATAAACTCATTGAGCTAGATCCTCCATTCGTTACATACCATTCGGCCTTCACATCGGAGGTCGGATCGTATCAAGTGGTAGCGGAGCTTTTGGGCTCTTGGGTTTGTAGATCTGTGTTTTGTTTGTGTTCTTGTGTCTATTTTTTTTGCTTCCATTATGTTTGTTGGAATTGATTCACTTAAGATTAGTTTCGACCACAACCCGAGCCCTACAGAATCGCCGACTGAGGCAGTTAGGTTCATTTTTGTGTTCTTGAGTTGTTTCAGTTCTTGTGATTGTTGTTCATTTTTGTGTCTGTTTTCAGTATCTTTCCTTTGGAATTGTCTTTTCTTTCCTTCGTGAAAGTTGTAGATCCATGTCTTGGGAACGTTCCTGTTAAATTTCGCAATCTTTAGCCATCGTTTGATATTTTTGTGTCAAATAACCGAAGGTCTGTCTCAAAATAGCTCAATCCAACTGTTTTGGTGTTCATCTTGTTTTTCTTGAGTCTTTTCGTCTTCAACACTTGGGGAAGACGAATCAAGGTTAGTTTAATCTTCTTCTAAGTCTTTTGTAGTGTTTCAAAGTGTTTTAGCAGAAGTATTCTATTGTTACACCAAGTCAATGAAGTGAGAGATAAGAGTGACACAAAAGTCCTAAATAAATCTTCTTTTCTCCTAGTTTTTAGGGTCATAAACGTGAATATCTTTCACCTCAAATAATCCCTAGATTTCCTGAACAATAAATCTTCCAAGATATCTCTTGAGGTCTGCAAAATTTTGGAGTCAAATGAAATCTATAGGATACTCAAAAAGTCCTCACCCTAAACAGTGATGAAGAGAAAAGTCTTAGTGTCACCTACCTCTTTGTCTCAAAAACGTGTGAGTGCTCTCTAAGTCAAAAATCTTACCTCATTTGCTGAACAAGAGATCCTCAAGTATCCTTCTAGTAAGCAACAAATTCTTAGAACCAAACAAAATCTTTAGGATACACAAAAGTCCTAAACAAAAGAGAGAAAAGTTGCAAACTAAAAGTCCTAAACTAAACACCTCTTGTGTTAGCTCTTGAGAGAAAAACGTGAGGAGTCCTCAACACCAAGAATACTTTGCTAATTTTCCTAAACACTCACTTAAGTCTTTTATATTTGAGTGTTCAAGTCCTTTGTGTCAATTCCTTGAGTCCTAAACACATTTTCGTTTCTCTTTTCCAAGTCTCAAGTCAACTCACCATTTTCCAGCAAATGTGTCCTTGAGTTTTGTCCCTTTTTATTGTGTCTTCAGCCGAATTTTTTCTTCTTTCTTGGCTGTAATTTGTAGAGCTTTGTCTTAGGATTGTTCATACTAAATTTTGTAAACTAATTCCATCGTTTCCTATTGTTCGTATGTCATAGTCGAAAGTTACGCAAACTGCCCAGAATTTTCCAGCAAACTATTTTGCGCGATCATCTTGTGAACAGTTTTTCATTGAGTTTCCAGCTGAATTTCGTGTTTCGACCTGAATGAAAATTGTAGTCCTCAACCTCAAGTGTACCCATATTAAATTTTGTGACAAAATTCCAACGTTTACTATTTTTAAAGGCCAATAGCCGAAATATTTGGAAAACTGTCAGAAAAATTCCAGCAAACTGCCTTGGTGTTTCTAGCGTTCTTGATTGAGTCTTCCTGATTGAACTTGAGATTGTTGGTTGATTGTTATGCAAGACACGGAATTGAATACAGAGGAGTTTGAGTGATTGTGTGAGTACAGATTTTGAGGGCTTAAACACGAGTGTAAACACGTGAGGGAGCGATTTGTTTAACTAACGTTTATACATATATATAGTTTGTTAATTTTGTAGGTACAATGACTTCACTAAATTCTTGTCAATCAAGCTATGGCCTAGGTCTCTTCGAACAAGGCCTTGGCTATGGCTCCTCTACTAATAGCTGCACCAACTTTGATCCTTTTCAAGTCACAATTCCTACTTGTAGAGCATCTTTTCAACCGGCTGAATTTATCCAATGGGAATACCACCTTGTGAAGGCCATTGAATGTCATAATTTTTCCGAAGCACAGAAAATTGAGCTTGCTCAAATGACATTTGATGACGATACCGAGATTTGGTGGTACTACATTTGTTGTGAAAGAGCAAGAAGAGAAGATCCAATGGCAACTTGGGCTGAAATGAGACATGTCATGAGAGCATGTTTTGTATCATCATACTATCGAGAATTCTTAGAAGACGAGTTGTCCTCCCTTCAACAAGGAATCAATACCGTGATGGAATATTATCAAGAATTTGATGATTTACTCATCAAGACTTATCTTCAAGATAATGAGAGGATGATCATGGATTTGTTTCAAAGTGGATTAAATAAAGTGATTAGAAGACAGCTTGCCCTCTATGAGTTTACAAGCTTATCATCCATGATTCAATTTGCCTACGAAATTGAAATTCATGGGTGTTTGATGGAACAAGACAGTAGCTCATTCCAAGGCTGCCTGAGTGACCAAAAATCTTCTGCTACTGTTTTTGAGTCCAAATCGGAAGTGGTACAACATGCACAAGTCATTCAACAAAAACAGCCCACACCACCTCAATCTTGTGACCCAAAGGTGACTGAAAATTTTAATTTGATTGAAAGGAGTGTGGCTGTAAATTCTACAGCATCGAGTGAAAAATGTGAGCTTGAATATGAGAGAAAAGAGTGTGAGAGGAAAGAAAATGAAAGAATTGATGAGGAAAAGACACGGTATGAAAACAACAAGCATGCCAAAGAGAGTGTCATTAAAATTACAGAAATTTTGAGAGAAGAAAGTAAGGAAAAGAGACGAACAAAAATTGTGAAAGTTATTGATCCAATGAGCGTGTCTTTGAGAAATGAGGATCAGTTAGCTAATCCTAACATTGACTATTCTTTTCCTACTGTTTGTGTGCCTCCCTTGCATAAAAATCGAAGGAAAGAAGATGGCTTCAAACCATCAATTTTAGGAGGCGTAGGAAGCAAAATTGCACAACAATGGTGTGAACAAAGGTATGCATCACTCTCTTCTCCAAATGATGCAAGGTTAGAGCCTACAACTCTTAATAATTCTAATTCACATGATGTAAATTTAAAAGATTTTTATTTAGCATGTGAAAAGAAACCATTGTTGCATCTCATCAATTATAACTCTTTCTTGCTTAAATTGTCTAGAAGTCAAATCTATTTTGTAAATGATAGTAGAATTAAAATTGGTTTTTCTGTGCTTACTAGGACAGTACCTAGCATGTTAGAAAATAATTTGGATGATTGTAAGGATACTGTGAATATTAGGAATTTGTTTCTTGCATTTGGCGAATTTATTCGTAAGCGTGAACGAATAATTCCTTTTATTTTCTCACAATTGTTTTCAAGTTTGATTAAGTGTGTAGGTGAGAAGACGAATGCATCCATGGTACCAAAATCAGGCGAACATATGTGCTTGAGCCGTGAGCACACATGTACAAATCTAACCAAAGAAGGCGTTGAGGCGAACGCTCAATTGGTTCCTAGACATGGCAAATCATTCATCACATATACTCCATTGGATTTATTCCAACGTTTTTACTTTTTATTTACCTTTGGAGTATAAATATGCAAATCATTCATTTCAACTTACTAACTTAAATATTTTTGTGGTAGGAAATGAAGGATTTAAAGCTAAGGATTCGTGGGCGAATCCTTTCGATGGGAAAGGTGATGATACAATCATGGATCCCTCTGACATCAAAGAGCATGACACGATGCCAAGAGGATCGATCACAAACAGCAAGGCATTGGTAGGCGAGGCCCGCGCCAATCCAAGACCCATTCCTAAGCCTCCCGACTGTTGTGCCAACTCTAGGCCACCCGCGTGGCCTAGCTTTCATCCCCCGCTTTCTTAATACTCCATAGAAGTAATTATTATGCTTTTAATTCTTTGAAATCTTTGGAGTATGAATTTACCAATCACTCGTTTCACATTACTAACTTAAGTCTTTATGTGACAGGGAACGAGGAAATTGAAGCTATGGATTCGAGGACGAATCCTTTCGAAGGGAAAGGTGATGATACGATCACGCCTACGTCTACAAGGCCCGAACGAACCCGAACTCGACCAATTATGAAGACACGTTCTAGGATACCTCTTACCCTTCAAATGGGCTTGGAAGCCCATCAAAATGACAAGGGAATTCGTCCATCTTAGAAGGAAGGAGAAGGAAGAGCTCATTAAGGGCATTATGGTCTCAAATGGCCTAATATGTAATAACTATAAGTAGTTGAATTCTTGCATATTTTCAATTCAGCTTTGATGATGAATATTGATTGAGAGAATTCTCCTTATTCATCCGGGGCTCAATATTGGTGTTTGCCTTGGTTTGGAAAGCCGTGGCTTAAGTCAATCGAAAACAATAAGTTTCCATCTTTGTGTAATCGGTTATTACTTCGTATTTGTGAGCGATTGAGTGTATATTTGAGTGTTCATCTTTGGACGGTTTGTGTTTGTTGAATGTGAGAGTATTCTGCCCGTGTATTCAAGTATTCATCAAGCATATCTCAAGTGTTCAATCGATCGTTGTTCAAGCAATCATCTCTAATCTCCATCCGCATTCATCCGGGTATTATCTTGTATTTTGTGTGTTTATTCCTTGTATCATTTCCGCTGCGTGTCTCCATATTTCCTACTGTTTCCTTATTAAATTGTGTCATAAACTCATTGAGCTAGATCCTCCATTCGTTACATACCATTCGGCCTTCACATCGGAGGTCGGATCGTATCAATACTTGCTCATAAAAAGGCCAAATACAGAAATCCAAGATAAAAGATTGAACACCATTAACCTAAAAATTATAACGAGATAAACATACAATCAGTAAATTAAAAGGTTAAAGACTAGTGATCTTTTACTTGCAAAGATTCAAGTCGTCTTCTAGACTTGAATCACACAAGGAGTCCGTTTGACTTAGTATTGACCCCTTTTCGATAGATGTGTCTGCTCGGTACCTTCCTTCAGGACATACGGTGAGTCATTTGACTTAGCTTGACTTAGCTTGACCTTTCTCGATAGATGCGTCTGCTCGATAACCTGCTGTGTGGTTTCCGACCCGGTAGTTATCTGCATCAATGTTTGATTTGGTGCATGGGAAGCATCCATTTGAACTTCCCACTCAATCCATAGTGTTAACTTCTTGGCTCTGGTGCGAGTTATCGATCCTACTGGAGTTATACCCGGTTCTTGAAGCTTTAATGTTTGCCCCACATATCCCTTTTTTAGCACTCAATGAGGAATTACAAGAGCAATCCTTTCTCCCACTTCTCCCCTTTCTTCAATGTGATTATGTGTTACGTGCTGAATATGTGATTCAATGATTGCATTTATTGTGATCTTCATGTCATTGTGGCACACTTGCATTAAAAAATAGTATTTGAGACTAGCGAAACGTCTAACAGAGGGTATGGTGGAGCTTTGAGATGAGTTCTATCAAGAGCATTCCTTTCTCCCACTTCTCCCATTTCTTCAATGTGATTACGTGTTACGTGCTGAATATGTGATTCAATGATTGTATTTATTGTGATCTTAATGTCATTGTGGCGCACTTGCATTGAAAAATAGTATTTGAGACTAGCGAAACGTCTAACAAAGGGTATGGTGGAGCTTTGAGATGAGTTTTGTCAAAAATAGGCTACGTATAAGTGCTTAACTTGAAAGCCAGCTAATCCCTGAGAAAGTTGGTACTTAACTAGAACTATTATGATCCCATCAACGATTTGGGAATTCAATTTAGCGACATTCCTAATCGATAGTTAGAGTTTAGTAAGAGCAAATTGAGCGGTCCCCATCATCTTAATAGTGAGATTTTTTGGTAAAAATTGGATTCGGTATACAAGCTGATGGCGAGGATAACGATACAAGTTCTGAAACATCAAAGGCCTTGTTTGGCATTGTGGTTAAAACAGATTTTGCTGTAGGTAAAACTGTTATGTATAAAATTGCTTTTAGACAACACAATGAGATTAAAACCATTGTTTATTAAGAAAAAAATTGTTTGGTTAAAACTACCGTTAAAACTATGGTTAAAACCATGGTTCAAACGTAAAATGAC
Organism: Viola odorata; assembly: GCA_963691705.1. Lineage (NCBI taxonomy): Eukaryota > Viridiplantae > Streptophyta > Magnoliopsida > Malpighiales > Violaceae > Viola > Viola odorata. The sequence continues at coordinate 34,096,802 of OY829542.1, forward strand.
AATAAAAGACAATGAATATTTAAATACAATTTCAATTTAAATAAATATTTTTATAGACTTATTTTAACATGAATAAATAATTAATTTCAGTAAGAAAATAATAAATAAATTGTTTAAAAAATTAATGCCACATATTAATGTTAAATAATATTTATATTTTAAATAAGAAAAATGCACGTCTCATAAAATAAACAACATGAACTTCTAGAATATTAATCACTGTATTTGTTTTATACAAACAAGAAAACTTCTTATTAATAAAATATAAAGCTGATACTCACTACCACTTAAAGCCCATAAATATATTAATTATATTGTCTATGTTTCATTAAACTATTGGTTATTGAGTTACGAACTTCATTCATAAAAAAATATTAACTGTTATTTCTATTGCTTTATGTACTTTCATTCTCTAGAGGGCCTTCACCAGGTGGAGCTTTTGCAACGTCTGGAATATTATCGGTTGGCACAAAATCAGGTTGCATGTCAAAATTTTCAAAAGCAGGATCACCTAAAGAAGCTCTTTTGATATAGTTGTGTAATACCATGGCTGTGACAACTATTTTAACTTGTGTCTGAAATGAATATGAAAACATGTTATTCAATATCTTCATCCTCTTTTCCACACTCCAAATGTTCGCTTGATACAACTTCTTAATGAAAAATGTGAACGATTGACAATTTATTTTAGCCTCCTTGGCGGCTCCACGTTGAAATTTAGGCAAGTGATATCTCATCCACTTATATGACTTTTAATAGCGAGACGTATCAAATATTGAAAATTTTGATGTTATATCTTGGAAGTACTACAGTATAATATACTTATACATAATATTATTTTTTGGTCAAATATCTATATATAATAAATATAAACTAACAAGAACTATAAAATAATCTTTTAACTATTTTTTTGTTGTTGCTGCTAAGCAATAATATTTAACTATTACGTGTTTGATTCAAAATACTTTTAATTTTAATAACTAAATAAAACCCATGAAAAAACCAAAAAGAGAGAGGAAGGACCGAACATGATCTCCTTCACCGCTTTTACTCATCCTCACTAAATCACTTTATTTTTTTTAAATTTCAGCTCCCATCACTTCATATTCACCACCTCATGCTTTTCTTCTGCCACCACACTTGCCCCTTCTACCTTTGATTTTGAAGTGATCCAATCTTAGTAGACGAACATGGTTTTGCAGAGTGGATGGAAGGTTTGATTCCTATTTGTATACATAGATATGATGGAGGAAGATTGATAATACACATAAGGCACCTCAAGGGAAATTACGACCTTTCATCCTCAACGAGGGGGTTCCGATATATGTACCTCCCTGTATATATCCTCAACAGTGGCAAAGGCTATATATACCGGCTTTACCAAGGCTCCACCAGGTAAATATACTACTTGTATTACATGCTAGGGAAACTATCAGGTAAAGGGACAGGTATGGATATCCAATTACTGAGTCCAAGCGACACGTGTCCAGAGTGACTACATGGCGAGGTTATAAATACCCCTTATCACCTCTTCATACACAAGCATACAGACACACACTCACATACTAAAACTCTGCCAAATTACCTTCCTAAACCCAATAGTTTCCCCATATACTTACTCTCGATATGAATACTGACTTGATCATCGGAGCTTCTACATTGGAGACCCCCTCTAGCGCCTTGCAGGTGGCTTAGGAGCGGTGAGATAGTCCTCATCAGCCTACAAGATTACTTAATTATCCTCACCCCATATCGAGGATTATCAAATTGGTGCTTTTGTTGAGAGCTTTGGATTGTTAAGTGAGTCAACCTTAATATCCAAGATCTCTAGTTTTCCTTTCTTCAAAATACTCTTCAAATGGCGCCTAATCAAGAATTTTTGCCGATCTAACCCACCAGCAGCTCCGTTGCGCCCACTCATGATATACCTGTAGTCCCAACGACAGTGACACTAGCAGGAACAAGGTTAGTTCCAGTCAACCGTCAACTCATCTACTCGACCAGTCCTAAAATACGCTTCCCAGTAATAGCTCTACCTAGACCAAGCATGGCTAGCACAATGCCACCGCCCACTGAATCTACTACTTCCCTACATGCGAGAATGGATGTTATTATGTCCATGCTCGCCAACTTGGTTCCTCAGTCGACAACTCAATTGCCAGCACCACTGTCGTTGTTCACCCAACCACTTGTTGCATCACAGGCGGGACAACTGTTTGTTCATAATGAGCCACCAACTCCTCAGGCAGTTAATTTGGCCCAAGCAGGAAGTCAACATCTCATGCATGGGAATAGGGTGCAACCTGCTTTGCCGGTTCCCCCGATTGTAAATCCACCGAGAATAGAAAAAGGATATTTGGATAATATAAATGAGGTTAGTGGTCGTGCAATAAGACACAGTGTGAGAAGGGACCCTCTGCAAACACAAGCAATTGCATCTGGCGGAAGAAGTAGAGATAGATCACCAGTAGTACACCAACTTGTGAGGGACCATCGACATTACGACCCCGAATAGAATCCCCAAGAGGACAGATATTCTCGGTCCATTTCGCCCCATTACTGGATAGAGCAGGATGATGATCCAAAGCACCCGTTAACCTATCGGGTACGAAGCCATCAAGTCTCCAGACGAATCAAGCTTCCGGTAGAAGTTTATGATGGCACAACAGATCCTGTTACCCACTCGACTCGGGTGAAGAATTAGGTGAAGTTTTAGACATAGAGAGATGAGGCTCTATGTCAGATTTTTGTATTGACTTTGTTAGGAATTGCCAGAACCTGGTTTGAAGGGTTACCGGTTGGCTCCATTGATAATTTTGCTCAGTTAGAGGAGAAGTTCTAGAGTAGATTCAACACATCTATTCCTTTGGAAAAAACATCTGTAGCCTTGTTTGATATCCGATGGAAGCTAGGGGAATCTCTTAAGGGTTACTTGGATCAATTCAATATGGAGATGGCCATGACACCGGATGTTACCGTAGACTTTGCGATAGAAGCATTGAAGAGAAACTGTGGCTAACATAAGATGGAGGACACGTTGCTGGCAGATCCTCCACAAATGTTGGATCTTTTGCAGATCAAGGCCCATAATTATGCCAAGATGGAAGAGGTCGACTACTAACGGAGATCACAGAGAGAGCACGTGCCGCGAAAGTCAACAGATAGAAGACTAGACCCCCGAAATGGTAAGCAGACAAATTTTAAAACTACTCCTCTACTACTACCCCGAATTGAAATTTTAGGGATAATAGAGGATAAAAAATTGTCAATCCGATACCCTCCCCACAAAATAAGTGCATTGATAGGAGTGCGCAGGGATTTATTTTTTCATTTTCATAAGGCACGGGGTCATGTAACGGAAGCGTGTAGGCAATTTAGAATGGGTATTGAGTAGTTGATTGAAGAATGATATTTAGGTGAATACGCGGTCAAAGATAGGGCACAAGTTCCCGATAACTGGTTGAATGTCAATCGGGAAGACAATAGGAGAGTAATGCCTTTCGGGCCCTTTGTGGTAGAGGCACGAAGAGATAAAGGCAAGGAAATATTGATGACATCCACTGATAAATTCCCAATGATCAACTTAATAGCTGGAGGGACTCAGTGTATTAAGAGACCCTCTACTAGTGGAAAGAGGAAACGAGATGAACCCTTGTAGGAGGAAGTAGGGTTCGGTGTGCTGGATTAGATGACCATATTATTTTCAGAAGAAGATGAGCATGGGGTGGTATATCCCCATAATGATGCATTGGTGTTAACGACAGTTATCGGTAACCATGGAGTGAGGAGAACTCTGGTGGATAACAGCAGTGCCGTCAACCTATTATCCCTTAGTGCATATAAGTTAATGAAACGTCCAGAGTCAGAGTTGCTATCATGTCAGAAGCCGATTATCGAAGTAGATGGTGTTCCTATTCTGATAACAGGAATTACATTTTTTCCAGTGTTTTTCCTGGAAGATAGTTCCAAGAGAACGGAGCAACACTTATATATGGTGGTATATTTAAATCTACCATATAATGTTACCTTGAGATGACCTTTTTTGAATGCCTTCGGAGTCGTTATCTCACAACGGCACCTAAAATTGAAGTATCCCTCTTTGGATGGCATCATGACAATTAAAGGTGACCAAAAGTTAGTTGCATAGTGCTACCTTGTCATGACTGAAGGAAGTTGTGACCGATATATTTGCTTAGCAACTGATGCTTTAGAGTAGAGAAATGAAAGGCGTGTGCAATCGTTAAAAAAATGGTTCTTATTTTGGTAGAAGGAGTTGAGACCGGAAGTTTTTTGGTGAGTGAGAGACTCAATAAAGAAGAATGTAAGCAACTGACCCAGTTGTTAAATAAATGTAAAGGGGAATTTGCTTGGGTATCGTTTGATATGCCCGGTATTCCTAGAGAGGTAGCTGAACACCAGTTGAATGTCAATCCAGAAGCCAAGTCAGTGGAAGATGAAGACAAAATGACTTTCATCACTCCAAAAGCTACATATTTCTATCGGGCTATGCCATTTGGATTGAAGAATGCTGGACCTACGTTCCAAAGAACTGCCAATAAAGTGTTTGAAGCTCAAATTGGTAGGAATCTGGAAGTATTTGTGGATGACATGCTGGTGAAAAGTAAGAGCTTTGAATGCCATTTAACTGATTTGGAGGAGGTGTTTAGAGTCATGCGACGATATGGCATGAAAGTTAATCCCAAGAAATCCATGTTTGCATTTCAAACGGGAAATTTCCTAGGGTGCATTATCAGCCGAAAGGGAATTCAACCCAACCTGTCCAAGCGTAAGGCGATTCATGATATGATGTCGCCAAGGAATGTTAAAGAAGTTCAGAAGCTTACCGGCAGAATTATTACTTTAAGTCGGTTCATTTCCAAACAAGGCGAGCGATGCCTTCCATTTTTAAGCTGATTTGGAAGAAAGCCCATTTCGGCTGGAATGAGGAGTGTGAGGAAGCTTTTCTCAAGCTTAAGGAATATAGAGATGGAGATACTTTGTTTTTATATCTTGGCGTTGCCAACGAAGTAGTAAGTGTCGTCTTGGTACGTGATGAAAATGGTGTGCATCAGCCAGTTTACTTCATCGGTCATATTCTTAAAGATGCAGAGTTAAGGTACTGCCGCATTGAAAAGGTGGAGTTTGCCTTGATACAGGCAACCAAAAACATGACACGGTATTTTCACGCTCACCTGGTAGTAGTCCTAACAAATTAGCCTATGAGAAGAATTTTCAGGAAGCCAGAAACTTCCAGGAGAATGGTAACATGGGCCATTGAGCTTGAACAACACGGATTACAATACTAGTCCCGACCATCCATTAAGGTGCAAGCCTTAGCTGACTTTATAGCTGAATGCACCTTTACAGATGGACCGCTACCTGAAAAACCGACGAAAGAAGTTGAAGATGCAGATCAACCTTATCCCAAGACTTATGGTGATAAGTGGGTCATCTTTGTTGATGGTGCGAAGAATCAGGAATCTGTCGGTGCAGGTATCATTGTTGCAGGACCTAATGAAATCAAGATACGATATGCCTTGAGAATCCATAAGCCTTTGTCCAACAATGCAGCTGAATATGAAGCACTCTTGATTGGCTTGCGCATAGGATGAAATTTGAGTGATGAAGGAACCCATGACCATGAAATCTCAGAAGATTTACACTTGGTGATATACGGTGATTCAAAATTAATTGTGGACTAGGTTAATGGTCATTCTCAAGCCAAAAACCCAACAATGTTGCGGTATCTCTAGAAGGTGCAGAAAGAGTTGTTGGAGGTTAGAAAGAAGGGAATACAAATCAAAATTGAGCATATACCGAGAGAAGAAAACAAAGAAGCAGATGAGATTGCAAAATTAGCGATAGATTTCAACGTTATTATACCGTCTGATGTCATGGTGGAAGAAATTATGGTTCCATCTTTCATGGAAGAGCAACTTACTCTGTGTGTGAATAAAGAAGCGGATGATTGGAGAGTTCTGGTAATCAATTACCTTAAGCATGGTAAATTACCGGAAGATATCGTCGAAAAGAAAAAAGTACTCAAACGGGCAAGCAAGTGCATATTCTATGACGGTGAGCTCATTCGCTGATGTTTCTCACATACAATGGCCAAATGTATATCACAGGCAGAGGACCTCTACACTCTTTGAGAAATTCATGAAGGCGGTTGTGGAATGCATGTTTCCAGAAGTACAAAAGCAGCCCAGGTTCTGCGCAGTGGATTCTACTAGCCCACAATTCTAAGGGATTGTGACACTTTTGTGAAGACATGCAAAAAAATGTCAAGAGTTTGCGAGGAGCCCACGACAGCCTGTGATATGATCCTAGTTGCGTAGGATACGTAGCACGTATTTGATCTAGTTCAAAGGCTTGGATTTTGATGCGGAAGATAGATAACTCAATGAGATGAGTTAGACTCAAGCAAGAGACCCGCCTTGCTTAATCTAAATCGATACAAGTGAGGGTCTTTGATAACAATACTCCTAACGACAAGGGCATTTTCATCTTATACCCCGTGGTGGGGGGAAAACTGCTGCTCCTATCGCCCCGGTCGTGTCGAGGCTATCGCCTCTCCATGTGCGACTGACGCTGGGATGGTCGACATCAGCGAGGGGGTCCCACTCGTCACTTCATCATGACATGGGGCGTTATCCCATCCCAGGCCAAACCTGGTATTTTGTGAGAAGCGTAGGCGCTACCTTACCTAGGTAACGCCTACCCCCATGCCTATATCTAACGCAACGATAACACATTCCATCAACGAGGAACCCTAACCCCCCTAATGGGCGCGTTAGCACCTTGTGACCAAGATCACCCAGAAATGCTCCACTTTTACCTATAAATACCTCCGCCACAAAAAAGGAAGGTAAGCCTAAGATTGCTAGCAAAAGCTCTGCTATTTCCACAGCTTTTGCTGACTTAAGCATCAGAGTGTTTGCGCCGGAGACCCCCTCCGGTGCTGTGCAAGTACACCGGATGCCGAGGACGGCCGACCTCAAGAACCATATACCTCTACTACCCTTCAGCAAATAGTCCGAATCTTATCAAATTGGTGCTTTCATTGAGAGCTTTGGTTTTATTAAGTGAGCATCCTTAATAACCAAGCTCTGTTCTCTTAAAATTTAAAGGACTATGGATTCCGACTCAGATCCCGCACTGTCCCAGTCTTCTAGCCTCCCGTTTTGTACCCGTAGGTGACTCTTTCCTTTCGCCACCACTGACGCTTCCATTACGGTGCAAGAAGTCCCACCAGGCATGTCGGATCCCTCTTTTGAGCAAGCAACGAGAACATTTGCATCTCAGGCATATACTCCTTTATCCCAGATAGTGGGACCCAGTTATTCTATCCCCTATTCGAGGGCACCTGCGGTAGATGGCACATGCAATCCTCTCACGAATTCAATATCGGCCCTTCGAGCCCAACTGGACCAGCTGACAGAATTAGCCGCAGGATTTACGCCTCATGTTTCGGGACCTAGCGTGCCTTCTCATAAAGTATTTACTCCATCCATCGTCACTGACCGACCATTGTCACCCCGACAATCTAGAGATCTTCCGTTATCCCTACCTTTGACATCAGCCCCTGTCAGAGTCATGCAACTTACGCATAGACGCGTTGAACCGTCTGAGCAGCATAGGAGGGAAGCTCCTATTTCTGAAGGGGAACGATGGGACGGTGAATGTAGAGATTATTGGGATCACAGGCGAGATGAGATGTTCAGGGATCCATCTCCTAGGCACAGCGAGAGGTCGAGTAGCAGGAGGCATCGAACTCGAACGCTAAGAAGTCGCAGCTGATCTCCCAGGCGGCATCGCGAGTATGATTTTTGAGCTCAGAGGCAGCTTAACGAACCTTCTCCTCCTCATCGACCGTAGGGGTTCCTGAAGATAACGTTGGTCACCTATTCAACCATCGTGTGAGGCATCACAGGGTCAATCGGAATGTAAAACTTCCTGTGGAATCATATGATGGCACAAAGGATCCTATTTCTCACCTCAATAAGGTGAGAGATTTCGTATAGTTTCAAACTCATAGTGACGCCGCGTTATGTCAAATATTTGTTATGACACTATCAGGTGTAGCACGTCTCTGGTTCGAGGGACTTCCGGCAGGTTCCATTGATAATTTCTCCCAACTGGAAGCTAAATTTTGGAGCCGGTTCAACACGATTGTCCCTATTAGGAAATCTGCAGCAGCATTATTTGATATTCATTGAAAGCCACAAGAATCCTTGAAAGATTTTCTGAGTCATTTTGATCTGGAGATGTCGCTAACGCCAGGAGTCACCATTGACTTCGCTGTCGAAGCTTTGAAGCGTAATTGCTGTTATAGGAAGTTACAAGATACGCTAATGGTAGACCCACCGTTGACTTTAGATGCGTTAAGGCTGAAAGCCCACAATTATGCGAGAATGGAGGAAGAAGAAAATAGGGAACGAATTTAGAGTATACCCCAAGATACGTATCCAGCCCCCAACGCCCGCGTTAGCACAGCTCCTAATACGCAGCCAACCGATGATTATGGGCAACGAAAAGACCACATTCCTAGAACCTCAAATCGGTAGAGAGGTAACTTCTCGAGAGGAAGATTTGGAAATTCCCCTACCAGAAGGCAAACGGATCCACCAAGGGGCGAATATACGACCCTGACCTTCCTTCCCTCATACTTCCATGAGCAGAAATTTTAGTGATAGTTCAGCAGCGAAACTTGCCTATCCGTTACCCAGCTCTCGTGAAACCAGGGGTAATTATGGGAGGAAGGGAAAATGCATTCTGCAAGTTCCATAAAGTCAAAGGGCACTCCACGGATATGTGCAGAGAATTGAAATTAGCGATAGAGAGCTTAGTTGAAGAGGGTTACCTTGGGGAATTTTCCACTAAGGTAAGAGAGGAAGTCAGGAACAATCCAACAGATAAGGCGACTGGCGATAGGCAAGTGCCCTCTTACGCCACGGGAGCCAACGCCATCCCTATCGGAAGAAACAAAGAAACATTTGTTGTTAGCGAGGATGATGTTCCTATGATCAATATTATAGCGGGAGGCACTTCATATTTCGATGAACCCGTGGCGTCAGCACCTGTGACTGGCGACAAACGAAAGAGAGAAAATGCGTTAGTAAAAAGCAAAGCAATAAACATGTTAGATCGAATGGTGTTGTCATTCTCTGAAGAGGATGAGAAAGGCATTGTCTATCCACACAACGATGCGCTGGTAGCCACACCCGTTATCGACAATCATGGAGTCAGAAGAACCCTTGTTGACAATGGGAGCGCGGTCAATCTGTTCTCGCTCGAAGCATACAACCTAATAAAGCGTCCTGACAGTGAGCTAACGCCTTGTAAAAAACCAATAATTGGAGTAGATGGAGTCCCAATCCCGGTGGCAGGAGTTACATCGCTACCAGTATACTTTAGAGAGGATACGTCCAAACGGTCGGAGGAATTGTTGTTCCTAGTTGTAGACCTGTCATTTAGCTGCAATATCACAAAAACATCTAAAGATGAAATACCCTTCATGGGATGGGGTGGTCTCGATCAAAGAGTTGGCTGCTGAGTGCTATCTACTCATGACCCAAAAGAGTTGCAATCGTTACGTGTGCGTAGCAGATGATCCCTTTGAGGATAGAGAGGAAAAGTACACTCAGCCAGTAGACAACATGAGGCCAATTCCCGTTAACGAAGTCAAAGAAGTGAATTTTCTAGTTAGCGAAAAATTGAACTCAGAGCAAAGCGCACAGCTATCTCGATTATTGAATAAATGCAAAGGAGAATTCGCATGGAGGCCATCAGATATGCCTGGAATTTCACGAGAAACAGCAGAACACCGACTCAATGTTAACCCTAACGCCAAGCCTGTTCAGCAAAAGCGGCGAGCTTTTTCTCCAGAAAAGATGATAGCCATCGAGAAAGAGATATCAAAACTCATTTGGGATAGAAGTCTGGATGAATTACAATACCCTTACCCTTACCCCCTGCGGGACGAGAGCTACTTGGCTCCGCTACCATTTGTGAATCGGATCATCTAAGGCGTGAATCTTTAGAAATGACAGAGGAGGATGTAGAAGTTAGAGAAGGACTTGGACGTCTAACATAGGTGGCATCAAAAGTTTGGATAGTTCTAGGTGCATATGGGTCTGATGATTGAGAGGATGACGGAGATGATGAAGATGAAGAGGGTCTTACAAAAGATGGTCTAATGGAGGTCGGTCTTTGCCTAATGGAGGTAGGTCTTTGTCTGATGATATAAGAATGCTGACTAGTTCTGTATACTGAAGGAATAGTAATATTGGAAGGTCGTGGTCATGGCTGAAGTGGTTCGACATGAATTAAATTATCACTGAGAATTTGATTTCTATTGATTGTATTGAAAACTTTGTCTATTGTTTTATTTGTTGCTATAATCATATTTCTTAATAATTCTATTTTAATCAAATCTTCACTCCATAATGGTGTTCTTTCAGATGATATGGGAACAACATTATCATTTTCATCATTTGATGCATCATTAAGATTCTGGATGTATGCTTATTGAAGGAAATTAGCATGGGATATTAATTCTGTTCTAAGTTGTTCTAAGTCTATTAATCTATCTGTTCTTAGTAATGCAAGACAAGTTGCTAGCTTATCAAAAATAGACATGATGTTGTATGCAAAGAAATTTAAAAGGCAAAGCTTAAAACAGTAATGAAAGCTTTTTAAGATTAAAAGAAAGGGTTTAAAACTTACAAAGTATAGAAATTCCAGGAAATTGATGCGAGAGATTGCCAAATTTTTGATAGTGTTTTTAGGAAACTGCTTTTTATTTCTTAATCGCTCTACCCTTCAACTGAGGGCTCAACTTGTTTATATAGTGGCATATAGTCTAAAGAGTCCAAACGGACTTCAAAATAGATTACATTGTGATAAAATAAAAGATGTCATATCTATCTCCTTTTTCTCTGTCTGCCATAGCTTATGTCGGCCATAAGCCTTTCCTAGTGGGAGGAGCCTTGGTCTTCCTCGTCTTATGATAATTATCTTTTGTCTGAAACATTCATGCATTATTTTTCTCTTAGTGCGTCTAGTCGTCATTGCATACATCATTTTTCTTTTAGTGCATCTAGTCATCATTGCATACGTCATTCCTTGTCTGGCCGTTATTGCATACGTTATTCTTCTAGAGATTCTCCTGGTGTATCCAGTCGTTGTTGCATACGTCATTTTTCTAGAGGTTCTTCTTGAGGGGAACATAGGTACTTTTCCTTTTTAGTCCTTTGTGCTGATAGTCTATCTTCGTATCTTTTGGGAAAGAAGTCATGTTTGCAGTATTTCTTTTTTCTTTTTTTTTTATCTGAGCTCAGGGTAGAGCTCTGCCATCATATCTTCATCATACTCTGGATCAGAATTTGCCTGGGTGAATGCTTCTTCATCTTCTTCCTTCTCAAGCTTGGTTAGCTCTTCCATGAGCTTTTTCTTGTATTCACTTTTGATGGATGATGAGGATGCCATACTTGCATTGCTTTTTGGAATATTCATTTTTGTAGGGGTTGAATTGTTTATTGTATTTTCTAAAAGCATTTTGAGGACCGAGAACTTTGATCCCTTATCCTGAGCATATCCTTTCCCCTACTTAATTTTCCAGCGTCTAGTGAGTATAGGGGGGTCTACTTCAGTGCTATCTCTGATTTCATACTCCCAGTAGATAATCCATGGGAGATGGAGCATTAAGGTGAAGGATAAAGTCTTTGGATATTGGTTGGTCTGGTAGTATTTTTGTTCAAAGGCTTTGAATCCTCCTCTGACGATATCTGGGAATGCTAATTCTGAGGCTCCAAAGTGTTGCGACCATCTAAGGAACCAGTGGGAGAATATGCCTGAAATGTATCTATCAAAATGGAAAAACCATGAGTGTCTGCCATCTTCATACAAGAAAGCAAGGTGCCAAGCTTTTAGATAGTCATGGTAACTATAGCCTTAGTTCTATGTGTTGTTGCTGCCATAAGCATGGATACTAGCATGTCTATTATATTATGTTCACTTTGACCGTCTAAATTCCATTCATCTATACTCGAGCCATCATACTTGGCTTGTGCCCCGGTATTTCTTTCTTCTGATTGTATATCGGGAAAAGAAGGTCTTGGGTAGTAATTTTTAACTCTAGGTTGTTGGTACTTATTTCTTAGTTTGTTAATCTGTGGGTCAAGGTCTTTGAATTGGTCTATTAATTCTTCCATAGACTCTTTGTTTTTCTCTTCGGTTAGAACCGTGATCTTATTTTTTGACGTAGCCTTTAGTAGGTCTATTTGCTTTTCGATTTTGCTTAGATCTTCTAGAGTTTATTATACTAGGTATCTTTGACGGGGTCATTCTTATTATATTTATACTCCTTCTAGGTGGCTCAAATACTAGTCTAATATTTCCTTGATCATCTTCTTCTATAATGGTTGGTTGTACTTTAGGAATTATAGCTGGAGCTTCATTTAAATTTGGTAAAATCCATTGTTCTGGAAAAGTTACTTCATTCCGTCTTATGACTTTTGGTATCTGTACTAAGGCATGTTCAGTATTAACTTCTATTAGAAATGTTTCTTGTTTTGGTGACTTTCGTAATGCTCTTGGATTTATATTTGTTGACATGACTTTATAATGTATTCTATATATTAAAGCAATATTTTTTGATCCTTTGATCATATTATCAGGTGTCTTAATATTCAATGTTAATACTCTAAGTATGTTGGGATCTGTTAAGGATACCGTGAAGTTTGGAAAGCAATTTAGGTATACTGTTCCTTTTACCAAATTGGAGCTAAACAAGGCTAACAAGGAATCATTGAATAATTTGAACGTAGCATCTCTTAAACACATAAGTATTGGTGAATCTAGTTCAGTTCTGTGAAGAGGTTTAACTGCTACTTGTATGAATCCTATATGCATAAATTTATATCTTTTCCTAAATTTTCTTACCTAACTTTCTTCAATAAGTTATCTGGTGTCTTCTCTTGGATTTATAGGAAGGGTCCTTTCTGTGGTTTCTATAACATAATCTTGAAATAAATCAAATTTTCCTATTTCATATATGTCTTCCTTTTTGACTGTGGGTATAGTCCAATTTTGTAGCCTTTGTTCTATTTCTGCAATTCTAGTTTCTTGCCTGTTGTAATCTTCTAATTCCAATTGTTCTTCTAAAAGGGATTCATTTTCATTATCATGACTAACTTGACTAGAACTACCAAAGAACTTCGCGATTCTTTTTATGTTAACAAAGTTTAGTATCAATCGTTCATTTCAAGGATAAAGTTAAAGATTTTGTTTTTCTTCTTTTCTTCTTTTCCAGATATCTATGATAGCTTAATCGGGACCACCTCTTATGCTTCCTTAGCTGGGCTGACCAAACGGATTTGATGGCTGACCAACGCTTAGGCTACCTAAGATCGTTTGGGATAGAAGTCTGGATGAATTACAATACCCTTACCCTTACCCCCTGTGGGACGAGAGCTACTTGGCTCCGCTACCATTTATGAATCGGATCATCTAAGGCGTGAATCTTTAGAAATGACAGAGGAGGATGTAGAAGTTAGAGAAGGACTTGGACGTCTAACATAGGTGGCATCAAAAGCTTAGGCTACCTAAGATCCGATTCACAAATGGTAGCGGAGCCAAGTAGCTCTCATCCCGCAGGCGATCGTTTGGGATAGAAGTCTGGATGAATTACAATACCCTTACCCTTACCCCTTGCGGGATGAGAGCTACTTGGCTCCGCTACCATTTGTGAATCGGATCATCTAAGGTGTGAATCTTTAGAAATGACAGAGGAGGATGTAGAAGTTAGAGAAGGACTTGGACGTCTAACATAGGTGACATCAAAAGCTTGGATAGTTCTAAATGCATATGGGTGTGATGATTTAGAGGATGACGGAGATGATGAAGATGAAGAGGGTCTTACAAAAGATGGTCTAATGGAGGTCGGTCTTTGCCTAATGGAGGTAGGTCTTTGTCTGATGATATAAGAATACTGACTAGTTCTGAATACTGCAGGAATAGTAATATTGGAAGGTCGTGGTCGTGGCTGAAGTGGTTCGACATGAATTAAATTATCACAGAGAATTTGATTTCTATTGATTGTATTGAAAACTTTGTCTATTGTTTTATTTGTTGCTATAATCATATTTCTTAATAATTCTACTTTAATCAAATCTTCACTCCATAATGGTGTTCTTTCAGGTGATATGGGAACAACATTATCATTTTCGTCATTTGCTGCATCATTAAGATTCTGGATGTATGCTTGTTGAAGGAAATTAGCATGGGATATTAATTCTGTTCTAAGTTGTTCTAAGTCTATTAATCTATCTGTTCTTAGTAATGCAAGACAAGTTGCTAGCTTATCAAAAATAGACATGATGTTGTATGCAAAGAAATTTAAAAGGCAAGGCTTAAAACAGTAATGAAAGCTTTTTAAGATTAAAAGAAAGCGTTTAAAACTTACAAAGTATAGAAATTCCAGGAAATTGATGCGAGAGATTGTCAAATTTTTTAGAGTGTTTTTAGGAAACTGCTTTTTATTTCTTAATCGCTCTGCCCTTCAATTGAGCGCCCAACTTGTTTATATAGTGGCATACAGTCTAAAGAGTCCAAACGGACTTCAAAATAGATTACATTGTGATAAAATAAAATATATCATATCTATCTCCTTTTTCTCTGTCTGCCATAGCTTATGTCGGCCATAAGCCTTTCCTAGTGGGAGGAGCCTTGGCCTTCGTCGTCTTTTTGATAATTATCTTTTGTCTGAAACATTCATGCATTATTTTTCTCTTAGTGCGTCTAGTCGTCATTGCATACATCATTTTTCTTTTAGTGCATCTAGTCGTCATTGCATACGTCATTCCTTGTCTGGCCGTTATTGCATATGTTATTCTTCTAGAGATTCTCCTGGTGAATCCAGTCGCTGTTGCATACGTCATTTTTCTAGAGGTTCTTCTTGAGAGGGGAACATAGGTTCTTTTCCTTTTTAGTCCTTTGTGCTGATAGTCTATCTTCATATCTTTTGGGAAAGAAGTCATGTTTGCAGTATTTTGCATTTTTTTTCTTTTTTTTATCTGAGCTCAGGGTAGAGTTCTGCCATCATATCTTCATCATACTCTGGATCAGAATTTGCCTGGGTGAATGCTTCTTCATCTTCTTCCTTCTCAAGCTTGGTCAGCTCTTCCATGAGCTTTTTCTTATATTCACTTTTGGAGGATGATGAGGATGCCATACTTGCATTACTTTTTGGAATATTCACTTTTGTAGGGGTTGAATTGTTGATTGTATTTTCTGAAAGAGCATTTTGAGGACCAAGAACTTTGATCCCTGTACCTGAGCATATCCTTTCCACCACTTAATTTTCCAGCGTCTAGTGAGTATAGGGGGGTCTACTTCAGTGCTATCTCTGATTTCATACTCCCAGTAGATAATTCATGGGAGATGGAGCATTAAGGTGAAGGATAAAGTCTTTGGATAATGGTTGGTCTGGTAGTATTTTTGTTCAAAGGCTTCGAATCCTCCTCTGACGATATCTGGGAATGCTAATTCTGAGGCTCCAAAATGTTACCACCATCTAAGGAACCAGTGGGGGAATATGCCTGAAATGTATCTATCAAAATGGAAAAACCATGAGTGCCTGCCATCTTCATACAAGAAAGCAAGGTGCCAAGCTTTTAGATAGTCTTGGTAACTTTAGCCTTCTGGAACGAATGGCTGAGAGAAAGTCTTTTGAGTATACAAGTTCATTTTCCAGTCAGCTGGAGTTAAGACTTTGAGTATTCTGCATTTTGAGTATATGTATTTTTCAAGATGTTCAGGTCTTGTATGATGGGTGATTTCAACAGAATCAGAGTCTACTAAGATAAATTCATAGAATACTCTGGTTTTGTCTAGTGATTCTGGAATGTAGGTGAAGTCTTTTGGGAATACATGAGAGAGTATAGTTCTGAGGTCGAATCCAAATTCAGGTTCTATAAAGGCTATGTTTTGAATACTTGGTTTGTTGACAGGATAATGTGTTATGGGCTTATTTTGGTTCTGTGGCATAGGTATAGTTCCAAGAATGTTTGGTCTGCTGGTTATTGAAGCGGGAGCTCTACTGGGCTGGACTTGTAAGGCTTGGACATAGTTTGAGGGTGTCTTTGGGCTTGGTGTCCTAGGAAGGAATATTGATGTTGGGTTTACAGGCCTGGGTGTCCTTGGGCTAGGTAGTGCAAAAGGATTGGGTGAGGTTGGTATGTCTGGTATACTCATGGCATAGGATGCCTTAGTCTTCTTCTTTGGGTCGTCCTTGCTTGTCATCTGATTGTCCCTGTAAGAATTCTGGAGATAAAAAGTCTGGAAGGGAATTATTTTCTCCTTTAATATGTTCAATGTCAAATTGAAAGTATTGCTTGCCATCTGGCAAAAATCTATTTTGATACAAGATTTTCAACATCCTTTTCTAAAATGTATTTTGCGCTTTGACAATCAATACGAAGTAAAAATCTTTTATTGAATAAATCATCTTGAAATGGTAGACGCTCCGAAAATGACTCGACCTTCCTAGTAAGACGATCCGGTTTAGAAATGGTAGCGGAGCCAAGTAGCTCTCTTTCCGAGGGGGGTAAGGGTAAGGAGGTTTTGACTCTTCCTAACTCTCACCACAGGAGATTTTAGGTACGTTCGGTGTTGGTCAGCCGTGAAATCCGTTGGTTTAGCCGTAAAGCCCAGAGAGGTAGGTGGTCCAGGTGGTGGTCCCGACGAATTTACCTAAAAACTACTATAGTAAGAGGAAAAAGAAGATAATAAACAATTTTACCTTTATCACCAAAAGAAAGATAGTTATTAATCTTTGATATCATGGAAAGATTCGGAAATATCTTTGGAAGTTCAAGTCATAGTAATCAAGAAGTAAAAGATGATTTGGAAGACTATAATAGGCAAGAATTGCATATAGCAGAAATAGAACAACACTTAAAAAATTGGACTATTCCAAAAGAAAGTATAAAGAATATATACGAAATTGGATCTTTTAGATTATTTCATGATTATGTAATAGAAACTACAGAGAAAACAATTCCCATAAGTTCTGAACAAAAAACAATTCAGATGATAGAAAAAAGACAAATTGAAAAATTCAGAAAGAAATACAGATTCATGCATATTGGATTAATTCAGATAGCAGCCAAACCACTCTATAGACTTGGTATGGATTCACCAATTCTTATGTGTTTAAGAGATGCAAGATTTAAGAGATTTGATGAGTCTTTACTAGCAATATTTCAGTCAAACATGACTAGAGGACCAGTTTACCTAAACTGTTATCCAAATTTCACAGTTTCTTTAACAGACCCAAATATACTAAAAGCTTTAACTCTCAACTTAAACGTTTTAGATAATATGCTTGAAGGATCGAAAGGAATAGCAATAATATACAGAGTCTATTACAAAGTAATGTCAACCAATATAAATCCAAAAGCCTTAAGACATTCTCCAAGAGATGAGTCACTTTTGATAGAAGCCAATACAGAACATGCTATGATTCAGACACCAAAATTGTTAAAATGGGATCAAGTAACCTTTCCAGATGAATGGATCCTATCCGGAATTAATGATTCACAATCTATAGTACCTAGAACTCAGCCTGCAAGAGCAGAAGAAGATGAAAATGGAAATATTAGATTAATATTTGAACCACATAGAAGAAGTATAAATATAACTGACTTTCAACCCTCAGAAACTGCTAATATAATTGACTCTAGAGGATCAGCAAGCAGCCGTAGACTAAGTAGAAGCCAATCTAACTCTGCTATAACAAGATTAAATTTAACAAATTTAACAGGAGTCGATTTTAATCGAACAATACCCAGACCAATCTACACAGATCAAAATAGTTTTCAAACCTGCGAACAAGAAACAGTAAGAACACCGTCACCTACAGAAAGTGACATGAGATATACGAACCAGATTAACATGATTACAAGAAAATATGAAATAGACAAAGAAAGATTAAGAAAAGAATTTGATCATCCCTCCAATAATAATATAAGAACTCATTTCTTTAATTATTATACAAAAGAACAAAAAGACAGTATAAGAGAACAATTTTATACATATCTAGATGAGGTAAAAATGCATGTACCTTTTTTTACCTGGTTCAAAAGACATAAAGAATTATTAAATACAAACAATATAAATGTTATTAAGACACCAGTTCAAAGTTGGAAAACAACCACTAATGACGAAATCAAAGCAGTATATCCACCATTTGAAGAAATTAAGATAAAACATCATAGTATTGATATATCAGCATCACCCTTAAAAGAGGTTAAAGAAGAAAATAGAGATGTTAAGATAAAAGATATAAAGAATATACAATCTCAGAATAATTATACAAACATTCTATTAAATACCATGGCACAACAACTTAATACGATAGAAGAAAATACTCCCCCTAAAGTACAGTATACAGGACATACATACGTAGGAGAAGGAAGTAAGGTCCCTATAGAAAAAATAGAAAAACCCTTAAAGATAAGTAATCCAATAATTAAACCCAACACCATGCCAGGATTTAAAGAAAACTTCAGACTCTCGAAAGAAGATGCGCTCTTACAAAAGATTAGTCAAGAATTAGATAACATAAAACCAAAGAACCAAATTTCAGTCCTAACTAAAGAAAATCTAGAAACAATATCAGATCAGTTCAAAGAACTAGAAATAAATAGAATAAAAGGAACAAATTATCAAAGACCTGATATTAAACATTTTTATCCAAGACCCTCTTTTCCAGATATGCAATCAGAAAACAAAAATACTAGACAACAGAATAAATATGATGGTTCAAGCATAGATGAATGGAACTTAGATGGTCAAAGCAAACATGAAATTATGAGTATGTTAGCCGCTATGCTAATGGCAGCCACAACTCACAGAACTAGAGGTAACACTGATAAACAAGTAGCTTATATACTGATGGCTGGATTTTCTGGAATGCTTAAAGGATGGTGGGATAATTATCTCACTCTAACAGAAAAATTAGCCATAATGAACGCCACTAAAATAGAAGAAGAAGAAGTAGTAGAAGATGCTACAAATGTTTTGATATTTTCTATTTTAAAACATTTTATTGGAAAGCCAGAACAAATTCAAGAAGAAACAACAGAAATACTAATGAATTTAACCTGTCCCAAATTACAGGATTTTTCATGGTGTAAAGACATGTTTTTATCAAAGGTATTTCTAAAAGACGATTGTAGTCTTCCCTTTTGGAAGGAAAAATTCATATCAGGACTTCCTAGATTATTTGCAGAAAAAGTTAGAACTAAAATGAAAGAAGCCAATCAAGGAATAATACCCTATGAAGATTTAACATACGGAGAATTAATAGCTCATATAAATACGGTAGGATTATCCCTCTGTACAGACTTAAAATTAAAGGCAAAACTAAAGAGTGATAAGTTAGTTGGCAGAAAAGAATTGGGATCTTTTTGCTCGCAATACGGTTACGAAACCATTAGAGCCCCATCAAGAAGTTATAAAAAACAGAGTAAACAATACAGGAAATCGTATAAGTCTAAATATACAGACAAGCCTAAAGAAAGACCCTTTAAACCATATAAAAAGGCATATCATAAGAAAAAATATAATAATTATAAAGGGAAAATAAGAACAAATGTCGGACAACCCACTTGTTATAAATGTGGAAAAACAGGCCATTATAAGAACGAATGTAAAATGAAAGAAAAAATACAAGCTTTAGAATGTGAAGAAGATTTCAAGGAAGAACTTGTACAACGATTAAATGAAACAGACACTGATGAAGAAATTATAAGCAGTAATAATGAAGTAGTATATGGAATACAAGAAAATACTTCTGAAGAAGAAGTAAACTCAGAAGAAGAAGAAGAAGAAGATAACATATGCGTTTGTTCTTATAAACAAATCAATGTTATCACAAAAGAAACAGACTTACTAATGGAATTAATTGGTAAGGTTGATAATGCAGAAACACAAAGGGAATATTTAGAAAAACTTCAAGAGGTTATTAATAGTAACAAAAAAGCAAAGGATATACAACCGTATACTATGAAAGAAGTAATAAAAAGATTCTCTAAACAGGAATCGATAGTAACAATTCAAGACTTAAAAGAAGAAATTAGAAAAATCAAGGCAGAAATAAGAACTTTACAAACGGAAAATATCCAATTAAATTTAAGAATGGATATGGTAGAAAATAGAAATATTGAAGAATTTATAGAAGAAAATCATGAGAAGGAAGTCGATTTAAATCAAGAAATTAAAAATGAGGCTTTAGGTATAGTTGACGAAGAACATTACTTAAATGTAATATCTAGAGTAGAATTTCAAAAATGGCATGTTAATATAGAATTAAAATTAGACAATAATTTTCATATCAATGTAATAGCCCTAATAGACTCTGGTGCTGACCAGAATTGTATTCAAGAAGGTCTAATACCAACACAGTACTATGAAAAAACTAGAGAACGATTATACGCAGCAAATTGGGAAAAATTAGATATCAAATACAAACTATCAAAGGCATACATATGCAAAGAAGGATACTGTTTTAGACAATCCTTCATACTAGCTAAAGATTTAGGACAAAAGGTAATATTGGGAACACCATTCCTAACGCAAATTTGTCCATTTAGAGTAGAACATGAAGGAATCTGGACCAAAGCAAAAGGTACAGATATCTGTTTCAGATTCATAGAAAGACCAAGACAAAAAGATTTAAATGTAATAAAAGACTATTCCATAACTCAGAAAATCATGCTAATACAAAAAAGGAAACATATACATTTTCTCACCAAAGAAATAAACTATAAAAGAGTAGAAGAAGAAATTCAAACACCTTTTAATCAGAAAAAGGTTAAAGAATTTCAAGAAAGATTTGAAAAGGAAGTTTGTGCAGAAGTTCCAAACGCATTTTGGAACAGGAAAAAATACGTAATAGATTTACCATACGAAA
This sequence comes from Viola odorata, assembly GCA_963691705.1. NCBI lineage: Eukaryota > Viridiplantae > Streptophyta > Magnoliopsida > Malpighiales > Violaceae > Viola > Viola odorata. The sequence continues at coordinate 34,117,782 of OY829542.1, forward strand.
AGGATTTTGATGAGAAAAACATACCTACTAGAGCTAGACCCATTCAGATGAACAAAGAATTAATGGAGTATTGTAAAGAAGAAATACAATCCCTACTAAACAAGAAATTAATAAGACCTAGTAAGTCCCCATGGTTGTGTGCAGCCTTTTATGTACAAAACCATGCTGAGCTTGAAAGAGGAGCACCTAGACTTGTAATAAATTACAAACCTCTTAATAAGGCACTTAGATGGATAAGATACCCTATACCTAATAAAAGAGACTTAATAAAAAGACTACATGGAGCAACGATATTTTCTAAATTTGATATGAAATCTGGATTTTGGCAAATTCAGATTAAAGAAGAAGATAGGTATAAGACGGCCTTCACAGTTCCATTAGGACATTACGAGTGGAATGTAATGCCTTTTGGATTGAAAAATGCACCTTCAGAGTTTCAAAAGATGATGAATGACATTTTAAACCCATACACCAAATTTACCATAGTATACATTGATGATGTGCTAGTTTTCTCAAAATCAGTAACTGAGCACTTCCATCATCTCCAAAAAATTTTAAGAATATTAAAAGAAAATGGACTTGTAGTATCAGCATCAAAACTAAAGCTATGTCAGACTAATATAAGATTTTTAGGATTCAACATCCATCAAGGAATGTTTAGTCCGATAAGTAGATCGATAGAATTTGCTAGTAAATTTCCAGACGAAATAAAAGATAAAACTCAGTTACAGAGATTTCTTGGATGTTTAAATTATGTCTCAGACTTTATAAAGGACCTTAGATCAACTTGTTCAATTTTATACGCCAGATTGAAAAAGACTCCTACTGAGTGGACAAAAGAACACACTGCAGTAGTAAGATTAATAAAAGAAAAGGTTAAAAATCTCCCATGCTTAGGTATTCCAGATCCCTTAGCAAAACTAATAGTAGAAACAGACGCCTCAGATATAGGATACGGAGGAATACTGAAACAAGAGATTGAAGGAAAAGAACAATTAATTAGATATTATTCAGGATTATGGATAGAATCTCAAAAGAATTATTCGACTATAAAAAAGGAAATTTTAGCCATTGTTTTATGCATAAACAAATTTCAAGACGATGTTTTCAATAAAAGATTTCTTTTGAGAATAGATTGTCAAAGCGCAAAATTTGTTTTAGAAAAAGATGTGAAAAACCTGGTTGCAAAACAGATTTTTGCTAGATGGCAAGCATTACTTTCAAATTTTGATTTTGAAATACAATACATCTCAGGAAAAGACAACTCTTTACCAGACTTTCTATCAAGAGAATTTCTACAGGGAAAGAAAAATGACGAGCAAATCGGAGCCAAAGAAAAAGACAAAGGCATCATACGCAATGACGATAACGGGCATACCAGACTCACCAAACAGATTCGACAACCTAAGACCACAAACACCAAGACTACAGACGCTAGCCCAAAAGACCTTAGACCCAAATCTGTTCCTACAAGGAATGGCAAGCCCAAGAACTCCTTCTAGACTTATACCAGCCCTACAAGTCCAACCACCCAATTCACCATCCTCTATAACCCAAAAAACGACTGTACTAGGCAATATACCAAGACCACAAAACCAGACATACCAGACAAAAGCCCAAGACAAATCAGGCCCAATACTCAAACCCTTTGCCAAAAAAATTAGGTATATTGAACCAGAATATGGATCAGAGTTAAGATCCATCACAGCAAACATGTTTCCAAAAGACTTTCACTATATCCCAACAGACCTAGAAAAAACCAGAAACTTTTATGAGTTTATTCTGGTAGACACAGATTCCGTAGAAATCACCCATGAATCCACTGAAGCAAGACCAGATAGATATTCCTACTCGAAATGCAGAATTCTTAGAGTCCTAACTCCGACAGACTGGAAGATGAACCCATACACAAAAAGAATGTTTTCACAACCTTTTATTCCTAAAGGTTTTGATTACCATGACTACCAGATGGCTTGACACCATGCATTTTTATACGCAACAGGAGGACACTCATGGTTTTTTCATTTTGACAGAAACATTTCGGTTAATTTTCCGATTTGGTTCCATAGATGGTGGCTTCATTACGGTGCTCATGAAATATGTTTTCCAGACTCAGTCCTAGAAGGTTATGGAGTTTTTGTTCAGAAATACCCAGACTTATATTTGCCAAAGACATTGAGTTTCACTCTTATGTTTCATATCCCATGGATCATATATTGGGAGTATGAAATAACAGGCAAAACAGAGCAGGATCCACATCCAATACTTAGCAGACGATTCAAGGCGAAATGGTGGAAGAGATTTCCACAGGAACAGGTCTCGAGATTTGCAGTACTAAAGACATTATCAGAATCTACCATCGATAATCCTCCACCCAGAGGACAATCAAAGTTTCAACCAGACCAAGCAGAGTCATCAGCAAGAGCAGCAAGACGAAAGATGAAGGAATAACTCCTAGAAAGACTATCCCACTTCTCAGACGACGAAGATGAAGGAGAATCTTACACGCAAGCCAACTCAGACCCAGACTATGATAATGACATGATATCTGAGCTCTATCCAGAGCTTGGTAAAAGATTAAAAAAAAAAAAAAAAAAGAAAAGAAAAAAGAGAGAAAAAGAAAAAGAGGTAAAATTGCTACTGCAAACATGACTTCTCTTCAGACAGGTAATTCAAAGATTCTAGAAGACAACCAAAGAAGAGGGCAAAAGAGGAAAAGATATTATCAGATTATCTTCAACAAAGACGAAGCCATTAGCCCCACAAAGAAAAAGATATTTATCATTAGAAGAAGACAAGAGGTACCAGCTGTCCCGACAACCAGACGCGCACTGACCATTGCCAGATAAAGAAGATTCAGACTATCAAGACGATTGAAGACTCTAGCCATTCAGACAAGACAGACGTGGCAGATACCAATTATAAAAAGAAGACAAGACCCTTTGCCGACACCAGCTGGCAAAGCACAAAGACCATTGTGGCAGACAACTTTTAAAAGGAAAAGAAGACTTGAAAAAGAGATAGATTCCTTATCTCTTAACTTAGAGAATTGTAATTTGTTTTGAATTCCGCACAGACTTTCTTATCTTGTAATCCCTATATAAAGGGAAGAAGTCCTCAGTTATGAGGCAGAATCAGAAATAAAATTTCTAAAAATTATCAAAAACCTTTGAGAAAAGCTTTCAAACATCTTGAGCAACATCACTATAAGTTTAATACGCTTTCAAATTTCATACTTTAAAGCTTTCTTAAATGTTTTAAGTTTCTATTTTCTCATCATACATGCATCATGTCTATTTGGGATAAATTAGCTACATGCTTAGCTGTTTTAAGAACAGATAGATTATCAGATTTAGAACATCTTAAACAAGAATTAGTATCACACTTGACGTTTATGCACAACGCTTATATCGAAGATCTTAACCCAGATAGTAATGACGAAAGAGATAATGCCGTTCCATTATCAGCAGATAGAACTCCATTATGGAATGAAGATTTAATTAAGATAGAACTTTTAAGAAACATGGTTATAGCAACAAACAAAACCATAGACAAAGTTTATAAAACTATAAATAGAAATCAAAGTACACCCTCATCCAGTAATACTCCAGCTTATAGAACAAATTACCATCAATATGTGTTTAGACCAAAAGCACGAGGAGCCGCAGCTAGACCTTCTTTTAATCAATCTCCCAGTTTTAGACCTACTATCTCTAGACCATCATCTTCTCAAACTACCAGATCTTTTCCAAGACGACCAAATATAATTCAAAATTCTCCAAACTCACCATCTTCATCATACTTAAAACCAGATACAAATATACCTAGAAGAAGCTATACATCTCATTAGCTTCTTAGTTTAGAAGGAATGAACCCTGATTTGTACATACCTCAAAATGATGGAACTTTTCTTTGTAGACGCTCCGAAAATGACTCGACCTTCCTAGTAAGACGATCCGGTTTAGAAATGGTAGCGGAGCCAAGTAGCTCTCTTTTCGAGGGGGGTAAGGGTAAGGAGGTTTTAACTTCTCCTTTAATATGTTCAATGTCAAATTGAAAGTATTGCTTGCCATCTGGCAAAAATCTATTTTGATACAAGATTTTCAACATCCTTTTCTAAAATGTATTTTGCGCTTTGACAATCAATACGAAGTAAAAATCTTTTATTGAATAAATCATCTTGAAATTTTGATATGCATAAAATGATTGATAAAATTTCCTTTCTAATGGTGGAATAATTCTTTTTAGATTCAATCCAAAGTCCTGAGCAATATCTTATTAACTGTTCATGATTTGCTGTTTGTTGTTTGAGAGTACCCCCGAATCCTAAATTTGATGCATCTGTTTCTACAATTAACTTTGCTGTGGGATCTGGAATACCTAGACACGGTACGTTTTTAACTTTTTCTTTTATCATTTTAACCACAGAGGTATGCTCTTCCGTCCAATCTTTGGGTTTCTTTTTTAGTCTGTTGTATAATGGTGAACAAGTTGACCTAAGATTCTGGATAAAGTCTGAGACATAATTTAAGCATCCTAGGAATCTTTGTAATTGTTTTTTGTCTTTTATTTCATCTGGGAATTTTGTAGCAAATTCTGTGGATCTACTGATGGGTCTAAATGTTCCTTGGTAAATGTTGAATCCTAAAAATTGTATTTTAGTCTAGCATAATTTTAATTTGGGTTGTGAGACAACTAATCCATTTTCTTTTAGAATTTTGAGGAATTTGTTTAAATGACTAAAGTGTTCAGTTATTGTTTTGGAGAATACTAAAACGTCATCAATATATACTATGGTGAATTTGGTATATGGGTTTATTATATCATTCATCATTTTTTGGAATTCTGAATGTGCATTTTTTAGACCAAAAGGCATCACGTTCCATTCATAATGAACGAAAGGAACGGTGAAAGCCGTCTTATACCGGTCTTTCTCAGTGATTTGTATTTGCCAAAATCCAGATTTCATATCAAATTTTGAAAATATAGTAGCTCCATGAAGTCTTTTAATTAAATCTCTTTTGTTGGGTATTGGATATCTAATCCATTGTAGGGCCTTATTAAGGGGTTTGTAGTTTATAACAAGCCTTGGTGCTCCTCTTTCTAACTCTGCATGGTTTTGTACATAAAAAGCTGCACATGTCCATGGCGATCGACTAGGTCTTATGAGTTTTTTTTCCTAACAAAGAGCTTATCTCCTTTCCACAATATTCTAGTAATTCCTCATTCATTTGAATTGGCCTAGCTTTCGTTGGAATTTTTTGGTCATTAAAATCCTTTTCATTTGGTAACTCTACTTTGTATTTCTTCCTATTCAAAAATGCATTTGGTACCTCTACACAAACTTCCTTTTCAAAGAGGGTTTGGAATTCTTCTACCTTATTTTTATTGAAAGTATTATGTAAATCGTCTTCTATTTTTCTAAAATTTACTTCTCTGGTTAAAGAGTGTAAATGTTTTTTCTTTTGTATAAGCATTATATTCTTGGTTATGGAATAATTGTTTACCATATTTATATTCTTTTGCTTTGGTTTATGAAGGAACCTAAAGCATATCTCTGATCCTCAGACTTCAGTCCAAATTCCTTCGCGATCTGTTCTAAATGGGATTAGCTGAGTTATGAATGGGGTTCCTAGTATGATATTTTCACTTACATCTTTTGCTAATATGAATGAATTCCTGAAACAAAATCCATTGTTGCAAATATAAGCATTTGATATTTTGTATTTTATATTTAGTCGGGTCATATTAGCTCCATAAAGATTCTCTTTGGTTTTCTCATAATACTGCGTAGGTATAAGGCCTTCTTGAATACAATTTTGATCAGCCCCTGAATCTATGAGAGTTGTTGCCACCGTATGAAAAGTTTTTCCAATTTTTAATTCTATCTTTACATACCATTTTTGGAACGTAATTCTAGAGATAACATTGAGGTATCCTTCCTCAATTATTCCTAAAGCTTCATTTTTTATATCTTGATTTATATCTTCTAATTCTTCATTGATATCTTCTTTATTTCCTAGCATATCTATCTTGAGGTTTAAACGTGTATTTTCAAGCTGTAATGTTTTTATATCTAATTTTATTTGTTTAATTTCTTCCTTCAAGTCTTGAGTGGTTACTATGGTTTCTTGTTTGGAGAATCTATTGACTATATTCTTTAGTGTATACGGTTCTATTTCTTTTTTCTTGCTATCTTTATTAATTAGCGTTCTTAATTTTTCTAAGTATTCTCTTTGTGTATCAGGATTTTCTATTTCTCCTATAATTTTCATAAGGAGTTCCTTTTCCTCAGTTATAACATTTATCTTCATAATATGATCTTCGTAAATACATTAGCATAACGTATCTTCCTCTTCTTCTTCTGAACTACTAATTGGTTTTGAGGAAGTTTCTTGTATTTTATAGATTTCTTCCTTTTCACTACTGTATTCTAATTCATATTCAGGTTCGGTATTATTGAGGAGTTGTAGTATTTGGTCTTTGAGCTTATCATCGCAATTAAGAGTTTTAATATTTTCCGTCATTTTGCATTCATTTTGATAGTGTCCTACCTGTCTACATTTATAACAAACGGGTCATCCTTTTTTATTGTTAGGACCATTTCTAAATTTCTTTTTGTAATAAGGTTTTTTATAGGGCTTATTATATTTATTAGAGGGTTTATTATATGTTGATTTGTCTTGATATCTGTTTGAGTGTCTTGACTTATAATTTTCTTTTGGGGCTTTCTTTTGCTTTTTGTATTTTCTTGAGGGTGCCATAATCGTCTCATATCCATATTGAGCACAGAAGGATCCTAATTCTTTTCTGTGTTCTAATTTGTCATTTTTAAGTTTAGCCTTTAGTTTTAGATCTATGCATAATGATAATCCGACATTATTGATGAATGCTATAATCTCTCCGTATGTTAATTCTTGATATGGGATTATACCTTTATACGTATCTTTTATCTTAGTCCAGAAATAAATTTTTCTTTCCAAAATGGAAGATTACAATCTTCTTTTAAGAATATTTTAGATAAATACATATCTTTATACCATCTAAAATCTTGTAGTTTTGGACATGTTAAATTCATTAGTATTTCCGTGGTCTTTTCTTGTAATTGTTCAGGTTCTCCTATGAAATATTTAAGTATTGAAAAGATTAACACATTGGTTGGATCTTCTACTAGTACTTCATTTTCTACTCTCATTGAGTCCATTATAGCCATTTTATCTGTTAGGGTGAGATAATTATCCCACCATCCTTTTAGCTGTCCTGAGAATCCTGACATAAGTATATAAGCTACTTGTTTGTCTGTGCATCAATTGGTTCTATGTGTTGTTGCTGCCATAAGCATGGATACTAGCATGTCTATTATATTATGTTCACTTTGACTGTCTAAATTCCATTCATCTATACTCGAACCATCATACTTGGCTTATGCCCTGGTATTTCTTTCTTCTGATTGTATATCGGGAAAAGAAGGTCTTGGGTAGTAATTTTTAACTCTAGGTTGTTGGTACTTATTTCTTAGTTTGTTAATCTGTGGGTTAAGGTCTTTGAATTGGTCTATTAATTCTTCCATAGACTCTTTGTTTTTCTCTTCGGTTAGAGCCGTGATCTTATTTTTTGACGTAGCCTTTAGTAGGTCTATTTGCTTTTCGATTTTGCTTAGGAATTGTTCTTGCGACAATCCTCCTAATTTTACTTCAAATCCTGGCATAGTATTTGGTTTGAATACAGGTTGAGTGATTTTTATTGGTATGTCGTCTTTTGGCTTTTTGCTTCCTTCTCTTATAGTGGTACTTCTGTATTGTACTACCGGAGGAATATTATCTTCTATTATACTCATTTGTTGTGCCATAGTATTTAATAGAATATTTGTGTAGTTATTTTGTGACTGGATGTTTTTTATATCCTTTATACTTATTTCTCTAACTTCTTCTTTAATTCCTTTTATGGGTGAAGTCGTAATATTATGATCCATATGTTTTATCATAATTTCTTCTAACGGGGGATATATTGATTTCACCTCTTCGTTTCTAGAAGTTTTCCATGTATTTTCGGGAGTTTTTAATACATTTATTTTTTTAAAATTATTATTAAGCCATCTAAAGAATGGAACATGAGTTCTAATTTCCTCTAGGTATTCATAATATTGCGCCTGTATTTTATCTCTCTCTTCTTTTGCGAATCCTTTGAAGAATGTCTCTCTTAATCATTTTTTGTTCGGATGATAGAAGTTTTTTCTTAGTAATTCTTTGTCTATCTTGAATTCTTGTCTTAGCATATTTATCTGATTATTAGTATATCGCATGCCTCTTTCGGTTGATGATGGTGATCGAAGGGTTTCTTGTTCACTAGTTTGAAAACTTTCTTGATCAGTATAAAAAGGTTGGGGAATATTCCTTGATAAGATTTTGTCTTCTGCCGAAAGATATATGGCGGAACGGCTCCTCTCAGATCAGTGCTCACGACGGTCCGCGGTACCTGCAATACGCCGGAGGGGGTCTCCGGCGGAAACACTCCGATGCTTAAGTCAGTATGTGTACTGAATTTGGCAGAGCTTGGGCCAGTCAGATTAGGCTTACCTGCCTCCTTTGAGGGGGAGGTATATATATAGAAGAATTGAGCATTTCCGCGTTTGGGGATAGCCAGAGAGCTATCCCTAACGTTAGGGATCGTGGTTCGCCCCTCGGATGATATGTTATCGTGGCGATAGCCGTGGGATAAATGCTACCACGATAGGGTAGTGACTGAGTGGTCCCCCTGACGCGTGCTATTCCTCAGAATGAGACAGCTCCTCGAGCCATCTAGAAGGTTCGTTTGGGGAAACTCCTGAGCGCTGTTTTGCCCTCTTGGCGTCAGCCTCTGGGGAGGTGGTGGCCCTCTCCCTACCGTAAAGGTGGGAACAGCGATCTCTTCTTTCAGTTCGGGGCAATAGACGGAAATACCCTTTTCCTTAGGTGGATTGTTATCATAAGCCCAACTGAAAATGAGCTCGAGTGTTTACCAAGGGCTAACGCCCTTTCTTCGTGAGGTATCAGAGCGTTTCCTTGTCAGAAGGTGGTTTAGATGATTTCTGTCAGGGCTTATAAATTGCACGTCCCTTTCTCTTCCATATTTCGCCATGGATGAACTGACCCGAAATTTCCTGATCTCCAAAACTTTGACCTTGAAGAACCTTACTGAAGGTGACATCGGCTTCCTGGAGAGGATGATCACCAAGACCTCGGAGGATATCCTGGAGTTGCAGGGGGTATTGACCCCTATTTTGTCCAAACAACTGGGGATATCTTTGGAGGACTTCAGTCCTCTGGAGAGCTTGGCGAAGCTGGCCACTACTACTGCCCACCTTGACGTGGTTGCCTCGATGCTGCAGCAGCGGAAGGACTTGCTAGCCTGCTGCTTGAAGGGGATGAGGGCCTGCTCCGCTGAGCTGACCTCCGTTGCTGACGCGCTAAGGGATATCCCGGTCGTACTAGGGGAGGATGATGCCGGATCCAATGCCTTACCGCTGCCTTTGTTTCCTCTTGTTGCCTTTCTCTTATGCTTTTATGTATATATCTGAACGCTGAGGCCGCTCAGGCCATGAATAAATGGTTGTTTTTGCTTTTTCCAGTCTTTTTTTTGTCTCGTTTATTTCTTGCTGCATTGGCTGAATGTGTTGGTGGCAAGCCCAACTGAAAATGAGCCTTCTTCAGCACATACCCTTTCAGTGGTTGCGTTCCATGAATGAGCAATGAATGCTTTGACTCAACTGTTTCCAAAGCCGCCGTTCCAGGGGTGAGTGATTGGGTAGTTATTTGGTGCCTTTTGATTGGCGCATTTAACGAGCAGGTATATTGGTGCCGGATCAGCTTCTGCTATTGCGGTTATTTTTCCCAGACATCTTAATTGATTTTTCAGGATCTGTGCGAGGATCAGAGCGCTTCCTTGGTTATTTAAGGGAAATGCTTTCCCTTTCCCTGTTCATCTTCATCTTTTCCTTCTCTTTGTTTTTTGTAGGTCAGAATGACAGATTTTTGCGGGCGTGATTCCTTGCCAACACCTCTGACTTTGCCGGATTCGGATAATCCTCCTCCGACTCCACCGTGGAGACCTACTAAATGTCCTGCTAGACACCAGGGTCGCAAGAAACCAGTGAAAGTGAAGAAGCAGACCTTTGAGTCCTTCTTTGCCGGCTTTGTGCCCCACTACATGATACTACCGAAAGGTGATGAAGCGTCACCGTCTGCCCCTCCTCCTCCTTCTTTCGAGAATGAGGCTCTTTCTCACGACACTGATTTAAAGCCAGCAGCTTCTACCGTTGGGGAGAGTTCCCGTGCCTGTTATGACAAGGCGGTAGCCCATGCGACAAAGCTTGTGCCCAAACCTGTCGAATATTTCTTTTCCTACAACAGTCAATTGCCGTCGTCCCCGGAGGACTATGAGTACTGCTATGACATGGATTGGGCTGATGAGGATTAACGCCTCTGTGTTGTATATGCCTATTGGCATTTTATGAATAAGATGATGTTTTCTGCCTTTTTCTTTTGTCGTTATTTCCGTTAGCCTACTAGTCCTTGGTGATAGCCAGCGTAAGTGGTTGGCTTGGCCGAGGCAGTCGCTTCACAGTTATCTTGACTGGGTCAACTTTGTCGCCCTTTTGGGGAATTACGACGAATAACTTCTCTTTTTCCAATTTCTTTAATGCGCTTCCACGTGGCTAACCTCTTTTTACACGCGTCTCCGCGTGATTGGTGGCTCGATTAATACGGTGGCATTTTAATCCTTTAAGAGGGGTCATTTTTCTTTTTTCAGGACTTTGCCCTTGCTTCGAATTTTTTCTCTTATCTTCCTTCGTCTTCTTCCCCGAATATCTCACCGGCCGTCCGTCGTCGTCTGCCGATTCCTCTGTAACTCTCCCCTTTCAAGGTACCAATTCAATCCTTCTCAGATTTCCTTTTCGCTGGTTTGTTATGGCAAGAAATAGACCTCGCCAGGTTATCTGGAAACCCATGGATCCAGAGGTCGCGCAATCACCTAGTATTTTTACATGCGATGTGGTTCTGAAAGCCGAACCGGAGGAACACGATATTACCTTTCCTCCTGGGTATGAGCCCTCTATCCCTGGAAGTGATATGCGGCTCCATAATCCGGCGTGGGGTTACAGTAGGCTTTTTTAATTTAAGATGTTCCTTTACGGTTTCCGCTATCCTGTTCATGAATCGATACTAACGCTGCTGCGGGAGTATAACCTTAATCCTGCCCAGATAACTCCCTCTTCCTGGTGTGCGGTTTATGCTTTTCTTCGCGCTTGCGAGTTGAAGAACATTTCTACCCCATCTCTCAATTTATTTCGCAAATTCTTTAGTATGAATTGCCATAATTGTTTAATCGAAATTACTCCTCGGTGGAATGACGCGCTCGTGCAGTCGTTCTGGCAGCGTTTTCACGGCTTTAAGAAGGGTGTAGCTGATTGGAAAAACAGTTTCTTTGTTCTGGAGCTACCGTCCCGTTTGTGGCGTCTTACTTTTAACCAGGAATTGATAGGCCCCATTTGGTCGAATCCCTCGATATTGACCAGGGCTGAGTTAGAGCAAGCTAATGCCCTATTAGACGAAGATACTCACTACCGCATCCGCGACTTTGCTTTGTTCAAGCCTCTGGAGGAGTGCGCTATGGGTGAGTCTGCCTCTTTTCGCACTATCTTTGCTGTTGTCTTTGCATGTTTCTTTTGTTATAGGATGCTAACGGTTAATTCCCAGGTGACGCTGGCGCTCCTTTGAATGTTACGCCACTTCAAACTTTACCAGCTTCCCCCCTGCCGATGGCTCTAATCAGGGTAGCGTTCGTCCCCCGAGGAGGAGAACCAAGACGGTTGCCCGGGGAGGGCGAAAGCCCGTTAGCTCTGCCCGAGTTTCTCGCTTTGTGGAAACTTGGCTACCGGAGCGTCGCAAGAGGATGGACTCGAGCCCAGCCGCAACGACGGTGATTGCTAGTGATGATGAGGATGTGGATGTGAAGTCGGACCTTTGCCATGCCTCTTCCTTGCGTCGAAAAAAACTTCGATTTGCCACGGGTGAGCAAGCCACCGGGACTTCTTCTGTAGATGCAACAACTATTCCTATCTCTGCCGCTTCGACTGGGACGAGTGCCTCCCAACCGGTGGGAGTTACTGAGGCGCCGGCTGCTACGTGTTCTACCAAGGCGGAGGTTCCATCGACAACGTGTCCTCTTCCTACAGTTGACGCTCCCGATTCTCCAATTTCTCATTGCATTCCTGACGTAGCCGCTACACCTTCTACTGCGGATTCGACTGCTGGGCTACTGCCTAAAGTCCTTCCACAACTGTTCTTTTCTCCTATCACGGATGTTTTTCCCGGGAGTTCTTCTCCCGCTTCGTCAATCAATCTTTCTTATGGCAGTCCTACCGAGACCCCCTCCTACCGTATGGGCTTGAAGGGATTCTGTTTTGATGGTCTTCGTGCTGTCGGGGTTCCCCAACCTTTTTCCAGAGATGAGTTTACTGCGCCTTTGATAGGAGAGATGCTGGGCTCCCAGAAGGAGAAGGAAAAGTTTCTTCAGCTTCCTCCACCGGCTCGTCTTCGCCATATGATGAATGATTCTCTGGATTTCTTCCGTCACCTGAACTATCTGTTCGAGATTCATGATCGCGAGTCACGCAATTTTTCCAACGCGCTGTGCATTAAGCAAGTGCAGCTTGAGAAAGCGGTGGAGCAAATGGGGTTGCTAACGCGTCTTTGCGATGAGTCGCAAAAGGAATTAAACAGAGAGAGGTCTGTCGGGAAAGCAAAGGTGGAGGTTCTGGAGGTAGAGTTAGCGCTGGAGAGGAAGAAAAATCTCCTTCTTCGCGAAGAGATGTCTGCTCGAGACGAGGAGTCCGCTAGGACATCATTAAAGGAGGAATGGTAGAAGAAGAAGGTCTTGGAAGTCTTCGTTTCTGGATTCACGACCCGTTTCAAGGGTAATTCTTCTGACCCTGCCCAGGTTGCTGATTATATTTCTACCGTGATGGATGAGGTTAGCAAAGGCGGGATCGGTCCTTCTGCTCCAGAAGGGGAAAGGGTCTAACGCCAACGATTGGGGCGCTGCTTTGCTTCTCGAGAAGTGTCACAACGGGTTTCTGGACCCTCCCTTGTTATTCTTATTGTTGTCTGCTTCTATTTTTTCCTGAAAACCATTTGTCATTATTCCTCTTGTAATAATGTTGACGCTACATAACCTTTATCGCATTCGTGTGAATTGTTGTGATGCTATCGCCATCTCTTCATTATCTTCCTTGTGTTGCCGCGCCGTTTGGCTAAGCCAGCACTGCTTTTTAGGCCATTAAATACCGCAGTCCTTCCATTTAATGCGATCTGAAAAGCAATGATGGAAAATGACACGTGTCTTTCTATGAAAAGGCGTTTGAAGCAAGCGTCTTCTAGGGAGACGTGAATCGCTGAAGCGTTTAAACTTGTATCTTCTCGCGCGTGCCTTATTTCCCGACGCGCTGCTTTGCCATGTGTCCGTCGTTGATTGGTCACGCCCTTTCAGTGTTATATATAATGTTTTTCCTTCCTCATTTTTCTTTTTTAATCTCCTCTCTCGCACGCTGCTGCTTTCTGGACAAACAACTCGCGGCGCTCTCTTCTTTTTGGTCTGAGACTCCTGGTGTTCTCTTTGCGAAGGTACACACCCTTTCTTTGGTCGTCGCTTCTCCTTTATTGGTGATGGCTAAGACTAAGAGATCTTCCGATGAGGGGGATCCTCAAGGGTCCGCCGGAGAAGAAAAAATTAACATTACACCCACTTCTCTCTATACTCTGCCCTTAGTTAATCGTAGACTTGCTGAGTGTAATGCGCGATTTCCCAGAGAATATCCCGTGCACGCTGCTTCCGAAGGACTTCGCCTGAACAGCGTTCTGCCCGGTAATAGTAGAATATTATATGCTAAGTTATTTGACCATGTGTTTTGTCTTCCTCTTGACCCGCTTGTCGAGTTGCTATTGGCTGATTCTGATTTGGCTCCGGCTCAATTGAGCCCTAACGCGATTTGCGTTGTCAGTGCCTTTGCCGCACTGTGCCGTTTCAAGGGGATCGAGTCTCCCACTCTAGCCCTGCTTCATGACATTTTCCAGTTGTATTCTCGTAAGGGGGTGATATCAATATCCCCTCGTTATGAAGATGGCTCATTGAAGCCCTTTACCTGGAAGCTTATGGGTATCGAGTCTTCTGTTCCTCATTAGAAAGAAGAGTTTTTCATTATCGATCTGCCCGAGCCGTTATGGAGGGCCGACTTCAATGAGAAAATTAAAGATGGGGCTTGGGGCCATCGTAAACCCCTTTCTGATCCAGAAGATGGCTGGTTGAAGACGCTACTTCAACTAGATTTCAGCGTCGATGCCCGAAAAGTGGCTAACGGTCTGGAAATGGAACAGTGCAAAAAGGGTGAGCGTTTGCCCTTTTTCTTTTTGTACTGCCAAGAGGTACTAACGCTAACGTTTCTTTAACTGTGCAGTGCCTCCGCCTGGTTGGGAGCCTGAGTACTTCCGGAGGAAGAGGAAACAGGAACAAAGGAAGAAAGCTGCCGTCGCCGCCAGGGCTGCTGCTGCTGCTGCCGCTGCGGAAGAGGAAGGCATTGCTACCGCTACGGGTACTACCTCCTCGCCACCTCCTCGCACCCTTGTTGCAAGGAAGAAGAGAGTGAGGAAAACACGTGCCACGCAACCCGTTTCCTCCCACACTGTTGTTTCTTTAGAGGCAACAGTTGATCCCATTCCTACCGCAATACCTCTGGTTTCCACAGTCACCCAGGTATGCGTTCATTTCTCTATAAGGTTTTCTTTTCTTCTGTATAATTTTCTTATCATGCGTGCACTGCGTTTCCTAGGAGGCTTCCACTATTTCTGCTCAGTCAACCTCTCCAGGTGATATGTTTGTTGCTGAGATCCTTCGAGAGCGTCAGAAGAAGGCTCGCTATGAGCTTCAGCACAACCCTACCTCTTCTGCTGCGAATCCTTCTCTGAACGTCCCTGAAGGCGGCGGTATTCCTGCCGAGCAATCACAGGGTATTGATTTCGGTGGTAGTCCTCGCGTTTTAGGTGATTCCTCCACCGCGACAGGCTATAACGCAAGTGCCCTTAACCTTGAAGTACTTGGTGGAGATGGGTCCCCAGTGCCCAACGCGGGAGGTTCCGGCAGTCGACCCTCTTCTCCTGCCGCTCTGTTCTTTGTTCCGATGTCTCCTCCCACTATCGCGAGAGGTGGCCCTGCCCCTGCTTTGATAGTCGGTGCCTCTACTTATAATCCTCCCCTCATGCCCACTCATCATATTGGTTTGCGTTCCTTCATGGACAACATTTTGCAATTTCCTGCCGGGACTGATCATGATTCCATTCTCGCATCTACCTCTTACCTGGTAGCAGAGATTATGTCTCTTCCAAGGGAGAGGGATGCCTTTGCGGCTAGGAGTGAGCAGGAGCGTATAAACTTTCTTCGCTCCCAAGCGCTTTCTTTTTTCTGCCACCTCCATTACATGGATGAGGAGAATGCTAGGATTGTCGCAAACGGGCAGGGGGAGATAACCAGGTTGCAGAACGAGCGCTAGAGTTTTGTGGATGCGCTTAACCTTGCCAACCAAGAAATGGAGTCTGCCCGACAGGAAGTGACGACTGTCAAGCAAGAGCTGGAGGCTGTCAAGCACGCTTTGGAGGAGGAGAAACGGAAAGGTGCCAATCTGACCGAACGCCTTTCTCGTGAGGAGAATGAGTTGCGCTAGGAGAGGCAGAGGAATGCCGAGCTGACTGCTAATCTGGCTTTAAACGTTGAGAAGAATCAGTGGTACTTGAAGGAAGGCGCAGGGCTCATGTCGGAGGCGTTGATGCATCATTATGGGGTAGAAAAACTCCGTATTGATGAGCTGTCAGCGTATTTTGATAGGAGAGTCTCCACTATTACTGATGACGACTTCTATTTATGGAAATCGAAGCAGCAAGGAGGAGTCAACGCACCACCCGCTCCTTAGTTTTTTGAATTTAGATATATTCTGATTTTTGCGGCCGACGAGCCCTTCCTTGTTTTGTAATATTAACGATATCACTTTTTGCCTTGGTTGGGCTACCCCTTTTGAACGGAACTTCTTTGTCTGCTCTGTTTCATAATACTGCTTGCGCAATTATTCGTCCGTGGCGTTTGCTGCCGCGCCTCTATAGATATGCCCACTTTGCTCTCGCATGACCTTCTTACAGGTTCCTCAGCTGCCTTTTCGATGGCCTTATCGTTGCCTTCCGATAGTATTTCCAAGAATGACTCAGCATTGCTCAGATTCAAATCACCCTTTGTTGTCGGGGGAGCTTTCTTGCCCCATTAGGCCTGCTGCGACGTTGTTGTTGCAGTACGGATGTCTTTCCAGCCTTACTTCGCTGGGTATCGACCGCTCAATTTCTAGCTGGAATGTCCCCTCCTTCCTTCCGCCGGAGATTGGCTTGGGGAGTGCCTCATCTTAGCGACCTGTCTGATCAGGACCAGCTATCGCAAGGATAGGATTTTCACTCCTAAGCGTTGAAACCTCGCGTCCCTGGAACGTACCTCATCTCAATGGGCCGTCTATGTGAGCACGGTTGCCACAAGGATAGGATTTTCACTTCCAGGACGGAGTTGGTCTCTCCTTGGGGTCGTGCCTCGTCTTAATGGGTCGTTTCTGTGAGCACGGTTGCCACAAGGATAGGATTTTCACTCCCAAGGATACCAGGGCGTGCCTCGTCTTAATGGGCCGTCTATGTGAGCACAGTTGCCACAAGGATAGGATTTTCACTCCCGAGAGCGTTTGGGGTCGTGCCTCGTCTTAATGGGTCGTCTGTGTGAGCACGGTTTCCACAAGGATAGGATTTTCACTCCCAACGCTTAGTCATGCCAGGGCGTGCCTCGTCTTAGTGAGCTGTCTGATCAGGACCAGCCATCACAAGGATAGGATTTTCACTCCTGGCATGCTTCTCTATCTGCATTTTATTCAACAACGAACGCACAGAAAGATATATCTTGTTAGAATAGTATTGATGTTACCAGATAGGGTGAGCTAGTTCCTAGCGTGGTATAGCTTCAGCCGGGCTATATTCCACGAGTTCTGTAGAGGCATTCCATCGAGCGTTTCCAAGTGGTAAGCTCCTCTCCCCACAATACGGGTGACGCGATACGGTCCATCCCAGTTTGGGCTGAGTTTGTCCATGCGCTGCCTTGCCGCTCGTCTATCTCTGAGCACTAAATCCCCAGCTTTGAGCAATCGCTCTCTCACTTGCCGGTTGTGGTATTGCGCCATTTTTCTTTTGTAGTGTAGAGTTTTCAGCAGTGTTTCCTCATGTGTTTCTAGTAGGGCGTCAAGGTTAGCACGTAACCTTTCCTCGTTATTTTCTTCTCTGAAATGAGCCACCCGAAGGCTCATCATTCTGATCTCAACCGGTGTGACAGCTTCGGTTCTGAATGCTAACGCAAACGGGGTCTCTCCAGTGCCGGTCTTGACAGTCATGCGATAGGCCCATAGTACGTATGGCAGTTCGTCCGGCCATTTCTTTTTGGAACCTTCCAGGTTTCTTTTGATGCCACTAAGGATGCTGTGGTTGGTTACCTCTGCCTGGCCATTGGTTTGGGGGTGTGCCACGGAAGAGAACCTTTATTCGATCTGGAATTCCGCACACTGATCCCTGAAGAATTGGCTTGTGAACTGTGCTCCTTTGTCGCTAACCAGTATGCGCGGAACCCCGAATCGCATGATGACTTGGTGTTTGAAAAAATGCCAAATTTTTTCAGTGGTGATGGTGGCTAACGCCTCGGCTTCGGCCCATTTTGTGAAGTAGTCTACCGCCACGACCACGAATTTTAGCTGAGATCTAGCCATTGGAAACGGGCCTAATATGTCAATGCCCCATTTGGCAAATGGGTATGGAGCAATTATTTCTGAGATTGGCGTGGCCGGTTTTCGAGGGATCTTAGCGTATTCCTGACATTTCTGACAGGTTTTCAAGAAGTTATGGCAATCTCTTCGTATGGTGGGCCAGTAGAATCCCGACCGAAAGACTTGAGCTGCCAGAGTATCGCTCGCGATGTGCATGCCGCATATCCCTTCGTGAATTTCTCTCAGCACATGCAGGCCTTCTTGTTCCGTTATGCATTTAGCGGCTGGATGGGAGAAGCACCTCCGTATTAACTCTCCATTGTAATATGTACATCGCGCCGCCTGTTTTAGGATTTTCCTTCTTTCCGCAATTTCTTCTGGTAGCCTATCATGCTTCAGATATTCTACCATTGGGATCCTCCAGTCACTTTCTATTTCTTCCACACACAACGATGTTTGCTCCTCCATGAAAGAGGGTATGGATAGCTCCCCGTAATGTACCTCGTTGGGTATGGAGGCGTTTGCGTTGGCTGCCATCTTGGTGAGGTTATCGGCCTCTTCGTTACTTTCTCTGGGGATGTGTTCGAAGATGACGCGAGTGCCTTTTTTCTGCATCTCCGACAGCTCACGCTTTACTTTGGCCAAGTACTGAATCATGACGGGTTCTCGGGCTTGGGAGTTTCCAAGGACTTGATCCATTATCAATTTAGAGTCTCCTCGTATCTTTAGGCGCAAGCCGTATTGCTCTTCCGCCACGGTAGAGGCTTCGACGGAGAAGGTGTTTCCAATTCTGAGTCCTGCAAGCACCGCTTCATATTCAGCGGCGTTGTTGGATAACGGCTGCAGGATTCTGAAGGCATATCGCATTTCCATGCCGTTTGGCCCCACCAGGAAAACGCCTGCTCCTGCTAGCTCTTGATTTTTTGCGCCGTCCACGTGAATAACCCATGAGTCTGCGTGCATTTCCGGGAACGGTAGGCATGAGTTTTCTGGTTCTTCCTCTGACAGTTTTTCCAACACCTCCTTGGTGAATGTGCACTCCGCTATGAAGTCAGCTAGCGCCTGGGTTTTTATTGCCGGCCTGGCTTTGTATTGCAGCCTGTATTGTTCGAGCTCGATTGCCCAAATCAACATTCTCCCTGAGGACTCAGGCTTTCTAAAAACATTTCTCAGCAGCTGATCAGTTAGTACGGTAACATGGTGGGCTTGGAAGTACCGGTCCATCTTTTGCGTTGCCTGTATTAGAGCAAGCGCTATCTTTTCGATGCGGGCGTATCGCAGCTCCGCGTCTTTTAATATATAACTCACAAAAAATACATGGCGGTGTACATGCCCTTCACTTCGTACGAGGACGGCGCTGACTACCTCGTCAGCTACTCCTAGGTATAGGTATAGCTCATCGCCGAAGTCAGGCCTCGTTAGCACTAGATCGGATGACAAGTAGGCTTTCAGTCCTGCAAACGCGTTTTCACATTCCTCTGTCCACCCGAATGGGGCCTTATTTCGAATGACCTTGAAAAAGGGGAGGCATCTCTCTCCTTGCTTAGATATGAACCGTCCTAACGCGATGATGCGGCCAGTGAGCTTTTGTATTTCCTTGACGGTTCGCGGGGATATCATGTCCTGAATGGCCTTTACCTTTGAAGGGTTAGGCTGGATACCCTTTCGGCTGACCACGTAGCCCAAGAATTTTCCCATTTCGAACGCGAACATACACTTTCGTGGGTTCAGCTTCATTTTGTATTTTTTCATCACATTGAAAACTTCTTCCAAGTCAGCAAGATGGTCTCCGAAGCTTCGACTTTTAATCAGAATATCGTCCACGTAGGCCTCTACATTTTTCCCTATTTGCTTTTCGAAAATCTTATTCGCCATGCGCTGGAACGTTGCCCCGGTGTTCTTCAGCCCAAACGGCATTGCGGTGTAGCAAGATGTAGCCCTAGGGGTGATGAAGGCAGTTTTTTCTTCATCTTCTGCGGCCATTGGGATTTGGTGATACCCGGAGTTGCCATCCAGAGAGCTTAAATAAGCGTACCCCGCAGTTTGGTCGACAGCTGGTCAATTCGAGGCAGGGGATAGCAATCTTTGGGACAAGCATTATTTAGGTCAGTGAAATCGATGCACATGCGCCAATCTCCGTTAGGCTTTGGAACTAGCACCGGGTTAGCCAGCCAAGTTGGGTACTGAACTTCTCGAATGAACCCCGCGTCCATGAGCTTCAGTAACTCCTTCTCGATAGCTGCTACTTTTTCTGATGAAAAGGCGCGTCGTTTCTACTGAATAGGCTTGGTCTCAAGGCTGACGTTTAGTCGATGCTCCGCGACTTCTCGCGAGATTCCAGGCGTGTCCGCTGGTTTCCATGCGAATTCTCCCTTGCATTTTCTTAATAGTCGGGTTAGTTGCACGCTCTCTTCAGGGCTCAATTTCTCACTGACCAAGAGATTTGCCTCATTGTCCTCAGCGATAGGTATTGACATCATCTGATCTAGTGGCTGAGTGCGTTTTTCTTCTTTATCGTCGAAAGGATCGTCTGCCACGCAAACGTAGCGATCACAACTCTTTTGAGTTATAAGCAAATAACATTCGGCTGCCAGTTTCTGGTCTCCTCTGATTGAGACCACTCCGTCCCACGAGGGGTATTTCATCCGCAGGTGTTTTTGGGATATCACTACCCCGAAAAGATTGAGGAACGGTCGCCGGAGTATAACGTTAGGTCTACAACCAGGAATAATAGCTCTTCAGAGCGCTTGGATGTGTCTTCTCGGAAGTACACTGGCAAGGATGTTATTCCGGCTACCAGTATCGGTACGCCATCAATCCCGACAATTGGCCTTACGCATGGCTCTAACTCACCATCAGGGCGTTTCATCAAGTTATACGCTTCCAGCGAAAATAGATTTACTGCGCTCCTGTTGTCAACAAGGGTTCTCCTCACCCCGTGACTTCCTATGACAGGTGTGACTACCAGCGCGTCGTTGTGTGGGAAAACAATGCCCTTTTCGTCTTCTTCTGAGAAGGACAATATCATTCTATCTAAGGCGTTTATCGCCTCAATTTTTGCCTGGGCGCTTTCTCGCTTGCGCTTTTCCCCAGGACTGGGCGTTTGTGGTATGGCCTCCTCGAAGTAGGGTGTTCCCCCGGCAATAATATTAATCATAGGCATCTGATCGCTATGAACAACGAGAGCTTCTCTATTTTGTCCAAGGGGAATTGCGTTAGCCCCCGTGGCGCGTGAAGGCGTTTGCCTCTGATCAGTTGTCATTACCGTTGGGTTGTTCCTGGCCTCTTCTCTTGCCTTGGTGGCAAATTCTCCTAGGTAGCCCTCTTCGACCAATCGCTCTATGGCCAATTTCAGTTCTCTGCATACATCTGTCGAATGTCCCTTGACCTTGTGGAACTTGCAATACGCGTTTTCCCTTCCTCCCATGATCACTCCTGGCTTCACAGGAGCTGGATACCTAATAGGCAGATTTCGCTGTTGGACTATCGCTAGGATTTCAGCCCTTGGGAGTATAAGAGATGGAAGGTCAGGATCATATATCCGGCCTTTTGGCAGATCTGCTTGTTTCCGAGTGGGGGATCCTCCGGGTCTTCCTTTCGAGAAATTACCTCTCTGCCGGTTAGAGGCCTTGGCAGTGTGCTCTTTTCGTTGCCCATGATCATCAGTGGGTCGCGTGTCAGGGGCACTGCTATGCGGAGCGTTAGGGGCCACATATGGGTCCGTTGGCATGTCTCGGATCCATTCTCTATTTTCCTCCTCTTCCATTCTCGCATAATTATGCGCTTTCAGCCTCAGCGCATCCAGGGTCATCGGTGGGTCCACCGTTAGCGTGTCTCTCAATTTTCCGTATCGGCAGTTGCATTTTAGGGCCTCAACCGCAAAATTAATAGTGACCCCTGGCGTTAGGGACATTTCAAGATCAAATCGACCTAAAAAGTCGTTCAACGATTCCTGCGGTTTTCGATGGATATCGAACAGTGCAGCTGCTGACTTCCTGATAGGAATAGCCGTGCTAAACCGACTTTTGAATTTTTCTTCCAATTGAGAAAAATTATCAATAGACCCGCCCCGGAGTCCCTCAAACCAGAGACGTGCCACGCCTGACAGCGTCATTACGAAGATCTGACACAATGCTGCGTCACTGCGCGTTTGGAATTGCACAAAATCTTTCACCTTATTGAGGTGAGAAATGGGATCTTTCGTGCCATCATATGATTCTGCTGGGAGTTTCACATGTCGATGGACTCTGTGGTGCCTGACACGGTAACTGAACGGATGGCTAACATTAATATCAGGGACCCCACGAGGCTGTTGCGGGTGTGGAATTTCAACGTCATATCTGGGATTCTGAGGGTCATATTCCTGATGCCGCCTGGGAGATCGGCTGCTGCTTCTTGGAGTTCGAGCTCGTCGACCTCTGCTGCTAGATCTCTTACTGTATCTAGGAGATGACTCTCTCAATATATCCCCTCGTCGATCATCCCAATGTTCTCTGTACTCATCACGTCGGCGGGCTACTTCAGGGATAGAGATTCCTCCCTGTATTGTCCAGAATGTTCAGCAGGTCCACGCGTGAGTGGCGGGACATTTATGGGGGCCAATGAGAATGGTAAGGAGGACGGGAGTCCTCTGGATTGTCGGGGCGATAATGGTCGTTCATTGACAATGGACGACCATTATCGCTACTTGGGAGGGCACACCAGGTCTCGAGGCATGAGGAGTAAATCCAGCAGCCATCTCTGTCAACTGATCCAATTGAGCTTGGAGAGCTGCTATTGAATTTGCGAAAGGGTTGTCCGCTTCACCTATCATGGATCTCCCTGCTTGGGGGGTAAGACGACTGGTTCCTGCTACGTGAGAAAAGGGAGAACAAATCTGGAATGTAATTTCTTCCGTACTTTACCCAGGAGGAAGATCTGATTCTCCCGCAGTGACGTCCTGCACTGGGGTGGAGGTATCAGAGGTAGCGAAGGCAAACAGTCATCTGCGGGTGTTGTATGGGATGTTGGAAGTTTGGGACAGCGCCGGATCTGACTCTGAGGCCATAATCCTTCTAGCTTCGGGGAGGAGGAGCTTGGTTATTAAGGATGCTCACTTAATAGAACCAATACTCTCAACGAGAGCACCAATTTGATAAGATTTTGTCTTCTGCCGAAAGATATATGGCGGAACGACTCCTCTCAGATCAGTGCTTACGACGGTCCGCGGTACCTGCAATACGCCGGAGGGGGTCTCCGGCGGAAACACTCCGATGCTTAAGTCAGTATGTGTACTGAATTTGGCAGAGCTTGGGCCAGTCAGATTAGGCTTACCTGCCTCCTTTGAGGGGGAGGTATATATATAGAAGAGTTGAGCATTTCCGCGTTTGGGGATAGCCAGAGAGTTATCCCTAACGTTAGGGATCGTGGTTTGCCCCTCGGATGATATGTTATCGTGGCGATAGCCATGGGATAAATGCTACCACGATAGGGTAGCGACTGAGTGGTCCCCCTGACGCGTGGTATTCCTCAGAATGAGACAGCTCCTCGAACCATCTAGAAGGTTCGTTTGGGGAAACTCCTGAGCGCTGTTTTGCCCTCTTGGCGTCAGCCTCTGGGGAGGCGGTGGCCCTCTCCCTACCGTGAAGGTGGGAACAGTGATCTCTTCTTTCAGTTCGGGGCAATAGACGGAAATACCCTTTTCCTTAGGTGGATTGTTATCATTCCTATTGAAGTCTACTCCGGATAATATTGAATTAGACTGACTTCTCAATAATCTAGATTTGGGTATTTCCATGGTACTCGTAGATCTTCTAGAGTTTATTATACTAGGTGTCTTTGACGGGGTCATTCTTGTTATATTTATACTCCTTCTAGGTGGCTCAAATACTAGTCTAATATTTCCTTGATCATCTTCTTCTATAATGGTTGGTTGTACTTTAGGAATTATAGTTGGAGCTTTATTTAAATTTGGTAAAATCCATTGTTCTGGAAAAGTTACTTCATTCCATCTTATGACTTTTGGTATCTGTACTGAGGCATGTTCAGTATTAACTTCTATTAGAAGTGTTTCTTGTTTTGGTGACTTTCGTAATGCTCTTGGATTTATATTTATTGACATGACTTTATAATGTATTCTATATATTAAAGCAATATTTTTTGATCCTTCGATCATATTATCAGGTGTCTTAATATTCAATGTTAATACTCTAAGTATGTTGGGATCTGTTAAGGATACCGTGAAGTTTGCAAAGCAATTGAGGTATACTGGTCCTTTTACCAAATTGGAGCGAAACAAGGCTAACAAGGAATCATTGAATAATTTGAAACTAGCATCTCTTAAACACATAAGTATTGGTGAATCTAGTTCAGTTCTGTGAAGAGGTTTAACTGCTACTTGTATTAATCCTATATGCATAAATTTATATCTTTTCCTGAATTTTCTTACCTGACTTTCTTCAATAAGTTGTCTGGTGTCGTCTCTTGGATTTATAGGAAGGGTCATTTCTGTGGTTTCTATAACATAATCTTGAAATAAATCAAATTTTCCTATTTCATATATGTCTTCCTTTTTTACTGTGGGTATAGTCCAATTTTGTAGCCTTTGTTCTATTTCTGCAATTCTAGTTTCTTGCCTGTTGTAATCTTCTAATTCCAATTGTTCTTCTAAAAGGGATCCATTTTCATTATCATGACTAACTTGACTAGAACTACCAAAGAACTTCGCGATTCTTTTCATGTTAACAAAGTTTAGTATCAATCGTTCATTTCAAGGATAAAGTTAAAGATTTAGTTTTTCTTCTTTTCTTCTTTTCCAGATATCTATGATAGCTTAATCGGGACCCCCACCGGGACCACCTCTTACGCTTCCTTAGCTGGGCTGACCAAACGGATTTGACGGTTGACCAACGCTTAGGCTACCTAAGATCGTTTGGGATAGAAGTCTGGATGAATTACAATACCCTTACCCTTACTCCCTGCGGAACGAGAGCTACTTGGCTCCGCTACCATCTCCTCTGTCATTTCTAAAGATTCACGCCTTAGACGATCCGATTCACAAATGGTAGCGGAGCCAAGTAGCTCTCGTCCCGCAGGGGGTAACCTTGATGGTGATCTTCAGGTCTTTACTGAGTCTTCTCCGCTTCATTCCTCCTCTGCCGCTATGGGCTTCCATTCAGATGTGATGGGCCCTGATTTTGAAGCATTTACCGAGACTGGGTCTTTTGGGCATGATATGGGAGGTTCCACTAACCACCCTCCTTCTCCACCTACCCTGTCTTTTGTTCCTATGTCTCCTCCTCCCGTTGAAAGGGGTAACGCTGTTTCTGATTTGGTAGCTGGTGTGAGTACGCATACCTCTTCCGGGCCTGTCACTCATCAAGTTAACTTATGCGCCCTTAGGGAGGAAGCTTTCCAAATTTCGGAGACTGATGGTGACGACGTTGCCCTTCCGTCTGCATCTCTTTTAGCGGCTCGTGTGGTGTCACATCGAGGGGAAAGAGATGTATTTTTAGCCAATATGCATCAGGAGTGCATAAATCTCGTCCGTTCTCGGTTGTTTTCTTCGTTTTGTCACCTTCATTATTTGGATGAGGATAACGCGAGGATAGCAGCAGAGAGACAAAGAGAGATGGATAGATTGACGAATGAGCGTCAGGGACTTCTGGATGTCGTGACCGCTGCCAAGAAGGAAGCAGAGGCCGCTAGACTTGCTTTGGAGGATGAGAAATAGAATGGGGTTGTTCTAAATACACGTCTTTCTGAAGTAGAGGCTAGGCTAGAGGTGGAAAGGCGCAGAAATACTGAGTTGTCTACCGAGCTCAATCTTTCCGCCGATAAATACCGTTGGTATCTGCGAGAGGGAGCGGGACTTATGACAGAAACTTTCATGCAGCATCATAGAGCAGATGCCCTTCAAATTGACGTGCTTACTTGGTACTATGAGGAGAAGTCCACGTATGTGACTGACGAGAGCTTCCATAAGGAGAAGGCAACCGACCAGGAAAGGAACAATTCGGTAGCTCCTTCATAAGTGATAGGTTTCAATCTTTTGTTTTTTAGTGTTAGCACACTTTTGCCTATCCTTTGAGGATATTTGTCATATCAAAAATGTCAGATTTTTCTTAAACAGTTGTTGCTTTTTTATTCGAAATTTCATTTATGAATCTTGTTCCGCGATGTTTCTGCTAGAATACAGTTAGTAAGCATTATAAAAATCAGAATGGTATAATCATCATACCTCGTGTGGTAAATTAACCGCGGCATTAGTAATGTAGCTTCATGGTAACACATCGCACACGGATTGTTAAGGTATTTCCGCTCTTGGAGATTTGTGAATTTAGTAAGATAATATCCCTTCGGAGGCCTGTCGCTAAGGAGATTATTCTGGCGGACGAGTCCTTATGTTGTCCATAGCTTTGCCACAACGGATAATTATCACAATGAACGGGCTTCTTTCACAAACATAATAATTTAGTTTCTGAGATAGGATTCTCTGTAACATCTTTCTTCGCGTTTCTCTTTGCCGAGAACTAGGAAATAATTTTCGCATGTCATATAGCTGACGTTGCTTCATCATCTTCCCTTTGGTGATGTCCCGAAAGGTAAACTAACGCCATCTCTGTTGCATTATGTAAGGGGTAGGTTGACGCCGCCCTTTGTTGTTAGGGGGATCACTTAGCTCTGCTAAATCTGGTCTTACCAGGGGATTACTTTTGTAATAGAGATATCTTTCCAGCTCTACTTCAGCGGGTATTTATCGTCCGGTTACTGGCTGGGGTATCCCTTGTTATTTCAAATGTCCACAGTCAGCCTGGAGCGTGCCTCGTCTTAGTGAGTCGTCTGATCAGGACCGACCATCACAAGGATAGGATTTTCACTTCCAGGCGCTGAAACCTCTCATCTCTGGAGTGTGCCTCATCTTAGTGAGTTGTCTGTGTTAGCACAGTCATCACAAGGATAGGATTTTCACTTCTATGATGGAGTTACTACCTCCCTAGGGTGTGCCTTGTCTTAGTGATCCATCTGCGTGAGCACGGTTGTCACAAGGATAGGATTTTCACTCCCAGGGACGCCGGGGCATGCCTCGTCTTAGTGGGCCGTCTGTGTGTCATTCGGCCCCATCATAAAGATTCCTTCTCCAACTAATTCTTGATTCTTGGCCCCATCCATGTGGATAACCCATAAGTCTGTGTATGTTTCTAGGGACGGGAGGTACATGTCATTTGTTTCCTCTTCCGGTAAGTCCGTCAATGGATCTTGTATGAAATCTGCTAGCGCTTGAGCTTTTATGGACGGTCTGGCCTTATACTGTAATCCGTATTGTTCAAGTTCAATTGCCCATATTAGCATCCTTCCTGAAGACTCAGGTTTTCTGAAAATCTTTCTCAAAGGTTGATCTGTAAGTACTATGACAGGGTGGGCTTGGAAGTACTGATCCATCTTCCGCATTGCCTGTACTAGTGCAAACGCTATTTTCTCGATGCGAGCGTACCGTAACTCGGCGTCTTTCCGTATATGGCTGATGAAGAATACGGGGCGATGAACATGCCTATCGCTTCACACGAGGAGAGCGCTAACCACCTCGTCAGCGATGCCCAGATATATATATAAGGTATCACCTGGCTCAGGTCTTGTCAACACCAGATCAGATGAAAGGTAGGCTTTTACGCCAGCAAATGCTTCCTCACATTCTTCTGTCCATCCAAAAAGGGCTTTCTTACGAATAACCTTGAAGAAAGGTAAACATCTTTCACCTTGCTTAGAAATAAACCGTCCTAGAGCGATGATGCGCCCTGTGAGCTTCTGCACTTCTTTGACCGTTCGAGGAGATATCATATCCTGGATAGCCTTCACTTTCGAAGGGTTAGGTTGGATGCCTTTCTGACTGACCACGTAGCCTAAGAATTTGCCCGTTTGGAACGCAAACATGCATTTATGGGGATTCAGCTTCATCTTGTATTCTTTCATCACACTGAAGACTTCTTCCAAGTTAGCTAAGTGGTCCTTGAAGCTTCGAGTTTTGATTAATATATCATCCATGTAGGCCTCTACGTTCTTTCCAATCTGCCTCTCAAAGACTTTGTTTACCATACGCTGGAAGGTTGCCCTAGTATTTTTCAATCCAAACGGCATTGGCGTATAGCAATAAGTAGCCTTCGGAGTGATGAAGGCAGTCTTTTCTTCATCTTCAACGACCATGGGGATTTGGTGATATCCAGAATTGGCATCTAATGAGCTCAAGTAGGCATACCCAACTGTTTGATCGACCAATTGATCGATTCGGGGAAGGGGGTAGTAATCTTTGGGACAGGCGTCATTTAGGTCGGTAAAATCAATACACATGCGCCAATCTCCGTTAGGTTTTGGAACTAGGACGGGGTTAGCCAACCACGTCGGGTACTGAACTTCTCTGATGAAACCGACATCCATGAATTTTGATATTTCTTTCTCAATGGCTAGCACTTTTTCTGCAGAGAAGGCTCGCCGTTTTTGCTGAACAGGCTTAGCGTTAGGGTCGACGTTTAGTCGATGTTCCGCAACTTCTCGCGAAATTCCAGGCACATCCGCGGGCTTCCACGTGAATTCTCCCTTGCACTTGTTTAATAATTGAGCTAACTGCGTGCTCCTTTAGGCTTAACTTTTCGCTTACCAGGAAGTTCGCTTCCTCGACTCCGGTAATGGGAATTGGTCCACCGGTTGGGTGCATTTTTCCTCTTTTTCTTTGAAGGGATCATCCGCTATGCATACATAGCGGTCACAACTCTTCTGGGTCATGAGCAAATAACATTCGGCAGCTAGCTTCTGGTCGCCTTTAATCGAGACTACTCTATCCCGGGAGGGATATTTCATCTTTAAGTGCTTTTGAGATATTGCTGCCCCAAAGCGATTGAGGAACGCCCGCCCGAGTATAGCGTTATAGGGCAGTGTTAGGTCTACAACGAAGAACAATAACTCCTCCGACCGTTTGGACATATCCTCCCTAAAGTATACTGGTAGCGATGTGACTCCCATCACAGGGATTGGGACCCCATCTACTTCGATTATTAGTTTTTTGCAAGGCGTTAGATCGCTGCCAGGACACTTCATGAGATTGTACACCTCTAGTGAGAACAGATTTACCACACCCCCGTTATCAATAAGGGTTCTCCTAACTCCATGATTGCCAATGACGGGTGTAACCACTAATGCGTCGTTGTGTGGGAAAATAACTCCTTTCTCGTCTTCCTCCGAGAAGGACAATACCATCCGGTCCAAAGCACTTATTGCCTCACTTTTTACCAACGTGCTCTCTCGTTTAAACTTCTCTCCTGGGCTGGGCGTTAGCTGCACGGATTCATCAAGATACGGCGTTCCACCCACGATAATATTGATCATGGGAACGTCATCGTGATGAACTATTAACGTCTCTCTCATTCTCCCACCAGGGATGTCATCGTTTCCAGGGGGATGCGGGGGTGCTTGTTTGCTATCCGGCATTTTACCTACCGAGTTGCTTCTAGATTCTTCCCTCATTTTAGTGGCGAACTCTCCGAGGTAACCTTCTTCAACCAAACACTCTATCGCTAGCTTTAATTCTCTGCATACATATATAGAGTGCCCTTTGACTTTGTGGAACTTACAAACGGCATTTTCCCTTCCTCCCATGGTTACTCCTGGTTTCATAGGAGCCAGATAACGGATGGGTAGGTTCCGTTGCTGGACGATCGCTAAAATTTCTGCTCTCGGAAGTATGAGGGAAGGAAGGTCAATGTCGTATATTTGAGGCCCTAGGGATGTGATCTTTTCGCTGGCCATAGTCATCGCTTGGGCGGGTATCTGGAGTCGCGTTGGTATGAGCGTTAGGAGTGGGATGTGTGTCTTGGGGCATGTTCTGAATTCTCTCTCTATTTTCTTCCTCCTCCATCCTCGCATAATTATGAGCTTTCAGTCTCAGCGCGTCTAAAGTCGGTGCGACTGAAAGCTTTAATGTGTCTCGTAACTTCCCATAACAACAATTGCGCTTTAAGGCTTCCACAACGAAATCGATGCTAACACCTGGTGTTAATGACATCTCAAGATCAAAGCGGCCCAGGAAATCCTTTAAGGATTCCTGCGGTTTTCGATGGATATCGAATAATGCTGCCGCAGATTTCTTGATAGGGACAGCCGTGCTAAATCGGCTCCGGAACTTAGTTTCCAACTGAGAAAAACTATCAATAGACCCTGCTGGGAGTCCCTCAAACCAGAGATGCGCTACACCCGACGGTGTCATGACAAAGATCTGACATAACGCCGCGCCACTATGGGTTTGAAACTGTATAAAATCTTTCACCTTATTGAGGTGGGAGATAGGATCCTTTGTGCCATCATACGATTCTGCGGGAAGTTTTACGTGTCGGCTGACACTGTGATTTCTTATGCGGTAGCTGAACGGGTGACCAGCATTATCATCGGGAATCCCATGAGGTCGACGGGGAGGAGAAACTTCTCCATTATGCCTTTGGTCTTATGGGTCATACTCGCGATGCCGCCTGGGAGATCGACTGCGCCTCTTGGGAGTTCGGGTTCGATGTCTTCTACTACTCGACCTCTCACTGTGTCTAAGAGATGGGTCTCTGAATGTCTCGTCTCGCCTGTCATCCCAATGATCTCTGTACTCATCATGCCCTCGTTCCCTTCGAAAATAGGGATTTCTCTCGCGTACTGCGTAGAAGGTTCGGCGTGTCTATGCACGAGTTGCATGAAACTGACAGGGATTGATGTCGCAGGTAAGGTTAACGGAATGCCCCTAGATTGTCGAGGTGATAACGGTCGATCGATGACAATCAGAGGAGTAAAAACTATCTGAGAATGAACGCTAGGTCCTGAAACATGGGGTGTGAATCCCGCAGCTAACTCAGTCAGGTGATGTAGCTGAGCACGAAGAGCTGATATTGAATTAATGAGAGGATTGCCTGCACTATCCATCACGAACCCCCCTGCAAGGGGAGTGGAATAACTAGGTCCTGCCATTTGAGAGGAGGAACTATACATCTGGGAAACAGGTGTTCCCGTTGTTTGTCTAAAGGAGAGATCTGACGTTCCTTGGGGAATTTCTTGCGTCATGGTAGAAACGCCAGAAGTGGCAAAAGGAAAAAGTGCCTTACGGGTAGCGAAAGGAAGACTATAAGATTGGGACGATGCAACATCTGAATCTGAAGCCATGATTCCTTGATCTTCAAGAAACACAGATCTTGGCTATTAAGGACGCTCACTTAATAGAACCAAAGCTCTCAATGAAAGCACCAATTTGATAAGATTCGGGTTTCTGCTGAAGGGCGGGTGGGGAAGATGACTTCCTGGGTTCACTGTTCACTGCCGTCCGATGTACCTGCAAAGCGCCGGAGGGGGTCTCCGGCGTGAACTCTCCGATGCTTAAGTCAGTATGGGTTGTGAAAACAGTAGAGCTTTGGCTAGCGATCTTAGGCTTACCTTCTTCCTTAATCATGGGAGTATTTATAGGCGGAGTATTGAGTATTTTCTGGGGGAATCACGTAATTCATGAGTGATAACAGGTCTGACAGGTGGCTAGAATTCCCCATTAATGAAGTATGCTATCGTTGTGTTATACCTGGGGGGTGGGCGTTATCTAAGCGAGATAACGCCCACGTTCCTCAAGAGACATCATGCCTTACCTGGGATGGGATAACGCCGTGCGCGTGGCTAGATAACCGTGTGAGACCCCCCCCCCCCGCTGATGTTGACCATCCCAGCGCTCATCGTACCGTGAGAGGCGATAGCCTCGAGGTTGTCCACCCGGTAGGGACAACAACCTTTCATCCCTAATCGTGAGGTGTAAGGACGAAAATGCCCCTGACATTACGTATATTGTTATCATGGGGACTATTTTTATGACACTTTGCGGGACTTGATTTTGTGACACTTTTTGATTAACAAAAGACACAAGTAAACTAACTCACAATCGCTTAGAGTTTTTTTTTTTAACTCAAACAAATTGCACTTTCGATTTATTTTTACAAAGACACAAAACTTGATTTAGAAAAATTGTTTTCTAAACCAACTCAACCAAAAATGAAAATAACAAAACAAAAGTAAAGATAGATTGATATAAATCAAACCTTGCAACGACTAAGCTCCGCTACCACATGATACGATCCTCGCTACCCTTGATACAATCTTAGATAACTAGGACGCGCTGAATTGATGATCGTTGTTGGAAGGTTTGAAGTTGCGCAAAATTTAACTCAATCTACTCTTCTCTTCGATATAAGGAATGCTAGGAATCCACCTAACTCTGCCAATCTCCAAGTCGAAGTTGAACAACGCCTTCTGATGTAAGGAACGCTAGGAATCCACCTAACTCTACCGATCAACAAGTGAGGTTCGTAGGATAATGTAATCCTAGAGTCCACTTGACACCGCCACCTAGGATTTTTGTTCGAGTCCATGAACACAAGAACAAAGCTCTCATAAGAAAAACTTCTCACAATAACAAAGGATCAAATTTGGTTGAAAAATAGTTTATTTGATTAATGAAGCCAATCGGCTATATATCGGCAAAGCCTAGTACAAGTTTAAGTATAACTACAAGTTCTAATTCTATTCGGAATAGAAATACTAAACCTATACAACTTAGAAGTTTTATTTAATAAATATGATAAGAGTCTGAGGTTTGTGGAGTAGGATCGGCCAATGAGGGGCTGGTCGGGAACGCTATTCCGGTGTCTTCGTTACCTGCAAAGCGCCGGAGGGGGTCTCCGGTGTAAACACTCCAATGCTTAAGTCAGTATGAGTGGAGAAAATGGTAGGGGGCAGCACGCTGTCTTAAGCTTACCCTCTTGTCTAGAAGGGTGGGGGTATTAATAGGTAAAGGAGGGATCTTACCGATAGGGGGTAGGCGTTATCTCTGGTAGATGTCGTTGGGGTGCTAGGGAGTGACGTCATGCGAGGTGACGTCATATGGAGTGACGTCATCGCTGACCTGGGATGGGATGTCGCCGTGCGGATGTCACGTGAGAGCCCCCCGCTGATGTCGACCATCCCAGGGCTGGCCGCCAGGCTAGGGATGGTATGAACAGTGTTATGCCCCCCTTGGTAGGTACAGTGTTCTGACCTCGTCGCCAGGTGTGATGACGGAGATGCCGCTAGGGTGGTGTCAATGGCTATCATAAGCCCAACTGAAAATAGGCCCAAGTGTTTACCAAGGGCTACTACCTCGTCTTCAGTCATGTCTCTTCAGGGGTTTCTGCATTAATGAGGGCTCGACAGTCGATAAACACCTCTTTTCAGAACACTTTTCTCTGAGTCTATAAATAGGCCTTTTTTCTGCCCTTGTTTTCACAACAACTCTCTCAACTTTCTTCACCTCTTCTCGTTCAATGGACGAAGTTGCCAAAAACTTTCTGCTCTCCAAGGCTCACACCCTAAGGAACTTGACTCAAGCAGACATCGATTTTCTGGGATCGCTGAGCACCAAGACTTCTGAGGATATCTTGGAGCTCCAGGGGATGCTGACCCCCCTGCAGGCTAGGCAGAATGCTGTCACCATGGAGGACTTCAGCCCTGTGGAGAAGGCGGTGAAGCTGTCGGTGGCTACCTCTCAAATTCAGCTACTTATTGCTATGCTGCAGCACAGGAAGGATTTGCTGGGGTGCTGCCTGAAGGGCATGAAGGCCTGCTCTTCCGAACTGACCACTCTTGCGGATGCCCTGAGAGATATTCCCTTTATGGAGTGGGAAGATGACGACGCTAGGTCAAATGTCTAACCAGTGGTGGGGATCCTTCTACCATGCCTTTTTATGTTTCCTTTGGTGCTATCCTGTGTAATCCCGGGCCGTTAGGCCCTTAAATAAATAAAATGTTTTCCTCGTTAGATTGTCGCGCTGTTGATGTTTTCCTTCCTCGAACACCATCTTGTTCGAAAAATAACCTCCGCACCCACCAACAGTGGGTTTAATGTCCCTTAGGATCCTGCAACTTTTCATTTACTTGACCGACACATAATAAATTTCTCTCCTAATCGCTCCCGAATTTATTTTGCGTCGTTTCTTCAGCGTTAACGAATTGGGCAATGATCTCGGCGCCTTCTGGTTGGTGTAGACTTTCAACAGTTGTAGTTATAAAATCGGATCTTTCCCCCTAATGGTCGTTGCTCCTGATCGTATTAACTACTTTCGAAAACACGCGAGAAGGCAGGAACACTTCCTTATCTTGGCTATATAATGGGGCTCTTTCTCTCTTTTTCCTGTTCATCCCTCTTTTTCTCATTTCTTTCTTACTATTGCCGATATTTTCATGGCTGACTCACGTTTTTTATATACTGCTGCTCGTGACTCTCCCCCGACTCCTCCGACTTCGCCAGACTCCGACCATCCTCCTTCCTCGTCTCCGTGGAGGCCCAACAAACACCTTACCAAATGCCGGGGTCGCAAGAATCCGACAAAAACAAAGAAGAAGGCCTTCGAGTCTTTCTTTGCCCGCTATGAGCCTAACTACTTCGCGCTACGGAAGGGTGATGAAGTGCTGCTGTCTGCCCCTCGTCCTCCTTCAGAGGAGAGAGTCTCTACTCCGAATGCCAACTCGAGGTCATCGGCATCTACTATGGGTGAGGGCTCCCACGCCACTTCAATAAAGGAGGTTGCTCCCGCGACAAGCCCTGTGCCTAGGCTTAGCCAAAGGCCCTGCAGGATTGACGAGCCTTTTCCTTCCTACAATAGTGGGTTGCCGTCGCCTCCGGAGGACTACGATTACTGCTATGACATGGACTGGGCTAATGAGGATTGACGCATGTATGTCATGCTTATTGTAGATGCCGCTGGTTTTTTAAATAAAATGATATTATGATTTTCCCTTCTTTACTTTCATGTTGTGCTGTCTCATGGGGCAACTGACGCTGACCAGCTATTTGCCGCTTCATATAACCATCTTTTTTGACTTCTTGTAATTCACGATGCTTCCTTTGTGAAGTTCGAGGCGAGTGCTTGACTTTAAGTTTCCTGTCAGGGTCTTTCAACGTGTCGCTTTTATTTTACACGTGTCTTGCTGTGACGGGTTGCCTGGCTGCCTGGTTTCCAGCCGTCTCTTTTAAAAGGAAATTCGCTCCTTCTTTCTACCCTTTTGCTCTTCTTTTAAATTTCATATTTCTCTTCGTTTTTTCACTCGCTCCGAGGAAATTCTCTCGTTCGTATCCAGACGATCCGCCTATTAATTTCGGTCTTCTTTTTCAAGGTATTCTGCTTGATCTTGCTTTGATTTTTCTTTTTGCTACTTATCTGTCATGCCTCGCACAAGATCTCAGTCCGGCTCTCTGGTTATTCCTGGGGCAGTCTCTCGATATCCTGAAATCGAAAACACCCCTAGCATCTTTACTTGCCCCACTGTTCTGCATCTCGAATTAGAAAGCAATGGTATTACTTTCCCCAATGGTTACCGTCCTTCTATTCCTGCTAGTACCATGAGTCTCCATAGCAGGCTTTGGGGAACTCGTAGGATGCTTTATTTTAAGATGTTTCAGTATGGGTTCCACCTCCTTGTTTATACCACACTAGAGAACATGCTGCGTGAGTATGGGCTTAACCCTGCGCAGATCACCCCTTCCTCATGGAGTGACATCTACGCTTTCCTTCGCGCTTGCGAGTTGAAAAATATTCTCATTCCTTCTGTCGCTATGTTTCGCAAGTTTTTAACTCTAGTCTACCGCAACGGCTTCGTTGATATTACCCCAAGGTGGAGTGATGCCTTAGTCGGGCCTTTTTGGTGAAGGTTTCAAGGATTTGAGGAGAGCGTCGAAGACTGGAAGAGCGGTTTCTTTATTGTCAAATTACCCTCCCATCTGTGGTGCTCTGGCTTCAACGTGGATGTTATTAATTGGGTGAAGCCAGGGGTTCTGTCTAGGGAAGAGTTAGGCCAGGCCAACACCTTGTTGGAGATGGAGTCGTCTTTCCAGATCCGAAACTTTGCCTTGTATAGGCCTTTGTCTGAGTGCACCATAGGTGAGTTTTTGGGCTTTGTCGTTATCTTGCTTATCCCTTGTTTACTAACATAACTTCTCGTAGGAGAGACTGTCGCTCATCCACTTCAAAAGGGTGACGCCCCTCCCAAGATTATTCCGCCTCCGGTGTCAACTCCTTCTACTTCTGCTGGGGCCTCGGCTGACCACTGCATGCACATAAAGAAAAGGGCTTCGAACGCAGCTCTTTTTAGGGAGAGCGGTACTTCTACCCGCGCTTCTCGCTTCGTGGAGAATTGGTTGCCAACTCGGAAAAGGGGGTCTGGCTCTGGTTCGCCAATAATTGAGACAAAGATATTTTCTTACGGGGCCGAGGATATGGAGGACATGGATACAGAGCTGGGTCTTCACCCAGCCTCCGCAGCTCAGCGAAAGAGCCTGAGGAAGGAGAGCGAGACTCGGGTGGCGAAGATACTACTCCTTCCCAAGAGGGGTATTTTATCCTGAGCTATTTTTGAGATATCGCTGCCCCGAAGCGATTGAGGAATGGCCGCCCTAGAATGGCGTTATACGGTAGAATGAGATCTACGACCAAGAACAATAACTCTTCTGATCGCTTGGACGTGTCTTCTCTAAAGTATACGGGTAGCACTGTGACTCCAGTCACAGGTATAGGGACGTCGTCCACTCCGATGATTGGCTTCTTGCAGGGTGACAATTCACCGGCGGGGCGCTTCATGAGGTTATATGCCTCCAGTGAAAATAGGTTTACCGCGCTGCCGTTGTCAATGAGGGTTCTTCGAACCCTATGGTTTCCAATGACGGGCGTAACTACCAACGCATCATTGTGAGGGAATACGACACCCTTTTCGTCTTCTTCTAAGAAGGATAGTACCATCCTGTCCAACACATCTATCGCTTCCTTCTTTGCAGGCTGGATTTATCATTTTCGCTTCTCTCCTGTGGATCTATCATCGAGATGTGATGTGGCACCGGCAATAATATTGATAATGGGGATGTCCTCATCATGAATTGTTAACGCTTCTTTCCCCCTTCCACCAGAAGTCCCGCTGCTTCCAGGGGGAGGAGGCAGTGACTGGTCACCTGACGCCCCGCGCGGGGGGTTAGCTCTTGCTTCTTCTCTCACTCTAGTGGTGAATTCTCTAAGGTAACCCTCTTCTAATAAATGCTCTATCGCTAGCTTCAATTCTCTGCATACGTCTGTGGAGTGCCCCCTGGTCTTATGGAATTTACAGAAATTATTTTCTCTTCCTCCCATGATCACTCCCGGTTTCACAGGGGCTGGATAACGGATTGGCAGGTTCCGCTGCTGAATAATTGCTAAGATCTCCGCTCGTGGGTCCGCTTGTCACTGAGCGTTTGAGCCACCGGTTCTTCCCCTAGAAAAGTTACCTTTCTACCGATTTGACGCCTTGGGGATGTAATCTTTCCGCTGGGCATATTCGTCGCCCGAGCGGGTATCGTAGGTCATACCGGCCTGAGTGGCGGGGACGGGGGACGCGCTCTGAGGCATGTTTCGCATTCTATCTCTATATTCCTCCTCTTCCATTCTTGCGTAGTTGTGAGCCTTCAGCCTTAACGTGTCTAAGGTTGCGGGGGGGTCCACCATTAGCGTGTCCCTCAACTTTTCATAGCCACAATTTCGCTTCAAGGCTTCTATGGAAAAATCAATAGAGATAGCCTTTTAAGGACTCTTCTGGTTTCCTACGTATATCAAACAAGGCCGCGACAGACTTCCGGATGGGGATAGCTGTGCTGAAGCGACTCTTGAACTTAGCCTCTAATTGCAAGAAGTTATCAATCGATCGGGCAGGGAGTTCTTCAAACCAGAGGCAGGCTACCCCTGACAACGTCATAACAAATATTTGACACAATGTTGCATCATTGTGTGTCTGGAATTGCACAAAATCTTTCACCTTATTGAGGTGAGAGATGTGGTCTTTAGTGCCGTCGTACGACTCTGTGGGGAGCTTGACATGCCGGCTGACCCTGTGGCGTCTTATTTGGTGCCTGAAAGGATTGATACGATCCCAGTCGGAGCCAACCCTAGTGACGCGCCCACAGGCGCAACCACCCGCGCCAAGGCCCGAGCCTTGGAGGATGCAGCCGCGAGCCTCCCATTGCCGCCCACGGGCCAGATCACTCGTGCCAGAGCCCGAGTCCTACAAGTGAGGCTCAGTAGCCTCATCCACATGGAACTGAAGGTAGAGACAGCCTCGGAGGAAGCCAACCTGCTCGCGCCCCAGCCGCGCCTTGTAACCCTAATCCGCACCGCGTCCGCGCCTACGGATGGGCTACACATGGCCACCTTGGACCTTTAGGTCCACCAATGCCCCTATCCCATTTTTGACCAGTCCATGATCATTTATAATACAAGAGAGGAGTCCAGGCCAAAAATCAGGAGAAACGCCCGAAGGATTTAGGACAGGCCCAAATCACAAGCCCGCATTGGACAGCGAAAGCCACTACTAAGCCTTTTGAAGATTGGAGAATATTTCCTCGCACAATATTCCTCCCAGCACTTTATCTATGTGTTAGGAAGTTTCCCTCCAAATTTCAGTGGGAACGCTCGATGGAATAAGGAAAACGCCTTGTTTCCTTAAAACATGATTCGGCGGACCTGCAAGCAAAGCCACTTGGGCCTTTTGACCTAAACGGCGGCGCCTGCACCTCTATCCTTATTATTAGACTTTATTTATATTATTTTAGGGTTTTGGAACTTATTTGGAAGGGTGGCTTGTTGCCATTTTTGTTTAAGTCATTATTTAGAAACTAAACTAGTTTCCATTTTTGGAATTAGGGTTTAGCGCTTCTTTAAAAAGGAGCCGCCCATGTTATTTTTTGGGTTAGAGTATTTTGATTATTGAAATCAGGTTGCTTTGGATCTTTATCCACTTGTTCTTGATGAACCTTACAACTAATTGAGTTTCGTGCATTCGATTAGCTTGTCAAGTAAAACTTGAAAGCACCTTTCATTGAGTCATCCGTTCTTTGGATTGCCAAGCATTGCAATTTGGAGATTCAAAGGTTTGACACAAGATCCTCAAGGGATTCTGCGTGGAGTGCCAGGCATTGCGACTTGGAGATTCACGTGTCTTCTTCGAGTTATTTTCCGCATTGAAAGCCACGACGTCGGAGAACGATCTAAAGAGAGCGTTCTAGCCTACAAGGAATGCATCAGTTGGTAGCGGAGCACAAGTGTCCTGACTTGGTAAATCTATCTCTTTTAAAGAATTGTGTTTTCTTTGTTAGAATTTGTATTCATTCATTCTCTTCTACACCAATTCTCTTACGTGTTGTGTATTAGTGTTCTTGTGTCAATTTGTGTCTTGTGTGTGCGACTAGTGTGCAAATATTCTCAACGATTTGTAGGTCTTTACTATTGTCGAAAAAAAAAACAAAGTCCCCCAAAGTGTCTTAGTTAATTTGCGTTGTGTGTTGCATTGAATTAAAAATTTTTTTTTTGAGAAAAAGAGTGTGAAGCAAGTTATTAAAAAAAAAAAAGGAAAACAATTTCGTCAAAAATAGAACAGAGGCAAAATCAGTACCATTCAAAAAAAAAGGGAACTTCAGAATCAAATACTAGAGTGAATTTGTGACTCAGAAAAAAGAATCATTGGATTTCGAATTGGGAATCAAAAGTTGTGGCAAAAACAAGTTTCAAAACCCTAATCGCATGCCATTAGCATTTTTGAGTTTGTAAACTGACTCAATCCATTTATTTTGAGCTTTTCCTTGATTCCATTGCTTCTGTGCCTTTCTACTCTGTGGTATACGTGATTGGTTGATTGATCTTTGCAATTGATTCGAGTATATTACCTCAAAATTTCTTTCTACACTAGTTTTCTTTGTGTGTCTCTTTGGAAGCTTTTTCTTGAAAATTCTTCAAGTCGGTTCATCTTGAATTAAGGATATGGACAATTTTCTTTGAGAGATTTTGTGAGAGTAATAGAGAGATGAT
Organism: Viola odorata; assembly: GCA_963691705.1. NCBI lineage: Eukaryota > Viridiplantae > Streptophyta > Magnoliopsida > Malpighiales > Violaceae > Viola > Viola odorata. Next base: position 34,157,532 of record OY829542.1, read on the forward strand.
AACAATCCGCCTATCGGCAAGGGCATTTTCGTCTTACACCCTGAGAAGAGGGTACAACTACTGTTCTTACCGCACAGACAACATCGAGGCTGATAACAATCGAGACAGCCCTAACGGAACTGCCGCACTTACCGCTACCGCCGGGACGATTTCCTATACGACCTGTAAGATATCTGCATATCGCCAGAGAATCAGAGACGAATTCCTAGGATGGTCGACATCAGCGGGGGGGAGTTCGCGCAACTCTACGCGCACGACATTATCCCATCCTAAGGACCCACGAGCTTATCGCTCCCGGCAGCCCGTACGATATCGCTCATGACGTCATCTGTCGGTATCGCTTGTGACGTCACCCTTTGACATCGCCTGTATTGTTATCGCCTGGTATCGCCGACCAGGTCTATAAATACCCCTTCTTTTCAGATCTGAAGGTAAGATCAAGATCACTAAGACGAACCTCTGGTATTTTTGAAACTCGAACTGACTTAAGCATCGGAGTGTCTACGCCGGGGCCCCCCCTCCGGCACTTTGCAGGTACATTCGACGCTGACCACCACTGTTCCGATCAACCACGACCATGAATATTACAAGATCTACGATCGAATCTTATCAAATGGTGCTTTCATTGAGAGCTTTGGTATATTAAGTGAGCGTCCTTAATAGCCAAGCTCCATTTAGTCGGTAGATTGGAACGGTCATGATCACGGGATCGGAGTCCATCCGATCGTCATCCTCTAATATCCCTTTCTCAATCCGCAGACGTTTATTCCCTTTTGCTACTGCCGATCTCTCTATGACTACACTACCAACTATTTCGGGATCTCTGGACCTCTCGGTTGGAATTGCTGGGGGACCGGCCTCCTCACAAACGGACATCTTGTCATCTCAGATAGTGGGGTCTAATTTCTCCACTCCTTTCTCTAGGGGATCTGTGCTTAATCATGAACATCCTTTGGCAATGGAAATAGCGGCCCTTCGTGCTCGGCTGGAATATCTGACGGAAATGGCTGCAAGAGCCACGCCTGGTGCTTCTGGGTCTAGTTTCCCTCCTCGCGTCATGTTTACACCATCTATCGTCGCTGATCGACCTATATCACCGTTTTTTCCCGAAAACCTCCAGATGCCTTTATCCGTGGGAAATCCCCCGATTAGTGTTGAGCAATTTACTCAAGGAAGAGTAGAGGCTTACGTACCACAAATGCCGCAAGGTCTCCTCCTACAAGGAGACAGGCAGCTTGTGGGGGTTAGGAACCGGTGGGACGGACGGAGGGAAGGAGCCAACAGAAGTCTGTCTCCCGAGTACAGTGAATGATCCAGTAGTCGAAGGTATCGAAGTCGCTCGAACAGGAGCCGCAGTCGATCTCCTAGACGACATCCTACGCCAGAACCACGAAATAGGGGGCGTCAGCGAAATGTCTCCTCCGCGTCAGGCACGTGAAATTCTTGATGATACATCGGGCCACCCATTTAGCCGTCGTATAAGGCGTCACAGGGTCAGCCGGCACGTGAAGCTTCCCACCGATGTTTATGATGGCACCAAGGATCCCATCTCGTACATTAACAAAGTGAAGGATTTTGTTCAGTTTCAGACCCATAGTGACGCGGCGTTATGCCAAATATTTGTTATGACATTATCGGGAGTGGCACGTCTTTGGTTTGAGGTTCTCTCTGGGGGATCCATTAATAATTTCTCGCAATTAGAATCTAAATTCCGGAGCAGATTTAGCACGGCAATTCCAATCAGGAAGTCTGCCGCCGCGTTATTTGACATACAACGAAGGTCTCAAGAAACCTTAAAGGAGTTTCTTAGTCGCTTCGATTTGGAAATGTCCTTAACGCCGGGCGTTACTATTCATTTTGCTATAAAAGCTCTGAAAAGGAACTGCCGCTATGGAAAGCTGAAAGACGTGCTCATGGTGGATCCTCTAGTGACTTTAGATGCGTTGAGGCTTAAAGCCCACAATTACGCAAAAATGGAAGAGGAAGAAAATAGAGATAAGACATATAACGCGTCGCATGGGACATCTCAGATTACTACCGCTCCCACGAAATTGCAATCTGACGACCATTTTTTCGATGATTATGCCAAGAGGAAGGATCATATCCCCAAGGTCTCCAGCAAACAGAAGGGTCATTTTTCGAAGGGAAAAACTGGTGGTTCCCCCTCTCGACGACATGGGGATTCTTATAAAAATCGCACATATGACCCAGATTTCCCCTCTCTTAACGTGCCAAGGGCGGAGATTTTGGCGATAGCGGAGCAGCAAAATCTTCCCATCCGCTACCCCGCGCCTACAAAACTAGGAGTGCTTCTAGGGAGAAGGGAAAATGCTTAATGTAAATTCCACAAAGCCAGAGGCCATTCCACAGAAGCGTGCAGAGAGTTAAGATCGGCGATAGAACGCTTGGTAGAAGAAGGATATTTGGGAGAATTTGCTACCCAAATAAGAGAAGAGGCCAGAAATAATCTTATGAAAAGGACAGTAGACGAGCCACCAGTTCCTCCACGTGTTCCGCAAAAAGATGATGCTCCCAGAGGCAAAGATAGGGAAACTCTCGTGGTTGATGACGACTATATTCCTATGATTAACATTATCGCGGGAGGAACCCCTTATATGGACGAACCAGAACAATTGGCAGTTGCGAAAAGAGATAAATGCACACGTGATGGCATTACGAAAAAAGGAGATGCGATAGGCGTATTGGATCGAATGGTATTATCCTTTTCCGAAGGGGACGAGAAAGGCGTCGTCTATCCGCACAACGATGCATTGGTGGTTACACCCATCATCGCCAGTCATGGAATCAGAAGAACTCTTATAGATAACGGGAGCGCAGTGAACCTCTTTTCGCTGGAAGCTTACAATCTCATGAAACGGCCTGACAATGAATTAACACCGAGCAAACGGCCTATAGTCGGCGTTGATGGGGTTCCAATCCCTGTCACGGGGGTAATTACTTTGCCCATATATTTCCGAGAAGACACCTACAAGCGATCCGAGAACCTGTTGTTCCTTGTCGTGGATCTGAATCTGCCTTATAATGTCGTGCTCGGGCGACCCTTCCTTAACCGCTTTGGAGCGGTGATATCTCAGAAGCATTTAAAGATGAAATACCCCTCCTGGGATGGAGTAGTATCGGTAAAAGGTGATCAAAAGTTGGCGGCGGAATGCTACTCGCTCATGACTCAAAGAAGCTGCGATAGATATGTATGTATAGCAGCGGATCCCTATGAGCAGAGTGATGAGAAGCGTGCTCAACCTCTGGACAAAATGGTACCCATTCCAGTAATTGGCATAGAGGAAGCAAGTTTCCTGATGAGTGAAAAACTCAGCCCAGCGGAAAACCTCCAACTGGCCCGGCTGTTGAACAAATGCCAAGGAGATTTCGCGTGGAAGCCCTCCGATATGCCAGGTATATCGTGAACGATAGCCGAACATTGTCTCAATGTGGACCCAGATGCTAGGCCGATACAGCAAAAGCGACGCGCGTTCTCTAATGAAAAAGCATTAGCTGTGGATAAGGAAGTAGCAAAGCTCCTCGACACAAGTTTTATCCGCGAAGTTCAATATCCCACCTGGCTAGCGAACCCTGTCCTTGTTCCTAAGCCCAATGGGGATTGGCGCATGTGCATCGACTTCACAGATTTAAATGATGCCTGCCCTAAGGATTGCTACCCGCTTCCTCGTATAGATCAGTTAGTTGATCAGACCGCAGGATACGCTTATCTAAGCTCATTTGACGCCAACTCTAGATATCATCAGATTCCCATGGCCCGGGAAGATGAAGAAAAGACTGCGTTTCTCACTCCAAAGGCCACCTATTGTTATACGGCGATGCCGTTCTGGCTGAAGAACGCCGGGGCTACGTTCCAACGTATGGCCAATAAGATATTCGAAGAACAAATAGGGAGGAATGTGGAAGCATACGTTGATGATATTTTGGTGAAGAGCGCGAGCTTTCAAGATCACCTACGAGACTTAAAAGAAGTCTTTGACGTGATGAAAAAGTATCGCATGAAGTTAAATCCCCGAAAATGCATGTTTGCATTTCAGAAAGGAAAATTCTTGGGCTACGTGGTCAGCCAGAAAGGCATCCTGCCTAATCTCTCAAAGGTTAAGGCCATACAGGACATGATATCGCCAAGAACCATCAAGGAGGTGCAAAGGCTAACAGGGCGGGCCATTGCCCTTGGGCGATTCATTTCCAAGCAAGGAGAAAAGTGTCTCCCTTTTTTCAAAATCATACACAAGAAAGCCTCATTCGGGTGGACCTCGGAATGTGAGGAAGCGTTTATCGGCCTAAAAGATTACCTATCGTCTGACTTACTATTGACGAGACCTGAAGTAGGCGATACTTTATATTTGTACTTGGGCACCGCGGATGAAGTGGTCAGTGCCGTCCTCGTTCGCGACGATAACCACTCTCATCGCCCGGTCTATTTTGTGAGCCACGTCCTGAAGGATGCGGAGCTGCGATATGCCTGAATTGAAAAGATAGCGTTCGCTCTTATACAAGCCACCCGCAAAATGGATCAATATTTTTTGTCTTATTCCGTCATCGTACTCACAGACCAGCCTCTGAAAAGAATATTTCGAAAGCCTGAATCTTCCGGAAGAATGTTGATTTGGGCACTTGAATTAGAGCAATATGGATTGAGATATCAGTCTCGACCGTCCGTAAAAGCTCAGATCCTGGCTGATTTCATAGCGGAATGCACTTTTACAGAGGATCCTTTGGACGGCATACCTGAAGCGGAATGGGGCGACATGGATCTCCCGTTCCCGGAAACCTACACGGACCTCTGGATCGTCCATGTGGATGGAGCTAAAAACCAAGAGCTGGCTGGAGCGGGAATTTTTATAAATGGGCCGCACGATATGCAAATACGATACGCCATTCGAATCCTACAGCCGTTATCTAATAACGCGGCAGAGTATGAGGCGTTGCTAGTCGGGCTCAGAATAGGGAAAGAACTTTCCTCTAAAGGGAGGCATGATACTGGAAGAACAGGAGACCTGCGTCTAAAAATCTGTGGAGATTCCAAGTTAATAATTGACCAGGTCTCGGGGCGTTCTCAGGCCCGGGAACCCATTATGATTCAATATCTTGCCAGAGTAAAGCGAGAATTGTTGGAAATAAAGAAGGAAGGCATGCAAGTCAGCTTCGAGCATATCCCCAGGGAGGAAATCGCTGAAGCCGACAATCTAGCCAAGATGGCCGCGAATCCGGAAGCTTCCATACCCAAAGGTGTATACTATCGAGAGTTATCGGTACCATCCTTCATGGAAGAACAAGCATTTTTATGCGTGGAGGAACGCGAAAGCGACTGGCGAATTCCCGTAATCAAATACTTGAAACACGAGGAACTGTCTTATGATACCGCTGAAAAGAAGAAGGTACTGAGACAGGCAGCTCGTTGTACATACTATGACGGGGATCTAATCCGAAGGTGTTTTTCTCACCCTGCCGCCAAATGCATAACTGAGCAAGAAGGTCTTCACACCTTGCGCGAAATCCATGAAGGGGTATGCGGTATGCACGTGTCAGGCGGTACCCTGGCAGCACAGGTCTTTCGATCCGGATTCTACTGGCCCACCATCCGAAGAGATTGCCACAACTATGTGCAAACCTGCCCTAAGTGCCAGGAGTTTGCCAAGATTCCTCGACGGCCTGCCACTGAAATATCTGAAATTATCGCCCCTTGACCTTTTGCTAAATGGGGGATCGATATCCTAGGCCCATTCCCAAAAGCAAGGTCTCAACTGAAATTTGTGATAGTGGCGGTAGACTATTTCACTAAGTGGGCGGAAGCTGAAGCGGTCGCCACAATCACGGCAGAAAAAACTTGGCATTTTTTCAAACATCAAGTTATCATGAGGTTCGGCGTACCTCGCGTCCTTGTTAGCGATAACGGAACGCAGTTCACCAGCCAGTTCTTTAAAGACTAATGCTCGAAATTTGGAATCGAGCAACGATTTTCCTCCGTGGCTCATCCGCAAACTAACGGACAGGCGGAAGTAACCAATCGTAGCATCCTTAGCGGCATCAAGAAAAACCTAGAAGGGTCTAAAAAGAAATGGGCTAATGAGCTACCGTACGTGATGTGGGCATATCGCATGATTGTTAAGACTACCACCGGAGAAACGCCTTTCGCGTTGGGCTTCGGGACCGAAGCCGTTACACCGGTGGAAATTGGGTCCATGATCCTACGGGTAGCTCATTTTCGGGAGGAACTGAATGAGGAAAGGTTAAGAGCTAACCTGGACGCGTTACCAGAAGTCCGAGGGGAAATCCTTCTGAAAACGCAGCATTATAAAAGAAAGATGACCCGTTATCATAACAGGCGCGTCAAAGAACGGTTGCTGAAACCCGGTGACCTGGTGCTTAGAGACAAACGAGCGACGGGGCAACGCATGGGAAAACTCAGTCCAAACTGGGAGGGACCATATCGCGTCACCCACGTTGTCGGGAAAGGAGCCTATCATCTGGAGACTCTCGATGGTACACCCTTATCCAACTCTTGGAATATCGCTCGCTTGAAGTTATATTACTTTAGAATTTGATTTTATCTGCACCTTTGATTTATGTCAACCCTAACCATGACTAACGCTCGATGAGAGAGCTTTCGTGGAAGTTTGTGGTTGCCTTTATGCAGATAAAAAAGGGGGTATTTTGGGGAAGTGAAAAGTCCTATCCTTGTGATGGTCGGTCTTGATCAGATGACCCATTAAGTGAGGGCACTACCCACCATACCTTGAATTAGCGTCGGATTGAAAGATCCTGGACGCCCCCGGGGGTGAAAAGTCCTATCCTTGTGATGACCGATCTTGATCAGATGGCTCATTAAGTGAGGGCACCACCCGGTATCTATGGGAGTGAAAAGTCCTTTTCTTGTATTGACCGTTCTCGTGGAGACGGCCCAACAAGATGAGGCACGTCCCAAAGAAATAGAAACTCCGTTCTAGAAACAAGAATCCTATCTTAACGGCTGGGCTATTATGGCTAAGCCTTTAAGTAAGGACACGGTTCTAGACGCGAGGGCAACGCCCAAAAGTGAAAATTCCCTAGCCTTGTGATAGCCGTCCCGATCCGACAGCTCACTAAGACGAGGCACTTTAAGGGCCGATCGTGAAATTAGGGAAACGCGGAGAATCGTGAAATCCCGGCTAGTAACCAGATGAGTAATCCCTGGTGAAGTGTAGAGCTGATAGCGAAAACGATTCCCGCGGGTTCCAGGATAACGCCCTATGATGGCAGCGGAAAAGCTCCTACGGGTAATTACTATCCTTTGTAACGTGTTTTTGTTACTAATAATTTACAATTGAGATTGCGCAGAATACTTTTCGGGCAGTGGGAGGAGCAAGGATCTCGTCAGCTGATCTATCGCTAGTCTTACCGAAAAAGCTAACCCAATACCAAATTCTGTAATTTGGTGGGAGCACTAAGGATCTGTTCGGATAAGTAAGCGCATTGGGAAAACGTGGCGAAGATAACGCCAAAAGGGTTCGCGAGGAAGCAACTAAATAAAGGAAAGTCAGCAATAAAGTGACTTGATCAGATAGATATGTTTAAAGAGGGCCACTAAATACAGACTTCGGTGGTCAAAATAATAAGCAAAAAGTTAGTGACGCTTGATCACCAAGGAAAGAGCGATAAAGCCTCGAAGCCCGTCAACCTTCGGGGTGCCTCCGTTGCCAGCCTGCCGCTTTAGCTCGGCGAAAGCCCTCCTCATTAAGGTGGCCAGACCTTCATTCGAAGGCGGCAGTGACCTCATCGGGTTTGTATGTGTCGACCCCGTGAGCTTCCTCAAAGCAGGCAACCAAAATAGAGGCAGTCTGCTCGACATGCCATAGGCTCTTATCAGTCGACTCTTCCTCCAAGGAAACTTTCTCCTTGGCCAGGGAGGACTTCTTATTCTCCAAAGCAGTAACTTTAGCCCTCTCCGCTGCCAAGGTGGCCGACTGCTCTTCTGTCTGCTTCTGATGAGCCAGTAGTAAGTTTGTGCGCTCCTCCAGCAACCTTTTCTTCTCATTCTGCTCTCGTGTTAACTCCCCCAAAGCAGAAGAAAGAGAGGCAGCCTGACGTCGTGCCTCCTCTGCCCAGTAATGAAATTTCATCAGATTAGTGAAGAGGTCGGTGCGTAAGGAGTTCTCCCTATCAAACGCGCTTTTGGAAGCCAATAAAGCTGAAACTTCATCCGAGCCATCGCCTCCCAATGCCGCCAGGCCGGTATTGCGGACATCATACAGTCCAACCTGGTGGGTTACAGGGTTAGCCCCATCTATCGGACCAAGGTCTGCCACAAAGTTGAAAGTGGTACCTCCTCCGCCATAACGGTCCCGCAGAGGAATGCTCGAAGGAGCAAATGCCAAAGGAGAAGGAGGGTGAACTTGGGTGGACGAACCCCCTAGAGCAAGATAGGTGCCATAGGGCTGATAACCTGAAAGATCCTGCAAGACCTCTTGATACCCCGGATTAGAGGGATATACGTGAGCAGGATCGTCGAAAGAATTGGGCGAAACCCCGAAGGTATCGCTTGTGCCTAAATTCTCCAAAAATTCTGACTGATTTCCCCCCTGGGGAACAGCCGTTGAATCAAACCTGTCCGCAGACTTACTCCCCATCCCGGTGGCAGAGGAAGATGGATTTCTGCCCTCGTCTTCCGGCCGCTGTCTCTTCTTGGAGCCAGTCAACACGTGTCTTATATTCATATCGCCTGAGGGAGGAGCGGAGGTAGCAACAACGGCAGTGTCCTGCCAAGAACGCAATATGAAACATAGAAAAGAGAAATCAAACGGCGAGTGACGATGAGATATAACATATCAGTACGGGGAAGAGGCGCTTCTGAAGAGCCTGCCGCGTCTGGAGAAGGTGTAAGAGCAGCGACACTTCTCGTTTTTCTCTTCTTTTTTCCTTTGGCAATGGCCTTAGGAGCCTTAGAAGAAGAAGGCTGGGCAGGAGGAGCAGCGATGGTCACAAGGGGAACGCCTGAAGGAATGTCAGAACTCCTCACACCGATCGAAGAAGAGGAAACTTGAATAAGAGTAGCGGAAGTAGCCGGAAGATCGGCAGGATTGTCAGTCGCTTCCGTGGAAGTAGCTCTCTCCTTTTCTTCTCGCTCTTGAGCCCTTCTCAAGCGTCTCCTTACGCTCTCAGGTTTATAATTGGGATCCATCGCTGCGAAGGCACAAAATAGCGTCAGCATTAGTATCAGCGATAGCAAAGAAAGGAGTAACGCGACACTCACGTTTAACACAAGATTGAATGTCCATTCTACAGGCCACTTGGCGGATGTGAATGCTGATTTCCAGTTTGAGCAACGTGTTTAACCAGTCTTGCTCACATTTTGGAAGGGTCCCTGGTCGGCTCCAGACGTTGTCATCCACGTTCTGATTAAAACCCGATCGCCACCAGGAACCAAGATCTCCAGGAAGATCTATCACAAAAAACTTCTTTTTCCAGCCATCAACGGAAGACTCGATATGGAGGAGTTTCCAAGTAAAAGACTTCAGAGAGTCATCGTCAAAGTAGGGAGATATCGTTATCACCCCCCGGCATTTCATCAGCTTAAAAAGAGATTTAAGAAAGAGAATGGAAGGGGAAGTAATCCCCTTGTATTTGCAAAGTTCCAGAAAAGCATAAACACAACAATATGCATTTGGAGATAGTTGGGCTGGAGTCAGATCGCCGGCAACAAGCAACTCTCTGACAAAAGAGTCAATGGGAAGCCGAAAGCCATAACGGAACATTTGTGCATACATGACCCTACGATTGCCCGTCAAAACGCTGTTCAGACGTAGTGACTCAGGGGCAACAGTGGTTTTATAATCATCAGGGATATCAGCATTATGGGCGGCCAGATGCTCACTGAGAGCGGCCTCAGACGTGATAACACTAGACGTAATATCCATCCTTCTCTCATCGGCAAATTTCGACTCGGCACGGCGAGTCTTAGCCATGGCAGAATTAAAGAATTAAAAGATGAAGAAGACGATGGAAGAGAAAGGAAATACCTTCAAAGAAAAGCAATTCAAAAAGCCTTGAATGGTAGGAAGAAAATGAGACGGCTAAAAGAAAATATTAGAAAGTGGGATGATAAAAGAAAACTGAAAAGAATCAATTTTGGGTTTTATAACCCTAATGGTCAAACGAAACGACGAATGCCGCAGTCGTTGCGTAGAAGCGACATAAGGAACAGACTCAAGTAATGAGTGCAATCCTAGAAAAGCGCTACAACACCTCGATTTAGGCAAAGTTCTTAAGCACGCTAGCCCGTGGCGCTAGAAGAAATAGACACGTGTGCCTGCACAATCACGACTTTTCTAAGGAAAGGATAGCCAGCATTAAATACTCTGAAAAGAAGGTACTATCTCTGGGGAAAAACAAGAACGATATCATATGAAAGAAGATAACGCAAGATGGCGTTGATTAAAAGAATAGCGTTGGGACAGAGTGGAAAGGCGAAATAAAATCAAATAGCAATCAAATACAAATATTGTCGCACAACAAGGCGTTATTACAAAACAAAGAAGCAAACAAGCGGAAAATCTTCTAAAGGGAGCAACCCCGATTAATCATGGGCCTTCGCGAGCGTTGCGATCACCATCCCTCCGCTTCTCTCCAGAAGAAGGAAGATCTCTCTCACCTTCGCCCAGATCCTTCAGTCTCTTGGAAGCGTAATCGGTCAGCACTGACGAGTCGACAGTTCCTTGGCGATAGAGACTCATGAATTCAGCGATACAAATATCTATGGTCTTGTTCTTCCACCAGGCTATCTTCGAAGGCACTTTGGCCAAATCCGCATCTCGAGATGCCATCTTTTCACGAAGGAAGATATTCTTTCTGTCAGCTACCACCAATTCCGCCTCCAAAAGGTCTATCTTAGCCTTCCCTTTTAATCTTTCTCGAGCAAGCTCAGCGCGACAGTCATCCAACACCATCTGGGTCTGCTCTTGAAGCTGCGACAACTTTGTTACCTTCCCTAAAGCAGCATCCAATTCCCCCTTTAAATCAAGAGAAGGTCGAACCTTGTCAGGATGATCCTCGAAAAAATAGTTCAATTCGCGGAAGCAGGCCAGCATGTCAGTCAGAAGACGCGAATGGCGTACGTCGGCAGGATACCGCAAGAACTCTTCTTTGTCCTTCGAAGAAGTAAACATTTGCCCCACTATTGGACCCACTGGTTCCTCTCGCGATGACGGGTCCGATATCCCTAAAGCACGAAGACCGTCGGTGCCAAGGGAAGACAAGTCCAGCTGATAAGCAATGGGACCTTGAAGACCTTGAGGGGAAAGGTTAGCAATATAAGGAGGAGAGCAATTTTTTGCAGAATCACCAATGCCCAAAATCGAAGAAAGAAACAAGGTTTGAGGCTTCCGTGGGGAAGGACCGATGGAATTCGGGGTTGGTAAACTCACATCCGGAATAAAGGAGCGGATAGGGGAGCTAGGACCATCAGGCACCAAGGAAGAGCCCACCGCTGCCGGAGCCTCGTTAACCTTGGGAGGAAGGGCAGAGGGTACCTTGGTAACTTCCGTCACTGGCGAGGAACCCGTAACGTGCGAGGCGTTAACCTCCTCGGAAGGAACCCCATTGATTTTCTCCCCGGAAGAAACTGGTGGGTCAGATTTTTCTTTGCGGACTCTCTTTACGAGACGCTCCGTTTCGGCAGCCATTTCTTCGCTATCGTCCTCGGTTGACTCCGCCGAAGGAGCACTATTTCTGGACCTAAGTTTCATCCGGTGGGAAAGGGTAGCATGACGCAGCTCGGAATCAGTATCCATGCTTCCGCTGTCACTGTCAACCTCTTCAATTACGGGATTACTTGGGGCCACACCCTTACCACGAGCTGGTAGCCAATTCTCGAGGAAACGAGAAGGTCGGGCAGATACGTTGTGTGTCGCGACGGTTTTGTTTCTCCTTCTTCGCTGTGGAATAGGCGGACGACTAGAGCCTTCGGGTGGAGGAGAAGGAGGTAACGTTTGAAGTGGCACCACGTTTAGAGGAACGTCCTTTTCCTCGGAAGATCGACCCTCAGCGTTACCTGCCGATAAAATATTTTAATATGACAAGAAAGTCGAAGCGATAAGGCGATAAAAGAAAAAACTCACCGACGACACATTCTGACAAAGGCCTGAACCGAGCAAATTCCTGAATGCGGAAAGGCCCTTCTATTTCTAATAAGGCATTAACGTGGGACACGTCCATACTAGACAACACATCTAGTTCTCGCCAAACGGCACTAGTAATCTTTCGGTTGAAACCACTGCGCCAAAATCGAGAGGGCAAGCGGAGGGTGAAGAAGCCATTTTTCTAGTTGTCTACGTTCTCTTCGAAACCTTGGAAATTCCGCCAGAAGAACCGAACAAGAGCATCATTCCATCTTGGGGTAATATCCACTAAGCAGATATGGCACCTCAAGGCAAAAAAGGTGCGGAACAGATCGAGCGATGGAGCAAAAATATGCTTCATCTCACACGAGCGAAGAAAGGTGTAAAGTCCACACTAGGAAGACGGAGTTATTTGGACAGGATTGAGATCGTAGTGGTCTAGTAGCTTCAACAGAGAAGTATGAAGCGGAAGACGAAACCCGTAGGTAAACATCTTGAAATAAACCAACTGGAACGTTCCCCACATGGCATCAGTAAGCCGAATATCCTTCAAGGGGACAAAGGGGCGATATCCCGTGGGAAAAGTGATCCCGTTTTCCTCTAACTCAGCCCTCAGAACCTCATTGCAATCAAAAACACCACGAGCTCTCCTGACTTCGGGATCTAGAGGATTTTCGATAATTGCAGAAGGCCTAGCGCAAGACATAATGAGAGGGAAAGTAAAGCTATGGCAATAGAGAAACAAAATACCTGGAACAGAGAACCAGTGAATCGGCCGTCGGCACCGATGAAGTAATTGCAGTAAAATCCCTCAAGAAGAAAGAAGCACAGAAGGGAGGAAATACGAAGAATTTCGAAATATTCGCAGAAAATACTAAAAGAGAAAGAGTAAACTCCTTATAAAGGTTAAACCTAAAAAATGAGCAGCCTGTGAAAACAAAACACGTGCAGAAGGGAAAGGACGCGTGGACAGTCATCAATGTATTTTGAAAGAAGGCAGTTGCTGTTTGAAAACCGAAAGGCGGTTGCGTCAAGCGAAAAGCCTACTCCCGCGATAATCCTGGAAACGTAAAGAAAGAGAAGCGGCAGAAGAGTGGAAAGAAATTTTATTATTTAGGAAAGCCATACGGCATCTACAAAGAGGCATGGTGTGCCCAACTATTCGCCATCGGACCAGGATATGCCATAGTAGTAGACCACGTCATCATCGTCCTCGCCCAAAAGCGATGGATCTTCACCGACGAAAGGGAAAGGTTCCTCGACCTTCTTTCCCACGCGGAGGGAGGATCGACCCGACTCCTCCTCAATAGATGGCGATACCATTTTAACAGCTGAACAGGCGGAAGGAGCCCTTGGCCCCTTCGAAGAAAAAGAAGCAAGAGAATTAAAGAATGACTTAGATGCCTTCACCGCATCTTTCCTCCGCCTCTTGCGGCACCGTCGGCGAGTAGCTGGCCTCCAGGTGATACGATCCCAGCCAGGGCCAACCCTAGTGATGCACCCACAGGCATAACCACCCGCGCCAAGGCCCGAGCCTTAGAAGATGCAGCCGCGAGCCTCCCATTGCCGCCCACGGGCCCGATCACTCGAGCCAGGGCCCGAGCCCTACAGACAAGACTCAGCAGACTTATTCATATGGAACTGAAGGCAGAGACAGCCTCAGAAGAAGCCAGCCTGCGCCTTGTGACCTTGATCCGTGCCGCGGATGGGCCACACTTGGCCACTTCGGACCTCTAGGTCCACCAGTGCCCTTTTCCTATTTTTGACCAGGCCATGTTCATTTATAATACAAGAGAGGAGTCCAGGCCAAAAATCAGGAGAAACGCCCGAAGGATTTGGGATAGGCCCAAATCACAAGCCCGCATTGGATAGCGAAAGCCACTACCGAGCCTTTTGACGATTGGAGCATATTTCCTCGCACAATATTCCTCCCAGAACTTCATATATGTGTTAGGAGGTTTCCCTCCAAATTTCAGTGGGAACGCTCGAGGGAATAAGGAAAACTCCTTGTTTCCTTAAAACGTGATTCGGCGGACCCGCAAGCAAAGCCACTTGGGCCTTTTGACCTAAACGGCGGAGCCTGAACTTCTATCCTATTTAGTAGACTTTATTTATGTTATTTTAGGGTTTCAGAACTTATTTGGAAGGGTGGCTTGTTGCCATTTTCGTTTAATTCATTTTTTAGAAACTAAACTAGTTTCCATTTTTGGAATTAGGGTTTTGCGCTTCCTTAAAAAGGAGCCGCCCATGTTATTTTCAGCAGACTTTGATTATTGATTATTGAAAGCATATTGCTTGGGATCTTTATCCACTTGTTCTTGATGAACCTTGCAACTAATTGAGTTTCGTGCATTCGATTAGCTTGTCAAGTAAAACTTGAAAGCACTTCTCATTGAGTCATCCGTTCTTTGGAGTGCCAAGACCACCAAATCTTGGAGATTCAAAGGTTTGACCCAAGAACCTCAAGGGATTTGACGTAGGGTGCCAAGGCCACCAAACCTTGGAGACTTCCGTGTCTTCTTCGAGTTATATTTCCGCATTGAAAGCCACGTCGTCGGACAACGATCTAAGGAGAGCGTTCTAGCCTACAAGGAACGCATCAGTTAGTAGCGGAGCTCAGCTGTCCTGACTTGGTAAATCTATCCCTTCAATTATTGTGTTTTCTTTGTTAGAATTGGTACTCCTTTATTCTCTTCTACACCAATTCTCTTGCGTACTGTGTGTTAGTTGTCTTATGTCAATTCGTGTCTTGTGTGTGCGATTAGTGTGCAAATCATTTCAACGATTTGTAGGTCTTTACTATTGTCAAAAAAAAAAACAAAGTCCCCCAAAGTGTCTTAGTTAATTTTTGTTTTCAGTTGCGTTGAAATATCAAAAAAAAAAAAAAAAAAAAGAGAGAAAAAGAGAAAGCAATTTTCGTCAAAAAACAGAACAGAGGCGAAATCAGTACCATTCAAAAACAATAATCAGGTACTTTCAGAATCCAATACTAGAGTGAATTTGTGACTCATAGCAAAAAGAATCATTGGATTTCGAATTGGGAAACAAAAGTTGTGGCAAAAACAAGTTTCAAAACCCTAATCGCATGCCATTAGCGTTTTTGAGTTGTCAATTAACTCAATCTGTGTATTTTGAGCTTTTATTTGATTCCAAGACTACTGTGCCTTCCTACTCTGTAGTACACTTGATTGATTGATTGATCTTTGCAATTGAATCGAGTATACTACCTCAAAATTTTCTTTCTACACTAGTTTTCTTTGTGTGTCTCTTTGGAAGCTTTTCTTGAAATTTCTTCGAGTCAGGTTCATCTTGGACGACTGGAGGAGGATCTGAGGCAATCTGATTGTGAGATTATTAGAGAGACAAACACGAGAGTAAACACGTGAGGGAGTGATAGTTTTAGGCAATTTTACGCTTGGAAAATTTTCTGTTTGAATTTCAGGATGTCAGGAAATCCAGAAAAGGAGGCTACGGTTGTGAATGATGTAGCCAAGGCTTTGCAAGACATAGCAGCCCAGCTCCAGGACATGGAATCTTGGAGGCAGCAGTATGAGGCTAAGCGATCACAAAAATCATATGGCGATGATCGCAAGTGGAGGGACTATAATCGTTGTGATGTGAGCATGAGTAGCATCCGACCGAAAGTTTCACCCTTCAAGGGCAAGAGAGACCCCAACACTGGTTTGACGAGAGGTATTCCTTCTTCAACTCATGTGCGAACGCGAGATATTTTATGTCATACATGCACAGGCCGAGGGCACACTTCAATCCAATGTCCCAACAATAAAGTGAGCATTAAGGATCATGGTACGAAGAAGTGTAGTCAAGTTAACAATGCCAAGACTACTCGTCTGCAACATGTTCTTAGCAATAATGATGAGACCAAGGGAATTCAGTTGGCTGCCCTTACTAGTAGTGTTGTGAATACACAAGGTGAGATGGTAGCAAGTGACAATGGGCATGTGACGGTCGTATCCGAGAATGCTAAGGTGCTTGTTGAGCGCAATATGATTGAACCAGAAACAACTCTTGCTGGAATTAAGAACAATAAAAATCTTGAGAGCAAAAAAGGAGAGTTAAGTGAAAAGAAAGAGAGTGAGAAAAACAGCCCCCATGAAAAGAGTGAGCATGGGCAAAGAGATGAAATAAAAAACAGCCCCCATGAAAAAAGTGAGCATGGGAAAAGAGATGAGAGTTTAAAAAATTCGCATGAAAAGAGTAAGCATGCAGAGAGTGGCATTGAGAGATCAAAAGGAGAGGTGTGTGTTTATGCCAAGAGAGAAAAAGTGAGGGATACAATACATGTGCAAAAAATCTGTTTTGGCGCAAGCCTCCAAAAACTGAATTTTTGGCCATTACGCTTAGATTTTCCTAACGATAATCCATTTGTTTTCTCTTGTATTATCCTTTCTCTTAATGTTCAGAACAAGAGCAGGTTGTTAGCAGAAGAGAAGCCTCTTACCTTACCACCAAGAAGAGGGAAAGAACCTTGCACATCTGTGGTGCCTATTTTTGCAAAACCTAGGCCATTGCGCCTTGATCTTTCTAACCCAATTCCGTTTGTTTCCTTTACTTTGGTTGTTCACTCTCATGACCAGAACAAGAGCAGGTTGTTGGAAGAGGAGAAGCCTCTTACCTTACCACCAAGAAGAGGGAAAGAGCCTTGTGCATCCAGGGTGCCTAATTTGGCAAAACCTAACCAAAAGGGTATGATATGGGTCTCTTTCCTAAGGAGCGATTTGAGTGAGTATATGAACATCATTAATATTTATGCTTCTGATTATAAAGTTAATTTAATTGATGATGATTATATACAAGAGCCAAAGGCCAAGTTATATACCTTTGAAAACTACTTGCAAAAGTGCAAGCGATTTGGTGTGTTAACTAGGCCGAGAGGTCTTACTTTCCCTAACACAAAATTATTTGAATCTTCACATATATTTATATTGTTTGATCATTCTGCCATATGTGAGATTTATGATAAAATTGTGGGTAAATCGACTGGACTTAAGGGAACTCTATTCAAGCGTGATCACTTATTTAGGTCACATGACCTTTTGCGAATTTTTGATGAATATGATGCGTTTGATAGTTGTTTGGTGAGTTACTGTAGTATGTTTGAAATTACTAACTTAGTTTTAAGGAGTGTTATGTCTTTACATGATGTTTCTTTAAGTTTTGATAGTAATTTTAATGGAAAACCTTTCTTCGCGAAGTTGCTTGAGTTTTTACACCGATTTAATCCTTATGCTACTAATTCTGATTTTTATAGAACTTATAGTGATTATTTAGTTGAAACAAGGTCTATGTTTTGTATGCATAAAGGATATCATAGCAAGCATGAGCGCTTAATTTGGTTGTGTAGCTCGTTACAGAAATTGACTGTGTATTGGTCATATGATGATGGTTTAATACATCAATATAACACAACTATTACTAACATACTATTTAAGGATGTTATGCTTTCACATCTTGTTCCTTTGAGTATTGTTAGTAATCATAGCAAGGAGTCACTTGGCGACTCGCGGATGGAATTGTGGAGGAGACTGAGCACGACAATGCTAAATTGGACACCTTGTCAACCACAATTGGGAGTTTCTAACCGCATGAATAAAAGAACGTTTGGTTCTGTATGGCATGTCTTTGTTTGTAAGTATATGTTTGCATGGGAAGAATGTCTTCCGTTTGTTTTATTTACTTCCTACCTTATCACGCTTGCCATTATTTTTAGTCAGTTGGTGAAACTCGTGTGTTGTTTTACTCATATGACACCTTTCGGTTTGATGTTGCTGCTTTTGAGAGAGTTATTTAGTGTAGGTGGCAGCAAGGGACAATCCAAGTGCTATGGTGTGGACAACCTATGGACAATCCAACGCATTGCCCTATTCAAGGACATTGCAGCCGAAATGGATCTACAAGGTTGGTATGGCTACATTCGTGAATACATTGATATTTCTAACTTAAGGTTATTGGATGCAGGTGATGAGGATGTTGCTGATCTGGATTCGAGGGCGAATCCTTCTCAAGATGGAGGGGATGATACGATCCCAGCCAGGGCCAACCCTAGTGATGCACCCACAGGCGCAACCACCCGCGCCAAGGCCCGAGCCTTGGAACATGCAGCCGCGAGCCTCCCACTGCCGCCCACGGGCCCGATCACTCGAGCCAGGGCCCGAGCCCTACAGACAAGACTCAGCAGCCTTATTCATATGGAACTGAAGGCAGAGACAGCCTCAGAAGAAGCCAGCCTGCGCGCGCCCCAGCCGCGCCTTGTGACCTTGATCCGTGCCGCGGATGGGCCACACTTGGCCACTTCAGACCTTTAGGTCCACCAGCGACCTTTTCCTATTTTTGACCAGGCCATGTTCATTTATAATACAAGAGAGGAGTCCAGGCCAAAAATCAGGAGAAACGCCCGAAGGATTTGGGACAGGCCCAAATCACAAGCCCGCATTGGACAGCGAAAGCCACTACCGAGCCTTTTGACGATTGGAGCATATTTCCTCGCACAATATTACTCCCATAACTTCATATATGTGTTAGGAAGTTTCCCTCAAAATTTCAGTGGGAACTCTCGAGGGAATAAGGAAAACGCCTTGTTTCCTTAAAACATGATTCGGCGGACCCGCAAGCAAAGCCACTTGGGCCTTTTGACCTAAACGGCGGAGCCTGCACTTCTATCCTATTTAGTAGACTTTATTTATGTTATTTTAGGGTTTCATAACTTATTTGGAAGGGTGGCTTGTTGCCATTTTCGTTTAATTCATTTTTTAGAAACTAAACTAGTTTCCATTTTTGGAATTAGGGTTTTGCGCTTCCTTAAAAAGGAGCCGCCCATGTTATTTTCAGTAGACTTTGATTATTGATTATTGAAAGCATATTGCTTGGGATCTTTATCCACTTGTTCTTGATGAACCTTGCAACTAATTGAGTTTCGTGCATTCGATTAGCTTGTCAAGTAAAACTTGAAAGCACTTCTCATTGAGTCATCCGTTCTTTGGAGTGCCAAGACCACCAAATCTTGGAGATTCAAAGGTTTGACCCAAGAACCTCAAGGGATTTGACGTAGGGTGCCAAGGCCACCAAACCTTGGAGACTTCCGTGTCTTCTTCGAGTTATATTTCCGCATTGAAAGCCACGTCGTCGGACAACGATCTAAGGAGAGCGTTCTAGCCTACAAGGAACGCATCACCAGGGAGGCGACGGTGGAGGATTATCCGAATCAGGAGAAGTCGGGGGAGTTGGTGGAGAATCTCGGGCGAACGTATCTAAAAAATGAGAATCAGCCATGAGATTACAGAATATTAATAAAGGAAAAAGCAACAAGGGGACGAAGAATAACGAAGGGGAGAAGATCCCTTAAATAGCCAGAAATTTGGGAAGAAAAGGATCTTTGATCTTCTAACCCGACTGTTGAAAGAAGACACGTGTACAGCCTGAAGTGCAGATATGGATTTACAGTCACGCCTATTGAGATTTTCCTCTGATCGAGGAAAACCGCAAAATCGCCCAATCAGTTGCCAGGACAACCGCGGCGTGGATTTAATGTTGAACAACCAATCAGAAAACTGCCCAGTGGCTGAAGCATTTTCAGTTGGGCTAAGAAAATCTCCCAAAAAGACAAAGGGCGCATTAAAGAAGAAGAACAGTTGTAAAACGGCGTACTAAAAACAGTTTATTTATTATGGCCTAGGGGCCGGAAAGTACATTTACATGCCAGGGGGAAAAGAAAAAAGGCCCAGAGGGAGCCATCGCTATCAGGCATCAGAGCCAGCATCCTCAGGCACTTTGGGGAGATCCCGCAGAGAATCCATGACTAGAATCAGATAATGGGAGGTGGCCCTCATTCCCTTCAGGCAGCACCCCAGCATATCCTTGCGTTGCTGCAGCATGGCGATCACCACTTGAATCCGAGCGATGGAGGCAGCCAGCTTTGACACGCTTTCCAGAGGGCTGAAATCCTCCAGAGATGTGGCCCCCAACCTGGAATGAAGAGGGGTCAACATTCCTTGCAGCTCCAGGATGTCCTCAGAAGTCTTGACCAACATATTCTCCAGAAACCCGACATCCCCATCATTGAGGTTCTTGAGAGAATGGCCTTTGGAAAGGAGGAAATTCTTAGTCAAATGATCCATGATGTGAATTGCCAGAGATAAGGAGACCGTGGGTGGAGAAAGATCCCCAATTTATAGGCCCAAAGAGAGGCCTTGGGAAGAACAAAGAGGTCCTCAAAAGGCGAGTCGTCTCGTCACCCCTAAGGACTGATGAACCTAAAGCAAAGTCAAAGGTTGATGTTCGTATGCCATCTGTGACCTGAATATGCGAAAGGATACAAGATGTCTATGGAAAAACGCTAAAAGGCGCGATATCACGGGTAGCCATTACATAAAAGCTATATGGTTACCGGTCTCCACAGTGTAAGGCCGCGTTGGTGTCGCAGGTGGCCCTAGATGCGTATAATCGTCGACATCGCAGGCATCTGGTGGTATAAAGCCGCGCTAATCGTAGGCAGTTGATGGCGTAAAGCCGCGATGATATCGTTGTTTCCTTAAAGTGAAAGAGGAAAAAGGGCCCCGTGTGACCTGAAACCCTCTGTAAGTATAAAAGTTTACTAACTTCTCTATAAATGCCTATCTCCTCTATGTGTTTTCAGTACACTTGAAAGGATGATGGACTCAGAATGAAGGCAAATCCGCGACATGACCTGATCGTAATCTTTGGCGGTATCACAAGTGACCCGTCAACCGCCCTTTTACGGCATGAATGGAGTTGAGACTCCATAATGCCCTGTCAGGAAGCCAAACGGACTAACATCGTTGGGTGAAAATAGTTCCCTCATGATCACAAGCGTAATAGCGGCGTCCCTCGTGTACCTCATAACGCCTCAGAAGAACAGGTCCCTGGATAAGGATGAAGGACGGAATCCGCTTGATAGCTAGAAAGATTCAGAACTAAGCCCCAGCTCATCACTTAACACGGTTAGCCTCGAGCAGACAGAGAAATTCGGAGATCCTGTAGACATACCGCCCCGTGAAGGGACAAGTTTTTATCTAAGCTTTCAGACATGGACAACCCTTGGTAAACACTCGGGCTCATTTTCACTTGGGCTTATGATAACAATCGAGACAGCCCCAACAGAGCTGCCGCACTTACCGCTCCCGCCGGGATGATTTCCTATACGACCTGTAAGATATCTGCATATCGCCAGAGAATCAGAGACGAATTCCTAGGATGGTCGACATCAGCGAGGGGGGGGGGAGCTCGCGTGACTCTACGCGCACGGCATTATCCCATCCTAAGGACCCACGAGCTTATCGCTCCCGGCAGCCCGTACGATATCGCTTTGACGTCATCTGTCGGTATCGCTTGTGACGTCACCCTTTGACATCGCCTGTATTGTTATCGCCAGGTATCGCCGACCAGGTCTATAAATACCCCTTCTTTTCAGATCTGAAGGTAAGATCAAGATCACTAAGACGAACCTCTAGTATTTTTGAAACTCGAACTGACTTAAGCATCGAAGTGTCTACGCCGGGGCCCCCCTCCGGCGCTTTGCAGGTACATTCGACGCTGACCACCACTATTCCGATCAACCACGACCCTGAATCTTACAAGATCTACGATCGAATCTTATCAGAGGCTATCGCCTCCCTCTATGTGACTAACGCTGGGATGGTCGACATCAGCGGGGGGGTCTTGCACTCAACACTGTTATAACAAACGACGCTACCCCATCCCAGTCCAAGACAAGCTTCTCGTTTGGGGTGTCGGCATTGCCTCACCTAGGTAACACCTACCCCGATAGCTCACTCCACCAACGGGGAATTCTAACCCCCTCCAACGGGAGCGTTAGCCCCTTATGATCCAGATCACTCAGAAACGCTCCATTTTCATCTATAAATACCTCCCCCACAAAGGAGGAAGGTAAGCACGAATTACTAGCCCATGCTCTGCCAAATTCACTACACATACTGACTTAAGCATCGGAGTGTTTCCACCGGAGACCCCCTCCGGCGTATTGCAGGTACTGCAGACCGCCGTGGGCACTGATCTGAGAGGACCAATTTCTCCATATATCCTTCGGCAGAAGACAAATTCATATCAAGCGACAAACACGAGAGTAAACACGTGAGGGAGTGTTATTTTTAGGCAATTTTACGCTTGGAAAAATTTCTATTTTGAATTTCAGGATGTCAGGAAATCCGGAAAAGGAGGCTACGGTTGTGAACGATGTATCCAAGGTACTGCAAGACATAGCATCCCAGCTCTAGGATATGAAAGCTTGGAGGCAGCGGGTTGAGGCTAGGGAACGTGAGGATGTTGTTCAACAAGCACCCGGGGCACACTTTGTGCAACACCTAAACCCTAGAGTGAATCGAGAGGCCTATGCACCTGCACCGAGCGATGACCAGCACAGTGAGCCTGAGTTAGATGGTTCTGACAATGAGTATGAGGAGGATCCTCACATGGTGGGACCGAGGGGGTTCCAAATGCGTCGAGGAGGTGCGCATGGGCGCTGCAGACACGCCTTTGGTAGGCAAAACCGTAACTTTGAACAGCCGCGTCGCGAGGAGCGCGAGCGAGTTGACAATCACCTTGGGAGTGTCCAGCTCAAGGTCCCACCTTTTGAAGGAAAAGATTACCCTGAGGCATACTTGACTTGGGAACGAAAGATGGAAGTGATTTTTAGGTGTCACCACTACACGGATGAAAAGAAAATAAGGTTAGCTTCCGTGGAGTTTTTTGGATATGCTGCCCATTGGTGGGAGTAAGTGAATGAGGATGTGAGAGGACCCATAAGTAATTGGAAGAATATGAAATATGTAATGAAGAGGAGGTTTGTTCCACCGTACTATCATAAGGACCAACTTCAGCGTTTACAAAAGCTTACCCAAGGGTTCAAAACCATGAACGACTATCACAACGAGTTGGAAGTTCTTTTGGCTAGGGTTAATGTGATAGAGGATGAGGATTCAAAGATGTCTAGGTTCATGAGTGTGCTGAATCCAGAGATAGCTAACGCCTTAGAGTTGTGCCAATATAGGACTTTGGAGGAGATGCTTCACATGGCCGTGAAGATTGAGAGGCAACGCAAGGCTAAGGCAGCCTACTCTAAGCCGTCTACTTTTGTGTCATGGACTTCCACTTGGAACAAGTCTACATGGTCCAAGGGGAATAAGGACAGCAAGGAAACACCCAAGGTGTCTAAACATTCATATGGTACCAAAGGTAACTCGGCAAACCCTACTCTTTCTAAAGTTCCCATTACTAGTACTAACCGTGTGCCTACAAGAGACATTGTGTGCTTTAAGTGTAGTGGCCGAGGCCATAAGCAGGCCGAATATCCCAACAAAAGAGTTCTGATCATTAGGGACAATGGAGAGATGGACTAGGAAGATGATTGTGAGATAGTGGAGGATTCGGGAGAGGACAGTGAGGAAGAAGAGGAGGATCATGAAGCTAGGGTTTGTGATCCGGTTACCCTAGTAGTTCGGAGGAATTTGAGTGTGTAGCCAAGGGCCGAAACTTATGAGGAGGAACAAAGGGAGAACTTATTCCATGCTAGGTTCCACATTGGTACTAAGGTATGCTCTCTTATTATTGATAATGGCTCATGTACTAATTGTGCTAGTACGCTTCTTGTGCATAAATTAGGGTTACCTATGGTGAGACATCCAAAGCCGTACACTTTGCAATGGATGAATGATGGAGTCGGCCTTAAGGTGTCTAGGCAAGTGTTGGTGAGTTTTTCTATTGGGAAATACAGAGATGAGATATGGTGTGACATTGTACCAATGCAATCGTCGCATGTGCTACTTGGCCGACCTTGGCAATTCGACCGCAACGCCATTCACGAAGGCAGGAGCAATCGATACAAGCTTGAGAAGGAAGGAGTGAAGTTCACACTTGCGCCCCTTACACCTAAGCAAGTGCTTGAGGACCAGCTCTAGTTAGAGAAGTCCTATACTGAATTTGAGGCCTCACGGCTTGTAGACAAAAGAATTGATGAAAACAGCCCCCGTGAAAAAAGTTAGCACGGGTTTGAAAGAAAAGAAAAGAATGAAAACAACCCCCGTGAAAAAAAGTGAGCACGGGTTAAAAACTGAAAAGAAAGACCCTGAAAAAGAAAAGAAAAGGCAAGAAAAAGAAAAGAAAGTGAACTTGTATGCGAAAGCAAAAGATTTGCGTCGAGCGCTTGTTTTACAAAAACTGTTTTGTGGCGAGAATCGCCCTTTGATTTTACTTCGCTTTAAATATTTTTGTTTGAGCACTAGTAACCTTGATCCTCTAGCTTCTGTGCCTTCTTCTATCTTGGCTGTTTTGCAGGAGTTCAAAGATGTAACACCCGAAGAGATGCCGGCCAGTTTGCCTCCAATCCGCGGCATAGAGCACCAAATTGATTTTGTGCCGGATTCGACTATCCCAAACAGACCAGCCTATAGGAGCAATCCTGAGGAGACTAAGGAACTTTAGAGGCAGGTTGAGGAGCTCCTTAGCAAGGGATATGTCAGAGAGAGCTTATCTCCATGCGCTGTTCCAGTGCTTCTAGTGCCAAAGAAGGATGGAACTTGGCGAATGTGTGTTGACTGCCGAGCTGTCAACAAAATTACGATAAAGTATCGTCACCCCATACCTCGCTTAGATGATATGCTAGATGAGCTTAGTGGTAGTATAATTTTTTTGAAAATTGATCTAATGAGCGGCTATCATCAAATTAGAATGAAACAGGGTGATGAGTGGAAAACGACATTTAAAACAAAATATGGATTGTATGAATGGTTAGTGATGTCGTTTGGATTGACTAATGCGCCAAGTAATTTCATGAGACTTATGAACCATGTTCTTAGGCATTTCATAGGAAAATTTGTTGTTGTATACTTTGATGACATCTTAGTTTACAGCAAGTCTTTGCATGATCATGTTTTACACCTTAAAGAGATTTTTCTAACCTTGCGTGAAGAGAAGCTTTATGCTAAACTCTCTCAGTGCTCTTTTGCTTTAGAATAGGTTGATTTTTTAGGATTTCTTGTGGGCAAGGATGGTGTGAAGGTGGATGAAGCGAAGGTGCAAGCGATCAAAGAGTGGCCTACGCCAAAAACAGCAAGCGACATCCGCTCCTTTCAAGGCTTAGCTTCCTTTTATCGTCATTTCATTCGTGATTTTAGTACTCTTGCTGCCCCACTTAATGACCTAACTAAGAAATATGTTGATTTCAGGTGGGAGGAACCTCAAGAGGCCGCATTCCAAGCGTTGAAGGACAAGCTGTCCAACGCACTCGTGTTAGCCCTACCCGACTTTGACAAGCCGTTTGAGTTGGAGTGCGACGCAAGTGGAATCGATATAGGTGCTGTTTTGATGCAAGAGAAGAAGCCAATAGCCTTCTTTAGTGAGAAGCTCAAGGATGCCCAGCTGCGTTATCCGACATATGACAAAGAGCTTTATGCGCTAGTTAGGGCTTTCGAGGTATGACAACACTACTTGATGCAGAGGGAATTTGTGGTGCACACCGACCACTTGAGCCTCAAATACCTAAAGGGACAAGGGAAGTTGAATAGGAGACATGCCATGTGGCTGGAGTTCTTAGAAGCTTTCCCTTATCACATCAAGTACAAGGAAGGAAAAACAATGTTGTAGCCGACGCATTGTCTATGAGGTATGCCTTCATCTCTTCATTAAGTGTCAAATTTTTAGGGTTTTCTCAAATAATTCCACTCTACCCTACTGATTTGGATTTTGGTGAGATCTATAAGACTTGTGATTCCATGGCTGATGTGAAATTTTATACGCATGATAACTATCTGTTTCGGCGCAAGCGCCTTTGCATTCCTAAGTGTTCTTTGCGTGAATTACTTGTGCATGAATCACATAGTGGTGGATTGATGGGCCACTTTGGCATTAATAAAACCTATGACATGCTGAAATCACACTGTTATTGGCCTAACATGAGACGTGATGTTGTGCGTGTGATTGCTAGATGTGTAGTTTACCAAAGGGCAAAATCTCGGTTAGCTAGTCATGGTGAGTTTATGCCGCTACCCGTACCTTCCCAACCTTGGACCGATATGTCCATGGACTTCATTGTAGGTTTACCTAAATCTTGGGATGGTAAGGATGGTATATTTGTTGTTGTGGATTGGTTTTCCAAAATGACGCACTTTTTGCCTTGTAAACATACTAATGATGCGTCTCAGGTTGCTAATGTATTCTTTAGAGAGGTAGTCCGCCTCCATGGTATGCCTATTAGTATTGTTAGTGACAGTGATGGTAGATTTTTGAGCCACTTTTGGCGAGTGTTGTGGAGTCGCCTTGGAACTAAATTGCTGTATTCTACTTCTTGTCACCCTCAAACCGACGGCAAAACTGAAGTAGTTAACCATACTGTAGGGTCCCTTTTACGCTCTTTAGTTACTAAGAATGTGTCTAAATGGACTGATCATTTTCCTTTCATGGAGTTTGCTTATAATCGTTCAATCCATTCTACTACAAATTGTTCACCTTTTGAAGTAGTTTATGGCTTTAATCCGATTACTCCTATGGATTTGACCCCTTTGCCTTTGAGTGATGTTTCTAACTTAGATGGACAGCAGAGGGCAGCACACATCAAGAAGATACATGAGAAGGCTAAGGCAAACATTGAGCGAACATATGAGCGCCTAGTATGCAAGCGCAATGAAGGCCGCAAGACCGCGTCTTTTCAAGTTGGCGATTGGGTGTGGCTGCACCTACGACGGGAGAGATTTCCAGAGAAGAGGAAAGAAAAATTAGCCCCACAAGGAGATGGCCCATTTCATATTGTTAAGAAGATCAACAACAATGCTTACCACCTAGACCTTCAAAGTGAGTATGGTTCGATTCATGGAACCTTTAATATTACTGACTTACGGTTGTTTGATGCAGGTGATGAAGATGTTGCTGATCTAGATTCGAGGGCGGATCCTTCTCAAGATGGAGGGGATGATACGATCCCAGCCGGAGCCCACAGGCGCAACCACCCGCGCCAAGGCCTGAGCCTTAGAGGATGCAACCGCGAGCCTCCCATTGCCGCCCACGAGCCCGATCACTCGTGCCAGGGCCCGAGCCCTACAAGTGAGGCTCAGTAGTCTCATCCACATGGAACTGAAGGTAGAGACAGCCTCGGAGGAAGCCAACCTGCGCTCGCCCCAGCCGTGCCTTGTAACCCTAATCCGCACTACGTCCGCGCCTACGGATGGTATACACATGGCCACCTCAGACCTTTAGGTCCACCAGAGCACCTCTTCCATTTTTGACCAGGCCATGATCATTTATAATACAGGAGAGGAGTCCAGGCCAAAAATCAGGAGAAACGCCCGAAGGATTTGTGACAGTCCCAAATCACAAGCCCGTATTGGACAGCGAAAGACACTGTCGAGCCTTTTGAAGATTGGAGCATATTTCCTCGCAGAATATTCAGCCCAGAACTTCATCTATGTTTTAGGAAGTTTCCCTCAAAAGTTTAGTGGGAACGCTCAAGGGAATAAGGAAAACGCCTTGTTTCCTTAAAACATGATTCGGCAGACCCGCAAGCAAAGCCAATTGGGCCTTTTGACCTAAAGTTGCGGGTTGTTGCGCGTTTACACCGCGTATAAAAATATCCACTAGGTCTAACTCTTGATCCGTTCATCCAATCAGGCTGAAACTTGTACCATTCAAAATCTAACATCTGGAAATAGTAGAAACGCGTCTCTCTCCCTGGTCCGAGATGAATAGGTCTAGCACATAAGCGTTGTTCTTTACTTTCTCCACTATCAAAAATGGTCCATCACCTCTAGCCAAAATTTTATTCCTTCTCAAGGCTGGAAATCTCTCACGCCTTAAATGTAACCAAACCCAATCTCCCACGCTGAAGGATGCGGTTGTCCTTCCTTGGTTTTTCTTGCGAACCAAACGCTCATTCATCTTTTCAATGTTATTCTTGACTTGCTCATGAATTTTCTTCACTGATGCCGCCTTCGATTCTCCATCTAAACTCACGGCATCTTGCAAAGGTAAAGGTGCTAAGTCAAGCGGTGTCAATGGATTGAAACCGTATACCACCTGAAATGGTGTGAAATTGGTGCTTGAATGTATGGCTCGGTTGTAGGCAAATTCCATAAAGGGCAATTGGTCATCCCACTTTGAAACATGCTTGCCAAACAACGCTCTCAACAATGAATCGACTGTCCGATTCACAACTTTTGTTTGACCATCGGTTTGGGGATGACACGAAGTTGAAAATAGTAGCTTCGTCCCCAAACACCTCCACAATACTCACCAAAAATGGCTAAGGAACTTCCCATCTCGATCAGTCATAATGCTAGTCGGCATTCCATGTAAGCGAACCACTTCCTTAAAGAATAAATTGGCGATGTAGCTTGCGTCGTTTGTAGTGGTACATGGAATAAAATGAGCCATTTTTTAGAATTGATCCACCACGACAAAGATGTAATCCTTCCCTTTCCATGACTTCGGCAGTCCAACCATGAAATCCATAGACAAATTTGTCCAAG
Source organism: Viola odorata (assembly GCA_963691705.1). Taxonomy (NCBI): domain Eukaryota; kingdom Viridiplantae; phylum Streptophyta; class Magnoliopsida; order Malpighiales; family Violaceae; genus Viola; species Viola odorata. Next base: position 34,186,153 of record OY829542.1, read on the forward strand.
GATGAGTAGGGGTTGGTAGGGGCAGGTATTCTCCATGACTCGCAACTTTAGACTTCACTTTGCGACAAGTAACACAACGAGCCACAATTTGAACCATATCTCTCTTCATATGCGGCCAATAAAAATGCCCTTTCACTACCTCTAGCGTCTTGGTCACGCCAAAGTGTCCCATGAGTCCACCACCGTGCGACTCCCATACTAGCAACTCGCGCATAGAGCAATGCGGAATGCATAGTCGTTGGTGCTTGAATAAGTACCCATCATGTTGATAAAACTTAGAACCATGGGTTGTAGCACATGTAGAGTATATGCCTTCAAAATCTGGATCAAGAGGGTAAAAGGAGATGATGTGCGAGAACCCAAGAAGTTTCGCACTAAGAGATGAAATTAGGGCATATCTCCTTGACAAGGCGTCGGCCACTATGTTCTCCTTCCCTTGCTTATACTTGATGTGATACGGAAACGCCTCTATGAACTCCATCCAAGTGGCGTGTCTTTTGTTTAATTTTCCTTGCCCCTTTAGGTATTTTAAACTTAGATGATCGGTGTGCACTAGGAACTCTCGCGGCATGAGGTAATGTTGCCAAACTTCCAAGGCGCGCACGAGCACATATAGCTCCTTATCATAAGTCGAATATCGTAACTGTGCATCCTTTAACTTTTTACTAAAGAACGCAATCGGTCGTTGCTCATGTATCAAGACAGCTCCAATGCCGATGCCACTTGCATCGCATTCCACTTCGAATGCCTTTTCGAAATTAGGCAAGGCTAGAACCGGTGCGGTGCACATACTTTCTTTAAGCGCTTGAAACGCTTGGTCTTGTGGCTGCTCCCACGCGAATGGTACCCCTTTCTTTGTCAACTCATTCAAAGGTGCAGCTAGGGTACTGAAATCCTTGACAAAGCGCCTATAAAAGCTCGCTAAGCCATGGAACAAACGTATATAACTCACGTTCTTAGGTGTAGGCCAATCCCGAATTGCCTTGACCTTCTCTTCATCTACCTTGATGCCTTCCACACTTACAATAAACCCTAGAAAGCTCACTTGGGTGAGGGCGAATGAACACTTGTTCATCTTGGCATATAACTTTTGTTCTCTTAGGGTTTCAAACACTTGGCGTAGATGCGAAACATGTTCTTCGATACACCGGCTGTAGATTAGGATGTCATCGAAGTAGACCACTATAAACTTCCCAATAAATCGCCTAAGCACATGGTTCATCAACCTCATGAAGGTGCTAGGTGCGTTAGTCAAACCAAAGGGCATAACTAACCATGCGTAAAGACCGTACTTGGTCTTGAACGCCGATTTCCATTCATCTCCTTCCTTCATTCGGATTTGGTGGTAGCCGCTCATTAGGTCAATCTTCGAGAATACTTGGCTGCCACTCAATTCGTCTAACATGTCATCCAACCTTGGAATAGGGTGACGATATTTGACGGTGATTTTGTTCACGGCTCTACAGTCAACACACATGCGCCATGAACCATCTTTCTTTGGTACTAAAATAACGGGCACGGCACAAGAAGAGAGGCTCTCTCGCACATACCCTCGGCTTAAGAGCTCGTCTACTTACCGTTGTAGTTCCTTAGTCTCCTCGGGGTTACTTCGATAGGCTGCTCGGTTCGGAATAATGGAACCCGGAAAGAAGTCAATTTGATGCTCAATCCCTCGGATTGGAGGCAATCCCGCAGGCATCTCATCCGGTAGAACATCTTCGAATTCTCTCAATAATTCGGTGATAATGGGAGGTGTAGAGTGTAGGGATGAAGTAGAAGAGGATAGACAGTAGGGTTTGAAATGAAGTAGGATCAACGGTTTACTTGTTTCGCAATTTAGATTGCGCATTAGGAGTGCTCGCCGAATGTCCTTTCCTTTGGCGAAGAGGCTCACCTTCTTTCCCCCAATCTTCACTTCGTTTGAACCGCTTTTTACTTCTTTCTCATCTTCACTAATCTTCTTAGAAATCTCCCACTCCGCATGGGCTTTCTCAAGCCATTGTTGATCTTCGAATACTTGCTTTCGAGTCAAAGGTGCAAGTGAATACTTTTTGCCATCTTTGAACAACTTATACTTGTTCGTTCTTCCATCATGTACTGCTGATGTATCAAATTGCCACGGCCTCCCTAGCAAGATGTGGCTCGCATGCATAGGTATTATGTCGCAAAGGACCTCGTCCTTGTATCTCCCAATCGCGAGTGCGACTAGTGCTTGTTGACTCACTTTAATGGCGTTGCCATTGTTCATCCATTGTAGTGCGTATGGCCTTGGATGTCGAATAGTTGTTAGCCCTAGCTTGTGGACCAACATAGTACTCACACAATTGGTGCAGCTACCATTGTCTATGATGACAGAACAACCGGTTTTGTTGACGATGCCTCGAGTATGGAACAAATTCTCTCGTTGCTCATCCTCTGCGCTTCTTCCTCTTTAACTTGCGCACTTAGGTTGCGCCTTGTTACCATGGCCAAAGAATGGATGACACTTTCATCCGAATCACTATCTTCATATGTAGCCTCGGCTTCTTCAACCTTTTCTTGTTTATCATCCGATGCTAACTCGCCATCGTCACGGATTAAAGTGTAAGCACATGGTCATCCACTCCGCATGGGCTTTCTCAAGCCATTGTTGATCTTTGAATACTTGCTTTCGAGTCAAAGGTGCAAGTGAATACTTTTTGCCATCTTTGAACAACTTATACTTGTTCGTTCTTCCATCATGTACTGCTGATGTATCAAATTGCCACGGCCTCCCTAGCAAGATGTGGCTCGCATGCATAGGTATTATGTCGCAAAGGACCTCGTCCTTGTATCTCCCAATCGCTCCTCATTCTGTTCTCCATTAAAACCCTTAGGAAAATCTGCAAGCGGATCCGATTTGTCCTCCTCTCGCTCCCCAGCATAAAGGTGAGCGGCTTGTTACGGATTTAGGGTTTGAGTGATGTGAGGAATAGGTGTGGTCTTCCCCTTGTTTTTGCCTTCATTCCTCTCGGAGCTGCTCTCTGATTGGAACGCTTCCATCTTGTCCATTCGTGCCATCAATTGCACGAGTAGGTCTCGCACGCTTGGATTGTCAATCCCTTCGGTCTTCTCCGATTCATTCTCAATTCCGATTCCTAAATCTTGAGACATACTTTCTTTTCTTTTGTTTTTTTTTCCCTTTTTGAAACGTAAATACAAAAAGATGGATGAAGGTGATTTGACTCCGGACTAGAGTTAAATCGACACAAAGGAATAACAATAATGATATTGAAATAAACGAACTAAAAGTTACCAAACTTAGACGGCCTTTCGCTCCGCTACCAACTGATACGATCCTCACTAGGCGTGAATCATTTCTCCTTAAGCGATCGTTGTCCAAGAGTGGATTCGTGCGGAATAGTAATTCAATCTTGCGCTGACCCTATTGGACGTGATTATCCAACCAACCCAGCTACGCAATCAAGGATCTTGCTCGAACTTCTAACCCTCTAACCCTTGGTGAGGTTAGCAACCTAGATAGGAGAACAATAGAATGAACTTTTGATTTACTTGAGTTGTTCTTCGAGTGTTCGGACTCAAAGGATTCAAGGTTCTTAGTGAGATCAATTAACGCAAGTATTTGGCTGAAAAAGATCTGAATTTTATTAAGCCAAGCGGCTGCCCTTAAATAGGCGCAAATACACATATACAAATCCTCGTAGGGATTGAACTTCTACTAAGTATTAAACTCTACTAGCTAATTTAATTAATTAATTAAATACTAATACTAATACTAAGTAAATTAGTACATAATAAAATAAAGAAGTCCTTCGCTTGAGAGAACTTCAAAGGACGCGTCTTCTTTCTCAAGTCGGAGTCCTATGCGCATTAGGACTTGCGCATTGGATGTTTGCCTGGCGCCATCTTCCAAACGGCTCGAGCCGTTCCTCTGAAACTTTGCCAACTTCTCCTAGACATTCCCAGCTATCTTGTATTTCATTGGAGGCTCGAGAAATATCGTTTAATTTTGACTTGGCTCGGGCGTCCATTTCGTGTGCGCTAGGTGCGGTCAACAACGTGAGTAACCTCGGCTCTTATGTGCGCAATGCCGAGTCTTCTATCAAGGACTCGCGCTGAATCTCCTCTTGCATGAATAATGAGAGCTGACTTGAAAGCCTCTTCGAGCCTTGGCGTGTCATCGGGCCAAGGGGTGGGAAGGGTACGCTCGCGGGTGCGCTACGCGCATTAGGGTTTGCGGTAGGTGTGCGATGCGTACTACGGTTCGCATCACTAGGGATGGTAGGAACAGTGCCATGCCCCCCTTAGTAGGTACAGTGTTCTGACCTCGTCGTCAGGTGCGATGACGGAGATGCCGCTAGGGTGGTGTCAATGGTTATCAAAATAACTCTGAATAAACTAAATAATAAATATCTACAAACATTCCAGTAGTTCTAGAATAGCTTTCGCACAACTGGACTCCAAGTTGGGCCTCATCCTCCAAGTTGCGGGTTGTTGCGCATTTACACCGCGTATAAAAATATCCACTAGGTCTAACTCTTGATCCGTTCGTCCAATCGGGCTGAAACTTGTACCATTCGAAATCTAACATCTGGAAATAGTAGAAACGCGTCTCTCTCCCTGGTCCGGGATGAATAGGTCTGAATAAACTCGTAAAGCATAACCTGATGCGTCTACAAGTCCTTGTCTTCGTAGGATTGCTGTCAGCAAAAATTTCTCTTTGAATAACACGCAAACGACTCGTGCATTTCAGCTGAAACTTGGTCACAATGGAGAAACAATCCTGAGGTTTAGAAACATGGTCGATCACACGATTACGACTTTTATTGATTCGAATAGGTTCGGACAAAGTCACTTATTCCTTCTGCGCCTAAAACTCTTGCGTGCGAGAATATCACCCTAAACCATCTTGCAATCTACTCGTCCAAATTGGCTCAAACTTGGCCACGATCTTCCTAAGACACCAATCGGTCTTGTATTTACTTTGGTTGCCCGATTGAAGCCTCGCTTCCATGTCTTGGCTTGGTCGGATGTGAAGCCTTGTGATAAGGATCTCCAAGCTACCTTCCAAGTCATCCTTTGACTAATGGCTCAATCCAGCAACATCTCTTGCCTTGTATCCTTGTGTAGAGGTTGTATTAACCTCATTGGATGCTTCATGACATCCTTGGCTTGACATATTCGTCCATCTAGCCGTTGTTGCTTGGTGTGTGAGTGTGGCGGGGCTAGGATCGTATCACATACATCTACGGAAGAATAGTTGGAAAACATCTTAAAGAGCCTAATAGTCGGGGAGGGGATACCATTAAGCTCACAAATCTTCAAAAAGGCATATATCCCAGACCAAGAGTTGGGGGTAATTTGAGCAGGATCTAAGCTATATTGGTTTAGTAGGTTGGATACCATAGGATGGAGAGGTAAATGGAAGCCATATTGGAACATCCGGGTATACAATACTCTTCCATTCCCCCTTAGAGTACTGTTCAGCCTAATGTCTCTACTAGTTAAATGGACAGTGTACTGATTGGAAAAGAAGGCCCCAAAATTAGTCAGTTCTATCCATAATTCCCCCACATCGGTAATTACAGAAGGAGCTTTCTCAATCTCCTTCTCAGCCTGACCTTTGGGTTTAATTTGCGGTCGAGCGCGAGGCATGGTGATGGCTAGGTTGCTAGGAGGATATAACTAACACGGCAAAGCAAAGCAGAAAAGGAATGGTATTGGTGAAATACCTTACAATAAGGATTAGCACCTGAAGATATGGATGTGGCCGGAGTATTGATCGGAAACTAAAATCCTAGAAGAGCAGAGAACGCATATGACAAAGGCGAAAAGAGTTTTGAGAAATTGTAGAGAATGAAAAATGGAAAAGGAAGAAAAATGAAATTCTATATATATCTCACAATATTTTGGTACCGTATGAGAACCTTATCGAAAGATGACATGTGGCATCTACTAATGAGAATTGTACACGTGGTGGCATTTATTAATTTATTAATCACCCGTGCCTATTGTACCAACTCTTCAAATTCGTACAACAGCTTTTTATGGAATTCGAACTGGTATGTCGCACCAACTCCCAACGGCTACAACAGTTTTGAATGGATGGGAAGGAGCTACGTCAACCAGCGCATGTCGAAGATAATCATCATCTCTACACTGCATTTATGGTGGATTTCAAAACAATGAATGCGCCGTCAATCAATAAATAGTATTCTGGAAGAATAAGGAAAGCCCTTGGTAAACACTCGGGCTAGTTTTCCGTTAGGCCTCTGATAATACACATAAGGAACCTTAAGGGAAATTACAACCTTTCATCCTCAACGAGGGGGTCCCGGTATATATCATCAACAGTGGAAAATGCTACATATATCGGTTTTACCAAGGCTCCACTAGGTAAGTATACTACTTGCATTACATGCTAAGGAAACTACCGGGTAAAGGGACTGGTACCATTACCATTATCCAATTACTGAGTCCAAGCGACACATGTCCAGGGTGACCACAGGGCGAGGTTATAAATACCCCCCTATCACCTCTTCATACACAAGCATACAGACACACACTCACATACTGAAACTCTGCGAAATTACCTTCCTAAACTAAATAGTTCCCCCACAAACTTACTCTCGATATTAATACTGACTTGATCGTCAGAGCTTCTACACCCTGAGACCCCCTCCGACGCCTTGTATGTGGCTTAGGAGCGGCGACACAGTCCCGTCAGCCTACAAGATTACTAAATTATCCTCACCCTACATCGAGGATTATCAAAGATGAAGGTGGGTACTAATCTTATGTGATGATCCAGTTGGCAAACGATTTAGTGGTTTTTAAGCTTGCGATTTTCTTTTAGTGGGTTTTCAAATTGTGAAGTAAAATTTGATAAGATTTTAGATTTATTTTTCTAGATGAAGGAGATTTGGATATTTGGTGGTTTAAATTTGATATTTTGAAAGAAGGACAAAATTAAAATGAATTTTGAAAGAGAATTGCGGCCGAGACAACACGTCTGGTAATTACAATCAATCTCGGCCGGTATTCTGACGATATTAACCGAGATGGACAAGATAGAACTCGATATGAAATGACATACTCTTTGTACCGTATAAGTTGAAAAAACCAAAATATACCGGTATTTGGGCCGGTACGAAACTACATTAATAACATTGATCTAAACCCTGAAAAAATATTTTACTAAATAAATGTTTAGACTCAAATTCACAAGATACATCGGGTGCGATAAATTGGAGTCGATAGAAAAGTTACAAAATAGAAGAAGAATATGTGTTTTTTTAAGAATTTCGTAAGTTTTTTTAAGATTTCGTTACTTTTCTTACTTATTTCATAATTTTTTGCTTTAATTTCGTATTTTTTATAAAGATACAGAATATGTAAGAAGAGTCATGGAATGGAAAAACAATCTGTAACTTTTCAAAAATTAAGGAATATACTAGAAAAGTTATGGATAGAAAAAAATTCTGTAACTTTTAAAATATATGACACATATACTAAAAAAGTCAATGGTACTCGTTCAAATATTTATTTTTCCTACATTAGTACCCTATGTTTAGATTGTTTTTTTTTTAAATTAATACAATAGTGTTTTGATTGTTTTTGTGAGTAGGAAATTTATTTTTATCTTCACGCGCTTTCGGTCTAATAATACAATGAGATCCCTGTTAAGATTTCCTTAGTGATTGGAGATTTTATAGGCTCTTATCACATTTATTTTGTAAAACCTTAAGCATCTTCCCCTTTAAGATTTGTTATTTTTTGAAAAAAAAAAATGTCTTAGGAGGGAAAAACAATCTCAATTGTCTCCGTTCACAATAGATGCAATGAACGAGGCACCAAAGTAGTGGTGAAACTGGATATAAAAAAATTGTTGTATACTTCTTCATTTTTTATTTAGTTTAATATAAAAAATTAAAAATTACATATAATTTTTTTTAGGAATCATCTTATAAAATTATAAAAATTAATAAAGCATATTTATGAAGTTTTTATTTTTTCAATTAATATTAGAAAGTAATCTTAAATTTTAAATTATTTCTAATGTCTAATTAGAATTTTGGGACTAAATATAGAATTTTGGGACAAATAAAAGTAAGATCAATTAAGAAATTTAAGACTTTAGAAAATAATATGTGGGCCAGGATATGTAAATATATGATACTATCCTAATATTTATCGCAAGAGGCATAAAAAAAACAAAAGTATATAAAAAAGATTATTGTTGATAACTTAAACAAAATATTATAGGTGCGACATTGTATGCCTTAATACGTCATTTTAAGCAAAAGCACACGTGGAATTTCTCTTAAATACATAGTTAAATTCTATAAAATCTAGTTGAAAATTCAGTTAATTCGCTGCTATGACCCCTACTTTCGCATGTCAAGCTTGTCCGTCGGCCGTTTAATGTCTCCGTTAACGCTAATTACCCCCGTTTCCAAAACCCTCAGATTCCAAAACCCCGAAACAATAGACGTCACTAGTTAGTGCTTGTTTGGAATTCTGATTTGGTACCAGAAAGTTAGTTTCCAAAACCAAAATGCCAAAAAAAGGGTTTGGTAACACCATTTCAAATTGGGCTTCTCAAGAAGCCCAGTTTGTAAACCAAGGAAAATTCAAGTTTTTAGGCTGGAGCAATTTTACTCCAGCAGCCAAACATTTAGTTTTGGCAAAACACGGGAAGGAGTTTGTAGATTTTAAATGGACAAAAAACTCTGATATAAGTTATTTTAATTACCATTTGTACCAAGTATAAAAAACACCTCAATCTCGCCCCTGCTTCATTTCATTCTTCTCAGCACCTTCTCACCCTCGTCGCCTCTCACCCTAGCATCTGTTTCACCCTCGCCGCCTCTCTCACCATCGCTGTCACCGTCGTTGTCGCCGACTGAGGGAGATCTCATCTCCGTCGTCACTTCTGACGACCCAGCTGATACGATCCCTAGTGCCGCGCCCACAGGCGCAATCACCCGCGCCAAGGCCCGAGCCTTGGAGGATGTCGCAGCCGCAGCCGCGAGCCTCCCATTGCCGTCCACGGGCCCAATCACCCGTGCCAGGGCCCGAGCCTTACAGGTGAGGCTCAGCAACCTCATCCACAAGGAACTGAAGGTAGAGACAGCCTCAGAGGAAGCCAGCCTGCGGGCGCACCAGCCGCGCCTAGTAACCCTAATCCGCGCATCGCTTACGCCCGCGGATGGGCCATGTGTGGCCACCTAGGACCTTTAGGTCCATCAACGCCCTTCTCCCATTTTTGACCAGGTCAGCATCATTTATAATACAAGAGACGAGTCCAGGCCAAGAATCTAGAGAAACGCCCGAAGGGTTTGGGAGAACGCCCAAATCACAAGACCGCATTGGACAATGAAAGTCACTACCAAACCTTTTGAAGATAGGAGCATTTTTTCTATGTGTTAGGAAGTTTCCTTTCAATTTTTAGCAGGAACGCTCGAGGGAATAAGGAAAGTGCCTTGTTTCCTTAAAACGTGACCGACGGACCCGCAAGCAAAGCCGTTTGGCCACTTTGATCAAAACGGCGGTGCCTGTACCTCTATCCTTTATTTCTATATTTATTTATGTTATATTACGGTTTCAGAACCTTTATGGAAGTTTGGCTTGTTGCCATTTTGATTTAAATTCATTTTTAGAAACTAAACTAGTTTCCATTTTGGAATTAGGGTTTGGCGTATCTTTAAAAGGAGCCGCCCACATTATTATTAGACGTAGACTATTATTGATAATTGAAAGAAGATTGCTTTGGATCTTTATCCATCCGTTCTTGATGAACCTTTAATCCAATTGAGTTTTGTGCATTCGATTAGCTTGTCAAGTAAAACTTGAAAACACTATCTATTGAGTCTTTCGTCTTTGGATTGCCAAGAGCACCCAGTCTTGAAGATTCATCGGTTTGACCCAAGAACCTCAAGGGATTCGATGTGAAGTGCCAAGAGCACCCAGTCTTGGAGTTTCACAGTTTTCTTCGAGTTAAAATCCACATTGAAAGCCACATCGTCGGACAACGATCTAAAGAGAGCGTTCTAGACTACTAGGGAAAGCATCATTTGGTAGCAGAGCTCAGCTGTCCCGACTTGGTAAATCTATCCCTTTAAATTATTGTGTTTTCTTTGTTAGAATTGGTATTCATTAATTACTATCCACACCAATTCTCTTGCGTGCTTGTGTGTTAGTGTGTCTTGCGTTTTGTGTATGCGGTTAGAAGTGCAAATCGACTTCAACGGTTTGTAGGTCTGATCTTTTGTCAAAAAAAAAAGCCCCCCAAACTGTCTTAGTTAATTTGTGTTTTGTGATTTGTTAACATTAAAAAAAAAATGTGTGAAGCAATTTCGTCAAAAAAGAAAAAGAAAAGAAGAACAAAGGCGAAATCAGTATCATTCAAAACAAAAAAAGTGGGAACTTCAAAATCAAATACTAGAGTGAATTTGTGACTCATAGCAAAAAGAATCATTGGATTTGGAATTCGAAATCAAAAGTTGTGGACAAAACAAGTTTTAAATCCTAATCACATGCCATTAACATTTTTGAGTTTATAAACTGACTTAATCCGTTTATTTTGAGCTTTTCCTTGATTCCATTACTTTTGTGCCTTTCTACTCTGTGGTATACTTGATTGATTGATTGATCTTTGCAATTGATTCTAGTATATTACCTCCCAATTTATTTCTACACTAGTTTTCTTTGTGCGTCTCTTTGGAAGCTTTTTCTTGAAATTTCTTCGAGTCGGTTCATCTTGAACTTATTGGAGAAGGATCTGAACAATTTATTTTGTGAGATTAATAGAGAGACAAACACGAGAGTAAACACGTGAGGGTGTGATAGTTTTAGGCAATTTTACGCTTGGAAAATTTTCTGTTTTGAATTTCAAGATGTTAGAAAATCCGGAAAAGTAGGCTACGGTTGTGAACGATGTAGCCAAGGCCCTGCAAGACATAGCATCCCAGTTCTAGGATATGAAAGCTTGGAGGCAGCAGCTTGAGGCTAGGGAACGCAAGAATGTTGTTCCACAAGCACCCGGGGCACACTTTGTGCAACATCTAAACCCTAGAGTGAACCGAGAGGCGTACGCGCCTGCTCTGAGTGATGAGCAGCATAGTGAGCCTGAATTCGAGGGTTCTAAAAATGAGTATGAGGAGGGCCCTCAAATGGCAGGACCGAGAGGGTTCCAAATACGCCGAAGAGGTGCGCATGGACGCGGCAGACACGCCTTTGGTAGGCAAGAGCGTAACTTTGAACAGCCGCGTCGCAAGGAGCGCGAGTGAGCTGACAACCATCTTGGGAGTATCAAGCTCAAGATTCTAGCCTTCGAAGGGAAGGATGATCCTGAGGTATATCTGACTTGGGAAAGAAAGATGGGTGTCATTTTCCGTTGTCACAATTACACGGATGAAAAGAAAATAAAATTGGCATCCGTGGAGTTTTCTGGTTATGCCGCCCATTGGTGGGAGCAAGTGAATGAAGATTTGAGAGGTCCCGTGACTACTTGGGAGAATATGAAGTTTGTGATGAGGAGGAAGTTTGTCCCACCATACTACCATAGGGACCAAAACCGTGAATGACTATCACAATGAGTTGGAAGTCCTTATGGCTAGGGTTAACGTGATAGAAGATGAGGAATCGAAGATGGCTAGGTTTATTAGTGGACTGAACCGAGAGATAACCAACTCCTTAGAATTCACTCAATGTAGGAATTTGGAGGAGATGCTCCACATGGCCGTGAAGATTGAGAGATAACGCAAGGCCAAGGCTGCCTTTACTAGTCCGTCCTCTCCTAGTTCTCGGAATTCCACTTGGAACAAGTCCTCATGGCCCAAGGGGAGTAAGGACAGCAAGGAAACATCTAAGGTATCAAAACCTTCTTATGGTACCAAAGGTAATTCGGCCAACCCTACTTTTCCTAAAGTTCCTATTGCTAATACTAACTGTGTGCCTACCCGAGACATAGTGTGTTTTAAGTGTAGTGGCCGAGGCCATAAGCAGGCCGAATGTCCCAACAAAAGAATTCTGGTCATTAGGGACAATGGCGAGATGGATTCGGAAGATGATGTTGAGTTAATGGAGGATTCGGAAGAGGAAAGTGAGGAGGAAGAGACGGCGGATCATGAAGCTAGGGTTTGTGATCCGGTAACCCTAGTAGTTCAGAGAAATTTAAGTGTACAACCTAGAGCCGAGACTTATGAGGAGGAACAAAGGGAGAACCTATTCCATGCTAGGTGCCACATTGGTACTAAGGTATGCTCTCTTATTATTGACAATGGCTCGTGTACTAATTGTGCTAGTACTCTTCTTGTGCGGAAGTTAGATCTACCTACGGTCAAGCATCCAAAGCCGTATACTTTGCAATGGATGAGTGATGAGATCGGCATTAAGGTGACTAAACAAGTGTTGTTGAGTTTGTCTATTGGGAAATTTAAAGATGAAGTATGGTGTGATGTAGTCCCAATGCAAGCGTCACATGTGCTGCTCGACCGACCTTCACAATTCGACCGCAACGCCACTCACGAAGGGAAAAGCAATCGTTACAAGCTTGAGAAGGAAGGTGTGAAGTACACACTTGCACCTCTGACCCCTATGCAAGTACTTGAAGACCAGCTCTGGTTGGAGAAGTCCTTTGCCGAACTTGAGATCTCAAAACTTGTAAACAAAAAAAGTAATGAAAACAGCCTCCATGAAAAAAATGAGCTTGGGTTTGAAATAAAAGCAAAGGATGAAAACAGCCCCTGTAAAAAGAGTGAGTGCGGGTCAAAAACAGAAAAGAAAGAGCCTGAAAAAGAAAAGAAAAGGCAAGAAAAAGAAAAGAAAGTAAACTTGTATGCGAAAGGAAAAGATTTGCGCAAAGCGCTTGTTTTACAAAAACAGTTTTGCGGTGAGAATTGCCCTTTACTTTTGCTTCACTTTAAATCTTTTTGTTTGAGCAGTACTAATCTTGATCCTTTAGCTTCTATGCCTCCTTCTATCTTAGCTCTTTTGTAGGAGTTTCAAGATGTGACACCCGAAGAGATGTCACCAGGTTTGCCGCCAATCCGAGGCATTGAGCACCAAATCGATTTTGCGCCAGATTCAACTATCCCAAACCGACCAGCCTATAGGAGCAACCCAGAGGAGACTAAAGAAATTCAGAGGCAAGTTGATAAGCTCCTTAGCAAGGGATATGTCCGAGAGAGCTTGTCTCCATGCGTCATTCTAGTGATTTTAGTGCCGAAGAAAGATGGAACTTGGCGAATGTGTGTTGACTGCCGAGCTGTCAACAAAATTACGGTAAAATATTGTCACCCCATACCTCGCTTAGATGATGTTAGATGAGCTTAGTGGTAGTGTAATTTTTTCGAAAATTGATCTAATGAGCGGCTATCATCAAATTAGAATGAAAGAGGGTGATGAATGGAAAACGGCATTCAAAATAAAGTATGGTTTGTATGAATGGTTAGTGATGCCGTTTGGTTTGACCAATGCCCCAAGTACCTTGATGAGACTTATGAACCATGTTCTTAGGCGTTTTATAGGAAAATTTGTTGTTGTATACTTTGACATCTTAGTTTATAGCAAATCTTTGCGTGAGCATGTTTCGCACTTTAAGGAGATTTTTCTAACTTTGCGTGAAGAGAAGCTTTATGATAAACTCTCCAAGTGCTCTTTTGTGTTAGAACAGGTTGAAATCTTAGGGTTTCTTATGGGAAAGGATGGCGTGAAGGTGGATGAAGCGAAGGTGCAAGCGATCAAGGATTGGCCTACACCAAAAATAGCAAGCGATATTCGCTTCTTTCACAGCTTGGCTTCCTTTTACCGTCGCTTTATCCATGATTTTAGTACTCTCGCTGCCCCACTTAATGACCTAACTAAGAAACATGTGGATTTCAGGTGGGAGGAACCTCAAGAGACCGCATTCCAAGCGTTGAAGGACAAGCTGTCCAACGCGCACGTGTTAGCTCTTCCCGACTTTGACAAACCATTTGAGTTGGAGTGCGACGCGAGTGGGATCGGTATAGGTGTTGTTCTTATGCAAGAGAAAAGGCCAATAGCCTTCTTTAGTGAGAAGCTCAAGGATGTCCAGCTACGTTACCCAACGTACAACAAGGAGCTCTATGCGCTAGTTAGGGCATTCGAGGTTTGACAACACTACTTGATGCCGAGGGAGTTTGTGGTGCACACCGACCACTTGAGCCTACAAGATGAAGCTTTCCCTTATCACATCAAGTATAATGAAGGAAAAGACAATGTTGTAGCCGACGCATTGTCTAAGAGGTATGTCTTGATCTCTTCTTTAAGTGTCAAATTTTTAGGGTTTTCTCAAATCATTCCACTCTGCCCTACTGATTTGTATTTTGGTGAGATTTATAAGACTTGTGATTCCATGGCTGAAGTTAAATTCTTTACGCATGATAACTATCTTTTTCGGCGCAAGCACCTTTGCATCCCTAGATGTTCTTTGCGTGAATTACTTGTGCGTGAATTACTTGTGCATGAGTCACCTAGTGGTGGATTAATGGGCCACTTTGGCATTAACAAAACCTATGACATGCTGAAATCACACTTTTATTTGCTTAAGATGAAACGTGATGTTGTACGTGTGATTGCTAGATGTGTAATTTGCCAAAGGGAAAAATCTCGATTAGCTAGTCATGGTGAATATATGCCGCTGCCCGTACCTTCCCAACCTTGGACCAATCTGTCCATGGACTTCATTGTAGGATTACCTAAATCTTGGGATGGTAATGATAGTATATTTGTTGTTGTGGATCGATTTTCCAAAATGTCACACTTTTTGCCTTGTAAAAATACTAATGATGCGTCTCGAGTTGCTGACATATTCTTTAGAGAGGTAGTCCGCCTCCATGGTATGCCTATTAGTATTGTTAGTGTCCGTGATGGAAGATTTTTGAGCCACTTTTGGCTAGTTTTGTAGAGTCGCCTTGGAACTAAATTGCTATATTCGACTTCGTGTCACCCTCAAACCGACGGTCAAACTGAGGTTGTTAACCATACTGTAGGGTCTCTTTTACGCTCTTTAGTTACTAAACATGTATCTAAGTGGACTGATCATTTGCCTTTCATGGAGTTTTCTTATAATCGTTCAACACATTCTACTACAAATTGTTCACCTTTTGAAGTAGTTTATGGCTTTAATCCGATTACTCCTATGGATTTGACCCCTTTGCCTTTGAGTGATGTTTCTAACTTAGACAGACAGCAGAGGGCAGAAAATATACAAAAGATACATGAGAACACTAAGCAGAACATTGAGCCCATGAATGAACGCCTAGTGCGCAAGCACAACGAAGGCCGCAAGACCGTGTCCTTCCAAGTTGGCGATTGGGTGTGGCTGTATCTCAGACGTGAGAGATTTCCAGAGAAGAGACGTGGAAAATTAGCACCACGAGGAGATGGCCTGTTTCAGATTGTTGAGAAGATCAACAACAACGCTTACCGCCTCGACCTTCTAAGTGAGTATGGTTCGATTCATGGAACCTTCAATATTTCTGACTTAAGGTTGTTTGATGCAGGTGATGAGGATGTTGCTGATCTGGATTCGAGGGCGAATCCTTCTCAAGATGGAGGGGATGATACGATCCCTAGTGCCGCGCCCACAGGCGCAATCACCCGCGCCAAGGCCCGAGCCTTGGAAGATGTCGCAGCCGCAGCCGCGAGACTCCCATTGCCGCCCATGGGCCCAATCACCAGTACCAGGTGATACGATCCTAGCCTCGAGACTAGCCCTATCGCACACACTACGCGCACACGCCTAGCGACTGATGTGGTTCCTAATTCGGAAACCTTCCAATTGTTGGATCGTTGCTCAGCGACAAGGATTTGAATGCGGAAAACTAACTCGTCAGAAACTCCAACCCTCCTAAGTGCAATACTTAGGCAACCTGGACGAAATCCTTCAAGGATCTTCAATAGAACTCGGACCCTCCTAGGTGCAATACCTAGACAACCCCGACGAGACTAAAGAATGGATGATAGACTTCGTGCTTTACTTGCAACTATATGCGGCTTATCAAACCGGATGTAGGACAAGGATCTTGAGAGATCAACTGAAGACGACGCTTCTTTGTTTTTAATAAACTGAACTGAACTGAACTGATTTATTAAGCCAAATGGCTGCCTTTAAATAGGCAAAAACAAATACAAGTTTAACTAAGACTAGAACTCCTATTTTAACTAGAACTCCTAAGTAACTTCGAAATAGAACTTCTACTAGTCTAATAACTGTAAAAACTAATTAATAAATACAAATAAATCTTTCTAGAACATCCTAGAAGCATTTGCATCATCAGGCCAAGGTTTGGGCCGAATTCTCCAAGCTGCGGTCTGCTCGCGTTCACACTGCGTAGTAAAATGTCTCATAGGTCTATCTTTCAAACGGTTAGTCCAAACGGGCTGAAACGTGTCCCATTCGATAGCTAAGACACAAAAATAGTAGGAGGGTGCTCCTCTTCCTGGTCCGGGCCAGACTGGTCCAATGAATGGTCGTTGGCGTTGACGGAAGCGTTTTGAAGTCCTCATCCGCGTAGGATTTCCGTCAGCAAAAATATAATGAACCATAACATAAAATCGGCTAGTACGTTTGACCTGAATTTTGGACACAATGTAGAGGACATACTGAGGTTTCCAAAACATATTTGAACGCACGATTCTGACCTCTGTAGCTCCGTCTAGGTTCTGTCGAAGGCGCTGGTTGCGTCTGTGCGTCCTCTCCTTGACAGCAAGAATGTCACCATGAGCCATCTTGAGTTCTACTCGTCCAAAAGCTCTGAAACTTGGACACAGTCTTCCCAAGACTCCAATAGGTCTTTTATATGTTCTGGATCTCTTATTGAAGCCGTTCTTCCATGGGTTGACTCGGGTGATAGTCAAACCTTGCGCTAGGTACCTCCAAGCTACCTTCCATGTCATCCTTCGCATAAAGGCTTGATCAATCAGCGTCTCCTGCCTTGCCTCCATGCCTAGAGGTTGTATTAACCTCACTGGATGCTTTGCAACATCTTGGGCTCGACGCTTTGGGTTGATTGGCCTTGATCGCAAGGCGTGTGCGTGTTGTAAGTGCGCTAGGGCTAGTCTCGGGGCTAGGATCGTATCATCCCCTCCCTCTTCAAAAAGATTCGCCCTCGAATCTGATTTTAGATCTGCACCACAATACCTCAAGTTAGTAATACTAAAGTAAGCACAAATCGAACCATACCAACCTCGCAAGTTCCACTTAGCAGCAAATTCTTTGAACATGTCAATGTGTTGAGTAAAACCATCGTCCCAAGCGGTCCTTTTACACAATTCTTCCCATGAGTCGCTAAGTGACTCCTTCCTCTGCGTACTAAGAACACTCCAAGGGATAACATGTGAAAGCATAATATCCTTGAAGATTATGTTAGTAATAGTTGTATCACAATAGTATACTATGCCATCATCATGTGATCTAGTCATAGTAAAATTGTGCAACGGATGATGCCACCAACATAAGCGCTCGCTCTTGCTCTGATGCCCTTTATACATATACAACCTTGAATTATGTTTAAATAAATAATCATTGTAAGTTCTAGAAAAGTCAGAATCAATAGCATAAGGATGAAATTCATGTGACAATTCAAGCAACTTCGCGAAAAAAGGTTTTTCATTAAAACTACTTCCAAAACTTAAAGGAACATCATGTGAAGACATAACACTCCTAAAAACCAAGTTAATAATTTTAATTATACCACAGCAACTCATTAAACGACTCTCAAACGCATCATATTTATTAAAATTTCACAAAATGTCATGTGACCTAAATAAGCGATTGCGCTTGAATAGAATTCCCTCAAGTCCAGTTGACTTACTCACAAATTTAACATTAAATTCACACATGGCAGAATGATTATGTAATGTAAATACATGTGAAAATTCAATCAATTTGGTGTTAGGGAAAACATGATGCACATCTCTCGACCTAGTCCAAATGTCAAAACGTTTATGCTTTCTCAAGTAGTTTTCAAATACATATGAATTGGCCTTCGGCTCTTGCATATAACCATCATTCATTAAAGTAGTTTTAAGACCAGAATCATAAGAATTAATGAGGTTAACATGCTCACACAAATCAGACTTAAGGATGGAAAGATATACCATACCGTTGCAGCTAGGGTTAGCCGAACTAGGTACCATGGATGATTCACACTCCTTAAGTTCTCTTGGCACTTTGGAATGAGACTTCTCTTCTGCCAACATCCTTCTCTTTATCTGAAAATTAGGAGAAACAAAAATAGAAGGGAAAACAAACGAGTTAAGGTTAGGAAAATCTAAGCGCAATGGCCAAAAATTCAGTTTTTAGTGGCTTGCGCCAAAACAGATTTTTTGCTCACAAAATGCTTTTCTCTCCTGTCCTCTCTTGGCGTAAACACTCACCTCTCCTTTTTCAAATTCGCCACTCTCTACATGCTCTTTATTTTCATGCAAGTGTTTTGAACTCTCACTCTTTTCATCTCTTGTCCCATGCTCAATCTTTTCATGGGGGCTGTTTTGCTCTTTTTCTTTTAAGGCTTCCAATTCTTTTAAGCCTTTCTCTTTTCTTTCTTTTTGAAAGTCCGAACATGACTTAACAAGATACTCTTGATCTTTATGGACTTCCGAAGGTGACAAAGGCTTCAATATGTGTTCTCGGCCGTCCTTGACAACCGAAAAATGATTGCTCTTGCCCTTGTGAACTGCTTTCATATCGCGCTTCATCATCTCACTGTACGTCTCGGTTTTAGCTATCAAACCAACCGGATCTTTCCTCCTTTCAATCTCTCCTCTAGGCTGCCTCGGTGGAGGTCTCCTTGGCCTAGGTATAGTCTGAGTCACCCTTGTATCAGGCCGCATTAGGGTTGGATCCCTCTCCGGACGGCATGCCATAGACGTATCGTGAACTCCTTGGTTTGAGAACTTGGGTGTACCGAGTATGGGCCTGCCTTGTAGCATTGGCAGCCGCTTCCCTCTCCTTGGCAATCCACTCCTCCATTTCGTCAAACCTCTCGGTTAACTTACGCATCATGGATAGCATTTCAGCTCGCGCTTGTGACTCCGTGCTCTTAGGCGAACTATCTGCCATCTGAAATCACAATAACAACAAAGAACAAGCGTAAAATTGTCCTATCTAAAGCACTCCCTCACGTGTTTAAACCCTCGTGTTTAATCACTCTAATGCGCTCACAAATCACTCAACGAAAATTCTTCTTCAATCCAAGATCCGCAGACTCAAAGAATGTCAAGGAAAAGCTTCCAATAATTCGCAAGGACAACTCAAGCGTAGAAAGAATAAAGATGTGATATAATTGAAGATTACTTTGTCAATTAATCAAGCAATTATAGCACAGAATAGATAGGTCATGTATCACAAGAGCTCAAAGAAAGACAAGATATTTGAACTAGTTCGGATTTGTTTTAGAACTAGGGTTTTAGGTGTCCGATTTGTTTCTTTGATAACTTTTGATTTACAACTCCGTTTTCTATGATTCTTGTTGTGTTGGAACATTCTTTTCTTGCTGATTTTGATTCTGTTTTGATCGCAAGGTTCCTCTTTTGTTAACACACTGAAAATTTAGAATTCACTTTCTGTTCTGTTTTTGTGCGAATGAATTCTTTTGTTTTGTTTTGTTCTTCTTTTTTTTTTTGTAAATAGGAATTGCAAATACTCGAAATAAAATAAACTGACACTTTGTGGGACTTTATTTTCTGTTTTCTGACTCAAAGAAGATAGCAAATCAAAGGGCTTGATTTGTTACCTAAACAAGACGCAACAAGTTACTAGTTTCGACTCCTAACACAAACGGGAAAACAAACAAGATTGGTATAGATTTGGCTAAGGAAATCAAGGAAACCAATCTCAACAAACGAAAACAATAATTAAAAGGATAGATACCTATTCGGTGAGCAGCCTTTGCTCCGCTACCAGCTGATGTGGTTCCTAATTCGGAAACCTTCCAATTGTTGGATCGTTGCTCAGCGACAAGGATTTGAATGCGGAAAACTAACTCGTCGGAAACTCCAACCCTCCTAAGTGCAATACTTAGGCAACCTGGACGAAATCCTTCAAGGATCTTCAATAGAACTCGGACCCTCCTAGGTGCAATACCTAGACAACCCCGACGAGACTAAAGAATGGATGATAGACTTCGTGCTTTACTTGCAACTATATGCGGCTTATCAAACCGGATGTAGGACAAGGATCTTGAGAGATCAACTGAAGACGACGCTTCTTTGTTTTTAATAAACTGAACTGAACTGAACTGATTTATTAAGCCAAATGGCTGCCTTTAAATAGGCAAAAACAAATACAAGTTTAACTAAGACTAGAACTCCTATTTTAACTAGAACTCCTAAGTAACTTCGAAATAGAACTTCTACTAGTCTAATAACTGTAAAAACTAATTAATAAATACAAATAAAGCTTTCTAGAACATCCTAGAAGCATTCGCATCATCAGGCCAAGGTTTGGGCCGAATTCTCCAAGCTGCGGTCTGCTCGCGTTCACACTGCGTAGTAAAATGTCTCATAGGTCTATCTTTCAAACGGTTAGTCCAAACGGGCTGAAACTTGTCCCATTCTATAGCTAAGACACAAAAATAGTAGGAGGGTGCTCCTCTTCCTGGTCCGGGCCAGACTGGTCCAATGAATGGTCGTTGGCGTTGACGGAAGCGTTTTGAAGTCCTCATCCGCGTAGGATTTCCGTCAGCGAAAATATAATGAACCATAACATAAAATCGGCTAGTACGTTTGACCTGAATTTTGGACACAATGTAGAGGACATACTGAGGTTTCCAAAACATATTTGAACACACGATTCTGACCTCTGTAGCTCCGTCTAGGTTCTGTCGAAGGCGCTGGTTGCGTCTGTGCGTCCTCTCCTTGACAGCAAGAATGTCACCATGAGCCATCTTGAGTTCTACTCGTCCAAAAGCTCTGAAACTTGGACACAGTCTTCCCAAGACTCCAATAGGTCTTTTATATGTTCTGGATCTCTGATTGAAGCCGTTCTTCCATGGGTTGACTCGGGTGATAGTCAAACCTTGCGCTAGGTACCTCCAAGCTACCTTCCATGTCATCCTTCGCATAAAGGCTTGATCAATCAGCGTCTCCTGCCTTGCCTCCATGCCTAGAGGTTGTATTAACCTCACTGGATTCTTTGCAACGTCTTGGGCTCGACGCTTTGGGTTGATTGGCCTTGATCGCAAGGCGTGTGCGTGTTGTAAGTGCGCTAGGGCTAGTCTCGGGGCTAGGATCGTATCATCGACCAAGGCCAATCAACCCAAAGCGTCGAGCCCAAGATGTTCCAAAGCTCCAAGGGAGGTTAAAACAACCTCTAGACATGGAAACTAGGCAAGGAACGTTGCTGGATCAAGTCCTTAGGCGAAGGATGACATGGAAGTTGGCTTGGAGGCGCATGGTGCAAGGTTGCACATCTACATGAGCCAATTCATGGAAGAAAGGTTCCAAATCGGGTTCCAAGATAAATACAAGACCTATGGGGATATTAGGAGAGTCTCTGCCAAGTTTGAGGACATTTGGACGAGCAACTTGCAAGATGGCCCGTTGCTACTTTTGCATGCACAAGTGTCCTAAGCGCAAACGTGATGGACAACTTCGTCAGACCATATCTAGATCATCAGAAGTCAGAATCGTGCGATCTATATCAATTCTTAAACCTAAGGATGTCTTCTTTATTGTGGCCAATTTTCAGGTCAAAATGAAGAGCCGTTTATTTGTTATGGATCGAGACATTTTTGCTGACGGCAATCCTACGCGGATGAGGACTTGAAAACGTGTCTATCAACACCAACGACAATTATTCAGACCATTCAGGCCTGGACCAGGGAGATAGGACCTTGTCCACTATTTTAAGATGTTATCTTTCGAATGGGACAAGTTTCAGCCCAATCGGACGAGTCAATCAAAAGCTAGCCCGGTGAGACATTTTGGCGCGCAGTGTGAACGCGAGCAGACCGCGACTTGGAGAATTCGGCCCAAACCGTGGCCTGATGATGCGAATGCCTCTAGGATGGTCTGGAATGATTATATTGACTTTTTTTTAAGTTTTTTGACTTTATTTATCTAGGTGGATTTTAGTTTAAGTAAATTAGGAGTGCTTCCAAGTAGTTAAGCGCAAGTAAACTTCCTAAGTAGGGTTTGGCGGATTTCTTTCCATAAAAAGGGAGAGCCGCCTCTTTGTTTCTTAAGTTGATATTTGATAAACAAAACCAGAAGAGTCTTCTTTAGTTGATCTCTCAAGATCCTTGTTCTATACCCGGTTTGATAAGCCGCGTCTAGCCTCAAGTAAAACACGAAGTCTATCATCCATTCTTTAGTTTCGTCGGGGTTGCCTAGGTATTGCACCTAGGAGGGTCTGAGTTCTATTGAAGGTCCTTGAAGGATTTTGTCCAGGTTGCCTAGGCATCGCGCTTAGGAGGGTTGGAGTTTCCAACGAGTCAAGTTTTCCGCATTCAAATCCTTGTCACTGAGCAACGATCCATCACTTGGAAGGTTTCCGAATTAGGAACCATATCACCAGGGCCCGAGCCTTACAGGTGAGGCTCAGTAGCCTCATCCACAAGGAATTGAAGGCAGAGACAACCTCAGAGGAAGCTAGCCTACGCGCGCACCAGCCGCGCCTAGTAACCCCAATCCGCGCATCGCTTACACCTGCGGATGGGCCATGTGTGGCCACCTCGAACCTATAGGTCCATCAGCACCCTTCTCCCATTTTTGACCAAGCCAGCATCGTTTATAATATAAGAGACGAGTCCAGGCCAAGAATCAGGAGAAACACCCCAAGGGTTTGGGAGAACGCCCAAATCACAAGACCGCATTGGACAATGAAAGCCACTGCCGGACCTTTTGAAGATAGGAGCATTAGTCCTCACACAAGACTCATCCCAACACTTCGTCTATGTGTTAGGAAGTTTCCTTCCAATTGTTAGCAGGAACGCTCGAGGGAATAAGGAAAGCGTCTTGTTTCCTTAAAATGTGACCGGCGGACCCGCAAGCAAAGCCACTTGGCCACTTTGATCAAAACGGCGGCACCTGCACCTCTATCCTTTATTTCTATATTTATTTATGTCATATTAGGGTTTCAGAACCTTTATGGAAGTTTAGCTTGTTGCCATTTTGATTTAAATTCGTTTTTAGAAACTAAACTAGTTTCCATTTTGGAATTAGGGTTTGGTGCATCCTTAAAAGGAGCCGCCCACATTATTAATAGACCTAGACTATTATCATTCATCCATTCATTGCAAATATTTTGATTTGGAGGAGAAGCCAATGTCACCTTAAGAATTACTCTTCTGCAGTAGACACAGGGAATATATGAAGTCCTCTGTTAGTTTTTCCATTTATTGTTCTTGACTATAATTGTGTTGCTCTGTTTAATTGAGCACAAATCTTTCATGTAAATGTACTACTTTGTGTGACAACTGTGCTACCTGTTACACTAGATTATCTATTGTGTCATTCCCTATTTTATATAAGGAAATGAAACTTAGAAAATAGTTTTCAGAACTGGTGAATGAAAGTTGATTAATTGGCTTTTATTTTATTTATGGAACAAGAGATTTACTTTGTAGATCTGTTTAGATTGGGATGGGAATTGAGGTGCCTGGTATCCTTGTAATTTTTCACTCTGAACTCTACATATTTCTACGGCATGGTTTCTTTTAACTTTATTTTGTTCACTATTTAACATTTCCCCTGTAACAATGCAGAATTTTGGTGTTGATGGTAAAATACTGGTCAATTATGCTTGTTCGGTAGCATGGGGTTAACATGACGTCAAGAGATGTTTGTATCAATTTGTTAATAGTGTAAGAATCTCTTATGCGTAACAACTTCTAGAGCTTTTTTTTTATGAATTTCTACTACATGGTTACTTTTATCTTCATCGAATGATTATTGTCATTTATTGCCGTAGATTTCTTCTACACAAGCAAGGGGAACATTATTTGTGAGGACACTGAGGAAGTTTCTGAGGAGCGGGAGGCGGGCTGTGTGTTCCGATTTCAACAAGCTTGTCGATTGCCACAACGCATGAGTTTAGCATGACTAGAGTAGAGGGAAGACCATCTAAACTGGACATCATGGTTCAAAGTAATTGATTAACTTCTGTTTGGCATCATTTAACCTGCACTCTTGTGATAGAAATTTATGTGAAGGTGGCGTAAGTCATGGCTATTCTTGTAAATGCGAACTATTGGGGTTTGGTCTCAGTTTACCAATGTGAAATATTGGTTGAATTTGTGATAGAATCATTTTGGTGAATTTATTTTCTATGGTAAAACTTATATTTTGGCCATGGTGTTGGGTCGCACTTTCACAGATAATCATAATGTTGTTTTTCTCGAGTTTATTATTATAATTATAATTATTCAATTTGTATTTTTACATTAGGTAAAATCAATTGTTTTAATTAAATAGAGTGAGTTTTTATTTTTTATAATTTATTTTCTAGTCCCACACTGGTGGTATTAGAAATTGGTTGCCTTACCATTGCTCAAGCTTCTATGTGTGCGTATTTAAGTTTTAATCTACTTAGAAATGAAAAACTAGAGTAGTGTATTATGTTTTAATCTATATTTAGAGTATAATGCTTTGAAATATAAGCTCCAAAAAAATTAATAAATGTGTCACAACTAATATGTAATTGTACTTTTTATATATGTAATGACGGGTTTAATTTTTAATGCATTAATTAGTTTAAAACTTTTTCATGTAATTTTATTACAATTTTAGAGTAATTCATTCCATTTTTGAAGCGAATAGTTTAAAACTTTTTATTATATTAGATAAATATTTATTTATGGTATTAATAACTTAAAATTTTTATGGTGTTAGTAAGTTTAATTTATTTATGATATTAGATAAATATTAGGTGGTAGATGTTAGATTATAAATAAATTGATTAAAAATATATATAAAGATACTAAAAAAATTAATTATAACACTTGAAATGAATTGTGCCCTTTATGGTCATTTTACATTCAAACCATAGTTTTGAAAAATTGTTTTACCAAACACCTCAGCTATCTCACAACACTTTTAAAAAAATTTACCAAACAACACACTCCATTTCCCAAAAGTCGTTTTCCCATATAACTTTTTCCCATAGAACCGGAACGCCAAACAGACCCTTAGTAGTTTATAGTATTACTGTATATATTTGTAAGGATGGAATGACAGAAACCAAATCCCTATCTTTCTCTACGGTTCTTCTTCTTCTCCCTATTTCTCAATCTTCTCTATTAATTTCTACTCTTAATCCTCAATCGTTGCAGTAATATGAAATAGATTGTTACAATGAAAATTACGTCGACCTGGATTTCGAGGGTTCCCGGTTTGTCAATCCGAACGGTCACCTTCTGCTACCACAGACCTTCACTCTCAGTCTCAGTGACAAGCTAAACTTTCTATTCCCCACTTAATGGAACTCTAATTAATTCCTTCCTACTTCGTGCCGAGAAGAGAAACTCACAGCCTGACCTAGTTCTCAATCCAACTACTGTTAAAGATGTTTCCATGGACAACGAAGATGAAGACTTTGAAGATCGTACGAAAGCAACCCATTTCCTTTTCTTTTCTTTTTTAATATTTTTTGTACTACATTTTCTTTTTTCTGGGTTTGCCAGTTGATGTGGGAAATGCTAGTAATTTAGAATCCCTTGGCCTGATAGTGGAATAGTTGTTTTTAGTTGTTTGTGATTGCTGCAATAAGATATGAGTAATGCTAATAGGGTTGAATAGAATGCTTGAATTGGGTGCCTGAATGACATGGCGTTGCCACGTCATTCGCTAAATTTATAAAATTGCCACTCTAAAAAATTCAAACCTTCAGCATCCTTGTCTCCAAACCCTCCATACCCGACGCTTCAGCCCTCCTCCCTCCTTGCCTCCAAACTCTCCCTCCTTGTGCCGAGCGACACCGCAAACCCTAGCCACCGCCAGATCCACCGCCACCGCTAGATCCGCGCTACCGCCACCACCACCGCAAGCGATCCCTCCTTTACTCCAAACCCAACATACTCCTTGACTGCAAACCCGACATAGCTTCTTCTCCTCCTCCCTCCTCGACAGCCATCGCCACCTGATAACAATTGGAATGCTCCTGACGGCAACATTGGGGCTACGACATCAATCCCGGACAAGTTTCTGTACGCTTCCCTGAAATGCCAACCTATCGCCTGGGCCAGTGGAAATTTCCTAGGATGGTCGACTTCAGCGGGGGGGGATCTCATGCGTCTTTACACGCACGGCGTCATCCCATCCTAGGAGACTGGAGAATATATCGCCCCTGATAGGCCTCACTCGATTATCGCCCGCGATGACGTACCTGATATCGCTCGAAACGATATCTTCAGATGATGTCTACCCCTATCGCTGTCAGGTATCGCTAATTTCGGTCTATAAATACCCCCACGAATTCCAAACAGAAGGTAAGATCGAGATCATCTTGGAGAACCTCTACCATTCTGAAAACTCGAACTGACTTAAGCACCGGAGTGTCTACGCCGGAGTCCCCCTCCGGCGCTTTGCAGGTACCTCCGACGCCGATCGCTTCCCATCCGACTAGCTGCTGCAGCCGTTTCCGACCAGAAGAGATCTCGGATCTTATCAAATGGTGCTTTCATTGAGAGCTTTGGTGTATTAAGTGAGCGTCCTTAATAGCCAAGCTCCGTTTAGTTGGGAGATCGGAACGGTTATGACAGCCAGATCGGAGCCAGACCGGTCTACATTTTCTAATATTCCTTTCTCAACTCGCAGGCGGTTATTTCCTTTTGCTACTGCTGATCTCTCTATGACGACGCAATCGACTATCTCGGGACCTCTGGACCTCTCGGTCGGGATCGCCGGAGGATCTATCTCCTCACAGACGGTCATTTCTTCATCACAGACGGTGGGATCTGATCTTTACACTCCTCTTTTAGAAGGATCTGTGCTTAACAATGAAAATCCCTTTGCTATGGAAATAGCGGCCCTTCGTTCCCGCTTGGAATATTTGACTGAAATGGCCACTAGAGCCACGCCTGGTGCTTCTGGATCTAGCGTTCCTCCTCGCGTCATGTTCACACCATCTATTGTTGCTGATCGACCTCTGCCCCCGTTGTTTCCAGAGAACCCCCAAGTGCCTTTATCCGCAGGAAATCCCCCGGTTGGTCATGTACAGCTCACTCAAGGAGGAGTAGAGGCTTATGTACCACAAATGCCGCAAAGACTTCTTCTGCAGGAAGACAGGCAGCTTGAGGCGTTGAGGAACCGTTGGGCCAGACGGAGGGAAGGAACAAACAGGAGTTTATCTCCCGTGTACAGTGAAAGATCCAGTAGCAGAAGATATCGAAGTCGTTCTCCCAGGAGTCGCAGTCGGTCTCCCAGGCGACATCATATACCTGAACCAAGGGAAGGAGGGCGACAAGGAGACATATCTCCCCCACGTCATGCGCGTGAGATTCTTGATGATACCTCAGGCCACCCTTTCAGTCGTCGTGTAAGACGTCACAGGGTCAGCAGGCGAGTGAAGCTTCCCGCTGATACTTATGATGGTACTAAAGATCCTATTTCGCACATCAACAAAGTGAAGGATTTCGTCCAGTTTCAAACCCACAGTGATGCGGCTTTATGTTAGATATTTATTATGACCTTATCGGGAGTTGCTCGTCTTTGGTTTGAAGGTCTTCCTGGCGGATCCATTAGTAATTTCGCACAGTTGGAATCCAAATTTCGGAGCAGATTTAGTACAGCAATTCCAATTCGGAAATCTACCGCAGCGTTATTTGACATACAGCGGAAGCCCCAAGAGACATTGAAAGAATTTCTCAGCCGATTCGATCTGGAAATGTCATTAACGCCGGGCGTTACTATTGATTTCGCCATAGAAGCTTTGAAAAGAAACTGCCACTATGGAAAACTGAAAGATGCATTGATGGTGGATCCTCCAATATCCTTGGACGCACTAAGACTTAAAGCCCATAATTATGCGAAAATGGAAGAAGAAGAAAATAGAAATAGAACATTTAATATGCCGCCTGGGGCACCTCACATCCCTGCCGCTCCCGCAAATCCTCTGGTTGACGATCATTACACTGATGATTACGCTCGACGGAAAGATTACATCCCAAAGACCTACGATAGGCAAAAAGGAAATTCCTCGAAAGGAAAACAAGGTAGTTCCCCTCATCAGCGTCAAGGGAACGCTAACAAAAATCGGGCGTATGATCCGGATTTTCCCTCCTTGAATGTACCAAGAGCGGAGATCTTGGCGATAGCGGAACAACGAAATCTTCCTATCCGTTATCCTGCACCCACGAAACCTGGAGTGCTTTTAGGCAAAAGAGAAAACGCTTACTGTAAATTCCATAAAGCCAGAGGACATTCCACAGAGGCTTGCAGAGAATTAAAGTGGGCGATAGAACGCTTGGTGGAGGAACGATATCTGGGAGAATTTGCGACTCAAGTAAGGGAAGATGCCCGAAACAATCCGATAAGAAGAGCGGCAGACGAATGACCAAGGCCCCCTCCAGTCCCACAGCTGGATAACGCTCCCAAAGGAAAGGGTGGGGAAACCTTCGCGATAGATGGCGACGACATCCCCATAATCAATATCATAGCGGGAGGGATCCCCTGCGCAGATGAATCAGAACAGTCGATGGTGGCGAAAGGGGAAAAGCGTACGCGAGACGGCATGACAAAGAAAGGTGGAGCGATAGACATACTTGATCGCATGATCTTATCCTTTTCAGAAGAGGATGAAAAAGGCGTTATCTATCCCCATAATGACGCCTTGGTAGTTACACCTGTCATCGCCAGTCATGGTATAAGAAGGACTCTTGTGGACAACGGGAGTGCCGTGAACCTTTTTTCGCTGGAAGCTTACAATCTCATGAAACGCCCCCACGATGAGTTAACGCCTAGTAAGAGACCCATAGTCGGAGTGGATGGGACCCCTATCCCTGTTACGGGAGTAATCACCTTACCCGTATACTTCCGAGAAGACACTTACAAACGGTAAGAGAATTTGTTGTTCCTTGTTGTGGATCTGAATCTGCCCTATAACGTCATACTCGGACGGCCTTTCCTCAATCGCTTCGGAGCGGTGATATCACAAAAACATCTAAAGATGAAATACCCCTCCTGGGACGGGGTGGTATCGATAAAAGGTGATCAGAAACTGGCGGCAGAATGCTATTCGCTCATGACTCAGACAAGCTGCGATAGATACGTGTGTATAGCGGCAGACCCCTACGAGCAGGGTGATGAAAAGCGCGCTCAACCCCTTGACAAGATGGTACCCGTATCAGTGATAGGCAAAGAGGGAGCCAGCTTCCTGGTCAGCGATAAGCTCAGCCCAGCGGAAAATCTTCAACTGGCATGGCTGCTGAACAAATGCCAAGGAAATTTCGCATGGAAGCCCGCCGATATGCCAGGTATATCACGAGAAATAGCCGAGCACAGGCTTAACGTTGACCCTGACGCCAAGCCAGTTCAGCAAAAACGACGGGCGTTCTCCACCAAAAAAGCGTCGGCTGTGGAAAAGGAGGTTGTAAAGCTCCTTGACGCGAGTTTCATTCGCGAAGTACAGTATCCCACTTGGTTAGCCAACCCGGTTCTTGTTCCTAAACCCAATGGAGACTGGCGTATGTGCATTGACTTCACCAATTTGAACGATGCTTGTCCTAAGGATTGCTACCCGCTTCCTCGCATAGATCAGTTGGTTGATCAAACCGCTGGGTACGCATATCTAAGCTCATTGGACGCCAATTCCGGATATCATCAAATCCCTATGGCCCTAGAGGATGAGGAGAAGACCGCCTTCCTTACTCCTAAAGCCACGTATTGTTACACAGCGATGCCATTTGGACTAAAGAACGCGGGGGCCACGTTTCAGCGAATGACAAATAAGATTTTTGAGGAACAAATAGGGAGAAATATGGAAGCATATGTTGACGACATACTGGTGAAGAGTGCGAATTTTCATGATCACCTGCAGGACCTAAAGGAAGTTTTTGATGTGATGAAAAGGTATCGCATGAAGCTAAACCCCCGGAAGTGCATGCTTGCATTTCAGACGGGTAAGTTCTTGGGCTACGTAGTTAGCCAGAAAGGTATCCAGCCTAATCCTTCCAAGGTTAAAGCTATACATGATATGATATCGCCGAGAACCGTTAAGGAAGTGCAAAGGCTAACGGGGCGCGTTATCGCTCTGGGACGATTCGTCTCCAAGCAAGGAGAAAAGTGCCTCCCTTTTTTCAAAGTCATACGACGGAAAGCCACGTTCGGGTGGACCCCAGAATGTGAGCAAGCATTTGTGGACTTAAAGGACTATTTATCATCCGATTTATTATTCACAAGGCCCGAGTCCGGCGATACCCTGTACTTGTACTTGGGCGCGGCGGACGAAGTGGTCAGCGCCGTCCTTATTCGTGACGATAACCACACTCATCTCCCAGTTTACTTCGTGAGTCATGTCTTAAAGGACGCGGAACTGCGATATGCTCGTATTGAGAAAATAACGTTCGCCCTTATACAAGCCGCCCGCAAGATGGACCGATACTTCCAGTCTTATCCTATCGTTGTACTTACAGACCAACCCTTGAAGAGGATATTTCGAAAGCCTGAATCTTCAGGAAGAATGCTGATCTGGGCCCTAGAACTCGAACAATATGGTTTGAGGTACCAGTCCCGGCCATCCGTAAAGGCTCAGGTCCTTGCTGATTTTATAGCGGAGTGTACTTTCACAGAGGACCCTTTGAGTGGTGTACCTGAAGCGGAATGGAACGATATGGATCTCCCGTTCCCAGAAACATATACGGATCTTTGGATCGTTCATGTGGACGGAGCCAAAAACCAAGAACTGGCGGGGGCCGGAGTCTTCATAAATGGGCCGCACGATATGCATATACGGTATGCTATTCGAATCTTGTAGCCTTTGTCCAATAACGCAGCCGAATATGAGGCGTTGCTAGCTGGACTCAGAATAGGAAGAGAGTTTTCTTCCAAGGGAAGGCGCGATACCGGCCAAACAGGAGATCTGCGTCTAAAAATTTGTGGAGACTCCAAACTGATAATTGACCAGGTCTCAGGACACTCTCAGGCTCGAGAACCTATTATGGTGCAGTACCTCTCTAAGGTAACGCGAGAACTAGTGGAAATAAAGAAAGAGGGCATGCAAGTCAGCTTCGAGCACGTTCCCCGAGAGGAAAATGCTGAAGCCGATTACCTTGCCAAGCTGGCCGCGAATCCTGAAGCATCTATACCTAAAGATGTGTATTATCATGAGCTATCGGTGCCGTCCTTCATGGAGGAACAAGCCTCTTTGTGTGTGAATGAGCTCGAGAATGATTGGCGGATTCCGGTAATAAAATACCTGATGCACGAAGAGCTGCCTGACGGTAACGCTGAAAAGATGAAAGTGCTAAGACAGGCTGCTCGTTGCACGTACTATAACGGGGATCTAATTCGAAGATGTTTTTCTCACCCCGCCGCCAAATGTATAACCGAACAAGAGGGCCTTCACACCTTACGCGAAATCCATGAAGGGATATGCGGAATGCACGCGTCAGGCGGCACCATGGCGGCACAAGTTTTCAGATCAGGATTCTACTGGCCCACCATACGAAGGGATTGCCACGATTATGTACAAGCTTGCCCCAAATGTCAGGAATTTGCTAGAATTCCTCGACGTCCAGCCACGGAAATATCAGAAATCATCGCCCCTTGTCCTTTTGCCAAATGGGGGATTGACATCCTGGGTCCATTTCCAAAGGCAAGGTCCCAACTGAAATTTGTGATAGTGGCTGTGGACTATTTTACGAAGTGGGCGGAAGCTGAAGCGGTTGCCACAATCACGGCAGAAAAAACATGGCGTTTTTTCAAACATCAAGTTATCATGAGATTCGGGGTGCCTCGTATCCTTGTCAGCGATAACGGGACCCAGTTCACCAGCCAATTCTTCAAAGACCAATGCTCAGAATTCGGGATTGAGCAGAGATTCTCTTCCGTGGCTCACCCACAAACCAACGGACAGGCAGAGGTAACTAATAGGAGCATCCTCAGCGGTATTAAGAAAAACCTAGAGGGGTCTAAGAAGAAGTGGGCTGATGAATTGCCATACGTGATGTGGGCATACCGCATGACCGTAAAAGTTAGCACTGGAGAAACGCCTTTCGCTTTGGCTTTTGGAACTGAAGCCGTTACGCCAGTGGAAATTGGGGCCATGAGCCTACGGGTGGCTCACTTTCGTGAGGAACTGAACGAGGAACGGTTACGTGCTAACCTGGACGCGTTACCAGAGGTTCGAGAAGAAGTCCTACTGAAAACGCAACACTACAAAAGAAAAATGGCCCGTTATCATAACAGGCAGGTCAAAGAGCGATTGTTGAAAAACGGTGACCTGGTGCTCCGAGACAGGCGAGCAACCGGACAACGTATGGGAAAGCTTAGTCCTAACTAGGAAGGACTGTATCGCGTAACCCACGTTGTCGAAAGAGGGGCCTATCGCCTGGAGACACTTGACGGTACGCCCTTATCTAACTCCTGGAATATCGCTCGTTTGAAGTTATATTATCCTAGAGTTTAATTTTATCTGCACACTATTTGGATTATAACGACCCTAACCGTGGCTAACGCTCAATAGGAGAGTTTTCGTGGGTTTGTGGTTGCTTTTGTGCAGGTAAAAAGGGGGGTACCCTGGGAGTGAAAAGTCCTATCCTTGTGATGGTCGGTCTTGATCAGATGGCCCACTAAGTGAGGGCACGACCCCAGTGTATCCTTGATTAGCGTCGGATTGAAAGATCCTTGACGCCCCCGGGGGTGAAAAGTCCTATCCTTGTGATGACCGATCTTGATCAGATGGCTCACTAAGTGAGGGCACTGCCCGGTATCTTTGGGAGTGAAAAGTTCTTTAATGATAACCGATCTCGTGGAGACGGTACATCAAGACAAGACACGCCCCAAAGAGTTAGAAACTCTGTTTAGAAACAAGAATCCTATCTTAACGGTCGGGCTGGTGCAGCTAAACCATTAAGTAAGGACACGGTTCTAAACGAGAGGACAACGCCTATAAAAGTGAAAATTCCCTAGCCTTGTGATAGCCGTCCCGATCCGACAGCTCATGAGAAGAGGCACTTAGAAAGGCCGAATGAGAGATAAGGGAAACGTTAAGGATCGCGTAATTCCAGCTAGTAACCGGATGAGTAATCCCTGGCGAAGTATAGAGCTGAGGGAAAACGCGATTCGAAACGGGTTCCGTGATAAAGCCTAATGATGGCAGCGAACAGGCTCCTACGGGTAATCACTATCTCTCAAATCTCGTTTTGTTACTGATGATCTACAATTAGAAATGTGCAGAATACTTCTGAGCAGCGGAAGGAGTGGTGGTCATGATACCGATAGGCTTATCGAAAGGCCAACCCGACATAGATCTTGGTCATCTTGGTATAAATACCAAGGATCTGCTCAAGAAAGTAAACGCACCGTGAGGATAAGGCAACCCCAGTGACGAGAGAAGTCTCGCGATGAGAAAAATAAAAGAGGAATATCGATAAAGGGATTGTCTAGAAATATTAAAGGCATCTCAAGGATTTACAAAGATTCAATGTTCAAAATAATTATGCCGCAAAGACAAAAGACAAAAGCCAAGCGATATTTGATCGCTGGAGGGAACGGCAAAATATCGCGACATATCAGCTCTCGGGGTCTTTTCGTTTCCAGCCCGCTGCCTTGGCCTGGCGATAGCCTGCCTCGTTGATATGGGCAGAACTCTGTAGAAAGGCTTTCGCGACATCTTCGCCCTTGTACGCATCCACCCCATGAATTTCTTCGAAACACTTAACTAGAACACGGGCGGTCTGTTCTGCATGCCACCAGCCCATATCGACTGACTCTTCCGCCAAAGCTGCCTTCTCCTTTTCTAAAGAGGACTTCTCATTCTCCAAAGCAGTCACTTTGGCCTGTTCCTCTGACAAAGCTGTTTCTGTAAATTGTGGTGAGCCAGCAGTATCTTGGAACGATCTGCCAACACCTTTTTCCTTTCATCTTGCTCCTTGGACAGCTCCGCCGAAACAGAACGGAGGGAAACAGTCTGATGCTTCACCTCCTCCGCCCAGTAGTGAAATTTCATCATATTGGAGAAAAGGCTAGCACGGAAGGAGTTCACTTTGGCATCTTCCGCCTGGGAAAGGAAAGTTTCCCGTTCTGCAGATGAGGCCAGAATTTGAGAAGCCAGCAGGGCAGAAACCTCATCTGAACCATCGCCCCCGATGGCTGCCAAACCACGGGCACGGAAGTCGAACAACTCAACCTGATGGGTCACTTCGCCGAGCCCGTTTAATGGACAAAGATCCGCCACAAAATTGAAAGAGGTTCCGACTTCATTATAGCGTTGCCGCCAAGGAACGCTAAAGGGAACGAAAGCTAGAGGACCAGGGGCGCGAACCTGTGAAGAAGAACTGCCCGGGGGCAGGAAGGTACCATGAGGCTGATAGCCCGAAAGGTCCTGCAAGACGTCTTGATAGCCTAAAGAAGAGGAATAATGATGCACAGGCCCACCAAAGGAACTGGGCGAAGCACCAAAGGGAGCCACCGCTATCAGGCGTCAGAGCCTGTGTCCTCGGGCACTTCAGGAAGATCCCTCAGGGAATCCATAACCAGAACTAGATCATGGGAAGTGGCTCTCATCCCCTTCAGGCAGCACCCCAACATGTCCTTACGCTGCTGCAGCATAGCGATCACCACTTGAATCTGAGAGATGGAGGCAGACAGCTTTGAAACACTCTCCAAAGGACTGAAGTCCTCCAGAGAGATGGCTCCCAGCCAGGAATAGAGCGGAGTCAGCATCCCCTGCAGCTCCAGAATATCCTCAGAAGTCTTGACCAGCATGTTCTCCAGGAAACCGACGTCACCATCGTTGAGGTTCCTGAGTGAATGACCCTTGGAGAGAAGAAAATTCTTGGTCAAATGATCCATGATGCTGACTGATAGAGATGAGGAGAACGTGGATGGAGAAAGTTCTCCGATTTATAGGCTCCACTGAAGGGAGGCCTTAGAAAAAGAAATTGAGGTCCTCAAAAGACGAGCCGTCCCGATATCCTCAAGGACTGATAAGCCTAGAACGGAAGAAAGGGGTAACGGTCGCGATATAGATACTGGAAGGAGTACGAGGCAGAGTCTGAAAAAACGCCGAAAGACACGATATCACTGGTAGCCCTGACGCTAAAACCATAAGGTTACCGGTATCCACAGTATAAGGCCGCGTTGATGTCACCGGTGGCCCTAGATGCGTAAAACCGCGTTGGCATCACAGGCGTCTGGTGGTATGAAGCCGCGATAACCATAAGGTAGCTGATGGCGTAAAGCCGCGTTGATACCGCTACTCTCTCGGGCGTAAAGAATAAATCGGGGCTCGTGTGACCTCAGACCTCTGTAAGTATAAGGTTTGCTAACCTCTGTATAAGTATCTATCTCCTCTGTGTCTTTGCAGTACACTCGAAAGGACGATAGCCCCGAATATATGCCAGCCTAGGGCACGGCCTGGTTGAATATCCGTAATGACG
Source organism: Viola odorata (assembly GCA_963691705.1). Taxonomy (NCBI): domain Eukaryota; kingdom Viridiplantae; phylum Streptophyta; class Magnoliopsida; order Malpighiales; family Violaceae; genus Viola; species Viola odorata. The sequence goes on from OY829542.1 coordinate 34,221,702, forward strand.
CCGCACGTAACCCAACAACGGTCCTTCTATGACTTGAACGAAGTGGAGACTTCATAAGCCCTATCGAGAGGCCAAGAAGATTAATATCGCCTCATGACCGAGCAGATCCATATTCTAAGATATCAGACGTGGATAGCCCTTGGTGAACACTCGGGTTAGTTTTCAGTTGGGCTTATGATAACAATTGGAATGCTCCTGACGGCAACATTGGGGCTACGGCATCAATCCCGGACAAGTTTCTGTACGCTTCCCTGAAATGCCAACCTATCGCCTGGGCCAGCGGAAATTTCCTAGGATGGTCGACTTCAGTGGGAGGGGATCTCATGCGTCTTTACACGCACGACGTCATCCCATCCTAGGAGACTGGAGAATATATCGCCCCTGATAGGCCTCACTCGATTATCGCCCGCGATGACGTACCTGATATCGCTCGAAACGATATCTTCAGATGATGTCTACCCCTATCGCTGTCAGGTATCGCTAATTTCGGTCTATAAATACCCCCACGAATTCCAAATAGAAGGTAAGATCGAGATCATCTTGGAGAACCTCTACCATTCTGAAAACTCGAACTGACTTAAGCATCGGAGTGTCTACGCCGGAGTCCCCCTCCGGCGCTTTGCAGGTACCTCCGACGCCGATCGCTTCCCATCCGACTAGCTGCTGCAGCCATTTCCGACCAGAAGAGATCTCGGATCTTATCACCACCGCTATAAGGTTTCTCCTCCTCCCTCCTTGTGTTTTTGAAATTATAATGCTATTGAAATTGTTTATGGGTGTTGTTACTGAATCGATTGGGTGTTGAAGAAATTGTATGGCTGTCATTGAATTTTGAGATGAGTAATGCTGTTGTGTTTGATTTCTGGGCTTGTATTTTCGAGGTAATCGTATGGGTGTTTATAATTCTGAAATTATAATGCTGTAGACGGTTAAAACCATCGTATTTTTCTCTACGCGCTGGTACCTTCTGCTCAAAAAGTCGGAATATTTGCTCGCCGGAGTCGGCTCGAGGCCATTTAAATAAAGTAAAAGTCAACTTTATCTCAACCGTTGATCTGGTCAACCAAGAAAAGTCAACCAGATCAACGGTTTACTAATTATCAAGCCATGGTGCATGCGCACCATGGACGCGCGCGAACAGTGGAGCAGGCCACCGAGTAGCCTGCTCCGACGTCCTGTCCCATCCGGCCATCGCTTCTCCTCAGCCCTAGCCCCGCCAGCACCACAGCCTAGCCCCGCCACCGCGACAAACCAGCCACCACGTGCAACCACGCTCTCCCCAAGCCACGTGATCTTCGACTATAAATACCAAGCATTTCCCTTCGAATAAACGGCACCAATTTTGCAAGAGAAACTTGCTCTTCCTCCCTCCTTGATTGATAGCTCATATTGAGCATCGATCATCCAGTTTAAAGCTTGAGAATAAGCTTTCTCTCTCTAAGCTTATTTTCAGTTTTTAAGCATTTTTTTCTTCTTTAATTCGTTTGGCCGGATTTAGAGTAGATTAATTGCTTGTTTTTGTGCCATTAATTCATGTGCATGATGTAGATTAAATACATACTTTCAATTTTAAAAATCATTAGCTAGATTGTGTGAATTAATTAGTTTTCGATAATTAACGGTTTTGTCATTTTTTCGACATTAAATTCGGTACGAGTCAAACTAAAAATCGAGGTTCATACGGTCGAGAAGTCATCGAGGAGACGAGCATCTCGGTACGAACGGTTTTCGAAACGGCCACCTGTGGCCGGAGCTTGGCCGCTGGCAGTACGCCGACGACCAAAGAAGAAGATGAACAGTGCTAGGCTTCGGCACTGTTCACGCGTGGAAAGGTGATGGGCTTGTGATACGATCCTAGCCCCGAGACTAGCCCTAGCGCACGCACAACGCGCACACGCCTTGCGACTAAAGCCAATCAACCCAAAGCGTCGAGCCCAAGACATTGCAAAGCTTTCAGAGAGGTTAATACAACCTCTAGACATGGAGATAGGGCAAGGAACGTTGCTGGATCAAGTCCTTAGGCGAAGGAAGACATGGAAGTTGTCTTGGAGGCGCATTGTGCAAGGTTGCACATCTACACGAGCCAATTCATGGAAGAAAGATTCCAAATCAGGTTGCAAGATAAATACAAGACCGATTGGGATCTTAGGAGAGCCTCTGCCAAGTTTGAGGACATTTGGACGAGCAGTTTGCAAGATGGCCCGTTGCTACTTTTGCATTCACAAGTGGCCTAAGCGCAAACGTGACGGACAACTTCGTTGGACCATATCTAGATCATCAAAAATCAGAATCGTGAGATCTATATCAATTCTGAAACCTCAGGATGTCTTCTTTCTTGTGTCAAATTTTCAGATCAAACGGACTAGCCGTTTATTTGTTATGGATCGACACATTTTCACTGATGGCAATCCTACGCGGATGAGGACTTCAAAACGCGTCTGTCAACACCAACGACAATTATTCAGACCAGTCAGGCCTGGACCAGGGAGAGAGGACCTTGTCCACTATTTTCAGGTGTTATCTTTCGAATGGGACAAGTTTCAGCTCAATCGGACGAGTCAATCAAAAGATAGCCCGGTGAGACATTTTGGCGCGCAGTGTGAACGCGAGCAGACTGCGACTTGGAGAATTCGGCCCAAACCATGGCCTGATGATGCGAATGCTTCTAGGATGTTCTATAAGGCTTTATTTGTATTTATTAATTAGTTTTTACAGTTATTAGACTAGTAGAAGTTCTATTTCGAAGTTACTTAGGAGTTCTAGTTAAAATAGGAGTTCTAGTCTTAGTAAACTTGTATTTGTTTTTGCCTATTTAAAGGCAGCCATTTGGCTTAATAAATCAGTTCAGTTCAGTTTATTAAAAACAAAGAAGCGTCGTCTTCAGTTGATCTCTCAAGATCCTTGTCCTACATCCGGTTTGATAAGCCGCATATAGTTGCAAGTAAAGCACGAAGTCTATCATCCATTCTTTAGTCTCGTCGGGGTTGTCTAGGTATTGCACCTAGGAGGGTCCGAGTTCTATTGAAGATCCTTGACGGATTTCGTCCAGGTTGCCTAAGTATTGCACTTAGGAGGGTTGGAGTTTCCGACGAGTTAGTTTTCCGCATTCAAATCCTTGTCGCTGAGCAACGATCCAACAATTGGAAGGTTTCCAAATTAGGAACCACATCAGCTGGTAGCGGAGCAAAGGCTGCTCACCGAATAGGTATCTATCCTTTTAATTATTGTTTTCGTTTGTTGAGATTGGTTTCCTTGATTTCCTTAGCCAAATCTATACCAATCTTGTTTGTTTTCCCGTTTGTGTTAGTGAGTCGAAACTAGTAACTAGTTGTGTCTTGTTTAGGTAACAAATCAAACCTTTTGATTTGCTATCTTCTTTGAGTCAGAAAACAGAAAATAAAGTCCCACAAAGTGTCAGTTTATCTTGTTTCAAGTATTTACAATTTCTAATTACAAAAAAAAAAAAAACAACAAAAATAAAGAACACAAATTCGCACAAAAACAGAACAGAAGTGAAATTCAAAATTTTCAGTGTGTTAACAAAACAGGAACCTTGAGATCATTACAGAATCAAGATCAGCAAGAAAAGAGTGTTCCAACGCAACAAGAATCATCAAAAACGGAGTTGTAAATCAAAAGTTATCGAAGAAACAAATCGGACACTTAGTAACCTAGTTCTAAAACAAATCCGAACTAGTTCAAACATCTTGTCTTTCTTTGAGCTCTTGTGATGCATGACCTATCTATTCTGTGTATAATTGTTTGATTAGTTTGCAAAGTAATCCACGATTATATCACATCTATTTTCCTTCTACGCTTGAGTTGTCCTTGCAAATTATTGGAAGCTTTTCTTTTGACATTCTTTGAGTCTACGGATCTTGGATTGATTGAAGAAGAATTTTTGTTGAGTGATTTGTGAGAGCATTAGAGTGACTAAACACGAGGGTTTAAACACGTGAGGGAGTGCTTTAGATAAGACAATTTTACGCTTGTTCTTTGTTGTTATTGTGATTTCAGATGGCAGATAGTTCGCCTAAGAGCACGGAGTCACAAGCGCGAGCTGAAATGCTATCCATGATGCGTAAGTTAACCGAGAGGTTTGATGAAATGGAGGAGTGGATTGCCAAGGAGAGGGAAGCGGCTGCCAATGCTACAAGGCAGGCCCATACTCGGTACACCCAAGTTCTCAAACCAAGGAGTTCACCGTACGGAGAGGGATCCAACCCTAATGGCCGGCCTGATACAAGGGTGACTCAGACTATACCTAGGCCAAGGAGACCTCAACCGAGACAGCCTAGAGGAGAGGTTGAAAGGAGGAAAGATCCGGTTGGTTTGATAGCTAAAACCGAGACGTATAGTGAGATGATGAAGCGCGATATGAAAGCAGTTCACAAGGGCAAGAGCAATCATTTTTCAGTTGTCAAGGACGGCCGAGAACACATATTGAAGCCTTTGTCACCTTCGGAAATCCATAAAGATCAAGAGTATCTTGTCAAGTCATGTTCGGACTTTCAAAAAGAAAGAAAAGAGAAAGGCTTAAAAGAATTGGAAGCCTTAAAAGAAATAAAGCAAAACAGCCCCCATGAAAAGAGTGAGCATGGGAAAAGAGATGAAAAGAATGAGAGTTCAAAACACTTGCATGAAAATAAAGAGCATGCAGAGAGTGGCGTCTTTGAAAAAGGAGAGATGAGTGTTTACGCCAAGAGAGAACAAGAGAGAAAAGCATTTTGTGAGCAAAAAATCTATTTTGGCGCAAGCCACCAAAAACTGAATTTTTGGCCATTGCGTCTAGATTTTTCTAACCTTAACTCGTTTGTTTTCTCTTCTATTACTGTTTCTCCTAATTTGCGGATAAAGAGAAGGTTGTTGGTAGAAGAGAAGTCTCATTCAAAAGTGCCAAGAGAACTTAGGGAGTGTGAATCATCCATGGTGCCTAGTTCGGCTAACCCTAGCCGCAACGGTATGGTATATCTTTCCATCCTTAAGTCTGATTTGTGTGAGCATGTTAACCTCATTAATTATTTTGATTCTGGTCTTAAAAATATTTTAATTAATGATGGTTATATGCGAGAGCCGAAGGCCAAGTCATATGTAGTTGAAAGCTACTGGAGAAAGCACAAACATTTTGACATTTGGACTAGGTCGAGAGATGTGCATCATGTTTTCCCTAACACCAAATTGATTGAATTTTCACATGTATTTACATTACATAATCATTCTTCCATGTGTTAATTTAATGTTAAATTTATGAGTAAGTCAACTGGACTTGAGGGAATTCTATTCAAGCGCAATCGCTTATTTAGGTCACATGACCTTTTGCGAAATTTTAATGAATATGATGCGTTTGAGAGTCGTTTAATGAGTTGTTGTGGTATGATTGGAATGAAATTATTCAATTTAATGTTGCTGCTCTTGAGTTTATTATTTAGTATAGATGGCAGCAAGGAAATTGAGATGATGCGGACAGCCCATGGACAAACCAAGCGCTACCGTATGCGTTTGCATGTCAAGATGGCAATTTTGAGATATCAAGGAAGGATGAGCGAATCCTTCAATTTAGGAACTTGGATGTGGCAGTGCTTACGCCAAGGATGGGTCCCAATCCAAGTTCAAGTGAAGAAGATCACTTGGGGCAATGGTCTTATTCGATGCATTGTCATATTCAAAGACATAACCGCCAAGTTGAAATTGAGAGGTTGGTATGGTTCGTTGTGTGCTTACTTTGACATTACTAACTTAAGGTATTGTGGTGCAGGTCTAGATGTAGATTCGAGGGCGAATCGTTTTGAAGAGGGAGGGGGTGATACGATCCTAGCCCCGAGACTAGCCCTAGCGCACGCACAACGCGCACACGCCTTGCGACTAAAGCCAATCAAGCCAAAGCGTCGAGCCCAAGACATTGCAAAGCTTTCAGAGAGGTTAATACAACCTCTAGACATGGAGATAGGGCAAGGAACGTTGCTGGATCAAGTCCTTAGGCGAAGGAAGACATGGAAGTTGGCTTGGAGGCGCATTGTGCAAGGTTGCACATCTACACGAGCCAATTCATGGAAGAAAGATTCCAAATCAGGTTGCAAGATAAATACAAGACCGATTGGGATCTTAGGAGAGCCTCTGCCAAGTTTGAGGACATTTGGACGAGCAGTTTGCAAGATGGCCCGTTGCTACTTTTGCATTCACAAGTGGCCTAAGCGCAAACGTGACGGACAACTTCGTCGGACCATATCTAGATCATCAAAAATCAGAATCGTGAGATCTATATCAATTCTGAAACCTCAGGATGTCTTCTTTATTGTGTCAAATTTTCAGGTCAAACGGACTAGCCGTTTATTTGTTATGGATCGAGACATTTTCACTGATGGCAATCCTACGCGGATGAGGACTTCAAAACGCGTCTGTCAACACCAACGACAATTATTCAGACCAGTCAGGCCTGGACCAGGGAGAGAGGACCTTGTCCACTATTCTCTGGTGTTATCTTTCGAATGGGACAAGTTTCAGCCCAATCGGACGAGTCAATCAAAAGATAGCCCGGTGAGACATTTTGGCGCGCAGTGTGAACGCGAGCAGACTGCGACTTGGAGAATTCGGCCCAAACCATGGCCTGATGATGCGAATGCTTCTAGGATGTTCTATAAGGCTTTATTTGTATTTATTAATTAGTTTTTACAGTTATTAGACTAGTAGAAGTTCTATTTCGAAGTTACTTAGGAGTTCTAGTTAAAATAGGAGTTCTAGTCTTAGTAAACTTGTATTTGTTTTTGCCTATTTAAAGGCAGCCATTTGGCTTAATAAATCAGTTCAGTTCAGTTTATTAAAAACAAAGAAGCGTCGTCTTCAGTTGATCTCTCAAGATCCTTGTCCTACATCCGGTTTGATAAGCCGCATATAGTTGCAAGTAAAGCACGAAGTCTATCATCCATTCTTTAGTCTCGTCGGGGTTGTCTAGGTATTGCACCTAGGAGGGTCCGAGTTCTATTGAAGATCCTTGACGGATTTCGTCCAGGTTGCCTAAGTATTGCACTTAGGAGGGTTGGAGTTTCCGACGAGTTAGTTTTCCGCATTCAAATCCTTGTCGCTGAGCAACGATCCAACAATTGGAAGGTTTCCGAATTAGGAACCACATCAGCTGGCGCTAGAAGGCGCATCCGCAAAACCCTAATTAAGAAGTTTACTTGCGCTTAACTACTTAAAAGCGCTCTTAATTAACAACAATAAAATCCACCTGGATAAATAAAGTCAAACAACTTAAACTTCAGTCAACGCGCGCTTCTGGACACGCGAAACGCGCACTCCGCTACCAGCTGATGTGGTTCCTAATTCGAAAACCTTCCAATTGTTGGATCGTTGCTCAGCGACAAGGATTTGAATGCGGAAAACTAACTCGTCGGAAACTCCAACCCTCCTAAGTGCAATACTTAGGCAACCTGGACGAAATCCTTCAAGGATCTTCAGTAGGACTCGGACCCTCCTAGGTGCAATACCTAGACAACCCCGACGAGACTAAAGAATGGATGATAGACTTCGTGCTTTACTTGCAACTATATGCGGCTTATCAAACCGGATGTAGGACAAGGATCTTGAGAGATCAACTGAAGACGACGCTTCTTTGTTTTTAATAAACTGAACTGAACTGATTTATTAAGCCAAATGGCTGCCTTTAAATAGGCAAAAACAAATACAAGTTTACTAAGACTAGAACTCCTATTTTAACTAGAACTCCTAAGTAACTTCGAAATAGAACTTCTACTAGTCTAATAACTGTAAAAACTAATTAATAAATACAAATAAAGCCTTATAGAACATCCTAGAAGCATTCGCATCATCAGGCCATGGTTTGGGCCGAATTCTCCAAGTCGCAGTCTGCTAGCGTTCACACTGCGCGCCAAAATGTCTCACCGGGCTATCTTTTGATTGACTCGTCCGATTGGGCTGAAACTTGTCCCATTCGAAAGATAACACCTGAAAATAGTGGACAAGGTCCTCTCTCCCTGGTCCAGGCCTGACTGGTCTGAATAATTGTCGTTGGTGTTGACAGACGCGTTTTGAAGTCCTCATCCGCGTAGGATCGCCATCAGTGAAAATGTCTCGATCCATAACAAATAAACCGCTAGTCCGTTTGACCTGAAAATTTGACACAATAAAGAAGACATCCTGAGGTTTCAGAATTGATATAGATCTCACGATTCTGATTTCTGATGATCTAGATATGGTCCGACGAAGTTGTCCGTCACGTTTGCGCTTAGGCCACTTGTGAATGCAAAAGTAGCAACGGGCCATCTTGCAAACTGCTCGTCCAAATGTCCTCAAACTTGGCAGAGGCTCTCCTAAGATCCCAATCGGTCTTGTATTTATCTTGCAACCTGATTTGGAATCTTTCTTCCATGAATTGGCTCGTGTAGATGTGCAACCTTGCACAATGCGCCTCCAAGCCAACTTCCATGTCTTCCTTCACCTAAGGACTTGATCCAGCAACGCTCCTTGCCCTATCTCCATGTCTAGAGGTTGTATTAACCTCTCTGAAAGCTTTGCAATGTCTTGGGCTCGACGCTTTGGGTTGATTGGCTTTAGTCGCAAGGCGTGTGCGCGTTGTGCGTGCGCTAGGGCTAGTCTCGGGGCTAGGATCGTATCAGCTTGGCCCATCACCATTAAAATATTTTCCTTGGGCCAGGCACTATTCCTGGCCCATTTCAATTTTCCTTTCTTTTTTAAATTGGGCCCAACCCATTTTCATTTTTTTCCGAGATTTCAGATCACGCTTTTTCGTAAAAATAATTTGTATGCTTCGTATGATTATTTTTCGTACTATCAACTGTTTAATTTTCTGTACTTATCAACTGTTTAAATTATTCGCACTTTAAATTTCCGCAATTCACTTTCGGCAATTTAAATTCAATTATTCATTTTACCGCCTACATGGTCGGTCGCATTTTAATTCTCGTAAATATCAACTGCTTTAATTTTTCGCAAGCTGCTGGAAATTCTTCCGTAAATATCAACTGTTTATTTTCTGCAATATCAACTGTTTATTTTCTGCAAATATCAATTGTTTTATTCTCTGCAAATATCAATTCTTTTATTTTCCGCAATAACAACTGCTTATTTCTGCAAATATCCAACTGCTTATTTCTGCATTATCAACCTATTTTATTTTCTGCAAATCATCAACTATTTTAATTCCCTGTAAATCGTCAACTACATTTAATTTTTCTTCACTTATCAAAACAACATTTAAAATTTCGTGTGCGTTAAATAAATCATTTTTCGCATGCAATCAACCCATCATTTAATTTTTGTATGTGTTAAATCCATCATTTCTCGCATGCAATCAACTCAGCTTTTAAATTTCGTATGCGTTAAATAAATCATTTTTCGCATGCAATCAACCCATCATTTAATTCTCGTATGCGTTAAATCCATCATTTTTCGCATGCAATCAACTCAGCATTTAAATTTCGCATGCGTCAAATAAATCATTTTTTGCATGCAATCAACTCAGCATTTAAATTTCGTATGCGTCAAATCCATCATTTCTCGCATGCAATCAACTGTCATCAGTTATTTTCCTGCACTTATCAAACTCAGCATTTCATATTCGTATGCGTGAAATCCATCATTTCTCGTATGCAATCAACTGTCGTTTAAATTCTCGCACTCATAAAATTGCTTATTTATTTCTCAAGCTATCACTAACACTCTCACTTTGTAGGTTTTAAATTTCAAGCTTCGCTTGAAAGTACGCCTTTCGATTCCTTTTTATTTATTCAACACTTTTCGTAAATATCAATCGTACGCATGATATATAGAACTGCTAGAATTAAAATCAACCCACATGAACAACGTGTTTAAAGACTTGCTTAAAATACCATGCTCATGTGATTTTAAATTCTCGCTTATATTGACTGCATGTACATGGGGACTTTCGATCCCACATCAGTTTATAATTTCAAAAACCTTTCATTTAATCTGCACTCTGCTAAGCTATCCATGATAGAATCACGTAGTAATTAATTTAATCATGCATTGGCTCGATGATGAAATAGAGGGCGCTCATTCAGTCTTTCAGAAAATCCAGTCCCATCACGTTACGGTAAGGAATAATCAATCGGTCTTGATAAACGGTAACCCCGTCCGAAAGACGTTCAAACAGTAACCCCGTTCAACGATTAATTATTTCTGAACGGTCACGATCATAGAAAAGACTAAAGTGACGATTCCTCTGAGGGTCCCCCTTTCAAAATAAAAATGCATTTTATCAAACACCTTTTTAAAACACCTCTCTCATCAACCGGTAACCATTTTCGGATGTGACTCGGGTGCCTAACACCTTCCCGAGACCATAATACGACCCCGAACCTTTTGTTTGGGGTCCAGACCCCTTTTTTTATGCCTTTAGTTTTTTTATTTATTATATTTCTTATGCCATGACGATTAGGGTTCCCTAAACCTAGCAACCAAATTAGGGTGGCGACTTCATTGCATGTTGCAAGGCGTCTGTTTACGCTGAGCATCGTAAGGTCTCAAGTTCGTTGCACACTCGCGATATTTTTCGTAATTTTCGTGGGGCGCGATAGTTTGGCGACTTCACTAGGGACTTTATGGTCGGAGCCGGTTTTATCTTTTTAGAGAGGTGTTTTATTTGTTTATTTATTTATTTGCTTTGATCAATTGCTGGTCTGTTCATTTATTTGCTTTATCAATTGTCATATGCATTTCATAGCGCCCTACACCCAGGGGACAATTACCAAATTAGGAGGGTAGTAGTGACGCCCTAGGACACATGTCCTGGGTAGTGTTCACCAATCCCAACTCGGATGAACCCCTAAAGCTAGTCGAAAGGTTACACGATTTCGCAAGGAATCGGGACATTGGACGACACTTTAGGGACCTTTTCATGGTATCATCCGGGAACCATTCAAGCCAGTTATAATGTCAGAATCAGAGCCCCAGCACGTGCATCATGATTATACCTGTTTGTCGTGGCTCTATTTGTCTTGTTGGCATATTGATGTGATTTTTCTGTTATACGAACTGGGGATTTCTTACACGTGCAGGTTACTTTACATTTAAAATTTTATTTTATCCCACATGACCCGTTTTGCTCATTCAGTATGTCGGCACCTGCACTACTTTCACTTGATATTTTCGGGGAATGAAGTTTCAACGATCAGGCACTTCAAAGTCGAATTACCGCTTTAGAGGCCGAGATAGAAGTGCAAAAATGGGAGATGGCTTCGATGGAATACCTTTGGCAGGAGCATGAGAACTCTGACGTCTAGGGTTGATACCTTCATAGAGGAGACTCGAATATCAGCAAACCTTCATTTTTCTCATTTAACTAGGATCCCTGATTTCATCTATTCTAGCCATTTTTGATGAATCTAGGTAGTTGGCAAGTTTACCATATTTTGTAAACACTTTTTAATAAAGTCGTACTCTTTTGGATATTTATTAAAAATGCCTCAACTTCCCATTATCCATCCAACACAAAAGACCATCGCAAAAAGAAAAAGAGAAAATCCCTCCGGGATAAACACTATCGTTTCACCAAAAAATACGAAAACAATCATACCAAATACTCGAAACATCCGAGCATTGCTCACTCATGGCCATATCCTCTTAGCTTATCACAAAAACTTCAAAATTCATGGTATGGATCATCGTCCCTCCCCTCGGTTGGGTTCACCAAGCCTCAGGCCCTGCATCGTTTGAAAGCATAGTGTAAAAGAGATCTTCCTAGCATGACGGCATTGGTTGCCCCTGCTGATTAGGGTTTCGCAGATAGCATCTCCGTTTGCTTCACCTCTTTGAAATGAATAGAGGCTTCCTTCGTATCTTGTCGATATCCGGGATATCTCGCCTCTCCGACTGCCCTGAAAATATCAAGTGAAAGTGTAGCCAGAAAAGCGAATGAGCAACGTGGAGGCCTCGGGATTGCCCATCACCTGCATATCCTCACTTGTACATACTCTTTTTATTTCCTTTTTTCAGGTTCACGATAGCTCCTCGCAAGCGAATTACTCCGCGAAGTCCCCCCCCCATAACTAGACTTCAAACTCGGAAAATGGCCGAACAAACCAAGACAGAAGAGACACTAGCTGCTAGAATAAAAGAGTTAGAAGAACAAGTCAGGATTACTACAGAGAGGGCCACTCAGGCCAAAAAAGAATGGGATGAAGCAACCACTGAGTTCCCACTTGGTTTTGACCCTAATCAAAAGATGGGACCCTCCTCATCCGTCATCACCGGACTTTCAGTACCCCCGCCACTTTCTGGCCCTGAGGGCCAGTGGAGATGGATTAGTCCCCTCACTATACCCACCGCGGCAAATCCTATGGTTAATGCAGGTAAAGAGATTGCCACGTCACTTCAGCACCTTTCAACCAACCCTGCCGTGGACTCCAGCAAGAGCCAGGCCTACCTAGCATAGTTCCCTGACCTGTGGGAATTCAGCCTCTTGCTTTCAACCCAGCGCAACCTCAGTTCTCGTCAGAACCGCTGCTACTCTTCGATCCTAACCCCATTATGGCCGAGAAACCAAAAAGTGACAGGCTAAATCTGCTCAAAGAAAGACTCCGACTGATTGAAGGGGCTGACCCCTTTGACCCTATGGGTCCCACCGACATGTGCATGGTCCCGGGGATCGTAATGCCTCCGAAATACAAGGTTCCGAATTTTGAGAAGTACACTGGGATTGAGTGCCCGAAAACTCACCTCAAGGCCTATTGCAACAAAATGGCCTATATGATACACAATGAGCCCCTGTTAATCCATCTATTCAGAGAGAGTTTGGCCAAGCATGCCTTGACCTGGTACATGAGTTTGGATAGGGTTAGGACCAAAACTTGGAGAGATTTATCGGATGCTTTCTTTAAGCAATACAAATTCAACTTGGAAGTTACACCAGACCGTTTTGATCTACAGGATCTAGAGAAGAGGACCGACGAGTCGGTGAAGACTTACGCTCAGAGGTGGAGAGGGCTAGCATCAAGAATTTCTCCTCCGCTAAATGACAAAGAACTCTCGTCAATTTTCATAAACACTTTCAAGGCTCCCTACTACACCTATCTTATATCCAATCCATCAAATAACTTTTCTGACATAGTCATGGTGGCTGAGAGAGTTGAACAAGGAATTAAGTCCGGGAGGATCACTGCTTCCACACTAGAAGAAACACTTAAAGGAGCACCTATCATGAAGGAAGATGTCATCTTTGTCTCCCCGGGACCTAGTAACCGACAACCTTCCCCCTCGCCTCCACCACAAATCCCACAAAAGAACCAACACACCCATTGGAACAGGGAACCGCTACCACCTCTTCCCATTCCGTTAGAGGAAATTTACGAGCATCTCTTGGCAGCCGGGCAAATTGCGCCAATCCCGATTCAGCCTATACAACCTCCTTACCCGAAGTGGTACAACCCTATTGCTAGATGCACGTACCACACCGGAGCTCAAGGCCACGCCCTAGAAGACTGCTCTGCCCTTAGAGGAAAGGTTAATCACTTGATCAAGAACAAATGCATCTCTTTCGAAGGGTCTAGCATGACCATCAACCCTATTCCAAATCATGCTTTGGGTAGCGGAAGGGTGATATAGGGCTCGAACATTTGCGTAAAGAAGTCTGGGGGGGGCTGCGTAATTAGACCGCCACCACGCTTTCTGATGTCTCTTTGTAATATGTATGCATGTTTTGTTATCTTTTATAGGAAATTGCGTTCCCCTTCGGTTTAAAAATAAATAAATATATTTAACCCTCTCTTCGAGCGTCTTGTACTGTTCGCGTTTCAGGATGAACGTCGATTCAGTTGGTTTTGATAAACCCTATGTCTTTACCGATAAAGAAAGTATCACCACAACTAAGAATGAGGTCGGGATTCTACGCAAATCGGTCCATTTAAGAGAAAGGGCGGAAAAGGAGATAGTCCCTCATCAGGAGAAGTCTTGGGGGTAAGCAACGAAGTTCGAAGGAATGTTGATCCAAAAACACAAGACTCAAACGCACACCATAGTCGAGCCTGCTACTTTAAACAAGGGCGCTTCGTGGGAGGCAACCCACGCGTTCTTTTCAATTATTCTATCTTTCGTTAATTGTAAAATTCAACATCTCGGGATACCTTTTCCTTATGAATTTGCTATTTAACTGTCTCTTCATTTCAGTGCAACGAGGCTTGTAAACTTGGGGGCAAGCGAATGAAGTGACGACCAAAAGAAGGCGTTGAAAAATGTCAAAGCTCATTTTTTTCAAGGTGCAACGAGACTTGTAAACTTGGGGGCAAGCAAGTGAAGTGACGGCCAGAAGGTGTCGAAAAATGTCAGAGCTCATTGTTCAGGGAAGTTGTACTTTTACATTTTTGCAATTTCTATTTTTGCAATTTACATTTCCGTAATTTATGTTTTCGCAAGTTACATTTCCACGATTTTTAAACTCCGACAATTTATGTTGTTGCAAGAGTGTGTGCGTCATGTTGGCTAAAATCCTTAGTTTTTGCAAAATTTTCTCTTTATACATGTGCAACTTGGGCTAAAAAAAAAAGGAGAAGAGGAGAAAACAAAGATCCCACGTAACGTTTTTTTCAAGCATATTCATCACTTTATCACGACACAGATGACTTGTGCGTTCATTAGCAATTATATGAAACATACATGATATTGTCTGTTAGCTCTTATATCCATGGCATGTTTAGACGTAAGCAATCACAAAACATATCCCTGTGAGTATTTTGGGCCTTCACGCCTTGTTTCTTTCATGAGTATAAGTGTTTGACTAGGTACTAGTTGAATTCGCATAATATCCAGGGTACATGTGCAATTAGACATGGGATAGCAATAAAATGACGTGGGACTTTTACGATCTTCTCCATTTTTTACTTTTACTGTCGAGCCTTTTGAAGATTGGAGCATATTTCCTCGCAGAATATTCAGCCCAGAACTTCATCTATGTTTTAGGAAGTTTCCCTCAAAATTTTAGTGGGAATGCTCAAGGGAATAAAGAAAACGCCTTGTTTCCTTAAAACATGATTCGGCAGACCCGCAAGCAAAGCCAATTGGGCCTTTTGACCTAAATGGCGGCGCCTGCACCTCTATCCTTATTATTAGACTTTATTTATATTATTTTAGGGTTTCAGAACTTATTTGGAAGGGTGGCTTGTTGCCATTTTTGTTTAAGTCATTATTTAGAAGCTACACTAGTTTCCATTTTTAGAATTAAGGTTTAGCGCTTCTTTAAAAAGGAGCCACCCATGTTATTTTTTGGGTTAGACTATTTTGATTATTGAAAGCAGATTGCTTTGGATCTTTATCCACTTGTTCTTGATGAACCTTGCAACTAATTGACTTTCATGCATTCGATTAGCTTGCCAAGTAAAACTTGAAAGCACCTTTCATTGAATCATCCGTTCTTTAGATTGCCAAGCATTGCGATTTCGAGATTCAAAGGTTTGCCACAAGATCCTCAAGGGATTCTGTGTGGAGTGCCAAGCATTGCGACTTGGAGATTCACGTGTCTTCTTCGAGTTATTTTCTGCATTGAAAGCCACGTCGTCGGACAATGATCTAACGAGAGCGTTCTAGCCTACAAGGAACGCATCAAGGATGACCTGAAGTGTCATCTAGAATCTCATGATCATGACGAGGTGGAGAAATTTCTAAGTGTCGTCTGTGCCCTCGAGGCTCCGGGGTATGTTGTTGCCTAGGGGATCGGCTGCGACTCTTGGGTGAACGGGTTCGATGTCTCCTACTGCTCGATCTTTCACTCCATTCTAGGGAGACCTCTCTGTCGGCCCCTTCTCTCCTGCCGTCCCAACGCTCCCTATAGTCACCTTGTTGTCGCTCTACTTGGGAGACGGGGACTCGCGGCGCTCGCGGTACGTAAGGCTCTACCTGTCCCTTGGCGAGTTGTACAAAGCTGAATGGTGTACTTATCACAGGTGAAGTTAGAGGAACACTCGCCTGCCATCGTGGCGATACCGGTCGTTCGGTGACGATAGACGGGGTGAAAACAAACTGAGAAGGCACACCCGATCCAGGGGCACTAGAAGTAAAGTCTGCGGCTAGCTCAGTCAAGTAATCCAGCTGGGCACGGAGGGCTAAGATTGAACTTGCCAAAGGATTGTTAGCACCGCCCATTCCGGGACCCGTAGGAGTGGGAGCAGAGTGACTAGGTCCGACCATCTGAGAAAACGGGGTGCCAGTTGGTGAAAACGAGGCACCCGTTTGAGAAAATGGAGCGCCTCCTGTCAGTCCAGAAAGGAAGTCTGCCGGTGCAAAGAAAGTTCCATGCGATGTGGTGAAGATACTAGACGAAGATGTAGGAAAAAGTTCCTTGCGTGCGTGGATACTACAAGAATGAGGGGGTGTAGATTCTGAATCTGAGGCCATGATCCTTCGACTCTCTGAAAGATTAGAGCTTGGTTATCAAGGAAGCTCACTTAATTAACCAAGACTCTTAACGAAAGCACCATTTGATAAGAATCCGAGGTTTGTGGAGTAGGATCGGCCAATGAGGGGCTGGTCGGGAACGCTATTCCGGTGTCTTTGTTACCTGCATAGCGTCGAAGGGGGTCTCCGGCGTAAACACTTTGATGGTTAAGTCAGTATGAGTGGAGAAAATGGTAGGGGTTCAGCACGCTCTCTTAAGCTTGCCCTCTTGTCTGGAAGGGTGGGGGTATTTATAGGTAAATGAGGGATCTTACCGACAGGGGGTAGGCGTTATCTCTGGTATATGTCGCTGGGGTGCTAGGGAGTGACGTCATGCGAGGTGATGTCATATGGAGTGACGTCATGCGTGACCTAGGATGGGATGTCGCCGTGCGGATGTCACATGAGAGCCCCCCGCTGATGTCAACCATCTCAGGGCTGACCGCCAGGCTAGGTGATACGATCCTCACTAGGCGTGAATCGTTTCTCCTTAAGCGATCGTTGTCCAAGAGTGGATTCGTGCGGAATAGTAACTCAATCTTTCGCTGACCCTGTTGGACGTGATTATCCAACCAACCCAGCTACACAATCAAGGATCTTGCTCGAACTTCTAACCCTCTAACCCTTGGTGAGGTTAGCAACCTAGATAGGCGAACAATAGAATGAACTTTTGATTTACTTGAGTTGTTCTTCGAGTGTTCGGACTCAAAGGATTCAAGGTTCTTAGTGAGATCAATTAACGCAAGTATTTGGCTAAAAAAGATCTGAATTTTATTAAGCCAAGCGGCTACCCTTAAATAGGCGCAAACACACAAATACAAATCCTCGTAGGGATTGAACTTCTACTAAGTATTAAACTCTACTAGCTAATTTAATTAATTAATTAAATACTAATACTAATACTAAGTAAATTAGTACATAATAAAATAAAGAAGTCCTTCGCTTGAGAGAACTTCAAAGGACACATCTTCTTTCTCAAGTCGGAGTCCTATGCGCATTAGGACTTACGCATTGGACATTTGCCTCGTGCCATCTTCCAAACGGCTCGAGCCCTTCCTCTGAAACTTTGCCAACTTCTCCTAGACAATCCCATCTATCTTGTATTTCGTTGGAGGCTCGGGAAGTATCATTTAATTCTGACTTGGCTCGGGCGTCCATTTCATATGCGCTAGGTGCGGTCAACAACGTGAGTAACCTCGGCTCTTGTGTGCGCAATGCCGAGTCTTCTATCAAGGACTCGCGCTGAATCTCCTCTTGCATGAATAATGAGAGCTGACTTGAAAGCCTCTTCGATCCTTGGCGTGTCATCGGGCCAAGGGGTGGCAAGGGTACGCTCGTGGGTGCGCTATGCGCATTAGGGTTTGTGGTAGGTGTGCGATGCGTACTACGGTTCGCATCACTAGGGACGGTAGGAATAGTGCCATGCCCCCCTTAGTAGGTACAGTGTTCTGACCTCGTCGTCAGGTGCGATGACGGAGATGCTGCTAGGGTGGTTTCAATGGTTATCAAAATAACTCTGAATAAACTAACTAATAAATATCTACAAACATTCCAGAAGCTCTAGAATAGCTTTCTCACAATTGGACTCCAAGTTGGGCCTCATCCTCCAAGTTGCGGGTTGTTGCGCGTTTACACCGCGTATAAAAATATCCACTAGGTCTAACTCTTGATCCGTTCGTCCAATCAGGCTGAAACTTGTACCATTCAAAATCTAACATCTGGAAATAGTAGAAACGCGTCTCTCTCCCTGGTCCGGGATGAATAGGTCTAGCACATAAGCGTTGTTCTTTACTTTCTCCACTATCAAAAATGGTACATCACCTCTAGCCGACATTTTATTCCTTCTCAAGGCTGGAAATCTCTCACACCTTAAATGTAACCAAACCCAATCTCCCACGCTGAAGGATGCGGTTGTCCTTCCTTGGTTTTTCTTGCGAACCAAACGCTCATTCATCTTTTCAATGTTATTCTTGACTTGCTCATGAATTTTCTTCACTGATGCCGCCTTCGATTCTCCATCTAAACTCACGGCATCTTGCAAAGGTAAAGGTGCTAAGTCAAGCGGTGTCAATGGATTGAAACCGTATACCACCTGAAATGGTGTGAAATTGGTGCTTGAATGTATGGCTCGGTTGTAGGCAAATTCCATAAAGGGCAATTGGTCATCCCACTTTGAAACATGCTTGCCAAACAACGCTCTCAACAATGAACCGACTGTCCGATTCACAACTTTTGTTTGACCATCGGTTTGGGGATGACACGAAGTTGAAAATAGTAGCTTCGTCCCCAAACGCCTCCACAATAATCACCAAAAATGGCTAAGGAACTTCCCATCTCGATCAGTCACAATGCTAGTCGGCATTCCATGTAAGCGAACCACTTCCTTAAAGAATAAATTGGCGATGTAGCTTGCGTCGTTTGTAGTGGTACATGGAATAAAATGAGCCATTTTTTAGAATCGATCCACCACGACAAAGATGTAATCCTTCCCTTTCCATGACTTCGGCAGTCCAACCATGAAATCCATAGACAAATTTGTCCAAGGATGAGTAGGGGTTGGTAGGGGCAGGTATTCTCCATGACTCGCAACTTTAGACTTCACTTTGCGACAAGTAACACAACGAGCCACAATTTGAACCACATCTCTCTTCATATGCGGCCAATAAAAATGCCCTTTCACTACCTCTAGCATCTTGGTCACGCCAAAGTGTCCCATGAGTCCACCACCGTGCGACTCCCATACTAGCAACTCGCGCATAGAGCAATGCGGAATGCATAGTCGTTGGTGCTTGAATAAGTATCCATCATGTTGATAAAACTTAGAACCATGGGTTGTAGCACATGTAGAGTATATGCCTTCAAAATCCGGATCAAGAGGGTAAAGGGAGATGATGTGCGAGAACCCAAGAAGTTTCACACTAAGAGATGAAATTAGGGCATATCTCCTTGACAAGGCGTCGGCCACTATGTTCTCCTTCCCTTGCTTATACTTGATGTGATACGGAAACGCCTCTATGAACTCCATCCAAGTGGCGTGTCTTTTGTTTAATTTTCCTTGCCCATTTAGGTATTTTAAACTTAGATGATCGGTGTGCACTAGGAACTCTCGCGGCATGAGGTAATGTTGCCAAACTTCCAAGGCGCGCACGAGCACATATAGCTCCTTATCATAAGTCGAATATCGTAACTGTGCATCCTTTAACTTTTTACTAAAGAACGCAATCGGTCGTTGCTCATGTATCAAGACAGCTCCAATGCCGATGCCACTTGCATCGCATTCCACTTCGAATGCCTTTTCGAAATTAGGCAAGGCTAGAACCGGTGCGGTGCACATACTTTCTTTAAGCGCTTGAAACGCTTGCTCTTGTGGCTGCTCCCACGCGAATGGTACCCCTTTCTTTGTCAACTCATTCAAAGGTGCAGCTAGGGTACTGAAATCCTTGACAAAGCGCCTATAAAAGCTCGCTAAGCCATGGAACAAACGTATATAACTCACGTTCTTAGGTGTAGGCCAATCCCGAATTGCCTTGACCTTCTCTTCATCTACCTTGATGCCTTCCACACTTACAATAAACCCTAGAAAGCTCACTTGGGTGAGGGTGAATGAACACTTGTTCATCTTGGCATATAACTTTTGTTCTCTTAGGGTTTCAAACACTTGGCGTAGATGCGAAACATGTTCTTCGATACACCGGCTGTAGATTAGGATGTCATCGAAGTAGACCACTATAAACTTCCCAATAAATCGCCTAAGCACATGGTTCATCAACCTCATGAAGGTGCTAGGTGCGTTAGTCAAACCAAAGGGCATAACTAACCATTCGTAAAGACCGTACTTGGTCTTGAACGCCGATTTCCATTCATCTCCTTCCTTCATTCGGATTTGGTGGTAGCCGCTCATTAGGTCAATCTTCGAGAATACTTGGCTGCCACTCAATTCGTCTAACATGTCATCCAACCTTGGAATAGGGTGACGATATTTGACGGTGATTTTGTTCACGGCTCTACAGTCAACACACATGCGCCATGAACCATCTTTCTTTGGTACTAAAATAACGGGCACGGCACAAGAAGAGAGGCTCTCTCGCACATACCCTCGGCTTAAGAGCTCGTCTACTTACCGTTGTAGTTCCTTAGTCTCCTCGGGGTTACTTCGATAGGCTGCTCGGTTCGGAATAGTGGAACCCGGAACGAAGTCAATTTGATGCTCAATCCCTCGGATTGGAGGCAATCCCGCAGGCATCTCATCCGGTAGAACATCTTCGAATTCTCTCAATAATTCGGTGATAATGGGAGGTGTAGAGTGTAGGGATGAAGTAGAAGAGGATAGACAGTAGGGTTTGAAATGAAGTAGGATCAACGGTTTACTTGTTTCACAATTTAGATTGCGCATTAGGAGTGCTCGCCGAATGTCCTTTCCTTTGGCGAAGAGGCTCACCTTCTTTCCCCCAATCTTCACTTCGTTTGAACCGCTTTTTACTTCTTTCTCATCTTCACTAATCTTCTTAGAAATCTCCCACTCCGCATGGGCTTTCTCAAGCCATTGTTGATCTTCGAATACTTGCTTTCGAGTCAAAGGTGCAAGTGAATACTTTTTGCCATCTTTGAACAACTTATACTTGTTCGTTCTTCCATCATGTACTGCTGATATATCAAATTGCCACGGCCTCCCTAGCAAGATGTGGCTCGCATTCATAGGTATTATGTCGCAAAGGACCTCGTCCTTGTATCTCCCAATCGCGAGTGCGACTAGTGCTTGTTGACTCACTTTAATGGCGTTGCCATTGTTCATCCATTGTAGTGCGTATGGCCTTGGATGTCGAATAGTTGTTAGCCCTAGCTTGTGGACCAACATAGTACTCACACAATTGGTGCAGCTACCATTGTCTATGATGATAGAACAACCGGTTTTGTTGACGATGCCTCGAGTATGGAACAAATTCTCTCGTTGCTCATCCTCTTGCGCTTCTTCCTCTTTAACTTGCGCACTTAGGTTGCGCCTTGTTACCATGGCCAAAGAATGGATGACACTTTCATCCGAATCACTATCTTCATATGTAGCCTCGGCTTCTTCAACCTTTTCTTGTTCATCATCCGATGCTAACTCGCCATCGTCACGGATTAAGAGAAACCGTTTGTTGGGACACTCAGATTGCTTGTGTCCTATTCCCGCACATTTGAAGCAAACGATGTTCTTAGTCGCCAGCCTACTAGAGGTTGTATTAGGGTTGAGGTTAGGTGCTCTCGGTGGATTAGGGTTGCTGCTTGGGCTCTTGTATTCCAACGGTAAAACCCTAGGTGGTGCGCGACCTCCTTTCTCTTCTTTATTCCACGGCGGCCTCTTCCATCCTTGTACCCTAGTGGCTGTTTGACTAGAGTAAGTAGCCCTAGCCTTGGTTTGTCTTTCTATCTTCACGGCCATGTGAAGCATCTCTTCCAAGGATCGGTAATACACCAAATCCAACTTGCTTGCGATCTCGTGGTTAAGTCCATTGAAGAAACGAGCCATGGTGGCTTCTTCTTCATCTTCGATTTGAGCCCTTGATATAGCGATCTCTAGCTCGTTGAAGTACTCACTAACCGATCTAGTTCCTTGAGTCATGGCTTGCAAGCGCTGGTATAGATCCCTTTGGAAATAAGAAGGGATGAAACACCTTCTCATCTCTCGCTTCATCTCTTCCCATGTTCGTACGGGTGGTGCGTTTGCCCTACGCTTCAACTTGTGGAGTTGTTCCCACAAATGCACGGCATAACCATTGAATTCAACGGCTGCCAATAGGACCTTCTTGTTCTCAGAATAATTATGGAGCAAGAAGATCGATTCGACCCTTTGCTCCTATGTGAAATATGCGTCGGGGTCCTCTGTCCCATCAAAAGGTGGTATCCGTAGCTTGATGCTATTGAGATTAGCATCAACTCGGTCTTCCTCTCTAGGCCGCCGCTCATTAGCTCGGTCGTACCTAAAGACGTGAGGCTCTTCTTCCTCATATGCATCGTTCCAGTGCGTTCGGGCTGGTTGACGCCACTGCTCTTCCTCTCACGTGAAGTCCCATCGCAGTGCGCCCTCGGTGCGCTACGCAGTTTGCCTATGCGTACGGCGTGCTAGGCGCTCGGCCTCGATGCGTTGGTCTTGCGCTGAAGTGCGGTGTGGTCCTTCCTCATCTTTGCCCAATAGGAAACGACGCTCCTCATTCTGTTCTCCATTAAAACCCTTAGGAAAATCTGCAAGCGGATTCGATTTGTCCTCCTCTCGCTCCCCAGCATAAAGGTGAGCGGCTTGTTGCGGATTTAGGGTTTGAGTGATGTGAGGAATAGGTGTGGTCTTCCCCTTGTTTTTGCCTTCGTTCCTCTCGGAGCTGCTCTCTGATTGGAACGCTTCCATCTTGTCCATTCGTGCCATCAATTGCACAAGTAGGTCTCGCACGCTTGGATTGTCAATCCCTTCGGTCTTCTCCGATTCATTCTCAATTCCGATTCCTAAATCTTGAGACATACTTTCTTTTCTTTTGTTTTTTTTTTTCCCTTTTTGAAACGTAAATACAAAAAGATGGATGAAGGTGATTTGACTTCGGACTAGAGTTAAATCGACACAAAGGAATAACAATAATGATATTGAAATAAACGAACTAAAAGTTACCAAACTTAGACGGCCTTTCGCTCCGCTACCAACTGATACGATCCTCACTAGGCGTGAATCATTTCTCCTTAAGCGATCGTTGTCCAAGAGTGGATTCGTGTGGAATAGTAATTCAATCTTGCGCTGACCCTATTGGACGTGATTATCCAACCAACCCAGCTACGCAATCAAGGATCTTGCTCGAACTTCTAACCCTCTAACCCTTGGTGAGGTTAGCAACCTAGATAGGCGAACAATAGAATGAACTTTTGATTTACTTGAGTTGTTCTTCGAGTGTTCGGACTCAAAGGATTCAAGGTTCTTAGTGAGATCAATTAACGCAAGTAATTGGCTGAAAAAGATCTGAATTTTATTAAGCCAAGCGGCTGCCCTTAAATAGGCGCAAATACACATATACAAATCCTCGTAGGGATTGAACTTCTACTAAGTATTAAACTCTACTAGCTAATTTAATTAATTAATTAAATACTAATACTAAGTAAATTAGTACATAATAAAATAAAGAAGTCCTTCGCTTGAGAGAACTTCAAAGGACGCGTCTTCTTTCTCAAGTCGGAGTCCTATGCGCATTAGGACTTGCGCATTGGACGTTTGCCTCGCGCCATCTTCCAAACGGCTCGAGCCCTTCCTCTGAAACTTTGCCAACTTCTCCTAGACATTCCCAGCTATCTTGTATTTCATTGGAGGCTCGAGAAATATCATTTAATTCTGACTTGGCTCGGGCGTCCATTTCGTGTGCGCTAGGTGCGGTCAACAACGTGAGTAACCTCGGCTCTTGTGTGCACAATGTCGAGTCTTCTATCAAGGACTCGTGCTGAATCTCCTCTTGCATGAATAATGAGAGCTGACTTGAAAACCTCTTCGAGCCTTGGCGTGTCATCGGGCCAAGGGGTGGCAAAGGTACGCTCGCGGGTGCGCTACGCGCATTAGGGTTTGCGGTAGGTGTGCGATGCGTACTACGGTTCGCATCACTAGGGATGGTAGGAACAGTGCCATGCCCCCCTTAGTAGGTATAGTGTTCTGACCTCGTCGTCAGGTGCGATGATGGAGATGCCGCTAGGGTGGTGTCAATGGTTATCAAAATAACTCTGAATAAACTAAATAATAAATATCTACAAACATTCCAGTAGGTCTAGAATAGCTTTCGCACAACTGGACTCCAAGTTGGGCCTCATCCTCCAAGTTGCGGGTTGTTGCGCATTTACACCGCGTATAAAAATATCCACTAGGTCTAACTCTTGATCCGTTCGTCCAATCGGGCTGAAACTTGTACCATTCGAAATCTAACATCTGGAAATAGTAGTAACGCTTCTCTCTCCCTGGTCCGGGATGAATAGGTCTAAATAAACTCGTAAAGCATAACCTGATGCGTCTACAAGTCCTTGTCTTCGTAGGATTGCTGTCAGCAAAAAATTCTCTTTGAATAACACGCAAACGACTCGTGCATTTCAGCTGAAACTTGGTCACAATGGAGAAACAATCCTGAGGTTTAGAAACATGGTCGATCACACGATTTCGACTTTTATTGGTTCGAATAGGTTCGGACAAAGTCACTTATTCCTTCTGCGCCTAAAACTCTTGCGTGCGAGAATGTCACCCTGAACCATCTTGCAATCTACTCGTCCAAATTGGCTCAAACTTGGCCACGATCTTCCTAAGACACCAATCCATCTTGTATTTACTTTGGTTGCCCAATTGAAGCCTCGCTTCCATGTCTTGGCTTGGTCGGATGTGAAGCCTTGTGATAAGGATGTCTAAGCTACCTTCCAAGTCATCCTTTG
Source organism: Viola odorata (assembly GCA_963691705.1). Lineage (NCBI taxonomy): Eukaryota > Viridiplantae > Streptophyta > Magnoliopsida > Malpighiales > Violaceae > Viola > Viola odorata. The sequence continues at coordinate 34,246,539 of OY829542.1, forward strand.
ACTAATGGCTCAATCCAGCAACATCTCTTGCCTTGTATCCTTGTGTAGAGGTTGTATTAACCTCATTGGATGCTTCATGACATCCTTGGCTTGACATATTCGTCCATCTAGCCGTTGTTGCTTGGTGTGTGAGTGTGGCGGGGCTAGGATCGTATCACATACATCTACGGAAGAATAGTTGGAAAACATCTTAAAGAGCCTAATAGTCGGGGAGGGGATACCATTAAGCTCACAAATCTTCAAAAATGCATATATCCCAGACCAAGAGTTGGGGGTAATTTGAGCAGGATCTAAGCTATATTGGTTTAGTAGGTTGGATACCATAGGATGGAGAGGTAAATGGAAGCCATATTGGAACATCCAGGTATACAATACTCTTCCATTCCCCCTTAGAGTACTGTTCAGCCTAATGTCTCTACTAGTTAAATGGACAGTGTACTGATTGGAAAAGAAGGCCCCAAAATTAGTCAGTTCTATCCATAATTCCCCCACATCGGTAATTATAGAAGGAGCTATCTCAATCTCCTTCTCAGCCTGACCTTTGGGTTTAATTTGCGGTCGAGCGCGAGGCATGGTGATGGCTAGGTTGCTAGGAGGATATAACTAACACGGCAAAGCAAAGCAGAAAAGGAATGGTATTGGTGAAATACCTTACAATAAGGATTAGCACATGAAGATATGGATGTGGCCGGAGTATTGATCGGAAACTAAAATCCCAGAAGAGCAGAGAACGCATATGACAAAGGCGAAAAGAGTTTTGAGAAATTGTAGAGAATGAAAAATGGAAAAGGAAGAAAAATGAAATTCTATATATATCTCACAACATTTTGGTACCGTATGAGAACCTTATCGAAAGATGACATGTGGCATCTACTAATGAGAATTGTACACGTGGTGGCATTTATTAATTTATTAATCACCCGTGCCTATTTTACCAACTCTTCAAATTCGTACAACAGCTTTTTATGGAATTCGAACTGGTATGTCGCACCAACTCCCAACGGCTACAACAGTTTTGAATGGATGGGAAGGAGCTACGTCAACCAGCGCATGTCGAAGATAATCATCATCTCTACACTGCATTTATGGGGGATTTCAAAACAATGAATGCGCCGTCAATCAATAAATAGTATTCTGGAAGAATAAGGAAAGCCCTTGGTAAACACTCGGGCTAGTTTTCTGTTAGGCCTCTGATAATACACATAAGGAACCTTAAGGGAAATTACAACCTTTCATCCTCAACGAGGGGGTCCCGGTATATATCATCAACAGTGGAAAATGCTACATATATCGATTTTACCAAGGCTCCACTAGGTAAGTATACTACTTGCATTACATGCTAAGGAAACTACCGGGTAAAGGGACAGGTACCATTACCATTATCCAATTACTGAGTCCAAGCGACACATGTCCAGGGTGACCACAGGGTGAGGTTATAAATACCCCACTATCACCTCTTCATACACAAGCATACAGACACACTCACATACTGAAACTCTGCGAAATTACCTTCCTAAACTAAATAGTTCCCCCACAAACTTACTCTCGATATGAATACTGACTTGATCGTCAGAGCTTCTACACCGGAGACCCCCTCCGACGCCTTGTATGTGGCTTAGGAGCGGCGAGATAGTCCCGTCAGCCTACAAGATTACTAAATTATCCTCACCCTACATCGAGGATTATCAAAGATGAAGGTGGGTACTAATCTTATGTGATGATCCAGTTGGCAAACGATTTAGTGGTTTTTAAGCTTGCGATTTTCTTTTAGTGGGTTTTCAAATTGTGAAGTAAAATTTGATAAGATTTTAGATTTATTTTTCTAGATGAAGGAGATTTGGATATTTGGTGGTTTAAATTTGATATTTTGAAAGAAGGACAAAATTAAAATGAATTTTGAAAGAATTGCGGCCGAGACAACACGTCTGGTAATTACAATCAATCTCGGCCGGTATTCTGCCGATATTAACCGAGATGGACAAGATAGAACTCGATATGAAATGACATACTCTTTGTACCGTATAAGTTGAAAAAACCAAAATATACCGGTATTTGGGCCGGTACGAAACTACATTAATAACATTGATCTAAACCCTGAAAAAATATTTTACTAAATAAATGTTTAGACTCAAATTCACAAGATACATCGGGTGCGATAAATTGGAGTCGATAGAAAAGTTACAAAATAGAAGAAGAATATGTGTTTTTTTAAGAATTTCGTAACTTTTTTTAAGATTTCGTTACTTTTCTTACTTATTTCATAATTTTTTGCTTTAATTTCGTATTTTTTTATAAAGATACAGAATATATAAGAAGAGTCATGGAATGGAAAAACAATCTGTAACTTTTCAAAAATTAAGGAATATACTAGAAAAGTTATGGATAGAAAAAAATTCTGTAACTTTTAAAAAATATGACATATACTAAAAAAGTCAATGGTACTCGTTCAAATATTTATTTTTCCTACATTAGTACCCTATGTTTAGATTGTTTTTTTTTTAAATTAATACAATAGTGTTTTGATTGTTTTTGTGAGTAGGAAATTTATTTTTATCTTCACGCGCTTTCGGTCTAATAATACAATGAGATCCCTGTTAAGATTTCCTTAGTGATTGGAGATTTTATAGGCTCTTATCACATTTATTTTGTAAAACCTTAAGCATCTTCCCCTTTAAGATTTGTTATTTTTTGAAAAAAAAAATGTCTTAGGAGGGAAAAACAATCTCAATTGTCTCCGTTCACAATAGATGCAATGAACGAGGCACCAAAGTAGTGGTGAAACTGGATATAAAAAAATTGTTGTATACTTCTTCATTTTTTATTTAGTTTAATATAAAAAATTAAAAATTACATATAATTTTTTTTAGGAATCATCTTATAAAATTATAAAAATTAATAAAGCATATTTATGAAGTTTTTATTTTTTCAATTAATATTAAAAAGTTAACTTAAATTTTAAATTATTTCTAATGTCTAATTAGAATTTTGGGACAAATAAAAGTAAGATCAATTAAGAAATTTAAGACTTTAGAAAATAATATGTGGGCCAGGATATGTAAATATATGATACTATCCTAATATTTATCGCAAGAGGCATAAAAAAAACAAAAGTATATAAAAAAGATTATTGTTGATAACTTAAACAAAATATTATAGGTGCGACATTGTATGCCTTAATACGTCATTTTAAGCAAAAGCACACGTGGAATTTCTCTTAAATACATAGTTAAATTCTATAAAATCTAGTTGAAAATTCAGTTAATTCGCTGCTATGACCCCTACTTTCGCATGTCAAGCTTGTCCGTCGGCCGTTTAATGTCTCCGTTAACGCTAATTACCCCCGTTTCCAAAACCCTCAGATTCCAAAACCCTGAAACAATAGACGTCACTAGTTAGTGCTTGTTTGAAATTCTGATTTGGTACCAGAAAGTTAGTTTCCAAAACCAAAATGCCAAAAAAAGGGTTTGGTAACACCATTTCAAATTGGGCTTCTCAAGAAGCCCAGTTTGCAAACCAAGGAAAATTCAAGTTTTTAGGCTGGAGCAATTTTGCTCCAGCAGCCAAACCTTTAGTTTTGGCAAAACACGGGAAGGAGTTTGTAGATTTTAAATGGACAAAAAACTCTGATATAAGTTATTTTAATTACCATTTGTACCAAGTATAAAAAACACCTCAATCTCGCCCCTGCTTCATTTCATTCTTCTCAGCACCTTCTCACCCTCGTCGCCTCTCACCCTAGCATCTGTTTCACCCTCGCCGCCTCTCTCACCATCGCTGTCACCGTCGTTGTCGCCGACTGAGGGAGATCTCATCTCCGTCGTCACTTCTGACGACCCAGCTGATACGATCCCTAGTGCCGCGCCCACAGGCGCAATCACCCGCGCCAAGGCCCGAGCCTTGGAGGATGCCGCAGCCGCAGCCGCGAGCCTCCCATTGCCGTCCACGGGCCCAATCACCCGTGCCAGGGCCCGAGCCTTACAGGTGAGGCTCAGCAACCTCATCCACAAGGAACTGAAGGTAGAGACAACCTCAGAGGAAGCCAGCCTGCGGGCGCACCAGCCGCGCCTAGTAACCCTAATCCGCGCATCGCTTACGCCCGCGGATGGGCCATGTGTGGCCACCTCGGACCTTTAGGTCCATCAACGCCCTTCTCTCATTTTTGACCAGGTCAGCATCATTTATAATACAAGAGACGAGTCCAGGCCAAGAATCTAGAGAAACGCCCGAAGGGTTTGGGAGAACGCCCAAATCACAAGACCGCATTGGACAATGAAAGTCACTACCAGACCTTTTGAAGATAGGAGCATTTTTTCTATGTGTTAGGAAGTTTCCTTTCAATTTTTAGCAGGAACGCTCGAGGGAATAAGGAAAGTGCCTTGTTTCCTTAAAATGTGACCGGCAGACCCGCAAGCAAAGCCGCTTGGCCACTTTGATCAAAACGGCGGTGCCTGTACCTCTATCCTTTATTTCTATATTTATTTATGTTATATTACGGTTTCAGAACCTTTATGGAAGTTTGGCTTGTTGCCATTTTGATTTAAATTCATTTTTAGAAACTAAACTAGTTTCCATTTTGGAATTAGGGTTTGGCGTATCTTTAAAAGGAGCCGCCCACATTATTATTAGACGTAGACTATTATTGATAATTGAAAGAAGATTTCTTTGGATCTTTATCCATCCGTTCTTGATGAACCTTTAATCTAATTGAGTTTTGTGCATTCGATTAGCTTGTCAAGTAAAACTTGAAAACACTATCTATTGAGTCTTTCGTCTTTGGATTGCCAAGAGCACCCAGTCTTGAAGATTCATCGGTTTGACCCAAGAACCTCAAGGGATTCGATGTGAAGTGCCAAGAGCACCCAGTCTTGGAGTTTCACGATTTTCTTCGAGTTAAAATCCACATTGAAAGCCACGTCGTCGGACAACGATCTAAAGAGAGCGTTCTAGACTACTAGGGAAAGCATCATTTGGTAGCAGAGCTCAGCTGTCCCGACTCGGTAAATCTATCCCTTTAAATTATTGTGTTTTCTTTGTTAGAATTGGTATTCATTCATTACTATCCACACCAATTCTCTTGCGTGCTTGTGTGTTAGTGTGTCTTGCGTTTTGTGTATGCGGTTAGAAGTGCAAATCGACTTCAACGGTTTGTAGGTCTGATCTTTTGTCAAAAAAAAAGTCCCCCAAAGTGTCTTAGTTAATTTGTGTTTTGTGATTTGTTAACATTAAAAAAAAAATGTGTGAAGCAATTTCGTCAAAAAAGAAAAAGAAAAGAAGAACAAAGGTGAAATCAGTATCATTCAAAACAAAAAAAGTCGGAACTTCAAAATCAAATACAAGAGTGAATTTGTGACTCATATCAAAAAGAATCATTGGATTTGGAATTCGGAATCAAAAGTTGTGGACAAAACAAGTTTTAAATCCTAATCACAGGCCATTAGCATTTTTGAGTTTATAAACTGACTTAATCCGTTTATTTTGAGCTTTTCCTTGATTCCATTACTGTTGTGCCTTTCTACTCTGTGGTATACTTGATTGATTGATTGATCTTTGCAATTGATTCGAGTATATTACCTCCCAATTTATTTCTACACTAGTTTTCTTTGTGCGTCTCTTTGGAAGCTTTTTCTTGAAATTTCTTCGAGTCGGTTCATCTTGAACTTATTGGAGAAGGATCTGAACAATTTATTTTGTGAGATTAATAGAGAGACAAACACGAGAGTAAACACGTGAGGGAGTGATAGTTTTAGGCAATTTTACGCTTGGAAAATTTTCTGTTTTGAATTTCAAGATGTTAGAAAATCCGGAAAAGTAGGCTACGGTTGTGAACGATGTAGCCAAGGCCCTGCAAGACATAGCATCCCAGCTCTAGGATATGAAAGCTTGGAGGCAGCAGCTTGAGGCTAGGGAACGCAAGAATGTTGTTCCACAAGCACCCGGGGCACACTTTGTGCAACATCTAAACCCTAGAGTGAACCGAGAGGGGTACGCGCCTGCTCCGAGTGATGAGCAGCATAGTGAGCCTGAATTCGAGGGTTCTTAAAATGAGTATGAGGAGGGTCCTCAAATGGCAGGACCGAGAGGGTTCCAAATACGCCAAAGAGGTGCGCATGGACGCGGCAGACACGCCTTTGGCAGGCAAGAGCGTAACTTTGAACAGTCGCGTCGCGAGAAGCGCGAGTGAGCTGACAACCATCTTGGGAGTATCAAGCTCAAGATTCTAGCCTTCGAAGGGAAGGATGATCCCGAGGTATATCTGACTTGGGAAAGAAAGATGGGTGTCATTTTCCGTTGTCACAATTACACGGATGAAAAGAAAATAAAATTGGCATCCGTGGAGTTTTCTGGTTATGCCGCCCATTGGTGGGAGCAAGTGAATGAAGATTTGAGAGGTCCCGTGACTACTTGGGAGAATATGAAGTTTGTGATGAGGAGGAAGTGTGTCCCACCATACTACCATAGGGACCAAAACCGTGAATGACTATCACAATGAGTTGGAAGTCCTTATGGCTAGGGTTAACGTGATAGAAGATGAGGAATCGAAGATGTCTAGGTTTATTAGTGGACTGAACCGAGAGATAGCCAACTCCTTAGAATTCACTCAATGTAGGAATTTGGAGGAGATGCTCCACATGGCCGTGAAGATTGAGAGATAGCGCAAGGCCAAGGCTGCCTTTACTAGTCCGTCCTCTCCTAGTTCTCGGAATTCCACTTGGAACAAGTCCTCATGGCCCAAGGGGAGTAAGGACAGCAAGGAAACATCTAAGGTATCAAAACCTTCTTATGGTACCAAAGGTAATTCGGCCAACCCTACTTTTCCTAAAGTTCCTATTGCTAATACTAACTGTGTGCCTACCCGAGACATAGTGTGTTTTAAGTGTAGTGGCCGAGGCCATAAGCAGGCCGAATGTCCCAACAAAAGAATTCTGGTCATTAGGGACAATGGCGAGATGGATTCGGAAGATGATGTTGAGTTAATGGAGGATTCGGAAGAGGAAAGTGAGGAGGAAGAGACGGCGGATCATGAAGCTAGGGTTTGTGATCCGGTCACCCTAGTGGTTCAGAGAAATTTAAGTGTGTAACCTAGAGCCGAGACTTATGAGGAGGAACAAAGGGAGAACCTATTCCATGCTAGGTGCCACATTGGTACTAAGGTATGCTCTCTTATTATTGACAATGGCTCGTGTACTAATTGTGCTAGTACTCTTCTTGTGCGCAAGTTAGATCTACCTACGGTCAAGCATCCAAAGCCGTATACTTTGCAATGGATGAGTGATGAGATCGGCATTAAGGTGACTAAACAAGTGTTGTTGAGTTTGTCTATTGGGAAATTTAAAGATGAAGTATGGTGTGATGTAGTCCCAATGCAAGCGTCACATGTGCTGCTCGACCGACCTTCACAATTCGACCGCAACGCCACTCACGAAGGGAAAAGCAATCGTTACAAGCTTGAGAAGGAAGGTGTGAAGTACACACTTGCACCTCTGACCCCTATGCAAGTACTTGAAGACCAGCTCTGGTTGGAGAAGTCCTTTGCCGAACTTGAGATCTCAAAACTTGTAAACAAAAAAAGTAATGAAAACAGCCTCCATGAAAAAAGTGAGCACGGGTTTGAAATAAAAGCAAAGGATGAAAACAGCCCCCGTAAAAAGAGTGAGTGCAGGTCAAAAACAGAAAAGAAAGAGCCTGAAAAAGAAAAGAAAAGGCAAGAAAAAGAAAAGAAAGTAAACTTGTATGCGAAAGGAAAAGATTTGCGCAAAGCGCTTGTTTTACAAAAACAGTTTTGCGGTGAGAATCGCCCTTTACTTTTGCTTCACTTTAAATCTTTTTGTTGTTGTATACTTTGACATCTTAGTTTATAGCAAATCTTTGCATGAGCATGTTTCGCACTTTAAGGAGATTTTTCTAACTTTGCGTGAAGAGAAGCTTTATGCTAAACTCTCCAAGTGCTCTTTTGCGTTAGAACAGGTTGAATTCTTAGGGTTTCTTATGGGAAAGGATGGCGTGAAGGTGGATGAAGCGAAGGTGCAAGCGATCAAGGATTGGCCTACCCCAAAAATAGCAAGCGATATTCGCTTCTTTCACGGCTTGGCTTCCTTTTACCGTCACTTTATCCATGATTTTAGTACTCTCCCTGCCCCACTTAATGACCTAACTAAGAAACATGTGGATTTCAGGTGGGAGGAACCTCAAGAGACCGCATTCCAAGCGTTGAAGGACAAGCTGTCCAACGCGCACGTGTTAGCTCTTCCCGACTTTGACAAACCATTTGAGTTGGAGTGCGACGCGAGTGGGATCGGTATAGTTGTTGTTCTTATGCAAGAGAAAAGGCCAATAGCCTTCTTTAGTGAGAAGCTCAAGGATGTCCAGCTACGTTACCCAATGTACGACAAGGAGCTCTATGTGCTAGTTAGGGCATTCGAGGTTTGACAACACTACTTGATGCCGAGGGAGTTTGTGGTGCACACCGACCACTTGAGCCTACAAGATGAAGCTTTACCTTATCACATCAAGTATAAGGAAGGAAAAGACAATGTTGTAGCCGACGCATTGTCTAAGAGGTATGTCTTGATCTCTTCTTTAAGTGTCAAATTTTTAGGGTTTTCTCAAATCATTCCACTCTACCCTACTGATTTGTATTTTGGTGAGATTTATAAGACTTGTGATTCCATGGCTGAAGTTAAATTCTTTACGCATGATAACTATCTTTTTCGGCGGAAGCACCTTTGCATCCCTAGATGTTCTTTGCGTGAATTACTTGTGCATGAGTCACCTAGTGGTGGATTAATGGGCCACTTTGGCATTAACAAAACCTATGACATGCTGAAATCACACTTTTATTTGTTTAAGATGAAACGTGATGTTGTACGTGTGATTGCTAGATGTGTAATTTGCCAAAGGGAAAAATCTCGATTAGCTAGTCATGGTGAACATATGCCGCTGCCCGTACCTTCCCAACCTTGGACCAATCTGTCCATGGACTTCATTGTAGGATTACCTAAATCTTGGGATGATAAGGATAGTATATTTGTTGTTGTGGATCGATTTTCCAAAATGTCACACTTTTTGCCTTGTAAAAATACTAATGATGCGTCTCGAGTTGCTGACATATTCTTTAGAGAGGTAGTCCGCCTCCATGGTATGCCTATTAGTATTGTTAGTGTCCGTGATGGAAGATTTTTGAGCCACTTTTGGCGAGTTTTGTGGAGTCGCCTTGGAACTAAATTGCTATATTCGACTTCGTGTCACCCTCAAACCGACGGTCAAACTGAGGTTGTTAACCATACTGTAGGGTCTCTTTTACGCTCTTTAGTTACTAAACATGTATCTAAGTGGACTGATCATTTGCCTTTCATGGAGTTTTCTTATAATCGTTCAATATATTCTACTACAAATTGTTCACCTTTTGAAGTAGTTTATGGCTTTAATCCGATTACTCCTATGGATTTGACCCCTTTGCCTTTGAGTGATGTTTCTAACTTAGATAGACAGCAGAGGGCAGAAAATATACAAAAGATACATGAGAACACTAAGCAGAACATTGAGCCCATGAATGAACGCCTAGTGCGCAAGCACAACGAAGGCCGCAAGACCGTGTCCTTCCAAGTTGGCGATTGGGTGTGGCTGTATCTCAGACGTGAGAGATTTCCAGAGAAGAGACGTGGAAAATTAGCACCACGAGGAGATGGCCTGTTTCAGATTGTTGAGAAGATCAACAACAACGCTTACCGCCTCGACCTTCTAAGTGAGTATGGTTCGATTCATGGAACCTTCAATATTTCTGACTTAAGGTTGTTTGATGCAGGTGATGAGGATGTTGTTGATCTGGATTCGAGGGCGAATCCTTCTCAAGATGGAGGGGATGATACGATCCCTAGTGTCGCGCCCACAGGCACAATCACCCGCGCCAAGGCCCGAGCCTTGGAAGATGTCGCAGTCGCAGCCGCAGCCGCGAGACTCCCATTGCCGCCCACGGGCCCAATCACCAGTGCCAGGTGATACGATCCTAGCCTCGAGACTAGCCCTATCGCACGCACAACGCGCACACGCCTAGCGACCAAGGCCAATCAACCCAAAGCGTCGAGCCCAAGATGTTCCAAAGCTCCAAGGGAGGTTACAACAACCTCTAGACATGGAAACTAGGCAAGGAACGTTGCTGGACCAAGTCCTTAGGCGAAGGATGACATGGAAGTTGGCTTGGAGGCGCACGGTGCAAGGTTGCACATCTACACGAGCCAATTCATGGAAGAAAGGTTCCAAATCGGGTTCCAAGATAAATACAAGACCTATGGGGATCTTGGGAGAGCCTCTACCAAGTTTGAGGACATTTGGACGAGCAACTTGCAAGATGGCCCGTTGCTACTTTTGCATGCACAAGTGTCCTAAGCGCAAACGTGATGGACAACTTCGTCAGACCATATCTAGATCATCAGAAGTCAGAATCGTGCGATCTAAATCAATTCTTAACCCTAAGGATGTCTTCTTTATTGTGCCCAATTTTCAGGTCAAAATGAAGAGCCGTTTATTTGTTATGGATCGAGACATTTTCGCTGACGGAAATCCTACGCGGATGAGGACTTCAAAACGTGTCTATCAACACCAACGACAATTATTCAGACCATTCAGGCCTGGACCAGGGAGATAGGACCTTGTCCACTATTTTCAGATGTTATCTTTCGAATGGGACAAGTTTCAGCCCAATCGGACGAGTCAATCAAAAGCTAGCCCGGTGAGACATTTTGGCGCGCAGTGTGAACGCGAGCAGACCGCGACTTGGAGAATTCGGCCCAAACCGTGGCCTGATGATGCGAATGCCTCTGGGATGGTCTGGAATGATTATATTGACTTTGTTTTAATTTTTTTGACTTTATTTATCTAGGTGGATTTTAGTTTAAGTAAATTAGGAGTGCTTCCAAGTAGTTAAGCGCAAGTAAACTTCCTAAGTAGGGTTTGGCAGATTTCTTTCCATAAAAAGGGAGAGCCTCCTCTTTGTTTCTTAAGTTGATATTTGATAAACAAAACCAGAAGAGTCTTCTTTAGTTGATCTCTCAAGATCCTTGTTCTATACCCGGTTTGATAAGTCGCGTCTAACCTCAAGTAAAACACGAAGTCTATCATCCATTCTTTAGTTTCGTCGGGGTTGTCTAGGTATTGCACCTAGGAGGGTCTGAGTTCTATTGAAGATCCTTGAAGGATTTCGTCCAGGTTGCCTAGGCATCGCGCTTAGGAGGGTTGGAGTTTCCAACGAGTCACGTTTTCCGCATTCAAATCCTTGTCACTGAGCAACGATCCATCACTTGGAAGGTTTCCGAATTAGGAACCATATCACCAGGGCCCGAGCCTTACAGGTGAGGCTCAGTAGCCTCATCCACAAGGAATTGAAGGCAGAGACAACCTCAGAGGAAGCTAGCCTAGTAACCCTAATCCGCGCATCGCTTACACCTGCGGATGGGCCATGTGTGGCCACCTCGAACCTATAGGTCCATCAGCGCCCTTCTCCCATTTTTGACCAAGCCAGCATCGTTTATAATATAAGAGACGAGTCCAGGCCAAGAATCAGGAGAAACGCCCGAAGGGTTTGGGAGAACGCCCAAATCACAAGACCGCATTGGACAATGAAAGCCACTGCCAGACCTTTTGAAGATAGGAGCATTTTTCCTCACACAAGACTCAGCCCAACACTTCGTCTATGTGTTAGGAAGTTTCCTTCCAAATGTTAGCAGGAACGCTCGAGGGAATAAGGAAAGCGCCTTGTTTCCTTAAAATGTGACCGGCGGACCCGCAAGCAAAGCCACTTGGCCACTTTGATCAAAACGGCGGCACCTGCACCTCTATCCTTTATTTCTATATTTATTTATGTCATATTAGGGTTTCAGAACCTTTATGGAAGTTTGGCTTGTTGCCATTTTGATTTAAATTCGTTTTTAGAAACTAAACTAGTTTCCATTTTGGAATTAGGGTTTGGTGCATCCTTAAAAGGAGTCGCCCACATTATTAATAGACCTAGACTATTATTGATAATTGAAAGTAGATTGCTTTGGATCTTTATCCATCCGTTCTTGATGAACCTTGCATCTAATTGAGTTTTGTGCATTCGATTAGCTTGTCAAGTAAAACTTGAAAGCACTATCTATTGAGTCTTTTGTCTTTGGATTGCCAAGAGTACCCAGTCTTGGAGATTCATCAGTCTGACCCAAGAACCTCAAGGGATTCGACGTGAAGTGCCAAGAGCACCCAGTCTTGGAGTTTCACGGTTTTCTTCGAGTTAAAATCCGCATTGAAAGCCATGTCGTCGGACAACGATCTAAAGAGAGCGTTCTAGCCTACTAGGGAACGTATCACCAGCTACGACTCTCAAGTTCTACACCGCGTCGTCGTCTTGACCGGATAGCTTGGACAGACCTCACTCCAAGATTCTCAAGGACGATTCTCTCTCAATTTACGGTAGGTTGCACCTGTATCCTCCTTCAATTTCTTGTTCCTGCTAAGATTGTGTAATAATGATGCGCGGTAGTGGTAATTTGGTTTCAATTCAAAGAAATGGATTTTATTGTTTGTTAATTGTTGCCCATAAGCAGTAAATTTCTTTTCTTTTGGTTTTATGAATTTTTCTAGGGTTGGTGGGAATATGTAATAGATAAATGGTAAAGCTTGTGAGATTTTCTATTGTTGGAGGTAGTAACTAAAGTGGGTTATGCATTGACAATCTTCATTAGGTTTAAGTTAGGGTTTTTATGGTTGCCTGTCGATGCCAGTTGTGGAAATCCTGTTCAATTAAGAATTGCTTGTATAAATTGAAATTTGATGGGATTTGTTATAGATTGCGGATTGAGGATTGGGATTGTACTCTTTTTTTTGGTGATGCACAAAACTGAATGTAACATACATGTTGATAGAATTTACAAATGGTAGTCTATTTCCTACAAGATTAAGCTACTAGAGAGGAAACAGATTGTTGATGTATTGATCCAATTTGAGTCATTGGTCAAATCTTATTTGTTAACCAACGTAGCAAGTTCAATTCTTATGTATGGAAAAATTACTTATGGTAACTACGCTACTATTTAACAATCTAGTTTGTTTACACATTAACATATTAGTATTCATACTATTTTTAATCTCAATTGGAGTGGATTTTTCTCAAATCCGATGAGGAAATTATATTAATCGATGGTCCTAAGTTCAGGGCATTCAGTGATTAAATGTATAAAAGCTTGTTTTGCTAAAGACATACCCGTAGACAATACTCGGTCCAGGTATTATTATTTTTGCAAGTCTAGATTCCATGAAATTATTTTGCTAAAGACATACCCGTATAATTTGTCAAGTCATATCATTCATCCATTCATTGCAAATATTTTGATTTGGAGGAGAAGCCAATGTCACCTTAAGAATTACTCTTCTGCAGTAGACATAGGGAATATATGAAGTCCTCTGTTAGTTTTTCCATTTATTGTTCTTGACTATAATTGTGTTACTCTGTTTAATTGAGCACAAATCTTTCATGTAAATGTACTACTTTGTGTGACAACTGTGCTACCTGTTACACTAGATTATCTATTGTGTCATTCCCTATTTTATATAAGGAAATGAAACTTAGAAAATAGTTTTCAGAACTGGTGAATGAAAGTTGATTAATTGGCTTTTATTTTATTTATGGAACAAGAGATTTACTTTGTAGATCTGTTTAGATTGGGATGGGAATTGAGGTGCCTGGTATCCTTGTAATTTTTCACTCTGAACTCTACATATTTCTACGGCATGGTTTCTTTTAACTTTATTTTGTTCACTATTTAACATTTCCCCTGTAACAATGCAGAATTTTGGTGTTGATGGTAAAATACTGGTCAATTATGCTTGTTCGGTAGCATGGGGTTAACATGACGTCAAGAGATGTTTGTATCAATTTGTTAATAGTGTAAGAATCTCTTATGCGTAACAACTTCTAGAGCTTTTTTTTTATGAATTTCTACTACATGGTTACTTTTATCTTCATCGAATGATTATTGTCATTTATTGCCGTAGATTTCTTCTACACAAGTAAGGGGAACATTATTTGTGAGGACACTGAGGAAGTTTCTGAGGAGCGGGAGGCGGGCTGTGTGTTCCGATTTCAACAAGCTTGTCGATTGCCACAACGCATGAGTTTAGCATGACTAGAGTAGAGGGAAGACCATCTAAACTGGACATCATGGTTCAAAGTAATTGATTAACTTCTGTTTGGCATCATTTAACCTGCACTCTTGTGATAGAATTTTATGTGAAGGTGGCGTAAGTCATGGCTATTCTTGTAAATGCGAACTATTGGGGTTTGGTCTCAGTTTACCAATGTGAAATATTGGTTGAATTTGTGATAGAATCATTTTGGTGAATTTATTTTCTATGGTAAAACTTATATTTTGGCCATGGTGTTGGGTCGCACTTTCGCAGATAATCATAATGTTGTTTTTCTCGAGTTTATTATTATAATTATAATTATTCAATTTGTATTTTTACATTAGGTAAAATCAATTGTTTTAATTAAATAGAGTGAGTTTTTATTTTTTATAATTTATTTTCTAGTCCCACACTGGTGGTATTAGAAATTGGTTGCCTTACCATTGCTCAAGCTTCTATGTGTGCGTATTTATGTTTTAATCTACTTAGAAATGAAAAACTAGAGTAGTGTATTATGTTTTAATCTATATTTAGAGTATAATGCTTTGAAATATAAGCTCCAAAAAAATTAATAAATGTGTCACAACTAATATGTAATTGTACTTTTTATATATGTAATGACGGGTTTAATTTTTAATGCATTAATTAGTTTAAAACTTTTTCATGTAATTTTATTACAATTTTAGAGTAATTCATTCCATTTTTGAAGCTAATAGTTTAAAACTTTTTATTATATTAGATAAATATTTATTTATGGTATTAATAACTTAAATTTTTTATGGTGTTAGTAAGTTTAATTTATTTATGATATTAGATAAATATTAGGTGGTAGATGTTAGATTATAAATAAATTGATTAAAAATATATATAAAGATACTAAAAAAATTAATTATAACATTTGAAATGAATTGTGCCCTTTATGGTCATTTTACATTCAAACCATAGTTTTGAAAAATTGTTTTACCAAACACCTCAGCTATCTCACAACACTTTTAAAAAAAATTACCAAACAACACACTCCATTTCCCAAAAGTCGTTTTCCCATATAACTTTTTCCCACAGAACCGGAACGCCAAACAGACCCTTAGTAGTTTATATTATTACTGTATATATTTGTAAGGATGGAATGACAGAAACCAAATCCCTATCTTTCTCTACGGTTCTTCTTCTTCTCCCTATTTCTCAATCTTCTCTATTAATTTCTACTCTTAATCCTCAATCGTTGCAGTAACATGAAATAGATTGTTACAATGAAAATTACGTCAACCTGGATTTCGAGGGTTCCCGGTTTGTCAATCCGAACGGTCACCTTCTGCTACCACAGACCTTCACTCTCAGCCTCAGTGACAAGCCAAACTTTCTCTTCCCCACTCAATGGAACTCTAATTAATTCCTTCCTACTTCGTGCCGAGAAGAGAAACTCACAGCCTGACCTAGTTCTCAATCCAACTACTGTTAAAGATGTTTCCATGGACAACGAAGATGAAGACTTTGAAGATCGTACGAAAGCAACCCATTTCCTTTTCTTTTCTTTTTTAATGTTTTTTGTACTACATTTTCTTTTTTCTGGGTTTGTCAGTTGATGTGGGAAATGCTAGTAATTTAGAATCCCTTGGCCTGATAGTGGAATAGTTGTTTTTAGTTGTTTGTGATTGCTGCAATAATATATGAGTAATGCTTATAGGGTTGAATAGAATGCCTGAATTAGGTGCCTGAATGACATGGCGTTGCCACGTCATTCGCTAAATTTATAAAATTGCCACTCTAAAAAATTCAAACCTTCAGCATCCTTATCTCCAAACCCTCCAAACCCGACGCTTCAGCCCTCCTCCCTCCTTGCCTCCAAACTCTCCCTCCTTGTGCCGAGCTACACCGCAAACCCTAGCCACCGCCAGATCCACCGCCATCGCTAGATCCGCGTTACCGCCACCACCACCGCAAGCGATCCCTCCTTGACTCCAAACCCAACATACTCCTTGACTGCAAACCCGACATAGCTTCTTCTCCTCCTCCCTCCTCGACAACCATCACCACCGCTATAAGGTTTCTCCTCCTCCCTCCTTGTGTTTTTGAAATTATAGTGCTATTTAAATTATTTATGGGTGTTGTTACTGAATCGATTGGGTGTTGAAGAAATTGTATGGCTGTCATTGAATTTTGAGATAAGTAATGCTGTTGTGTTTGATTTCTGGGCTTGTATTTTCGAGGAAATCGTATGGGTGTTTATAATTCTGAAATTATAATGCTGTAGACGGTTAAAACCATTGTATTTTTCTCTACGCGCTGGTACCTTCGGCTTGAAAAGTAGGAATATTTGCTCGCCGGAGTCGGCTCGAGGCCATTTAAATAAAGTAAAAGTCAACTTTATCTCAACCGTTGATCTGGTCAACCAAGAAAAGTCAACCAGATCAACGGTTGACTAATTATCAAGCCATGGTGCATGCGCACCATGGACGCGCGCGAACAGTGGAGCAGGCCACCGAGCAGCCTGCTCCGACGTCCTGTCCCATCCGGCCATCGCTTCTCCTCAGCCCTAGCCCCGCCACCGTGACAAACCGGCCACCACGCGCAACCACGCTCTCCCCAAGCCACACGATCTTCGACTATAAATACCAAGCATTTCCCTTCGAATAAACGGCACCAATTTTGCAAGAGAAACTTGCTCTTCCTCCCTCCTTGATTGATAGCTCATATTGAGCATCGATCATCCAGTTTAAAGCTTGAGAATAAGCTTTCTCTCTCTAAGCTCATTTTCAGTTTTTAAGCATTTTTTTCTTCTTTAATTCGTTTGGCCGGATTTAGAGTAGATTAATTGCTTGTTTTTGTGCCATTAATTCATGTGCATGATGTAGATTAAATACATACTTTCAATTTTAAAAATCATTAGCTAGATTGTGTGAATTCATTAGTTTTCGATAATAAACGGTTTTGTCATTTTTTCGACATTAAATTCGGTACGAGTCAAACTAAAAATCGATGTTCATACGGTCGAGAAGTCGTCGAGGAGACGAGCATCTCGGTATGAACGGTTTTCGAAACGGCCACCTGTGGCCGGAGCTTGGCCGCTGGCAGTACGCCGGCGACCAAAGAAGAAGATGAACAGTGCTAGGCTTCGGCACAGTTCATGCGTGGAAAGGTGATGGGCTTGGCCCATCACCATTAAAATATTTTCCTTGGGCCAGGCACTATTCCTGGCCCATTTCAATTTTCCTTTCTTTTTTAAATTGGGCCCAACCCATTTTCATTTTTTTCCGAGATTTCAGATCACGTTTTTTCGTAAAAATAATTCGTATGCTTCGTATGATTATTTTTCGTACTATCAACTGTTTAGTTTTCTGTACTTATCAACTGTTTAAATTATTCGCACTTTAAATTTCCGCAATTCACTTTCGGCAATTTAAATTCAATTATTCATTTTACCGCCTACATGGTCGGTCGCATTTTAATTCTCGTAAATATCAACTGCTTTAATTTTTCGCAAGCTGCTGGAAATTCTTCCGTAAATATCAACTGTTTATTTTCTGCAATATCAACTGTTTATTTTCTGCAAATATCAATTGTTTTATTCTCTGCAAATATCAATTCTTTTATTTTCCGCAATATCAACTGCTTATTTCTACAAATATCCAACTGCTTATTTCTGCATTATCAACCTATTTTATTTTCTGCAAATCATCAACTATTTTAATTCCCTGTAAATCGTCAACTACATTTAATTTTTCTGCAGTTATCAAAACAACATTTAAAATTTCGTGTGCGTTAAATAAATCATTTTTCGCATGCAATCAACCCATCATTTAATTTTTGTATGTGTTAAATCCATCATTTCTCGCATGCAATCAACTCAGCATTTAAATTTCGTATGCGTTAAATAAATCATTTTTCGCATGCAATCAACCCATCATTTAATTCTCGTATGCGTTAAATCCATCATTTTTCGCATGCAATCAACTCAGCATTTAAATTTCGCATGCGTCAAATAAATCATTTTTTGCATGCAATCAACTCAGCATTTAAATTTCGTATGCGTCAAATCCATCATTTCTCGCATGCAATCAACTGTCATCAGTTATTTTCCTGCACTTATCAAACTCAGCATTTCATATTCGTATGCATGAAATCCATCATTTCTCATATGCAATCAACTGTCGTTTAAATTCTCGCACTCATAAAATTGCTTATTTATTTCTCAAGCTATCGCTAACACTCTCACTTTGTAGGTTTTAAATTTCAAGCTTCACTTGAAAGTACGCCTTTCGATTCCTTTTTATTTATTCAACGCTTTTCGTAAATATCAATCGTACGCATGATATATAAAACTACTAGAATTAAAATCAACCCACATGAACAACGTGTTTAAAGACTTGCTTAAAATACCATGCTCATGTGATTTTAAATTCTCACTTATATTGACTGCATGTACATGGGGACTTTCGATCCCACATCAGTTTATAATTTCAAAAACCTTTCATTTAATCTGTACTCTGCTAAGCTATCCATGATAGAATCACGTAGTAATTAATTTAATCATGCATTGGCTCGATGATGAAATAGAGGGCGCTCATTCAGTCTTTCAGAAAATCCAGTCCCATCACATTACGGTAAGGAATAATCAATCGGTCTTGATAAACGGTAACCCCGTCCGAAAGACGTTCAAACAGTAACCCCGTTCAACGATTAATTATTTCTGAACGGTCACGATCATAGAAAAGACTAAAGTGACGATTCCTCTGAGGGTCCCCCTTTCAAAATAAAAATGCATTTTATCAAACACCTTTTTAAAACACCTCTCTCATCAACCGGTAACCATTTTCAGATGTGACTCGGGTGCCTAACACCTTCCCGAGACCATAATACGACCCCGAACCTTTTGTCTGAGGTCCAGACCCCTTTTTTTATGCCTTTAGTTTTTTTATTTATTATATTTCTTATGCCATGACGATTAGGGTTCCCTAAACCTAGCAACCAAATTAGGGTGGCGACTTCATTGCATGTTGCAAGGCGTCTGTTTACGCTGAGCATCGTAAGGTCTCAAGTTCGTTGCACACTCGCGATATTTTTCGTAATTTTCGTAGGGCGCGACAGTTTGGCGACTTCACTAGGGACTTTATGGTCGGAGCCGGTTTTATCTTTTTAGAGAGGTGTTTTATTTGTTTATTTATTTATTTGCTTTGATCAATTGCTGGTCTGTTCATTTATTTACTTTATCAATTGTCATATGCATTTCATAGCGCCCTACACCCAGGGGACAATTACCAAATTAGGAGGGTAGTAGTGACGCCCTAGGACACATGTCCTGGGTAGTGTTCACCAATCCCAACTCGGATGAACCCCTAAAGCTAGTCGAAAGGTTTCACGATTTCGCAAGGAATCGGGACATTGGACGACACTTTAGGGACCTTTTCATGGTTTCATCCAGGAACCATTCAAGCCAGTTAGAAATGTCAGAATTAGAGCCCCAGCACGTGCATCATGATTATACCTGCTTTTCGTGGCTCTATTTGTCTTGTTGGCATAT
Source organism: Viola odorata (assembly GCA_963691705.1). Taxonomy (NCBI): domain Eukaryota; kingdom Viridiplantae; phylum Streptophyta; class Magnoliopsida; order Malpighiales; family Violaceae; genus Viola; species Viola odorata. The sequence continues at coordinate 34,266,211 of OY829542.1, forward strand.
TGACGTGATTTTTCTGTTATACGAACTGGGGATTTCTTACACGTGCAGGTTACTTTGCATTTAAAATTTTATTTTATCCCACATGACCCATTTTGCTCATTCAGTATGTCGGCACCTGCACTACTTTCACTTGATATTTTTGGCGAACGAAGTTTCAACGATCAGGCACTTCAAAGCCGAATTACCGCTTTAGAGGCCGAGATAGAAGTGCAAAAATGGGAGATGGCTTCGATGGAATACCTTTGGCAGGAGCATGAGAACTCTGACGTCTAGGGTTGATACCTTCATAGGGGAGACTCGAATATCAGCAAACCTTCATTTTTCTCATTTAACTAGGATCCCTGATTTCATCTATTCTAGCCATTTTTGATGAATCTAGGTAGTTGGCAAGTTTACCATATTTTGTAAACACTTTTTAATAAAGTCGTACTCTTTTGGATATTTATTAAAAATGCCTCAACTTCCCATTATCCATCCAACACAAAAGACCATCGCAAAAAGAAAAAGAGAAAATCCCTCGGGGATAAACACTATCGTTTCACCAAAAAATACGAAAACAATCATACCAAATACTCGAAACATCCGAGCATTGCTCACTCATGGCCATATCCTCTTAGCTTATCACAAAAACTTCAAAATTCATGGTATGGATCATCGTCCCTCCCCTCGGTTGGGTTCACCAAGCCTCAGGCCCTGCATCGTTTGAAAGCATAGTGTAAAAGAGATCTTCCTAGCATGACGGCATTGGTTGCCCCTGCTGATTAGGGTTTCGCAGATAGCATCTCCGTTTGCTTCACCTCTTTGAAATGAATAGAGGCTTCCTTCGTATCTTGTCGATATCCGGGATATCTCGCCTCTCCGACTGCCCTGAAAATATCAAGTGAAAGTGTAGCCAGAAAAGCGAATGAGCAACGTGGAGGCCTCGGGATTGCACATCACCTGCATATCCTCACTTGTACTTACTCTTTTTATTTCCTTTTTTCAGGTTCACGATAGCTCCTCGCAAGCGAATTACTCCGCGAACCCCCCCCCCCCATAACTAGACTTCAAACTCGGAAAATGGCCGAACAAACCAAGACAGAAGAGGCACTAGCTGCTAGAATAAAAGAGTTAGAAGAACAAGTCAGGATTACTATAGAGAGGGCCACTCAGGCCAAAAAAGAATGGGATGAAGCAACCACTGAGTTCCCACTTGGTTTTGACCCTAATCAAAAGATGGGACCCTCCTCATCCGTCATCACCGGACTTTCAGTACCCCCGCCACTTTCTGGCCCTGAGGGCCAGTGGACATGGATTAGTCCCCTCACTGTACCCACCGCGGCAAATCCTATGGTTAATGCAGGTGAAGAGATTGCCACGTCACTTCAGCACCTTTCAACCAACCCGCCGTGGACTCCAGCAAGAGCCAGGCCTACCTAGAGACCTCGTATCTCCCTCCTCTTCCTCCGAGCATAGTTCCCGGACCTGTGGGAATTCAGCCTCTTGCTTTCAACCCAGCGCAACCTCAGTTCTCGTCAGAACCGCTGCTACTCTTCGATCCTTACCCCATTATGGCCGAGAAACCAAAAAGTGACAGGCTAAATCTGCTCAAAGAAAGACTCCGAGTGATTGAAGGGGCTGACCCCTTTGACCCTATGGGTCCCACCGACATGTGCATGGTCCCGGGGATCGTAATGCCTCCGAAATACAAGGTTCCGAATTTTGAGAAGTACATTGGGATTGAGTGCCCGAAAACTCACCTCAAGGCCTATTGCAACAAAATGGCCTATATGATACACAATGAGCCCCTGTTAATCCATCTATTCAGAGAGAGTTTGGCCAAGCATGCCTTGACCTGGTACATGAGTTTGGATAGGGTTAGGATCAAAACTTTGAGAGATTTATCGGATGCTTTCTTCAAGCAATACAAATTCAACTTGGAAGTTGCACCAGACCGTTTTGATCTACAGGATCTAGAGAAGAGGACCGACGAGTCGGTGAAGACTTACGCTCAGAGGTGGAGAGGGCTAGCATCATGAATTTCTCCTCCGCTAAATGATAAAGAACTCTCGTCAATTTTCATAAACACTTTCAAGGCTCCCTACTACACCTATCTTATATCCAATCCATCAAATAACTTTTCTGACATAGTCATGGTGGCTGAGAGAGTTGAACAAGGAATTAAGTCCGGGGGGATCACCGCTTCCACACTAGAAGAAACACTTAAAGGAGCACCTATCATGAAGGAAGATGTCATCTTTGTCTCCCCGGGACCTAGTAACCGACAACCTTCCCCCTCGCCTCCACCACAAATCCCACAAAAGAACCAACACACCCATTGGAACAGGGAACCGCTACCACCTCTTCCCATTCCGTTAGAGGAAATTTACGAGCATCTCTTGGCAGCCGGGCAAATTGCGCCAATCCCGATTCAGCCTATACAACCTCCTTACCCGAAGTGGTACAACCCTATTGCTAGATGCACGTACCACACCGGAGCTCAAGGCCACGCCCTAGAAGACTGCTCTGCCCTTAGAGGAAAGGTTAATCACTTGATCAAGAACAAATGCATCTCTTTCGAAGGGTCTAGCATGACCATCAACCCTATTCCAAATCATGCTTTGGGTAACGGAAGGGTGATATAGGGCTCGAATATTTGCGTGAAGAAGTCTAGGGGGGGCTGCGTAATTAGACCGCCACCACGCTTTCTGACGTCTCTTTGTAATATGTATGCATGTTTTGTTATCTTTTATAGGAACTTGCGTTCCCCTTCGATTTAAAAATAAATAAATATATTTAACCCTCTCTTCGAGCGTCTTGTACTGTTCGCGTTTCAGGATGAACGTCGATTCAGTTGGTTTTGATAAACCCTATGTCTTTACCGATAAAGAAAGTATCACCACAACTAAGAATGAGGCCGGGATTCTACGCAAATCGGTCCATTTAAGAGAAAGGGCGGAAAAGGAGATAGTCCCTCATCAGGAGAAGTCTTGGGGGTAAGCAACGAAGTTCGAAGGAATGTTGATCCAAAAACACAAGACTCAAACGCACGCCATAGTCGAGCCTGCGACTTTAAACAAGGGCGCTTCGTGGGAGGCAACCCACGCGTTCTTTTCAATTATTCTATCTTTCGTTAATTGTAAAATTCAACATCTCGGGATACCTTTTCCTTATGAATTTTCTATTTAACTGTCTCTTCATTTCAGTGCAACGAGGCTTGTAAACTTGGGGGCAAGCGAATGAAGTGACAACCAAAAGAAGGCGCTGAAAAATGTCAAAGCTCATTTTTTTCAAGGTGCAACGAGACTTGTAAACTTTGGGGCAAGCAAGTGAAGTGACGGCCAGAAGGTGTCGAAAAATGTCAGAGCTCATTTTTCAGGGAAGTTGTCCTTTTACATTTTTGCAATTTCTATTTTCGCAATTTACATTTCCGTAATTTATGTTTTCGCAAGTTACATTTCCACAATTTTTAAACTCTGACAACTTATGTTGTTGCAAGAGTGTGTGCGTCATGTTGGCTAAAATCCTTAGTTTTCGCAAAATTTTCTCTTTATACATGTGCAACTTGGGCTAAAAAAAAAAGGAGAAGAGGAGAAAACAAAGATCCCACGTAACGTTTTTTTCAAGCATATTCATCACTTTATCACGACACAGATGACTTGTGCGTTCATTAGCAATTATATGAAACATACATGATCTTGTCTGTTAGCTCTTATATCCATGGCATGTTTAGACCTAAGCAATCACAAAACATATCCCTGTGAGTATTTTGGGCCTTCACCCCTTGTTTCTTTCATGAGTATAAGTGTCTGACTAGGTACTAGTTGAATTCGCATAATATCCAGGGTACATGTGCAATTAGACATGGGATAACAATAAAATGACGTGGGACTTTTACGATCTTCTCCATTTTTTTCATTTTCTTCCCTCTTTCCACCACATATGTCATCACTCCTACCAAAACCTTCACTATCACTCGTACCCCGGGAGCCAAGGAGCATTCTCAGCTAAGATTGCCAGCCGGAAATAAAAGCATGCCAAGTTCAGGTTCACAACGAAGGAGACGGAAAAGGTCACCGGAAGATCGCTAGGGACTATCACAGAAGAAAGACCAAAAAAAGTCAAAGATGAAGGCCGAGGCTTTAAGCCAAAATGAGAAGAGATCAAGACAAAGGTTGTGCTTGCTCTGCTCTGTTCCATTTCAAATCAAATCAAAAAGGGGGGGAAATAAAAATAAAAATAAAAAAAAGAAGATGAGAAAAAAAAAGGGGGGGGGGGAGAAAAGAAAAGAGAGAGGGGAGAAGGGAAAAGAAAAGAAAAGAGAGAAATGCTCAGAGACATTAGTAGAATACAAACAATCGAAGAGCCGAAGCAAGCACAGCCCGGGGATAACTAAACTCGAGAAAACTCGAAGATAACATTCCCAAGTAAAGACCCGAGAAGAAGGGCCCAAGGCCAACTCGAGAAATCTCAAAGCAAGCATCCCTAGTAAGGACACGAGAAGAAAGAGGGTCCAAGGCCAATCCAAGTAGCAGATCGTGAAAAGAACGATGACAACACTCCCTAGTGAAGACTCGAGAAGCGAAAAGGCCCAGAGCCAACTCAAGGAATCTCGAAGAGAACATTCCCCAGCAAAGAATCAATAAAAAGGGCCCCTGGCCGACCGGAAAGCAGCCACAGCAAGGATCTAAGAGCTCATGTGAAGGAACTCGCGCACCTCACCCTCATTAGGGCCAATCAACAAAGCATCATTCATCAAAAACCTCCCAACTCATCAGAAAAGCACATCTTTACCCAAAATAAACTCCTTTCCGGACATTTCATGTCCTTTCATTCTTTTCCGTAAAAGTCCCATCGATTATTAGAATGCCCATGCATGTGCATCTTCATTTGAAGTCTATTCACTCGGATTTACATTGCGAATTGAAAATTATGTATCATGTTAGTTGCATCTTTATGAGCGTAAAACACTTAGCCTTGTTTCAGAGCGTGAGTGCAAACACTAATATCAGGTGAGGATTACTTACGGCTGCAAATTGTGGGAAAGTCTTGTCCTTGAGGTCGTTATTTCTTGAACAAGACGTAGACATTATCTAGACTTGAATCAATCATGTTCATATAATGAAAACTGAACGAACATTTTTATCCAAAAATGAAAAAAGGCTTGGATTTATTTTCTTAAACAAAGAAATCATTTTCATTCCAAACAAAAAAAGTTGGGGGCAAGCCATGGGTTAAATGTAGGAATATTTGATATTTCTCACATAGGTCAATTGCTCTCTCCTTTTTCCATCTGTTGCTGCTTCGTGTTTGCTTCCTTTCGATTTGCAGGATACATATATGCTCCAGTGAAATCTTAACCATGGGTCTTCGATGACAACATCGTTGTAAAGCCCTCGCCTTGGATTTTCATCAAAATCCAATCAAACATCGAATCGAGAACATCACCACTCCTCAACCATGGGTCTTCGATGACAACATCATTGTAAAGCCCTCGCCTTGGATTTTCATCAAAATCCAATCAAACATCGAATGGAGAACATCACCACTCCTCAACCATGGGTCTTCGAGGAAAACATCGTTGTAAAGCCCTCGCCATCTTGGATTTTCATCAAAATCCAATGGAGTACGTTACCACTCCCAAATCAACTTCGTATGGTGGATCACGCTCCCTCACATTCAAAATCAACTTTGCGCAATGGATCATGCTCCCTCACATTCAAATCAACTTCGTGTAGCAGATCACGCTTCCTCACGGTCGACCACTCTCCATCTCAATTCATACGGTAAGTTCAAGGTAAGACTTGCTTTCCCTTTACACCATCTGTTAAGCGTTGTGAAAGGTCACGTCCCCACATCGTGTTGTTAATGTCATGTCTCGTCACGTCCGCACATGTCTTCTGATAATGTTGTGTCTGGTCACGTCCGCACATATTGTCTGTTAAGCGTTGTAAAGGGTCACGTCCCCACATCGTGTGGTTAATGTCATGTCTGGTCATCTCCGCACATGTCGTCTGATAATGTTGTGTCTGGTCACGTCCGCACATATTGTCTGTTAAGCGTTGTAAAGGGTCACGTCCCCACATCGTGTTGTTAATGTCATGTCCGATCACGTCCGCACATGTCGTCTGATAATGTAGTGTCTGGTGACGTCCGCACATGTTGTCTGTTAAGCGTTGTAAAGGGTCACGTCCCCACATCGTGATTTTAATGTCATGTCTGGTCACGTCCGCACATGTCGTCTGATAATGTTGTGTCTGGTCACGTCCCCACATATTGTCTGTTAAGCGTTGTGAAGGGTCACGTCCCCACATCGTGTCATTAATGTCATGTCTAGTCACGTCCGCACATGTCGTCTGATAATGTTGTGTCTGGTCACGTCCGCACATATTGTCTGTTAAGCGCTGTAAAGGGTCACGTCCCCACATCGTGTCGTTAATGTCTTGTCTGGGCACGTCCGCACATGTCGTCTGATAATGTTGTGTCTGGTCACGTCCGCACATATTGTCTGTTAAGCGTTGTAAAGGGTCATGTCCCCACATCGTGTCGTTAATGTCTTGACTGGCCACCTCCGCACATGTCGTCTGATAATGTTGTGTCTGGTCACGTCCGCACCTATTGTCTGTTAAGCATTGTAAAGGGTCAGGTCCCCACATCGTGTCATTAATGTCTTGTCTGGTTACGTCCGCACATGTCGTCTGATAATGTAGTGTCTGGTGACGTCCGCACATGTTGTCTGTTAAGCGTTGTAAAGGGTCAGGTCCCCACATCGTGTTGTTAATGTCATGTCTGGTCACGTCCGCACATGTCGTCTGATAATGTTGTGTCTGGTCACGTCCGCACATATTGTCTGTTAAGCGTTGCAAAGGGTCACGTCCCACATCGTGTTGTTAATGTCATGTCTAGTCACGTCCGCACATGTCGTCTGATAATGTTGTGTCTGGTCACGTCCGCACATATTGTCTGTTAAGCGTTGTAAAGGGTCACGTCCCCACATCGTGTCATTAATGTCATGTCTAGTCACGTCCACACATGTCGTCTGATAATGTTGTGTCTGGTCACGTCCGCATATATTGTCTGTTAAGCGCTGTAAAGGGTCACGTCCCCACATCGTGTCGTTAATGTCTTGTCTGGTCACGTCCGCACATGTCGTCTCATAATGTTGTGTCTGGTCACGTCCGCACATATTGTCTGTTAAGCGTTGTAAAGGGTCACGTCCCCACATCGTGTCATTAATGTCAGGTCTTGTCACGTCCACACATGTCGTCTGATAATGTTGTGTCTGGTCACGTCCGCACATATTGTCTGTTAAGCGCTGTAAAGGGTCACGTCCCCACATCGTGTCGTTAATGTCTTGTCTGGTCACGTCCGCACATGTCGTCTGATAATGTTGTGTCTGGTCACGTCCACACATATTGTCTGTTAAGCGTTGTAAAGGGTCAGGTCCCCACATCGTGCGGTTAATGTCATGTCCGGTCACGTCCGCACATGTCGTCTGATAATGTTGTGTCTGGCCACGTCCGCACATATTGTCTGTTAAGCGTTGTAAAGGGTCACGTCCCCACATCGTGTCGTTAATGTCTTGTCTGGTCACGTCCGCACATGTCGTCTGATAATGTTGTGTCTAGTCACGTCCGCACATATTGTCTGTTAAGCGTTGCAAAGGGTCACGTCCCACATCGTGTTGTTAATGTCATGTCTAGTCACGTCCGCACATGTCGTCTGATAATGTTGTGTCTGGTCACGTCCGCACATACTGTCTGTTAAGCGTTGTAAAGGGTCACGTCCCCACATCGTTTTGTTCATGTCATGTCTGGTCACGTCCGCACATGTCATCTTATAATGTTGTGTCTGGTCACGTCCGCACATACTGTCTGTTAAGCGTTGTAAAGGGTCACGTCCCCACATCGTGTTGTTAATGTCATGTCTGGTCACGTCCGCACATGTCGTCTTATAATGTTGGGTCTGGTCACGTCCGCACATATTGTGTGTTAAGCGTTGTAAAAGGTCACGTCCCCACATCGTGTTGTTAATGTCATGTCTGGTCACGTCCGCACATGTCGTCTGATAATGTTGTGTCTGGTCACGTCCGCACATATTGTCTGTTAAGCGTTGCAAAGGGTCACGTCCCACATCGTGTTGTTAATGTCATGTCTAGTCACGTCCGCACATGTCGTCTGATAATGTTGTGTCTGGTCACGTCCGCACATATTGTCTGTTAAGCGTTGTAAAGGGTCACGTCCCCACATCGTGTCATTAATGTCATGTCTAGTCACGTCCACACATGTCGTCTGATAATGTTGGGTCTGGTCACGTCCGCACATATTGTTTGTTAAGCGTTGTAAAGGGTCACGTCCCCACATCGTGTTGTTAATGTCATGTCTGGTCACGTCCGCACATGTCGTCTGATAATGTTGGGTCTGGTCACGTCCGCACATATTGTTTGTTAAGCGTTGTAAAGGGTCACGTCCCCACATCGTGTTGTTAATGTCATGTCTGGTCACGTCCGCACATGTCGTCTGATAATGTTGTGTCTGGTCACGTCCGCACATATTGTCTGTTAAGCGTTGCAAAGGGTCACGTCCCACATCGTGTTGTTAATGTCATGTCTAGTCACGTCCGCACATGTCGTCTGATAATGTTGTGTCTGGTCACGTCCGCACATATTGTCTGTTAAGCGCTGTAAAGAGTCACGTCCCCACATCGTGTCGTTAATGTCTTGTCTGGTCACGTCCGCACATGTCGTCTGATAATGTTGTGTCTGGTCACGTCCGCACATATTGTCTGTTAAGCGTTGTAAAGGGTCAGGTCCCCACATCGTGTCGTTAATGTCTTGTCTGGTCACGTCCGCACATGTCGTCTGATAATGTTGTGTCTGGTCACGTCCGCACATATTGTCTGTTAAGCGTTGTAAAGGGTCAGGTCCCCACATCGTGTGGTTAATGTCATGTCTGGTCACGTCCGCACATGTCGTCTGATAACGTTGTGTCTGGCCACGTCCGCACATATTGTCTGTTAAGCGTTGTAAAGGGTCACGTCCCCACATCGTGTCATTAATGTCTTGTCTGGTCACGTCCGCACATGTCGTCTGATAATATTGTGTCTGGTCACGTCCGCACATATTGTCTGTTAAGCGTTGTAAAGGGTGACGTCCCCACATCGTTTTGTTAATGTCATGTCTGGTCACGTCCGCACATGTCGTCTGATAATGTTGTGTCTGGTCACGTCCACACATATTGTCTGTTAAGCGTTGTAAAGGGTCACGTCCCCGCATCGTGTTGTTAATGTCACGTCTGGTCACGTCCGCACATGTCTTCTTTGAATGTTGTGTCTGGTCACGTCCGTACATGTCATCTGTTAATGTTGTGTCAGGTCACGTCCCCACACCATATCTTGAAAATTTATAAACAGTCACCCCAAATATCAAATCAACATCAGGGCGAAGGTATGGTATCGCCAATCAATATCCGAGCGAAGGACATCCGATCAAAACCTTTCTCCTCCCATAGTGACATCAACGAATCTATCTCCTCCCAGAGTGACACCTACGGATTACCTCCTCCCAGAGTGACAGCATCCATTCCCTCGTCACCGAATAACACCCTAAGAAGCATACCTCCTCCCATAGTGACATCCACAAACTATCTCCTCCCAGGGTGACATCAACCAACAATATCTCCTCCCAGAGTGACATACATCAAAAGTATCTCCTCCCATAGTGTCATCCACGAATAACATCATCAAAACTACCTCCTCCAAGAGTGACATCAACGAATAACGTCATAAAAACTACCTCCTCCCAGAGTGACAGCAACGATATCTCCTCCCAGAGTGACATCTATGACAATACCTCCTCCCAGAGTGACATCCACGGCAATATCTCCTCCCACAGCGACATCTACAAACCTACCTCCTCCCAGAGTTACAACCACAACCTGCCTCCTCCCAGAATACTATCATCACGGTAAGATTGAGGTAAGACCTGCTGTGTCGCCAAAATTCGGATATGTAGGGGCAACCATCTTTACTGCTTATCAAATACTTCGATAAGATAGTAAAGAGGGGGCAACTGTTGATACCCGAATTTTGACGCCATTTTTTTATTAATTTTAGCACTTTCTGTTATTTAGTTAATTTACTGTCATTTTTAGTTGAATTACTGTCGCTAGCATTTTTAAGTGTTTCATCGCATTTTAGCATCGTCGTTAGCATCGTCAGCATTCGAAATAGCATTTTTAATTTTTCATCACGTATTTTCATTATTATTATCATTATTATTCTTAGCCTTAAAAATCACATTTTTAACTATCTGGCTGTCGTTTGCTAGTTTTTTCTTCGTTTTAGGTCATCTCATGAATTTTAGGATTTTTAATGTTTAGCGCATTTTTAGTTTTTTTATTTTTTTATTTTTTTATTATTATTATTTTCGTTCGAGCTTTTATTGGACCCGGGTAAGTTCGCTCGGACAATAGCTTGAATTTGAAATGTTTTCCATCAACTAGTTGCTAGATTTTTTTCCGTTCACAACGGTCTACTGCGTTTCGTGTAATTTTCGGCGTAACGTCATTATTTTTCCGTCCGAACATTTCACATTTTTGAACGAGAAAATAAACACGTTACACGGAAAATTCTTATCATTTGCTGTAGATGGTTAAAACCGTAGTATTTTTCTCTACGCGCTGGTACCTTCGGGTCGAAAAGTCGGAACATTTGCTCGCCGAAGTCGGCTCGAGGCCATTTAAATAAAGTAAAAGTCAACTTGATCTCAACCGTTGATCTGGTCAACCAAGAAAAGTCAACCAGATCAACGGTTGACTAATTATCAAGCCATCGTGCATGCGCACCATGGACGCGTGAGAACAGTGGAGCAGGCCACGGAGCAGCCTGCTCCGACGTCCTGTCCCATCCGGCCATCGCTTCTCCTCAGCCCTAGCCCTGCCAGCACCACAGCCTAGCCCCGCCACCGCGACAAACCGGCCACCACGCGCAGCCACGCTCTCCCCAAGCCACGCAATCTTCGGCTATAAATACCAAGCATTTCCCTTCGAATAAACGACACCAATTTTGCAAGAGAAACTTGCTCTTCCTCTCTCCTTGATTGATAGCTCATATTGAGCATCGATCGTCCAGTTTAAAGCTTGAGAGTAAGCTTTCTCCCTCTAAGCTCATTTTCGGTTTTTAAGCATTTTTTTCTTCTTTAATTCGTTTGGCCGGATTTAGAGTAGATTAATTGCTTGTTTTTGTGCCATTAATTCATGTGCATGATGTAGATTAAATACATACTTTCAATTTTTAAAATCGTTAGCTAGATTGTGTGAATTAATTAGTTTTCGATAATTAACGATTTTGTCATTTTTTCGAAATTAAATTTGGTACGAGTCAAACTAAAAATCGAGGTTCGTACGGTCGAGAAGTCGTCGAGGAGACGAGCATCTCGGTACGAACGGATTTTGAAATGGCCACCTGTGGCCGGAGCTTGGCCGTCGGCAGTACGTCGGCGACCAAAGAAGAAGATGAACAGTGCCAGGCTTTGGCACTGTTCACGCGTGGAAAGGTAATGGGCTTGGCCCATCACCATTAAAGTAATTTCCATGGGCCAGGCACTATTCCAGGCCCATTTTAATTTTCCTTTCTTTTTTAAATTGGGCCCAACCCATTTTCGTTTCTTTTCGAGATTTCGAATCACGCTTTTTCGTAAAAATAATTCGTATGGTTCGTATGATTATTTTTCGTACTATCAAGTGTTTAATTTTATGTACTTATCAACTGTTTAAATTATTCGCACTTTAAATTTCGGAAATTCACTTTCGGCAATTTAAATTCAATTATTCATTTTACCGCCTACATGGTCGGTCGCATTTTAATTCTCGTAAATATCAACTGATTTAATTTTTCGCAAGCTGCTAGAAATTCTTCCGCAAATATCAACTGTTTATTTTCTGCAATATCAACTGTTTTATTCTCTGCAAATGTCAATTGTTTTATTTTCCGCAATATCAACTGCTTATTTCTGCAAATATCCAACTGTTTATTTCTGCATTATCAACCTGTGTTTATTTTCTGCAAATCATCAACTGTTTTAATTCCCTGTAAATCGTCAACTACATTTAATTTTTCTGCACTTATCAAAACAACATTTAAAATTTCGTATGCGTTAAATAAATCATTTTTCGCATGCAATCAACCTTTCATTTAATTTTCGTATGCGTTAAATCCATCATTTCTCGCATGTAATCAACTCAGCATTTAAATTTCGTATGCGTTAAATAAATCATTTTTCGCATGCAATCAACCCATCATTTAATTCTCGTATGCGTTAAATCCATCATTTTTCGCATGCAATCAACTAAGCATTTAAATTTCGCATGCGTCAAATAAATCATTTTTCGCATGCAATCAACTCAGCATTTAAATTTCGTATGCGTCAAATCCATCATTTCTCGCATGAAATCAACTGTCATCAGTTATTTTCCTGCACTTATCAAACTCAGCATTTCATTTTCGTATGCGTGAAATCCATCATTTCTCGTATGCAATCAACTGTCGTTTAAATTCTCGCACTCATAAAATTGCTTATTTATTTCTCAAGCTATCGCTAACACTCTCACTTTGTAGGTTTTAAATTTTAAGCTTCGCTCGAAAGTACGCCTTTCGATTCCTTTTTACTTATTCAACGCTTTTCGTAAATATCAATCGTACGCATGATATATAGAACTGCTAGAATTACAGTCAGGGATAATCAATCGGTCTTGATAAACGGTAATCCCGTTCGAAAGACGTTCAAATGGTAACCCCGTTCAACGATTAATTATTTCTGAACGGTCACGATCATAGAAAACACTAAAGTGACGATTCCTCTGAGGGTCCCCCTTTCAAAATAAAAACGCATTTTATCAAACACCTTTTTAAAACACCTCTCTCATCAACCGGTAACCATTTTTGGATGTGACTCGGGTGCCTAACACCTTCCCAAGACCATAATACGACCCCGAACCTTTTGTCTGGGGTCCAGACCCCATTTTTTGTGCCTTTAGTTTTTTATTTCTTATATTTCTTATGCCATGACGATTAGGGTTCCCTAAACCTAGCAACCAAATTAGGGTGGCGACTTCATTGCATGTTGCAAGTGTCTGTTTACGCTGAGCATCGTAAGGTCTCAAGTTCGTTGCACACTCGCGATATTTTTCGTAATTTTCTTGGGGCGCGACACAAGGAGACGCCTAAACACAACAACAAGACCTTGATGATGATCATACATCATGTCGGAGGTCGAGAAGCAGGTGCAAAACCATCGAAGATCCAAAATATATAGGAAGTTACTATATACGAAGTACTGTAGCGGATGGAGGAATTGTAGCGGATGGAGGAACTGTAGCAATGAAGTTACTGTTGCAACCGCTCACTTATGTAATTTTTCTATAAATAGCTAGCTTATTTCTTTCCAAATTGAAGACTTGGATAAACTGAAAACTTGAGCTCTTGAAGCCTTTACTTTCTCTGTAATACAATTTACATTCCATGTATTTCAATTCAAGCTTTTTAATTCAAGTCAATTACAACTTTTGCAATCTAAATTTCTATCATTTACTTTAAAGCACACGGTTGGCTTAGCCACCTTCGCTTTACATTCCAGCACTTCAATTTTGTACTTCAATTCCAGTACTTACATTCCGCACTTCAATTCTAAGCACACGGTTGGCTTCGCCACCTTCGCTTTCAAGTTAATATTGGCCGAGCCACCTTTCTCTTCATGTTCTTTTTCCACTGCCTAACTCCTTCATTATCTACATCTATCTTGTTCTTCTCTTGTCTTTTCTTGTTCTTGCAGCTCTGAGCTAGATCCTCCCTAAAGTTCTAAGCTCGGTTTCTTCCATTTGGAAGCCGGAGCTTATCAGTTTGTTAACGGAGAGTGATGGTATTTTTAGACTAATTTATTTTGACATCGAAGCAAAATGTTGTACATGGGATGTGGCAAATGTAAGGATAAATAAAGAAAAAGCAGGCAAGGGAAGACCACTCAACAAAAAATAGAGAGACTGGCGCTTAACCAGTCATTTTCATTCCTTGTGTATCATCTGGATATATCCTGAAATGTAAAGGCTACTACTTTTTGTCTTACTTTTCATCCTTGAAGTCATGAGCGTATGTGATATGCAAGGTTTTTAGAATTGGACCGGAAGATTGATCCGAAAAAGAATATTTAACTGGGGTTGAATCCGGTCAAATTGGGTTTAATACTATATATTTTCTACTTGTAAAATTCTTCTAGTATTGTTCATTTTAGGAATTTCAATATCCATTATTAGTTTGATTCTTTCATGAATTTCAATATCCATTATTTGTTATAAGAATGTCTAGTAGTTTACAACTTCTTATATCTCTCACTAAGATCATTTAGTTGTTTTTCTTTTTCATTTTGGTTCATTTCTTTATTATATTTTATAACTTCTATTTATTGTGATAATCATTAATTCTACATTCTCTTATAATTTTAAAGACTTTTTGTCAGTTATCATCTTATTAATTATTGGACTTGTATGATAAAGTTATAGATTCAATTTGTAAAATTTTCTATTAATCTATTTTTAACACACCTTCTTTGATAAATATGTCATCAATTTTTCTTCTGGAACTTTTTCATGTTCTTCCCTTAAATCTTTAATGTGATCTTTAATACTCTCTATTTATTCATCTAAATTTACTTAAATATTTTTCATACTTCTAATTGAAGTGTAACATACTCCCTCTATATCAAAGAGATTGTCCATCTTTCCTTTTTGATACTTGACATTCTAGCATTACCCCTAGTTATTCTTTTCCACTAACTTTTCATAAGAAAACCTAAAAGTAATTTAAAGGATAAATTTAAAAAATACCAACAAAAAATACACAATCATCATACTTTCTTAATCTGTGTGAAAAGTCAAAGTGGACAGTTATATTGGGAAGGAGGGTTAATTTTAACACAAAAATCTTTAGCTATATTTTTTGAAATTTACACGGTAGTGAATCTAGTATTCACCAAATCATAAATATAGTTAAATCAAAATAGAGATTTCAAAAGGAAATTAAAACTTTAAAATCATATCAATAATAGAGGTCTACCACAACTTTCTCAATCTTGGACTGCAACTATAAAAAAAATGAATATTTTTACTTCCTACTAAGTTTCAATCTGAAAGGGACCTCACAGTTTTAGCACTTATATCAAAAATAAAATCCTTGAAATAATGCCTTATGTATAAAGCAACCAACGACATTCTCCTTCGAGGTTTCGCGGTATGGCAGTGAAGATTTCACCTTCAATTTCTCGAACTAAAGTATAGTTTATCATAGTATTGAAACCTTCTTCACTCTTTATATTTTTGGAAAGATTTTTAAGTAAATAAAATGATTTTTATGTGGTTGTTTGAAAGATTACAAGTTTCTAGGTAGAGAGTATTATGCTTACAACTGATGCCTTATTTTGAATACATTGCCTCATATTTATAGAGGTTGATTATCCTCTACACACTTTTACTACTGTGCAAGACAACAATACGAACAAAGAAGTTTCCCTTATCCACCAAACCCCCTATACCGACTGACCTCCAATACTAGCAATGAGCCTTTTGTACTTAGCTTCATTTCATTGTTTGAACAACCTTTCCCTAACGTAAAGGAGAAAGAAATGTATAACGTCTTTCTATGGTGTGACGAAAACAACTCTTGCGCCTGAACGGGTCTTTAAAGTTTGACCTTTACATTATTGCTTTCTTACTTATTGGTTACTTCATACTTCATTATTACAGACTGGCCTTATCACTTTGCATTATTACAAACCTAACCTAACTTTATCTCTTCCATTTTTACAAATAGTGTTGGTCATGTTCTGGACTAACTTTATTATTGTTGGCTACTATTCTTAGCGTTATGTCTACTACGGAGAAATATTTTTATTGCTGCGCTCTATTCAGACAATAACATCAAAAGAGTCTTCATTATTTGTTGTCTCGCATTTCAACTCTTCATCTTTTTTCTCTGTCTTCTTTGCTGGCAAAAGTAGTAGACATGTTTATGCCCCTCTATTATTTCACAAAATTTCAAATCAGTAGCTTTAGTTAACGAAAATCTATTGGACTTCCCCTTACTCAGTATTAAATCCACTAATCCTTCTATTATTCGAGCTTGCTATGCACAAGTGGCTATCAATATGATAGACCCAATACTTGTTGTCTTCTAGCATCTTCTAATATTTAAAGTAGAGTACGTTGAATCATTTTGATCTCTTAGTGCTCATCCACTCATCAGTAAAATTATCTTGGCTATATTCAGTTCACATAGATATTGCTTCAAAGCTAAAATCAACTCTGGTTATTCCAATCATTATGAGATGATTGGCTAAGCAATAGAGATCATTATTGAACTCTGGACTGGTTGTAAACACCTTAAGGAATATCCCTCTTTGAGATTTTACTCATTTGATGAATTGTTTTACTCCTTCCTATGGTGGCTTGGAGAATGCAACTAATTCTCTATGATCTTTATATTAAGGAAACCATACTCATATCATCCCTTAATAATCTCAACATCTAACTCTGGTTGTATTTTTGCTTTAAGATAGACTCCAGAGAAGTCTATAGTAATCCCAGGATGCATTAATAAATCTCCAAGATAGACAATTTTTGTCCATCTTAAGTATTCAATTCTTTTTTGCTTTATTTCTTCTGTATATACATGTGTAGAGTATAATCGAGCGATTATATCTTTTGTCTTTCGGGGAAAGACCATTTTTATACTGTTCATTATTATCTTTTTTTACTGAGCTATTACTACTTTCACCAATTTTTGGTTCGGTAGTTTTTCCTATTGTATGTGGCCTTGATTGAACATCACCATTTGACTTTAATTTTTCAAATTCTTGATTTGCCTTTCTCGTTTCAAATTTGTTTTATTATGTCTTATAATTGAGTCATCAGTTGCGACACGACCAAGTATGTTGAATTCATGGCTTCATATAGTATCTTCCTATGTTTACCCATGATCTTCTCATGTTAAAGTATCTGCTATAGAATTATTAGTTTCTTTAAGTAAACTTAAAATTTTGAAACCATGATTGTCAACTTATTAATCTTTTATTTATCATTGTTGTTGGTAAATTATTAAATATGAAACTTTTTATGTGAGTTTATCACTTTCTTACCCCAAAAGGTTTTGATAATAAGATTATCTCGAATTTTTCAACTATTTTCTTTATTGCTAATAATTCATTTTCATTTATATGATAATTCTTTTCTACTAGTTTAAATGTTCCCGAAGCATATCTACAAATTCCATCTTTATCCGTTTTTAATATCGTTCCCCAAGGATCTTTTAAAGCGTATGTTTCTTATATTAAATTATATATATGTTCTGAATGTAATCTTAGTAATGGTAAATCCTTACATTTATTTTTGTTTTTGTATATTCCTCATTCCAGTCCCATTTATATGTTTTCTTTAACTTTTTTTCTTCAATGGTGCTCTTAGTTTTGCCATATCTTTAACAAATTGTTCCATATAATCTAGACATCCTAAAAATCTTTGTAATTATTTTTTGTCTCCTAATTTATGTGGAAAATTTAATACTTATTTAAATACATGATTTTGTAATTCTACTGTTCCTTTTTTTATTTCAATCCTAAAAAATCTATTTTTACTTTGCTTATTTCAGCCTTGATTTTTTATAATACTAGTCCATGTTGTTCACAATTCTTTTCAAATATTAATAGATAGCCTTGTATGCTCCTCCTCATCATTATTAAATATTAAAATAACATCAACATAATCTATTATGATTTTCTATAATCTTTAAAGATTGAATCCATTATTTTTTTAAATATTTGGGTGCCACATTTAATCCAAATGGCATTACATTCCATTCATAGTGCTCTCACTGTACTAAATGTTGTTAATGCTTTACTATTTTCAATAATCCTAATTTACAATCAAATTTCCTAAATATTGATTTTCCTCTAATGTCTCTAAATTTGAAGTTTTTATTTGATAGAAAATATCCATCAAATTTTATATGCTCATTTATTTTTTATAATTAGTTATCATTCTCCATTTTTCCCTTTTTTATTTCTGAGTGATTTTTTAGCATGAATGTTGGGCTACTATGTGGATTCTTACTTTCACATATTAGTTTTTGATCTATTAATTATTTTAATTGAACACTAAATTCTTCTATATTTTTATCGTTGTATTTACTCTTATAATTTTCTTAGGGTCCTTCAATTCTAGATGTGCATATACTTTTTTTTATATCTCATTTCTGTATTGGATTATTTTTATAACATTTCTAAATTAATTTCTCTAGTTCATATGTCAAAAATAATTGTTTAATATGAATAATTTTACTTTTTAATACTAGTATTAATTCATCACACTGGAACTACAACTTCATGAGTTTTTAAAACATATTGTTGCTTTAGAAAACTAAAAGTTTGCTTAATCTTTGGTATGAATATCTTTTGATAGTATGGTGTCGTTATTACCATATGATGTCTATCTAAATTGTTTGGCGAATAATCATATAAGAAATCATTTCCCAATATGATTTTACTAAGGTATATTCTCTATAATTTTATGATTATGTTTCCTATCTATATCTCTAATCCAAATATCGCTTTGTCATGTTTTAGGTATACTATGTTTGTTCCTATTATTTTTGGTGCATTTTCAAATGACTTTTAGGTACTAAGTATTCCTTCCCTAAGGATATTCCTGATCCAATGTCAACAAATGCATGTGTGTAAATACTTAAAACACTTCTATACGTCTCATGTGACATGCCTTAATAGTATATTAGCTTCATTATTTAATGTCATTTTAATATACCCTTACTCTATTTTATACGACTCTATTAGAATTGAGAAATGGCTCCCAAATAAAAATGAAAATATTGTTTGATCCTCATCAACTTTTAATTTTAATTTTAATGCAATATTCTCTCTTATTATTTATGGATTTTTGATATGTGGAGACCCTACACTTAAATGATCATATTAATTTTGGCCATATACTCATTTTTCTATTTAATTTGGGTCAGCTACCCACCAAAACCTATCATTTTAGACCCTGGGCAGCTCTGACTCTGGCCGACCAGCCACATCAGCATGCCACATCACAACATGCTAATTTGGCATGTCACCTAGCAAGTGACATGTCATCCTATACCCCACCACTAGGTCGACCCGCCCACTCGGTATGCTTTGACCTGACCCGCCCGTTTTGAATTTTTGATATGTGGAGGCCCTACACTCAAATGATTGTATTAATTTGGACCCTATTCACATTTTTTTTTCCAATTTGGGCCCTCTACTCACCAAAACCTGTCATTTTAGACTTCAGGCAGCTTTGACCCTGCCCGACCAAGGGTGATGAATTTGTGACCATTACCCGGTCAAGGGTCACGAATTTGTAATCCTTGCTCGACCAAGGGTCACGAATTGCCTATTTTATGTTTAAAAAAAATAAGTGATTGCATTGCATTTCATCACATTTTATTGTCCATTTGTTTATTTGGACAGTAAATCTACTGATTTATCCATGATTTCCCCTTTTCTTGGCAGTTCTGGTCTGATGGCATAATATTGGAGATTCTGATATGGAGAGTTGAAGCTGATTTTCCCAGTCTTGGCCTAGACTTTGGCCAAGACACTTTCGCGTCCCACGCAGCACACCAGTCAGATCGTCTTGGCCTAGACTTCGGCCAAGACTCTTTTGCGATTGAGCAGTCATCATCGTCCGCTTGGGCCGCTTCTTCATTGGGCTTTGCAGCTGGTAAGTAGCAGCTGTCCCGCAATCTTAGAGGGATCTGAAGTGCATATCTCTTGAAGAATCCCGCATGGGATCTCCCTCTTTTGTAATTGCGATTTGATTCCTATTGTGACTCAATCAATTTATTATTACAATCTTTTAGAGATTTTCTAGGAAGTAGAGTTGGAGTAGGACAGAGGAGTTTTAGGGCTATTTTAGCCGAACATTGTTCTCCTCTGTCCCCAAGCGGTCCATCAACGGATTTTCTCCTCCTTCTTCTCTTTTTCTCTTTCGACATTATTATACTTTGCTCCGGATTTATTTAAATCTCGGATTAATTAATTTATGCAATTAAATATTTTATCTTTTCAATTATGAGTATGAGTAGCTGAACACCGATTCTTGGTAAGGGTTGATGAGTTGAGTTCTTATGCGTTCGTGAGATCAAATCATGCTTAACAATCTCTTTGTTTGTATTTATTTATTTCTTAGGCTTAATCCATCGCTTACTCACTAGAGACAAAGTCTGATCATCTTTGTACTCTAGTAGAGAAGAGTTGCAGCCAGTCTAGAAGGAGAGGGAGTACCCGCCGGCTAGATAGAGTAGACAACTAGTCTCGCGCCAGACTAGAAGAAATAAGTAATCTAGGTTAAGACCAGATTGACAACCTAGGGTTTCCACAGGGAAGCACCTTGACCTAGGTACTGTCTTCCCCTACACCATTGAGGAAGCGAACAACCATTCAAGACAACAGTCAAATGGATAAACCCTTTAACCAGCAAGGTGTCCCTTGGCTAGGATTATCAGGAGAGGGAGTACCCGCTAGGTAATTTGAAGAGGAGGGAAGACAGGAGTGAAAAGGAGTTCCTCCACTCTATAGCAGTACTATGAATGAAGAGATGAATATACTTGAATCTATGATCGAAGCATAAGAACGCAAGCTCTCACATCACCCTTACCTGGAATTCCCTTTTATTAGATTTATTTCAATCTTGACCCCTGTCTTGGCCAAGCCTTTGGCCAATACTACTTTGAACTATTTTACCTCTTTCTATTTTGTCTTTATTTTCAGATCCTACCAAAACCAAATCTAGTGACGAGGAAATCAAACCAAGAATTACATTTCCTAGAGGTCTCTGTGGACGATCCTCTTACCATCATCTACAAACTCTTATAGACAGTGATAAGTTGTATTTCTACCCCCAATTCCATACCTATTTCACTATTATATTTGACGTGTTCGACGCGCGGTCAATAAATCATATATTTAAAGATATTTTTTAGTTTAAAATTATTTTTACTTTGATTTCAAAGTAAAATAATTTTAAATTAAGAAGAACCTTCAAATAAATAGATTATATAAACATTTAATTCATAAAAAATATAAGTATTAAAATGAAAAAATTAAATCAAATTATTTCTATCATCCATACAAAAAATTTAAATTGGGCAATTTATTAATTTTGTGAAAAATCCTTTAATTACTATTTGTATTCCTCATACGGAAACAATTTTCACTTTTCTTCTAATTTCACTATCCAATTTTTGTAATTCTTTATTTATCATTTCTTTTGTAATTATTGCTAAATGTATATTACCAGTCGAGGTTTTATTATCTATTGTCGTTTTCATATGTCTTACTACAAATGTTACCTTCTTAAATATAGAAAATATTCCTTGTTTAAAAATGTATTATAAGCTAGATCAAGCCCTACTTTATCTAGTTTTCTTGCCTTAGACTCCTCAAATATTACATTTTGTTGATTAATTAATTATTGTCTATTTCACCAATTATATTAGATGATTCTCTTAGTTTAAAATTTGTATTCATCATTTTCACTTTCGTCACTTTCAATTTATGAGTCAGTTATTAGTTCTTCTTCTGAATGTAATTCATAAATACTTTTTCCATTACTTATCTCAGATTATTATTTCGTATTCACTATTATCACAAATCTTCTCCTAAATTTAATTTATTTTTATATTAGTTTCTCTTTTTGGCCATTCATTTGCGTAATGTCATTCTTCTCTACATAACCAACGTGTTAATTTCTTTGGCTTATTACTGAAATTCTTTTTATATGGTTTTCTTTTAAATCCAATTTTATTTGATTTTCTTGAATTGCTAGTTTTCTTTCGTGTTTTATAATATTTCTTCTTTTTATATGGTTTTTAATATGACTTTTTATATTTCTTATTATATGTTTTGCATCCCCACTGTGTAGGAATAACATGTTTAGGGCAACATGATGTTTTAGTTGTTCTATATTATTTTCTCATATTTTTAGCTATAATTGATATTTTTGTGAAACATATTATTTAGGAAATTCTATTCTACATCCTAACGCCGCATGATCCCTATTTGATTTACTAAGTTCTTTTTTCATATCTATTCCCCATGGATGTGGTAATTTACGAAAATATATATTAGTGATATAACGCATTTAGTGTATATTTTTTCCTCCTTTTCTAGGTTTTTTTTTAGATCTTGATACTACTGATATTGCCTTGTTTTCTCACTTTTCGCAGATCTAGATTTTTAAGGAGGAAAGTCAAAGAAGATGCATTATTCACTAGGAGTGTGCACGGGTCGGTCCGGTCCGGTTCTTGGGTTAGAACCGGACCAGATCGGAAATTACCAGTTCTTGTCCGGGACAGAACCGGACCGGACTGGACACTTCCAGTCCTGTCCGGGTCGGTTCTAATTTTTTCGGGTCGGACCGGGTCGGTTTTTTTTTATAATAATTAATAATATATCTCACGAATTTTTTTAAAGTATAATCGTGTTCCATAAGATGATAAGATTAGATCACTTATATTTAGAGCTTCAAAATTATCATTGAACAATACTATAGTTAATTACTTATATTTATGTAATGCATAATACATTAATACAATTTAAATTAAAAGCATAAAACTCTAAACAATTAGTAATTTTTAATTTTATGACAATTGACGTGATTCTCTCTTACAACAATATAATTCTTTTTTTATTAAGTAAAATATTAAATAATAAACATATGTCCACGATATATCTCAATAACTATATATTAAAGTAATGATTAATGGTAATATTACTAGTATGTGCCATATTATTAATAATTAATGATCTTACTTTATACATATTAACTATATAAATGGATATTACAATTATAATAATATTTTTTTGAGCCTAACATATACACACGAAGAATTTTCATGTATAAATTAGAAGATCCGCTCATTATTCCCGAAGACTCCTAATTTTGGCAGAAGTTGGTTTAGGAAAATTACTCCAATCGGACTTAAAATTTTAAGTATAATCGTGCTCCATAGGATGATAAGATTAGATCACTTACATTTAGAGCTTCAAAATTATCATTGAATAATACTATAGTTAATTACTTTTAAAAAAATATATTTAATATAGTTAATTACGTATACTCATGTAATGCATAATACATTAATACAATTTAAATTAAAAGCATAAAACTCTAAACAATTAGTAATTTTAAATTTTATGACAATTGACATGATTCTCTCTTACAACAATATAATTCTTTTTTTATTAAGTAAAATGTTGAACAATAAACATATATCCACGATATGTTAACTATATCAATGGCTATATTATTAATAATTAATGGTCTTACTTTATACATATTAACTATATAAATGGCTATTACAATTTACAATAATATATTACTAGTATGTGCCATATTAACTATATAAATGGCTATTAAAATTTTATTTCTTAATTCTTACTATGGAGAAAATATTTTTCCCTCATAATAATTCTCATATAACTTCCTTAATAAAATTTTGTATTTAAAATAACAAATAAAAACAAAAAATGAGGACTTTTAATTAAGTTTAAAAGAAAAAAAAGAAAAAAAATGAGGAATTTTAATATAGTTTAGAAAGGAAAAAAGAACCAGGAGTTAAGTTTAGAAGGAAAAAAGAAAGTGTGATCCAAGAGGATTTGAACCTCTCCCATTTAATATGATAGGTGAGGAGTTAACCATTAAACCAAATGGAAACTTTGATATCATTGTGAGTTCTACCGGTTCTCCGGGCCGGTTCCCGGGTATTGGAGGTTGGAGAATCGGACCAAATCGGAACTATTCATTTCGATCCGGGTAAAAAAAAGAAGAAAGAAGAAAGAAGAACTGGACCAAACCAGCAGTTCCGGTCCGATTTCTAGGTTAGTTCAGTTCTTGTACACCCCTATTATTCTCTGGATTTTGGACGGAATCAAGCAGCTAGGCCTTGCAGCAGCGTGTCCGTTGTAGCAGTAGAGTCCGAGCAGAAAAAGAAAATCTAGAAGATCCTCTCATTATTCCCGAAGACTCTTAATTTTGGCAGAAGACGGTTTAGAAAAATTACTCCAATCGTACTCAGGATTCTATTTTTGTAATTCCTATAAATACTTTTAGTAATTAGGTTTTAGACTCTCTCATTTTTTAGCGCCACCATATACTTTCTCCTTGAGTCTCGCCTCTAGCGTATTCTGTTCTTCTTGCAATAAAACCGGAGCTTTGCTCCGGCCGGTAATCTTTACGAGTTTTCTTCATCCTTTTCTTCTTCTGTAATTATGCAATTTAATTATTTTGTTTGTTTAACTTCTAGCATGAGCGGCTAAACCGCTTGTTCTTGGTAGGAGTCATCGAAGGTTGCTAGGATAGCTGTGAGGTCTAATTACACTTAAAACATCTTTGGTTTGTATTTATTTGTTTAACATAAACTTGTCTATTTACCTAGGACTGTTCACAAGCCTGATCAACTAGTAACTAGGCCTAGGCGATTAAAGTCATCTCTATAGTAATAACTAACGTGAGGCTGGGTTAAACAAATAATTAGGGTAGTGCCTCGAACGTACTGAGTGTCTCGCCCTAGATATTTCTTTCCTTGTCTTAATGGGCCTTTCAATACTGTCTCCGTAAATGCACCTTGGAGGACGACAAAGTGTCAAGGCGACTCCATAAACGTACCTTGGGGTATTTTCTCTTACGAAGGAAAGCAAGAGACCTAAACGCACCCAGTCCCTATAGCGCATCTACCAGCCAGGGGTTGTCGATCCTTGCACCAATGATCGGCCGACTGTAAATGCTACCGGAGATAGATTTTTACCGGGAACCTTCTCTCTATTGATTCCTTATCTCTTTTAATTGTGTTTATTATTGCTTTCTAAGTCATTAATCAATCACTCTCTCGAAATCCCCCCCCCCCCTCCCTCCCCCCCCCTCCCTCCCCCCTCCCCCCTCCCCCCTCCCCCCTCCCCCTCCCCCCGTTACTGTTTCGCTTAGTATTCTTAGTCATACACTGAAGTGACCATCTACCCCTAGTCTCTGAGTTCGACCCCGTTGCCACTATACACAATTCTTTAATGTGCATTAGCAGCAAGTTTTCTTTATTACTTTTGACGGCTTCGACAATCGTAATGTTCAGTTCCATTTATTGCTCCTATCTTATAAAAATAGTCTGAAAATTCACATGTATAATTATTTAAATAACGCATATCATAAATAGATAACTTATGTAAATTATCCAAAAAAAAAATATTATTGATCTTGATAATAACTTTATCCTAAGAATGCAAATCATATTGCTTCCTCAAGTGTTATATTTTTACCTTGGGATTTTAGTTTCAATATTTCTAATAATTCATCAGCCTCTTCTTCATCTTGTTTTTCAATTATTTTTCTTATTATCATGTTAATTTATTTAAGCTTGTCATTTAATTACACTTGAATTTAATTCGTTTCCTCTATTATTTAGTCTTGTTATTTTCTCATATTTATTTAAGAGTTTGTCTATCTTGTATAGTTGCTTCTTTCCTTTTAATTGTTTATATTCTTCTAATCCTCCACCATTATACGCTACATGTGATGTAAACATTGCTGATCGGTTGTCGAACCCGTCAAAAATAATAATAAAACCTACAGTCAAGTGCACAATAAATTGTGTATAGTGGCAACAGGGTCGAACACAGGGATTAACACTCTAATCAATTTGTAAAACAAAGAGATCCAAACAAGAAAGTAACAAAAGGGGGGTTTTGAATGGTTGTTTTGATTATCAATTACCTAAAGCAATAATAAGGGAAGACAAAAGAAGAAAGAGATAAATAGAGAGAGAGTTCCCAGTAAGAATCTGTATCCGGTTGCAATTACGGTCAGCCGGTCATTGGTGCGAGTATCGTCTACCCCGAGCCGATAGACACGCTATGGGGGCCAGGTACGTTTAGGTCCCCTTCTTACCTTCGTAATAAGCTACCCCAAGGTACGCTTATAGGGTAACCTTGACAGTCCGTTGTCCTCCAAGGTACGCTTATGGAGACAATACTCGGCTGCCCATGAAAAGGAGGTAAGACGCGTCTAGGGCGAGACACTCAGTATGCTCGAGGCTCTACCCTAACGATCCGTTTAATCCAACTGGAGGAGACCAGGATCCCGATTACTTCCAGAATGGTTATCTACTTTACCCTGCAGCTTCGCATTAGGTATAACCACAAGGATGATTATAATTCTCTAGATTCAATTACTAGTTGATCAAGCTTATAATTAAACCTAGATAATTTGACATTTGAATATTAAACAAGACAGATATTAGCCCAGAATATGTGAAGCACAGTTTGACCTCACGACTTCCCTTGTAACCTTCAATCGATTCTTACTAAGAACAAGAAGACTAGCCGCTCATATTAAAAGTAAAAATAAATAAATAAATAGATTGCATAATTTAAATAGAAGAAGGGAAAAAGACGAAGTCCTATTTATCACCGGCCGGAGTAAAGCTCCGGTTTATTGAAAGAAAGAACAAGTGTGCCGGAGGCAGAAGTAGCGTCAAAACTAGAGAAAAAGGGAGAGGAAAGAGAAAACCTAATTACTAAAAGTACTTATAGTTTATTACAATTAAAATTCCTAATCCGACTGGAATTATATTCCTCAATGGTCTTCTACTGAGATTGGGATTCTCGGAGGAATTAATTAGCAGATCGTATGTTTCCTTGCTTGCGACAGTTTCCTTTTTGCGCTAGAACTCCGCTACCCTCTGCGAACGTTCAGCTGCGTGGCCTAGCTGCTACATTCCTTCCAGAAAGTGATAGAAAGCGCTTCTTTTTGGATTTCCCTCCTAAATAGCCAAGATCTGTAAAAAGTGAAGAAATACAGCACCATTAACAGCATCATGATCTAAAAAGGCATATAAAAGAGGGAGGAATTACGCACAATAAACACTCTATCAATTGCATAATTAAAAGATGTCATTCTATAGCTTCTCATTGGTAACTTATATTTATCTATATTTTTTATTGAGCTTACGACCTTAATTTGATCTTCCACGAATTTCATAAACTTAAGGGATTAAATATTACTGTAGTTGAAATATGTAGGGACTTAGTTGTACTATACTATTTATCAATTTACCTTGGGTGTACACACTATTCCATGTATAGCCGGTGGACATGAATTTTCAATCTCCAACTTCAATTTTTCCAAATGCAATAATAGTATGACAGAAGAGCATGGAACATAGAAGAAACATAGAAAGAAATTCTTTTGGGAACACATACGAAATAATAATTACATTGTCCACTCCGGCTATCACTTGATGCTCGACATTCTCAGAGACCATGAAAATCTAGGAACATAAGCCCAAAGCATTAGCAACAACGATTGGTGTATTTAGCTATATAACCTAGTAATCCCCTCTAAAATGAATCGGGTAAAATAATGTTAAAAATGGTCAGGTTTCATATGATGTGTGAGATGAAGTGACATAAAAGTAATATTTAATAATTACGTGGTTGTCTCTCCTCTGAAAAATACTTTGTTCGTCTGCCACATTAGTAAGATTAATTTCAAGTATCACTATAGTGATAGCAAAAGAATTCAATGTGTAAAAAAATTAAGTGGAAGATTAAATGTGTCTAACTAGGCTAAGGCTCTATTTGTCCCCGTTATTGTTGTACTATTGTGCTTTTTGTTGCATTATGTTGGAAAAAGTGTTCCTTGTAAAAGTTATTCAATTATTTCGTTAAATTTATAACGAAAAGTGTTGTTAAATGGTAAAACGACTAAGAAAGGTATAAAAGATTATTATTATTTTTATTAAAAAGATTAGATATATGTTATTGTGTGATACTAAGGTTTTTCATATAAAATATTAATCTAAACTACAAATTAAAAGGGAATAAAATTATTTATATATTAGAAAAATAGAATAAAAGATACATATTTATGTAAAAATATAATTTTTTAATATTTTATTAATGGATTTTTAAATAATTTGAGAATAAATATATAAAAGAAACATCTATTTTAATATTTTTAATGTGTTCATGTTATTGTAGATGTTATTGAGAAAAAATGAGCAAAAGTAAATATATAACCATGGTTATACTTGTCATTTTACTAGGTAGAATGTGTGTTTCAACTTGTGTTTCTGAAAAACAAACTATTCACCTTATTTTCCAAATTACAACCTATAGACTAGATTGTGGCTCGCGAAAGCTACCACAAACTGTTTACCAAACATCTCACGCATGCTGATTTTGGTCACCACAACCAAGGAGCCAAACAAGGCCTAAATAGAGAAAGCAATAGTATAATTTAACCTAGATTGATGATATATTATTTGATCAATTAAGAAACTT
This sequence comes from Viola odorata, assembly GCA_963691705.1. Taxonomy (NCBI): domain Eukaryota; kingdom Viridiplantae; phylum Streptophyta; class Magnoliopsida; order Malpighiales; family Violaceae; genus Viola; species Viola odorata. Next base: position 34,294,607 of record OY829542.1, read on the forward strand.
TTTTCTATCTCTGTATAATAATACATGTCGTTTTAGTTATTTTTTAGTTTTTAAAATAATAGTCATTGTGAATATTTTAAGGATGTTTATTTTCTAAAAAGAGTAGTGTTGGAAAAGTATTGGCAACAACGGTGAGAAAATGATATTTGTTTAAAGAAAACTCATAATTTAACGAAATAGTAGAGTCTACCAAAACTTTAAATGATAACATAAATAGTGGTGGTAGTTTCTTTATCCATCGAGTTAGGGATGGTTCGTACTACTTAATTTTTTTTGTTTTTTCTTCCTTATAAAGTGAAATCAATTTCTTATTTATACTTTTTTCATTTCCTGCTAACACCACTTGGTCCACCTTCTACTTCCCAATATCATAGCTTCAAAGACACATACATAAGCTCTCCATCCAAATCCTCTTCCTCCTCGCCTACAAAATCCTTCCACCTCATCTCTCCTCCTTCATCGTCCCCATCTCTATCTCCTCACCCTAGATCTTTCCCTCTTTTGCAGATTTTTTGCATCTACCAACCCTTCCTCTCACTCTCACTCTCACTCCCACTCTGATACAAGCACGACATCACAAACACCATCATCAACATCGATGCGACCCACCACTCGATCTCAATCTAAGCTCTGCATGGTGATCGAGAGTATCCTGCATAGGGAAGAAGCCATGGACGAGGAAGCACCAAGAAAGATAGTCATATGCATCATGCCGAAGGGAAGCCCATATGAGAACATGCCATTGGAACACACACGAGACGAGGAAGACGGCCAAGGCAGAACCTTATCGGTGCACTGCTAGGTTGCTAGCGGTGTACCGCCCAAAAGCAGTACCTTAGTAGTATACCGCTAATGTACCAAACAGTATACCACCTAGCCACTGGTTCCTTAGTAGTGTACCTCCGGGTAGGGGCAGTATACCGTCCCAAAACTCCCTTGTCCTAGGCAGTATGGTGCCGCTTGAAGGAGGGGGTCCACAATGAAGTAGGGGCAGTATCCTTATCGCACGCATTCGTGCCATTACCACCTAACAGTCTGATGACGCGAGCCAAGGTCAAGGAGCTTCCAGGGAAGCAATCTCAGCTTATGTACAAGGAGATCCCGAACCTAGTTACGCTTCTCTTAGCCTCACCAACTGCATCACGCGACACTGTCCGAGCCATTTCGGAGCAGTGAGGTTCAAACCAAGGAGCAAGACGTCTTTCCCGATATTTGAGGATGTTAGCTCGCATTTGGACCAAGTTTGAAGTCATTTGCATGAGTGGATCAAATGATAGACTAGGGCAACTTTATCGCAGGCAAAGTTCACGCTAAGCGCCATGCGACTTGAGGACTTGGCCCAATCTTTGGCTCGATCGTGCGAAGGCCTTTTTTAAACTTCTAGAACTTATTAATTATATTTTATTTAGTTTGGTTAAGTTATTAGAGTAATTTCTCCAGTAGGATTCTTGTTAGTTCTATTTCGAGTGGGTTTAGGTATTTGTATATATAGAGCCGCATTGGCTCATTGTAAAATGGACTTCGATTATCGATTAAATTGAGACGTTGTCTTTTAGGGAGAGTATCTCTATTTTTTATGCTTGAACCTTGTCCATTCTTGAGTCCTTAAAGCTCGAGCATGTCTCCAAGTAAAATCCAAAGTTTCAAACCCTATTGTTCGTTTCCCTTAGGTTGAGTTTCATAGGTTGAAACTAGGTCTAATACTCGATCAAGAACCTTAGTTGAAATCGATTAGGTTGATTAGCAGGGGTTGTAATAGGTCTAAGATCATATGCGTGAGCATCTATCTTCTGCAATAAATTCCAAACCCTTGAACACGATCAAAATAAGGTTAAATCGAACCTAGGCAACTAGGATCATATCAGTTGGTAACGGAGAAACTGCAGTGATTTTGAGTGATTTTGGTGAGATTAATTGAGAGTTTAAACAAGAGAGTAAACACATGAGGGAGTGCTAGGTTTAGTGCAATTTTACGTTGGTTGTTATTGTTGTGTATTTTAGGAAAATCAAGTAGGTCGGACAAAGTTTCAAACAGAATGGAGAAGCGAGAATTAATTAAACTCCTTTGTAACCTTAATATAAGGTTTGATGAAATGGAGGAGTGGATGAATAAAGTCTCGGTCGATTTAAGCACTAAACCTGAGAAGTCTAGAGATGGAGTGCCACTTGGGCGTTATGCCCAAAATCCTATTGATAACCATTAAGGCAATCCTAAGGGCATTTCTGTAATTATGACCCCTGCCGAAGACGGAGTCCTACAAGCCTTATCGGACATCTAAGCCATCGCTACCAGACCTTGAGGTATTTTCTGGGATGGTCGATATCAGCGGAGGGGGAGGTCTCACGCGTCTCTGGACGCACGGCATCATCCCATCCTAGGGACCTATAGAGTTATCGCCCCGACATCATCATGGGTATCGCCCCCGGCACCCACCTCAGAGGCATCGCCTATGACGTTCCCTCAGGTATCACTCGTGACGTCATCCCCAGGTATCGCTCGTGACGTCATCAGGAGCGTCGTCTCACCTGGATATCGCTATTTCGTCCAGATATCGCCTCCAGCGGCTTACAAATACCCTTTAATGTAAAACATCAAGTAAGCCAGAATTTACTTACTAGAACCTCTGCTATTTTGAACCGCTTACTGACTTAAGCATCGAAGTGTCTACGCCGGAGTCCCCCCTCCGGCACCTTGCAGGTGAGCTCGACGACAACTACAGCAACTCCGACCGACAGTAGTCATCATCCCGATCATCTCAGAAATTAAATCTTATCAAATTGGTGCTTTCATTGAGAGCCTTGGTGCATTAAGTGAGCATCCTTAATAGCCAAGCTCTATTCTACCCAGAGATCGGAACAATCATGACTTCTGAGTCGAAGCAGACGCGACCCCCATCCTCTAATATTCCTTTTTCGACTCGTAGACAATTATTCCCTTTTGCTAATGCTGATCTTTCTATGACAGCACAACAAATCAGTTCAGAATCTCTAGATCTTTTGACCAGGTCTGCAGGGGAAGTCCTTTCCTCGCAGGTGACCATTTCGTTGTCCCAAATGGCGGGATCCAGCTTCTCTACTCCTGCTCCGAGGGAATTTGTGTTAAATAATACAGAACACCCTTTTGCGAGTGAAACAGCGGCCCTTCGTGCTTGGTTGGACTATTTGACGGAAATGGCTGTCAGAATGACACCTGAAATCTCTGGGTCGAGTGTCCCTCCTCGTGTCATGTTCACGCCATCTATTGTCACCGAACGACCCTTGTCACCGTCGTTACAAGAAAACCTCCGGTCAACTGTACCTATAGCTGATCCCCCGATCAACTTTGTGCAGCTCACTCAAAGACGAGTGGAGCCTTATCTACCGTAAGTGCCCCAAGGTCCCATCCCTTTAGAGGATCGGCACCTCGAGGAGGCCAGAAACCTTTGGGACGGTCGAAGAGAAGGAATGAATAGAGATTTGTCTCCTGAGCGCAGTGAAAGATCCAGCAGCAGGAGATATCAGACTCATTCGCCCAGGAGCCACAGTCGGTCTCCTAGGCGACATCCCACGCCAGATCCACAGAATCGGAGGCATCCTATGGAAATATCTCCCCCACGCCATGAGCGTGAAATCCTTGATGACACATCAGGTCATCCATTTAGCCGTCGTGTAAGACGCCATAAGGTCAGTCGGCATGTGAAGCTTCCCACTGAGACTTATGATGGCACCAAAGATCCCATTTCCCACATCAATAAAGTGAAGGATTTTGTGCAATTTTAGACGCACAGTGATGCGGCGTTATGCCAAATATTTGTTATGACATTATCAGGAGTCGCACGCCTCTGGTTCGAGGGCCTTCCTGGCGGATCTATCAACAATTTCTCACAGTTGGAATCCAAGTTCCGGAGCAGATTCAGTACAGCTATTCCAATCAGGAAATCTACCGCCGCGTTATTTGACCTACGTCGAAGGCCTTAGGAAACTCTGAAGGAATTTCTTAGTCGATTTGATCTGGAAATGTCACTAATGTCGGGCGTTACCATTGATTTTGCTATAGAAGCCTTGAAGAGGAACTGCCGTTATAGTAAATTGAGAGATGCACTAATGGTGGACCCTCCAGCGACTCTAGACGCATTAAGACTTAAAGCCCATAATTATGCGAAAATGGAAGAAGAGGAAAACAGAGATAGAACCTATGACATGCCGCCTAAGGCACCTCTGATTCCGAACGCTCCTGCAAATACCATTCCTGATGACCGCCTCACCGACGAGTATGCTCGGCTGAAAGATCATATTCCCAAAACCTCCAGTGGGCGGAAAGGTAACACTTCAAAGGGAAAGCTTGACAGTTCCCCATCTCAGCGCCAAGGAAATTCTTCTAAAGGTCGGGCATACGACCCTGATTTCCCTTCCCTTAATCTACCAAGGGCAGAGATTTTAGCGATAGTGGAACAGCGAAATCTTCCCATCCGTTACCCTGCGTCTGTGAAGCCCGGAGTGCTTCTAGGGAGAAGAGAAAATGCTTATTGCAAGTTCCACAAAGCCAGGGGGCGTTCTACGGAAGTATGTAGGGACTTAAAATTAGCAATAGAACGTTTGGTGGAAGAGGGTTACTTGGAAGAATTCGCAGCCAAAGTAAGAGAAGATGCTAGAAATAATCCCACGAAAAGGGTCGCAGATGACCGACAAATACCCCCTCGCGTCCCGCAAAAGGATAATACTCCCGGAGGAAGAGGTGAGGAAACTTTCGCGGTAGACGACGAGAACTTCCCTATGATTAACATCATAGCGGGAGGGACTCCTTACATAGATGAACCAGAACCACCGACGACGGCGTTAGGAGAAAAATGCAAGCGAGATGGCGCAATAAAGAAAGGTGAAACAATAAGCGTCCTAGATCGCATGGTATTAGCCTTCTCCGAAGAGGACGAGAAAGGCGTTGTCTATTCGTATAATGATGCATTGGTGGTTACGCCCATCATTGCCAGTCACGGAGTCAGAGGAACTCTCATAGATAACGGAAGTACAGTGAACCTCTTCTCGTTAGAGGCCTACAATCTCATGAAACGGCCCGACAACGAATTAATACCTTGCAAGAAACCCATAATTGGGGTGGATGGGGTCCCAATCCCAGTCACAGGGATAACTACTCTGCCCGTATACTTCAGAGAAGACACCTCCAAGCGGTCAGAGGATCTGTTATTCCTTGTCGTGGACTTAAACTTACCCTACAATGTCATACTCGGGCGACCTTTTCTCAACCGCTTTGGAGCGGTAATATCTCAGAAGCATTTGAAGATGAAATACCCCTGCTGGGACGGAGTGGTAGCGATAAAGGGCAATCAAAAACTGGAGGCCGAATGTTACCTGCTCATGACTCAAAAGAGTTGCGATAGGTATGTATGTATAACGGCGGACCCATACGAACAAGGTGATGAGAAGCGCGCTCAACCTCTTGACAAAATGGTGCCCGTACCAGTAATCGGCATAGAAGAAGCAGACTTCCTAGTCAGCAAAAGGCTCAGTCCAGAGGAAAACCTTCAATTGGCCTGGTTATTGAACAAGTGTCGAGGAGAATTTGCATGGAAACCCGCAAACATGCCAGGTATATCACGCGAAATAGCAGAACACCGACTCAATGTTGACCCTAGCGTCAAACCGGTCCAGCAAAAGCGACGCGTGTTTTCTATAGAAAAACGTTTTAGCCGTCAATAAAGAAATAACGAAGCTCCTTGATGCGGGGTTCATCCGCGAAGTTTAATATCCTACCCGGTTCTCGTTCCTAAGCCCAACGGAGATTGGCGCATGTGTATTGACTTTACTGATCTGAACGATGCTTGCCCTAAGGATTGCTACCCACTTCCTCGAATTGACCAATTAGTCGATCAGACTGCCGGGTACGCGTATTTGAGTTCGCTTGACGCCAACTCCGGATATCACCAAATTCCCATGGCTGTGGAAGATGAAGAAAAGACTGCCTTCAACACTCCTAAAGCCACCTACTGTTATACGGCAATGTCGTTTGGGCTGAAGAACGCAGGGGCGACATTCCAACGTATGGCAAACAGAATATTCGAAGAACAGATAGGAAGGAATGTGGAAGCATACGTTGACGATATATTGGTAAAAAGCACGAACTTTCAAAATCACCTGCGGGATCTAAAGGAAGTTTTTGATGTAATGAAAAGGCATCGCATGAAACTGAACCCCCGAAAATGCATGTTCGCGTTTCAGACGGGAAAGTTCCTAGGCTACATAGTCAGCCGAAAAGGAATCCAGCCTAATCCCTCAAAGATTAAAGCCATACAAGACATGATATCTCCAAGAACCGTTAAGGAGGTACAAAGGCTGACGGGGCGCGTTATCGCCTTAGGGCGATTTATTTCCAAACAGGGCGAAAAGTGCCTCCCTTTCTTCAAAGTTATACGCAAGAAAGCACCGTTCGGGTAGACCCCAGAATGTGAGGAGGAATTCGTCAGCCTAAAAGATTACCTATCGTCCGACCTACTGCTGACAAGGTTGGAGCTGGGTGATACTTTATATTTATACCTCGACGCTGCCGATGAAGTGGTTAGTGCCTTCATCGTTCGCGACGATAGCCACGCGCACCACCCCGTATATTTTGTAAGCTACGTTCTAAAAGATGCGGAGTTGTGATACGCCCGAATTGAGAAAATAGCGTTCGCACTGATACAAGCCACTCAAAAAATGGGCCGATACTTTAAGTCCTACCCCGTTATTGTGCTTACAGACCAACCTCTAAAGAGGATATTTCAAAAGCCTGAATCCTCGGGAAGAATGCTAATCTGGGCTCTCGAACTCGAGCAATACGGGCTGAGGTATCAGTCTCGGCCGTCTGTGAAGGGTCAAATCTTGGCAGATTTTATAGCGGAATGCACCTTTACAGAAGATCTGTTAACAGACGTACCCGAAGAGGAATGGGGTGATTTGGATCTCCCATTTCCGGAAACTTATACGGACCTCTGGATCATTCATGTAGAAAATGTCGCGCCCCGAAAATTTAATGAAAAATTTCCGAGTATACAACGAATCTGAGACCTTACGATGCTCAGCGTAAAAGGACGCCTCGCAACATGCAATGAAGTCGCCACCCTATTTTTGTTTCTAGGCTTAGGGAACCTAATCATCATGGCATAAAAAATAAAATAAATAAAAAACTAAAGGCACAAAAAAAAGGGTCTAAACCCAAGACAAAGGTTCGGGGTCGTATTATGGTCTTGGGAAGGTGTTAGGCACCCGAGTCACATCCGAAAAATGGTTACCGGTTGATGAGAGAGGTGTTTAAAAGGTGTTTGATAAAATGCGTTTTGAAAGGGGGTCCTCAGAGGAATCGTCACTTTGGTATTTTCCATGATCGGGACCGTTCAGGAATAATTAATTGTTGGACGGGGTTACCATTTTCAAGACCGATCAATTATTCCTGACCGTAGCGTGATGGGACTGAATTTTCTGTAAGACCGAATGAGCGCCCTCTATTTCATCATCGGACTATGCATGATTCAATTAATTACTATGTGATTCTATCATGGATAGCTTAACAGAGTACAAATTTAAATGAGGGGTTTTGAAATGATAAACTGATGTGGGATCGAAGCCACCAAGTACATGCAGTCAATATAAGTGAAAATTTAAAATCAAACGAACATGGCATTTTTAAGCAAGTCTTTAAACAAGTTGTTCATGTGGGTTGATTTTAAATCCTAGCAATTCTATATATCATGCGTACGATTGATATTTACGGAAAGCATTGAATAAATAAAAAGGAACGAAAGGCGTACTTTCGAGCGATGCTTGAATTTTAAACCTACAAAGTGAGAGTGTTAGTGATAGCTCAAAAAAGTAAATAAGCAATTTATGAATGCGAAAATTTAAATAATGACTTGATGCATACGAAAATTTAAATGATGATTTGATGTATGCGAGAAATTAAATGATGATTTGATAAGAGCGAGAATGTAAATGCTGATTTGATGCGTGCCAAAAATTTAAATGATGACAATTGATAAGTGCGAGAATTTAAATGCTGACAGTTGATTTGCAAGAAATTAAATGATGATAGTTGATTTTGCAAGAAATTAAATGATGACAGTTGCATACGTACAAGAAATTAAATGATGATTTAATGAAAATTTAAATGATGTTTTGACGAAAATTTAAATGATGACTTGATGAAAAATTAAATATTTGATATTTGCAGAAAATTAAGTAGTTGACATTTGCAGAAAATTAAATGATGATTTGCAGAAAATTAAACAGTTGATGATTTGCAGAAAATAAAATGATGATTTGCAGAAAATTAAATAGTTGATATTGCAGAAATTTAAACAGTTGATATTGCAGAAAATTAAACAGTTGACGATTTGCAGAAAATTAAAGCAGTCGATATTTGCGAGAATTAAAAATGCGACCGACCATATAGGCGGTAAATTAAACGACTGAATTTAAATTGCGGAAAGTAAATTTAAACAGTTGATAGGTACAAAATTTTAAAATGACAATACGAAAAAAATAGTCATACGAAACATACGAATATTTTACAAAAAATGCGATCCGAGGTCTCGAAAAAATGAAAATGGGCTGGGCCCAATTTGAAAAACAAAAGAAATGGGCCAGGAATAGTTCCTGGCCCAAAAATCCATTTTTAATGGTGATGGGCAAAGCCCATCACCTTTCACGCGTTGAACCAAGCTGGCCCAAGCGATGCATGACACTATTCATCATCCCTAAGCCTTGGTCGCCGGCGCCACTGCCGACGGCCAAGCTCCGGCCACAGGTGGTTGTTTCAGAAAACCTTCATATCGAGACGCTCGTCTCCTCAACGGCTTCCCGACCGTACAAATCTCGAATCTCAGTTTAAACCGTACCGAGTTTAATTTCGAAAAAATGACGAAAATGATAATTACCGAAAACTAATTAATTCGCAAGATTTATCTAACGATTTAACAAATTAAAAGCATGTATTTAATCTACAGCATGCATATGAATTATTGGCATAAAAACAAGCAATTTATTTGATCAAAATTATGCTAAATGAATTAAAGAAAAGAAAACGTATGAAAATGAAAGAAAAAAAGCTTGAAAAAATGCTTACTGGAAAGTTTGAACTGTGGCAATCGATGCTCTACATGAGCTATCGATCAAGAGGGAGAAGAAGCTAGATGCTTGAGTGAATTCGTGGTTTAAAATGAAGGAAAATAGTGGCCTTTTATGGGCTTGAGATCTCGCGGGCGGGAAGCGCGGCGACGCACGTGGAGGCTGGACGTCGTGCGTTGGCGGGGCTAGGGGTGCAAGGTGGCAGCTACGGCGGCTGAGGTGATGACTCGAAGGGACAGGAAGCGACGGGAGCAAGCAGCTCAGTGGCTTGCTTCGCTGCCCCGTCGCTTCCACGGTGCATGTGCACCATGCACCATAAATTGTCAACCGTTGATCTGGTTGACTTTCCTTGGTCAACTAGATCAACGGTTATGATCAAATGCCCTTTTTATTCTATTTAAATAGCCTCGAGCCATTTTCGCGAACAAACGTTCTAAATTTTCGAGCCGAAAGTGCCAGAGCGTAGAGAAAAATAAGGCGAGTTTAACCGTCTACAACGAATGATGAAATTTTTTCATTTAACGTGTTTATTTTCTCGTTCGAAAACATGAAATGTTTGGACGAAAAATAAATGACGTTATGATGGAAATTACGCGAAACGTTGTTGGTCGGCGTGAATGAAAAAAAGAGTAGGTACTAGTTGATGGAAAACATTTCGCGTTCGAGCAATTGTCTGAGCGAACTTTTTCGGGTCCAATAAAAGCTCGAACAAAAATAATAATAACAAAATAAAATGCTAAAAAATGTGATAAAATACTAAAAATTGTAAATTTCATGTGATGACCTAAAATGAAGAAATAACTAGCAAATGACTAACGGATAATTAAAAATGTGATATTTAAGGCTAAAAATAATAATGAAAATACGTGACGAATAATTAAAAGCACAATTTCGAGCGCTGGCGATGACAATGACGATGATAAAAATGCGATGAGAATTTAAAAATACTAACGATAGTAAATTAATTAAAAATGATAGTAAGTTAAATAAAATGACGGAAATGCTAAATTTAATTAAAAATGGCATCAAAATTCGGGTATCAACATGCACTAGATGACGATGGATTATTTTCGGCAGACGAAGCCTTGTTTGAAAATCTAGAAAACTCAAGCAACTAGCTCCGCTACCACTTGATGCGATTTGGGCTCCTTTTAATGAGTCGGATCATGTCAATGGATCTAGCTCAAGTTACCCAACAGAGCTCAATCAAAATCGAGCAAGAAAACACATGGAAAATGGAGAATCGGAGTTGGAAAAGATAGAGAAAAGTGCAGCGGAAAATAGAAGGAAGAACAAGTGAAAACTTGGTAAATTAAGAAAGATATGCGGTTAGTAATTCAATGGGTTAAGTCATTTCGTGGCACCTGCACTTGATTTGACCTACTCATTTGGCACCTCCTTCTGTCAAACGGTTTAAAAGGCACTTCCACTTGAAAGATATGACTCATTTGGCACTTGTCATTGACGTCGTCCGTCCTCCACCGTTAAATACTGATGTGGCACGCCACGTGGCATGACACGTCGTCATCATGATGATGTGGCATGCCACATCAGCATATATTAATTAAATTATTTTTTCTTTTTCTTTTTTTCTCTCTTGTCACTCTGCTCTCATTTCTTTCTTCTTCCTCTCATCTCTTTCTTTTCTTTTCTTTTCTTTTCTTTCTTCTTCCTCTCTTCTTCTCTACCGCCTCACTCTCTTCTTTCTTTATTTTTTATTTTTTGGTTTGGATTGATAATGAGGATGGGTTGATTGATGGTTGATTGAAATTGAATTTTGGGGTTGTGGCCGGTGGTGATTGGGTTCTGGATTGGGATTTAGTGCGGCGGAGATGGATGAGGCTGGATGTGGTTTTGATGGTTGGTGTGGATTGTCGAGAGGGTGAGGAGCGACGGTGATGGGCGGATCGAGTTGGTGGGGAGAGGAGATGGTGATGAACGGATCTGAGTCGTGATGAACGGATTCGGGTCGTGATGAACGGATTCGGGTTTGGTGACCGGGTTACTTAATTTTGCATTTTGAAATTGGTGATAGGGTTTGCCGTTTGAAATTAGTCAAAACGTGTATGAATTGGTAGAGGATTTGGTTAATGAGAGGGTTTTAATTAATTAGGCAGAGGATTTGGTAGAGGTGGTATGAATTGATTTGGCAGAGGATTGGTTTTTAATTGGATTTGGATCGAATGTTTTTTTTAATTGCAGGAGAATGACTTCAATTAATTGATGGATTTGAATTTTGGTACGGGTTAATTGGATTTGGAATTGAGTAATTGCGAATTGGTGGGTATTGGGAATTGAGTATTGATTTGGAATTGAAGGTCTGCGCAGGAAGAAGAAGAGAAAGAAAAAAGGAAAAGAAAAAATAATTTAATTAACATATGCTGATGTGGCATGCCACGTCATCATGGTGATGATGTGGCATGCCACGTCAGCATTTAACGGTGGAGGACGGGCGCCGTCAGTGGCAAGTGCCAAATGAGTCATTTCATTCAAGTGGAGGTGCCTTTTAAACCGTTTAACCGAAGGAGGTGCCACGAAATGACTTAACCTTAATTCAATCCAAGATGATCAATCGATATATAAGCAACCAAATCAACTTGCAAACAATCATCCAACACAGGAATCCATAATATTCATCAATACAAATGAACTTAAAGTTCTATTCAATCTTAAGCAAAAGCAACAAATTAAAGGATAAAGATAAAAGGGATTTTACGTGCAATGATTAAGGAATCTTCAATGCTTGATCTTCATAAGGGGTTTTAGAGTATTTAGAGGGGAGGAGTATTTTCTACTCAACAAATAAACACTTGGCAAAAACTGAAGAAGAAAAGAGAAGAAGTCGTTATTTAAAGACAAAGCGCTAGCGATATGCCGCTAGAAGCCAAACGACATGCCGCTAGGCTTCGGTATTTCAAAACCTGAAATTACCAAATTAAAACTTATGGAACGAGTGCTAGCGGTATGCCGCTAGGAGCCAAGCGACATGTCGCTAGGCTTCGATATGGCAATTTCCAAGAATTGAAATGTTTTGAAACGCATGTATTCAACACCCCGTTCTTAGCGGTATGTCGCTAGTGGTTGGCGGTATACCGCCAGAGACTTTGTTGGGTAGTTTGATCCTTCGTTGCTCTACGCTAGTTCCGATATGATGGGAGATCAACATCAAGGTCCGATCCTCTTCTTGAAGCACATCCTTTCTCATCTCGCCCCCAATCCATAGAGTGATCTTCTTGGCCATACTCCTTGTGATTGGTCTTCTTGGTGTTACATCTTGTTCAAGTTCCAAAGTAGGCTTGATCGCATCACACATCGAGAGGGTTTTTCCACCTTAAATCGTTGTCTCTTCGTGTTTGTGATATTTGTGTTGCTGCCATTATTTGTTATTGCTCCTCATAGATTCTTGCAAGTTGGAGAAATTATTATTAGTTGCATATTGTGTTGGATTTCCCATCCGAGTGGTAGCGGAGCAAGGTTTGAGGTTATTTGACTTGCTTGAATGATGGAGGCAAATACAAATAGAATGTTCAGTTTGAATGACACAAATTATCACTTATGGAAGGGTAAAATGAAGGATTTGTTTTTGTGAAGAAGTTGTATTGTCCTGTGTTTTCTACTGAGAAGCCGCAATCCATGTCTGAAGAGGATTGGAATTTTGAGCATCAACAGGTTTGTGGTTTTATTCAACAGTATGTAGTTAACAATGTTTATAATCACATTGCTAATGAGAAATATGCAAAATCCTTGTGGAAGAAAATTGAATCTTTGTATGCTTCTAAATCAGGGAATAATAAATTGTATTTGTTGAATTCTTTGATGAATTTGAGGTACAAGGAGGGGACTTCTATTTCAAACCACTTGAATGACTTTCAAGGACTTCTAGATCAATTATCAGGATTGGGTATCAAGTTTGATGATGAAGTGTTAGGACTATGGCTACTAAATACTCTACCAGATTCTTTGAAAACATTTCGAGTTTCAATTAGAAAATCGGCTTCTAATGGTGTTGTCTCTTTGCAAAATGTAAAGGGAAGTGTTCTTAATGAGGAGATGAGAAGGAAGGTACAGGGTAGTTCATCTCATTCCGAGATGCTTGTCATTGAAAACAGGGGGAGAAGTCAGAGAAAGGAACGAAAATGTGGTAGAGATGAGCAGAAGTAAGTCCAAGTCCAGATACAAGAATGTGGAGTGTCATTATTGTCACAAAATAGGGCACATGCAGAAGAACTATTTTCAATGGAAAATGGAGAGAAAAGATAAGAAGGATAAGTAGAAAGAGATGGATCATGGTGACAATGATCGTGTTACTGCGGCTACTTGTGATGATCTTATTGTCCTACGTGACCATGATTCAGTTAATCTTATATCTGATGAGAGCATGTGGATAATTGATAGTGCTGCTACATTGCATGTTACACCAAGGAAGGAGCTCTTCACATCTTATATTTCTAGTGATTTTGGAGTGTTGAAGATGGGTAATGATGGTATGTCTAAAGTAGTTGGTATTGGTGATGTTTGCCTGCAAATCGACATAGGAGTGCAGTTGTTGCTTAAAGGAGTCAAACATGCTCTAGATGTACTTTTTAATTTGATCTCTGTGCAGATGCTTGATGATGGTGGTTATGATAATCACTTTAGTTCTGGAAAATGGAAACTCACTAGAGGTAACTTGGTTGTGGCCAGAGGGGAGAAAATTGCTAAACTGTATTGGACAAAAGCTTTGGTTGCTAAAGACAGGGTGAATGCCATGGATATGGAGGCTTCTTTATGTCACCGAAGGCTTAGTCACATCAGTGAAAAGGGGCTGAATTATTTAGCTAAAAAGGATATGCTTCCGGGATCCAAGAGTGCTGAGTTGGAGAAATGCTCTCATTGCATGGTTGGTAAGCAAACTAGAGTATCATTTAAGAAGCATCATGTATCAAGGAAGTTAGAGTTGCTTGAATTGGTGCATTCTGATGTTTGTGGTCCGTTAAAGGTAAAGTCATTTGGTGGTGTACTTTATTTTGTTACCTTTATTGATGATTGCTCCTGGAAGTTTTGGGTCTACGCATCGAAGACAAAGGACCAGGTGCTGGAGAAATTCAAACAATTCCAGGTCTTGGTTGAGAGCCAGTTAAGCAAGAATCTGAAATGCATTTGTACTGACAATGGAGGTGAGTATTGTGGACCATTTGATGTTTATTGCAAGCAGCAAGAATGTTAGATACGATCATTTGCAAGTCTTCGGTTGTAAGGCATTTGTGCATGTTCCAAAAGATGAGAGATCTAAGTTGGATGTGAAGACAAGGCAGTGTATCTTTCTCGGATATGGTGAAGATGAGTTTGGCTATAGGTTGTATGATCCTGTTGAGAAGAAGGTTGTTAGAAGCCGTGATGTGAAGTTCATGGAAGACCAAACCATTGAAGACATTGATAAGAAGGAGAAGACTACACCGATATTAGTCTATCTGATATTGATCCAGTTTATAAGCCTATACATGATCTAGATATTACTGAGAATAAAGTTCAGAATGGTGAGCAACAACTTGGAGATGTTTTAGAAGTTCCTACTGATGATTCTGAAGAGGAACATGAGATGTCACAAGATGAGAATCTTGGTGATAATCCTGAACCACCTCAAGTTCAACTTTGGAGGTCTAATAGGCAGAGGAAGCCATCTACCAAGTATCCTTTCGATAAATATATTACCTTGACAGATGGAGGTGAACCTGAGTGTTATCATGAGGCCATGAAGAGTGAAGAAAAGAAGAAGTAGTTGGATGCAATGTAAGATGAAATGAAGTCTTTGCATGATAATCACACATTTGACTTGGTGAAGTTGCCAAAAGGCAAGAAGGCCTTGGAAAATAGGTGGATTTATAGGGTGAAGTAAGAAAGTAATTCTACATCTCCGAGGTATAAAGCCAGATTGGTGGTGAAAGGCTTCAGACAGAGAAAGGGTGCTGATTTCAATGAGATTTTTTCCCCTGTGCTAAAGATGTCATCCATTAGAACCATGTTGAGTTTGGCTGCTACTCTTGATTTGGAGGTAGAGCAAATGAATGTTAAAACTGTTTTTCTTCATGGTGATTTGGAGGAAGAAATTTACATGAAGCAACCTGATGGTTTTTATGTTGACGGCAAGGAAGACTATGTGTGCAGGTTGAGAAAGAGCCTATATGGTTTGAAGCAAGCTCCGCGACAGTGGTACAAGAAGTTTGAGTTTGTTATGTCTGAACAATGCTACAAGAAGACTACTTCTGATCACTATGTCTTTATTAAAAAGTTTTCCCATGATGATTTCATTATCCTGTTATTGTATGTTGATGACATGCTTATTGTTGGGAAAAATATTTCCATGATTGACAAGTTAAAAAAAAGTGAGAGAAGAGAGAAAATTTTCACACATACGCACAACAGTTGTGGGAGGTTCGTCACTGCGACATCGTTCACCGTTGGATCGGGTTAAAATTTGGACAGAAAGTAAGCAACTTATGGTTCTTAAATCTGAACGGGTGGATTTGAGACTCTCTTGTACCCTTATTTTGATCATAGTTTAGCTTGATTGATTGGCTTGTGGCCGCGATTTTTACCTCTCACATCGAGAGGGTTTTTCCATGTTAAATCGTTGTCTCTTCATGTTTGTGATATTTGTGTTGCTGCCATTATTTCTTACTACTCCTCATAGATTCTTGCAAATTAGGAAAATTATTATCAACTGCATATTGTGTTGGATTTCCCATCAAAATTAGGGATTAGGGTTTTGGACATTTCTAACATGACCACATATGAAATGAAATGTTTCAGCAAATTGGTGTTGAATTCATGACTTACGATCTTGCGTTGGATGTTCCAGAGATGCCATCGACGTTGAAGATGTCATATAGCGAGTGCCCTTGACATAGTTGGAGAAGTTGGAGGAGAGGATGTGCTGGATGTTGGCGGGGTTTGTGGTGCAGATTCCATGGGCGACGTTGAGAAATGTGTTGACTTTGAGAGTTGACAATGGAGTTGAGGCAAGCATGTCGGTGATCCAGTCGTGTAAGCGGTGGCAGTTACGGAGGAAACCAATGAGGTTTCCGATGATTGGGTATGATTTTGGACATAGGGTTTGGTTGTAGAATGAGATTTGGAGTAGGAGAAGATGATGGCGATGATGAAAATGGTTGAGATGAATGAAAAAGAGAAGGTGAGAAAGGAAATACCCAGCAGTCGCACCCCTTTTTTGGTTTTTTACACGAACAGGTTCAGGACGGATGCTAAGCATAAATGGATGCTTCGCATAATGCAAATGAAGTCGCCACCCTATTTATTTTCTAGGTTTAGGGAACCTAATGTCATGGCATAAGAATAAAAACTAAGGCTTAGGTCTAAACCAAAGAATGAAGGTTCGCGGTCGTATTATGGACTCGGGAAGGTGTTAAGCACCCGAGTCACATCCTTTAAAAAGGTTACCGGTTATAAAGTGGGAAGGTGTTTACTATGTTTAATTTTTGACACAAAAATGAGTAAATAATCGCAGCATGTCAACCAACCCGCGCACGGAAATGGGCCACTTTCCAATCATTTACATGGTAAACGATCGTAGAGCATCAACCGAAATCCTGTTACGAAAATTGGGCCACTTTCCGATTACATAAACAATTTTGACACGAAAATGAGTAAAATAATCGCAGCATGTCAACCAATCCCGCGCACGGAAACAGACCACTTTCCAATCATGTACATGGTAAACGATCGTAGAGCGTCAACCGAAATCCTGTTACGAAAATTGGGTCACTTTCCGATTACTTAAACATTATTTTTACAAACGATGTGGGCCCTCAAAGGTGACGTTACATCTTAGCATTTTTTGTCAGGACATTGTTATTTCCGATTGGGATCGAATGACGGGGTTATCGTTTTTTTCCGTATGCTAGAGCGGACGTTCCTCCCTTTTTATCATCAGGACATGCATGATTAATTAATTACTACATAATCCTATCATGGATAAAAAAACTAGCATAATACCGATTTAATGAATGCACATAACCGTGTGGGATCGAAGCCACTATGCTCATGTATCAATGTATAGCAATTAATTTCATGGAATAAAAAAACGAGTGATTTAAACACGTAAACATGTGCGTTGATTTTATTTTCTAACAATTCTAAATATCATACATACGATTATGATATGATTTTTAACATTTCTAAATAACATGCATACGAATAATATTTGCGGAAAATGATAAATAAAAGTGACTTAGAAGTGGCGTACTTGCGAGCGAAGACTTTAAACATTACCTACGAATTGAGAGTATTAGCGATAGTTTGAAAATAATAAATAATAAAAGCGCACACAAACAGTTATTTAATTTATGACAAGTAAGCAATTAATTAAATAAAACATGGCATAATTAATAAAAAATTTATTTACAACATGCAAGCAATTAATTAAAATAAAGCATGACAAATAACTCAACAAATTATTCATAACATGCAAGTAATTAATATTTCATACGAAATTATCATGGCATAAAGCAAGCAAATCGTCATGTGAGCATACGAATAATTTCATACGAAATTAGCACATAGAATAAAATAAACAATATCACATACGAGCATGTAAACATTTCATACGGAAACTAACACATAGAATAAATAACAATTTACAAGCATGCGAAAATCATACGAGAAATTAAACGCGAAGGTTTACAAAAAAGTTAATTATACGTATACGAAATTTAAATGGGCCAGGCCTTGGTTGATTTTTGGATATGAAAAAATGGGCTTGGAATTAATCCAAGCCCAAACCTCTTTAATTTAAAACAGATGGGCTTGGCAAAGCCAAGCCCATCACCTTTCTTTCCTTATGTTTCCCGCCCAGCCTTACCTTCTTCTTCCTTTCTTCTTCTTCACGTCGCCGGCTCCATGGCCGGCGACCAAAGCACAACCAAATAAATAAAACACACCCAAAACAGCACCAATAATTATAGTAGCATAACAGTAGCTCAAGCCAAGCAAAACAGCTCACAAATTTTGAACAAAACAGTGGACAGATTTAACAAGCAAAAAAACATGCATTAATTGGTAATTAGGCCATTAATTAACCAAGATACTATACAATTAAATTGGAGCTAGAGTAATGCAATTGGCATGAAAACAAAGCAAGAGAAGCAAGTTTTAGCAATTTACGAGTTGATTAAGGCTATGAACGAAAATTCAAAAGAGAAGAGCTAGAGAGAGAGAGAGAGAGAGAGTTACCTCGCCGGGAGAGCTAAGGGCCAAGAAGGATGAGCAAGAAATGGAGATTAAGAGGAGATTTTGGTGCCCTTTTCTTGTTGCTTGAAGGTCTGTATTTATAGGCAAGGCTGCCGCGAGTGGACTTGGAGGCCAAGGCGAGAGTGGGCGTCACGGGCATGAGGACCAAGGGCGAGTGAGTGTGAGAAGTCCGGCGATGGGAGGTTCGTGACAATCATTTGCAGTCAGTTGGTCGGGTGGTGATGAAGAAATTAAATGGCTTTAATTGGTGATGGTAAGTGTTGAAAAAAGGGGAGGGGCCGGATTGGAGAGGTGGTCGTACTGGGTTTTGATTCAATTCCGGGCTGTGATTTTGATTCCGGATTTGTAATTTGATTTCGGGGTTGATTCAATTCTGGGCTGTGCAATTTGATTCCGGATTTGTGATTTGATTCCGGGGTTGATTCAATTCCGGGATGTGCAATTTATGCATTAATGCATATTAATTGTGGCACGAACGAGATATTTTCGGTTCAAGCTACGGGCTCGCTTGAAAAATGAAAATAAATCCAAACCTAAAGGACTAAAAGGTGTAGAAAAATAAGACAAAATAAATAGTAGATAGTGAATAATTGCAAAACTTGGTTTGACGTATTTATTTTCTCTTTCGGAAATGTTGAAAGTTTGGACGCAAAATAATGTCCTTACGGTAAAAATTGAACAAAACCAAATGAGATGGCGTGAAAGAGAAAAATAGTAGGTAATTATCAACTAAAAAAAGGAACGCGTTCGACCCGCGATCCGAGAAAACTTAGTCGGGACCGAAAGAAGTTCGAGCGAAAAGACAGTCAAAACTACGAAAAAAATAAAAAGACACGAAATGGCACGGAATATTAAACAAAGTAGCCTAGAACCAAGGATCGACAAAGATTTGACCTAGATAAGCTATTAAATGCGATAAACATAAAAATACGTAAATGTGTTGACGAAAACCGAAAATACGGTTTAGTCAAAAATACGAGAAAAATACAAAAAACTAAAAAGATGTGAAATATTAAAACAAATAGTCCATGATAAAAAATTGATTGAAATTTGACGAAAGCGGGCTATTAGTGTGACAAGCAATAAAAAATATAAAAAAAGTTGTCACGTAAGTCAAAATTCGGGTAGCAACAATTGCCCCCTCTTTACTATCTAATCAAAAATGCAGTGTAACTGAGATTTTTGATTAGTAGTAAAGACGGTTTCCCCAAGTATTTACCATGTTTTGAATACATCATAACCGGTTGAGATGTGGAATCGTGCAAGAAATGTAAAATAGTCGCTCAAGGAGGAGTAATAATTATGCAGAAATGTAGAATTATGAAAAAACATAGTCGCTCAAGGAGGAGCAGTAGATAGACAGGAATTTAAAGATATAGTCGCTCAAAGAGGAGTAGTAGATAGACAGGAATGTAAAGATATAGTCGCTCAAGGAGGAATAGTAGATAGATAGGAATTTAAAGATATAGTCGCTCAAGGAGGAGGAGTAGATAGAGAGGAATGTAAAGATATAGTCGCTCAAGGAGGAGTAGTAGATAGACAGGAATTTAAAGATATAGTCGCTCGGGGAGGAGGAGCAGATAGACAGAAATTGAAAAATATAGTCGCTCAAGGAGGAGTATTTAGATATGCAGAAAAGTAGTCGCTCAAGGAGGAGATAATAATTATGCAGAAATATAGAATTACGTAGGGTGAGGGTAGCACTCGCAGTCCATACGTTTGACAGAAATTTAAATGAGAGTTTGGAACGTACCTTGGGTTTAAAGCAACGTACCTTTAGTCGGATATTGAGGGAAATGTCTCTGATAGTGAGGAAAATGGTCTTCTCGGATATTGAGGAGGGTGGTCTTCTCTCGAACTTATCGTGTGAACTGAAATGGAGAGTGGTTGGAAGCCACCGCGTGATTTGAGGTGAAGAGTGGTTGAAAGCCACCGCTTTTATGAGTGGTTAGAAGCCACCGCATTGGTGAGTGGTTGGAAGCCACCGCATTGGTGAATGGTTGAAAGCCACCGCATTTGATGTTTTGACCGTGACGGAGCGTGATCCGCCACACGAAGTTGTTTAGGGAGTCGTAACGTACTCCATTCGAATTTTGATTGGATTTTGACAAAAATCCAAGACGAGGGCATTACAACGATTTCTTCATTGAAGACCCAATTTTGAGGGCTTTACAACGATTTCCTTATCGAAGACCCAATTTTGAGAATTGTATTTCCATTGAAGCGTATTTGTACTCTGCAAATAAGAAGGAAGAAACCACGAAAGTAGCAACAGATGGAAAAAGAAAGAGCAAATGATAATGTTAGAAATATTGCGTATTCCTATATTTAAACCTCGGTTTTGCCCCCAAGCTTTTTGTCAAGATGAAAATGACCTCTTTGTTTAAGAGAAAATCTATTCAAGCATTTTTGAAAAATACTTTGTCCAATTTCCATTATATTAACATGATTGATGCAAGTCTAGATAGCGTCTGCGTCTTGCTCAAAAAATAACGATCTCAAGAACAAGACTTTCCCATGATATGTAGCCGTAAGCAGTCCTCACCGGATATTAGTGTTTGTGCTCACCCTCAGAAAATAAGGTTATGTGTTTACACTCTTAAGAATGCAATAAACATAGTACATAAATTAAATTTGCAATGTCAATCCGAGTGAAAGATACACATGCATGGGCATTCTAATAATCAAGAGGACTTTGCAAGAGCTGGGAAATGAGAGATTTTGCGGGAAAAAAAGTTTATTGTGTTGTTGTTTTTTTTTTTTTTGGAGAAAGGTCTTAATGAGTTTGTGCTCGACGACTGATTGTGATGAGGGCAATTTGCGGGGAACAATGCTCGACGAATTTGATTGTGGTGAGAGCAAAGTACACGAGTTTTTCCTCTTTTGTTGGGACGTCCTTCCCCATGGTCATCTTTGATTGATTCTTATTTTTTTCGTACTCGCTTCTACTTTCATTGACTTTGGGCTTTTCGAGACACCCTTTTTTGAAGAAAAAAAAATTCTTTCTTTTTTCCTTTTTCCCTTTTTTTTTCTTTTTTTCCCTTTTTTTTCTTTTTTTCTTTTTCTTTCAAATACAAATACAACCAACAAGCGA
This sequence comes from Viola odorata, assembly GCA_963691705.1. Taxonomy (NCBI): domain Eukaryota; kingdom Viridiplantae; phylum Streptophyta; class Magnoliopsida; order Malpighiales; family Violaceae; genus Viola; species Viola odorata. The sequence goes on from OY829542.1 coordinate 34,316,040, forward strand.
AGCAAGCACGATTCTCTCTGTTGTGATGATTTTTTGGACAACGATCTTTAATTCTTGCTGCTTCTATATGGATTAGTGCAGACTATCAACCTTTGAGGGTTTCCTTTTCGTCCTGCTAATTCGTTGAAATGAACTTAACATGCTTCTGGCGCTCCGATCGGCCACCTCAGTCGAGCACTTACTCATTTGTGAGGATTTTAGAAGAAAGCTTTGAAGTGGTAACAAGATGATGTAGAATGGTGCGTGTTTGGTTGGGAAAATAAATTAAAAGGGGAAGAAAGAGCAAAGTCCAATGTCATCTTACTGCTATCCCATGTTTGATGGTTCATGTACCCTAGATATTATGCAAATCTAACTAGCACCTAGTTTAGCATTTACACTCATGAAAGAAGATAAGGCGTGAAGGCCCCAAAATGCTCACCGAGATATGCTTGTGACTGCTTACGCCTAAAATATGTCATGGATATAAGAGTTAACAGACAAGATCATGTATATTTATATAATTTCTAATGAATGCACAAGTTATTCGTGACGTGATAAAATGATGAACATGCTTGATCTAAGGAATGTTAAAAAACGTAGGATTTTTTTTTCTTTTTTTTTTAAGTCCAAGTAATACTTGTATATTTTTTTGCAAAAACTAAGGATTTTAGCAAACCTTACGCACACGTACTTTCGTAACAACGTAAATCATAGGAATTTTAAAATTGTGGTATTGTAAGTTGAGAAAACATAAATTGGAAAGGGAAATTGTAAAAATGTAAAGGATAACTTCCCTGATAGCGAGGCGTGCGAAGAGCCAACAATTTGTGTGGAGCAAGTTTTGTGCTTTGAGCTAGTATTCAGTCCTTACTCAAACTGGATAATAGCATCATTGCAAGCATTTCTAATGGTTCCATCATAGTATCTCGAAGAATACCCATTAAGTTCTTGAATAGTGTTCTAAATGTAGATGGCCTCTTCATAATCATCGTTCGTGTGTACGGAGAAAACATTACATGTTAAATCATGTATGAGACCACCCATCTACCATGTTATGTACCTGTAAAACTTAGCATTTGATTAGTGGGGTCAGTTCAAATGTGGTTCTTACAACCCTAACTAATCCCAGGTGCCGCCGACACCACGCTTCCTTTTGCTATTTAAAACTTAAAAGATTTGACACGCAAGTTTTACGAAAAAGTTCTCATTTTATTGATAGGAAATAAACATTAAGTGGTTTGGTCGAGAAAAACCCTATGTCTTTTTAATCGACGAGATACGGCCTACAGATTCCTATGCAAAATACATCTTGACGGCATCCGCGTTCACTGGTCTTGGTAGATCGGCTCCATCCCTTTTGGTGAGCATCAGAGCACCTCCCGAGAATGCGCTCTTGACTACATACGAACCTTCATACCTTGGGGCCCACTTTCATTGACTCTCCTCTTGATGAGGAAGGATTTTTTTCAATACCAAATCCCCGATTTTAAACTCGCGAGGTCGCACTTTCTTGTTATGAGCGTTAGCCATCCTCCGTTGATATAATTGTGCATGGCATAGTGACCAAACGTTTCTCTGAGATGAGATTCAATTGCTCATATCTCACCCTCGCCCAATTTGATTCTTCTACTCCCGATTCAACCAAGACTCTGAGGGAAGGAATTTCTACCTTAAGTGGTATCACCGCTTCCATGCCGTAGACCAAAGAGTAAGGGGTTGCTCCCGTAGAAGTACGAATCACAATCCGATAAGCGTGTAGAGCGAAAGGGAGCATGTCATGCCAATCTTTGTGAGTGACTACCATTTTCTAGATGATTTTCTTTAAATTCTTGTTTGCGGCTTCAACCGCTCCATTCATCTTTGGGCGGCAAGGTGAGGAGTTACGGTGTTTTATTTTCCATTGTTGGCAAAGATCGTTGATCATCTTTCCATTCAGATTGGTACCGTTGTCGGTAATGATCATTTCGGGGACTCCATAGCGGCAAATGATGTTCTCGATAAACCGCATGGTTGTCTTTTGAGTGATGCTTGAGTAAGAGGCGGCCTCCACCCACTTGGTGAAGTAGTCGATTGCTATGAGGATGAAGCAATGGCTGCTAGAGGCTTTCGGATGAATTTGGCCAATGATGTCAATTCCCCACATAGCAAAGGGCTAAGGTGACGTCATGCTAAAAAGAGGAGCCGGAGGGACATGGAGGTGGTCCGCGTAAATTTGGCATTTGTGGTACTTTCGGAATAGTCGATGCAATCCCGTTCAACGGTGAGCCAAAAATAACCTTGTCTCATTATTTGTCTTGCCATCATGTGCCCACTAGCATGTGTGGAGCAAACCCCTTCATGAATCTCGGTCATGATCTTTTTGGCCTCGGGGGTGGCGATACAACGAAGTAAGGCTCCAACCGCCCTTCTTTTATACAAAACCTCACCATCGAGGTAGAAATCCAAGGCCAAACGTTGGAGGGTTTTCTTAGTACATTGACTTACCCGATTTTTGATAAATCGTACTAAGTCGTAGAACCATGGTTCCCCGTCGGGTTTATCTTCTAACGTAGCGCAGCATGTCGGTGTTTCCCTTACTTCCACCCTCAATGGTTGAAGCATCGCTCCACATTCTAGTTTGAACATTGAGGCCAACGTGGCCAATGCATCTGCGAAGCGATTTTTATCCCGATCAATTCGATCAAACTTGGTTTCTTCGAATTCTCTCATGAGTTGGGTGAGCAACCTTTGGTAAGGTATTAGCTTGGAATCCCGGGTTTGCCACAAGTCTTGAGCTTGATAAATGACGAGGGCCGAGTCTCTGAAATTTTTTAAGTTCTTCACCTTTAGGTCAATTGCCGCCATCAAGCCGCTAACGCATGCTTCATACTCGGCGATGTTGTTGGTACATGAAAAATTGAGCTTGCATGCTACGGGGAATTGACGTCCATCCGGGGCTATGACCACGGCACCTACTCCTTTTCCTGAGAGGTTCACTGCACCATCGAAGAACATAGTCCACCAATCTTCTTCTTCTAGATCCTCCGTGGTTTCATCATCGATTACCACTATATCTTCGTCGAGGAAATCAAATTTTATAGGCTTATACTCGTCCATGGCATGATCGGTCAAGTGATCAGCGAGCGCACTTGCCTTGACCGCCTTTTGCATTACATATTGTTGATACCCGAATTTTGACGCTAGCACGTTTAATCACGTGCAAAATAGCATTTTTTAAACGCGTTTAATCAATTATAGTAGCTTTATTTTTATTTTTTTACTAACCGTTAATGATCTCTCGGCCCAGCTCGAGTCCTTTCATTTTGTTTCATTTTTATCTATCATTTGGGTCTTTTTACTTTTTAGTCTTATTAGGCCCCGAACGAGCTTTTTCGACACTTTGTCAAAATAAATGCGTTTGGAGAGTCGAGCTCAAAATTTTGTTCGCATCATCCCGATCGTCATATTTTTCTCTACAACGCAGTTACTTTCGTTCGATTTTTTCGCCGGTTTCATCGCGCTGATTGATCGAGCCCCTTTTAATTACTGAATATTTTTTCTCTCTTTCCTTTTGATCAACCGTTGGATTGGTTGACTATCCTTAGTCAACCATCCAACGGTCACCTATTTAAACACAAAACCCATCTCCCTTTTCTTCTCCCGCAAGCCATTTCTCTTCCAAAATTCGAGCCGCGTCACCTTCTAGTCATTGCTTTCAGAAACCAGCCTCCTCACCATGCCCACGTCGCCCTCCCATTTGCTTCCCGATCGTTCTCAGTCAAGCAAAATAAAAGAGCCGCGTCACCCAATGTGCTCCTCACACAATCAACCGACTCAACCTTCCTCTATAAATAGCAAGCATTCTTCAACGAAGAGAGAGGGGGGAGGGAGGGGGGGGGGTGCAATTTCACGTTTTAGTCCCCCCTTTTATTCAGCTCTCTCCCTCGGCTGCTTTCAATTTATTACCTTTCAATTATTTAAATTGCCTCTGTTTCATTTAAAATCGTTTGCTCCTATTTTATTGTCAATTAATTACTGCTAATATTTTGGATTAATTATGCTGCTTTAATTCATCGATTTGCTATTTAAGCTTTTGTTTAATTAACTTAATTTACTGTTTTAATTAAAATAATCACTGTTTCGCAAGGATTAAATCTCTGCGAGGGCGTGTTGGAGTTGCTGTCACCGTGGAGATTTTTTCTAGCCGAATTAGGGTCGTTGTTATGGCCAGATTTTATCTTCGAATTTTTTCCTTTTATTTTGCTGTTCGTTGAAGTTACAGGTAGAAGAAAAGGAGATGATGAACAGTGGAGAAAAGGAGTGAGGCGCGGGCTGGGCTTGTTTAAAAAAAAATGAAAGAGGTGTAATGGGCTGGGCTTGTTTTATTTTGTGAGGGCCTGTTTGTTTAATGGAAAGAAAGGAAAGGGGCTGTTGTTGCGCAAGCCGAAGGAAAATGGACTATGGGCCAAGCGCTGGCCTTGGCCCATGTGGAGAAGATGGGCGATCTTGCCCACGCGGGAAAGGAAAAGAGAGAGAGCTTGGCCCACCAGATGGGCTGGGCTGGTCTGACCTGATGCTGGGCTGTTTCGAGCCCAACTGCGGGGCCCAGTTTTTTTGGCCCACCGTAAGTATTTCGTATCCCTTGCTCGTTTGTAATATTTAATTAATTTACTTATTTTTAATTGTTAATTAATCATTTGCATGTAATTATCAATTAATTAATTTACATGCTTTTAATTAACCAATTAATTGTTTACTTATTCTTAATTGTTAAATCATTCTATTCAATTGCTTGATATTTATTTTACTCGTACTAATGATCTCAATTTGTAGGTAATCTTTAAGTCTTCGCTCGCAAGTACGCCTTCTAAGTCTCTTTTATTTATTCAAGGTTTTCCGCAAATATTACTTATATGCATGTTGTTTAGAAATGTTAAAAAACCCATATCATAATTGTATGCATGAAAATAAAATCAACACACATGCTTACGTGTTTACATCACTTGCTTTTATGCCATGAAATTAATTGTACATTTGCATTGATACATGAGCATGGTGGCTTCGATCCCACACGGTTATTTGCATTCATTAAAATGGTACGATGTTAATTTTATCCATGATAGGATCACGTAGTAATTAATTAATCATGCATGGCCCGATGATGATAAAGAGGGCTCTCGCTTTAGTAAAAAAACCAACGATTAATCAGTCCTAACCAGAAATGATTAATCAATCCCTACAGTCCCGATCGGAAATAACAAAACACTAAAGCAATGAATACCTCTGAGGGCCCATGGACAACTGGAAGGTGGCCCAATCTTCCTAACAAGATTTCGGTTGACATTTTGCAATCATTTATTCCATAAATGATTAAAAAGTGGCGCGTTTCCGTACGTGGGATCGGACGACACTTTCCGGTTACTTACCCGTTTTCATGTCAAAAATATTTTCCAAACACCTTTTTAACCGGTAACCTTTTTAAGGATGTGACTCGGGTGCCTAACACCTTCCCGAGTCCATAATACGACCTCGGACCTTCGTTCTTAGGTTTAGACCACATGTGCCTTGGTTTTTACTTTTTATGCCATGACGATTAGGTTCCCTAAACCTTAGAAAATAGGGTGGCGACTTCATTGCATTATGCGAAGCATCCATTTATGCTTAGCATCTGTCCAAAACCTAAACTCGTCTTTCGACGAAAAAGGGGGTGCGACAATTTGGCGACTTCACTAGGGACTTTAGGGTCGAAGTCGATTTTTTAAGGTGTTTGTTTTTTATTTATTTATTTACTTGCTTTAATAAACTGTTTTCGTGATTATTTGTTATACGCTTTGATCAATTGTCATACTCATGCATAGTGCCCTACACCCAAGGGACAATTACCAAATAGGCTTAGGAGGGTAGTAGTGACGCCCTGGGACACGTGTCTTGGGTAGTGTTCACCAACCCCACTCGGACGAACCCCTAAATTAGTCGAAAGGTTGCCTGGTTCCACAAGGAATCGGTTGGCACTGGCCAACACTTTAGGGACCATTCTATGGTATCGTCCGGGAACTTTGCGGCCGTTAGAAATTAGTCGACGTCAAAGCCTTGCATATACATCATTTTGTTTGTTAATAGCTTTGATTATCCTGCTTTTTTTCACATGTGAATAAAAAAATGTAGTAAAATAATTTATTCATTTTACTGACACTTGAACTCTGTTCTTTTTTTCCCAAACCCATTCTGCTTGTTCGAATGACAGTGCCTACGTTACTTTCACTTGATACTTTTGGGGGAAGAGGTTTTGAGAACCAAGCTGCATGAGGGGATACGTTGAAATCTGGTTGCATTCTTGATATTACGGCCAAGATTGGAGGAAGTGGTGATACAAAAAGGAGAGATTGCGTCATTAGAATTTTTTTAAGCAAATGGATCCCAACTCCCAAGGTTGACGACTTCAAAAGAAAGATCATGCATCGGCTACCTACGGATTTTTATCTTTTCACCCCATGAAACAATGTTCCTAGACTTTGTCTGCAAACCTTTGGATAGAGCTGGATAGTCAATCCAACTTATAATGGTTGTACCCTTTTCTTGATGGAAAAATCAATGACAAAGTCCGTAATTATTCGGATAATCATGAAATGCGTTTTTCTTTCTTTCACACATCCAAAGGACATCAATACGCTATCACCCATGATCAAAATAACCTCCCCCAAAATAAACCACATATAAAACAAACAACACAAAAGGTTAATCCTCGGGAGGAAAACACACTCAAATAAAAAGAAAAAGAAACACTCAGAATGCAAGGATAGTCATTGCTTCTCGGTCTCAGTTGTGCGCTCTTTTATTTTGGCCGATATCGATACAATTGGCTCATAATTTCATCATGCCCAAAACATGAAAGATGTTTATAACGGGCTAAAGTTTTTCCACACGAAATTTCAGATTTTTCTGGGCGATAACTCTCTCACAAATAATTTAGACGTGAAGATGGCTGCTTTTCTCGATCTCAGTTGCGCGCTCTTTTATTTTGGCCGATATCGACAAGATTGGCTCAGAATTTCATCTCAGCCAAAACACGAAAGATGTTAATAACGGGCTAAAGTTTTCCCACACAAAATATAAGATTTTTCTGGGTGATACCTCTCTCACAAATAATTTAGACGTGAAGATGGCTGCTTTTCTCGGTCTCGGCCGCGCACTCTTGTACCTTGGCCAATATGACTGCGATTGACTCTAGGTTTCCACTCGACGAAAACACGAAAGAATTTCATAACACATGGAAGTTCTCCCTTACCTAAATTTCAGAATTTCCTGGGCAGCACATCTCTTGTAAAAAAATTCAGAATGTGAGGATGACTGTTTCTGCTCGGCCGGCCGCACACTTCTTTTACCTTGGCCAATATGACTGCGATTGATTCCAAGTTTCCACTCGACTAACACACAAAAGATGTTCATAACACATGGAAGTTCTCCCTTATAAAATTTCATAATTTTATGGGCAGCGCATCTCTCAAAAGAAATTTCAGAACGCAAGAACAGCTGCTCCTTCTCAATCTCAGCTGCGCGAATTTTTGTCTTGGCCAAAATAGATATGATTTGCTCAGATTTTCCACTCAGACAAAACATAGAAGATGTTTACGACAGGTTAAAGTCTGCCCACACCAAATTTCAGAATTTTCTGGGTAGTACATCTCTTGCAAAAAATCAGAACGCAAGAACAGCTGCTCCTTCTCGGTCTCAACTGCGCGAACTTTTTTCTTGGCCACAATGGATATGATTGGCTCGGATTTTCCACTCGGACAAAACATGAAAGATGTTGGTAACAGGCTGATGATTTCCCATACCAAAATTCATATTTTTCCGGGCAGTACATCTCTCGCAAAAAATCCGAACGCAAGGACAGCTGCTCCTTCTCGGTCTCAACTGCGCGAACGTTTGTCTTGGCCAAAATGGATATGATTGGCTCGGATTTTACACTTTGACAAAACATTAAAGATGTTGATAACAGACTGAGGATTTCCCATACCAAAATTCATATTTTTCTGGGCAGTAAATCGCTCGCACAAAAATCAGAACGCAAGAATAGTTGCTTCTTCTCAGCTTCAGCGGCGTGCTCTTTTATTTTGCCCAATATGGATACGATTTGCTCAGATTTTACACTCGGAAAAAACTTGAAAGATGTTGATAACAGGCTGAAGATTTTCCATACCAAAATTCATATTTTTTGGGCAGTACATCTCTCGCAAAAAAATCAGAACGCAAGAATAGTTGCTTCTTCTCGGTTTTAGCTGCGCGCTCTTTTTCCTTGGCCAATATCAATGCGATTTTCTCGGAGTTTCCACTCGGATAAAACACAAAAGATGTTTATAACAGGATGAAGTCTTCCCACGCCAATTTTCAGATTTTTCTGGGTGGAGCATCTCTCGCAAAAAAATTCAGAACGCAAGGATAGTTACTTCTTCTCGGTTTCAGCTGCGCGCTCTTTTATTTTGACCGACATCTCCTCGTAGCGCCGATCCGTGGGTTTCATTCATAGCATCCAAAATCACATCTCGTCGAGTGGAATGAATAAAAGCTTCCTTCGTATCTTCACCGAAGTATCATCTTCTCATTCGCCCTGAAAGTATCAAGTGAAAGTGTGGCCGGAAGAGTGAATAAGCATCATGGAGGCCTCGGGATTGCATGTCATGCATGTTATCACTTATACTCATTATTATTTTCTTTTTTAGGATAAACGATGGCTCCTAAAAAGCGAGCTATCCCCATGCTTTAGTCAAAAAATGTGTGGCGGTTCACACCCCACCTTTCAAAAATCGCGGGGCGGTTTAAACCTCACCTTTCCAAAAAATAATCGTGTGGCGGTTCATACCCCACATTTCAAAAATCGCGTGGCAGTTCACACCCCACGTTCATGTGGTGGTTTAAACCCCACCTTTCAAAAAAGAGGTAATAGCATAAAGACCCCCTGTACTATTTTTTAAAACAGAAACCTCCCCTGTACTTCAAAAAGTCAACTTGACCTCCCCTGTACTATCGGTCAGAAGCATTCCGTTGGTCTGTAACAGTCAAACTAACAGACTTCACTTTTTGACCGTTGACTTTGATTAAAATATTCAGAAAAATTATAAAAAATTCAAAAAAAATGTAAAAAATCCAAAAAAAATGTAAAAAATTTATAAAAAATTGTAAAAAATCCCAAAAAAATATATAAATTCTATAAAAAAATTATGTAACCTAAAAATCCAGAAAAAAATGTAAAATTTAAAAAAAAATCAAAAAAAGTTAATTAATCTAAAAATTCAGAAAAAATGTAAAATTGAATTTTTTACATTTTTTTGGAAATTTTTACAATGTTTTTAGATTTATTAATTTTTTTTGAATTTTTAAATTTCTTTGGGAATTTTTAAAATTTTTTTATAGAATTTTTACATTTTTTTGGGATTTTTTACATTTTTTTTGGATTTTTTACAATTTTTCTGAATATTTTATTCAAAGTCAACGGTCAACACTAACGGTCTGTTAGTTTGACTGACGGAGACCAAGCAAATGCTTCTGACCGATAGTACAGGGGAGGTCAATTTGACTTTTTGAAGTACAGGGGAGGTTTCTGACCAATAGTACAGGGGGTCTTTATGCTATTACCTCTTCAAAAAATCATGTGGCGGTTTAAACCCCACCTTTCAAAAATCGTGTGGCGGTCCAAAACCCCACCTTTCAAAAAGATCGTGTGGTGATTCAAAACCCCACCTTTCAAAAAATCGTGTGGCAGTTCAAGATACCCCACCTTTCAAAATATTGTGCGGCAGTTAAAAACCCCACGTTTCAATCTTGTGCGGTTGTTCAAACCCCCACTTTTCGTCAAAACTTTTGTGGCGGTTCAAACCCCACTTTTCGTCAAAATTTTGTTCGGCGGTTTACACCCTTACTTTTCGTCAAAAATTTAATGTCGTGATTCACTCCCCGCTTTCTCCAATTTTGATCGCAAGGAAGCTTCGCCAAAAGTCGAGCCTCCGACTATAAATAAAGACGCTTCGTGGGTGGCAACCCACGTGTTCTTTTCAATATTTCTATTCTTTCGTTAATTTTAAATTTAACATCTTGGGATACCTTTTCCCTATGAATTTACTATTTAACTCTCTCTTCATTTCAGGTGCAACAAGACTTGCAAACTTGGGGGCAAATGATAAAAGTCTAAAGGAATGACATAAGAAACATAAGCACTTAACGCTAATCCATAGTGAAGAAATCCTTACATACAAATCATCGTTGCAATGGGATTCCCAATCAACATACTTAATGCCCATGTTATCAGAACCGGACCGGACCGGCTGGTCCGTCCGGTTCAACCGATCATTTTCAGCTTTCCGGTCCGATTCACCTTTCTGACCGGATACGCCTCTGACCCGAGTCGGACCGACCGGTTCGTCCAGTTTTTTATGAACTGGAGAACCGGCCGGTTTGTTGCCAAACTGTCCGGTTTGGCCACTTACCTGTCATGGCGTCGTTTTGGAACGAACGACGCCGTTTTGCTTCTTCACTTAATCTCTTCTCTTTCGCGTGAATTTCTTTTCTTTTCCTTGTGTTTCAGTTTCTCTCTTTCTCAATCACAGCAGCAGAGCAGCCAGCAACCAAAAACCCAAACCCAAACCCAAACCCAAGCAAAAGTGGATGGTTTCAGGCAAGCAACAATCCTTCTGATAACAATCCACCTAACGACAAGGGTATTTCCGTCTCTTATCCCGCATGGAAAGATCGGAACCACTGTTCCTACCTCCACGGTAGGGTCGAGGCTGTCATCTCCCTCGTTAAGAGGCTAACGCTAGGAGAGCTGACATCACGAAAGGAGGGGTCCCCACATCCACCTTCTGGATAACCAGAGGTGTCATCCCACCCCAAGGGAAACGCACCAACCGTTACCTCGCTTGGGTAACAACCATGTCTCCACGCACCGCCCTGATGGTATATCACAACATGGGCAAACCCCTGCCCCTGACGGGACCGGTTGCTCCCTAGCAAACTTACTCGCGCGGAAACCCTTCTTTCATCTATAAATACCTCCCCCACAAAGGAGGAAGGTAAGCACGAATTACTGGCCCAAGCTCTGCCAAATTCACTACACATACTGACTTTAGCATAGGAGTGTTTCCGCCGGAGACCCCCTCCCGCGTATTGCAGGTACTGCGGACCGCCGTGGGCACTGATCTGAGAGGACCAATTTCTCCATATATCCTTCGGCAGAAGACAAATTCTTATCAAATTGGTGCTTTCATTGAGAGTGTTGGTTCTATTAAGTGAGCATCCTTAATAACCAAGCTCCTTCCTCCCCGAAACTAGAAGGGTTATGGCCTCGGAGTCAGATCCCGCGCTGTCCCAATCCTCCAGCATCCCCTACAACACCCGCCGATGACTTTTTGCTTTCGCTACCTCTGATATCTCTACTCCAGTGCAAGATGTCACTACGGGAGAATCAGATCCTCCTCCTGGGCAGAGTACAGATGAAATTACATTCCAGATTTGTTCCCCCTTTTCCCACATAGCGGGAACCAGTCATTCTACCCCTCACTAAATGCCCTATAAATACCCCCCCCCCCCTGGGTAGAAGAAAGGAGGACTTTTGGGTGGCCACTCTCTCTCTCTACTCTCTCTCTCTTACTCCTTAAAACTCATGTTTATCCCTCCATCTATCACGATATTGACTTGAGCATCGGAGTACTTGCGCCAAGGACCCCCTCTGGCGCCTTACAGGTGTAGCAGCAACGAGGAGAACCACCCCCTCAGAAGTGAAGATCTCCAGGATTCTCCCTACCCCGGGTACATTCTTATCAAAATGGTGCTTTCGTTAAGAGCATTTAGATCATCAAGTGAGTTCCTTGAGATTTGAAGGCTCTCCTCTCCATATACATATTTATTACTCTCCATCGTCGCTACTAATGTTTCTAGTGATGGGTTTATCACATGATTTAAGTCTTGCTTGGATTTGATAATAGGAGTTTATATGATCATTACATTGTTATATGTTTAAAAGAAAAGAAAAAAATAAGATCAGATCTGAGAGAGAAGTCATGGTCATCATCGTTGTATTTTCACAAACCTATGGCATCATCATTCACCTTGTAGTATCTTCGTCAATATTGAGATCACCACCAAGGATCTCGTTGCTTTTGGAAAATGGGTTTCCAAATTCAAAACCCATCATCATCTCTTCAACTTGAGATGGCCAATCACCGCCGCGTGCAATTAAGGAGCAAGGTTATTTTGTTGTGGCCATCATCATCATCAATTATTTATGATCACTGTTGCACGTACAAAGAGAGGGATCGACGAAAGAAACGGATGAGTAAAATAAATAAAATAAACTTGGATCTCCATGTAATATCAGGTACGCTACCCGTGATCCTCAAAGTATATTACTGATTATTCTTTCAAGCACTGGACAAGGATGGAGACGGTTCTTTGAGTTGGCAAAGAATTCTTTCCTGTGTGGGTCCTACTTCAGCTATGTCCAACGTTTTTTAGGCTTGTCAGAGTATCTTTGATCTGTGTCGTAATTATTACCGCGATAAAGATAGCTATACCCGCTACGATGACGCATTTTCTTGGATGACTATACCTGCAACTGGTGCGAATATTTCCCTGCCCACATTAGCAGTAAACCACAACAGCGGTAACGACTGGTAAGGAGTAATTAGAAGAAAAGCAAACAGGAAATGAACATAACAGAACGTCGTCTGTGCTCTTTCTGTAGCGGGATCATCTCATGACTATAATTCCTAATGTAAATCAACCGATATCTACTGCAAGTCATCAAAGTTAGACCACGGTCGCCACCTGTTCAGCCAAATTCCTCAACCAGATGTCGTTGCAAGAACTACTCTGATTTTAGCTTACCTTGCTGAAGGAGAAGAAGAAAAACAGTGCCAGCGGTTGCATTCCGTAGTGGTGAAGTCGAGAACGAGGTTTAGTAGTACGACATTGAATGCCTTAATGTCTGCTTATTTTAAGTCTGCATCTTCATTTTCTACACTGTCTTCATCTCTTATAGAGGCCGCTAGGAGGCTGTTTTAAGCGACAGAAATGAGTCAATGTGAACAATTATAATCACCAGCTATGTCAAGAATAATGATCTTGGTGCTGCTAGAGAGTTGCTTGATTGCATGAGGAATTCAGTAACACTTCCACCAAGCTAACGGTATATATTTTCTCTTAATGTTGGCATTTACTGGGCTGACTAGCAAGAAACAAATGAATCAAGTAACGGGACTACATGGCAAGTAACAAGCTAGCAGGAAAGTACAGTAACAGCATACACACATGCTATGGAAAGCGAGCCTACGGGTGACCTTAATGGGAGAAAGTAACAGGCCAAGTCAACGGGAGGATAAAGAAAGGTAACGTGTCAGGCATCTTTCCAAACTAACGGGTTAGGCATCCGGCAAGATAACGGTATACTTCTCCTTTGTGCACCTTCCAGTACACCTCCCGGATACAAACAGGATTATGCATTATATCGGCCCCGGCAAGATAATGGGATGTTTAACGGGGACAATTGAGGGTTTTGTGGAGGTAGCTATATCCACTGGTCATCACTTTGTTAAAGATCTCCACAGCAACAGCATGTAGATGACGCCCATAAAGCGTATTGGGTTCACCTAAAGCTAACGACAACAGTTACGTATCAGTACATCGGATCTGCATACCGAGTTTACCTAGCGACATAGCGGCAATCAATGATCCATCCATCCTTCTAGTAATGGCACATAACGGGAGAAGCACAGATAACGGGTCAGACATCTTTTTAAGTTAACAGGGCAGTGTTTAATAAGTTAACGGGAAAGTAAGATGACAGGAAAAGAAGGCATACCAGCAACAGCATGTTATTGGGAGCAAGCAAGATACCGCTCCTGATGTCGCTCCTGGCAAGCGAGCTCAACCAACCTACATCATAAAAGAAGCTGAGAAGAAGAAAAATCAGAAAACGCGTTGTAGGAAAGAAGGAGGAGACGAATAGTTCCTTGTGCCAATTAATTATAATGGCAATTTTCAGTCAATTCGGGAAAGTTAGGAAAGACAGTAGTTAATCCAGAATGATAAAGCTTCCAGTGAACAGTACCACGGAATGAGGACCGGTGAACAGTACCTAGAAAGAGAAAATTAGGCAGTTATATCGAGTTTTGTGAGAAAAATCGTGTCTTCTTCATACGTGCTCAGAATGTTCTGTATGATAGCTCGATTTGAAGATAATTGAAGGGGTTACAATTATTATGAAGACGTCTAAGTGAGATATTAATGTTAACTGGGCATTATTGAGCCTCAAAGTAACACCACTGGTTTGGGAAAGGTTGGGCTAAAAATCAAGAATTGGCTGGAGCAGGAATCTTTATAAACGGGCCGCACGATATGCGAATACAATACGCTATCCGAATCCTGCAGCCCTTATCCAATAATGCGGCAGAATATGAGGCGTTACTAGTTGGACTCCGGATAGGGAGAAGCCTTTCTTCCAAAGGTAGGCAAGATACCGGAAGAACAGGAGACCTGCGTCTAAAAATTTGTGGTGACTCCAAACTAGTAATCGACCAGGTCTTGGGGCGCTCTTAAGCTCGGGAGCCCATCATGGTCTAGTATCTCGCCAAAGTGATACGGGAGCTATTGGAAATAAAGAAAGAAGGCATGCAAGTCAGTTTTGAGCACATTCCCCGAGAGGACAACGCCGAAGCTGACAATCTTGCCAAGCTGGCTGCAAAACCGGAAGCATCCATACCCAAAGGAGTGTATTACCGAGAATTGCCTGTACCCTCCTTCATGGAAGAGCAAGGGTCTCTGTGTGTGGAAGAACTCGAGAACGACTGGCGGGTCCCCGTAATCAAATACTTAAAACATGAAGAACTGCCTGAGAATATCGCTGAAAAGAAAAGAGTGCTGAGACAGGCAGCTCGCTGTACGTATTATGACGGGGACCTGGTTCGAAGATGCTTTTCGCACCCAGCCGCTAAATGTATAACGGAGCAAGAGGGTCTTCACACCTTGCGCGAAATTCATGAAGGCGTATGCGGTATGCACGTGTTGGGCGGCACCCTGGCCGCACAAGTCTTCAGATCTGGATTCTACTGGCTCACCATCCGGAGAGATTGTCACAACTATGTGCAAACTTGCCCGAAATGTCAGGAGTTCTCTAAAATTCCTCGACGCCCCGCCACTGAAATATCTGAGATTATCGCTCCTTGTCCTTTTGCTAAATGGGGGATCGATATCCTGGGCCCGTTTCCAAAGGCAAGGTCCCAACTAAAATTTATAATAGTGGCAGTGGACTACTTTACGAAGTGGGTGGAGGCTGAAGCAGTCGCCAATATCACGACGGAAAAAACTTGGCCTTTCTTCAAACACCAAGTTATCATGAGGTTTGGCATACCCCGTATCCTAATCAGCGATAACGGGACACAGTTCACCAGCCAATTCTTCAAAGACCAATGCTCAGAATTCGGGATAGAGCAACGATTCTCTTCCGTGGCTCACCCCCAAACCAATGGACAGGCAGAAGTGACAAATCAAAGCATCCTCAGCGGCATTAAGAAAAACTTGGAGGGGTCTAAAAAGAAATGGGCTGACGAGCTGCCATACGTGATGTGGGCGTACCGCATGACCGTTAGAACCAGTACTGGGGAAACACCTTTCGCATTGGCCTTCAAAACCGAGGCTGTTACGCTGGTAGAAATCGGTACCATGAGCCTGCGAGTGGCTCACTTTCGGGAGGAGCTGAATGAGGAAAGGTTACGAGCTAACTTTGACGTGTTACCGGAGGTCCGAGCAGAAACCCTCATGAAAACTCAACACTACAAATGAAAGATAGCCCGTTATCATAACAGGCGCGTCAAAGAACGGTTGCTAAAGACAGGCGATCTGGTGCTTAGAGACAAGCGAGTGGCTGGTCAACGTGTGGGGAAGCTCAGTCCAAACTGGGATGGGCCATATCGCGTTACCCGAGCTATCGGAAAAGGAGCCTATCATCTGGAGACACTCGATGGTACTCCCTTATCTAACTCTTAGAATATTGCTCGTTTGAAATTATATTATCCTAGAACTTGATTTATCTGCACCTTTGACTAATGCCAACCCTAACCTTAGCTAACGCTCGGTGAGAGAGCTTTCTTGGGTGTTTGTGGTTGCTTTTGTGCAGATAAAAAAAGGGGCATCCTGGGAGTGAAAAGTCCTATCCTTGTGAATGCCGGTCCTGATCAGATGGCTCATCAAGTGAGGGCAAGACCCAGCATGCCTTGAACTAGCGTTGGGATTGAAAGATCCCTAGCAACCCCGGGGAGTGAAAAGTCCTATCCTTGTGAATGTCGGTCCTGATCAGATGGCTCACTAAGTGAGGGCACAACCCGAAATCCTTGGGAGTGAAAAGTCCTTTTCTTGTACTGACCGTTCTCGTGGAGACGGCTCATCAAGACAAGGCACGCCCCAAGGAAATAGTAACTCCGTTCTAGAAACAAAAAGTCCTATCTTAATGACCGGACTAGTGTAGTCGGTCCATCAAGTGAGGGCATGATTCTAGACGCGAGGTCAACGCCTAAAAGTGAAAAGTCCTATCCTTGTGACAGCTTGTCCCGATCCGACGGCTCACTAAGATGAGGCACTTTCCAGGCCGATCGTGGAAAGATGGAAACGCAAAGAATCGCAAAATTCCAGCTAGTAACTAGACGCGTAATCCCTAGTGAAGTAGAGCTGACGGAAAAATGATTCACGCGGCTTCCATACTAACGCCCTATGACGGCAGCGGAAAGGCTCCTACGGGTAATTACTATCTCTTGTAACCCGTTATGCTACTGATGGTTTACAATTGAGAATATGTAGAATACTTTTCGAGCAGCGGAAAGATTGACGATTGCACAAGTGACGATACTATGAGGCTCGCCGGGAAAGCCAACCCGATACTGACCTCAGCGATATCTGTTGCTAAAACGCTACGAGTCTGCTCGAGAAAGTAAACCCATTATGTTATCAGGGTGGTAACGGCGTTAAGGGAGCTTTCGAAAGTGAAAACTAAAGGAAAGACAGTGATAAGATTATAAACTGTTTGAACATATAAAAATGCCTTTGAAGGGTCACAAGTCCCAAGGCCAAAACAATAACGCAGCGGAGGCGAAAAACAAAAAAAGCCTGTTAATTCCCAATGAATACGGAAGAGACGGCAACGCTTTATGATACGTCAGCCCTCGGGGTTCCTCCATTTCCAGCCCTCTGCCTTGGCTTGGCGATAACCCGCTTCATTGAGGACGGTGGACTTCAGTTTGAAAGCCCTCATGACCTCCTCACCCTTATACGCGGCCATTCCGTGGACTTCCTCGAAGCAATCAACCAAAATAGTGGCAGTCCGCTCAATGTACCATAGACATTTATCGGCTGACTCCTCTTCCAGAGCATTCTTCCTTTCCTCCAGGGCAGTTTTCTCCCTTGTCAAGGATGACCTCTCTTCCTCTAGGACAACATTCTTGGCTCTTTCCGCTATTAAGGCAGCATCAAGGGTGGCCGTTTGCCCCTTTAACTCTTGCTGGGACAACAGTAGTTGTGTGCGTTCCTCCAGCAACTTCTCCTTTTCATTTCGCTCTCGCGAAAGTTCAGACAAAGAGGCGGTAAGAGAGGCAGCCTGACGCTGCGCGTGCTCGGTCCAGTAATGGAACTTCACAAAATTGGCGAAGAGGCTAGAGCGCATCGAATTCGCCTTGTCATCATCAACCTTGGAGAGGAAAGCTTCCCGTTCAGCAGCGGAGGATAATATCTGAGTAGCCAATAAAGCAGAAACCTCGTCCGAGCCATCACCCCCAAGAGCCGCTAAACCTGTATTGCGAAAATTATACAAGCCAACCTGGTGAGTCACAGTGCTGGACTCACCCATCGGGCTTAGGTCTGCGGCAAAATTGAAGGCGGTGCCCCCTTCGCCGGAACGCTTGAAGGGACAAACGCCAAGGGAACAGGAGGATGAACCTGTGTAGAAGGCCACCCTTGGACGAGGTAGGAACCGTGAGGATGATAGCCCGAAAAGTCCTGCAAACCCTCTTGGTAGTCCAAGTTAGGACCATATGAGTGAACAGGCTCCTCCGTACCCATATTAACTATAGCCCGAAAGAATTGGGCGAAGCCCCGAAAGACTCTGCCGTACCCATATTAACTTGAAATTCAGACGGGTAATTCTGAGATGTATCCATAGAAACAAAGGCCCCATCAAGCCTGACTTCTGTGGCAGCAATAGTAGAAGATAAGCTTCCACCCTCGCCCTCTGACCGAGATCTCTTCCTGGAACCACCCAGCACATAACCCATGTCCATATCCCCTACGGGAGATGCGGAGGTAGAAACGGTAACGGTATCCTGCAAAGAACTCAGTACAAAGCACAGATAAGAGAAACAAATGGAATGGCAACAAACATCAATACACAGCATATCGCAACCAAAAAGCACACTCACGACAGCAGTGTTAAGAGGAGGTGCTTCCGAAGAACCTGCCGCGTCCGGAGAAGGAGTGAGAGCGACAACACTTCTTGTTCTTTTCTTCTTTTTTCCTTTGGCAAGGGCCATAGGAACTTTAGAAGAAGACGGCTAGGCAGGAGGGGCAGCGACGGTCACGATGGGGATACATGAAGGAATGCCGGTATTTCCCTCACCAGCCGAGGAAGAGGATACTTGAGCAAGGCAGTACAGTAGGGTTATCAGTAACTCCCGTGGAGGCTGCCCTCTCTTGTTCTTTTCTCTCCTGGGCTCTTTTCAGTCGTCTCCTAACACTTTCAGGCTTGTAATCGGGATCCGTCACTGCATGGCCACAAAATAACGTTAGCATTAGTATCGGCGGTAATAAGGAAAGAAGCGACACGACACTCACGTCTAACACAGTCCTTGATATCAGCCCCGCATGCCACATAACGGATGTGAACACTGATTTCCAGTTGAAGCAATTTGTCTAGCCAGCCTTGTTCCCGCTGAGGAAGGTTTTCCGGCCGGCCCCAGACCTTATCCTTGACGTCTTGGTTAAACCCAGACCGCCACCAGGGACCAGGAGCTTCAGGAAGATTTATCACAAAGAACTCCTTTTTCCAAGCATCGACAGAAGACTCAATGTGAAGGAGTTTCCAAGTAAAAGACTTGAGTGAATCATCGTCATAACGGGGCGATATTGTTATCACACCCCGACACTTCATCAGCTTAAAAACTGATTTAAGCAACAAAAGAGAAGGGGAAGCAATCCCCTTATATTTACAAAGTTCCAAAAAGGCACAAACGCAGCAATAGGCATTTGGGGATAATTGGACGGGATTCAAATCACAGGCGACAAGCAATTATTTATGAAAGGGTCAATGGAAAGCCGGAAACCATAACGGAACATTTGTGCGTACAGAACCCTACGTTTACCCGTCAAAACGTTGTTCAAGCGTAACGATTCAGGGGCAACAGTGGCCTTATAACCATCAGGGATAATCGCATTATGAGCGGCGAAGTGCTCATTGAGATCTATTTCAGAGGTGATACTACTAACCGTAATATCTATCTTTTTCTCATCGACTGACTTCGACTCAGGGTGGCGAGTCTTGTCCATGGCAGAAAATAAAAAAAGTAAAGACGAAGAAGACGAGGGGAGAAAAGAGGAGATACCTTTAGGAAAAGAGCACTTCGAGAGCCTTGAATGGTGGAAGGAAAACAAGACGGCTAGAGAGAGTATAAAGAAAGCAGGATGGTAAAAATAAGAAAAGAAATAAGTATTGGTTTTATAACCCTAGTGGTCAAAGGAAACGACGGACGCTGCAGTCGTTGCGTGAGAGCATCACAGGGAAAGGACTCAAGCAATGAGTACAATTCTAGAGAACACAACAACGCTTCGATTTTGTTAAAATTCTGAAGCACGCTAGCCCTAGGTGTCCTAAAGAACGAACACGTGTGCCTGAGTCACCACGAATTTTCTCACGCATTAATGAGAGGATCGGAGCATTAAATACTCCGAAAAGCAGAAAAGATTTTCTGGAATAAAGCAAAAGCGATATTGCAATAATGGAGATAACGCGGGAAAATGAAACAAGGGTCAGTTATTATCTAAGAATGAAGTACAGATATCGTTGCGCGATAAGGCGTTATTACAAGACAAAGAGAGCAAATAAAAAGGAAAACCCTTCGAAGGGCCAGCCTTGATTAATCATGGCTCAGCGCGGATATCGCAGTGGCCACTTCCTTATTCCTCCCCGAAAGAAAGAAAATCTCCCTCGCCTTCGCCTAAGTCCTTTAACTTTTTGGAGGCGTAATCTGCCAGCTTAGCTGAATCAACAGTCCCCTGGCGGAAGAGATCTGTAAATCCGGTGATACAGACCTCCATGCTCTTGTTTTTCCACCAAGCTATCTTTGAAGGTACTTTGGCCAGATCCGCATCACGGGACGATATCTCTTCGCGAAGGAAAGAGTTTCTTTTGTCAGCCACCACCAATTCCGCCTCCAGCAATTCTACTTTAGCCTTCCCTTTTGATTTTTCTCATGCGAGCTCGGCATGACACTCGTTCAGCTCTGCCCGGGTTCGATCTTGAAGCTTGGACAGCTCTGTTACCTTCGCCAAAGCAGCATCTAGCTGTTCCCTCGAATCAGGAGAGCGCCGAACCTTGTCGCTATGATCCTCGAGAAAATAGTGCAGCTTGCAGAAGCTGGCCAACATGTCGTTCAGAAGGCGTGAATGCTGAACCTCAGGGGGATGTCGCAGGAACTCTTCCTTATCCTTCAAAGAGCTGAACATTTGACCCACTATAGAGCCTACTGGCTCATCTCGCGATAACGGATCCGATATCCCTAAAGCGCGAAGCCCAGTAGTCCCAAAGGATGATAGATCCAGCTGGTATGCGACTTTTCCTTGAGGACTTTGAGGGGAAAGATTGGCGATATAGGGAGGAGAACAACTTTTTGCGCAATTACCAATGCCCGAAATTGAAGAAAGGAATAAGGGCTGAGGCTTCCTCGGGAAAGAGTCAGGAGGAACAATGGGGTTCGAAACTAGCACGGTCACATCCGGAATACAGGAAGAGATCGAAGAATCAGGGCCACCAGGCGGCAAGGGTAGGTCCACTGCCGTTGAAACCTCATTAGTTTTGGAAGGAATGGCCGAAGACACCTTGACGAACTCCGCTGCTTGCGAGGAACTCGTGACATGAGAAGTGTCCACCTTCACGATAGGGACAGCATTAACCTCCCTCAAGGGAGGAATTGGTGGACTAGTTTTCTCTTTCCGAATTTTCTTTTGGAGATGCTCCGTCTCGGCAGCTATCTCTTCGCTATCATCATCGGTCGACTCCACCGCGGAATTGTTTTTTCTCGCCCTAAGCTTCATTCGTTGGGCAAGAGTGGCTTGACGTAGCTCGGGACCGGTATCCATGCTCTCACTATCGCTGTCGACTATTCCAGTCTCAGAA
Organism: Viola odorata; assembly: GCA_963691705.1. Taxonomy (NCBI): domain Eukaryota; kingdom Viridiplantae; phylum Streptophyta; class Magnoliopsida; order Malpighiales; family Violaceae; genus Viola; species Viola odorata. Next base: position 34,337,422 of record OY829542.1, read on the forward strand.
TGACCCGGAATCACTCCTCTACCCCGAAGTGGCAACCAATTCTCAACAAAACGAGAAGGTCGAGCGGAAGCACTGCGCGTTACGACGGTCTTAGTTCTTCTTCCCCTCGGCGGAACAGTCGATTGACTGGAGCTCTCAGGTGGCGGAGAAGGGGGCAATGTTTGAAGCGGCACTATGTTCAGAGGGATGTTATTTCCTCCGGAAGAACAACCCTCAGTGCTACCTGCCAGCGAAAACATATTAATATAGCGAGCAAATTGAAGCGATTACGTGGCCAAAGAAAAACTCACCAACAGCACACTCTTTCAAGGGCCTAAACTGAGCAAATTCCTGAATGTGGAAAGGCCCTTCTATCTCTAACAAGGCGTTAACATGAGACACGTCGATACGTGACAACACTTCTGATTTTTTCCAAGCGGCACCGGTAATCTCTCAGTTAAAACCCCTGCGCCACCAGCGAGACGGCAGGCGAAGGGTAAAGAAGCCATTTTTCCAGCTGCCCACGTTGTCCTCAAAACCTTGAAAGTGCCGCCAGAAAAACTGCACGATGGCGTCATTCCATCTTGGGGTGATATCCACCAAGCAGTCTCGGCAGCTCAGGTTGAAAAATGTGCGGAACAGATCGAGGGAGGGAGTGAAAATATGCTTCATCTCGCACGCCCGAAGGAAGGCATAAATCCCACTCCAGGAAGATGGAGTTATTTGAACAGGATTGAGATCGTAATGATTTAGCAGCTTCATCAGAGAAGTATGGATCGGAAGATGAAATCCGTAGAGGAACATCTTGAAATAAACCACCCGGAACGTCCCCCACATGGCATCATGAAGCCGGATATCCTTCGTAGGGATATAAGGGCGGCATCCCAAGGGAAAGGTGATACCGTTCTCCTTTAGCTCTGCTCTCAAAACCTCACTACAATAAAAAATACTACGAGCTCTCCTAGCCTCGAGATCTATGGGATTCTCAGTGCCCGCAGCGGCTCTAATATGAGACATAAGGGACTGGAAAATTAAACTACGACGAGAAGGGAACAAAATACCTGGGGCAGGAAGCCAGTAAACAGGTCGTCGGCTCCAGCGAGCAGTTGCAGAAACTCCTCTTGAGTAGGAAGAAGCACAGATGATAAGATTCTATGTAGATCTTGTAAGATTTGGAGTCGTGCTGGATCGGAACGGTGGCGGTCGGTGTCGGATGTACCTGTAAAGCGCCGGAGGGGGGGCTCCGGCGTAGACAATCCGATGCTTAAGTCAGTTCGGGTTTCAAAAATAACAGAGGTTCGTCTGAGTGATCTTGATCTTACCTTCAGATTGGAAAAGAAGGGGTATTCATAGGCCTGTTCGGCGATACCTGGCGATAACAATCAAGGCGATGTCTGATGGTGACGTCACAAGCGATACCGACAGATGACGTCATGAGCGATATCATACGGGCTGCCGGGAGCGATAAGCTCGTGGGTCCCTAGGATGGGATGGTGCCGTGCGTGTAGAGTCGCGTGAGTCCCCCCCCCCCCGCTGATGTCGACCATCCTAGGAATTTTTCTCTGATTCTCGGGCGATATGAAAATATCTTACGGGTCTTATGGGAAATCGTCCTGGTGGGAGTCGCAAGTGTGGTAGCACCGTTATGGCTGTCTTGATTGTTATCATAAGCGCAACTGAAAACGAGCCCGAGTGTTTACCAAGGGCTGTCCATGTCTGAAATCTTAGATGAAAACTTGTTCCTTCGTGGGGCGGTATGTCTGCAGGATCTCCGAGTTTCTCTGCCTGCTCGACGTTAACCGTGTTAAGTGATGAGCTGGAACTTAGTTCTGAAGTGGATTCCGTCCTTCATTCTTATCCAGAGACCTGTTCTTCTGAGGCGTTAAGAGGTCCACGAGAGACGCTGCTATTACGCTTGTGATCATGAGGGCATTGCTTTCGCCCAAAGATGTTAGTCCGTTTGGCTTCTTGACAGGGCTTACGGAGTCTCAACTTTATTCATGCCATAGAAGGGTTGTTGACGGGTCACTTGTGATACCGCCAAAGACTGCAACCAGGTCATGTCGTGGATTTGCATTCATTCCGAGTCCATCATCCTTTCAAGTGTACTGAAAACACACGGAGGAGATAGGCGTTTATAGAGAAGGTAGTAAACTTTTATACTTACAGGGGTTTGAGGTCACGCGGGGCCCGTTTTCCTCTTTCGCTTTAAGGAAACAACGATATCATCGCGGCTTTATGCCATCAGCTGCCTATGATTAGCGCGGCTTTATACCACCAGATGCCTGCGATGTCGACGAGGTTTTACGCATCTAGGGCTACCTACGACATCAACGCGGCCTTACACTGTGGATACCGGTAATCATATGGCTTTTACGTAATGGCTACCCGTGATATCGTGCCTTTTGGCATTTTTCCATATTTCATCTTGCATCCTTTCGAACATTCATATCGCGGATGGCATACGAGCATCAACCTTTGACTCCGCTTTAGGCTTATCAGTCCTTAGGGGTGACGAGACGGCTCGCCTTTTGAGGACCTCTTTGTTCTTTCCAAGGCCTCTCTCTTGGGGCCTATAAATTGGGGAACTTTCTCCACCCACGTTCTCCTCATCTCTGGCAATTTACATCATGGATAATTTAACTAAGAATTTTCTCCTTTCCAAGGGCCATTCTCTCAAGAACCTCAATGATGGGGATGCCGGGTTCCTGGAGAACATGTTGGTCAAGACCTCTGAGGACATCCTGGAGCTGCAAGGAATGTTGACCCCTCTTCATTCCAGGCTGGGGGCTACATCTCTGGAGGATTTCAGCCCTCTGGAAAGCGTGTCAAAGCTAGCTGCCTCCATCGCTCGGATTCAAGTGGTGATCGCCATGCTGCAGCAGCGCAAGGATATGCTGGGGTGCTGTCTGAAGGGAATGAGAGCCACCTCCCATGATCTGATTCTGGTCATGGATTCTTTGCGGGACCTTCCCGAAGTGCCTGAGGATGCTGGCTCTGACGCCTGATAGCGATGGCTCCCTTTGGGCCTTTTCTCTTTTCTTCCTGGCATGTAAATGTACTTTCCGGCCCCTAGGCCATAATAAATAAACCGGTTTTACCACGCCGTTTTGCAACTGTTCTTCTTCTTAAATGCGCCCTTTGTCTTTCTAGGAGATATTCTTAGCCCAACTAAAAACGGTTCAGCCACTGGGCAGTTTTCTGATTGGTTGTTCAACATTAAATCTACGCCGCTGTTGTCCTGGCAACTGATTGGGTTGCGGTTTTCCTCGATCAGAGGAAAATCTGAATAGGCGTGACTGTAAATCCATATCTGCACTTCAGGTTGTACACGTGTCTTCTTTCAAGAGTCGGGTTAGAAGATCAAAGATCCTTTCTTCCCAAATTTCTGGCTATTTAAAGGATGTTCTCCCCTTCGTTATTCTTCGTCCCCTTGTTGCTTTTTCCTTTATTAATATTCTGTGATCTCATGGCTGATTCTCATTTTTTAGATACGTTCGCCCGAGATTCTCCACCAACTCCTCCGACTTCTCCTGATTCGGATAATCCTCCTCCGTCGCCTCCCTAGAGGCCACCTGCTCGCCGACGGTGCCGCAAGAGGCGGAGGAAAGATGCTGCGAAGGCATCTAAGTCATTCTTCGATTCTCTTGCTTCTTTCTCTTCGAAGGTGATACGATCCTGGTTCCTTAGGATGCGTAGCACCAATTTTGATCTTTGTTCAAAGACGGATTTCCTGCGGAAATAGATAACTCGACAAGTACGAGCTTAGACCACTTAGCTAACCTGTGCTAAGAGCCCTAATCGATTTCAAGTCAAGGGTCTTGAATCGGGTTCTTAGGACTAGACTCAACAATGTAAGAATCACACTAAGATAAACGACACAATAATACAATTCCAAGATTTACTTGTATACGACTCAAGTATTGCGGACTCAAGAAGAACAAGGTTCAACCAACTTGAACAAGGGGCGGAGATTGAAGAGAATATCTCAATTTATCAAATAACAGCCAACCTAATAAGGAGGCAAAGTAGTTCCTTATATAGGTTACAATCAAACCCTAAAAGCAAACCTAATAGGAATAGAAGTAGGACTTCTAAAATAGGAAGATAGCTTAACTAATTAAACTGTTTAATTACCTAATTAAGCTTAAAGTAATTTAAAGTCAACAACTTAAATCTTCAGTCAACGCGCCAGCTTCTGGACACGCGAAACGGGCAGGAGCCGTTTTGAACAATCGGCACGCGCGACAGATGAGTGAATCGGCAACGGCTGAGTGAAACGGGCAGATGCCGATTTCGTGAGAACGGTCAGAGCCGTTTTGAACGAATCGGACAAGAGCCATTTTGTGACAAACGGTCAAGTGCCGTTTCTAGCAGAATCATCATCGGCTATTGTGAATGTAAGGAGATTCACAACTCTAGGGGTCTTCTCTCGAAGTGCAGCTTCCTCACTTGACATCTCACATTCCAGCTCCTTGTGAATGAGAGATGACAATCGGTCTTGAAGCTTTCTTGCTCTGGCTCGAGTCATTGAACCAGCTGGTGGTAACGGTAGTTGGATGCGTGGATTCGCATCATTCCCTCCCCCTTCGGAAGGATTCGCCCTCGAATCCGAATCGGTATCAGCGGAAAGTCCATACTCATCATCTGCATCAAACAGCTCTAAGTCAGAAACATTGAAAGTAGAGCTAACGGCACCATACTCACTCGGCAATGCCAGTTGGTAGGAATTGTTGTTGATCTTCTCAACAATCTGGAACGGTCCGTCTCCTCTAGGAGATAGCTTGCCACGACGTTGGTCAGGAAAACGCTCCTTGCGCATATGCAACCAGACCCAATCGCCCACCTGGAACGTCACTAGCCGTCAGCCCTCGTTTCGTTTCTGTACAAGCTTGTCATTCATGCGCTCAATGTTCTGTTTTGCCTTAGCATGCAATTGCTTGACAAAATCAGCCTTTTGTGCACCATCTAAACTTACAACATCACTCAAAGGTAAGGGAGTTAAATCCAAAACAGTTCTAGGATTAAAGCCATACACAAGTTCAAACGGCGAGTAATGAGTAGTAGAATGAACAGCACGGTTGTAAGCAAATTCAATAAACGGTAAATGATCAACCCAAGTAGAAACATGCTTACTAACTAAGGTGCGTAAAAGGGAGCCAAGAGTCCGATTTACCACCTCAGTTTGACCATCGGTTTGTGGGTGAGAAGATGTAGAATACAATAATTTAGTACCAAGTTTCTTCCACAAAACACGCCAAAAATGACTAAGAAACTTAGTATCTCTATCACTCACAATAGTTAAGGGTATACCATGCAAACGGACTACTTCACGAAAGAATAAATCAGCGACCTGAGTAGCATCACAAGTAGTAGAACATGGAATAAAGTGGGACATCTTCGAAAATCTGTCCACCACAACAAAGACACTATCCTTCCCGTTCTTAGACCTAGGCAATCCAACGACAAAATCCATAGACAAATTGGTCCAAGGGTGAGAAGGGACAGGTAACGGCATGTATTCTCCATGACCAGCAGATTTCGACTTGGCTCGACGACATATTAAACATCTAGCAATAATGCGGACAACATCACGCTTCATGTGAGGCCAATAAAAGTGATCATGCAATACATCCAAGGTTTTAGTCACGCCAAAGTGACCCATTAAGCCACCACTATGGGCTTCATGCACAAGTAATTCACGAAGAGAGCAATGAGGAATACACAAATGTTTGCCTTTAAACAAATAACCCTCATGCTTGTAGAATTTAGAACCAGAAATAGAAACGCCATGCAAGTAAAGAGCACCAAAATCAGAATCGGTTGCATAGAGCTCTATAATGTGCGAAAATCCAAGCAATTTGGCATTTAGAGAAGTAATCAGCACATACCGTCGCGATAGCGCATCGGCAACAATATTCTCTTTACCTTGCTTGTACTGAATGTGGTAAGGGAACGCCTCTATAAACTCCATCCAAACGGCATGTCCCCGATTGAGCTTCCCTTGACCCTTTAGGTACTTCAAGCTCAAATGGTCTGTGTGGATGATAAACTCCCTTGGCATCAGATAGTGTTGCCATGTTTCTAACGCTCGGACAAGAGCATAGAATTCCTTGTCATAGGTCGGATATCGGAGCTGAGCATCCTTGAGCTTCTCACTGAAAAAGGCAATCGGCCGTTTCTCCTGTAGCAGAACGGCACCGATTCCTAATCCGCTGGCGTCGCACTCTATCTCAAACGCCTTGCTGAAGTCGGGCAATGCTAGCACGGGAGCGGCACAGAGCCGTTTCTTGAGGGTAGCAAACGCCTCCTCCTGTTGTTGCTCCCACCTGAAAACAACATTCTTTTTTGTTAAATCATTCAATGGAACGACAATGGTGCTAAAATCCTTTACAAAACGCCGATAGAAGCTTGCTAATCCATGGAACGATCTCACATCGGTAACGGCCTTTGGCGTCGGCCATTCCCGTATTGCGCGGATCTTCGCTTCATCCACTTTAACGCCATCTGCACTTACAATGAAACCAAGAAAACCAACTTGTTCCAATGCAAAAGAACACTTACTAGGTTTAGCATATAATTTCTGCTCACGAAGTGTTAGAAAAACTTCCTTAAGATGTAAAACATGCTCATCCAATGATTTGCTATAGATTAAAATGTCATCAAAATAAACTACAACAAATTTACCAATTAAGTGCCGAAGTACATGGTTCATTAATCTCATAAAGGTGCTAGGAGCATTAGTCAAGCCAAACGGCATAACCATACATTCATATAAACCATACTTAGTCTTAAAAGCAGTTTTCCATTCATCCCCTTCTTTCATACGAATCTGGTGGTAGCCACTCATTAAATCAATTTTAGAAAATAATTTACTACCACTTAATTCATCTAACATATCATCCAATCGAGGAATAGGATGGCGATACTTTACAGTGATTTTGTTGACTGCTCTACAATCAACACACATGCGCCAAGATCCATCCTTCTTTGGGACTAGAATGACTGGAACGGCACATGGAGACAGACTCTCCCGAACGTACCCATGCGCAAGCAAATCGTCCACTTGTCGTTGCAGTTCCTTTGTCTCCTCTAGATTGGATCGGTAAGCCGGCCGATGGGGAATTGCCGATCCAGGAACAAAGTCGATCTGATGTTCGATGCCTCGAATCGGAGGTAAGCCAGGTGGCATCTCTTCGGGTAGAACATCTCCAAATTCCTGCAAGAGAGAAGATATACCAATTGGAACGGTGTTGTGCCGTTCCGTTTCATTGGAGGTTAAACAAGAAGAGCGAAAACGGATTAGAAGTAGAGGACGGCTTGCGTCAAAACAGTTGTTATGAGACAGCATGGCTCTCCTCACTTCGCTCCCCTTGGCATATACACTCAATTTCTTTTTATTTACCTCTCATTTTCTCTCAATGCCACTCTCAGCACGCTTACTCTTTTCGTGCGAATGTTTACACTCGCCCTCTGCATGCTTGCTGTTTTCATGCGAATGTTTACACTCTCCCTCTGCATGTTTGCTGTTTTCATGCGAATGTTTAAGGCTCACACACTCAGTGGTTCCCTCTATACTTTTCACACTCAAACCTTTTTTTTCTCTCGCAAGCTGTTTTGCAATTTCATATTCAGTATGTGACTTAGCAAGCCATTGCTGATCCTCAAACACTGCAGCTTGTGTTAACGGTGCCAAGGTGAATTTCTGACCATCCTTAACCAATTTGTAGAGGTTTCTCTTCCCATCATGATTCGCTTCGCGATCAAACTGCCATGGGCGTCCAAGGAGGATATGGCTTGCTTGCATCGGCACAACATCACAGAGAACCTCATCTTGGTATTTGCCGATACGAAACTTAACAAGTACCTGTTTGGTCACCTTAATACCGTTGTCATCCGTCATCCAGTGTAGACGATACGGTTTCGGATGCTTTACCGTCGGCAAGTCCAGCTTATGAACCATCAGCGCACTGGCACAGTTGGTGCAACTTCCGTTGTCTATAATAATGGAACAACCCTTGTGATCAATCACACCTCGGGTGTGGAACAGATTGGTCCGTTGCTCCTCATCACACACTTCTTCTGTGGTCTGCACGCTCAGGTTCCGTCGGATGACAAGCAACTGAACATGCTCACCTCTCTGACAGTCAATATCCGAATCGGTCTGACCGTTTTCCTCAGGTTCTATTTTCTCCTGTTCATCATCCGATTCTTCCTCTCCATTCGGCCGGATGATGAAGACTCTCTTATTCGGACACTCCGCTTTCTTGTGTCCTCGACCGTTGCATTTGAAACAAACAATTTCCTTAGTGGCTGGCCGATCCACAGGTGGAGTGTAAGGTTTAGTAGTAGCCGTTTTGGACGGGATAACGGCACTGGCGGGTGTCTTCGGAACGGTAGAAGCCGTTCTGTCTTCCTTATACCAAGACGGCTTCTTCCACGGTGTCGATCCAGTAGACTTAGAAGAGCTCTTAGCTTTCCGATGCTTCTCAATCTTTTGAGCCATGTGAAGCATCTCCTCAAGAGTATTGTATTGCGTCAGCTCCAGGGCGTCGGCAATCTCTGCATTCAAACCAGCAATAAACCGAGCCATCGTTACCTCAGGTTCCTCAGTAATTTTTGCTTGAGCTAAAGCAATCTCCATCTCATTAAAGTAGGCACCAACTCCCTTGCTGCCCTGCTTCAAGGTTTGAAGCCGTTGATGAAGCTCACGGTGAAAGTGGGCAGGGACAAACCGTTGTCTCATCGCCTGTTTCATCTCAACCCAATCATTAATCGGACCAGCATAAACAGCGGCTCTCTTCAGGTTGAGCTGCTCCCACCAATGACTAGCATATCCACTGAATTCTACTGCTGCTAACTGGACCTTTTTACCCTCTGAATAATTGTGGCATAAGAAAATAACATCTACTTTCCGTTCCCATGTCAAGAAGGTATCAGGGTCGTCAGTACCCTCAAACGGAGGTATTTTCATTTTGATGCTGCTGAGATTAGCATCCAAACGGTCATCCTCCCGTTCTCTCCTACCATCACGACGGTCTCGTCTCTCTCTCCTCTGTCCATCCCTTGCATTTATCCAGCCTTCTCCCCCATCAGGTTCTTCTTCCAAATCAGAATGTGGTAATTGTGGACCACGTCTGGCAAGTCGCCTAGGAGGGACCAAAGCAAGATTACGCCGACGATTCACATCACGTGGTCGACGGGCGTTGTCATCTTCTTCGGACAGATCAGTCAAACGGCCATCACGTTGGTTATTCGCGGCTATAGGAACTGGATTTATGGTAGCTAACGCTTCCACCCTAGCCATTCTTGCATCGGCAGTTAGCTGCCGCTCATTGGCAGTTACTTGCCGTTCATTCAATGTTCGGAGCTGTTCCGTTATGTTGGCTAGCATAGCCGACAGATCGGGTTGTTGTACTCCTTCTTGGGACATCTATATTTTTCCTGAAATCGCAACACAAAAGGAAACGTAAAATTGCACTATTCCTAGCACTCCCTCACGTGTTTACTCTCGTGTTTTATCACTCTAATAATCTCACAATTTCTCTCAAAATCTCCTGCAATGTTCAAACGTTAGTCAGACTCAAGAATCCAAAGAAAAGCTTCCAAGAAGACTCGCAAAGAAAACTAGCACTGAAAAGAATTGTGACACTTGATATTTGAGTAATTGCAAGAACAACCAATCAAACAAATAGCAAGTAGAGTAGAAGGCAATTTCAAGGAATCAAGAAAGCTCAAATTGACTCGAACGGACTCAAACAAATTCAATTTCAGTTATGATTGTAATATCCAATCGCAGTTCAATTTAATTCCTTGATAAATCTGGTTTTTATGGAGCAAATACTTCTATATATTTTTGTATTTGCAGAATCGAATCCCTTTCTTTTCTTTGGGAATTTTCCCTGTTTTTTTTTTTTTTTTTTTTTTGACAGCAAAACACAATTTAGTGTTTTGATCAGAACTTTTTACTCTGAACTCCGAATCGACCGATTCTTTTTGATTCGGAAGCCCAACAGATTCAGCTTTTTGAAATCGGACTTCAGTTGCTATATATATAAATATAAATTCAACAACTGATACTGAATAGATTTTTTTTTTTCTCTTGTATTTCGTGACCTTCTTGTGGGTAGAAAACGCAAGTAATTTAGCGAATTTGAACACAACAAACTGGACCGAAACACAACCAATTGTATTCAAGTAACTAACCAAGCACAACAAAGAAATCGGTTTTGGAATGGAGTAGAAAGAGATACCGATTTCAACAAAGAAAACTTGAAACAATTGAAGATACTTACCAATCTTTGAACGCCTTAAGCTCCTCTACCAACTGATACGATCCTGGTTCCTTAGGATGCATAGCACCAATTTTGATCTTTGTTCAAAGACGGATTTCCTGCGGAAATAGATAACTCGACAAGTACGAGCTTAGACCACTTAGCTAACCTGTGCTAAGAGCCCTAATCGATTTCAAGTCAAGGGTCTTGAATCGGGTTCTTAGGACTAGACTCAACAATGTGAGAATCACACTAAGATAAACGACACAATAATACAATTCCAAGATTTACTTGTATACGACTCAAGTATTGCGGACTCAAGAAGAACAAGGTTCAACCAACTTGAACAAGGGGCGGAGATTGAAGAGAATATCTCAATTTATCAAATAACAGCCAACCTAATAAGGAGGCAAAGTAGTTCCTTATATAGGTTACAATTAAACCATAAAAGCAAACCTAATAGGAATAGAAGTAGGACTTCTAAAATAGGAAGATAGCTTAACTAATTAAACTGTTTAATTACCTAATTAAGCTTAAAGTAATTTAAAGTCAACAACTTAAATCTTTAGTCAACGCGCCAGCTTCTGGACACGCGAAACGGGCAGGAGCCGTTTTGAACAATCGGCACGCGCGACAGATGAGTGAATAGGCAACGGCTGAGTGAAACGGGCAGATGCCGATTTCATGAGAACGGTCAGAGCCGTTTTGAACGAATCGGACAAGAGCCGTTTTGTGACAAACGGTCAAGTGTCGTTTCTAGCAGAATCATCATCGGCTATTGTGAATGTAAGGAGATTCACAACTCTAGGGGTCTTCTCTCGAAGTGCAGCTTCCTCACTTGACATCTCACATTCCAGCTCCTTGTGAATGAGAGATGACAATCGGTCTTGAAGCTTTCTTGCTCTGGCTCGAGTCATTGGACCAGCTGGTGGTAACGGTAGTTGGATGCGTGGATTCGCATCAGAAGGGGAGAGAAACAACTTTCCCTCCTGACGAGTCACCGCCAAGGGCTCCTTCCGCCTGTTCAGCTGTTAAAGCGGTGTCGTCGTCTGTCAAGGAGGAGTTGGGTCGATCATCCACTTGCGTGGGAGAGAGGGTTGAGGAATCTTTCCCTTTCGCTGGCGAAGATCCATCGCTTTTGGGTGAGGACGACGGTGACGTGGTCTACTGCTATGGCATCTCCCGGTCTGATGGCGAATAGTTGGGCATACCATGCCTCTTTGTAGATGCCGTATGGCTTTCCCAAATAATAAAATGACGTTTTTATTTCTTTTCGCTCTTCTGCCGCTTTTCTTTCTTCATATTTTCAGGATTATCACGGGAGTGGGCTTTTCGCTTGACGCAACCGCCTTTTGGTTTTCAGTCAGCAACTGTCTTCTCCCAAAAGACATTGATGACTGTCCACGCGTCCTTTTCCCTTCTACACGTGTTTTGTTTTCACAGGTTGTTCCTTTTTTAGGTTTAACCTTTATAAGGAGTTTACTCTTCTCTTTTAGTATTTTCTGCGAATATTTCGAAATTCTTCGTATTTCCTTTCATCTGTGCTTCTTTCGTCTCGAGGGATTTTACTGCAATTGCTTCGCCGGTGCCGACGGCCGATTCACTGGTTCTCTGCTCCAGGTATTTTGTTTCTCTATTGCCATAGCTTTACTTTCCCTTCCATTATGTCTTGCGCTAGGCCTTCTGCAATTATCGAAAATCCTCTAGATCCCGAAGTCAGGAGAGCTCGTAGTGTTTTTGATTGTAATGAGGTTTTGAGGGCTGAGTTGGAGGAGAACGGTATCACTTTTCCCACGGGATATCGCCCCTTTGTCCCATTGAAGGATACTCGGCTTACTGATGCCATGTGGGGGACGTTCCGGTTGGTTTATTTCAAGATGTTTACCTACGGGTTTCGTCTTCCGCTTCATACTTCTCTGTTGAAACTGCTAGACCACTACGATTTCAATCCTGTTCAAATAACTCCGCCTTCCTGGTGTGGGCTTTACGCCTTTCTTCGCTCGTGTGAGATGAAGCATATCTTCGCTCCATCGCTCGATCTATTCCGCATATTTTTCACCTTGAGGTGCCATAACTGCTTAGTGGATATTACCCCAAGATGGAATGGTGCTCTTGTTCGGTTTTTCTGGCAGAATTTTCAAGGTTTCGAAGAGAACGTGGACAACTGGAAAAATGGCTTCTTCACCCTTCGCTTGCCCTCTCGGTTTTGGCGCGGTGGTTTCAACCGAAAGATTACTAGTGCCGCCTGGCAAGAACCAGATGTGTTGTCTAGTATGGATGTATCCCATGTTAACGCCTTATTAGAAATAGAAGGGCCTTTCCGCATTCGGGAATTTGCTCGGTTCAGGCCTTTGTCAGAATGTGTCGTTGGTGAGTCTTTTCTTTTATCGCCTTATCGCTTCGACTTTCTTGTCATATTAAAATATTTTATCGGCAGGTAACGCTGAGGGTCGATCCTCCGAGGAAAGGGACATTCCTCTAAACGTGGTGCCGCTTCAGACATTACCTCCTTCTCCTCCACCCGAAGGCTCTAGTCGTCCGCCTATTCCGCCGCGAGGAAGGAGAAACAAAACCGTCGCGACACGCAACACATCTGCCCGACCTTCTCGTTTCCTTGAGAATTGGCTACCAGCTCGTGGTAAGGGTGTGGCCCCAAGTAATCCCGTAATTGAAGAGGTTGACAGTGATAGCGGAAGCATGGATAGTGGTTCCGAGCTGCGTCATGCCACCTTTACCCAACGGATGAAACTTAGGTCCAGAAAAAGTGATCCTTCAGCGGAGTCGACCGAGGATGATAGCGAAGAGATTGCTGCCGAAACGGAGCGTCTCGTAAAAAGAGTTCGCAAAGAGAAATCTGACCCACTAGTTCCTTCCGTGGAGGAAATCAATGGGGTTCCTTCCGAGGAGGTTGACGCCTCGCACGTTATGAGTCCCTTGCCAGTGACAGAAGTTACCAAGGTGCCCTCTGCCATTCCTCCCAAGGTTAACGAGGGTTCGGCAGCGGTAGGCTCTCCCTTGGTGTCTGACGGTCCTAGCTCCCCTATTCGCTCCTTTATTCCAGATGTGAGCTTACCAACTCCGAATCCCATCGCCCCTTCTCTACGGAAGCCTCAGCCCTTGTTTCTTTCTTCGATTTCGGGCATTGGTGATTCTGCAAAAAATTGCTCTCCTCCTTATATCGCCAATCTTTCCCCTCAAGGTCTTCAAGGCCCCATTGCTTATCAACTGGACTTGTCTTCCCTTGGTACCGACGGTCTTCGTGCTTTAGGGGTATCGGACCCGTCATCGCGAGACGGAACCAGTGGGCCCGATAGTGGGGCAAATGTTTACTTCTTCGGAGGACAAAGAAGAGTTCTTGCGTCGTCCTCCCGACATACGCCATTCGCATCTTCTGACTAACATGCTGGCCTACTTCCGCGAGTTAAACTACTTTTTTGAGGATCATCGTGACAAGGTTCGACCTTCTCTTGATTTAAAGGTAGAATTAGATGCTGCTTTAGGGAAGGTAACGGAGCTGTCGCAGCTTCAAGAGCGGACCCGGGCGGAGTTGGACGATTGTCGCGCTGAGCTTGCTCGAGAAAGATCAAAAGGGAAGGCTAAGATAGACCTTCTGGAGGCGGAATTGGTGGTAGCTGACAAAAAGAATATCTTCCTTCGCGAAGAGATAGCATCTCGTGATGCGGATTTGGCCAAAGTGCCTTCAAAGATATCCTGGTGGAAGAACAAGACCATGGATATTTGTATTGCTGAATTTATGAGTCTCTATCGCCAGGGAACTGTTGACTCGTCAGTGCTGACCGATTACGCTTCCAAGAGACTGAAGGATTTGGGCGAAGGTGAGAGAGATCTTCCTTCCTCTGGAGAGAAGCGGAGGAATGGTGATCGCGATGCTTGCAAGGGCCCATGATTAATCGAGGTTGCTCCCTTTAGAAGATTTTCCGCTTATTTGCTTCTTTGTCTTGTAATAATGCCTTGTTGTGCGACAATATTTGTATTTGATTGCTATTTGATTTTTATTTCGCCTTTCCGCGTTAACCCAACGCTATTCTTTTTAATCAATGCCATCTTGCGTTATCTCCTTTCATGTGATATCGCTCTTGTTTTTCCCCAGAAATAGTACCTTCTTTTCAGAGCATTTAATGCTTGCTATCCTTTCCTTAGAAAAGTCGTGATTGTGCAGGCACACGTGTCTATTTCTTCCAGCGCCACGGGCTAGCGTGCTTGAGAACTTTGCCTAAATCGAGGCGTTGTAGCACTTTTCTAGGATTACACTCATTACTTGAGTCTGTTCCTTATGCCGCTTCCACGCAACGACTGCGGCATTCGTCGTTTCGTTTGATCATTAGGGTTATAAAACCCAATATTTATTCTTTTCACTTTTCTTTTATCATCCCGCTTTCTCATATTTTCTTTTAGCCGTCTTATTTTCTCCCCACTATTCAAGGCTCTTTGAAGTGCTTTTCTCTGAAGGTATTTCCTTTCTCTTCCATCGTCTTCTTCATCTTTTAATTCTTTAATTCTGCCATGGCTAAGACTCGCCGTACTGAGTCAAAATCTGCCGATGAGAAAAGGATGGATATTACGTCTAGTGTTATCACATCTGAGGCCGCTCTTCGTGAGCATTTGGCCGCCCATAATGCTGATATTCCTGATGATTATAAAACCACTGTTGCCCCTGAGTCACTACGTCTGAACAATATTTTGACGAGCAATCGTAGGGTCATGTATGCGCAAATGTTCCGTTATGGCTTTCGGCTTCCCATTGACTCTTTTGTCAAAGAATTGCTTGTTGCCGGCGATTTGACTCCGGCCCAACTATCCCCAAATGCATATTGTTGTGTTTATTCTTTTTTGGAACTTTGCAAATACAAAGGGATTACTTCCCCTTCCCTTCTACTGCTTAAATCTCTTTTTAAGCTGATGAAATGCCGGGGGGTGATAACGATATCGCCCCGTTTTGACGATGACTCTCTGAAGTCTTTTACTTGGAAACTCCTCCATATCGAGTCTTCCGTTGATGGCTGGAAAAAGGAGTTTTTTGTGATAGATCTTCCCGGAGATCTTGGTTCCTGGTGGCGATCTGGTTTTAATCAAAACGTGGATGACAACGTCTGGAGCCGACCAGGGACCCTTCCGAAATGTGAGCAAGACTGGTTAAACACATTGCTCAAACAGGAAATCAGCGTTCACATTCATCAAGTGGCCTGTAGAATGGACATTCAATCTTGTGTTAAACGTGAGTGTCGCGTCACTCTTTTCTTTGTTATCGCTGATACTAATGCTGACGCTATTTTGTGCTTTCGCAGCGACGGATCCCAACTATAAACCTGAGAGCGTAAGGAGACGCTTGGAAAGGGCTCAAGAGCGAGAAGAAAAGGAGAGAGCTACTTCCACGGAAGCGACTGACAATCCTACCGATCTTCCGGCAACTTCCGCTACACTTGTTCAAGTTTCCTCTTCTTCAGTCGGTGTGGAGTTTCCCAGGTATTGGCGTCTGCGGCAGAACGTGACACTTTTCTTTCTAAAGGCGAGTTTGATAGGGAGAACTCCTTGCGCACCAACCTTTTCACTAATTTGATGAAATTCCATTACTGGGCAGAGGAGGCGCGACGTCAGGCTGCCTCTCTTTCCTCTGCTTTGGAAGGATTAGCGCGAGAGCAGAATGAGAAGAAAAAGTTGCTGGAGGAGCGTACAAACTTATTACTGCCTCATCAGAAGCAGAAAGAAGAGCAGTCGGCCGCCTTGGCAGCGGAGAGGGCCAAAGTTACTACTTTGGAGAATGAGAAGTCCTCCCTGGCCAAGAAGAAAGCTGCCCTGGAGGAAGAGTCGGCTGATAAGAGCCTGTGGCATGTCGAGCAGACTGCCTCTATTTTGGTCGCTTGCTTTGAGGAAGCCCATGGGGTCGACGCATACAAACCCGATGAGGTCACTGCCGCCTTCGAATGAAGATCTGACCATCTTAATGAGGAGGGATTTCGCCAAGCTAAGGCGGCAGGTTGGAAACGGAGGCACCCCGAAGGTTGACATGTTTCGAGGCTTTATAGTTCTTTCCTTAGTGATCAAGCGTCACTAAATTTTTGTTTATTATTTTGACCACCGAAGTTTGTACTTTGTAACCCCCTTTAACATTTCGATATGGTCAAGCCACTTTTATTGCTGACCTTCCTTTATTTAGTTGCTTCCTCGTAAACCCTTTTGGCGTTATCTTCGCCACATTTTCCCAATGCGTTTACTTATCCGAACAGATCCTTAGCGCTCCCACCAAATTACAGAATTTGGTATTGGGTTAACTTTCTTGGTAAGACTAGCGATAGATCAGCTGACGGGAATCCTCGCTCCTTCCACTGCCCAAAAAGTATTCTGCGCATTCTCAACTGTAAATCATCAGTAACAAAAACACGTTACGAGGGATAGTAATTACCCGTAGGAGCCTTTTCGCTGCCATCATAGGGCGTTACCCTGGAACCCGCGGGAATCGCTTTCGCTATCAGCTCTACACTTCACCAGGGATTACTCATCTGGTTACTAGCTGGAATTTCACGATTCTCCGCGTTTCCCTAATTTCACGATCGGCCCTTAAAGTGCCTCGTCTTAGTGAGCTGTCGGATCGGGACGGCTATCACAAGGCTAGGGAATTTTCACTTTTGGGCATTGCCCTCGCGTCTAGAACCGTGTCCTTACTTAATGGCTTAGCCAAAGTAGCCCAGTCGTTAAGATAGGATTCTTGTTTCTAGAACAGAGTTTCTATTTCTTTGGGGCGTGCCTCATCTTGTTGGGCCGTCTCCACGAGAACGATCAGTACAAGAAAAGGACTTTTCACTCCCAAAGATACCGGGTGGTGCCCTCACTTAATGAGCCATCTGATCAAGATCGGTCATCACAAGGATAGGACTTTTCACCCCCGGGGGCGTCCAGGATCTTTCAATCCGACGCTAATTCAAGGTATGGTGGGTAGTGCCCTCACTTAATGGGCCATCTGATCAAGACCGGCCATCACAAGGATAGGACTTTTCACTTCCCCAAAATACCCCCTTTTTTATCTGCACAAAGACAACCACAAACTTCCACGAAAGCTTTCTCATCAAGCGTTAGTCATGGTTAGGGTTGACATAAATCAAAGGTGCAGATAAAATCAAATTCTAGAGTAATATAACTTCAAGCGAGCGATATTCCAAGAGTTGGATAAGAGTGTACCATCGAGAGTCTCCAGATGATAGGCTCCTTTCCCGACAACGTGGGTGACGCGATATGGTCCATCCCAGTTTGGACTGAGTTTTCCCATACGCTGCCCTGCCGCTCGCTTATCTCTGAGCACCAGGTCTCCGAGTTTCAGCAACCGTTCTTTGACGCCCCTGTTATGATAACGGGCCATCTTTCGTTTGTAATGCTGCGTTTTCAGAAGGATTTCCTCTCGGACTTCTGGTAACGCGTCCAGGTTAGCTCGTAACCTTTCCTCATTCAGTTCCTCCCGAAAGTGAGCTACCCGCAGGCTCATGGTTCCAATTTTCACCGGTGTAACGACTTCGGTCCCGAAGGCCAACGCGAAAGGTGTTTCTCCGGTGGTAGTCTTAACGGTCATGCGATATGCCCACATCACGTACGGTAGCTCATCAGCCCATTTCTTTTTAGACCCTTCCAGGTTTTTCTTGATGCCGCTAAGGATGCTCCGATTGGTTACTTCCGCCTGTCCATTAGTTTGCGGATGAGCCACGGAGGAAAAGCGTTGCTCGATTCCAAATTTTGAGCACTGGTCTTTGAAGAACTAGCTGGTGAACTGCGTTCCATTATCGCTAACAAGGACACAAGGTACGCCAAACCTCATGATAACTTGATATTTGAAAAAACGCCAAGTTTTTTCTGCCGTGATTGTGGCGACCGCTTCAGCTTCCGCCCACTTAGTGAAATAGTCTACAGCCACTATCACAAATTTCAGTTGAGACCTTGCCTTTGGGAATGGGCCTAGGATATCGATCCCCCATTTAGCAAAAGGACAAGGGGCGATAATTTCAGATATTTCAGTGGCAGGCCGCCGAGGAATCTTGGTAAACTCCTGGCACTTAGGGCAGGTTTGCACATAGTTGTAGCAATCTCGTCGGATGGTGGGCCAGTAAAATCCGGATCGAAAGACCTGTGCTGCCAGGGTACCGCCTGACACGTGCATACCACATACCCCTTCATGGATTTCGCGCAAGGTGTGAAGACCCTCTTATTCAGTTATACATTTGGCGGCAGGGTGAGAAAAACTCCTTCGAATCAGATCCCCGTCATAGTATGTACAGCGTGCTGCCTGTCTCAATACCTTCTTCTTTTCAGTGGTATCCTCAGGCAGTTCCTCGTGTTTCAAGAATTTGATTACGGGAATTCGCCAATCGCTTTTGCGCTCCTCCACACATAAAGATGCTTGCTCTTCCATGAAGGATGGTACCGATAGCTCACGATAATATATGCCTTTAGGTATGGATGCTTCCGGATTCGTGGCCATTTTGGCTAGATTGTCAGCTTCAGCGTTTTCCTCCCTGGGGATATGCTTGAAGCTGATCTGCATGCCCTCTTTCTTTATTTCCAACAATTCTCGCTTTACTTTGGCGAGATATTGAATCATAATAGGTTCCCGGGCCTAGAATGCCCCAAGACCTGGTCAATTATTAACTTGGAATCACCACAGATATTTAGACGCAGGTCTCCTGTTCTTCCAGTATCGTGCCTCCCTTTAGAGGAAAGTCCTTTCCTTATTCTGAGCCCGGCTAGCAACGCCTCGTACTCTGCCGCGTTATTAGATAACGGCTGTAGGATTCGAATGGCGTATCGTATTTGCATATCGTGCGGCCCATTTATAAAAATTCCAACTCCAGCCAGCTCTTGGTTTTTAGCTCCATCCACATGGACGATCCAGAGGTCCGTGTAGGTTTCCGAGAACGGGAGATCCATGTCGCCCCATTCTGCTTCAGGTACGCCGTCCAAAGGATCCTCTGTAAAAGTACATTCCGCTATGAAATCGGCCAGGATCTGAGCTTTTACGGACGGTCGCGACTGATACCTCAATCCATACTGTTCTAGTTCAAGCGCCCAAATCAACATTCTTCCGGAAGATTCAGGCTTTCGAAATATTCTTTTCAGAGGCTGGTCTGTGAGTACGATAACGGAATAAGACTGAAAATACCGATCCATTTTGCGGGTGGCTTGTATCAGAGCGAATGCTATCTTTTCAATTCGGGCGTATCGCAACTCCGCATCCTTCAGGACGGGGCTCATAAAAGAGACCGGGCGATGAGAATGGTTATTGTCGCGAACGAGGACGGCACTGACCACTTCATCCGCGGCGCCAAGATACAAATATAAAGTATCACCTACTTCAGGTCTCGTCAATAATAAGTCAGACGATAGGTAATCTTTTAGGCCGATAAATGCTTCCTCAAATTCCGGGGTCCACCCGAATGAGGCTTTCTTGCGTATGACTTTGAAAAATGGGAGACACTTTTCTCCTTGCTTGGAAATGAATCTCCCAAGGGCAATGACTCACCCTATTAGCCTTTGCACTTCTTTAATGGTTCTTGGCGATATCATGTCTTGTATGGCCTTAAGCTTTGAGGGATTAGGCAGGATGCCTTTTTAGCTGACCACGTAGCCCAAGAATTTTCCTGTCTGAAATATAAACATGCATTTTCGGGGATTTAACTTCATACGATACCTTTTCATCACGTCAAAGACTTCCTTTAAGTCTCGTAGGTGATCTTGAAAGCTCGCGCTCTTCACCAAAATATCGTCAACGTATGCTTCTACATTCCTCCCTATTTGCTCTTCGAATATCTTATTGGCCATACGTTGGAACGTAGCCCCAGTGTTCTTCAGCCCGAACGGCATCGCCGTATAACAGTAGGTGGCCTTTGGAGTGAGAAACACAGTCTTTTCTTCATCTTCCCGGGCCATGGAAATCTGATGATATCCAGAGTTGGCGTCCAATGAGCTTAGATAAGCGTATCCAGCGGTCTGATCAACTAACTGATCTATGCGAGGAAGTGGGTAGCAATCCTTAGGGCAGGCATCATTTAAATCTGTGAAGTCGATGCACATGCGCCAATCCTCATTGGGCTTAGGAACAAGGACAGGGTTCGCTAGCCAGGTGGGATATTGAACTTCGTGGATAAACCCTGCGTCAAGGAGCTTTGATACTTCCTTATCTACGGCTAACGCCTTTTCATTAGAGAACGCGCGTCGCTTTTGCTGTACCAGCCTGGCATCTGGGTCTACATTGAGCCGATGTTCGGCTATTTCCCGCGACATACCTGGCATGTCGGAGGGTTTCCACGCGAAATCTCCTTGGCATTTGTTCAGCAGCCGGGCCAGTTGAAGGTTTTCCGCTGGGCTGAGTTTTTCACTGACCAGGAAACTTGCTTCCTCTATACCAATTACCGGAATGGGTACCATTTTGTCTAGAGGTTGAGCACGTTTCTCATCAACTTGCTCATAGGGATCCGCTGCTATACATACGTACCTATCGCAGCTTCTTTGAGTCATGAGCGAGTAACATTCCGCCGCCAGCTTTTGATCGCCTTTTACCGATACTACCCCATCCCAGGAGGGGTATTTCATCTTTAAATGCTTCTGAGATATCACCGCTCCAAAGCGGTTGAGGAAAGGTCGTCCGAGCACGACATTGTAAGGCAAATTCAGATCCACGACAAGGAACAACAAGTTCTCTGATCGCTTGTAGGTGTCTTCTTGGAAATATATGGGCTAAGTAATTACCCCCGTGACAGGGATTGGAACCCCATCAATGCCGACTATAGGCCGTTTGCTCGGTGTTAACTCATTATCAGGTCGTTTCATGAGATTGTAAGCTTCCAGCGAAAAGAGGTTCACCGCACTCCCGTTATCAACAAGAGTTCTTCTGATTCCATGACTGGCGATGACGGGCGTAACCACCAAAGCATCATTGTGTGGATAGATGACGCCTTTCTCATCCTCTTCGGAAAAGGATAATACCATTCGATCCAATATGCCTATCGTATCTCCTTTTTTTGTCACGCCATCACATGTGCGCTTGCCTCCTTTCGCAGTTGTCAGAGGCTCTAATTCATCCATATAAGGGGTTCCTCCCGCGATAATGTTGATCATAGGGATATATTTGTCATCAATCGCAAGAGTTTCCCTATCTTTACCTCTGGGAGCATCATCCTTTTGCGAAACGCGAGGAGGAACTGGTGGTTCGTCTGCTGTCCTTTTCATGACATTTTTTTCTGGCATCTTCTCTTATTTGGGTGGCAAATTCTCCTAAATACCCCTCTTCTACCAAACGTTCTATTGCCGATCTTAACTCCCTGCACGCTTCCGTGGAATGGCCCCTGGCTTTGTGGAATTTACAATAAGCATTTTCCCTTCTCCTTAGAAGCACTCCTGGTTTCGTAGGCGCGGGGTAGCGGATGGGAAGATTCTGCTGTTCCGCTATCGCTAAAATCTCTGCCCTTGGTACGTTAAGAGAAGGAAAATCTGGGTCGTACGTTCGGTTCTTGTAAGAATCCCCGTGACGCCGAGACGGAGAACCACTGGTTTTTCCCTTCGAAAAATGACCCTTCTGTTTGTTGGAGGCCTTGGGGATATGGTCTTTCCTCCTGGCGTAATCGTCGATAAAATGGTCGTCAGGTAGTAGCTTCGTGGGAGCAGTAGTAATTTGAGATGTCCCACGCGACGCGTCATATGTCTTATCTCTATTTTCTTCCTCTTTCATTTTTGCGTAATTGTGGGCTTTAAGCCTCAACGCATCTAAAGTCACTGGAGGATCCACCATGAGCGCGTCTTTCAGCTATCCATAGCGGCAATTCCTTTTCAGAGCTTCTATAGCAAAATCAATAGAAACGCCCGGTGTTAAGGACATTTCCAAATCGAAGCGACTAAGAAACTCCTTTAAGGTTTCTTGAGGCCTTCGTTGTATGTCAAATAGCGCGGCGGCAGATTTCCTGATTGGAATTGCCGTGCTAAATCTGCTCCGGAATTTAGATTCTAATTGCGAGAAATTATTAATGGATCCACCAGAGAGACCCTCAAACCAAAGACGCGCCACACCTGATAATGTCATAACAAATATTTGGCATAACGCCGCATCACTGTGGGTCTGAAACTGAACAAAATCCTTCACTTTATTAATGTGCGAGATGGGATCCTTGGTGCCATCATAAACATCAGTGGGAAGCTTCACGCGCCGACTGACCCTGTGATGCCTTATACGACGGCTAAATGGGTGGCCAGATGTATCATCAAGAATTTCACGCGCCTGACGCGGAGGAGACATTTCGTCCTGACGCCCCCTATTTCGAGGTTCTGGCGTAGGATGTCGTCTAGGAGATCGACTGCGGCTCCTGTGCGAACGACTTCGATACCTTCGACTACTGGATCTTTCACTGTACTCGGGAGACAGGCTTCTGTTGGCTCCTTCCCTCCGTCCGTCCCACCGGTTCCTAACCCCCATAAGCTGCCTGTCTCCTTGTAGGAGACCTTGCGGCATTTGTGGTACGTAAGCCTCTACTCTTCCCTGAGTAAACTGCTCAACACTAATCGGAGGATTTCCCGCGGATAAAGGCATCTGGAGGTTTTCTGGAAACAACGGTGATAAAGGTCGATCAGCGACAATAGATGGTGTAAACATGACGCGAGGAGGGAGACTAGATCCAGAAGCACCAGGCGTAACTCTTGCAGCCATTTCCGTCAAATATTCCAGCCGAGAACGAAGGGCCGCTATTTCCATTGCAAAAGGATGTTCACGATTAAGCACAGATCCCCCCGAAAGAGGAGTGGAGAAATCAGATCCCGCTATCTGAGATGACAAGATGTCCGTCTGCGAGGAGGCCAGTCCCCCAGCAATTCCAACCGAGAGGTCCAGAGATCCCGAAATAATTGGTTGTGTAGTCATAGAGAGTTCGGCAGTAGCAAAAGGGAATAACTGTCTGCGGATTGAGAAAGGGATATTAGAGGATGATGATCGGATTGGCTCCGATCCCGTGATCATGACCGTTCCAATCTTCCGACTAGACGGAGCTTGGCTATTAAGGACGCTCACTTAATATACCAAGACTCTCAATGAAAGCACCATTTGCTAAGATTCTATATAGATCTTGTAAGATTTGGAGTCGTGCCGGATCGGAACGGTGGCGGTCGGTGTCGGATGTACCTGCAAAGCGCCGGAGGGGGGCTCCAGCGTAGACACTCCGATGCTTAAGTCAGTTCGGGTTTCAAAAATAACAGAGGTTCGTCTGAGTGATCTTGATCTTACCTTCAGATTGGAAAAGAAGGGGTATTTATAGGCCTGTTCGGCGATACCTGGCGATAACAATCAAGGCGATGTCTGATGGTGACGTGAGAAGCGATACCGACAGATGACGTCATGAGCGATATCATACGGGCTGCCGGGAGCGATAAGCTCGTGGGTCCCTAGGATGGGATGGTGCCGTGCGTGTAGAGTCGCGTGAGTCCCCCCCCCCCCCCCCCCCCGCTGATGTCGACCATCCTAGGAATTCTTCTCTGATTCTCGGGCGATATGAAGATATCTTACGGGTCTTATGGGAAATCGTCCTGGTGGGAGCCGCAAGTGTGGTAGCACCGTTAGGGCTGTCTTGATTGTTATCAACAGAAGAAAGAGAAAGTGCGAAAAAATTTAAAGTATTGGCAAAAATAATAAAAGAGAACAACAGTTCCCTTATAAAGATCGAACTTGAAGAAAAAATAGCCTGTAAAAGTGAGACACGTGCGGAGCAGAAAGCGACGCGTGGACAATCATTTATGTCTGTAGGAGAAGACAGTTACTGAAAACCAAAAGACGGTTGTCCCCAGCAGTAACTATCCCCCTACGACAACCCTTGACGCTTGAAGAAATAACGCGTAAAGGCGATAGGGGCACAAAAGAAAAAGTGAAGCGTTATCTTATTCATTTTGAATAGCCATACGACATCTACAAAGAAGCAAGACAAACTAAACTAATCACCATCAGACCAAGTGATACCATAGCAATAAACTACATCATCATCTAAGAACGATATCTCCCTACTGATGGGAGGGAAAGGCTCATCAACCCTTTTTCCTATGCGTATCATTGATCGACCTGACTCCTCCTCAGCGGCTGACATCACCGTTTCCTCGCCCCCGCTGGCAGAAAGAGCCCTCTTTGGTGAATGGTGAGAAACAAGAGATGGTTCTTTCCCCCTTTTAACAGAAGGGGTGGAAGAAATAGAAAGCATTTCAGGCACCTTTAAGGCATTTTTCCTCAGCCTTTTGCGATCCCGCCGGCGGACGAACCGTCTCCAGGGGGGTGACGGAGGAGGATTGCCCGAATCTGGTGAAGTCGGAGGAGTCAGCGGAGAATCCTGCGCAGCAGTATCCAAAAAATGAGAATCAGATATGAGATCACATGCAACTTGTCAAGAGAAAAGCAAACAAGAAGATGAATAGAAATAGGGGGAAAAAGAATCCCATTAAATAACCAGAGGAGGGGGAAAAGCTTTTAATTATCCGACGCGACTCTTGAGAATTGACACGTGTACAACCTGGAGTACCAATCTGGATTTGCAGTCATGCCTGTTGAAATCTCCCACAGATCGAGGAAAAATGAAAATTAGCCCAATCAGTTGACACTGAAGCGGCGGCGTGGAATCAATACAGAACTGTTAGTGAGAAAACTGTCATGAGAAAACCGTATAATAACTGACTCGTTTTCGGTTGGGCTTGGGAAGCCACCAACCAAAGAGAGCCAAATGACGCGTTGAGGAAGAAGAATAGTGGCAAGCGGCGTAATAAAGACAGTTTATTTATTATGGCCTAACGGCCGAAAAGTACAGTTGCGTAAAATACAAAAAGAGAAAAGGTTCAAAGGGAGCCGCCAACATCAGGCGTCAGAGCCAGCATCCTTGGGTACCTATCTCTCAGGGAATCCATGACCAGAGTGAGGTCAGCAGAAGTGACCCTCATTCCCTTCAAGCAGCACCCCAGCATGTCCTTGCGCTGCTGCAGCATGGCGATCACCACTTGAATCCGAGCGATGGAGGTGGCTAGCTTCAACACGCTCTCTAAAGGATTGAAGTCCTCCAGAGATGTAGCTCCCAGCCTGGAATGGAGTGGGGTCAGCATCCCTTGTAACTCCAAGATGTCCTCGGAGGTCTTGATCAGCATGTTCTCCAGAAACCCGACGTCACCATCATTGAGGTTCTTGAGAGTATGGCCCTTGGAAAGGAGAAATTTTTTAGTCAGATGATCCATGATGCAAATTGCGAAAGAAAAAGATGAGAAGAGCGTGAGTAGAGAAAGCTCTCAGATTTATAGGCTCCGAAAAAAGGGCCTTCGGGAAAAAAGAGGTCCTCAAAAGACGAGCCATCCCGTTACCCTCGAAGACCGATGGACCTGAAGCGGAGACGAGGGTCGTCGTTCGTATACTGCTAACGACCCAGATATTCGAGAGGAGCACGAGATAGACTCCTGGAAAATGCCGAGGAGCGCGATATTACGGGTGGCCATGACGTAAAAGTCGTACGGTTGTAGGTATCCACAGTGTAAGGCCGCACCGATGTCGCAGGTAGCTCCTAGCAGTGTAAAGCCTCGCCGATATCGCAGGTATCTAGTGGTATAAAGTCGCACAAATCGTAGGCAGCTGATGGCATAAACCCACATCAATATCGTTGTTTCCATGGGCGGAGAGGAAAGAAAGAACCCGCGTGTTCTCAAAATCCCTGTAAGTACAAAGTTTACTAATGTCTCCGTAAAATACCTATCTCCTCTACGTGTTTGCAGTTCACCCAAAAGGCTGATGGACCCGGAATGTATGCAAACTTACCTCAACGGTACGAACCTGGTCGCGGCCCGCGGCGATGTCGAAAGTGGTCCGTAATTAACTCTCCTACAGCACGGACGAATTCGCAACCTCTAAGCCCTGCCGATGGACCAGGCAGGATAATATCGCTAGACAAAAGAGACGCCCTAACGGCTATAGACGGAGTAGCGGTGTCTCTCGCTGATTCCTTGATACCCCATGAGGACAGGTCTCTGGACAGGAATGAAAACCGGAATCCGCTTACTCGGAGGAAAGCTCCGGATTTAGGCGCTGCATGTCGTTAAACCAAACCTTATCAAATTTATTGAGATAGGCAAAGAAGCTCGGAGACCTCGCCAGTATATCGTCATAAGGAGGAAAGGACCCTCTCCTAAGATTCCAGACATGGACAGAGAACGACAGCCCTTGGTGAACACTCGGGCTCGTTTTCGGTTGGGCTTATGATAACCATTAAGGCAATCCTAAGGGCATTTTTGTAATTATGACCCCTGCCGAAGATGGAGTCCTACAAGCCTTATCGGACATCTAAGCCATCGCTACCAGACCTTGAGGTGTTTTCTGGGATGGTCGACATCAGCGGAGGGGGAGGTCTCACACGTCTCTGGACGCACGACATCATCCCATCCCAGGGACCTATAGAGTTATCGCCCCGACATCATCATGGGTATCGCCCCCGGCACCCACCTCAGAGGCATTGCCCATGACGTTCCCTCAGGTATCGCTCGTGACGCCATCACCTGGATATCGCTATTTCGTCCAGATATCGCCTCCATATGCCTACAAATACCCTTTAATGTAAAACATCAAGTAAGCCAGAAGTTACTTACTAGAACCTCTGCTATTTTGAACCGCTTAATGACTTAAGCATCGGAGTGTCTACGCCGGAGTCCCCCCTCCGGCGCCTTGCAGGTGAGCTCGACGACAACTACAGCAACTCCGACCGACAGTAGTCATCATCCCGATCTTCTCAGAAATTAAATCTTATCACCTATTGGCGCCTATAGTTCCCATGCGTATGAGATGTCATAACAAGAAGATAACGCAAAATCCTAATGCGCGCTGCGGTGTCTGAACGTCAAGCACCTTGTGCACAAAGGTCTAAGAAGTATGAGAATGCTAAAGCACTTGTTATTAGGCATAATTTGAGTGTACAGGGAAAGGTATAAGTGTGTGAGAAGGAGCAAAGAGAGAACTTATTTCACACTCGCTGCTTAGTTGCAAAAAAGATATGCTCATTGATTATTGACAATGGGAGTTGTGTGAATTGTGCAAGCACATTGCTAGTGCACAAATTGAATTTTCCAATTATTATGCACCCAAAACCCTACTTGCTTCAATGGATGACCGACGGTGGAGAATTGAAGGTGACTAAGTAAGTTTTGGTTTCGTTTTCTATTGGGAGTTACAAAGATAAAGTCCTTTGTGATGTGGTACCGATGCGGGTGAGCAATATCCTTCTTGGCCGACCTTGGCAGTATGATAGAGAGGCCAATCATGAAGGAAGGAGTAATCAATATAAATTGATAAAGGATGGCCGAAAGTTCACCCTTACACCATTGCCTCCTATTCAAGTCTTTGAGGATCAACAATGGCTAGTGAAGGCTTATGCCGAATATGAAATCACTAGAAATATTGAGAGAAAAAGTGGAGATTTGAGAGTTGAAAAGAAAGAGGGAATTGGTGAGCAAAGCAGCCCGCATGAAAAGAGTGAGCATGGGAAGAAAGATAGAGAGAAAAACAGCCTATATGAAAAGAGTGAGCATGCGAGAGAAAAACACATGCGTGAAAAGAGTGAGCATGTAAAAATTGACATTTCTAAAACAAAAGGAGAGGAAAAGAAAAGGAATTTGAGTTTTTATGCCAAAGAGAGAGAAGTGAGGCAAGCATTATGTATGCAAAAATCAAGTTTTGGCACAAGTCGCCCCCTAATTTTGCTTCACTTTAGGCCTTTATGCCTAAGTGCTTCTAACCCTAACCCACTCAATTTTTCTCCTCTTGGTATTTCTTCTCTTTTGCAGGAGTTTAAGGATGTTTTTCCAGAAGATATGCCCCATGGCTTGCTGCCAATCCGAGGGATTGAGCACCAAATTGATTTTGTGTCCGGTTCGACTATTCTTAACTGACCGGCCTATAGGAGCAATCTTGAAGTGACCAAGGAGATGCAGAGATAAGTAGATGAGATACTTAGAAGAGAGTATGTGAGAGAGAGCTTGTCTCCTTGTGCGGTGCCTGCCATCTTGGTGTCAAAGAAGGACGGGACTTGGATCATGTGTGTTGACTGTCAAGCCGTCAACAAGATCACTGTAAAGTATCGCCACCCTATCCCTAGGTTGGATGGCATGTTAGATGATTTGAGTGGTAGTCAAGTGTTTTCTCAGATTGATTTAATGATTGGCTATCACCAAATTCGCATGAAAGAAAGTATGAATGGACAACGACTTTTAAAACTAAATATGGCTTGTATGAGTGAATGGTTATGCCGTTTGGATTGACAAATGCCCCTAGCACCTTTATGAGGCTGATGAATCATGTTCTTAGACAATTTATTGGCCGGTTTATTGTTGTGTATTTTGATGATATATTAATTTACAACAAATCAATTGATGAACATGTTTCGCACCTTAGGCTTGTTTTTACTACACTTCGCGAACAGAAATTGTATGCTAAGCATAACAAGTGTTCCTTTGCCTTGGAATAAGTTGTTTTTCTTAGTTTAATTATCAGTGTAGATGGTGTGAAGGTAGACGAGAAGAAGATCAAGGCAATCAAGGAGTGGTCGACTCCTAAGAGCACGAGTGACATGCGCTCATTCCATGGCTTAGTGGGCTTTTATAGACACTTTGTCAAGAATTTTAGCACCATTATTGTCCCATTAAATGAACTAACCAAAAATAATGTACCTTTCAGGTGGGAGCAGCAACAAAAAGAAGAGTTTTGCACGCTTAAGGAGAGATTGTGCTCGGCGACTGTGCTAGCCCTGTCGGATTTCGACAAGGCTTTTGAGGTTGAGTGCGATGCAAGTGGGCTTGGGATAGGTGTTGTCCTTACGCATGAGAAGATGCCTATTGCCTACTTTATGGAAAAGTTAAAGTATGCTTAGCTCAGATATCCAACCTATGACAAGGAGTTGTATGCCCTAGTGCGCACGCTCAAAGTTTGCCAACACTATTTGATGTCGCGCAAATTTATTATGCATGCAGACGATTTGAGTTTGAAGTATCTTAAGCGTCAAGGAAAGTTGAACAAATGTCATGCTACTTGGATGGAATTCATCGAGTCCTTTCCCTACCACATCAAGTACAAACAGGGTAAGGAAAATATAGTGGTTGACGCATTATCTAAGAGGTATGTTCTCATCTCTTCGCTTAGTGCGAAATTACTTGGGTTTGCGCACATTATTGACCTATATGCTACTGATTCTTATTTTGGAGAGATTTATTCTTCTTGTGGGTCTAAGTCTGAGTCTAAATTTTATGTGCATGAGGGTTATTTGTTCAAATGCAAGCGCTTATATGTGCCGCAATATTTCTTGCAAGAATTATTTATACATGAGTCACACAATGACGGTTTGATGGGCCACTTTGGTGTGAATAAGACATTGGATGTGCTCAAAGAGCATTTTTATTGGCTCATATGAAGCGTGGTGTTGTTCGCATTGTCACTAGGTGCATAGTTTGCCGCAAGGCGAAATCTAGGGTTGCCAATCATGGTGAGTACATGCCATTTTCTGTGCCTTCCCACCCTTGGACCGATTTATTCATGGACTTTGTTATAGGGCTTCCTAAGTGTAGGCGAGGGAAGGATAGTATTTTTGTAGTCGTAGATCGATTTTCTAAGATGACACATTTTATTCCTTATGCTAATACTGATGATGCGATTAACATTGCTAACATATTTTTCAAAGATGTTGTGCGCTTACATGGTGTGCCATTGAGTATAGTTAGCGATCATGATGGGAAGTTCCTTAGTCACTTTTGGAGGGTTTTTTGGAAGAAGTTAGGTACAAAGTTGATGTTTTTGACATCTTGTCATCCCCAAACTGACGGACAAACGGAAGTGGTCAATAGGAGGCTTGGTTCTCTATTGCACACATTTTTTCGTAAGGATGTGTCTAATTGGGTTGAGTATCTTCCTTTTATTGAGTTTGCTTACAACTGTTTTATGCATTCTACTACACATTATTTGCCTTTTGAAATTGTGTATTGCTTTAATCTATTAACACCTTTGGATTTGACCCCTTTGCCTTTGAGTGAGATTTCTAATATAGATGGTAGCCAGAAGGCTGAGATGGTCAAAAGGATCCATGAGTAAGCCAAGCATAATATTGAGCGGATGAATAAGAAGTTGGCGCACAAGAGGAACCAAGGAAGGACGCTAGTTTCCTTCAATGTAGGTGACTGGGTTTGGCTCCATTTAAGGAGGGATCATTTCCCTAGCCAACGACAGAGGCAAGATGGCGCCTAGAGGCGTTGGCCCATTCCAAATCGTTGCCAAGATCAACGACAACGCCTACAAGCTCAATTTTCCCAATGAGTATGGTTCAGTTAGTGCTACATTCAATGTCTTTGACTTGACATTGTTTGATGTAGGTGAGGATGATGATTCGAGGACGAATCCTTTCAAAGGGGGAGGGAATGATGCAATCGCATCCTCATCGCAAGCGCAAGCCGTGCCATTACCACCTAACAACCCAATGACGCGAGCCAAGGGAAAGGAGCTTCAAGGGAAGCTATCTCAGCTTCTGTACAAGGAGCTTGAGCAAGAGACGCTTATCGAAGAGGTCATTTTGCGTGAAAAGTTCCTGAGGCTAGTGACGCTTCTCTTAGCCTCGCCAGACGCACTAGGCAATACTGTCCGAGCCATTTCAGAGCAATGAGGTTCAGACTAGGGATCCAGACATCTTTCTCGATTGGACCAAGTTTGAAGCCATTGGCATGAGTGGATTAGAAGATAGCCCAGGGCGACTTTATCGCATGCAGTGTGCATGTCACGCGCCATGCGACTTGAGGACCATGATTATTGATTAAATTGAGACGTTTTCTTTTAGAGAGAGTATCTTTGTTGTTCATGCGTGGACCTTGTCCATTCTTGAGTCTCGAAAGCTCGAGCGTGTCCGTAAGTAAAACTCGAAGTTTCGAACCCTATTGTTCGTTTCCCTTAGGTTGAGTTTCACAGGTTGAAACTTGGTCTAATATTCGATCAAGAACCTCACTTGAAATCGATTAGGTTGATTAGCACGGGTTGCTAATAGGACTGAGCTCGTACTCGTGAGCATCTATCTTCCGCAATGAATTCCAAACCCTTGAACACGATCAAAACAAGGTTAAATCGACCTAGGCAACTAGGATCATATCACACAATACCCTATGTCCGGCCAATTGGTGACCCAAGACCAAGATAAACCCCCTCAAGTGTATGTAATAGCTAGTAGTCTCCCTTTTAGTATATAAGCCTAGAGATAAACATATTTTAGGTTTTGCTTTTGAATTAGACTTTGAGTGAACTCTCTCTCTCAAAAGTCACCTCAAACCTTAGGTGATCCAACTTAGGAGATTGGATTGTTTAGGTTCATTTTCTCCTTTTCATCTTCAATAATTGAGTTGTTCTAGATTAGTTCTGGAAGGGTTCAACTTTGTAGTTGAGAACCTTGTAAGGTTTCAACTAGGTTATCTTAGATTAGCTCTAGGGGGCTCTAAATTGGGGTTTGTGAGTTATCTTTTTGTTCTTCCTTTATTATCCTTATATCTTGGAATTCTTAAGCTTTCAAGGTATGATTCCTTGGTCGAAGGGTATCACACTCCTAGCTCTCCTTCTCTAAACCCAAGCTCAGAATCGTCTTCCTCTTCCTCACCAACAATGATAAGTGCAACACTAGGTTTATTTCTTTTTTGTGGTGGGTGGAGAAGAGGGTGGCGTGATGGACTGAGGCGGTGTAGTGGCTGTGTTGGCAGTACAAGGAAGAATAAAGGTGAATTATCCTAATTGTGGGTGGAGGAGAGAGGCCTATAACAAAGAAAATGTGCCTCTAGATGTCACCGTGGTAATGAAGTTGTAAGAAGCAACACCAACGAAAAGTCATTTCAGGACATGATTTTCAGTAGTGACGATTTGGAAAAAGGTCAACGTATATAAAAGAAAATTTCCTAGAAGACCCATCAGATATGAAGAAAGGTGGAATAACTGGGTTAGTGGCTGCTGCTAACATGGTTGAGGAAGAACATAATGAAGATGAGAGGACGATGATGACCGAAAGAGTTTGAGAAAACACAAGTTATTGAGAAAATTTTACTTCTTGATCTCATTATAATATTATGAATCTTACAATATAAATTTAATGATCCATATATAATTGTGGCTG
The DNA here is from genome assembly GCA_963691705.1 of Viola odorata. NCBI lineage: Eukaryota > Viridiplantae > Streptophyta > Magnoliopsida > Malpighiales > Violaceae > Viola > Viola odorata. Next base: position 34,369,841 of record OY829542.1, read on the forward strand.
ATATACTTACTGAATAGTCTAGAAATACTATAAGTTTTATTTTTTAATATAACAAACTTCCTATTAATATTCCTAGCATTGCATCGACTGGATTATTATTAATTTTATCATCTATACAAAATATTTAAATTGGACTATCTATTCCTTTTCTAAAACATCAATTAATTATTATTTGTATTCCTCGTGTGGAAACAAATTTCACTCTTCTTCTCATTTCACTATCCAAGTTTTGTAATTCTTTATTATCATTTCTTTTGTAATTATTGCTAAATGCATATTACTAGTCGAGGTTTTAGTATCTATTGTCATTTTCACAAGTCTTACTATAAATGTTGCCTTCTTAAATATAGAAAATATTCCTTGTTTAAAAATTTATTCTAATCTAGATCAAGCCCTACTTTGTCTAATTTTCTTGCCTTAGACTCCTAAAATATTACATTTTGTTGATTAATTAATTATTGTTTATTTCACCAATTATATTAGATGACTCTCTTAGTTTAAAATTTTTATTCATCATTTTCCCTTTCTTCACCTTCAATTTCTGAGTCAATTATTAGTTCTTTTTCTAAAAGTAATTCATTAATACTTTTTGCATCACTTATCTTAGATTATTATTTCGTATATAGTATTATCACAAATTTTCTCCTAAATTTAATTTAGTTTCATATTAGTTTCTCTTTTTGAGCTTTCATCTGCGTAATGTCATTCCTCTCTACATAACCAACGTCTTAATTTCTTTGGCTTATTACTGAATTTATTTTTATATGAATTTCTTTTTCTAAAATATATTTGTATGGTTTTCTTTTAAATCCAATTTTATTTGATTTTCTTGGATTTCTAATTTTCTTCCATGTTTTATAATATTTCTTCTTTTTTATATTATTTTTAATATGACTTTTTATATTTCTTATTATATGTTTTGCATCCCCACTGTGTAGGAATAATGTGTTTAGGGCAACATGATCCTTTAGTTTTTCTATAATATTTTCTCATATTTTTAGCTATGATTGATATTTTTATGAAACATGTTCTTTAGTAAATTCTATTATACATCTTAACAGCGCATGATCCCGATTTGATTTACTAAGTTCTCTTTTTCTATTTGAATCCATGGATGAGGTAATTTACGAAAATATATATTAGCTAGGTAATTATATTGTTCAGCTCCATTTATTGCTCCTATCTTATAAAAATAGTCTGAAAATTCACATGTATAATTATCTAAATAGCGCATAACACAAATATCTAACTTATGTAGATTACCAAAAAAAATAAATTTGTTCTAGTATTTTCTGATCATTATAATAACTTTGTCCTAAGAATTCAAATATTATTGCTTCCTCAAGTGTTATATTTTTACCTTTGAGATTTTAGTTTCAATATTTCTAATAATTCATCTGCCTCTTCTTCATCTTGCTCTTCAATTATTTTTCCCTACATTATTTAGTCTTGTTATTTTCATCAATTTATTTAAAAGTATATCTATCTTGTATGGTTGCTTCTTTCCTCCCATAAGAATGCATTAGTCTAAATTAATTGTTTATGTTCTTCTAATCCTCCATCATTATATTATACTACATTGTAAACATTGCATAATTAAAGGACGTCAATCTATTGCTTCTCATTGGTAACTTATATTTTTTTATATTTTTTTATTTACGACTTTAATTTGATATTCCACGAATTTCATAAGCTTAAGGGATTAAAAATTATTGTACTTAAAATATTTAGGGACTTAGTTGTACTATACTATTTATCAATTTACCTTGGGTGTACACACTGTTCCATGTACACCCGGTAGACATGAACTTTCGATCTCCATCTTCAATTCTTCAAAACACAATAGTAGTATGACAGAAGAGTATGGAACTAGGAAAAGAAACGTAGAAAAGAATCTTGTACTGGGAACACACACAAAATAACAGCTACATTGTCCACTCCGGCTATCACTTGATGCTCAAAATTCTAAGGGAACATGAATATCTTGGAACATAAGCCCAAAGATTAGCAACAACGATTGGTGGATTAAGCTATGAAACCTGGTAATCCCCTCTAAAGTGAATCGGGTAAAATAATCTTAAAAATGGTGAGGTTATGTGATGTATAAGATGAAGTGACATAAAAATAATATGTAATAATGACGCAGTCGTCTATCGTCTGAAAAAAATCTTTGGTCATCTTCCACATTAGTAATATGGATTTCAAGTATCATCGTAGTGATAGTAAAATGATTCAATGTGTAAAAAAAGTAAGTGGAAGGTTAAATGTCTAACCAGGCTAACGTCCTATTTGGCCCCGCTGTTGTTGTACTATTTTTCTTTCCATTGCTTTGTGGTTGGAAAAAGTGCTTTATGTAAAAGTTGATAAGATTCGGGGTTCTGGAGAAGGGTAGGTGAGGAAGATGGCCGTTCGGAGTCACTGTGCTTGCCGCCCGGTGTACTTGCAAAGCGCCGGAAGGGGTCTCCGGCGTAGACACTCCGATGCTTAAGTCAGTAAGGCTATTCCAAATGGCAGGGGCTTGACTAGCGATCGTAGGCTTACCTTTTGTCTTGAATGGTGGGGTATTTATAGGCAAAATATGGGTGTTATCTCTAGAGGGTGGGCGTTATCTAGGGAAGATCACACCCAAATACCTCAAGTGACGTCATGTCTTCCTTGGAATGGGATAACGCCGTTTGTGCGGCTAGATAACGAGTGACACCCCCCCCTCCGCTGATGTCGACCATCCCAGGGTTCCTCGTTGTGTGGGGGGGCGATAACCATAGAGGCGGACGCTACAGTGTTCCAGCCTTAATGCTGGGTGTAAGGAGGAAAATGCCCCTGAAGTTACGTCTATAGTTATCAAAAGTTATTCAAGTATTTCGTTAATTTTTTAACGGAAAGTATTTTTAAATTGTAAAATGACTAAGAAGGGTATAAAAGATCATTGTTCTTTTTATGAAAAAATTAGATATATGTTATTGTGTGATACTAAATTTTTTCATATAAAAATATTAATCCAAACTAAAACAGGGAATAAAATTATTTCTATTTTTTAAAAAAAATTATAAAAATAATAAAAGATAAATATTTATGTAAAAATATAAATTTTTAATATTTGATTAATATATTTTTATTTCTGTCTTAATGTCTTGTGATTGTGACGGTATGATTTTAACCTTAATGAGTTGACATAGTACATCAGTTAAAAAAACTATGTTAGAAATAATTAATTAATAAGTGTTTTATTTTTCTTTTCTTCTGTTTTTCGAATTCTTCTCTCTTAAGACTAATATTATACTTCAAATAAGAGTGATTCTCATAAAATAATTGTTTTTATTCTTGAAGTTTAAATTCAAAATTTTAATTAAAAATAGACGAGTCATTTATTGTTTAACCATAAGCTGCAATGTTCGTGAGCACTTTATTCCTCTTAATTCATCAGTTTTTTTTTTTCTGATTTTGTTTATCATAATGAAAGAATTGTTGGTGAACGGTTAAAAATGTAGAAAGGGCGAATCTGGCTATGTTTGTGTATAGCACTTAGTGCCCCTTTGGCATTGAGGTTTAAATAATTTGAGAATAAAAATCTAAAAGAAACGTCTATTTTAATAGTTTTGGTAATTTTTTTAATGTGTTAATTTTTTTTAGAAAGTATCATAATAGAGTAAAAATTATCAAAAGTAAATATATCATTATGATTATACTTGTCATAAGGTGTATTTCAACTTCTGTTTCTTGAAAATAAACTATTCACCATATTTTCTAAATCACAGCCTATGGACCAGATTGTGGTTGGAGAAAGCTACCACAAACTGTTTATCAAACACCTCGCATGCTGCTTTTGGGTCCAAAAGCAGATTTTGGTCATCACAAGAAACCTTAATATAGAAAGCAATAGTATAATTTAACACCGTTTGATGATATGTTATTTAATCAATTAAGAAACCTTTTTTCTATCTCCATACACTCCGTTTTAGTTATTTTTTTGTTTTTAAAATAATAATCATTGTTAATATTTTAAGGATGTTTATTTTCTAAAAAGAGTAATATTGGAAAAGTATTAGTAACAAGAGAAAGAGTGAGAAAATGATATTTGTTTAAGAAAACTCATAATTTAGTGAAATAGTAGAGTGTACCAAAACTTTAAACGATAACATAAATAGAGGTGCTAGTTTCTTTTTCCATGACTTAGAGAATGTTCAGTACAACTTAAATTTTTTTGTTTTCTATTCCTCATAAATTGAAAACAATTTCTTATTTATACTCCCTCCGTCCATAAATAACTGATGTTTTTATTATTGGCACGCATATTAAGGAGGCTGAATGACTCACTATTTGAGACAATTTTTTTCCGAATTTTTTCTCGGACGTACGTTAAGGATTAACGTACGTTAAAAAAAAAATACGGAATTTTTTGGGGTCAAATAGTGAACCATCCGGCTTCCTTGAGATGCGTGCCGGAACAGTACACGCCCATTAAAAATGGACGGAGAGAGTATCTTTTTATTTCTTTATAATTTGTTTCAAAATTTCATAAGGAAAGATCATTTCCTGCGGACACCACTTGGTCCACCTACTTCTTCTTCCCAATATCGTAGCTTCATAGACACGCACATAACCTCTCCATCCAAATCCTCTTCCTCCTCGCCAACATAATCCTTCCCCCTCATCTCTCCTCCTTCGTCGTCCCCATCTCTGTCTCCTCACCCCAGATCTTTCCATAGTATTAAAGTTCATTCAATTTGGATCACGTAGGAAAAATGGGATCAAAATGGAGTCTAGAGACTCGAGATGACAATGTTATGACCGGAACAAAAATTAATATGTGTGCTGCCCAAGTCAACCAATCGGTCAACGGCCAACGTGGATCAGTCCTACATGGCAACCAATCGATGGTTAGTCAACACTAAAAGTGAAAAGTCAATGAAGACATCATAAATCATAAAAAATTCTAGAAATTTTGAAAAAGTTACAAACCATCCTTAGAACGTGATTAGCACTCACAAATCTTCTAGAGCACTAGAAAAATCACCTTTATCACATTTAAAAAATAGAAATTCAATCACTTCAAGAATATTCATTATTCTATTTCCTATTTTCGTGAATTAAAAATCTAGCTCTCCTTATAAATAGCTCACCTCTCCCTTTTTTAGTGTTCACCTTATTAAACTAATTTTAGTTTTGATAATCACAATTACAAATTAATTTATTATTAATACATTTTTCAAGAGTGTATTTTTAGGTATTAAAGTCCATTACTTGGAGCTTTATAGAATGATTACTTCAAGATATTTTCAGTGGTTAATTCTAGGAATTATTGTTTGTAAGTATATGTCAATTTATAGTCCAATTTAAGATGCAAACTAGCCTCAGTAAGATTGCATAAAAATGTATTTTTAAGAGTACATTTTTTGGAATTTCAAAATGTGAAAGAAACATTGCTAGAGCAATTTTTACAAAAGCGTGGGAAAGCCTTATTGGTATTTGACAAAATTCTACCTTTAAGTTTTAGGACGATACACCACCCTCCCCAGGCAATACATCATTCGTAGGTTTAAGACTAGTAGTAGAGTCTTGGTCGTGTGTAGGACGGTGTACCGTGGCCTGCACAGAAGTTACACCTCCCGGAACTTCCATAAATTAGTTTTCTTCCTTAATTTGACATCCCTTATAGCCCTCATGTGTTAAACGGCCATAAACACTCTCTAACCTATAATATTGTGAAAGTTGATAGTGTGTGTTTTATGTGTATTTTCCTTCCTATTTATAGTCTTATTTTGACCAAGATGTTGCTAATTTCCCTTTGAATTCACTCCTTTTGCAGATCTAGGCTCTACGAGGAAAAGATACTAAAACAACCCATTTTGGTGGATTTTTCACTCATATATCTCAGAGCGTCAAGACTACTGTCGAGGCCCAGTTGCTACCACGTCATCGAGCCCTTCCTGCGGATTCATCTCGTCAAAGGAGCTACCCAATGCCTACGCTCAGCTGCCACACATGCAAGTTTCTTCTCCAATGACGCGCGCCAAAAGATCCACACGGGATTCCATGAAGATTCCCTGTAGTCATTAGGGAATATTCCCCCTCATAGGACGCGCTCCTCTGTGTTTCTGTCCTTCCTCTAGCTGGACTTTGTCCTTTTGTGGGTAGTTAGGCTATATAAGGACTTAACTTTTAGGGTTTTGGACATCTTTTACATCACTTTTCTTGGTTTTATAATTATTTTAGGGTTGTTAGCTGCCAGCTTCTCTCCTGGGGATTTGTTCTTCCCACATTTTCTCCATCACGATGTCATCAACTCATTAAACCAGAGCATTTAAGCTCCGGCCGGTATTTATTTAGTTTTATTTTCTTTTATCATATTCTCTTCTTTCCTGTTTTATTTAGATCTGTTTTTATTTGGTTATTTCTTAGCATGAGCGACTAAGCTCATACGCTTAGCAAGGGTATTTTAAGGGTAAAAGGGTAGTCACGAGGCCAAATCGTTCTTTTTATATTCTTATGGTTGTATTTGCTTGCTTGTTGTTTTTATTGTTAGATCTAGTTGGTTTTATTAGGAGTTTGATCACCTTCTAGTTTACCTGCTTAGATCTCTGTCATTTCTCTGGTTATAACAAATGTGAAGCCTTGGAATAGAGTAGACACTAGATGGATTTTCATTAGCTTGGTCCGTTCTGTCTAGGGCAAGTGGGCAATTAGGGCAGTGCCGCGAGTCTGACAAGCTGAGAGGTATTTCGCCCTGGATGTGTCTTTCCTCATCCTCATAGGCACTTTGAGTATTGCCTCCCCGCCCCGTGCCTGGTGAAACGATCCCTAGTGCCACAAGCGCAATCACCCGCGCCAAGGCCCGAGCCTTGGAGGATGCCGCAGCCCCATCCGCGAGCCTCTCATTGCCACCCACGGGCCCTATCACCCGTGCTAGTGCCCGAGCCTTACAGGTGAGGCTCAGCAGCCTCATCCACAAGGAACTAAAGGCAGAGACAACCTTAGAGGAAGCCAGCCTGCGCGCGCACCAGCCACGCCTAGTAACCCTAATCCGCGCATCGCCTACGCCCGCGGATGGACCCTGTGTGGCCACCTCGGACCTTTAGGTCCATCAGCGCCCTTCTCTCATTTTTGACCAGGCCATAATCATTTATAATACAAGAGAGGAGTCCAGGCCAAGAATCAGGAGAAACCCCCGAAGGGTTTGGGAGAACGCCTAAATCACAAGACCGCATTGGACAGTGAAAGCCACCGCCGAGCCTTTTGAAGATAGGAGTATATTTTCTCACACAAGACTCAGCCTATTAATTTGTCTATATGTTAGGAATTTTCACTCCAAGTTTCATTAGGAACGCTCAAGGGAATAAGGAAAACGCCTTGTTTCATTAAAACGTGACCGGCGAACCAGCAAGCAAAGCCACTTCAGCACTTTGACCAAAACAGCGGCGCCTACACCTCTATCATTTATTTCTGTATTTATTTATGGCATATTAGGGTTTCAGGACCTTTATGTAAGTTTGGCTTGTTGCCATTCTGATTTATATTCATTTTTAGAAACTAGACTAGTTTCCATTTTGGAATTAGGGTTTGACGCATCCTTAAAAAGAGCCGCCCAGTCTTGGAGTTTTGTGCATTCAATTAGCTTGTCAAGTAAAACTTGAAAGCACTATCTATTGAGTCTTTCGTCTTTGGATTGCCAAGAGCACCCAGTCTTGGAGATTCATTGGTCTGAACCAAGAACCTCAAGGGATTCGACGTGAAGTGCCAAGAGCACCCAGTCTTGGAGTTTCACGGTTTTTCTTCGAGTTAAATTCTGCATTGAAAGCCACGTCGTCGGACAACGAAGTAAAGAGAGCATTCAAGCCTACTAAGGAACGCATCAGTTGGTAGCGGAGCTCAGCTATCCCGACTTGGTAAATCTATCCCTTTAAATTGTTGTGTTTTCTTTGTTAGAATTGGTATTCGTTCATTCCTATCTACACCAATTCTCTTGCGTGCTTGTGTGTTAGTGTGTCTTGCATTTTGTGTATGCAGTTAGAAGTGCAAATCAACTTCAACGGTTTGTAGGTCTGATCTTTTGTCAAAAAAAAAATAAGTCCCCCAAAGTGTCTTAGTTAATTTGTGTGTTTGTGTTGTGTTGAATTTTTTTAAAAAAAAAAATATGTGAAGAAATTTCGTCAAAAATAGAACCAGACACGAAATCAGTAACATTCAGAAAAAAAAAGGAACTTCAAAATAAATACTAGAGTTAATTTGTGACTCATATCAAAAAGAATAATTGGATTTGGAATTGGGAATCAAAAGTTGTGGACAAAATAAGTTTGAAAACCCTAATCGCATGCCATTAGCATTTTTGAGTTTGTAAACTGACTCAATCTGATTATTTTGGGCTCTTCTTTGATTCCATTACTGTTGTGCCTTTCTACTCTGTGGTATACTTGATTGATTGATTGATCCTTGCGATTGATTCGAGTATATTATCTCACAATTTATTTCTACACTAGTTTTCTTTGTGTGTCTCTTTGGAAGTTTTTTCTTGAAATTTCTTCGAGTCGGTTCATCTTGAACTTATTGGAGAAGGATCTGAACAATTTATTTTGTGAGATTAATAGAGAGACAAACACGAGAGTTAACACGTGAGGGAGTGATAGTTTTAGGCAATTTTACGCTTGGAAAATTTTCTGTTTTGAATTTCAGAATGTCAGGAAATCTGGAAAAGGAGACTACGGTTGTGAACGATGTAGCCAAGGCCCTGCAAGACATAGCATCCCAGCTCTAGGATATGAAAGCCTGGAGGCAGTAGGTTGAGGCTAGGGAACGTGAGGATGTTGTTCCACAAGCACCCGGGGCACACTTTGTGCAACACCTAAACCCTAGAGTGAATCGAGAGGCCTATGCGCCTGCACCGAGTGATGACTAGCGCAGTGAGCCTGAATTAGAGGATTTTGAGAATGAGTATGAGGAGGGTCCTCACATGGCGGGACCGAAGGGGTTCCAAATGCGCCGAGGAGGTGCGCATGGACACGATAGACACGCCTTTGGTGGGCGAGAGCGTCACTTCGAGCAGCCGCATCGCGAGGAGCGCGAGCGAGCTAACAACCATCTTTGGAGTGTCAAGCTCAAGATTACAGCCTTCTAAGGGAAGGATAATCCCGAGGCATATCTGACTTGGGAAAGAAAGATGGGTGCCATTTTCCATTGTCATAATTACACGGATGAAAATAAAATAAAATAGACATCCGTGGAATTTTCTGGTTATGCCGCCCATTGCTGGGAGCAAGCGCATGAGGATTTGAGAGGTCCCGTGACTACTTGGGAGAATATGAAGTTTGTGATGAAGAGGAAGTTTGTCCCACCGTACTACCATAGGGACCAACTTCAGCACTTACAAAAGCTCACCCAAGGAACCAAAACCGTGAATGACTATCACAATGAGTTGGAAGTCCTTATGGCTAGGGTTAACGTGATAGAGGATGAGGAATCGAAGATGGCTAGGTTTATTAGTAGACTGAATCGAGAGATAGCTAACTCTTTGGAATTGACTCAGTGTAGGAGATGCTCCTCATGGCCGTGAAGATAGAGAGGCAACGCAAGGTCAAGGTTGCCTTTACTAGCCCATCCGCTCCTAGTTCTCGGACTTCCACTTGGAACAAGTCCTCGTGGTCCAAGGGGAATAAGGACAGCTAGGAAATACGTAAGGTATCAAAGCCTTCTTATGGTACCAAAGGTAACTCGACCAACCCTACTTTTTCTAAAGTTCCAATTGCTAATACTAATCGTGTGCCTACCCGAGACATAATGTGTTTTAAGTGTAGTGGCTGAGGCCATAAGCAGGCCGAATGCCCCAACAAAAGAATTTTGATCATTAGGGACAATGGCGAGATGGATTCGGAAGATGATGTTGAGTTAGTGGAGGATTCGGAAGAGGAAAGTGAGGAGGAAAAGATGGCGGATCATGAAGTTAGGGTTTGTGATCCGGTCACCTTAGTAGTTCGGCGAAATTTGAGTGTACAACCTAGAGCCGAGACTTGTGAGGAGGAATAAAGGGAGAACCTATTCCATGCTAGGTGCCACATTGGTACTAAGGTATGCTCTCTTATTATTGATAATGGATCGTGTACTAATTGTGCTTGTACTCTTCTTGTGCGCAAGTTAGATCTACCTACGGTCAAGCATCCAAAGTCGTATACTTTGCAATGGATGAGTGATGAGATCGACATTAAGGTAACTAAGCAAGTGCTAGTGATTTTGTCTATTGGGAAGTTTAAAGATGAAGTATGGTGTGATGTAGTCCCAATGCAAGCGTTACATGTGCTGCTCGGCCGACCTTGGCAATTCGACCGCAACGCCACTCACGAAGGGAGAAGCAATCGTTACAAGCTTGAGCAGGAAGGTGTGAAGTACACACTTGCACCTCTTACCCCTACGCAAGTGCTTGAATACCAGCTATGGTTGGAGAAGTCCTTTGGCGAACTTGAGATCTCAAAACTTGTAAACAAAAAAAGTAATGAAAACAACCCCCGTGAAAAAAGTGAGCATGGGTTTGAAATAAAAGAAAAGGATGAAAACAGCCCCCGTAAAAAGAGTGAGTGTGGGTCAAAAATAGAAAATAAAGAGCCTGAAAAAGAAAAGAAAGTAAACTTGTATGCGAAAGGAAAAGATTTGCGCAAAGCGCTTGTTTTACAAAAATAGGTTTTCGGCGAGAATCACCCTTTACTTTTGCTTCGCTTTAAATCTTTTTGGTTGAGCAGTACTAATCTTGATCCTTTAGCTTGTATGCCTTCCTCTATATTTGCTCTTTTGCAGGAGTTTCAAGATGTAACACCCGAAGAGATGCCACTCGATTTGCCGCCAATCCGAGGCATTGAACACCAAATCGATTTTGTGCCGAGTTCGACTATCCCAAACAGACCAGCCTATAGAAGCAACCCAGAGGAGACTAAAGAACTTCAGAGGAAAGTAGGTGAGCTCCTTAGCAAGGGATATGTCCAAGAAAGCTTGTCTCCATGCGCCGTTCCAGTGATTCTAGTGCCGAAGAAGGATGGAACTTGGCGAATGTGTGTTGACTGCCGAGCTATCAATAAAATTACGGTAAAGTATCGTCACCCCATACCTCGCTTAGATGATATGTTAGATGAGCTTAGTGGTAGTGTTGTATTTTCTAAAATTGATTTAATGAGCGGATATCATTAAATAAGAATGCAAGAGGGTGATGAATGGAAAATGACATTTAAAATGAAATATGGGTTGTATGAATGGTTAGTAATACCGTTTGGATTGACTAATGCACCGAGTACCTTTATGAGGCTTATGAACCATGTGCTTAGGCATTTTATTAGAAAATTTGTTGTTGTGTACTTCGATGACATTCTAGTTTATAGCAAATCTATGCATGAACATCTTGCACACCTTAGAGAAATATTTCTAACCTTGCATGAAGAGAAACTTTTTGCTAAGCTCTCCAAGTGCTCCTTTGCTTTAGAACAGGTTGACTTCTTAGGTTTTCTTATTGGCAAAGATGGAGTCAAGGTGGACGAGAAGAAGGTGCAAGCGATCAAGGAATGGCCTACGCCAAAAATAGCAAGCGATATTCGCTCCTTTCACGGCTTAGCTTCCTTTTACCGTCGCTTTATTCGTGATTTTAGTACTCTTGCTGCCCCACTTAATGACCTAACTAAGAAACATGTTGATTTCAGGTGGGAGGAACCTCAAGAGACCGCATTCCAAGCGTTGAAGGATAAGTTGTCCAACGCTCCCGTGTTAGCTCTTCCCGACTGATAACAATCCGCCTAACGGCAAGGGCATTTTCGCCTCTTACCCCGTATGGAAAGAAAATGATCGTTGTTCCTACCACTGCGGTAGGGTTGATGCAGTCGTCTCCCTCTAAGAGACTGACACCCGCAGGGTTGACGTCACATAGGAGGCCCCCACACAGAACTTCTAGATAACTAGAGGAGCTATCTCACCGGATTGAAAACCACGCATTGGGAGGAACGCATTAGCCGTTACCTTGCCTGGGTAACAACTGCCCCCACACCTACCGCCATGACCACATATCATAACATGGGCAAACCATGACCCCCTGACGGGAATGGTTGCCCCCTAATAATCCCACTCGCGCAAAAATGCTCATTTCATCTATAAATACCTCCACCATGAAGGAGGAAGGTAAGCGGAATTTACTGGCCCAAGCTCTGCCAATTTTACCACAAATACTAACTTAAGCATCAGAGTATTTCCGCCGGAGACCCCCTCCAGCATCTTGTAGGTACGACGGACCACCGCAGATCCTTAACTGAAGAAGCCCTTTCCCCTTCTACCCTTCGGCAGTAGACAAATTCTTATCAAATTGGTGCTCTCGTTGAGAGCTTTGGTTCTATTAAGTGAGCATCCTTAATAACCAAGCTCCAATCTTCCCGAAGCTAGAAGGATTATGGCTTCAGAGTCAGATCCCGCACTGTCCCAATCCTCCAGCATCCCGTACAACACCCGCTGATGACTTTTTGCTTTTGCTACCTCCGATATTTCTACCACAGTACAAGAAATTACTACAGGGGGATCAGATCCTCCCTCTGGACAAATGACAGAAGCAGCTATATTCTAGATTTGTTCCCCTTTTTCCCACATAGCGGGACCCAGCTATTATACCCCCAAGCGAGGGGATCCGCGAAAGGCGAAGCAGACAACCCTCTCGCAAACTCAATAACGGCTCTTCGAGCCCAATTGGATTAGTTGACAGAGGTGGCCGCTGGATTTACGCCCCATGCCTCGGGACCCGGTGTGTCCTCCCAGATGATTTTCACTCCGTCTATTGTCAACGAACGGCCGTTGTCGCCCCGGCAATCCAGAGGGCTTCCGTTTTCCCTACCCTTGCCATCGGCCCCCATGAATGTCCCACCGCTTGCGCACGGACCTGTTGAATTTTCTTGGCAATACAGGGGAGAAATCCCTATCCTTGAAGAAGGTCGCCGACGTGATGAATATAGAGAACACTGGAATGATAGGCGAGGTGAGATGTTCAGAGAACCATCCCCTAGATACAATGAAAGATGCAGTAGCAGGGGACGACGAACCCGAACTCCAAGAAGCCGCAGCCGATCTCCCAGGCAGCATCATGAATATGACCCTCAGAACTCCAGATACGATGTTGAAAATCCACTCCCACATCGACCTCGCAGAGTCCCTGATGGCAACGCGGGTCACCCGTTCAGTTATCGCGTGAGGCATCACAGGGTCCATCGGCATGTGAAACTCCTTGCAGAATCATATGATGGCACGAAAGACCCCATCTCTCACCTTAATAAGGTGAAAGACTTTGTGCAATTCCAAACTCGTAGTGATGCTGCGCTATGCCAAATCTTCGTCATGACACTGTCGGGAGTGACACGTCTCTGGTTCGAGGGACTCCCAGCTGGATCTATTGATAACTTCCCTCAGTTGGAAAATAAGTTCAGGAGTCGGTTTAGCACGGGAATCCCTATCAGGAAGTCAGCTGCTGCGCTATTCGATATTCATCGAAAACCACAGGAATCATTGAATGAGTTTTTAGGTCGATTTGATCTCGAAATGTCCCTGACGCTAGGGGTCACCATTGATTTTGCAGTAGAGGCCCTAAAACGTAACTGTCGTTATGGGAAATTAAGGGATACGTTAACGGTGGACCCACCATTGACTCTGGATGCGTTAAGATTGAAAGCGCATAATTATACGAGGATGGAAGAGGAGGAAAATAGAGAACGGATACGGGACACACCGACAGACCCATACCTGGCCCCTAACGTCCCGCATAGCAATGTCCCTGACACACGACCCAATGATGATTATAGCCAACGGAAAGAGCACACCGCCAAGGCCTCTAATCGGCAGAGAGGTAATTTTTCGAAAGGGAGACCCGGAGGGTCCCCCACTCGGAAACAAGCAGATCCGCCAAAGGGCCGGATATATGACCCTGACCTTCCTTCCCTCATACTCCCAAGGGCGAAAATCCTAGCGATAGTTCAGCAGCGAAATCTGCCCATCCGTTACCCAGCTCCTGTGAAACCAGGAGTAATCATGGGAGGAAGAGAGAACGCAAACTGCAAGTTCCACAAGGTCCAAGGACACTCGACAGATGTGTGCAGAGAACTAAAACTGGCCATAGAACGATTAGTTGAAGAAGGCTACCTCGGAGAATTCGCCACCAAGGCAAGAGAAGGGGCCAGGAACAATCCAACTGAAGTGATAAGTGACCGTAGGCAAATGCCTTCTCACGCCATAGGGGCTAACGCAATTCTCCTCGGACAAAATAGAGAGGCTCTCATTGTTCATAGCGATCAGATGCCTATGATTAATATCATCGTGGGAGGAACACCTTACTTCGAGGAAGCTATACAACAAACGCCCGGTCCTGGGGAAAAGCGCAAACGAGAGAGCGCACAGGTAAAAATTGAGGCAATAAGCGCTTTAGACAGAATGGTATTGTCCTTCTCAGAAGAAGACGAAAAAGGCATTGTTTTCCCGCATAATGACGCGTTGGTAGTAACACCCGTCATCGGCAGTCACGGAGTAAGAAGAACCCTTGTCGATAACGGGAGCGCGGTGAATTTATTTTCGCTAGAAGCATACAACCTGATGAAGAGCCCTGACGGTGAGCTAACGCCTTGCAAAAGACCAATTGTTGGGATCGATGGGGTACCGATCTCGGTAGCGGGAATCACGTCATTGTTAGTATACTTCCGAGAAGACACATCCAAACGCTCTGAAGAACTATTATTTCTGGTCGTAGACCTGACTCTGCCTTATAATGCCATACTAGGGCGATATCCCAAAAACACCTGCGGATGAAATACCCCTCATGGGACGGCGTGGTCTCAATCAAAGGAGATCAGAAGCTAGCTGCTGAATGTTACCTACTTATGACTCAAAGGAGTTGTGACCGCTACGTGTGTGTGACGGACGATCCCTTCGACGATAAAGAAGAAAAGCGCACTCAGCCACTAGATAAGATGATGTCAATACCTATCGGTGAGGACAGCGAAGCGTATCTCTTGGTCAGTGAGAAACTAAGCCTCGAAGAGAATGTGCAATTAACCCAACTGCTAAGAAAATACAAAGGAGAATTCGCGTGGAAACCGGCGGATATGCCCGAAATTTCGCGAGAGGTTGCGGAACACCGGTTAAACGTTACCCCTGACGCCAAGCCTATTCAGCAAAAGCGGCGCGCTTTCTCACCAGAAAAGATAGCAGCCATCGAGAAAGAGTTACTTAAGCTCGCGGATGAGGGATTCATCCGAGAAGTCCAATACCCGACCTGGCTAGCTAACCCTGTGTTAGTTCCTAAGCCTAACGGGGATTGTCGCATGTGCATCGATTTCACTGACCTGAACAATGCCTGCCCCAAAGATTGCTATCCCCTTCCTCGAATCGATCAGTTGGTCGACCAAACCGCTGGATATGCCTACCTAAGCTCCCTGGATGCTAACTCCGGGTATCACCAAATTCCCATGGCCATAGAAGATGAAGAGAAAACCACCTTCATCACCCCGAGGGCTACTTACTACTACACTGCAATGCCGTTTGGGCTAAGAAATGTCGGGGCAACGTTCCAGCGCATGGCAAATAAAGTTTTCGAAAAGCAAATTTGGAGAAATGTGGAGGCTTACGTGGACGACATCCTAGTCAAAAGTCGAAGTTTTAAACACCACCTAACTGACTTGGAAGAAGTCTTCAGTGTGATGGAAGAATACAAAATGAAGCTGAATCCACGAAAATGCATGCTCGCGTTCCAAACGGGTAAATTCTTGGGCTACGTGGTTAGCCGGAAGGGTATCCAGCCTAACCCTTCGAAGATAAAGGCCATCCAGGATATGATACCCCCTCGGACTGTCAAAGAAATACAGAAGCTCACCGGGCACATTATCGTGTTGGGACGGTTCATCTCTAAGCAGGGTGAGAGATGCTTACCCTTCTTCAAAGTCATTCGAAACAAGGCCCCTTTCGCATGGACAGAGGAATGTGAGAAAGCGTTCGCAGGGCTAAAAGCTTATCTCTCATCCGATCTAGTGCTAACAAGGCCTGAATCCGGCGATGAGCTATATCTATACCTGGGCGTAGCTAACGAGGTAGTCAGTGCTGTCCTCGTACGAAGCGAAGGGCATATACACCGTCCTGTATTTTTCGTCAGCCACATATTGAAAGATGCTGAGCTACGATACGCCCGCATCGAGAAGATAGTGCTTGCCCTAATACAGGCAACACGAAAGATGGACCGATACTTCCAAGCCCACCCCGTCACCGTACTCACCGATCAGCCTTTGAGAAAAATCGTTAGAAAGCCAGAGTCCTCTGGGAGAATGTTAATTTGGGCAATCGAACTCGAACAATATGGGCTACAGTACAAAGCTAGACCAGCTATTAAAGCCCAAGCGTTAGCAGACTTCATAGCGGAATGCACATTCACAAAAGACGCGTTGATAGACCTATCAGAAGAAGAATCAAAAGATTTATACCTCCCATCCCCGGAAACGTACGCAGACTCATGGGTTATTCACGTGGATGGAGCGAAAAATCAAGAGTTAGCAGGCGTTGGCATTTTCCTAGTTGGACCAAACGGCATGGAGATACGATATGCCATCAGAATCCTGCAACCGTTGTCCAACAATGCGGCTGAATACGAAGCATTACTAGCAGCAGTCAGAATAGGAAACAGCTTCTCCGTTGAAGCTGCGCATACCTCGGAACCGGAACGCGACCTACGTTTAAAGATACGCGGGGATTCTAAACTAATAATGGATCAAGTTCTGGGGAACTCCCAAGCCAGAGAACCCATCATGATCCAATACTTGGCCAAAGTAAAGCATGAGCTGTCGGAAATGCAGGTAAAAGGCACCCAGGTCACCTTTGAACATATTCCTAGGGAAAATAACGAGGAGGCTGACAGCCTCGCCAAGATGGCAGCCAATTTAGAAACCCCCATACCCAATGATGTGCACTACGGAGAGCTATCCACACTCTCTTTCATGGAAGAGCAAACATCGCTTTGTGTGGAGGAGATAGAAAGCGACTGGAGAATCCCAGTGATAGAATATCTTAAACATGATAAGCTACCGGAGGAGAACGTGGAAAGGAGGAAAATCCTGAAACGGGCGGCGCGATGCACGTACTACAACGGAGAGTTGATACGAAGATGCTTCTCCCATCCAGCCGCTAAGTGCATAACGGAGCAAGAAGGCCTTCATGTATTGCGAGAAATTCATGAAGGGATATGTGGCATGCACATCGCCAGCGACACTCTGGCGTCCCAAGTCTTTCGGTCAGGGTTCTACTGGCCCGCCATTCAGAGAGATTGCCATAACTTCGTAAAAACCTGCCAGAAATGTCAAGAATATGCTAAGATCCCTCGAAAACCGGCCGTTTGCTAAATGGGGCATCGACATCTTGGGCCCGTTTCCAAAAGCCAGATCTCAATTAAAATTTGTGGTCGTGGTGGTAGACTATTTCACAAAATGGGCAGAAGCCGAAGCGTTAGCCACCATCACCACCGAGAAAATCTGGCATTTCTTTAAGCACCAAGTCATTATGCGATTCGGGGTACCGCGCATACTGGTTAGTGACAACGGAACACAGTTTATGAGCCAATTCTTCAGAAATCAGTGCGCAGAGTTTCAGATCGAACAAAGGTTCTCTTCTATAGCACATCCTCAAACTAATGGCCAGGCCGAAGTGACCAACCGCAGTATTCTTAGCGGCATCAAAAGAAACCTAGAAGGTTCCAAAAAGAAGTGGCCAGACGAACTACCATACGTATTGTGGGCCTACCGTATGACTGTCAAAGCCAGCACAGGAGAAACCCCATTCGCGTTAGCCTTTGGAACAGAAGCCGTCACATCGGTAGAAATTGGCACCATAAGCCTTCGGGTGGCTCATTTCAAAGAAGAAGCCAATGAAGAAAGGTTACGCGCTAACCTTGACGCGCTGCCAGAAGCACACGAGGAGACTCTCTTAAAAACCCTGCATTACAAAAGGAAAATGGCACAATACCACAACAGGCAGGTGAGAGAACGATTGCTTAAGGCAGGGGATCTAGTGCTCAAAGACAAACGAGCAGCAGGACAACGCATGGGAAAACTTAGCCCAAACTGGGACGGGCCGTATCGTGTCACCCGCGTTGTAGGTAGGGGAGCCTACCATTTGGAAACGCTCGATGGAATGCCCCTGTAAAACTCTTGGAATATAGCTCGGCTGAAGCTATACCATGCCAGAAACTAGTCCCTCCTATCCGGTAATATGAATATTATTCTAACAAAAGAATCATAAGCACTCTTTGTGTACTTTGTGGCTGAAAACATGCAGGCAAATGAAGAATACCAGGAGTGAAAATCCTATCTTTGTGATGGCTGGTCCTGATCAGACAACTCACTAAGCCGAGGCACACCCTGGCATAACATAGCGTCGGGAGTGAAAATCCTATCCTTATGGCAACCGTGCTCACATAGACGACCCATTAAGACGAGGCACGCCCCCAACGCCCCCGGGAGTAAAAATCCTATCCTTGTGGTAACCGTGCTCACACAGACGTCCCATTAAGACGAGGCACGCCCCGGTATCCTTGGGAGTGAAAATCCTATCCTTGTGGTAACCGTGCTCACATAGACGGCCCATTAAGATAAGGCACACCTCGAGGAGAGACCAACTCCGTCCTGGAAGTGAAAATCCTATCCTTGTGGCAACCGTGCTCACATAGACGGCCCATTAAGACGAGGCACGCTCCAGAGACGCGAGGTTTCAACGCTTGGGAGTGAAAATCCTATCCTTGTGATGTCCGATCCTGATCAGACGGCTCACTAAGACGAGGCACGCCCCAAGCCAATCTTTGACACATGGAAAGAAAAGATACCCCAGCTAGTAACCGAGCGGTTGATACCCGGTGAAGTAAGAGCTGGAGAGGTATCCATATCACAACAACACCGTCGCGGCAGGCCTAGCAAGGCTAGAGAGTTCCCCCTAACAACAAAGGGTGGCATGAATTTGAGCGCAACACGGGCAGAAGTAACGCTGATTCATCCTCGGAAATACTACCAGAAGACACAATGATAGGGCCATAAAAATGTAGCTGAGGAACCTGTATGGAGAGTCACAAGCGCAGAACGGACATATCTCCAAAATAGAAACACGGCGGCAAACGCCATGGGTGAACAATTGCACAAGCAGTATTATGAAACGAAGTAGATAAAGAAATTCCATTCAAAAGCGACGGCTTAATCAAGAAAAGAAGTGATATTGTCAATATTACAAAATAAAGGAGGGCACATCGGCCACAACAATCAAAAAACGCATAAAGCATGATGCCTAAGGAGCGGTTGGTGCATTACCTCCTCCTTGCTGAGCGGATTTCCAGCAATAGAAACCCTCATCGGTGATGGTTGGGACCCTCTTATCAAAGTAATCAGCAAGAACTTCAACACGAAGGTTCTCTACCCCATAGTTATACATAAAAGCGTCCGACATGATTGCTCCACCTTCCTTCAGATACCAAGGACTCTTCTCAGCGGAAAGAGCAAGCTCAGTAGATAGCTCAGCGTTCCTCTGTCTCTCCTGACATAACTCGGTCTCCTATTGAGAAAGGCGTTCGTTCAGAGCAACACCCTTCTGTTTTTCCTGCTCCAAAGCAAGCTTGACAACTTCCACCTCTTGCTTAACAGTCGCTGCCTCCTACTTAGCAGCTGCGGCCTCCTGTTTGGCAGTCTCTGATTCTTGTTTGGCTGTGGTAAGGGCGTCCAGGTAGCTCTGACGCTCAGACAGTAGCCTATTTATCTCTCCCTACTAGTTCGCCATCTCTCTGGCATTTTCCTCATCCATGTAATGGAGATGGCAGAGCGAAGAAAACACTTGAGAGCGAAGAAAGTTTATGCGCTCCTACAGGGTCTTAGCCACAAAGGCATCCCTTTCTCCCTGAAGAAACATCATCTCGGCCGCTAGAAAAGAGGTAGACGCGAGGATAGCGTCATGATGAGCATCCGCGGGGAACTACATAACATTATCTGGTGAGTAGCAAGGAGGGGAGGAATATACGAAGAGGCGCCAGCCATCAAGTTGGGAGCAGGGTCACCTCTCGCGGCAGTAGGAGGAGACATCGGAACAAAAAGCAGAGTAGCAGGAGAAGGAGGTCGACTGTTTGAACCCCTCGCGTTAGGGGCAAAGGATCCATCCCCACCAAGCGTTCCAAGATTAAGGGAATTAGGGTTAAAGCCTGCCACAGCAGAAGAAGAATAGATCGGGGAATCACTTAAAACGTGAGGATCACCGCCAAAGCTAGCACCTTGCGACTGATCGACAGGTGCACCCCCGCCCCCAAGGACTGTCAGAAGAGGATTAGAAGCAGACGACGAGGGACTATTTTGAAGCTCATAGCGAGCCTTCTTCTGACGCACTCGGAGGGATTCCGCGATAGACATGTCACCCTGGGAGGACGAATGAGCAGAAACAGCAACGGTTTCCTAAATAACACAGAGCGTAATAAGGAAACTGCGCAAAAACAAAGAAAACAGTAAGGGAAGGAAAATAAATACCTGAGTATCCAAAGTAACTAGAGGAATTCCAGAGGGGATCGTGTCAGCTGTCGCCTCCGAAAATGCGGCAGCTTGGGCAGAAACAAGAGGCGTAACACGCATTTTCCTAGCCCTTTTCTTCTCTGCAGCGCGAGTTCGATGAGGCGGCGCTTAGGCAGTGTCCGGGGCAGTAGCAGTAGCCTCCTCTTCAGCAGCGGCAGCGGCAGCGGCTGCAGTAGCTATAGCTTTGGCTTCTGCCTTTTTCTTTTGCTCTCGTTTCCTCTTCCTTTGGAAATACTCAGGCTCCCAACAGGGTGGAGGCACTGCACAGTTACAAAATGTTAGCGTTAGTACTTCCCTGCAACATAAAAGGGAAAGGCCAAACGCTCACCCTTTTTGCACTTCTCCATATCCAACCCGTTAGCCACTTTACGGGCATCAACGCTGAAGTCTAGCTAAAGCAGCGTCTTCAACCAGCCGTCTTGCGGGTCAGAAAGGGGATTCCGGGTACCCCAAGCCCCATCCTTAATTTCCTCATTAAAACCGGCCCTCCATAAAGGCTCAGGCAGGTCAACGATAAAAAACCCCTCCTTCCATCCAGGAACAGAAGATTCAATGCCCATGAGTTTCTAAGTAAAGGGCTTTAGTGAGCCATCTTCATAACGGGGGGATATTGATATCACCCCCTTACGAGAGTACAGCTGGAAAATATCATGAAGCAATGCAAAGTGGGAGATTTAATCCCTTTGAAACGGCACAATGCGGCAAGGGCGCTAACAACGCAAATCGCGTTAGGGCTCAACTGAGCAGGAGCCAAGTCGGAATCAGCCAACAACAATTTCACAAGCGGGTCAAGGGGAAGACAAAACCCATAATCAAATAACTTAGCATACAACATTCTACTATTATCGGGTAAAACACTGTTCAGGCGAAGTGATTCAGAAACAACACGCACAGGATAATATTTGGGGAATCGAGCATTAGACTCAGCCATCTTGCGATGAATTAAGGGCAGTGTATAAAGAGAAGTGGGTGTACTATCAATTTTTTCCTCCCCGACAAACCTTTGAGGATCCTCCTCCTCGGCAGATTTTTTAGAACGAGTTTTAGCCATGACTAACAGAGGAGAAAGGAAGAGAAAAGAAAGGGGTGTGTACCTTAGCAAAAGAAAACACCAGGAGTCCCAGACCAGAAAAGAAGGAGCGGCGCGGGTTATTTTTCCAGAAGGCAACAACGTACAAGAAAGGAGATTAAAAAAGAAAGAGGAGATAGGGAAAACATTATATATAACCCTGAAAGGGCACGACCAATTAACAACTGACACATGGCGAAGCAGCGTGACAAAGAGTAAGGCACGCGCGAGAAGGTATAAGTTTTAAAACAATGATAAAACGCTTCAGCATTCGCGTCCCCCTAGAAGACGCCTGCTTCAAACGCCTCTCCGTGAAAGGACACGTGTCCTTCTTCATCATTACTTTTCAAATCGCATTAAATGGGGGACTGCGACATTCACGTGTCCTTTTTGTAATTGCGATTTACTTTCTATTTTAAGTACAATTTATTATAGTAATCTTTTTAGAGATTTTCTAGGGATTAGAGTTGGAGTAAGACAGAGGTGTTTTAGGGCTATTTAGCTGAACATTGTTCACCTCTGTCCAGGGATTATCATCGAACGCAACCCTCCTCCTCTTTTCTCCTTGTTTTCGACATTGTTACACTTTTGCTCCGGATTATATTATCTCGGATTTAATTTATTTATGCAATCAAATATTTTATCTTTTTATCTATGAGTATGAGTAGCGAAACACCCATTCTTGGTAAGGGTTGATGAGCTGAAGTTCTTATGCAATCGTGAGATCAATTCGTACTTAATAATCTCTTCCCTCGTATTTATTTATTTCTTGAACTTAATCTATCTCTTACTCACTAGAGACAAGGTTTGATCATCCATGTACTCTAGTAGAGAAGAGTTGCAGCCGGTCTAGAAGGAAAGGGAGCACCCGTCAGCTAGACAAAGTAGGTGACTAGTCTCGCGCCAGACTAGAAGAATAAGTAATCTAGGTCAAGACCAGATTGACAACCTAGGGTTTCCACAGGGAAACACCTTGACCTAGGTACTGTCTTCCCCTATACCATTGAGGAAGCGAACAACCATTCAAGACAGCAGTCAAACGGATAAACCCTTTAACCAGCAAGGTGTCCCTTGGCTAGGATTATCAGGAAGGGGAGTACCCGCCAGGTAATTTGAAGAGGAGGGAAGACAGGAGTGAACAGGAGTACCTCCACTCTATAGCAGTACTACGAATGAAGAGACGAACATACTTGAGTCAATGATCGAAGCATAAGAACACAAGCTCTCATATCGCCCTTACCTGGAATTCCTCTTTACGAAACTTATCCCAATCTAGACCCCTGTCTTGGCCAAGACTTTGGCCAATACTATTTTAAACTGTTTTCACTTCTTTCTGTTTTTTCTTTAGTTTCAGATTCTACCAAACCAAAACTCAGTGACGAGGAAGTCAACCCAAGAATTACATTTCCTAGAGGTCTCTGTGGACGATCCTCTTACCATCATCTACAAACTCTTATAGACAGTGATAAGTTGTATTTCTACCCCCAATTCCATACCTATTTCACTATTATATTTTGGCGCCGTTGCCGGGGACCTCTAATGGTATTTGTAGTTTTTGTTTTATTTTATTTTATGACAGTTGATGACCAGGTCCTCAAGTAGAGAACAAGATTTGTTACCTTGATGACCAGGACCGAAGCACAACTTAGGAGGCAAGCTCGACTAAGAGTAGCCCAAGAAGAGAGTGAATCGGAAAGCTCTAATTCCGAAACAGAATACAGTCTTGACCACGGTCTTGGCCTAGACTCAGACCACAACATGGCAGACAATCGACCAGAACCGACATTGAGAGAGCTGAACAAAACAGCAGAACAGGAGACCTTCTCCTGTATTAATCTACCTGCTGTAGCAAATGATTGGTCCATAAAGACCAACATGGTGGCCAACCTTCTCAAATTCTACGGCCATTCCAATGAAAACCCCTTCAAGCACCTAAGGAACCTACATGTTCAGTGCGACATTATGAAACCAACTACTGTGAACATGGAAAGGGTGAAGCTAAAGGCCTTTCCAAGCTCTCTAGAAGGGGAAACTCAGAATTGGTTTTATAGTTTGCCTCATAATACCATCAACACGTGGGCGGAGATGTCCACCATGTTCCTTAATAAATACTAGAATGCAACGAAGGCGGGGATAGCTAGGAAAAAACATGGCCGCAATTCAACAAAGAAGTGGTGAAAGTTTCAGTGAGTACCACCAGAGGTTCCGTGATTTGCAAGAAGTTTGCCCCACTCATGGAGTAGCAGACAATACCATGATACAATATTTCTACGATGGGATGCTCCCAAGTAGCAAGGAAAAAGTGGACTCAGCCGCAAGTGGAGGATTGCAAGATCTAACGGTCACAAGAGCTAAAATGCTGCTCCAAACATTGGCAGACAATTGCCAAAATAACACCATTTCGGATATATTGCTACCCGATTTTGGTTTTTAAACCTTTCGTCACCTCATATTCATTTTTTTCTCTCTCTTCATTCGTCATATTATTAACCTCATTTATATTTATTATTGACGTTTATTTATTATTTATCATTTTCATCGCATTTCCCGTCATTTTATATTTTTATCGCATTTTAATGATTTTTTTCGCTTGTATCCTAGAGCGAGCATTCCCGCCCATTTTTCATGTTTTACATCTTTTACTCGCATCATCTTGTCTGTTGCTTTTTATTTCATATTTTAGTATTTTTTTATTCTAATTTTTCATCGGTTTTGACCAAGCTTTCCCGTACCATCTGCTCGAACCGAATAAAATAAACATTCATCATCTTTCCCTCACACCCGCTCCCATCACTCGTCATCTCTCCCTCTCCATTTGTTAAAAAGCCTACTTCCTCTCTACTCATCCATCCTCCCTCAGCAAATCTCCTCGAGCCTCACCCGCTCTCTATTTTCCAAGCCTACTCAACCATCATCATCATCATCTCTACTCCCTCATTCGGCGCTCAATCTCCATAAATAGAAGGAAATTTTCTCAATCAGAGGGGGGGAGCTCGGGCAACAATTCTGCACAGGACAATTTCCAATTTCAATTCAGCCCACCAAACTTCCATCTTCTTCCCTCAACCTCCAGCCACACCTTTGCAATCCAAACCAACCAAACAAACAAAAATTAAACCAAATCAATCACATAATCTCTCAATTCCAATTTCAGCCCGAATCAAATCAAACCTCTCTCATTTGGGCTCCTCAATCGGCCACACAACCGCAATCAGCCGCACCACCAGCCGCAATCAATGCCACACCGCCGCTTCTCAATCGCCGGCCATACCACCAAGTTGTCACATCGCCAGCCTCATCACCAAGCCGCCACACCGCCGTTGCTCAATCGCCAGCCTTGCCACCGCCGCAATCGGCCCAAGTCGCAATCAACGCCACATCGCCGCCACAACCAACCACAGCCCCAATCCCAGCCCAGCCGCACCACAACCCCAACCCCAGCCGCTCAGCCACACCTAGCCGCACCATCACCGCCCAATCCCAGCCGCGCTTCAGCCACGACCCAAATCCATACCAAATCACAGCCACCATCAAACCCAACCACGACCGACACATCGTTGACGGCCAAAAAGAAAGAAAAGATAAAATAAAATAGAGAAAAGAAAGGAGAGGGTCGCGACCAAGAAGAAAAGAAAGAAGGAGAGAAAGAGAGGAAAGAAGAGTGGGCTGGTCTTTCATTTTTAATTGAGTAGTCATGGGCTTGGCAAAGGGGAAAAGAATGAAGAGAAAGAGGCTTGGCCTCATTTTAATTAATTATGAGTTTGGGCCAAGCCCAAATGCAAAGGAGAAAAGGGTTTTGCAGATGATGGGCCCAACTAGTGGGCCCAATTTCTAGGCCCAGTGGGCCTAGTCCAATTTTCAGTCCATCGCATTTATTTTTGGTACTTTCTTCGTATGCTTGTACTATTTATTTATTTTTCGCACTCGTACTGTTTATTTTTCGCATGCTTGTACTGTTTATTTATTTTCGCACTTGCACTATTTATTTTTCACGCTCTCGTCTGATTTATTTTTTGTATGTTTGTCCGTCTGTTTATTTTCGCACGCTTTGCATGCTTAGATAATTATTCCGTTCATGCTTGTTAAAATTAATTATTTCACTCGCAACAAGTCATTAAATATTTATCTGTTTTTCGATTATCATTTTCCCCAAACTAATAATCCCGACTTTGTAGGGTAAATCAAGCGATGCCCTTCACAAGTACGCTTTATAACTTCGTTCAGAAAGGAGTTTATCCGCCCGACACCCTCCACAAGTAAACGTTTCTGGCCCCTTTTATTTATTCTGCGCTTTTCCGCATATCCTCTTATATGCATTGATTGTTTAGAATTATTAAAATCCGTTGGGCATGATCACATAATTTAGGACCTTTTATTTTCCAAACATAATTTAAAACACCTCTTCATCCGGTAACCTTTTTTTAGGATGTGACTCGGGTGCCTAACACCTTCCCGAGTCCATAAATCGACCCCGAACTAATGTTCTCGGGTTCAGACCCACTTCGCCTTAACTTTTTTATTTTTTTATGCATGACAAATAGGTTCCCTAAACCTAGAAACAAATTAGGGTGGCGACTTCATTAGCATCATGTGAGATGAGTCCGATTTAATCTCACATCCAGTCCCAAACCCACGTCGCATTAGGAAAAGTCAAAAAGTGGGTGCGACAGTTTGGCGACTTCACTAGAGACTAATAGGGTCGAAGCCGGAATTTTTTGAGGTGTTTATTATTTTTCATATGATTTTTGTACATGATTAATTATTTTTCATGTATTCATTGTTGTATTATCACATGATTTTTTGCATGATTAATTGCTTTTCATGTATTTATGTGCTTTGATAAATTGTTTATACTCGGTTTGTTGTCATGTGTTACTCGCTTTGATAAAATGTCATTGCATATGCATATCCACGCATAATCCCTATCACCGGGCATCACCAAATAGGATTAGGTCGGTAGTATTGAAGTCCTGGGGCCCACGCTCTGGTAAGCTTTCACGAACCCACACACGGACTCGAACCCCTAAATGGGTGAACGCCTAGAACTTTTGATGGTTTGACAGGCAATCACGTATCCATTTACTGAGGGACCACTTCTATGGTATCGTCCGGGAGCCTTCCAGCCAGAATAGAAATAGTTGTTGTCACCCCAGCATATGCATCATATTGAAATGCGTATATTGTGGCTTTGTTTCACTTTTTTCCACTGATTTCTCAAAAATTTCCTATTACAACTGGTTTCTCAAAAAATTTCATAAATAATTTCTCAAATTTTCTCCACGTTTTACAAATGATTTCTCAATTTTTTTCACATCTTACAACTGATTTTGCAATTTTCTCCAGGTTGGCAATTTTTTCCGCTAAATTTCCATATTGGCAAAATTTTCCGTAAATTTGTCAGATTTGCAATTTTTTGCAATGTCTCCATGTTTGCCAATTTTTTTCACAATTTCTCAATATTAAAAATTTTTTCCGCAATCCTTCACATGTACAATTTTTCGCAATTTTTCACTCTTCCAAAATTTCTCTACAATTTTCCCACCCGTGTCAAAATTTTCCGCAATTTTTCTACGTATATCAAATATTTTCGCAATTTTTCCACATGAGTCAAATTTCTCCACAGCTTTCCACGTGTATCAAAATTTTCCGCAATGTTTCCTGTATATAAAATTTTCCGCAACTTTTCCTATTTGTAACTTTCTCTGTAATTTTTCCATGTTTGTGTTTCTATTGCCATTACTATCCATATTTTACTCCTCTGATTTATCATCATTCTAATTTTCAGTCCATTATGGATCTAGATGCTACTGATTAGTTTCCTTTCTTTCTCGCCCAGAACAAAGGCATGAAAGGGAGCTTCGTCATAGTTGAGCCTACGACTATAAACAAGGGCGCTCCGTGGGAGGCAACCCACGTGTTCCTTTCAAAAAAATTAATTTTTGTCAGCTTTAATTTTTAATTCAGAATTTTGGGATATCCTTCCCTCCAGACTTACTATTTAATTCCTCCTTTATTTCAGGTGCAATGAAATTGGGGGGCAAGCAGTCAGAATGACAACCAGAAGAGGGCATCAACGAAGCGTTAGGGAGCCTTGACGTCCAAGAATCCGAATCATACTAGGAGTCCCTGCATAAAGCCTCACTAGAAAAGGGAGAGTCTAAAACCTATTGATTACGTTGTCCATTTTCCTAAATTGTCCTTCAGTTCTACCCATTGTTTCTCCCTTATTTTTTGCAGGAACTCGAATCATACCATGGTTACTTGCATAATGATCAGCGAGACTGCGGAATCCTCCTCTTATCAACTCTTGAATGACCATCTTATGTACCTTCATGACCCCTACGCACATCCAGAGAAGTCCACTTACCTTTCTACCTCTCTAAATTTTTGTACAATCATTCATTCCCGCATTGGGGGCAATTCTTTTAAATTGTTCATAAATTTTCGTGAGTGGTCATACCCTCACATTTTTGTCTATAAAATTGCTAAAGCCATTAATATTTGTTATAAACTGTGCATAAAATTCTTTAAATAAAATCCACACTACTCTCGAATTTTTTCAAAACTTCCCGAGATTGAGCATGTTCAACACGTTACTGCATCATGGATAACTTGTGCAACCATTTGAAATTATATGACATGCATGATCTCACCTGCTAGCTCTTATATCTGCAACATGTTTAGATGTAAGCAGTCACAAACACATCCCTGTGAGCATCTTGGGCCTTCACGCCATACTTCTTTCATGAGCGCAAATGCCAAACTAAGTGCTAGTTGGATTTGCATAATATCCAGGGTACATGCACCATTAGCCATGGGATAACAGTAAAATGACATTGGACTTTGCTCTTTCTTCCATTTTCACTTTTTTAAGACAATGAGCAATGCCTGACTGAGATGGCTAACTAGAGGAAGAGTGCACAACGAACTCAGTTTGCGCAAGAAGAGATGCGAAAGCTCTAAGGATTGTTGATGGCCAGCGCTGGAAGAAGGCCGAATAAAAACAAGAGATGAAGGCCTCGGCCTTAAACTAGAATTGAAGAAACTCAGCACAAAAATTGTACTTGCTTTACTTGCTGATGTGTTTTGTGTTCGGAAAAAAGAAAAAAGAAAAAAGAAAAATCAAAAGTGTTCAAACGACACAACAAAACAAAAGCAGAAGCAAGTGTAAAAGGGCCCCAGGGTCAGCTCATAAAAAAAAAACAAAAAAACTCCATCGAAAAATCACCCCTGTGAAGATTCAAAAACTTAGGCACAGTGACCTCAAAGCAATCAAGAAGGGGCGTCCTCAATGAAGAATAAAGAACTGGAGCGCTTTGTCCTCGGAAAGATCAAGAAGGAAAGCATCTCCAGCAAGGATCCATGAATCCAGGCGCAACACCCTCAAAGCGATCATGGGAAGAAGCATCCCCAGCAAAGACTGAAAGACTCGTGCACTTTACCCTCACTGCGGCCAATCAACAGGCCCTGTTCATTGGGAAAAAATATTCACTTCTCCTCCCCCAACAAAGTCCTTTCGATTATATGAAGGCCCATGCATTTGCATCTTCATTTGAAGTTTATTCACTCGGATTGACATTGCAAATATGACTTTGTGCTATGTTTGTTGCATTTTTATGAGTATAAACACGTAGCCCTATTTCTGAGTATGAGTGCAAACACCAGTATCCGGTGAGGATTGCTTACATTTACATGATGTGGGAAAGTCTTGTCCTTGAGGTCGTTATCTCCTGGGCAAGATGCAGATGCTTTTCTAGGCTTGTATCAAGCATACTTGTACGATGAAAACTGGATGACATGTTCTCCAGAAATGCATGAACTTGTTAAACCTTCTCCTGATAGGGAAGTTGTTTTTATCAAATACTGGGGGCAAACCTTAGGGTAGTGTGGGAATACTTGCATATACAACATACATGATCTAATCTCATTGTTTCCATTTATCAATTGCTTTCCCTTTTTCCACCCATTGTTGCTTCGTGTTTGTTTCCTCCCTATTTGCAGGATACAGATATGCATCAGTGAAATCTCACGTTGCCGTGAATCTTCGCCAACAAATCAGAAACTGAATGGAGCACGTTACCACTCCACAATCAACTTCGTGCGGCGGATCAATTTCCCCCACCATCCAACAAGCATCTGAATGGAGCACTTTACCACTCCACAATCAACTTTGTGTGGCGGTTCAAAACCCCACCTGTCAAAACTTTGTGTGGAGGTTCAAAACCCCACCTTTTCAAACTTTGTGTGGCGGTTCAAAACCCCACATGTCAATAAACTTTGTGTGGCGGTTCAAAACCCCACCTTTCGAACCTTCGTGTGGTGGTTCAAAACCCCACCTTTCAGAATTTTGTGTGGCGGTTCAAAACCCCACCTTTCAAAATTTAGTGTGGAGGTTCAAAACCCCACCTCTCAAACTTTTGTGTGGCGGTTCAAACCCCACTCTTCAAACTTTGTGTGGCGGTTCAAAACCCCACATGTCAATAAACTTTATGTGGCGGTTCAAAACCCCACCTTTCGAACCTTCGTGTGGTGGTTCAAAACCCCACCTTTCAAACTTTAGTGTGGCGGTTCAAATCCCCACCTTTCAATCAATAAAGGATTTAAGCTGACATCCAACGGGCAGCAGCATCCGGAAGGATCTCGCATCAATCTCCCAGTGGGCAGCAGCGTCCGAGTGGAGTTTTCATTTTCAGCATCAACCTCCGACGGGCAGCAGCGTCCGAAGAAGGATTTCAGGGGGGCAACAACGTCCAAGTGAAGTTTACTTTCTTGCAATTTACTTTCCCGCAATTTACTTTCCTGCATTGAATGTTGACGCGGCTCAGTCCCACAACATGCGTCTGTTGAATGTTGATGCGGCTCAGTCCCACAACATGCGTCTGTTGAATGTTGATGCGGCTCAATCCCACAACATGCGTCTTCTTTAAGTCGCGTAAGTGGTTCGTCCCTACGCGATGTCTTTTAACATGTTGTAAGCGGTCACGTCCCCACAACATGTGTTTTGTTTTTGTTCTCCTCATTATCAGAGAAGACCGTCCGTCCTCACTATCAGAGTGACATTCTCCTCATTATCAGAGATGCCTCATTATCAGAGATGCTTCAGTATCAGAGATGCCTCACTATCAGAGATGCCTCACTATCAGAGATGCCTCATTATCAGAGATGCCTCGCTATCAGAGATGCCTCGCTATCAGAGAAGACCCCATTATCAAGGAAATCACCATTTACTTTTCTGCATTCACTTTCTTGCAATTTACTTTTCTGCATTTACTTTCCTGATATTCACTTTCCCGCAACTTACTTCCCTGCAATTTAATTTCCTGCACTTTATTTTCCTGCATGAATGCGTCTTTGGAATGTTGTAAGTGGTCACGTCCCCACAACATGTGTTTTTGTTTTTGTTCTCCTCACCATCAGAGAAGAACACCGTCCTCACTATCAGAGTGACATCTTCCTCATTATCCGAGAGAAGCATCATCCGTCCTCACTATCAGAGTGACAACGTCCTCACTATCAGAGTGACATCTTCCTCATTATCCGAGAGAAGCATCATCTGTCCTCACTATCAGAGTGACATCTTCCTCATTATCCGAGAGAAGACCATCTCACTATCCGAGATCATCATCCGTCCTCACTATCAGAGTGACATCTTCCTCACTATTAGAGAAGACCATCTCACTATCCGAGAGAAGATCATCATCCGTCCTCACTATCAGAGTGACATCTTCCTCACTATCAGAGACCTCCCTCACTATCAGAGACATCCTTCCTCAAAATATCCAGAAGAACATCTTCCTCATTATCCGAGAGAAGATCATCATCAGTCCTCAATATCCGAGTGACATCTTCCTCATTATCCGAGAAGATCATTCCTCATTATCCGAGAAGAACATCTTCCTCATTATCAGAGAAGAGAAGATCATCCGTCCTCAATATCAGAGACATCTCCTTATCCTTATTATCAGAGAAGAGAAGATCATCAACGTCCTATCCATGTAACTTGCATTAAAATTTATGTATTGCATCCCTTTAAAATTCCCGACATATCATTCTACATTTTCAAAATCACAAAGGTATGGACTGAGAGTGCTACCCTCGCCCTGCCTGATTTCCATTTCTGCACGAAGGTATGGACTGAGAGTGCTACCCTCGCCCTACCCGATTTACATTTCATCATCTACTTTTCACCCCACTATCAGGGAAGTCATCATTTACATTTTTGCGATTTTACTTTTCACCCCACTATCAGGGAAGTCATCATTTACATTTTTGCGATTTTACTTTTCACCCCACTATCAGGGAAGTCATCATTTACATTTTTGCAATTTACTTTTCACCCCACTATCAGGGAAGTCATCATTACATTTCTGCAATCTACTTTTCACCCCACTATCAGGGAAGTCATCATTACATTTCTGCAATTTACTTTTCACCCCACTATCAGGGAAGTCATCATTTACATTTCTGCAATTTACTTTTCACCCCACTATCAGGGTAGTCATCATTACATTTCTGCAATCTACTTTTCACCCCACTATCAGGGAAGTCATCATTTACATTTCTGCGATTTACTTTTCACCCCACTATCAGGGAAGTCATCATTTACATTTCTGCAATTTACTTTTCACCCCACTATCATGGAAGTCATCATTTATATTTCTGCAATTTACATTTTTCCCCACTATCAGGGAAGTCATCATTTACATTGCTGCCATTTTATATTTTTCCCCACTATCAGGGAAGTCGTCATTTACACTTCTGCCATTTTACATTTTTCCTCATTATCGGAGAGGGTCGTCATTTACAGTTCTGCAATTTGCATCTCACGCCATTATTAGGGACAAGTCATTTACATTTCTACATCTATTCCATGTACATTTAAATTTCGCATTTTCAAACCCATTGCTGGTTCGGGAGCAACCATCTTTACTACTCATCAAAAATCTCGGTTATACCAGATTTTTTATAAAACAGTAAAGAGGGGGCAACTGTTGCTACCCGATTTTGGATTTTAAACCTTTCGTCACCTCATATTCATTTTTTTCTCTCTCTTCATTCGTCATATTATTAACCTCATTTATATTTATTATTGACGTTTATTTATTACTTATCATTTTCATCGCATTTCCCGTCATTTTATATTTTTGTCGCATTTTAATGATTTTTTTCGCTTGTATCCTAGAGCGAGCATTCCCGCCCATTTTTCATGTTTTACATCTTTTACTCGCATCATCTTGTCTGTTTCTTTTTATTTCATATTTTAGTATTTTTTATTCGAATTTTTCATCGGTTTTGAGCAAGCTTTCCCGTACCATCTGCTCGAACCGAATAAAATAAACATTCATCATCTTTCCCTCACGCCCGCTCCCATCACTCGTCATCTCTCCCTCTCCATTTGTTAAAAAGCCTACTTCCTCTCTACTCATCCATCCTCCCTCAGCAAATCTCCTCGAGCCTCACCCGCTCTCTATTTTCCAAGCCTACTCAACCATGATCATCATCATCTCTACTCCCTCATTCGGCGCTCAATCTCCATAAATAGAAGGAGATTTTCTCAATCAGAGGGGGGTAGCTCGGGCAACAATTCTGCACAGGACAATTTCCAATTTCAATTCAGCCCACCAAACTTCCATCTTCTTCCCTCAACCTCCAGCCACACCTTTGTAATCCAAACCAACCAAACA
The DNA here is from genome assembly GCA_963691705.1 of Viola odorata. Classification (NCBI taxonomy): domain Eukaryota; kingdom Viridiplantae; phylum Streptophyta; class Magnoliopsida; order Malpighiales; family Violaceae; genus Viola; species Viola odorata. The sequence continues at coordinate 34,403,152 of OY829542.1, forward strand.
AACAAAAATTAAACCAAATCAATCACATAATCTCTCAATTCCAATTTCAGCCCGAATCAAATCAAACCTCTCTCATTTGGGCCCCTCAATCGGCCACACAACCGTAATCAGCCGCACCACCCAGCCGCAATCAATGCCACACCGCCGCTTCTCAATCGCCGGCCTCACCACCAAGCCATCACATCGCCAGCCTCATCACCAAGCCGCCACATCGCCGCCACAGCCCCAATCCCAGCCCAGCCGCACCACAACCCCAACCCCAGCCGCTCAGCCACACCTAGCCGCACCATCACCGCCCAATCCCCGCCGCGCTTCAGCCACAACCCAAATCCATACCAAATTGCAGCCACCATCAAACCCAACCATGACCGACACATTGTTGACGGCCAAAAAGAAAGAAAAGAAAAAAGAAAATAGAGAAAAGAAAGGAGAGGGCCGTGGCCAAGAAGAAAAGAAAGAAGGAGAGAAAGAGAGGAAAGAAGAGTGGGCTGGTCTTTCATTTTTAATTGAGTAGTCATGGGCTTGGCAAGCCAAGCCCAAAGGGGAAAAGAATGAAGAGAAAGAGGCTTGTCCTCAATTTAATTAAATATGAGTTTGGGCCAAGCCCAAATGCAAAGGAGAAAAGGGTTTTGCAGATGATGGGCCCAACTAGTGGGCCCAATTTCTAGGCCAGTGGGCCTAGTCCAATTTTCAGTCCATCGCATTTATTTTTCGTACTTTCTTCGTATGCTTGTACTATTTATTTATTTTTCGCACTCGTACTGTTTATTTCTCGCATGCTTGTACTGTTTATTTATTTTCGCACTTGCACTATTTATTTTTCACGCACTCGTCTGATTTATTTTTCGTATGTTTGTCCGTCTGTTTATTTTCGCACGCTTTGCATGCTTAGATAATTATTCCGTTCATGCTTGTTAAAATTAATTATTTCACTCGCAACAAGTCATTAAATATTTATCTGTTTTTCGATTATCATTTTCCCCAAACTAATAATCCCGACTTTGCAGGGTAAATCAAGCGATGCCCTTCACAAGTACGCTTTATAACTTCGTTCAAAAAGGAGTTTATCCGCCCGACACCCTCCACAAGTAAACGTTTCTGGCCCCTTTTATTTATTCTGCGCTTTTCCGCATATCCTCTTATATGCATGAATTGTTTAGAATTATTAAAATCCGTTGGGCATGATCACATAATTTAGGACCTTTTATTTTCCAAACGTAATTTAAAACACCTCTTCATCCGGTAACCTTTTTTTAGGATGTGACTCGGGTGCCTAACACCTTCCCGAGTCCATAAATCGACCCCGAACCAATGTTCTCGGGTTCAGACCCACTTCGCCTTAACTTTTTTATTTTTTTATGCATGACAAATAGGTTCCCTAAACCTAGAAACAAATTAGGGTGGCGACTTCATTAGCATCATGTGAGATGAGTTCGATTTCATCTCACATCCAGTCCCAAACCCGCGTCGCATTAGGAAAAGTCAAAAAGTGGGTGCGACAGGATAGAAACTCTTCTCCTTCTTCTCTAAATGCAATAAATGTTGAACAAAAGCTTAATCATTTAACTGATATGGTTAAAAGCATTTCTGTTAATATTTCAGGTTCAATGCCTTCGGGAAATACGAACCAAGAGCAAATAGCATCAGTATGTGGGATATGCCAGCAGCAAGACCACCAGACCAATAACTGTTATATGGTGCAGCATCCAGATGACGTGAGTCAGGTAAACGCAGCATACCCGCAGAACCAAGGAAGCATGCAAAACTTTCCTCAAGGAAGTAACCAATACGCATGGAGGGCACATCCAAACTTCAGATGGAGAGATCCACTCCCTCCAAACCAGAATCAGAATCAGGGTGTACCCAGCAGCAGCAACAACCTCCTATCAATTTCCAACATTTCGTGTCGCGCCCTTCAAATCAGAATCTTGGCCAGAATCTAGGCCAAACGCCAGGCCAAGCTCCTTTAGCCCAGCTACCGCTTGCCCCTCGACCCTTGCAGCTTACTGGCCCCTCAGTGGAAGATACGCTCAAGCAAATGATGGAGTTGCAGAAAAATCACATGCAATCAACACAGGCCAGCTTGGCAGAGCTACAGAAGCAGATAACTCAGATAGCTAATCAAGGGAAATTACCTCCTACCACGGTGAACAATCCAGCACACAATGTTAGTGCCATGAGCTTGAGGAGTGGAGTTGTGTTGCCAGAAAGGGAAGGAGCGAAAACGGATGAGGAAATAAGAAAAATCCAGTTGGGAGAAGTGGATGAAGATGAGGAAGAAGAAGCTAAAGCAGAAGTAGTCTTGACCAAGCCTCAGGCCAAGCCTACAGTTACCGCAGAACCAGAAAAAGCTGAACCTGTCTTGGCCAAGCCACGGGTCATGCCAGACCAGAAGGAGGAAATCTTAGAAATTCCTCCACCATTTCCTCCTAGATCTTCGAAAGAGAAGAAGCAAGATGAAGCGAGAGACTTCATGGTTGTTTTTGGAAAATAGTTGTGAATATACCCATGTTGGATTTAATTGCAAAAGTCCCCTCTTATGCTAAATTTCTTAAAGAACTGTGTACTAATAAAAAGAAAATTGCAGGTATAGAAAGGGTAAATTTATCCCACAATGTCTCCACAGTACAGTAACTCCCAGAGAAGTGCAAGGATCAAAGGACCTTCACTATTCCATGCCAAATAGGGAATAAAATCATTGAGAAAGCCCTTTGCGACTTAGGGGCTGGCATCAATGTAATGTCGCTAAGTGAATTTGAGACCTTGAAGATAGGAACAATGAAGGAGACCGACTTCGTGATCCAGCTGGCTGATCGAACGATCATCCGACCTAAGGGCGTAGTGACTGATGTCTTAGTAATGGTAAATGATTTTATTTATCCAGTGGACTTTTATATAGTTGAAATGAATGTTCAATTGCCCTCTTGTACCACTTATATTTTATTAGGAAGACCTTTCCTAAGGACATTAAAAGCGAAGATTGATTGCTTCGAAGGAAGCATAATTCTTGAATTTTGTGGCAGAACGATTAAATTCAGCATTACTGATGCCCTAAAGCATCCTAACGATTTACATTGTGTTAGTTTTTTGGATGTTTTGGACCCAGTTACTGAGGAAATAGCTGACATATATATTAACGACCCCCTTGAGTATGTTTTAAGCAGGGGAATTTCCACTCAAACACTGGAAGAATTAGAGGAAAGGACTGGAGATCAGAAGAAACTCCAAGAAATTTTGGACAGTTTGGCCGATCAGGAAGAAACGGATTTGATCTTGGCCTCGAGCTTGGCCAAGACGTCGGCCAAGACTGCCAACAAAAGAAGGAAAATAGTTAGTTGTCAATATGTGCAGCCAACGGTTCCTAAATTTCTGCCTTCTATTGTGCAGGCACCACAGCTGGAATTAAAATCCCTACCAGACCACCTGAAGTACGTCTATCTAGGCCTAGATGACACCCTACCCGTCAATATTTCAGCTAAGCTATCAAAAGATGAAGAAGAGAGTTTGGTAGCTGTCTTGAAGATGCACAAGGAAGCGATTGGCTGGACCATGGCAGACATTAAGGGGATATCAGCCAACATTTGTACCCACAAAATACATGTGGAAGAGGATAAGAAGCCCATTCGGCAACCCCAGAGGAGATTAAAACCTCCCATGATGGAAGTTGTTAAGAAAGAAATAATCAAATTATTAGATTCGGGTGTGATTTATCCCATCTCTGATAGTAATTGGGTGTCTCCTGTGTAGGTAGTCCCTAAGAAAACTAGAATTACAGTGATCGAAGGAGACGATGGAACCCAAAGAACAACTAGAATTCAGAACGGATGGAGGGTATGCATTGACTACCGAAGGCTGCACCAAGTCACTCGGAAGCATCATTTTCCGCTGCCTTTCATTGACCAAATGGTGGAGAGACTCACTGGAAAGTCTCACTATTGCTTCTTGGATGGGTACTCGGGGTTTCATCAAATCCCCGTTGCACCCGAAGACCAACAGAAGACGACGTTCACTTGTCCATTTGGAACGTTCGCCTACAGACGCATGCCATTTGGCCTGTGTAATGCGTCAGCCACCTTTCAAAGGTGCATGGTAAGTATATTTTCTGAATATGTAGAGAAAATCATTGAGGTGTTTATGGACGATTTTACCATTTACGGTAATAATTTCGAACAATGCTTACATAATTTAGAAAATATTTTAAAGAGATGTGTTGATACATGTTTAGTCTTGAACTTTGAAAAATGCCACTTTATGGTAGACCAAGGAATTGTCCTTGGACATGTGGTTTCTACGAAAGGAATTGAAGTTCATCAAGCTAAAATCGACACTATCAAGAACTTGCCTTACCCCTCATGCTTGCATGAGGTTAGGAGCTTTCTTGGACATGCAGGTTTCTACCGTAGGTTCATAAAAGACTTCTCAAAAATAGCTGAACCAATGTGCAAGCTACTACAAAAAGAAGTAGAGTTCGATTTCAACGAAGCATGTCAGAAATCATTCGAGGAGCTGAAGGAACGATTGACAACAGCACTGATCATCCAAGCGCCGGACTGGAGCTTGCCATTTGAGCTGATGTGCGACGCAAGTGACGCTGCTGTTGGAGCGGTTCTTGGGCAGAAGAAATGAAAAGATCCGCACGTGATTTATTATGCATCAAAAATGCTTGATGACGCCCAAAGAAATTATACCACAACTGAAAAAGAACTCTTTGCAATAGTTTTTGCCTTGGAGAAATTTAGATCCTATTTATTGGGCACAAAAATTATTGTATTTTCTGATCATGCGGCATTGAAATACCTCTTGGTCAAGCATGAGGTCAAACCTAGACTAATCCGTTGGATTCTTCTTATGCAGGAGCATAATCTGGAAATCAAGGACAAGAGTGGTAGGGAAAACCTCGTGGCAGACCACCTAAGCCGCTGCCTAGCAAAGGGAGACACGAATGAAATTAGAGCAGAATTTCCAGATGAAAAACTGTTCTCTATCGCACTGTCTAGCCCGGAGTCTCGGCCTAGACTTCAGCCAAACCCGCGGCCATGGTAGGCTGAAATTGCGAATTACCTTGCAACTGGTAAACACTATGGTGATATGACTACCTATGAGAGGGTAAAGGTCAAACATGACAGTAAGTACTATGTCTGGGATGATCCTTATTTATGGAAACTAGGCTCTGATCAATTACTTAGAAGATGCATACCTCAAAGTGAGACTTCGTCAATTTTAAAATTTTGTCATTCTCAAGCATGTGGGGGCCACTTTGGAGCAAGGAGAACAGCCCTAAAAATCTTAGAGGCTGGGTTTTATTGGCCGACAATTTTTCAGGATAGTTTTCTATTTTGTAAAACTTGTCCGGCTTGTCAAAGGTGGGAAATATTAGTTCCCGAAATGAAATGCCTATGAATTTTATTCTTTCATGTGAAATATTTGATATATGGGGCATAGATTTTATGGGACCTTTCCCTACTTCTTTTGGCAACAGATATATTCTCTTAGCTGTGGATTATGTATCAAAATGGATAGAGGCGAAAGCCACCAAGAATGACGATGCTAGAACTGTTATTTCCTTTATTAAATCTAACATCTTGAACAGATTTGGAATTCCTCGAGGGATCATTAGTGATCGAGGAACACATTTCTGCAACAAGATTTTATCTTCCCTTTTCATGAAATATGGCATCACACATAGAGTATCCACAACCTACTACCCTCAATCAAACGGCCAAGCGAAAGTGTCGAATAGAGAGGTGAAATCTGTCTTGGCCAAGAAAGTAGGCCTAGACAGACGCGATTGGAGCCAGCGGCTAGATGACGCATTGTGGGCCTGCAGAACGGCTTACAAAGGACCAATCGGGATGACGCCTTACAAGCTAGTCTATGGGAAGGCGTGCCACTTGCCAGTGGGGTTGCAACACAAAGCATATTGGGCTATACGGAAGTGCAACTTGAGCTATGACGAAGCTGGGCAAGAAAGGAAGTTATAACTCCACGAGCTAGAGGAGTTGAGAGACCAAGCCTATGACAATCAGCTGATTGTCAAAATCAGGATGAAAGCATACCACGACAAGCGAATTATTGGGAAACCTCTCCACACAGGGGAGAAGGTCCTTCTTTATAATTCACGTTTTAAGTTATTTCCTGGAAAACTAAAAACAAGATGGGAAGGCCCTTTTGTTATTACTAATATTTACCCACATGGTGCAGTGGATATTAGAAATGAAAAAATAGGGGCCGAGCTCAAGGTGAACGGACAAAGATTGAAGCCGTTCTTTGAAAATTTCCAGGAAGAGCAAATTTCTGAAAAGGTGGACTTGCCACCAGAAAACAAGTGAAGAAAATTCAGAGTCAAGCCTAGGACTTAAAATAAGGGCGCTACAAGGGAGGCAACCCTTGTTTCTTTTATTTTTAGGACGTTTTTATTTTTATTTTATTTTGTCACATTTGATTTCACTAGGTTGTTTTTGATTTTGTGCAGGAAATTAAGTGTGGGGAAATTGAAGCAGGCTGGCCAAGATCTTGGCCAAGCCTTTGGGCTAGACTGTTATGCATCAGAGCCGAATTTTCTTAGTTAGTGGGACACGTGTCAGCGTCATCTTTTAAAGCCTTTAATTGCTTTTTGAATGGACAAATTCAAAAGCAATTAAATGGAATTAATTGAAAGCGTGGGAAAATAAATCACCACCTCTACACATTCCTCTTCCCACTCTGACACGATCATCCCACGTAACCAACAAAATTCTCCCTCTCACCTGAGCTAAAAAACAACAGTCCCTTCTCCTTCTTCTTCCCCAAATCGCACACAAATCTCAGAAAACCTAAACTCTAAACCACCATTCTTTCACTCTCCTTTCCCCTCTCGCCACCATGACTGCACCCAATTGGTCATCACCATCCGACATTCCCGAGGCTAGCGACAACCTCCGTGGGGCTCCACCGCCTGTTTTTTCGACCGACGACATCTCAACCGCGAGACGACTGCTCGAAGCACTAGAGAACACAGATTCAATGTCCTTAGAGGACGATTTTCCTGGGGAATCAGAAGATAGTGTCAAGGGAGTCGACCGAGCAGTGGTCTTGAGTGACGAGGACTCCGACGACGTCCCTCTTGCAAAAAGGATGCGTCCCTCTGCTCCCGCGTCAATTGGAGAGAGAGACAGCCGGCGAGAGAGCAGGCTGTTGAAGAAGATGGCAGCCGCCGGATCATCAAACCCAGCTCCGACCACCGCTGTAAGTAAACCTCCTCCTGCCGCCGCCGCTGCAACACCCACACCACCACCGCCACCTTCGGCGAAGAAACCAGCCACCACTGCACTGCCAAAGAAATCTGGGCGCATCAAGCAAGTGGCCCACAAGAAGACGCCGACCAAGAAGCCGGCGAAGATCCCAGATTCATCATCTCCGCCCCCAAACCCTAACAAAGGCAAGACCAGTGCTGCTCCTTCCACTGCCAAGAGCAAAGGGAAGAAAAAGGTGATCGAGGAAGATGCTGCTGAGGATGATGAAGACGATTCAGTCTTGGCCAAAACTCCGGCCAAGACTGCTAAGGTACTGATGCGAATCCACGCATCCAACTACCGTTACCACCAGCTGGTCCCATGACTCGAGCCAGAGCTAGAAAGCTTCAAGACCGTTTGTCATCTCTCATTCACAAGGAGCTGGAATGTGAGAGGACAAGTGAGGAAGCTGCACTTAGAGAGAAGACACCAAGAGTTGTGAATCTCCTTACATTCACAATGCCCGAAGATGATTCTGCCAGAAATGGCACTTGACCGTTTGTCACCAAAACGGCTCTTATCTGATTCATTCAAAACGGCTCTTGTCCGTTTCGCTTAAATCGGCACCTGGCCGTTTCACTCAGCCATTGCCGTTTCACTCATCTGTCTCGCGTGCCGATTGCTCAAAACGGCTCCTGCCCGTTTCGCGTGTCCAGAAGCGCGCGTTGACTGAAGTTTAAGTTGTTGACTTTAATTATTTTAGCTTAATTAGTTAATTAGACAGTTTTAATTAGTTAAGTTATCTTCCTATTTTAGAAGTCCTACTTCTATTCCTATTTGGTTTACTATTAGGGTTTGTTTGTAACCTATATAAGGAACCACTTGGCTACTTTATTAAGTTGGCTGTTATTTGATAAATTGAGATATTCTCTTCAATCTCCGCCCCTTGTTCAAGTTGGTTGAACCTTGTTCTTCTTGAGTCCGCAATACTTGAGTCGTATACAAGTAAATCTTGGAATTGCATCCTACTTGTTGTTTATCTTCTTGTTCGGACTTTGGTTGGCTGTTGCTTAGCGTTCAGCAGGTCTTAGTTGTGCAAGTTTATCATTCACAAGGACCCTCTCTTGTTCGGATTTTGGTTGGCTGTTGCTTAGCGTTCAGCAGGTCTTAATTGTGCAAGTGAGTTCTATCTATTCTATCTATTCCGCAAGAAATCCATCTTTGAACAAAGATCAAAATTGGTGCTACGCATCCTAAGGAACCAGGATCGTATCAGTTGGTAGCGGAGCTTAAGGCGTTCAAAGATTGGTAAGTATCTTAATTGTTTTCAAGTTTTCATCGTTGAAATCGGTATTTCTTTCTACTCCATTCAAGACCGATTTATTTGCTGTGCTTGGTTAGTTACTTGAATACAATTGGTTGTGTTTCGTTCCAGTTTGTTGTGTTGAAATTCGCTAAATTACTTGCGTTCTCTACCCACAAGAAGGTCACGAAATACAAGAGAAAATTCTGTTCAGTATCAGTTGTCGAATTTGTATTCATATATATAGCAACTGAAGTCCGATTTTAGTAATTGTGGTTTCATTGGAAAGCTGAATCTGTTGGGCTTCCGAATCAAAAAGAATCGGTCGATTCGGAGTTCAGAGTAAAAAGTTCTGATCAAAACACTGAATTGTGTTTTGCTGTCAAAAAAAATAAAAAAAAATAAAACAACAACAGGGAAATTTCCCAAAGAAAAGAAAGGGATTCGATCCTGCAAATACGAAAATATATAGAAGTATTTGCTCCATAAAAACCAGATTTATCAAGGAATTAAATTGCACTGCGATTGGGTATTACAATCATAACTGAAATTGAACTTGTTTGAGTCCTTTCGAGTCAATTTTGAGCTTTCTTTGATTCCTTGAAATTGCCTTCTACTCTACTTGCTATTTGTTTGATTGGTTGTTCTTACAATTACTCAAATATCAAGTGTCACCATTCTTTTCAGTGCTAGTTTTCTTTGAGAGTCTTCTTGGAAGCTTTTCTTTGGATTCTTGAGTCTCACTAACACTTGAACATTGCAGGGAATTTTGAGAGATTTTGTGAGATTATTAGAGTGATTAAAGACGAGAGTAAACACGTGAGGGAGTGCTAGGTTAGTGCAATTTTATGTTTTCTTTGGTGTTGTGAATTTTCGGAAAAGTAAACAATGTCTCAAGAGGGAGTACAACAACCCGATCTATCGGCTATACTAGCCATCATGACGGAACAGCTCCGAACATTGAATGAACGGCAATTAACTGCAAATGAGCGGCAGCTAACTGCCGATGCAAGGCTGGCTAGGGTGGAAGCGTTAGGTACCATTAATCCAGTTCCTATAGCCGCGAATAACCAACGTGATGGCCGTTTGACTGATCTGTCCGAAGAAGATGACAACGCCCGTCGACCACGTGATGTGAATCGTCGGCATAATCTTGCTTTGGTCCCTCCTAGGCGACTTGCCAGACGTGGTCCACAATTACCACATTCTGATTTGGAAGGAGAACCTGATGGGGGAGAAGGCTGGATAAACACAAGGGATGGACAGAGGAGAGAGAGACGAGACCGTCGTGATGGTAGGAGAGAACGAGAGGATGACCGTTTGGATGCTAATCTCAGCAGCATCAAAATGAAAATACCTCCGTTTGAGGGTACTGACGACCCTGATACCTTCTTGACATGGGAACGGAAGGTCGATGCCATCTTCGTATGTCACAATTATTCGGAGAGTAAAAAGGTTCAGCTCGCAGCAGTCGAATTCGGTGGGTATGCTAGTCATTGGTGGGAGCAGTTCAATCTGAAAAGGGCAGCTGTCTTAGCTGGTCCGATTGCTAATTGGGAAGAGATGAAGCAGGCGATGAGGCAACAGTTTGTTCCTGCCCATTTTCACCGAGAGCTTCATCAACGGCTTCAAACATTGAAGCAAGGCAGTAAGGGGGTTGGGTCTTATTTTAATGAGATGGAAATCGCCCTGGCTCAAGCACGGATTACTGAGGCACCTGAAGTGACAATGGCACGATTTAGTGCTGGGTTGAATCAAGATATTGCCGATGCATTGGAGCTGACTCAATATAACACTATTGAGGAGATGCTTCATATGGCTCAAAAGATTGAGAAACATAGGAAAGCTAGGAGTTCCTATAAGTCTACTGGGTCGACACCTTGGAAGAAGACGTCTTGGAATAAGGATGACAAAACGGCCCCTGCCGTTTTGAAGGGATCTGCCAGTGCTGTTATTCCTTCTAAAACGGCAACTACCAAACCTTATACTCCACCAGTGGATCGGCCAGCTACTAAGGAGATTGTTTGTTTTAAGTGTAACGGCCGAGGGCATAAGAAATCGGAATGCCCTAACAAAAGAGTCTTCATCATCAGGCCGAATGGAGAGGAGGAATCGGATGATGAGCGGGAGGAATCGGAATCGGAAAATGCCGATGCCGATTCAGATGTTGACCGACAGGAAGGAGAGCAGGTGAACTTGCTTGTTGTGCGTCGGAACCTCAACGTACAAACCACAGAAGAAGTTTGTGATGAGGAGCAACGGACCAATCTGTTTCATACCCGAGGCGTGATAGACAAGAAAGGTTGTTCCATTATCATTGATAACGGCAGTTGCACCAACTGTGCGAGTTGGTTGATGGTTGATAAACTGGGTTTACCAACGGTAAAGCATCCGAAACCATATCTTCTACATTGGATGACGGATGACAACGGTATTAAGGTAACCAAACAGGTACTTGCAAAGTTCAGAATCGGCAAGTACTATGATGAAGTTCTCTGTGATGTTGTGCCGATGCAAGCGAGCCATATCATCCTTGGGCGACCGTGGCAGTTTGACCGAGCGGCAAATCATGAGGGCAGGAGAAATCTTTACAAGATAGAAAAGGATGGTCAAAAATTCACCTTGGCACCGTTAACACAAGCTGAAGTGTTTAAGGATCAGCAATGGCTTGCTAAGTCATATGCTGAATATGAAATAGCGAATCAGCTTGCGAGAGAAAAAGAAGGTTTGAGTGTGAAAAAAATTGAGAGCCAAACTGAGAGTGTGAGCTTTCAACATTCGCATGAAAAGAGTAAGCATGCAGAGGGTGAGTGTGAGCGAGAAAAACATTCGCATGAAAGCAGCAAGCATGCAGAGGGAGAGAGTAAACATTCGCACGAAAATAGTAAGAGTGCTGAGAGTGGCATTGAGAGAACAGGAGAGGCAAATAAAAATAAATTGAGTGTATATGCCAAAGGGAGTGAAGTGAGGAAAGCACTGATTTCTTACAAACACGGTTTTGGCGAAAGCCGTCCCTTCCTTCTAATCCGTTTTCGCTCTTACTGTTTGCTATCTGATGAAACGGATCGTGAACATGCCGTTCCGATTGGACTTTCTTCTCTCTTGCAGGAATTTGCCGATGTTCTACCCGAAGAGATGCCGCCTGGCCTACCTCCGTTTCGAGGCATAGAACATCAGATTGACTTTGTCCTTGGATCGGTAATTCCACATCGGCCAGCTTACCGATCCAATCCAGAGGAGACAAAGGAACTGCAACGGCAAGTGGACGATTTGCTTGCGCGTGGGTACGTTCGGGAGAGCCTGTCTCCATGTGCCGTTCCTGTCATTCTAGTACCAAAGAAAGACGGCACTTGGAGAATGTGCGTTGATTGCCGAGCAGTCAACAAAATCACTGTAAAGTATCGCCACCCTATTCCTCGATTAGATGACATGTTAGATGAATTAAGTGGTAGTCAAATTTTTTCTAAAATTGATTTAATGAGTGGTTACCACCAAATTCGCATGAAAGAAGGGGATGAATGGAAAACTGCTTTCAAAACTAAGTATGGTTTGTATGAGTGGATGGTTATGCCATTTGATTTAACTAATGCCCCTAGCACCTTTATGAGGTTAATGAACCACGTACTTCGGCACTTAATTGGCAGATTTGTTGTCGTTTATTTTGATGACATTTTAGTCTATAGCAAATCTTTTGATGAGCATGTTTTGCATCTTAGGGAGGTTTTTCTAACACTTCGTGAACAGGTATTATATGCTAAACCTAGTAAGTGTTCATTCGCAATGGAACAAGTTGGTTTTCTTGGTTTTATTGTGAGTGCAGATGGCGTTAAAGTGGATGAAGAGAAAATCCGCGCGATTCAGGAGTGGCCGACGCCGAAGTCCGTTAGTGATGTGCGATCATTCCATGGCTTGGCGAGCTTCTATCGGCGATTTGTCAAAGACTTTAGCACCATCGCTGTCCCTCTGAATGAATTAACCAAGAAGAATGTTATTTTCAGGTGGGATCAGCAACAAGAAGAGGCGTTTGCTACCCTCAAGGATCGGCTCTGTGCCGCTCCCGTCCTAGCACTGCCCGACTTCAGCAAGGCGTTTGAGATAGAGTGTGACGCCAGCGGGTTAGGAATCGGCGCCGTTCTGATGCAAGAGAAACGACCGATTGCCTATTTCAGTGAAAAGCTCAAGGATGCTCAACTCCGATATCCTACCTATGACAAAGAGTTCTATGCTCTTGTCAGAGCGTTGGAAACATGGCAACACTACTTGATGCCGAGAGAGTTTATCATCCACACAGACCATTTGAGCTTGAAATACCTAAAGGGTCAAGGGAAGCTGAATCGGCGACATGCCGTTTGGATGGAATTCATTGAAGCCTTCCCTTACCACATTCAGTACAAGCAAGGTAAAGAGAATGTTGTTGCCGATGCACTATCTCGAAGGTACGTGCTCATTACTTCTCTAAATGCCAAATTACTTGGATTTTCGCATATTATAGAACTCTATGCTGCCGATCCTGATTTTGGTGATATTTATATGCATGGCGTTTCTATTTCTGGTTCTAAATTCTTTAAACAAGAGGGATATTTATTTAAAGGTAAACACTTGTGTATTCCTCATTGTTCTCTTCGTGAATTACTGGTGCATGAAGCCCATAGTGGTGGTTTAATGGATCACTTTGGTGTGACTAAAACTTTGGATGTATTGCATGATCATTTTTACTGGCCTCACATGAAGCGTGATGTTGAGCGCATTATTGCTAGATGTTTAATATGTCGTAGAGCCAAGTCTAAATCGGCTGGTCATGGAGAATACATGCCGTTACCTGTTCCTTCTCACCCTTGGACCGATTTATCTATGGATTTTGTGGTAGGATTGCCTAGGTCTAAGAACGGAAAGGATAGTATTTTTGTTGTAGTGGACAGATTTTCAAAAATGTCCCATTTTATTGCATGTTCGACTACTTCTGATGCTACTCAGATTGCTGATTTGTTCTTTCGTGAAGTAGTCCGTTTGCATGGTATCCCTTTGACGATTGTGAGTGATAGGGATACTAAGTTTCTTAGTCATTTTTGGCGTGTCTTATGGAAGAAGCTTGGTACTAAGTTATTGTATTCTACATCTTTTCACCCACAAATGGATGGTCAAACAGAGGTGGTAAATCGGACTCTTGGCTCCCTTTTACGCACCCTAGTTCGTAAGCATGTTTCTACTTGGGTTGATCATTTACCGTTTATTGAATTTGCTTACAACCGTGCTGTTCATTCTACTACTCATTACTCGCCGTTTGAACTAGTGTATGGATTTAATCCTAGAACTGTTTTGGATTTAACCCCTTTACCTTTGAGTGATGTTGTAAGTTTAGATGGTGCCCAGAAGGCTGATTTTGTCAAGCAATTGTATGCTAAGGCAAAGCAGAACATTGAGCGCATGAATGAGAAGCTGATGCTGAAACGGAACGATGGCCGACGGCTAGTGACGTTCCAGGTTGGCGATTGGGTTTGGTTGCATATGCGCAAGGAGCGTTTTCCTGCCCAACGCCGCGGCAAGCTATCTCCTAGAGGCGATGGACCGTTCCAGATTGTCGAGAAGATCAACAACAATGCCTATAAACTGGCGTTGCCGAGTGAGTATGGTGCCGTTAGCTCTACCTTTAATGTCTCTGACTTAGAATTGTTTGATGCAGATGACGAGTATGGACTTTCAGCTGATGCCGATTCGGATTCGAGGGCGAATCCTTCCGAAGGGGGAGGGAATGATGCGAATCCACGCATCCAACTACCGTTACCACCAGCTGGTCCCATGACTCGAGCCAGAGCTAGAAAGCTTCAAGACCGTTTGTCATCTCTCATTCACAAGGAGCTGGAATGTGAGAGGACAAGTGAGGAAGCTGCACTTAGAGAGAAGACACCAAGAGTTGTGAATCTCCTTACATTCACAATGCCCGAAGATGATTCTGCCAGAAACGGCACTTGACCGTTTGTCACCAAAACGGCTCTTATCTGATTCATTCAAAACGGCTCTTGTCCGTTTCGCTTAAATCGGCACCTGACCGTTTCACTCAGCCATTGTCTCTCCACACAATGAGGACATTGTGTCTTTTAAGTGTGGGGAGGGAGTTTATATGTCTTGTGTTTATTGTGAATATTGATTGTTTATTGTGAATATCGAGTCAATTTTATGTGTTTTAATTTTTTATTTTCACGTCAGTTTGTCCAGTTTAGAGTCTGTCAATTGCATGATTTTTATTGGTATTTTTCTGCATGTTTTGAGTCTGTTTTGTGAGTGTACATCCGAACCCCTGTTTTCTTGCTTAGGTTGTTTAGTCTTTCGGTGGGACTGCATTTAGACACTTTACTAGGGGATACAATGCTTTAGTAACAGGGAAGCGAATGAGCGTAAATGATCAATGCCTAAGGGGCATATACTCTAATGATTCCCAAACATTAACCATCCACATGGTCGTAGGGACACTTAGCTAGGACCTTAACTCTTATTAGGATGATGGGGTTTGCTGCCATGATTTGAGTGTGTCGTTCTATCTGTTGTAGTGTGCGACAAACAAAGGTGTTGGAACGTCATAGGACAGACATAGTAAAGGTGGAAGTCCCCGCGGAAAAGGACAAGCTCTGTCTATGTGCCGTGTCTGTAAAAATACAAAGGACACTTGATATATCAAAAAATGCTAGGACATAAAAGAAAATAAATAAATAAATAAAAAATCTGTCAAAGTGATTTAAATGGCACTAGTCTTTAGGCACTTTTGGATAGACGACACAGCGGTGGGACTCAAATCTTTGGTGAACTCTGTTGCCCTATACCTTATCAATCAAATCTAGTAGGGTGTCTTGATACCATGTGGAAGGGGTATGTTTAGGGTATTGATTATTCCTTGTTATTCTAGCATTGGATATCTTAGTGGAGTGTCTTGGTAGATCCAGTGAAGGGGTAAGCAGTCTGAAATTGAGAAAGTCCGGGGGGTTCAGGATGTCTATTATGTTTTGTAGTGTTTTATTTTTTATTTTTTTGAGTCTTTGAGTCTGTATGCTTAGGGGCAAGCATAGTTTAAGTATGGGGAATTTGATTACATTGCATTTCATCATGTTTTATTGTCCATTTACCCTTGTATTTCCCACATCTTAGCAGATCTGGTCCGGAGGAAACTGAAGCTATTTTTCCCGAGTCTAGGCCTGGATCTTGGCCTAGACATATTCTCATCCGAAGCAGTGCGCACCAGAGCTGTCTTGGCCAAGCTTGCGACCAAGACGATTTCGCGATAAAGACAGAAGTGCGGATTTTTTGGACCGCTTCCCACATTGGGCTTTACAGCTGGCACGTAGCAGCTGTCCCGCAATTCTAGAGGGATCTGAAGCCAATCTCTTGAAGAATCCCGCATGGGATCTCCCTCTTTTTGTAATTGTGATTTACTTTCTATTTTAAGTACAATTTATTATAGTAATCTTTTTAGAGATTTTCTAGGGATTAGAGTTGGAGTAGGACAGAGGTGTTTTAGGGCTATTTAGTCGAACATTGTTCACCTCTGTCCAGGGATTATCATCGAACGCAACCCTCCTCCTCTTTTCTCCTTGTTTTCGACATTGTTACACTTTTGCTCCGGATTATATTATCTCGGATTTAATTTATTTATGCAATCAAATATTTTATCTTTTTATCTATGAGTATGAGTAGCTAAACACCCATTCTTGGTAAGGGTTGATGAGCTGAAGTTCTTATGCAATCGTGAGATCAATTCGTACTTAATAATCTCTTCCCTCGTATTTATTTATTTCTTGAACTTAATCTATCGCTTACTCACTAGAGACAAGGTTTGATCATCCTTGTACTCTAGTAGAGAAGAGTTGCAGCCGGTCTAGAAGGAAAGGGAGCACCTGTCGGCTAAACAAAGTAGGTGACTAGTATATTTGACGTGTTCGACGCGCGATCAAATACGATAGCAGGTATCCTCATCCAACAGAGCGTTAGCCTGCTCTAGCTCAGCTCTGGTCAGTATCGCGAGATTCATGCAAAGGGGGCCTATGAGCTCCTGGTTGAAATTAATGCGCCACAAACGGGACGGTAGCTCGAGAACGAAGAAACTACTTTTCCAATCAGCCACACCCTTCTTAAAGCCGCGAAACCGCTGCCAGAACGACTGCACGAACGCATCATCCCATCGAGGAGTGATTTCGATTAAACAATTATGACAATTCATACTAAAGAATTTGCGAAATAAATTGAGAGATGGGGTGAAAATGTTCTTCAGCTCGCAAGCGAGAAGAAAAGCATAAAACGCACACCAGGAAGAAGGAGTTATCTGGGCAGGATTAAGGTTGTACTCCCGCAGCAGCGTTAGTATTGATTCATGAAAGGGAAAGCGGAAACCATAAAGGAACATCTTAAAATAAAGTAGCCTACAGAAACCCCACGCCGGATTATGAAGCCGCATATGACTTTCAGGAATAAAAGGTTCATATTTGGGAGGAAAGGTAATACCGTGTTCCTCCAGTTCGGCCTTTAGAACCACATCGCATGTAAAAATACTGGGTGATTATGCGACCTCTGGATCCATGGGTTTCCAGATAGCCTGGCAAGGCCTATTCCTAACCATAATAAACCAACAAATAGGAAATCTGAGAGGATTAAAGTGGTACCTTAGAAGGGAAGACCTACGGGTGAATCGGCGGATGACGGCAGGAGACCAGAAGGTTATTCGGGGAAGAAGACGAAGGAACACGAAGGGAAAAATTTGAAGCAAGGGCAAAAGTTTTGGAAAGAGAAAATGGTCCTTCTTAAAGTATTAAAATGCCACCGCATTAATTGAGCCACGAATCATGCTGAGACGCGTGTAAAAAGAAGTTGGCCACGTGGAAATGCATTAAAGGAATTTGAAAAAAGAAGTTATTCGTCGTGATTCCCCAAAGGGTGACAAAGTTGACCCACTCAAAATAACCGCGAAGCGGTTGCCCCGATAAGGCTAACCCCTCGCGTTAGCTATCAACAAGACCAACACGCTGACGGAAAGATAATCACAAAAAGGAAAGATAGAAAGCATCACTTTATTCATAAGATGCCAAAAGGCATGTACAATATGCCTAACGTAAGGGCACTAATCCTCATCGGGCCAATAAATGCCATAGTGATAAACCCCGTCGTCATCCAGGAAGGGCATCTTCTCGTCAGCAGACGGAGAGGGTTCATCCACCCCCTCCCTAGGCAGGGGCCTGACGGGCCTGGCTTTCCCTTGACGCCCGATCCTACCGATCCAGTACCAGCGTCGAGGGAGGAAGTTTTCTCCAGCAAGCGATTAGATAGAGGAAAGCGTTTGCTACCCTCTCGAGTAGTGGAGCCAGAAGAATCTAAAGCCGCGACGGACACCTTGGAAGTCTTCTCCCTTTGCCTCTTGCGGCCCTTTCGACGGACCGGAGGCCTCCATGGTGGCGACGGAGGAGGGTGATCTGAGTCCGGCGAAGTCGGAGGGGTTGGCAAGGAGTCGCAATCCGCGGTACTCAAAAAATAAAAATCTGCCATGTGACCTGCAAAAAAGTAAAAGAGAAAGAGGAGGATGAAGATGAACAGGAAAAGGGGAAAGCAACTCCCTTAAATAGCCAAGGAAGCGCTCCGATCCTCGCGCATGCCCCTGAAAAACAATTAAGGCGCCTGGGAAAAGTAACCGTAATTGCAGAATCTGATCCGGCACAGGCATACCCGCTCGTTAAATGCGCCAATCAAAAGGCACCAAATAACCGCCCAACCGCCTACCCTTGGGAAAGCGGCTCAGGAAAACAGTTGAGGCAGAACATTCATTGCCGGTTCCCGGAACATAACCACTGCAATGCTATACCCCGAGGAAGACTCATTTTCAGTTGGGCTGATAATGAATACCTCCAACTAACGCATCAAGAAATCAAACAAGGGAAGAGAAGACTTGATAATAGAAACAACCATTTATTTATGGCCTGAGCAGCCTTAGCGTCTAGATATGTACAAGAAAGCATAAGAAAAAGAAACAAGAGGAAGCGAAGATAGCGGTCAAGCGTGAGACCCAGCATCATCCTCCCTTGGCACGACGGGAACTTCCCTCAAGGCATCAGTAACGGCGGTCAGTTCGGCAGAATAGGCCCTCATACCCTTCAAGCAGCAGGCCAGTAAGTCCTTCCTCTGCTGCAGCATAGAAGCAACCAGCTCAATGTGAGAAGTGGTGGTAATGAGCTTTGCCAAGCTCTCCAAAGGATTGAAATCCTCCAGGGACATCCCCAGTTGCCTAGACAGAATGGGGGTCGACATTCCTTGTAGCTCCAGGACATCTTCCGCAGTCTTGGTGATCATCCTCTCTAGGAAGCCGATGTCACCTTCAGTAAGGTTCTTCAGGGTTAGAGCTTTGGAGATCAGGAAATTCCTGGTCAGCTCATCCATGGTGAAATATGAAAATAAAGGACGAAAAGATGTGAGAAAACTTACACGAAGGAAAACTTCAATTTATAGACTCTGGACAACTACGGTCAGGGCAAGCCCACCTCCTGACAAAGAGTCGCTCTGATAGAAGACCGACGCGCTCGAAGAGGGGGCGTTAGCCCTTGGTAAACACTCAGGCTTATGATAACAATCCGCCTAACGGCAAGGGCATTTTTGCCTCTTACCCCGTATGGAAAGAAAATGATCGCTGTTCCTACCGCTGCGGTAGGGTAGAGGCAGTCGTCACCCCCCAGGAGACCGACACCCGGAGGGTTGACGTCACATAGGAGGCCCCACACGGAACTTCTAGATGACTAGAGGAGCTATCTCACCGGATTGAAAACCACTAGTTGGGAGGAACGCACTAGCCGTTACCTTGCCTGGGTAACAACTGCCCCCACACCTACCGCCATGACCACATATCATAACATGGGCAAACCATGACCCCCTGACGGGAACGGTTGCCCCCTAATAATCCCACTCGCGCAAAAATGCTCATTTCATCTATAAATACCTCCACCACGAAGGAGGAAGGTAAGCAGAATTTACTGGCCCAAGCTCTGCCAATTTTACCACAAATACTAACTTAAGCATCGAAGTGTTTCCGCCGGAGAGCCCCTCCGGCGTCTTGCAGGTACGACGGACCACCGCGGATCCTGAACTGAAGAAGCCCTTTCCCCTTCTACCCTTCGGCAGTAGACAAATTCTTATCACCGACTTTGACAAACCGTTTGAGTTGGAGTACGACGCGAGTGGGATCGGTATAGGTGCTGTTTTGATGCAAGAGAAGAGGCCAATAGCCTTCTTTAGTGAGAAGTTCAAGGATGCCCAACTACATTATCCAACATACGACAAAGAACTCTATGTGCTAGTTAGGGCATTCGAGGTTTGGCAACACTACTTGATGCCGAGGGAATTTGTGGTGCGCACCGACCACTTGAGCCTCAAATACCTTAAGGGACAAGGGAAGTTGAATAGAAGACATGCCGTTTGGTTGGAGTTCTTGGAAGCTTTCCTGATGTGATCCTGCCTAGGGTTAGTAAGCCGGATTACAATGGAGCTATCGGAGGATCTAGCCGAACGAATTTATCTAGCGACAACAAGATCACAAGAAAGGAAAGACACAAAATATGTAGATTTAGCGGAGATTAGTTAAGAAGTAGCGAAGGAATTAGGAAATATGTACCCGGGAAGTTAGAGGAATTGACAAGTGGTCGAAATTGATCACACGAACATCCAAGAAATTAATCCAAGCACTTGAAATCTACGGTTCTTGAAATAAGCAATTAGTAAAACTTCATTCATTCAAGGGAACTTGCCAAAATTACAAACACAAGTCGATATTTCCCCGAGCAAGAATCGGAAGGAATAATCTCAACTTAAACGATTTTTACTCAAGGAAAAGTGAAGAGTTTCAAGGCTTATGTGATACAAGAAGGAGTAATCTCACTTGACTAATATCACTCAAAGTCTAAAACTAAGGAGGAAAAATGATACAAAGAGATTTATATGGTAGCATGCAATTTGGGCTTGAAAAAACCCAAATTTCATTTTTCTTCTTGTGTCTAGTGGTATGGCGCTCCAGGAGGATTGTCCCTGGTGGTATGGCGCTAGTTTCGCTTGGAATTGGCCAAATTAAATCAATTTTTGGCGGTATGCCGCCCCAGTCATGACATTCCTGGCGGTATGCCGCTAGGCTCATTCACACTGCGCGCTAAAATGTCGACGAGCATAACTTTTGATCCACCCGTCCGATTGACCTGAAACTTGTACCAAACGAAAGATAACATCTTGAAGTTTCTGTAAAGATTTTGTTCTCTCAAATCGGACACCATTTACTTGTCCATCTGCTCATAATGATTGTCCTCTTGGATGGAACATTTGTTGGCGAGCCTTGGTTTGGTGAATACACACATGGACAGCTTTTTCCTTGGCCTCGATGGGTTCTTCCTCACTCATTTTGCCTTCAAACCATAGGGATAACCTTCGTGCTTTGCTTCGGGTGATCGGGCCTTGAGGTACTAGGTCTCGAGTATCAACATTGGCTTCGGAAGAGTCCGTGATCGCATCATTTCCCTTATCACATCAAATACAAGGAAGGAAAAGACAATGTTGTGGCCAATGCGTTGTCTAGAAGGTATGTCTTGATCTCTTCTTTAAGTGTCAAATTTTTAGGGTTTTCTCAAATCATTCCACTCTACCCTACTAATTTGGATTTTGGTGAGATTTATAAGACTTGTGATTCCATGGCTGAAGTGAGATTCTTTACGCATGATAACTATCTATTTCGGCGCAAGCGCCTTTGCATTCCTAGATGGTCTTTGCATGAATTACTTGTGCATGAATCACATAGTGGTGGATTGATGGGCCACTTTGGCATTAATAAAACCTATGACATGCTGGAATCACACTTTTATTGGCCTAAGATGAAACATGAAGTTGTGCGTGTGATTACTAGATGTGTAATTTGCCAAAGGGTAAAATCTCGATTAGCTAGTCATAGTGAATATATGCCACTGCCCGTACCTTCCCAACCTTGGATCGATCTATCCATAGACTTCATTGTAGGATTACCTAAGTCTTGGGATGGTAAGGATAGTATATTTGTTGTTGTGGATCAATTTTTCAAAATGTTGCACTTTTTACCTTGTAAAAATACTAATGATGCGTCTCGAGTAGTTGATATATTCTTTAGAGAGGTAGTTCGCCTCCATGGTATGCCTATTAGTATTGTTAGTGACCATGATGGAAGATTTTTGAGCCACTTTTGGCGAGTTTTGTGGAGTAGCCTTAGAACTAAATTGCTATATTTGACCTCGTGTCACCCTCAAACCGACTGTCAAACTGAGGTTGTTAACCGAACTGTAGGGTCTCTTTTACGCTCTTTACTTACTAAACATGTATCTAAGTGGACTGATCATTTGCCTTTCATGGAGTTTGCTTATAATCGTTCGATCCATTCTGCTACAAATTGTTCACCTTTTGAAGTAGTTTATGGCTTTAATCCGATTACTCCTATGGATTTGACCCCTTTGCCTTTGAGTGATGTTTCTAACTTAGATGGACAGCAGAGGGCAGAAAACATATAGAAGATACATGAGAAGACTAAGCAAAACATTGAGCGCATGAATGAGCGCCTAGTGCGCAAGCACAACGAAGGCCGCAAGACCGTGTCCTTCCAAGTTGGCGATTGGGTATGGCTGCACCTTAGCCGTGAGAGGTTTCCAGAGAAGAGACATGGGAAATTAGCACCATGAGGAGATGGCCCATTTCAGATTGTTGAGAAGATCAACAACAACGCTTACCACATCGACCTTCTAAGTGAGTATGGTTCGATTC
This sequence comes from Viola odorata, assembly GCA_963691705.1. Classification (NCBI taxonomy): domain Eukaryota; kingdom Viridiplantae; phylum Streptophyta; class Magnoliopsida; order Malpighiales; family Violaceae; genus Viola; species Viola odorata. The sequence continues at coordinate 34,425,451 of OY829542.1, forward strand.
ATAGAACCTTTAATATTTCTGACTTAAGGTTGTTTGATGCAGGTGATGAGGATGTTGCTGATCTGGATTCGAGGGCGAATCCTTCTCAAGATGGAGGGGATGATACGATCCCTAGTGCCACAGGCGCAATCACCCGCGCCAAGGCCCGAGCCTTGGAGGATGCCGCAGTCGCGAGGCTCCCATTGCCACCCACGGGCCCAATCACCCGTGCCAGGGCCCGAGCCTTACCAGTGAGGCTCAACAACCTCATCCATAAGGAACTGAAGGCAGAGATAGCCTTAGAGGAAGCCAGCCTGCGCGGGCACCAGCCGCGCCTAGTAACCCTAATTCGCGTATCGCCTACGCCCGCATATGGACCATGTGTGGCCACCTTGGACCTTTAGGTCCATCAGCGCCCTTCTCCCATTTTTGACTAGGCCATGATCGTTTATAATACAAGAGAGGAGTCCAGGCCAAGAATCAGGAGAAATGCCCGAAGTGTTTGGGAGAACGCCCAAATCACAAGACCGCATTGGATAGTGAAAGCCACCGCCGAGCCTTTTAAAGATCGGAGCATATTTTCTCACACAAGACTCAGCCCAGTACTTCATCTATGTGTTAAGAATTTTCCCTCCAAGTTTCATTGGGAATGCTCGAGGGAATAAGGAAAATACCTTGTTTCCTTAAAACGTGACCGGCAGACCCGCAAGCAAAGCCACTTGGGCACTTTGACCAAAACGGCAGTGCCTGCACCTCTATCATTTATTTCTATATTTATTTATGTCATATTAGGGTTTCAGAACCTTTATGGAAGTTTGGCTTGTTGCCATTCTGATTTAAATTCATTTTTAGAAACTAGGCTAGTTTCCATTTTGGAATTAGGGTTTGACACATCCATAAAAGGAGCCGCCCATCTTATTATTTCTGCAGACTATTTTGATAATTGAAAGCAGATTGCTTTGGATCTTTATTCACTTGTTCTTGATGAACCTTGCATCTAATTGAGTTTTGTGCATTCGATTAGCTTGTCAAGTAAAACTTGAAAGCACTATCTATTGAGTCTTTCGTCTTTGGATTGCCAAGAGCACCCAGTCTTGGAGATTCATCGGTCTGACCCAAGAACCTCAAGGGATTCGATGTGAAGTGCCAAGAGCACCCAGTCTTGGAGTTTCACGGTTTTTCTTCGAGTTAAATTCCACATTGAAAGCCACGTCGTCGGACAACGATCTAAAGAGAGCGTTCAAGCCTACTAAGGAACGCATCACCTGGGAGGATGATGAAGTGTCAAGGCTACCTCATATATGAAAATGGAGGGTAGCTTCTCTTACGAAGAAAAGCAGGGGGCCTGAACGTACCTGGCCCCTATAGCACGTCTATAGCATAGGAATAAAACATTTGTGCGTTGATGACTGACTAGGCCTCGACGCAAACCAAGATAATCCTTTGCTAAGATTTCTCCTTATCTGATTTTATCTCATTTAATTTCCTGTTTATTTTGTTTATGATTGTTATTTTTGTTAATTTTAATATTTTTGTCCTTGTTTGCTGTCTTGCCCTTGATCTCCTTCTGTTACCTAGTTTAACCGACAAATCCCCCTTTGTGTTACTCTTCTGGTTGTATTTGTCCTTTCATACATATAGGGCAAGTTGTCGTCTTTCAATCCCTGTGGATCAACCCTGTTAGCACTGTATGCAAATTAATTTGTGCATCTAGGCCTCAGGATTTAATATTATTTTTTACCCGTTTCGATGGCGAGTCAAATTTTGGCGCCGTTGTTAGGGGCTGATTAGTACTGATATCCTGTTTTTATTTGTATGACCAGGAGATCTACTCCAGACCTATTACCACTTGATCACGAGCTTACTAGAATAGAAAGAGGACTCCGAAGGCAAGCTAGAGGACCAACTATTAATCATAGACGAGTCCTTAATCCTGCAGAAATCTCTTCGGTCTGGATAATTTCACCGACTTCTTTCCTGCAAACTTTCCCTTCTTTCTTCAAGACCGCGAAGACATTGAGTTCGTCTACCCCAAGATACCCAATATGCCAAATCCACTACGACCACCGAATGATCAGACCATAGATGATCTCAATGTAGCTCCAGAAGCTCCTAGTAGTTGTATCATCTAGCCAGAAGTTCTATATGATTGGACGTTCAATTCCACGGTCATGCATCATCTTCCTTCTTTCCATGGTTTACCCAAGGAGAATTGTAGCACCTTCACTCCGTTTGCGAGGCCATGAAGCCTACAAATGTCAACATCGACCAGGCCAAGCTGCTAGCTTTTATGTGGTCCTTGAAAGATGCTGCCAACGATTGGTTCTATGACCTTCCTCCTAGATCCATTGCTTCTTGGGCCGAGATGTCCAAAGCCTTCACTGACAAGTATTATCCAGCGTCTACGGCAAGCGTGACCCGCAAGTAACTAGTATCTATTATTCAAAAGGATGATCAGAGTCTAGGGCAGTATCATGAGCGATATAAGAAGATGCAAGCCTTGTGCCCTTCGTACAACCTCACCGATCATGCTCTTATCCAGTATTTCTATGAAGGCTTGAAATCACATGACAAGGCTTTGTCGGATGCTGCAACCGATGTTTCCCTTTGCGCCCGTACTCCAGCTGCCACCAAAGCTATCATTGAGCTTATGGCTAAGACTATCGCTGCATCAGAAAAGGTAGAAAATCACACTCAGGATGTCCACGTTGCTACCATAGAAAATCAGTTGACAATTATCACTAACATGCTACAGACTATGGCTTCAGGGCAACCTGTCCAGATCAAGGCCTGCCAGATTTACAACTTTATTGATCATCCTATAGACACTTGTCCCTATATTCTAGAGGAAATTTCAGTTAATGTTGTTGGTGGTTACAATACCCCATATGGCCAGAACTACAACTAGGGCTGGAAGCACCCCAATTTCAGCTGGTCTCATAATCCCCAATCATCTGGGCTTAGTCAGCCACCACCACAGCAGCATCAATATGGAAATCAATCTCAGCCGCCTTTCAACATGCAAAATTTTAGGCTTAGACCTCCATACCACAATAGTAAGCAATACCAGTATCCGCCTTCTAAGGATCCAGCTACTGTCCCTCCACCTATTGATGAAGTAGTCAATTACAAGAATGTTATTTCAAAGCTTCAGAAGCAAATGAACATCATGAATGCTAAGATGAAAGAATTGAAAATTAGAGGAAGACTTCCTGGGAAAATATAAGTAAATCCCAAGCATGAAGCATGTGCTATGACTCTCCGAAGTGGTCTTGAATTACCTCCTCCAGTTCGTCCTGCCCTCGACGTTGAACAATCTCCAGAATCTGAACTCAAGCCCAAGAAAAAGAAAGAACAAAAAACTCCAGAAGTAATGGAGGACAGAATCCGATCCCCATGAGGTTCCCCAAGAAATGATAAGAATCCTCCCAAGTTCACACAAGAGTACATCCATAAGATTCTGGAGCCACCTTTCCCTCAACGTCTAGTCAAATCCAAGAAGAAAAAGGAAGAGCGCTAGATCTTTGATATATTCAGTAAAGTCATCATCAATATCCCTCTTCTGCAAGCAATCAAGAACGTCCCTCAATATGCTATGTTTTTTAAGACTTTGTGTATCAACAAATACAATATGGCAGGGGTAAACACGATAAGTGTGGGGGCTAACGTCTCTGCCCATATTCAGCGAAAGATCCCCCCTCAATGTCAAGACCAGGGTATGTTCATTATTCCTTGCAAGATTGGGATGGTCGACGTCAGCAAAGCTATGTGTGATTTGGGCGCTGGCATCAATGTCATGCCATTGACGATCTATAACAGTCTAGGCCTCAGCCCACTCAAAAGAACTAGGCTTGCGATACAACTAGCCGACCGCTCCGTCATCTACCCCGGAGGTGTTGTTGAAGATGTCTTTGGCCAAGTGGGAGACTTCATATTTCCTGCAGATTTCTACGTTATTTCTATGGAGGATGAAAGATCCACTAAAGCCTCAGATATCCTACTGGGAAGAACATTTCTTGCTACTGCTAGGGCTAAGATAGACGTCCATGATGCCACCATTTCTCTCGAATTTGATGGCCAGATCATTAAATTCAACATGCTTGAATCCATGCGATATCCTTCCCAATTTTTTAGTCTTAATGATATTGATTTAATTGATCCATTTATTGATGAAATCGCTGAATTAAATTCTGTTGATCCATTGCAGCTTGCCCTTGATAGAAGTATCACACCAAAGGTACTAGCTGACTTGGCCTCGACTTTGCCGTCACACCTCAAATATGCTTATCTTGGTGCCAACGAGTCGCTTCCAGTTATCATCTCTAACAAGCTTGATGAACCAACGGAAAAAGAGTTGATTTCTTTATTGAAAGAATTTAAGCAAGCTATCGAATGGATAATTGCCGACTTCAAGGGAGTGTCACCAGCCCTATGCACCCATAGAATCCATCTTGAGGATGCTAGTAAAACTGTCTACCAACCTCAACACCGATTGAATCCTCCCATGATGGAGGTGGTAAAGAAGGAGGTGTTGAAGTTATTGGATGCAGGTGTCATCTACCCCTTTTCTGATAGCCAATGGGTGAGTCCCGTCCAGGTCGTGCCCAAGAAAACTGGCATCACTATCACTACAGGGCAAGACGGTGCATTAATCCCAACTAGAATCCAGAATGGCTGGAGAGTGTGTATAGACTGTCGTCGCTTAAACGCAGCCACCAGGAAAGATCACTTTCCACTTCCGTTCATTGATCAGATGTTAGAGCGTCTCGCGAGCAAGATGCATTATTGTTGTCTAGATGGCTATTCCGGTTTTCACCAGATTCCAGTTGCCCTAGAGGACTAGGAGAAGACCACCTTCACTTGCTCGTTCGGTACATTTGCATATCCAAGAATGCCTTTTGGTTTGTGCAATGCCCCTACTACTTTCTAGCGTTGCATGATGAGTATCTTTTCAGAATTCGTTGAGAAAGGCATCAAGGTCTTTATGGACGATTTCACGGTCTATGGCAACTCCTTCTCCAAATGCCTAACCAACTTGAAGAAAATTTTGCAACGCTGTATGGAGACCAATCTGATATTGAATTTCGAGAAGTGTCACTTCATGGTAGATCAAGGTCTCATCTTAGGCCACATCGTCTCTAGCAAGGGCATTGAGGTTGATAAAGCAAAAATTGAGGTAATTGAATCCTTGCCCTATCCCTCCCGTGTCCGCGATGTGCGTTCCTTTTTTGGGTATGCGGGTTTTTACAGGCGGTTCATCAAGGATTTTTCCAAAATCACCCAGCCTATGTGTCGTTGCTTCAGAAGGATGTGGAATTTGTATTCAACGATAGTTGCAAAGCCTCCTTTGACTTGCTCAAGAACAAACTTGATAGGAGCCAGCTTAGGGGATCCTTGATATTTCGGCCTAAGTGGTGACCAAGAGTTGGATCTAGCCCACTTTAGGAGATCGACTTGTCTTGGACATTCGGGTGTGCTTGGGCGGAGTGAGGCTTGGCGGAAGACTTAGAGGAGTAATGGAAACGAAGAAGGAAATGTATTGATGAAAAGGGGAAATACATGTAAATGAACTTGAAGGTCACAGCTAACCCTTCTAGGAATAATTCCTAGACAACCTAGCCACAAGACTAACAAGGATCTCAACTTCAAGAGCGACCCTCTTAAGGGCAATTCCTAGGCAACCCGCTCGGCTTGAAGAAGAAGGAGAAAGGTTTGAAGAACCCTATTTAGCTAAACTAGAGTGTTGGTCTTAGATTGGAGATAATCACAAAAACAAAGACAACCCTAAAATTAGTCTATCTCCTTCTTTAAATACCTAGAACTAAATACAAGAGGAAAGGACTTTCACACCCTTGGACAAAGGGGTTGCACCGCGTGTTGTAGTGAGGCTATCGGACGCTATGGTGAGCGTGTGGATGGGCCGAGCACTTGGGTGAGCGGGCGCGTGGCCAAGGGCGTGGGCGAGCTGAGGCGGATGTCTTCATGGGATGCTAGGGTTGGCGCGGGCGTTCCTCATGCTTTGGCCGATGAATCCATGAGGTTCCGTGGTGTGGCCAAACTCAAGATCCGCGGCCTTCGAAGTTGTTGCGGTGTGAGCGACGGCATGAAGGCATGTCACCCAGCCTTCATGGGCCTTCAAGTCAGCCTCCTCATCCCTTAAGGCCTTCAAGAGTTGGAGCACCAAAGCCTTGCTCCTAGTGAAGTAGCGAGGAAGTGTTGTGCTCGTATCAAAACTCGTCACTGCTCCCATTATTCAAGCCCCTACTGGTCACATCCTTTTGAAATTATGTGTGATGCGAGTAATCATGCTCTTGGAGCCGTCTTAGCACAGAAGAAAGATAAGGAGATGTATGTCATCTACTATGCTTCTAAGTTTCTAGATCCAGCCCAGCAGAACTACACCACTACAGAGAAGGAGCTTTTAGCAGTCGTCTATGCCCTAGACAAATTCAGACAGTACTTCTTGGGCACACATGTCATAATCTATTTAGACCATTCAACCGTTAGACGTCTATTAACGAAGGCCGACCCTAAGCCCCAACTAATTCGATGGATCTTGTTACTTCAAGAGTTTGATATCTTGATCAAGGATAAGAAAGGTAGAGAGAATTTGGTTGCAGACCATTTGAGCAAGCTTCCAGCCTAGGAGGATGATTCACAGGTGCCCATTCATGATACCTTCCCTGACGAGTATCTGTGTCTTGCCCAAGCTGTCCATTTCCCCTGGTTTTCTAATATAGCCAACTATCTTGCGACCGGTTCTTTCCCTGCCGATTCCTCAACATCCGAACGTCAACGCATCAAGAAACAGTCTAGGTACTATGTCTGGGATAGTCCTTACTTATGGAAGCACTGTTCATACCAGATCATCAGGAGATGGGTAACAATGGATGAGGTGCTCTCAATCTTACAGTTTGGCCACTCATCGACAAAAGGCGGTCATTTCGCAGCCAAAAAGACAGCTCTAAAGGTCCTCGAAGCCGGTCTTTACTGGCCATCAATTTTCAAGGACAGCTATATGTACTGAACGTCTTGCCCTCGATGTCAAGCAATAGGGAATGTAGGGGCTCACAACCAGATGCCTCCGACCAATATCATTTCTTGCGAGATCTTCGACATCTAGGGGATTGATTTCATGGGTCCATTCCCGAACTCCTTTGGGAATACGTACATCCTTCTTGCTGTCAACTATGTCTCCAAGTGGATCGAGGCCAAGGCAACAAAAACTGATGATTCTAAAGTTGTGGTGAACTTTCTGTGCACCCATATCTTCAACCGATTTGGAACCCCTCGAGCCCTTATCAACGATTGTGGAACACATCTCTGTAATCGGGTTGTCTCTTCTCTACTCAACAAATATAGGGTAACTCACCGAGTATCCACGGCGTACCATCCCAATACGAATGGGCAAGCCGAAGTCTCCAATCGGGAAATCAAGTCCATCCTTGAGAAAATAGTCAACTAGTCTCGCAAATATTGGAGTTTAAAACTGGACGACGCCCTTTGGGCTTATAGGACTACTTTCAAGACCCCAATCGGGATGACTCCGTATAGGCTGGTCTACGGCAATCCATGCCATATCCTAGTGGAAATTGAGCACAAGGCATTTTGGGCTATTAGGAAGATCAATATAGACCTAGGGGAGGCAAGTAAGCATCGTCGTTTGCAGATCCAAGAGCTCGAGGAACTTCATGTTGATGCCTATGAAAGAGCCCTCATCTACAAGGGGAAAACAAAAGCCTACCACGATAAGTTGCTATCTCCTAAATCATTTATTGTTGGCTAAAAAGTTCTATTGTACAACTCTCGCTTAAGACTTTTTTTCAGGAAAACTCAAATCAAAATGGACAGGTCCATACAGGGTGACGGTCGTTTTTTACCATAGAGCTATTGAGATTCAAAGTCTAGACTCAGGAACAATCTTTAAAGTCAATAACCATCGCTTGAAGCCTTTTTATGAAGGATTCAGGCCCTTTACAACAGAGGAAGAGGAGGTGGTCAACCCTCACGTCCAGCCCTAGATAGACAGCAAATGTCTAGGCCTAGACGTTACTAAAGGCCACCAGAGGCACCGCCTCACGTTTCGTTTCACCCACCTTTTGCCTTTTATTTTTCGCGTTGCGCGAACTCTTAATTATTTTCGTCTTCCCGGTTTTTATTTTCTTTGTTTTTTTATTTTATTTATATTTTTGTTTTATTTGCTGTAGTGTATATTAATTAGGATGTTTGTTTGTTTTTATCTCTAATTTATTATTTCCCATTTTCCTATATTTAATCATCACTAATATCCTCCTTCTTAATTAATCTTGTCCCCTCTTTATTATTTTATTCCTTACTTTATTCCCTCTTTTTTGTTTTTATCTCTCCTAACCACCTTTTTGAATTTTAAAAATGTTGCTTTTTAACAGTTGGCGCAAGTCTGTTGGGATTTAGCCACTGTCAGACACTCCCCTTGCGCCACGTCGCTAATGGTCAGAAATCAAATCGTCCTTGATAGAGATTTGGTTTCCCTTCTCCCTCTTTCCTCTGCCAAAATTTTTTCTCTCTCCATGATCGTCCCCACCTTTCTCTCTTGTCACTGTCATCGCCTTTCTCCCTCCACACACTTTCCTCCATTTTTATTTTATTCTTTTTTGTCTCACCTGGTCAACAACTCACTCTCTTTCCAATGACAAGAACTAAAAGGATTTCCCACAAGTCTGCCAAAGGTTACATTCTAGACCCAGACTCTCCCACACACAGCTAAGCCTCTACCTCGGACTCCTCGCCATCCCAAACTTTCTACTCCGAATCGAAGTGGGAAGAGCGTGCCCAACAACCTCCCACCGACAAAGATGTCAAAATCACCGGGTCCATTCTTCCCACATCTACAATGACCAGATCTGGTCAGGTCATGAGGCTCTAGCCCAGCTCTGCGGCTGGAAGCTCTAAAGTAAAAAACACTAAGACGCCACCGGCGGTTGCTCGTCAACTGACAGTGGAGGAGGTGCTGAAAGAAGTGCTGGTGTCGAAGTCGAGCCACGAGGCAAGTGGTGAGCCAGAAAAAGAGGAAGAGAGAGAAGTTGAGAAGGAAGAGCAATCTGTAGAACGTGCAGATCCAGAGAAAGAAGAAGATGAAGTCGTTGCGACTGAGGCAGCTGAGGAAGAGAAAGAGATGAAAAAACCTACCCCCACCAAAAAAAAGAGAAAGATGAGCTCTGTGGAAAAAGGGAAAGCCCATGCATCAGCCCCGAGGAAGTTGCAGAAGATAGTTGAGCAGACTGGTGTCGAGGGCAAGACACCGACTTCATCGTCTACATCATAGGTGCCTTCTAACCCTTCTCTTTTGCATGGGCGGTTGAATTTTAATGATAAGCTCTCCATAGATAGGCTGAGTATGTTTAGAGCCAAAGGTGTTAGCCCCTATACGCACCTAAATTTACCATTTTTAGATAAGATGGGCATTGGGACTCGAGTCCGAGAGCTCATTGAGAACATTGGATGGGAAGCTCTCTTCTATCTAGAGCACCCGACCTTTCTGGAGCTCTCTCTTGAGTTCTTCACCACCTTCTGGCTTTCCGAAGACTATTTTAAGCCAAAGGGTAAACCCATACCCAATTTGTCTGCTTTGGAGGTTGTAAGTTTTCGTTTGATGAACAAATGGTCCAAATTGTCCCTTAATGGTTTAACTACTTGCTGAATTTTGTGAAAAGTGATGAATTAGAGTCTGCTGCCTATAAGAATGCTCTAACTATTTATCCTAGTGATTTCGATGCCCATACTACATTTCAAGAGCTTACTAGCAATTCCAATGCCGAGTTTAAGAGTAAAACTGCTAAGGGGCATGAGATTACAGACCCTGCATTGAGGATCTTGCACCGGTTCCTGGCTCGTACCTTCGCAAGTAAGTACAATTCATCGGGCCAGCTATCGATGCAAGAACTCCTTTTTCTTGTGGTGTATGTTTCATAAGCGTCGAGTCAATTTAGGGTACTAGGTTGCGCATGTTATTTCTAGTGTTCAAAATAATTTAAACAGCCCAGTTTTGGGCTCTTGTGACTCACTTTGCTGTTAAAATTCACGGCTTGGATGTGCAATCTTGTAACTTATTCTCACATGTTTCCTTTAAGGATGTTAACCCCAAAACCCATGATAGGATGGGGCACCTATGTATCTCATGAGGTGTTTTGAGTTTCAGCACAGGTTGCACGCCGGCAAAGGAGTAAGCCTTTGGAGCAAAGCATGGTGGGAAGTTCTCCTATCCAGACCTCGCCCAAGGTGCCAAGTCTAGTACCCGACGTCCTACCCAAGCCAGGTCTTCACGGCCAGCAAAGCCCACCAGAGAAGATCCTGCCCTCGATGACCAACCACCTCTTGCCCAAGACAGCACTAGAGTCACTACAGCCATTGAAGAATCAAATGTACTCCTCCGCGCCATCCTCCAACAACTCAAGATCCTTCTAGACCAGATCGCACAGCGTATCACCCAGCTAGGCTCTGAGCCTAGCTCTTGATCCCCCACCCTCCTCAAACTTTTTTTTTTTGCCTTCAGGCACCATTTTGTACAATCTTCACTCTCGGGTGAACCCTTTCCTTCATGTAGCTTTATTTTTTGTTTGACCGTGTGCCTTTCCCGCATTGAGGATAATGTGTTGCCTAAGTGTGGAGAGGGATCTTTCTATTTGTATTTATTTTTGTACTTCGTTTGACTGCATGCTTATTTATTGACTTGTTGTATGACTGCATGTTTCGTGTGTTTCCAAAAATTTCAGATTTTCTTTTTAACTTTTGCACTGCCCTGTCTTAAAACCCTCTTGTTTGACATACAATTTTGACTTTTTGTACATAGAAGAAACTGTCATTCATTGCATCTATGCCTGACCTTGCACAACTTGACCTGCTTGCCCTTATGACCAGTCTAGGCCTAGACACCAATAGTCACAATTAGCACCCCGTGAGCACATTGAGCCTCACTCCATTTTATTCATGTGTGATTTAATGCTTAACTAGGCACTAGCTAGGTTTGCATGATATCCCTAGGTATAGGCACCATTAGACGGGGGAAAGCAAAGAAACGACGAATAGACTTTGCAGTTTTATTTCTCTTTTTCTTCTCTCCTTCCTTCTGTTTCTTCTCTTTTTCTATTGTCTTCTCTTTTTTCCCATCCTGCCCTCGACACTCATCCCTTCCCCTTCTTCATTTTCTCCTCTAACCACTTGAGCTTTTTCTTTGATCTTTCTTTGGCGGGTGGGTAACACTTTTCAGTAAAAACGACAAGGGCTAGATGCAGAAGAAGATAAGTGTGGGGAAGATGAAGAAGCAAAGCCAAGATGCTGAAAGCATATCTAGGTCAAGATAGAACACATAAGATAAGTATGGGGAGGTAAAGGTAGCAAGCCTCAATGCTCAAAGCAGAAACATACAACGAGGATCAACAGCTGCAACTCCCAACTAATGCTAAATGGTGAGCGAAGAAAGAAACACCCGTGCTTGCTGCTTTAATTTATTTTCTTTTAAAAAATATGATGCTGAAGAAAACAAATTATAAAAAACAAGCAAGCACGGGAAGTAGTAAAGGTCGCCAGCTCATCCCTAGACGCAGAAGATCTCCCCTATAAATGATACAGAAGTCGCCGTCTAGCCCTCGCTGTCACGCCCCCTCCAGCGAGTGTTACTCACCAAATTCTCCTCTTTCCAGCCAAGGAATCCCTCACTTCCAGATTTGTCTTCTTTCCCTTTCATTTTCTTTTCTCTTCTTTGTCCTTTCTTTTCCTCTTTCTTCATCCTTTTTCATTTGTCTCTTTCCTTTCACTCTCCTCTTCCTGCCTGACCCACACCTATACTTACTCTTTTTCTTTATATTTTATATAAAGTCTTCTCTGATCGCTAGATTGCCCTCGCATGTGTACTGCGTACTCGGATTGATATGCAAACTCTATTTTGTGTTGTGTTATGTGCATTTTTGAGTGATTAAACTAAACACATACTGTATTTGCGAGTGTGAGCGTAAACACCTACCTATGGGAGGACTGCTGGTGAATAGGCCTATTTTGGGAAAGTCTGATTTTTAGGGTTGTTATCCTACTAATCTGGTGTAGATGCTTGTCTAGGGAAGGCCATGTTTTAGTTGGGTGCAGTCTGCGGAATGATTTGTCTATTCTTGTGTTAGAGGTTGATGCCATGTGTTATGACTTGGGGTGGTTTTCAATTTTGTGAATGCTCGAGGGCGAGCATTGGGTAGTGTGGGGATAATTTGATAGTGTGTGTTTCATGCATGTTTTCCTTCCTATTTATAGTCTTATTTTGAGCATGATGCTACTCATTTCCCTTTGAATTCACTCTTTTTACAGATCTAGGCTCTAGGAGGAAAAAATGTTGAAACAACCCCTTTAGGTGGGGTTTTCACTCATGGATCTCAGAGCGTCAAGACCAACGTCGAGGCCCAGTTGCTACCATATCATCGAGCCCTTATTGAAGATTCATCCAGTCCAAGGAGCTACCCAATGCCTACGCTCAGCTGCCACACGTGCAAGTTTCTTCTCCAATGACGCGTGCCAGAAGATCCGCATGGGATTCCATGAAGATTCCCTATAGCCAGGACGTGCTCCTCCGTGTTTCTGTCCTTCCTCCAGTTGTACTTTGTCCTTTTGTAGGTAGTTAGGCTATAAGCCCTTAGCTTTTAGGGTTTTGGGCATCTTTTACAGCACTTTTCTTAGTTTTATAATTATTTTAGGGTTGTTAGCCGCCAGCTTCTCTCCTGGGGATTTGTTCTTCCCCCATTTTCTCCATTACACTGTCATCAACCCATTAAACCGGAGCATTTAAGCTCCGTCCGGTATTTATTTAGTTTTATTTTCTTTTATCATATTCTTTTCTTTCCTATTTTATTTAGATATGTTTTTATTTAGTTATTTCTTAGCATGAGCGGCTAAGCTCATACACTTAGCAAGGGTATTTTAAGGGTTGTAAAAGGGTAGTCCCGAGGCCAAATCGTGCTTTTTATATTCTTATGGTTGTATTTGCTTGCTTGTTGTTTTTATTGTTAAATCTAGTTGGTTTTATTAGGAGCTTGATCACCGGCTAGTTTACCTGCTTAAATCTCTGTCATTTCTCTAGTTATAACTAACGGGAAGCCTTAGAATTAAGTAGACACTAGATGGATTGTCATTAGCTTGGTCTGTTCTGTCTAGGGCAAGTGGGCAATCAAGGCAGTGCCGCGAGTCTGACAAGCTGAGAGGTATTTCTCCCTAGATGTGTCTTTCCTCATCCTCATGGGCACTTTGAGTATTGCCTCCCCGCCCCGTGCCTGGGAGGACGGGGAAGTGTCAAGGCTACCTCATATGTGAAAACGGGGGGTAGTTTCTCTTATGAATGAAAGCAGGGGGCTTAAATGTACCTGGCCCCTATAGCACATCTATAGCATAGGAATAGAACAACTGCACTCTGATGATTGACTAGGCCTCACCGCAACCCAAGATAATCCCTTGCTAAGATTTCTCCTTATTTGATTTTATCTCAATTAATTTCCTATTTATTTTGTTTATGATTGTTATTTCTATTAATTTTATTATTTTTATCCTTGTTAGCTGTCTTGCCCTTGATTTCTTTCGATTAACCAGTTTAACCAACAAACCCCCCTTTGTGTTACTCTTCTGGTTGTATTTGTCTTGTCATACATTTAGGGCAAGTTGTCGTCTTTCAATCCATGTGTATCGACCCAGTTACCACTGTATGCAAATTAATTTGTGCATCTAGGCCTTAGGATTTAATATTATTTTTGACCCGTTTCTACGGCGAGTCAAAGGTTTAAGAAGAGCAAAACTTCTTGAGTCAATGGTAGAGTCCCCTTGTTAAGGATTTAGTATTGAATCTTTGCCTTAGTTAGATTTGTGGTAAGTTTTGAGTTTCTGCCTATTGTATGAAGCTTTTGAAAGGTTTGAGCTGAAGCCTTTGTGAAAAAACTTGTTACAGGTTTCTAGTGATCCTTGGAAAAAACATGGTAGAGTATGTACTAAGTTTTTATCACTTTAGAAAGTTAAGAAATCAAAACCTAAAGTTCTATTCATTTTTCCAAAACTCTCTCAAGCAAAATAAAAGTTTTTCAAAAGTTATGTCATTTCCAAGAGTATTATTCCTATTTGATTGAGTAAGTGCTTTCTTTTTTAGGCTAAACATGAATTTGGTGGATTATTAATTGTTGTTAATTGTTTTAGATTCCTTGTTATCCACTTGTGTTAGTTTATTAGTCTCATATTTTTTAATGTGTAAAAGGAGTCATTAGTCTTATTGGGTACTGTGTAGAGTCCTACCTTGTAAAGGACATTAGGATTGAATCTAGCATTGATTAAATTTGTGATAGATTTTGAGCTTGTGCCTATTAAAAAAGCTTGTAAAAGGTTTGGGCTTGAGCATTTAGGAAAAAAACTAATTGGGGGTTGTAGTTGATCCTTGAAAAACTAATTGTAAAGGTTTTAGTTTAGTTTAGAAAATTTTGGTTTCACTACCAGAAAATGAAATTTCAGAGACCAACATTTAGTGACAAATGGTTTGTCACTTATAGTGACTCTTCAGAGACATATTAATGACAACAAAAGTTTTTTTACTAAAAAAATAATTAGTTTGAAACTCCATTAGCCACAATTTAATGACAAAATTCAAAGACAATTTTTTTTCCCTAATGTGTTGATAAAATGTAAGGAATCCTAAAAATAAAAGGTAAAAAATACATTGTGATATATGCGTAACCTATTAGTGACTACTTGTTAATGAGAACAAAACATATATATCATAAATATCATCTCTAAAAAAATAGAAATTAAGAAAATAAAAAAAGACAAAGACAAAGGTAATTAGTGATGATTTCTAGTGAGAAAATACTATTTGCTATGAATATCTTGATATTATTGGATGGGAAAAAAATCGCTAAAATGATTAGACATTTTCACTTATGAGCACTAGAGAAAAAAAAGTTAATATTTATCATTAATGTGTAAATAAGATGGGTTTACACACCCCACGGTCCCTGATCTTATCATTTTCATTTATGTTAGTCCCTAATGACCATTTTTATTCGATCCGGTCTCGCACGTTACCTACGTTAGTCGCCCGAGATCCCTGTTGTCATAACGGTGACTAACGTCCGATAAATACTAATATTTTATTATTTTTTTGAAAAGTTGTCAGCTTGTGGGACCCACCCCGAGTATTTTAATATTAAACACTGCACATGGCCCCTCCTTTTCGAGGAGGGAGGAAGGGAGGTCGCGAATGGAGGAGGGAGGTATGGAGGAGGGAGGTATGGAGGAGGAGCAACAAATCGGGAAGAGGAAGAGGAAGAAAAACCCTAGATCGGGAAGAGGAAGAGAGGGTATGAAGAAGGAGATGCGGTGGCAGTTTCGTAAATTTGCAAATGGTGGCAAACTTGTAATTATGCAATGACGTGGTAGAATGACGTGGCGGTCCTCTTGGCTATTCCTCCTGAATAGCATTACTCGTAAAAAAATCACGGTTACTATTTTTATTTATTCCATCTTTTTCTCTGAAATTTTCAGAGCAACCAAATAGAAAAAAACGATTAATCCGCAGTAACATAACTGACCAGCGGCAATTCTCAACAAACCTCATCCAATTCTGGAATCAGTCTGCTTCGACACTCTCATCTGAGCCCTAACCAACTCACCAACCATCGTCGCCTTCTTGACCCTCCCATGACTCCCCCCCTCAACACCACTACCAATCCTCCTCCCGGAACTCGACCTCATCCTAAGAGCCTTCTTCACCTTACTAGAAGCTGATGACGTCAACGACCAATGCAAAGAAGGCGCCGGAGTAGCAACCGCCACCGCCGCCTTATCCGCCTTCTCTGACTGCGGGATGTAAGTCAACGGCATACTCCCGGTGCTCCTACACGAGGCAATCAAGATCTCATATGCAGATTCCCGGAGCTCCGAGTCCGAGAACCTCGGACCCGAGTCACCGAACGGAGACTCCAAATCGTGGATCGGACAAACTGGCATAGGTTATGTGTAGCAGTTGAAGTGACAGTTGCAGTTTCTGCTGGCAATGCCGTTTTGAGGATATGACTGCCGTTTAGCGGTCTTATTATTATTATTATTATTATTATTATTACTACTTGAAGATTTATCTCGGAAAATTCGAGGCATGGATGGAGTAAAGTAAAAGTTGAAGTAGAAGGAAATGGAATAAAGTTGGTGGTGGTGATAGAGCAAAAGAAGAAAATGACGTTGCGTTTTAATGGGCTCTAGAGATGTGGGGATTTTATTCTTTGATGAAACTTGAAAGGGCGCTTTGCTTGAGTTTAAAGGAAGTTATCGTTATCATGAAGACTGAAGAATGGAAGAAGAAGAATGAGTGTTGATTGCGTTTGTCATATACGCGTATCAGCATCAGCTCTGGCGCAATATTTTAATTAGTTAAATAAATATTATTTTTTATATTTTTATATTTAAATTCATCGAAAATCTTCCTCGGCCGCCATTCCTTCTCCTTTCTACCCGTCGCGACTGCTGCTTCCTCCTCCATACCCGTGAATTCTTAGGTAATGGACTTCACTATTTTTTCTTTTGTCGCTTTGTAGCTTTGGATGTAACTAATATTTAAAACTATGATGACTTCTTAAGTACTGGAAGCTGTCACTTTTGGTGCATCCCAACAAATGCTCTCACCCTCAAGCTAACTAAGCTTTTATTAAACTGAATAAATCTTTCAAAGACATACAAGATCCAGATAAGGTGAGTGTCATTCTCTTTAGGACATCATTTGTGCTTACTTTTGTGTATGTTTTTGTTATACTTGGTTGCTCCCTATGCATCTCCATGTTGGTTGATCAATTTCTCAATTGGCAGTTTTTGTGAGATTGAATATGCTTGCCTGTATTTTTGGTGATTGCGTTTGTTACATGGCCTCCTTATTTCATGATTTCTTTACTTAGTCACACAATGCACGTTTTTTGTTCATTAAAATTTGTACCCTGTTCAATCTTTTACTCTGCCATGGTAGCTAATAGATTTAGCATTACTTAGTGTGTTGAAACTTTGACAAAGAACACAACCTCGGTCTAAAGAATAGTAAACATGCTTATACCAGGTCTCTAATTTATTACTAGCGTTTGTCCATATCTGTTGTTTTAAATTTTCTGATGGTCTAAATAAATTTCGAAGACATTTATTATACAATCTTAAGGAATCTCTTTCTTCTTGTACAGGTTGCTATTCTTTCTAGCTCTCTGCGTATATTGCGTGTGTTTCTGAAGCAAGTCTTGAGTTGTGGAAGGATATCTAAAGGAAGGTATTGTTGACATCTACACATATTTTCCTTCTTTATTCTTTAAAATTTCAACTACATAATTCATTTAAGTTTGATCTTATCCTTGAAATAATGTCTTGAGGTTGCCCTATTCAACGTTTCTTTCATTTGATTCAATTTGGACCAAACTTTATTACACATAATACTTGCTTTTTTATTTTTGTTAACTTCTTTCTGAAGTAACCTTGCATCCCTGTTGTTTCATCTTAATCAGAAACTGATAAAATGTCAAATATTATGTTCATTATTTATATTGGTCATAAAAACTAAAGTTCAGTTAACTGGTTTGATGCAACAAATAAAGTATGTTGGTTGCTAGTAAAAGCGAAGGGGCTAAGAACATCATGTTATTACATCACACTGTAGTCAGTTGTTATGCATTTGTTTTCTATTTTTTTTCTTTTGTTTGTTATGTTTGGCACAAACTTGAATGGTTTGTTGTGTGAGATCATGTGTTATGGGCATCTTTGCAAAGCTTGTTCACTTATATGGTTCCCTAGGGCCATCATTTGATGCATGATTCTTTGAAGTTGAAGTTCGGCTTCCTTTTTTTTACTTTTAAATTTAAACAGAATTGACAATATTTGCACAGTTTAAACTGAATTTCCTTTTCCTTATAAAGTTTAAACTGAATAAAAACATGTTGCACAATTTGAACTGAATGTCGAGAGATCCTTCCCCTTTGACAACTTAATTGTCCCCTGCTCTGTTAGCTCAACATAGACCCTATATGCCATCATCATGAACTCACGTGGCAAGTAAAGTGTGATCAATTGGATTGTTTTTCTATCTTAAGTTTGGGATGTAAATATGGGCTTTGGGGTGAATCTTGGTTATTCACCTCCGTTTTAGTTCTGACATGGCATACATTTGGCTGAGTTCTTTACATATATCTGGTGGTCTGTTATGGCTTATTCTCTTGTTGATTAGTGTCCCTAAATGTTGGTTTATTATGACTATTATTGCCGATTTTTGGGGTTGTAAGTGTTGGTTTCTTTTCTACGTTATGAACTATTTTTGTTTCATATCTCTTTTGGATTTCAGTAAGATGTCAATAAACTTTCCATCCTCGATCTCTAGTAGTCAACGCCGTGAATGCAGACGCAGTAGAGTGTTGACGTCACTTGGGAAGAAAAAAGCAATCTTAGATTACGAGCCGCCAATCTTATGCAAGTGTGGGTTGAAGGCACCAAGATGGATATCTTGGACTGACAAACACCCATGTTAGCGTTTCTACAGGTGTGCTGGACTAGATGAATATGGTGGTTGTGGCTTCTTCCATTGGGAAGATAAACCAGTAACAGGTTAGGTTCGTGAAGTGATAATGGAGTTGAGGGATCGTGAAAAAGAGTTGGCCGAAAGAAATGCATATTTAGAAGCTGAAATTGCAAGGAGGGGTGATATAAGCATTGGTAGTTAAACAAGTATGTTAGATGAGCTTAGGTGTATGAAAGAGGTAGTCTATCAAGTATATAAAGTAGTAAAAATGATATGTATATGTCTGGTTTGTATTATTTTCTAGTTTATTATTTGTCGCTATATTTGAGTCGTTAATTACAATGTAGAAGAGATTTATTATATGATCCATTTATGTAAAGAAAATCTTTTCAAAACAGGTAGCGTTTGCTAATAAGTGCCAATGTATTATTTTCTTTAATGTGAATCTTACGTATAATTTTAAAAATTTATGAAAGTAAAATGAAAAAAGAAAAAAAGTTACGTCACTTCCATTTTCATTTAGGTCATTGAAACGCCAATCATCTTTTATTATTATTATTATGTACTAATAATATTTAACATTCATATTGTATTTTCATTTATTTTTCAAAGATTAACTCTCTTAAGTTGGATTTTGACAAGTAAATTTGGGACCACTTAGAGGAAAGAATCTGGAAATATGTTTCAGAGCATCAAAACAGAAAGCAATATGAAGAATTCAAAACAATAAATTGTAACCTAAATCCTAAAATTTAATTGGCGTCCACTGCACCACAAACATGAAAACAACACATATAATGTTTTGAGGCAACGACGTCATCACACAAGCAATGAACAGCAAACACCCCAAGCTACTGATCGCGACATAATTACGTCACCCTCTTGGCCGTAATCACGCCAGACCTGGTCTACCCCTCTTGGAGCCTACTGCTTGTGGCGTGAATTACATCGCCCTCTTGACGTAATTACGTCGTCCTGGCCTGCACCACATCAGACCCTACTGCTTCACTTACCCTAGGCCGGATCAAGCAAGATGACTTCAAAATATCAATTCTAGCAAATTGAAACTAACCCAAATGCAAGAAATACTAAAGCATCTTAGTTCAAGTTTTTCACAAAAACATCCATACCTGATCTACATGAATAACAATACAAAAGTATTAATTTATAACCAGAATTGCATGCCGGCTACACTACCTAGGAATAGGCTTGATGATTCTCTTATCAACCGGTAAACATTTTCGGATGTGACTCCGGTGTCTAACACCTTCCCGAATCCATAATACGACCCCGAACCTTTGTCTTGGGTTTAGACCCTTTTTGTGCCTTTAGTTTTTTTAGTTTTTTTGTTAGTTTATTTATTTTATTTTTTATGCCACGACGATTAGGTTCCCTAAACCTAGAGACAAAATTAGGGTGGCGACTTTATTGCATGTTGCGAGGCGTCCTTTTACGCCGAGCAAAATAAGGTCTCAGATTCGTCGTATACTCACGAATAATTTTTATTATTATTTTCGCGGGGCGCGACAGGGGGCCTTCATGGAAAAAACCCAATTAAGAACCTCACTTGATTCGTTAGGGTTGGTTAATAGGGTCTAACATTCAAGATTGAGTCTATCTATTTCCGCATCGAAATCCAAGCCTAGAACTAGATCAAAGGTACGTGCTACGAGCCTTGGGTGACCAAGGATCGTATCATATTCCTTCTGATATGCTCCCGATAGATTGCCCGCAGGTTGTCGGGTTGGCGCGATCCTCGCCCATGTCTCCCGATAGGTTCCTCCCGGTAACTCCTTAGTGCGGTAGAACTTTATGGTATAGATGGCCTAGGCTTCGCCCGG
Source organism: Viola odorata (assembly GCA_963691705.1). Lineage (NCBI taxonomy): Eukaryota > Viridiplantae > Streptophyta > Magnoliopsida > Malpighiales > Violaceae > Viola > Viola odorata. The sequence goes on from OY829542.1 coordinate 34,445,794, forward strand.
TTACTTGCATCCTTAGTTGGCTCCCAGTAACATGCTCTCCTGATAGGCCTCTCCCGTTAGCTTGCATGCTCGATAGGCTTCCGGTAACTTGTAAGTTTACCGTTAGATTCCCGTCAGCTTGCACCAAGGACTTAAGGTTGGTGCTGGTCTCGACCATGTCTCCCGATAGAAGGTCCATGGTTCCTGATAGACCTCTCCCAATAGGTTCTCACTAGATGATTATTCCTCGCGGTGAGGAGTCTAAGGTTGGGGCATCTGTGATCGTATCATCCCTATCTAGATCATGGTACACAACACCTATATAACCCATTCTCCTCCTCTTCCTTCCCATTTTGCAAAATAAGCCAGCGGAGAAAAGAAAAGGGGTCCTTCATCCTTCACAAGTCTCCTTATCCTCAAGTTGAGTCAAGATTTCATCTCCTCAAATTAAGACATGCGTTAGGCTTTTTAAATAGCAAAAGCAATGATTCACAATTCCACTTACTTTTAAAGTATGCTACATTTTAGTTGCCTTCGGTAATTCTCTAGTATGGTTCGAGCGAAACAATTGAATAATTCTTGATTTTTATTAACACTACAAGCTTGATAATTTTTATTTGATCTAATTATGAAATAACATTTGATTAACTTAGAAGTCATATGGTTACATTTAAGCACCTAAATTCTGGTATTACAAATAATTTATAATATTTAGATTTTTCAAGATTAAAGATACGTATGTAAATTTGATTACGTGCTAATTATGATTATTATCTCTGTCTAATTATGTGCCATTTTCTTCCCTTTTTGCATATTTGAGGATTTGAAGGAGAGAAAGAAGAAAGATACTGAAAATATTAGAATTGTTGTGCAAAAGTTAACTCTAGCCCTAAACGGAATTCTGGAGCAGACTGCCTAAGTCTAGACGTAGAAGGACGCAGTTTAGCAGAGGATCTTGAATATGGAAACGCAAAGTTTCGGGGAAAAAAGAGAGAAACGCGATTTGGACTCTCTCCAACACCCTGGATAAGATCAAACAAGGGTGTGAACATCATCTTATCTAGCTGATTAAACACAATTTTATATCGGTATTTTAGGAAATAATTAAGGGAAGAAAATATTATTTAATCTGACTCTTAATTCTGAGAAAAGCAACTTGAATTTGAGTTCTTATCAGTTCTAGTTTAAACTAAGCTCCTGTTGTCTTCTTCCATAGAATGGGGAATTTTCTTTTATGCATTTTCTTAATTTCCATTTGTCATTAATAATTTTTATGTGTGGCTAAATTTCTCATTCCTAGTGAAGGCAATAAAAGTTTTCCATTCAGTTTAATTGTGAGATCTAATTATTTATATAGTTTCTATATTCGTGTTTATCCATTCATTGATTTAATGTCAATATTGTTCATATTAGGTTTAAGTCTAATCATCTTAATCTTTAATATGAATAATTAAAGTAGTTCCCAAAGGCTGCGGATTACAAAACCTGAAGGATAAACAAACAACTAGATCAATCTCAGTCAAAGGCTCTTTGAGATTAGAGTGAATGTGTAATTAGGTCTAAAGGTTATAAGTGTACCTTAGTCTTGGGTTAGAGTTAATTTCCTCCTGAATTTATCAATTGTCTAGTTAAATCTTATAAGTGTACCTTAAGGTTGCTAAATTAATTAGGGTCTCTTAATAAGTGTACCTTTAATTGACTTATTGCAGGTGGAAAGGAGAGAACCTAAGTGTACCTGGTTGCTATAGCTACTTCATAAATCGGGAACGAACATCTCTGAATCAATGATCAGTTAACACTTAAATCATAACCTTGTCATTGTCTTAGCTAGGATCTTTTATTATATTTGTTCATCCAATCAATCTTGGACTTGTTCCATCTTTAATTACATTGTTTTGTTGTTATTTTGTCAATTCAAAACATCACCCATTCTTATTTTCAGTATTGCTTCATTGGTCATCATAAAAATCTGGAAATTATTCATTTGTCTCGGTGGAACGAACTTCTTATCATTGTGCACGATTCATTTTTGTTCATCAGTATTAAGTCGTAATCTTAATTATTATTTGAGGAACTCGGTAGTCGATCAAAATTCAACTAACATTTAAAAACAATTATATTAAACTTTTTAAATATTTGTTATTTACAAATTCAATAGTTCAAATATTAATTTGATGAGAAATATTAATAATTTCTAAGTTAATGGATTTTTATAGATCAATTGTAGCCGTAATGACCTCGATGATTACCTTACCTTATTATTTTTCGTAATTTCCATTATATTATCCATTTTTGTTATTTAAAACTTGGACAGTATGATACGAGCTCGAGGGCTCTAACTCGTATTCACGCCAAGGCTTCATGGGATGGCCGAGCCAACCATGAAGAAGCACGCACGAGGCCGCGCAAGTCCATACGCAAGCCCTAGCGCTCGCCTTGGCCCATGCATTAGCCTTCAAGACTAAGCCAAGCCCATCTCTTCAAGCCCGCGGCTAGGATCTTAAGTGAAGGGTAGAGTAGGCTTTTCCATGTAATAATGCCCAAGCCATAAATAGAAGGAGATAGCCTCTTTTATAGCTTGTTTTTGATTTTGTGAGTTATCTCCTTTCAAGACCAATTAGTTGGCTTTGCCTTAGGGTTCTTAAAATCGGTTTTGTTCATCTTGTTTAATCTCATCAGGTTGATCATTACATGATCAAGTAAGGGTGAGTATGAATTAAGAGATCCTTGTAATCATTTGAATACAAGTTTAATACATTGTTTTCCATCAATACAATCTCCGTTTCATCCATATATTCCGCTGCACAATTCGCACTCCTTCTAGCGACGTTATCTTCTCCATTAAACACCATCATTCCTTGTGTTTACCACCTCCCAAAGGAGACTAGATCCATTCAAGCTCAAGAACACGGTTTCATCCTTTAAGAGAAGCCAAGATGTTATCATATGGTAGCGGAGCTCCAATCGTCTTCTAGGTTGGTAAACCTCATTTAAACTCCTTTTCTATGGTTAGAATCATCTCCTCTACCGTAGAACATCTATCTTTTGTGCTGAATTTTTTTCTGTTTTTCTTCTTTTTCACACCCGTTCCACTAAATTGCTAAAACTTCATTTCCTTGAGTTTCTTCAGTTCAAACACCTTGAGTCTTGTTTTCTATGGTTTAAACATTGTTTTCTACCATAGAAATCATTTACACTTCATTTAAAAAATTTGGTGTTCTTGAGAAATTCTTGTCTTTTAGTGTGCTGAATTTTGGAAGAACACAATTGCTGAAATTTTGTTTGTTTGTGTGCATCTAAATGGATGAATTTTCATCTTCTTAAGTGTAATTGCTGCTGTGTTTATTGGAGCTTCCTATGGTGGCCATGAGAGTCATGTGGACTTGCTTGTTTTCTTGCTAAGTGCCGAAATTTTTGCTCCAACCATAGCCGGCCACATCACCTCATTTGTGAGCCTAGTATTTGCCTTCATTGTGAGCCAAGCATTTCAGCTTGCTCACCACACTTCCCCCTCACAAATCCGGCCCTAATTAGCAATCCTTACACTTACTTTGCTTGTCATACACAGCCACATCACTTGCCTTGTCACTTGCCTTGTCATCCATACACATTTGGACACATCACTTTCACTTGCCACCTCACTTTTGGCTTTTAGTGAAAATATTTTCAAGAGCAAAACTACTTGTCTTACACTTCTTCTTCTTTCAAGGATACATGTCATACAAGTGAGCTCTCTTCACTCATTGCAAAAACAGAAAAGAAAAGAGAAAGGAACTAAAAGAAAGATCAAAAAACAAAATTTGAGAAAAAAGTGATTAAGTTCCTAACACTCAAAAAAAAAAAAAAAAAAAAGAGTGAAAAAAATTGAGTCATAAGCAAGAGGCTACTTGTATGCATTCATTTTAAGTGTATTGATTCATGTTAAAGTGTGCATTTAGGTCAAGAACATTTCCCTCCAAATTTCATATTTTTCCTATATTCGGCAATGTTTTCTTTTTCATTTTGTATGAGTTTTCCCATCCATAAAAATCTAAAATTTTATGTGCATCAACTTCTTTCTGTGTGGAACAAAACTTTTTTTTGAGTCAACTATTAATTCGGTGCACTTGCCATACATTTTTGCCGTCCAAGAAAAGTGTGCAGATTGCACTAGAATTTTCAGTTCTTGTGTAGCTTGTGTTTTTCATTTTCGTTTCTCTTTTCATTTTAGTTTCTCCTTCAGTAGCTTGTGTATTGGTGTTTTTCTGTCCTATTTCTATCACCATCTATCAACTCTAAACCATATTGGTGTGCATTTCCATCACATTCTTGTGCATCAATTCGGTTTTCCTTACCTTTCTTTCTTACCTTGGTTTTCCTTGCATTCCATGAGCCTTCTTTGATTCGTAGAGTCTTGCTAGCTTAGTAGATTGGTTTGCGATGGAGATAAGAGTGGGACAGGTTGTGAGATCATTAGAGTGATTGAGCGAAACACGAGTGAAACACGTGAGGGAGAGACTAACCTTTTTGTATATATCAATTGTGTTTATTTCCTTTTTGTAGGTATTTTTCTATGTCTTCTCTTAGTAAGGATGATGGGTCCTCTTGGGAGGAGGACTCTTGTTCTAGTATGGCCTATTCCATGGCTTCTTGTGACCGGACCTCTTCTTGTTATGAGGTGAACTACTTAATGGAGCATAGGACACCGAATGGGGCTAGTTCTTATTGTGATAGTGTCGCTTACCCCTCGGATGCTAGTGAGGGTCCTGAGTTTTGTTATGAGGGTGCTTATTCTGATGGGCATGAGACACGGTATGGTTCGTATTCTTATGGAGTTGACAGCCTTGACACCCACTTATGCCACCTCCTCTTCTCGGTTGGGTTTTGATCTTCATGGGCCCTCTCGGCCACCTTATGTGTATGCCCCTTGTGCCGCACCCCCTTCTCGGGTGCCTTATGATTCTCAAGGGTCCTCACGGCAATCCCATGTACATGGCTCTTGTGCGGATAGTGGAGATCAGTATTATGGATAAGAGGACTTCATTGATAGGTCATCTCGGCATGGGAACCGAGGCCATGACTTCTACACCAAGGCTGTATCTTCCCCACGCCATGGCTGAACCTCTCTTCCTAGCACAGCCATGGCGCCTCTACCTATGCCTCAGTCCGGAGACCCCGTTAACGTCACCATGTCGCGCCGACCTCTAGTGCACATCCTCGCCACGCCACACCTTATCATGGTGGGCAACCTTCACACCATATCCGTCGGCCCCCTCCGGGCTCATATAGCCATGTCACTTCCCTTGTGAGCGAGCCTCACTACACTCCTAACCCTTCCTCATTGGACTTGGCTGTGGCGTTAATTAAGACCCGTATAAAAGAGCAAGCGAAGACACAGGAGATATTTCGCTGCATAGAGTGAGAGGTCAAGCTACTTAGTGGAGGGGCATTATTTGACACGGAGCGTGAGGAGCTTGGAGTACCTTCTATTGCTGATTCAGCCGACTCACCACCACTTAGAGAGGATGAGGTATTTCCATCTGGGTTGCATGATAGTGAGGCGCACTTGGCCCCAATTGCGGAGGACTTACTTAAGGACCCCTCGGATGATGTTGCGGTGGAGTTTGGGAGCGATGGGAGTATAAGATCGGCTTGTGAGTTCTCTTGGGGCAACCACGAGAAGGCCTTCCATTGTCTTACATGGGAGCGCACCTTTCGGTCCTTTGGTAGTGAGTTTTCCATCATGCCGAGTGTGCCTACACATGACTTGGCAGATCTCTTCCTCCATGGCTTTGAGTATATTGACCGCGCGCCCTTCATTCTGATCTTGGTGCAGTCACTTGGTCCCTCGGCCTCGCACGGATCCCGTGTCCCTTCTACTAGTCCTTTGGCCATCAGTAGTGCCCACGCCTACTCACCTATTACTTTGGGCCCGCACCTAGACCACGTCATTCCCATTCCCTGCCTTGGATGAGTCTTGGATACTTTGAGGGTTGAGTTACCATCAGTTTTTACTAGCACGACCTCGCACCTTTTCTCTTCGGGCAGCCACGCGAAGGCCTTCCATTTCCTTGCGTTGCAACGCAATTTTCAGTCCATGGGAAGTATTTTCTCCATCATACCGAGTGTGCCTACGCATAGCTTGGAGGATCCGTTTCTACTTGGATTTGTACCTCTTGGCCGCACCCGTTCCTTCCCACTTTCGCCACCTCCTAGTGGTTTCATGGTCCCTCATGATAAGATCCGGACTGTTGGGGAAGAGGAGTCAGGATTATGGCTGTCTGGAATCACTATTGCAGCAGTCCATCGTACCTGCAAGGCGCCGGAGGGGGGACTCCGGCGTAGACACTCCGATGCTTAAGTTAGTATGGTTGTGAAATTTGGTAGAGATTTTGGCAGAGAAATTGCTCTTACCTTTGATTTAGAAATGTGTAGTATTTATAGCCAAAGAAAGTAAGGTCGTTACCCCCAGGGGGGCGTTATTAAGGGGAGATAACGCCCAGGATGACGTCAACATACGTCAGCTGAACCATACAGGATGACGTCAGCATGAGGATATCGCTGTAGAGATATCGCCCATGGGACGTTGTCGGGGCATCCTGGGATGGGATGACGCCGTGTGCCTCCCCCCACTGATGTCGACCATCCCAGGATCCTTGGCCTAACGGGACCGGCAGCCGGGTGTTATTTGTCAGTCAAGGTCTACAGGGATCTGGCTTTGACTTGAGGTGAGAAGACGATTATACTCTTGGTGTTTCCTTAATTGTTATCAAAAGCCCAACTGAAAATGAGCCCGAGTGTTCACCAAGGGCTGCCTCTCCTTTCCTCTAGGGAATCGTGACTCCCCCTGCGCTATGTCAGCTTCAGGAAAATCACCGAGTTTCTGACTCCTTTGCAAGTTCCATTGTACCGGTCATACGATAGCAAATCGGATAAGTGAGACCGATCGCTAGCGATGGCGCAGGTCTTCTCCGAAGCTTCTGCTATCGTTCTGAAAGTGATATGTCCGTGTTTTTCCTGCACATTCTCAAATGTGGTTCTGTCATGTTAGCGAAAATAACATGTAGTGACAAGTACTAGTTACCCTTAGGAGTTTTCACCCACTCATGTCAGGGTGTTTTTGGTGTCGCCGTTTCCATTCAAACTCATGAGGTCTGGCCTTGTGGTAAGCCGCCTGCGATATTGTCGTGGTCTTACGCCATGAGCCGCTTACAGTCTGTGCGGTCTTACACCAGAGCTACCGGCAATATTGACGGGGTTTTACGCTACTAGGAGCTACCTGTAATATTAACGCGGTTTTATGTTATAGGCCACCTACAAATTGTAAGGTCTTACGCTCCCCGACACATATTCTATTCAAGCCTCTCGGGTGTCTACCAGGAGTCCCGCGTTAGCCCTTCCCTCCAACTGCTTTGGGATAACGATACGGCTAGATTTTCAAGGTGCACACCTTGGTGCGCAGCTATTGCCTTGGATTTATAAATGTGATCCTTTCCTGCAAATTCTTCACATTCTCTCTGCCCCTCATTTGCCATTTTCTCATGGAAGATCTCACTAGAAACTTTCTGATCTCCAAGGCCCTGACCCTCAAAAATCTTACTGAGGGTGACATCAGCTTTCTGGACAACATGATGACGAAGTCCGGCGAGGATATCCTGGAGCTTCGGGGAATGATGACTCCCATTCAGGCCAGGATCAGGGCTGCTACCGTGGAGGACTTCAATCCCATTGGGAATGTCTCCAAGTTGGTCGTTGCCGTTTGCCGTATTGAGGTAGCCATTGCCATGCTGCAGCAGAGAAAGGATCTGCTGAACTACTGTCTGAAGAGCATGAGGAGCACCTCTTCCGAGCTGACTTTGGTGGAAGAGGCCTTGAGGGATATCCCTACTCTGCTGGTGGACGATGACAATGACGCCGGGTCCCGGGCTTGAATGTTTGCCACTCCGCTTTCTCTTTTGTTTTCCCCTTGTATATTTTATGTATGCGGACGTATATTTAGGTCGTTAGGCCATAATGAAACTCCTTTTTCGTTATTGGTCTTGTGATCTTTCTCCCCTTTTTAGGGAGTTAGCCCTAGCTTCAATTGAGAGCTATGGCCAAGCCCAACTGAAAACGAGTCTGACACTGATCAGATTTTTGCAGTATTTATTCTCTTTTATCTGCCAAGTGGCGACGGTTGCTTAGGCAAACTGTTCTGCCAATCACACGCCATCTCTTCAGTAATAGCTAATTGGGCGGTTTTTCTGCACTTCTTGATTGTCGAGAAATTTCAGCAGGCGTGATCCAAGGATTTTGAATTTGCCATTATGGTTGATCTTCTCAAGACGTATTAAATTATCCTTCTCTCACTTGAGGAATTTGAAGAGTCTCACTGATAACAATTGGAATGCTCCTGACGGCAACATTGGGGCCACGGCATCAATCCCGGACAAGTTTCTATACGCTTCCCTGAAATGCCAACCTATCGACTGGGCCAGCGGAAATTTCCTAGGATGGTCGACTTTAGCGGGGGGGGATCTCACGCACCTTTATACGCACGGCGTCATCCCATCCTAGGGGACCAAGGAGGATATCGCTCCCGATAGACCCTACATGATTATCGCCCCAATGACGGAACTGATATCGCCCGAAGCGATGGTTACAAACGTTGCCTACCCCTATCGCTGTAAGGTATCGCCATCTTAAGCCTATAAATACCCCCACGAATTCCAAACAGAAGGTAAGATCGAGATCATCTTGGAGAACCTCTACCATTCTGAAAACTCGAACTGACTTAAGCATCGGAGTGTCTACGCCGGAGTCCCCCTCCGGCGCTTTGCAGGTACCTCCGACGCCGATCGCTTCCCATCCGACTAGCTGCAACAGCCGTTTCCGACCAGAAGAGATCTCGGATCTTATCAAATGGTGCTTTCATTGAGAGCTTTGGTGTATTAAGTGAGCGTCCTTAATAGCCAAGCTCCGTTTAGTTGGGAGATCGGAACGGTTATGACAGCCAGATCGGAGCCAGACCGGTCTACATTTTCCAATATTCCTTTCTCAACTCGCAGGCGGTTATTTCCTTTTGCTACTGCTGATCTCTCTATGACGACGCAATCGACTATCTCGGGACCTCTGGACCTCTCGGTCGGGATCGCCGGAGGATCTATCTCCTCACAGACGGTCATTTCTTCATCACAGACGGTGGGATCTGATCTTTACGCTCCTCTTTTAGAAGGATTTGTGCTTAGCAATGAAAATCCCTTTGCTATGGAAATAGCGGCCCTTCGTTCCCGCTTGGAATATTTGACTGAAATGGCCACTAGAGTCACGCCTGGTGCTTCTGGATCTAGCGTTCCTCCTCGTGTCATGTTCACACCATCTATTGTTGCTGATCAACCTCTGCCCCCGTTGTTTCCAGAGAACCCCCAAGTGCCTTTATCCGCAGGAAATCCCCCAGTTGGTCATGTACAGCTCACTCAAGGAGGAGTAGAGGCTTATGTACCACAAATGCCGCAAAGACTTCTTCTGTAGGAAGACAGGCAGCTTGAGGCGTTGAGGAACCATTGGGCCGGACGGAGGGAAGGAAAAAACAGGAGTTTATCTCCCGTATACAGTGAAAGATCCAGTAGCAGAAGATATCGAAGTCGTTCTCCCAGGAGTCGCAGTCGGTCTCCCAGGCGACATCATATACCTGAACCAAGGGAAGGAGGGCGACAAGGAGACATATCTCCCCCACGTCACGCGCGTGAGATTCTTGATGATACCTCAGGTCACCCTTTCAGTCGTCGTGTAAGACGTCACAGGGTCAGTAGGCGAGTGAAGCTTCCCGCTGATACTTATGATGGTACTAAAGATCCTATTTCGCACATCAACAAAGTGAAGGATTTCGTCCAGTTTCAAACCCACAGTGATGCGGCTTTATGTCAGATATTTGTTATGACCTTATCGAGAGTTGCTCGTCTTTGGTTTGAAGGTCTTCCTGGCGGATCCATTAGTAATTTCGCACAGTTGGAATCCAAATTTCGGAGCAGATTTAGTACAGCAATTCCAATTCGGAAATCTGCCGCAGCGTTATTTGACATACAGCGGAAGCCCCAAGAGACATTGAAAGAATTTCTCAGCCGATTCGATCTGGAAATGTCATTAACGCCGGGCGTTACCGTTGATTTCGCCATAGAAGCTCTGAAAAGAAACTGCCATTATGGAAAACTGAAAGATGCATTGATGGTGGATCCTCCAATATCCTTGGACGCACTAAGACTTAAAGCCCATAATTATGCGAAAATGGAAGAAGAAGAAAATAGAAATAGAACATTTAATATGCCGCCTGGGGCACCTCACATCCCTGCCGCTCCCGCAAATCCTCTGGTTGACGATCATTACACTGATGATTACGCTCGACGGAAAGATTACATCCCAAAGACCTACGATAAGCAAAAAGGAAATTCTTCGAAAGGAAAACAAGGTAGTTCCCCTCATCAGCGTCAAGGGAACGCTAACAAAAATCGGGCGTATGATCCGGATTTTCCCTCCTTGAATGTACCAAGAGCGGAGATCTTGGCGATAGCGGAACAGCGAGATCTTCCTATCCGTTATCCTGCACCCACGAAACCTGGAGTGCTTTTAGGCAGAAGAGAAAACGCTTCCTGTAAATTCCATAAAGCCAGAGGACATTCCACAGAGGCTTGCAGAGAATTAAAGTGGGCGATAGAACGCTTGGTGGAGGAAGGATATCTGGGAGAATTTGCGACTCAAGTAAGGGAAGATGCCCGAAACAATCCGATAAGAAGAGCGGCAGACGAACGACCAAGGCCCCCTCCAGTCCCACTGCCGGATAACGCTCCCAAAGGAAAGGGTGGGGAAACCTTCGCGATAGATGGCGACGACATCCCCATAATCAATATCATAGCGGGAGGGATCCCCTACGCAGATGAATCAGAACAATCGATGGTGGCGAAAGGGGAAAAGCGTACGCGAGACGGCATGACAAAGAAAGGTGGAGCGATAGACATACTTGATCGCATGATCTTATCCTTTTCAGAAGAGGATAAAAAGGCGTTATCTATCCCCATAATGACGCCTTGGTAGTCACACCTGTCATCGCCAGTCATGGTATAAGAAGGACTCTTGTGGACAACGGGAGTGCCGTGAACCTTTTTTCGCTGGAAGCTTACAACCTCATGAAACGCCCCCACGATGAGTTAACGCCTAGTAAGAGACCCATAGTCGGAGTGGACGGGACCCCTATCCCTGTTACGGGAGTAATCACCTTACCCGTATACTTCCGAGAAGACACTTACAAACGGTCAGAGAATTTGTTGTTCCTTGTTGTGGATCTGAATCTGCCCTATAACGTCATACTCGGACGGCCTTTCCTCAATCGCTTTGGAGCGGCGATATCACAAAAACATCTAAAGATGAAATACCCCTCCTGGGACGGGGTGGTATCGATAAAAGGTGATCAGAAACTGGCGGCAGAATGCTATTCACTCATGACTCAGACAAGCTGCGATAGATACTTGTGTATAGTGGCAGACCCCTACGAGCAGGGTGATGAAAAGCGCGCTCAACCCCTTGACAAGATGGTACCCGTATCAGTGATAGGCAAAGAGGGAGCCAGCTTCCTGGTCAGCGATAAGCTCAGCCCAGCGGAAAATCTTCAACTGGCACGGCTGCTGAACAAATGTCAAGGAAATTTCGCATGGAAGCCCGCCGATATGCCAGGTATATCACGAGAAATAGCCGAGCACAGGCTTAACGTTGCCCTGACGCCAAGCCAGTTCAGCAAAAACGACGGGCGTTCTCCACCGAAAAAGCGTCGGCTGTGGAAAAGGAGGTTGTAAAGCTCCTTGACGCGGGTTTCATTCGCGAAGTACAGTATCCCACTTGGTTAGCCAACCCGGTTCTTGTTCCTAAACCCAATGGAGACTGGCGTATGTGCATTGACTTCACCGACTTGAACGACGCTTGTCCTAAGGATTGCTACCCGCTTCCTCGCATAGATCAGTTGGTTGATCAAACCGCTGGGTACGCATATCTAAGCTCATTGGACGCCAATTCCGGATATCATCAAATCCCTATGGCCCTAGAGGATGAGGAGAAGACCGCCTTCCTTACTCCTAAAGCCACGTATTGTTACACAGCGATGCCATTTGGACTAAAGAACGCGGGGGCCACGTTTCAGCGAATGGCAAATAAGATTTTTGAGGAACAAATAGGGAGAAATGTGGAAGCATATGTTGACGACATACTGGTGAAGAGTGCGAATTTTCATGATCACCTGCAGGATCTAAAGGAAGTTTTTGATGTGATGAAAAGGTATCGCATGAAGCTAAACCCCCGGAAGTGCATGTTTGCATTCCAGACGGGTAAGTTCTTGGGCTACGTAGTTAGCCAGAAAGGTATCCAACCTAATCCTTCCAAGGTTAAAGCTATACATGATATGATATCGCCGAGAACTGTTAAGGAAGTGCAAAGGCTAACGGGGCGCGTTATCGCTCTGGGACGATTCGTCTCCAAGCAAGGAGAAAAGTGCCTCTCTTTTTTCAAAGTCATACGACGGAAAGCCACGTTCGGGTGGACCCCAGAATGTGAGCAAGCATTTGTGGACTTAAAGGACTATTTATCATCTGATTTATTATTGACAAGGCCCGAGTCCGGCGATACCCTGTACTTGTACTTGGGCGCGGCGGACGAAGTGGTCAGCGCCGTCCTTGTTCGTGACGATAACCACACTCATCGCCCAGTTTACTTCGTGAGTCATGTCTTAAAGGACGCGGAACTGCGATATGCTCGTATTGAGAAAATAGCGTTCGCCCTTATACAAGCCGCCCGCAAGATGGACCGATACTTCCAGTCTTATCCTATCGTTGTACTTACAGACCAACCCTTGAAGAGGATATTTTGAAAGCCTGAATCTTCAGGAAGAATGCTGATCTGGGCCCTAGAACTCGAACAATATAGTTTGAGGTACCAGTCCCGGCCATCCGTAAAGGCTCAGGTCCTTGCTGATTTTATAGCGGAGTGTACTTTCACAGAGGACCCTTTGAGTGGTGTACCTGAAGCGGAATGGAACGATATGGATCTCCCGTTTCCAGAAACATATACGGATCTTTGGATCATTCATGTGGACGGAGCCAAAAACCAAGAACTGGCAGGGGCCGGAGTCTTCATAAACGGGCCGCACGATATGCATATACGGTATGCTATTCGAATCTTGCAGCCTTTGTCCAATAACGCAGCCGAATATGAGGCGTTACTAGCTGGACTCAGAATAGGAAGAGAGTTTTCTTCAAATGGAAGGCGCGATACTGGCCAAACAGGAGATCTGCGTCTAAAAATTTGTGGAGACTCCAAACTGATAATTGACCAGGTCTCAGGACACTCTCAGTCTCGAGAACCTATTATGGTGCAATACCTCTCTAAGGTAACGCGAGAACTAGTGGAAATAAAGAAAGAGGGCATGCAAGTCAGCTTCGAGCACGTTCCCCGAGAGGAAAATGCTGAAGCCGATTACCTTGCCAAGCTGGCCGCGAATCCTGAAGAATCTATACCTAAAGATGTGTATTATCGTGAGCTATCGGTGCCGTCCTTCATGGAGGAACAAGCCTCTTTGTGTGTGAATGAGCTCGAGAATGATTGGCGGATTCCGGTAATAAAATACCTGATGCACGAAGAGTTGCCTGACGATAACGCTGAAAAGATGAAATTGCTAAGACAGGCTGCTCGGTGCACGTACTATAACGGGGATCTAATTCGAAGATGTTTTTCTCACCCCGCCGCCAAATGTATAACCGAACAAGAGGGCCTTCACACCTTACGCGAAATCCACGAAGGGATATGCGGAATGCACGCGTCAGGCGGCACCATGGCGGCACAAGTTTTCAGATCAGGATTCTACTGGCCCACCATACGAAGGGATTGCCACAATTATTTACAAGCTTGCCCCAAATGTCAGGAATTTGCTAGAATTCCTCGACGTCCAGCCACGGAAATATCAGAAATCATCGCCCCTTGTCCTTTTGCCAAATGGGGGATTGACATCCTGGGTCCATTTCCAAAGGCAAGGTCCCAACTGAAATTTGTGATAGTGGCTGTGGACTATTTTACGAAGTGGGCGGAAGCTGAAGCGGTTGCCACAATCACGGCAGAAAAGACATGGCGTTTTTTCAAACATCAAGTCATCATGAGATTCGGGGTGCCTCGTATCCTTGTCAGCGATAACGGGACCCAGTTCACCAGCCAATTCTTCAAAGACCAGTGCTCAGAATTCGGGATTGAGCAGAGATTCTCTTCCGTGGCTCACCCACAAACCAATGGACAGGCAGAGGTAACTAATAGGAGCATCCTCAGCGGTATTAAGAAAAACCTAGAGGGGTCTAAGAAGAAGTGGGCTGATGAATTGCCATACGTGATGTGGGCATACCGCATGACCGTAAAAGTTAGCACTGGAGAAACGCCTTTCGCGTTGGCTTTTGGAACTGAAGCCGTTACGCCAGTGGAAATTGGGGCCATGAGCCTACGGGTGGCTCACTTTCGTGAGGAACGGAACGAGGAACGGTTACGTGCTAACCTGGACGCGTTACCAGAGGTTCGAGAAGAAGTCCTACTGAAAACGCAACACTACAAAAGAAAAATGGCCCGTTATCATAACAGGCAGGTCAAAGAGCGATTGTTGAAAAACGGTGACCTGGTGCTCCGAGACAGGCGAGCAACCGGACAACGTATGGGAAAGCTTAGTCCTAACTGGGAAGGACCGTATCGCGTAACCCACGTTGTCGGAAGAGGGGCCTATCGCCTGGAGGCACTTGACGGTACGCCCTTATCCAACTCCTGGAATATCGCTCGTTTGAAGTTATATTATCCTAGAGTTTAATTTTATCTGCACTATTTGGATTATAACAACCCTAACCGTGGCTAACGCTCAATAGGAGAGTTTTCGTGGGTTTGTGGTTGCTTTTGTGCAGATAAAAAGGGGGGTACCCTGGGAGTGAAAAGTCCTATCCTTGTGATGGTCGGTCTTGATCAGATGGCCCACTAAGTGAGGGCACGACCCCAGTGTATCCTTGATTAGCGTCGGATTGAAAGATCCTTGACGCCCCCGGGGGTGAAAAGTCCTATCCTTGTGATGACCGATCTTGATCAGATGGCTCACTAAGTGAGGGCACTGCCCGGTATCTTTGGGAGTGAAAAGTTCTTTAATGATGACCGATCTCGTGGAGACGGTACATCAAGACAAGACACGCCCCAAAGAGTTAGAAACTCTGTTTAGAAACAAGAATCCTATCTTAACGGTCGTGCTGGTGCAGCTAAACCATTAAGTAAGGACACGGTTCTAAACGAGAGGACAACGCCTATAAAAGTGAAAATTCCCTAGCCTTGTGATAGCCGTCCCGATCCGACAGCTCACGAGATGAGGCACTTAGAAAGGCCGAACGAGAGATAAGGGAAACGTGAAGGATCGCGTAATCCCAGCTAGTAACCGGATGAGTAATCCCTGGCGAAGTATAGAGCTGAGGGAAAACACGATTCGAAACGGGTTCCGTGATAAAGCCTAATGATGGCAGCGAACAGGCTCCTACGGGTAATCACTATCTCTCAAATCTCGTTTTGTTACTGATAATCTACAATTAGAAATGTGCAGAATACTTCTGAGCAGCGGAAGGAGCGGTGGTCATGATACCGATAGGCTTATCGAAAGGCCAACCCGACATAGATCTTGGTCATCTTGGTATAAATACCAAGGATCTGCTCAAGAAAGTAAACGCACCGTGAGGATAAGGCAACCTCAGTGACGAGAGAAGTCTCGCGATGAGAAAAATAAAAGAGGAATATCGATAAAGGGATTGTCTAGAAATATTAAAGGCATCTCAAGGATTTACAAAGATTCAATGTTCAAAATATTTATGCTGCAAAGACAAAAGACAAAAGCCAAGCGATATTTGATCGCTGGAGGGAACGGCAAAATATCGCGACACATCAGCTCTCGGGGTCTTTTCGTTTCCAGCCCGCTGCCTTGGCTTGGCGATAGCCTGCCTCGTTGATATGGGCAGAACTCTGTAGAAAGGCTTTCGCGACATCTTCGCCCTTGTACGCATCCACCCCATGAATCTCTTCGAAACACTTAACTAGAACACGGGCGGTCTGTTCAGCATGCCACCAGCCCATATCGACTGACTCTTCCGCCAAAGCTGCCTTCTCCTTTTCTAAAGAGGACTTCTCATTCTCCAAAGCAGTCACTTTGGCCTATTCCTCTGACAAAGCTGTTTCTAGAGCGGAATGCTGTTTCTGTAAATCGTGGTCAGCCAGCAGTATCTTGGAACGATCTGCCAACACCTTTTTCCTTTCATCTTGCTCCTTGGACAGCTCCGCCGAAACAGAACGGAGGGAAACAGTCCGATGCTTCACCTCCTCCGCCCAGTAGTGAAATTTCATCATATTGGAGAAAAGGCTAGCACGGAAGGAGTTCACTTGGTCATCTTCCGCCTGGGAAAGGAAAGCTTCCCGTTCTGCAGATGAGGCCAGAATTTGAGAAGCCAGCAGGGCAGAAACCTCATCTGAACCATCGCCCCCGATGGCTGCCAAACCACGGGTACGGAAGTCGAACAACTCAACCTGATGGGTCACTTCGCCGAGCCCGTTTAATGGACAAAGATCTGCCATAAAATTGAAAGAGGTTCCGACTTCATTATAGCGTTGCCGCCAAGGAACGCTAGAGGGAACGAAAGCCAGAGGACCAGGGGCGCGAACCTGTGAAGAAGAGCTGCCCGGGGGCAGGAAGGTACCATGAGGCTGATAGCCCGAAAGGTCCTGCAAGACGTCTTGATAGCCTAAAGAAGAGGAATAATGATGCACAGGCCCACCAAAGGAACTGGGCGAAGCACCAAAGGGGTCCGCACCGCCTAGGTTCCCCAAAACTTCCGCGGAATGTCCACCTGGAGGAACCACTGCGGAATTAGGAACGAAACCACCTTCCCCCGCGATGTTAGAGGAGGGTATGTTCTCATCCTCGCCTTCTATCCGGGCCCTCTTCGCGGAACCCCTCAGCACATAAGTGAGATTCATATCGCCTGAAGGAGCGGAAGCAGTTACTACAACGGCCTCCTGCAAGGAGTACAAATTGAGAAAAAAGAAAAATAGATCAAATGACGACAGATATTGAGGCACAATATATCGCACCAAAAAAAAAAAAAAAAAAAAAAAAACACGCTTACGGTAGCGGTGTTGAGGGAAGGTGGTGCCTCAGAAGAACCCGCAGCGTCGGGAGAAGGAGTAAGAGTGGCGATACTCCGTGTTCTTTTCTTCTTTTTTCCTCTGACAATGGCCTTAGGGGCCTGAGAAGACGAGGGAGCAGCAACGGTCACGATGGGAACACCTTCAGGGATGTCAGTATCCCCTTCGCCAACTGAGGAGGAGGATACTTGAGCGAGATTCGCGGAAGTAGCCGGAAGCTCAGAAGGATTATCAGTGGCCTCTGAATCGAGCTTTTCCCTTTCTTCTCTATTATGAGCTCTCCTTAAGCGTCTTCTTACGCTTTCGGGTTTATAATCAGGATCCGTCGCTGCAAAATCACAAAATAACGTCAGCGTTAGTATCAGTGATGAAAGGGAAAGGTAGCGCGATACTCACGTCTAACGCACTCCTGAATGGCCATTCTGCAGGCCGTGAGTCGAATATGAACGCTGATCTCCAGTTGGAGTAAGGTGTTTAACCATCCTTGTTCACGAGCGGGAAGTGTCCCTGGTCGACTCCAAACGCCATCTTGGACGTCCTGGTTGAACCCAGAACGCCACTCGGGACCAGGAGCGTCAGGAAGATTTATCAGAAAGAACTCCTTTTTCCAAGCCTCAACAGAAGACTCAATATGGAGCAACTTCCAAGTAAAAGACTTGAGAGAATCATCATCAAAGCGAGGCGATATGGTTATCACACCCCGGCACTTCATCAATTTAAAAAGGGATCTAAGCAACAAAAAAGAAGGGGAAGTGATCCCCTTATATCTACAGAGTTCCAAAAAAGCATAAACACAGCAATATGCATTTGGGGCTAACTGGGCAGGATTGAAATTGCCAGCAATAAGCAAATCCTTGACGAAAGAATCGATAGGGAGCCGGAAACCGTAGCGAAACATCTGGGCATATAACACCCTTTGATTGCCGGTCAGAACGCTGTTTAAACGAACTGACCTAGGGGCAACAACAGCTTGGCAACCGTCAGGAATAACGGCACCGTGAGTAGCCAAATGCTCCTGGAGAATGGCCTCCGTGGTAATAACACTGACCGTGGTATCCATTTTCTTCTCATCGATGGATTTTGACTCAGAACGGCGAGTCTTTGCCATGACAGGACTAAGGAAATAGAAATGAAGAAGACGAGGGAAAGGAAGGGAAATACCTTTGAAAGGAAAGAACTTTGAAAGCCTTGAATGGAGGTGAGAAGGACAAGACGGCCGAGAGATAATATGAAAAAGTGGAGTGAAAAAGAAAAGGGAAGAAATAAAGAGGGTTTATAACCCTAGTAATTAAAAGGAAACGACGGATGCTGCAGTCGTTGTGTCGAAGCGGCATGAGGGATAAGACTCAAGCAATGAGTACGACTCTTGAAGAAGCGCGACAAACGCTTCGATCTTGTTAAAATTTCTAAACACGCTAAGGTAAAGCGGCAGAAGAAACGAACACGCGTGTCTGCACCATCATGACTTTTCCCGCGCACCAACGGAAGGGTCGCGAGCATTAAATGCTCTGAAAAGTAGATGTGACTTTTTGATAAAAAGCAAAAGCGATATCACAAGAAAGGAAATGATGCAAATCGGCGTTGAATAAAAGAACAGTTCTCAAGACAGTACAAGAGAGCGAAATAAAATAAGATATCGCCCGAAGAGCAAGGTACCGATATCGCCGCGAGATAAGACGTTATTACAAGACATGGAAAACAAATAGCAATGTTCTTCAATGGATCAATTAAGAGTCATCGCATGCCTCGCCGTCATCATTCCCTTGCTTTTCCCCAGAAGAAGGAAAACCCCTTTCGCCTTCACTAAGATCTTTAATTTTTTGGGAAGTGTAATCGGCCAGCATGGATGAATCGACGGCGCCTCGGATATAGAGATCCATAAATCCTGCGATACAAACCTCGATGGTCTTATTCTTCCACCAGGCTATCCTCGAAGGAACTTTGGCCAAATCGGCATCACGAGACGACAACTCTTCGCGGAGGAAGACGTTCTTTTTATCAGCCACCACCAATTCCGCCTCCATTAGCTCTGCTCTCGCTTTCCCCTTCGACTTCTCCCGAGAAAGTTCAGCGCGACAATCCTCCAACTCCGCCCGAGTTCGTTCTTGCAACTGCGATAGCCCCTTCGCCTTCGCCAAGGCCGCGTCTAATTGTTCCTGCAAATCCGAAGAGGGTCGAGTTTTATTACGCTGGTCTTCAAGAAAATAATGAAATTTCTGAAAGCTAGCCAGCATGTCGTTCATGAGGTGTGACTGTCGTGTCTCGGGAGCATGCTGTAAAAACTCTTCCCTGTCCTTGGAAGAAGTAAACATCTGTCCCACTATGGGACCCACGGGCTCTTCTCGCGATAACGGATCCGATATTCCTAAGGCACGAAGCCCGTCAGTGCCGAAAGAGGACAAATCCAGCTGATATCCAGTGGGGCCCTGGGACCTCTGAGGAGAAAGGTTGGCGATATAAGGAGGGGAACAACTTTTTGCGCAATCACCAACGCCCGAAATTGAAGACAGAAACAAAAGATGAGGCTTCCGTGGGAGAAATTCAGGAGGAACGCTTAAATTCGAAACCTGTAGGGTTGCCTCTGGGATAAAAGAACCTATCGGGGAAGCAGGATGGCCCGACGACAAAGGAGAGGTCGCGGCTGCCGAGGTCTCATTGTTTTCGATAGAAACGGCGGAAGGTACCCTGATAGCTTTGATATTTTTCACCACTTGCGAAGTACTCGCGGCATGAGAAGCGTTAATATTCTCGGGGGGGACCGCGTTAACTCCCTTCAAAGGGGGAACTGGGGGGTTAGTTTTCTCTGTGCGAACCTTCTTTACGAGACGCTCCGTCTCTTCTGCAATTTCTTCGCTATCGTCCTCAGCCGATTCCGCCGTGTCATCATTCCTCCTCGACCTAAGTTTCATCCTTTGGGCAATAGTAGCATGACGTAATTCAGGACCAGTGTCCATGCTCTCGCTATCGCTGTCGATTTTCTCAAACACAGGATCGCCTTGAGCTACCCTCTTGCCACGGGACGGAAGCCAATTTTCAAGGAAACAAGAAGGTCGAGTGGAGGCTCTGCGAGTTGTGACGGTTTTAGTCCCTTCCCTTCCAGGCGGAATGGGTGGGCGGCGGGAATTTTCAGGCGAAGGAGAAGGAGGCAGCGACTGGAGAGGTGTTACGTTCAAAGGGGCGTCACCTTCCCCAGAAGAACTACTCTCAGCGTTACCTGCCAACAAAACATATTAGCGAATTAAGAAGATTGAAGCGATAAAGAAGAAAAAGGGAACTCACCCACAACGCACTCTGACAAGGGCCTGAACCGAGCAAACTCCCGGATACGGAAAGACCCTTCTATTTCTAACAAGGCGCTAACGTTGGAAACATCCTGGCTTGACAGCGCGTCCGGTCTTTTCCAAACGCCACTATTGATTTTTCGATTGAAACCCCCGCGCCAGAGTCGTGACGGCAAACGGAGGGTGAAAAAGCCAGACTTCCAGTCATCTACGTGTTCCTCAAAACCTTGAAAGTTCCGCCAGAACAGTTGCACAATGACATCATCCCATCTGGGGGTAATATCTACCAGGCAGTTGCGACAACTCAAGACAAAGAACGTGCGGAATAGATCAAGCGATGGAGCAAATATACGCTTCATCTCGCACGAACGAAGGAAAGCGTAAATACCACACCAAGAGGGTGGAGTAATCTGGACGGGATTAAGGTCATAATGATCTAGCAGTTTCAACAGAGAAGTATGGAGTGGGAAACGGAATCCGTAAGTAAACATCTTGAAATAAACTAACCGGAATGTTCCCCACATGGCGTCAGGCAGCCGAGTGTCCTTCAAAGAGACAAAAGGGCGATAGCCCATGGGAAAAGTAATACCACTCTCCTCTAATTCAACCCTCAAAACCTCATTACAATTGAATATGCTGCGAGTTCTCCTAGCTTCGGGATCTATGGGGTTTTCAACAGTTGAAGACATAAGGGACAGGGAAAGTAAACCTACAGCGGTAGAAGGAGTAAATACCTGGAGCAAAAAGCCAGTGAGCCGGTCGCCGGCACCAGTGAGCAGTCGCGGTAAAACCTCTCGAAGAAAAGAAGTGCAGAAGAGAGAGAAAATGTGCAAAAACTCAAAATATTAGCAAAAGCAGTAAAAGAGAGAGATGATTTCCTTATAAAGGAAAGCCTAAAGAAGAGACAGCCTGTAAAAATGAAACACGTACAGAACAGAAAAAGACGCGTGGATAGTCATTTGTGCCTTCTGAAAGAAGACAGTTACCGATTAGAAGTTGAAGGCAGTTACCCGTAGCGAAAGGGACGCTTCCGCGATCACCCGGAACGCTCAGAAAGAAACAATAAGTAAGCGATGAGAAGAGAAAAGGAAGTAAAACCATCATTCATTATTATGAGGAAGGCCATACGGCATCTACAAAAAGAAGGGTTAGGCCCTACTCTTCACCGTCGGACCAAGTAATGCAGTAGCAATAGACTACGTCCTCTTCGTCATCGCCACCCCAGAATGGTGAATCCACAACAGCAGGGGGAGAAGACTCACCGACCCTCTTTCTAGCAGCAGTAGTCGACCCGGTTGTTTTCTCCTTAACGCTTGGCGATACTGCCTCAACGGCTGAACCCTCTTCAATTGTAAGCCCAACTGAAAACTAGCCCGAGTGTTCACCAAGGGCTATCCACGTCTGATATCTTAGAATAGGGATCTGCTCGGTCATGAGGCGATATTAATCTTCTTGGCCTCTCGATAGGGCTTATGAAGTCTCCACTTCGTTTAAGTCATAGAAGGACCGTTGTTGGGTTACGTGCGGCGTCATTACGGATATTCAACCAGGCCGTGCCCTAGGCTGGCATATATTCGGGGCTATCGTCCTTTCGAGTGTACTGCAAAGACACAGAGGAGATAGATACTTATACAGAGGTTAGCAAACCTTATACTTACAGAGGTCTGAGGTCACACGAGCCCCGATTTATTCTTTACGCCCGAGAGAGTAGCGGTATCATCGCGGCTTTACGCCATCAGCTACCTTATGGTTATCGCGGCTTCATACCACCAGACGCCTGTGATGTCAACGCGGTTTTACGCATCTAGGGCCACCGGTGACATCAACGCGGCCTTATACTGTGGATACCGGTAACCTTATGGTTTTAGCGTCAGGGCTACCAGTGACATCGTGTCTTTCGGCGTTTTTTCAGACTCTGCCTCGTACTCCTTCCAGTATCTATATCGCGACCGTTACCCCTTTCTTCCGTTCTAGGCTTATCAGTCCTTGAGGATATCGGGACGGCTCGTCTTTTGAGGACCTCAATTTCTTTTTCCAAGGCCTCCCTTCAGTGGAGCCTATAAATCGGAGAACTTTCTCCATCCACGTTCTCCTCATCTCTATCAGTCAGCATCATGGATCATTTGACCAAGAATTTTCTTCTCTCCAAGGGTCATTCACTCAGGAACCTCAACGACGGTGACGTCGGTTTCCTGGAGAACATGCTAGTCAAGACTTCTGAGGATATTCTGGAGCTGCAGGGGATGCTGACTCCGCTCTATTCCCGGCTGGGAGCCATCTCTCTGGAGGACTTTAGTCCTTTGGAGAGTGTTTCAAAGCTGTCTGCCTCCATCTCTCGGATTCAAGTGGTGATCGCTATGCTGCAGCAGCGTAAGGACATGTTGGGGTGCTGCCTGAAGGGGATGAGGGCCACTTCCCATGATCTTGTCCTGGTCATGGATTCCTTGAGGGACCTTCCTGAGGTGCCCGAGGATGCTGGTTCTGACGCCTGATAACGGTGGCTCCCTTTGGGTCTTTTTCTTTTCCTCTTGCCTTGTAAATGTATCTTTCGGCCGGTAGGCCATAATAAATAAATCGTTTCAATCATTCCGCCTTGTAACTGTTCTTCTTCTTTACTGCACTCTGTCATTTTCCAAGGAATATTCTTAGCCCAACTGAAAACAGTCTTGCCATTGGGCGGTTTTTCTGTTGATCGTTCTGCCTTAACTCCGCGCCGTCCTCATTATAACAACTGATCGGCAGATATTAGCATTATTCTTGATTTGCGCGAGATTTCAACAGGCATGACTGCAAATCTACATTTGCACTTCAGACTGTACACGTGCCAATCTTCAAGAGTCGGGTTGGAGGATCGAAGAGTCTCTTTTCTTCTTTTCCCGGCTATTTAATGAGGCTTTTCCTCCTTCATTCTTATCCATTTCTTTCTCCTTCATTTTTCTTCGTTATCGATCCTCTGCGGGTCTCATGGCTGATTCTTATTTGCTAGGTACGGCTTCGGGGAATTCACCGCCAACTCCTCCGACTACCCCTGACACAGATAATCCTCCCCCATCGCTTCCTTGGAGGCCGGTTGTCCGCCGGCGAGGTCGCAAGAGACGGAGGAAGGAAGTTGAACAATGAAGGAAGGAGGCTGCCAAGGCCTCTAAGTCATTTTTCGACTCTCTGGCTTCTCTGGCTAGGGAGGAGAAAAAATCGTTTCCTCCTTTGAGTGATTCGCCTCCGTGGGTTCCTTCTGCTGGTTCAGCCGTTGAGGCAATATCGCCAAGCGTTAAGGAGAAAACAACCGGGTCGACTACTGCTGCTAGAAAGAGGGTCGGTGAGTCTTCTCCCCCTGCTGTTGTGGATTCACCATTCTGGGGTGGCGATGACGAAGAGGACGTAGTCTATTGCTACGGCATTACTTGGTCCGACGGTGAAGAGTAGGGCCTAACCCTTCTTTTTGTAGATGCCGTATGGCCTTCCTCATAATAATGAATGATGGTTTTACTTCCTTTTCGCTTCTCATCGCTTACTTATTGTTTCTTTCTGAGCGTTCCGGGTGATCGCGGAAGCGTCCCTTTCGCTACGGGTAACTGCCTTCAACTTCTAATCGGTAACTGTCTTCTTTCAGAAGGCACAAATGACTATCTACGCGTCTTTTTCTGTTCTGTACGTGTTTCATTTTGACAGGCTGTCTCTTCTTTAGGCTTTCCTTTATAAGGAAATCATCTCTCTCTTTTACTGCTTTAGCTAATATTTTGAGTTTTTGCACATTTTCTCTCTCTTCTGCACTTCTTTTCTTTGAGAGGTTTTACCGCGACCGCTCACTGGTGCCGGGGACCGGCTCACTGGCTTTTTGCTCCAGGTATTTACTCCTTCTACCGCCGTAGGTTTACTTTCCCTGTCCCTTATGTCTTCAACTGTTGAAAACCCCATACATCCTGAAGCTAGGAGAACTCGCAGCATATTCAATTGTAATGAGGTTTTGAGGGTTGAATTAGAGGAGAGTGGTATTAGTTTTCCCACGGGCTATCGCCCTTTTGTCTCTTTGAAGGACACTCGGCTGCCTGACGCCATGTGGGGAACATTCCGGTTAGTTTATTTCAAGATGTTTACTTACGGATTCCGTTTCCCACTCCATACTTCTCTGTTGAAACTGCTAGATCATTATGACCTTAATCCCGTCCAGATTACTCCACCCTCTTGGTGTGGTATTTACGCTTTCCTTCGTTCGTGCGAGATGAAGCGTATATTTGCTCCATCGCTTGATCTATTCCGCACATTCTTTGTCTTGAGTTGTCGCAACTGTCTGGTAGATATTACCCCCAGATGGGATGATGTCATTGTGCAACTGTTCTGGCGGAACTTTCAGGGTTTTGAGGAACACGTAGATGACTGGAAGTCTGGCTTTTTCACCCTCCGTTTGCCGTCACGACTCTGGCGCGGGGGTTTCAATCGAAAAATCAATAGTGGCGTTTGGAAAACATCGGAAGCGCTGTCAAGCCAGGATGTTTCCAACGTTAGCGCCTTGTTAGAAATAGAAGGGTCTTTCCGTATCCGGGAGTTTGCTCGGTTCAGGCCCTTGTCAGAGTGCGTTGTGGGTGAGTTCCCTTTTTCTTCTTTATCGCTTCAATCTTCTTAATTTGCTAAT
Organism: Viola odorata; assembly: GCA_963691705.1. Classification (NCBI taxonomy): domain Eukaryota; kingdom Viridiplantae; phylum Streptophyta; class Magnoliopsida; order Malpighiales; family Violaceae; genus Viola; species Viola odorata. The sequence continues at coordinate 34,470,874 of OY829542.1, forward strand.
ATGTTTTGTTGGCAGGTAACGCTGAGAGTAGTTCTTCTGGGGGAAGTGACGCCCCTTTGAACGTAACACCTCTCCAGTCGCTGCCTCCTTCTCCTTCGCCTGAAAATTCTCGCCGCCCACCCATTCCGCCTGGAAGGGAAGGGACTAAAACCGTCACAACTCGCAGAGCCTCCACTCGACCTTCTTGTTTCCTTGAAAATTGGCTTCCGTCCCGTGGCAAGAGGGTAGCTCAAGGCGATCCTGTGTTTGAGAAAATCGACAGCGATAGCGAGAGCATGGACACTGGTCCTGAATTACGTCATGCTACTATTGCCCAAAGGATGAAACTTAGGTCGAGGAGGAATGATGACACGGCGGAATCGGCTGAGGACGATAGCGAAGAAATTGCAGAAGAGACGGAGCGTCTCGTAAAGAAGGTTCGCACAGAGAAAACTAACCCCCCAGTTCCCCCTTTGAAGGGAGTTAACGCGGTCCCCCCCGAGAATATTAACGCTTCTCATGCCGCGAGTACTTCGCAAGTGGTGAAAAATATCAAAGCTATCAGGGTGCCTTCCGCCGTTTCTATCGAAAACAATGAGACCTCGGCAGCCGCGACCTCTCCTTTGTCGTCGGGCCATCCTGCTTCCCCGATAGGTTCTTTTATCCCAGAGGCAACCCTACCGGTTTCGAATTTAAGCGTTCCTCCTGAATTTCTCCCACGGAAGCCTCATCTTTTGTTTGTCTTCAATTTCGGGCGTTGGTGATTGCGCAAAAAGTTGTTCCCCTCCTTATATCGCCAACCTTTCTCCTCAGAGGTCCCAGGGCCCCACTGGATATCAGCTGGATTTGTCCTCTTTCGGCACTGACAGGCTTCGTGCCTTAGGAATATCGGATCCGTTATCGCGAGAAGAGCCCGTGGGTCCCATAGTGGGACAGATGTTTACTTCTTCCAAGGACAGGGAAGAGTTTTTACAGCATGCTCCCGAGACACGACAGTCACACCTCATGAACGACATGCTGGCTAGCTTTCGGAAATTTCATTATTTTCTTGAAGACCAGCGTAACAAAACTCGACCCTCTTCGGATTTGCAGGAACAATTAGACGCGGCCTTGGTGAAGGCGAAGGGGCTATCGCAGTTGCAAGAACGAACTCGGGCGGAGTTGGAGGATTGTCGCGCTGAACTTTCTCGGGAGAAGTCGAAGGGGAAAGCGAGAGCAGAGCTAATGGAGGCGGAACTGGTGGTGGCTGATAAAAAGAACGTCTTCCTCCGCGAAGAGTTGTCGTCTCGTGATGCCGATTTGGCCAAAGTTCCTTCGAGGATAGCCTGGTGGAAGAATAAGACCATCGAGGTTTGTATCGCAGGATTTATGGATCTCCATATCCGAGGCGCCGTCGATTCATCCATGCTGGCCGATTACGCTTCCCAAAAAATTAAAGATCTTAGTGAAGGCGAAAGGGGTTTTCCTTCTTCTGGGGAAAAGCAAGGGAATGATGACGGCGAGGCATGCGATGACTCTTAATTGATCCATTGAAGAACATTGCTATTTGTTTTCCATGTCTTGTAATAACGTCTTATCTCGCGGCGATATCGGTACCTTGCTCTTCGGGCGATATCTTATTTTATTTCGCTCTCTTGTACTGTCTTGAGAACTGTTCTTTTATTCAACGCCGATTTGCATCATTTCCTTTCTTGTGATATCGCTTTTGCTTTTTATCAAAAAGTCACATCTACTTTTCAGAGCATTTAATGCTCGCGACCCTTCCGTCGGTGTGCGTGTTCGTTTCTTCTGCCGCTTCACCTTAGCGTGTTTAGAAATTTTAACAAGATCGAAGCGTTTGTCGCGCTTCTTCAAGAGTCGTACTCATTGCTTGAGTCTTATCCCTCATGCCGCTTCGACACAACGACTGCAGCATCCGTCGTTTCCTTTTAATTACTAGGGTTATAAACCCTCTTTATTTCTTCCCTTTTCTTTTTCACTCCACTTTTTCATATTATCTCTCGGCCGTCTTGTCCTTCTCACCTCCATTCAAGGCTTTCAAAGTTCTTTCCTTTCAAAGGTATTTCCCTTCCTTTCCCTCGTCTTCTTCATTTCTATTGCCTTAGTCCTGTCATGGCAAAGACTCGCCGTTCTGAGTCAAAATCCATCGATGAGAAGAAAATGGATACCACGGTCAGTGTTATTACCACGGAGGCCATTCTCCAGGAGCATTTGGCTATTCACGGTGCCGTTATTCCTGACGGTTGCCAAGCTGTTGTTGCCCCTAGGTCAGTTCATTTAAACAGCGTTCTGACCGGCAATCAAAGGGTGTTATATGCCCAGATGTTTCGCTACGGTTTCCGGCCCCCTATCGATTCTTTCGTCAAGGATTTGCTTATTGCTGGCAATTTCAATCCTGCCCAGTTAGCCCCAAATGCATATTGCTGTGTTTATGCTTTTTTGGAACTCTGTAGATATAAGGGGATCACTTCCCCTTCTCTTTTGTTGCTTAGATCCCTTTTTAAATTGATGAAGTGCCGGGGTGTGATAACCATATCGCCTCGCTTTGACGATGATTCTCTCAAGTCTTTTACTTGGAAGTTGCTCCATATTGAGTCTTCTGTTGAGGCTTGGAAAAAGGAGTTCTTTCTGATAAATCTTCCTGACGCTCCTGGTCCCGAGTGGCGTTCTGGGTTCAACCAGGACGTCCAAGATGGCGTTTGGAGTCGACCAGGGACACTTCCCGCTCGTGAACAAGGATGGTTAGACACCTTACTCCAACTGGAGATCAGCGTTCATATTCGACTCACGGCCTGCAGAATGGCCATTCAGGAGTGCGTTAGACGTGAGTATCGCGCTACCTTTCCCTTTCATCACTGATACTAACGCTAACGTTATTTTGTGATTTTGCAGCGACGGATCCTGATTATAAACCCGAAAGCGTAAGAAGACGCTTAAGGAGAGCTCATAATAGAGAAGAAAGGGAAAAGCTCGATTCAGAGGCCACTGATAATCCTTCTGAGCTTCCGGCTACTTCCGCGAATCTCGCTCAAGTATCCTCCTCCTCAGTTGGCGAAGGGGATACTGACATCCCTGAAGGTGTTCCCATCGTGACCGTTGCTGCTCCCTCGTCTTCTCAGGCCCCTAAGGCCATTGCCAGAGGAAAAAAGAAGAAAAGAACACGGAGTATCGCCACTCTTACTCCTTCTCCCGACGCTGCGGGTTCTTCTGAGGCACCACCTTTCCTCAACACCGCTACCGTAAGCGTGTTTTTTTTTTTTTGGTGCGATATATTGTGCCTCAATATCTGTCGTCATTTGATCTATTTTTCTTTTTTCTCAATTTGTACTCCTTGCAGGAGGCCGTTGTAGTTACTGCTTCCGCTCCTTCAGGCGATATGAATCTCGCTTATGTGCTGAGGGGTTCCGCGAAGAGGGCCCGGATAGAAGGCGAGGATGAGAACATACCCTCCTCTAACATCGCGGGGGAAGGTGGTTCCGTTAACGTTCCTAATTCCGCAGTGGTTCCTCCAGGTGGACATTCCGCGGAAGTTTTGGGGGACCTAGGAGGTGCGGATCCCTTTGGTGCTTCGCCCAGTTCCTTTGGTGGGCCTGTGCATCATTATTCCTCTTCTTTAGGCTATCAAGACGTCTTGCAGGACCTTTCGGGCTATCAGCCTCATGGTACCTTCCTGCCCCCGGGCAGTTCTTCTTCACAGGTTCGCACCCCTGGGCCTCTGGCTTTCGTTCCCTCTAGCGTTCCTTGGCGGCAACGCTATAATGAAGCCGGAACCTCTTTCAATTTTATGGCGGATCTTTGTCCATTAAACGGGCTCGGCGAAGTGACCCATCAGGTTGAGTTGTTCGACTTCCGTACCCGTGGTTTGGCAGCCATCGGGGGCGATGGTTCAGATGAGGTTTCTGCCCTGCTGGCTTCTCAAATTCTGGCCTCATCTGCAGAACGGGAAACTTTCCTTTCCCTGGCGGAAGATGACCAAGTGAACTCCTTCCGTGCTAGCCTTTTCTCCAATATGATGAAATTTCACTACTGGGCGGAGGAGGTGAAGCATCGGACTGTTTCCCTCGGTTCTGTTTCGGCGGAGCTGTCCAAGGAGCAAGATGAAAGGAAAAAGGTGTTGGCAGATCGTTCCAAGATACTGTGGCTCACCACGATTTACAGAAACAGCATTCCGCTCTGGAAACAGCTTTGTCAGAGGAACAGGCCAAAGTGACTGCTTTGGAGAATGAGAAGTCCTCTTTAGAAAAGGAGAAGGCAGCTTTGGCGGAAGAGTCAGTCGATATGGGCTGGTGGCATGCTGAACAGACCGCCCGTGTTCTAGTTAAGTGTTTCGAAGAGATTCATGGGGTGGATGCGTACAAGGGCGAAGATGTCGCGAAAGCCTTTCTACAGAGTTCTGCCCATATCAACGAGGCAGGCTATCGCCAAGCCATGGCAGCGGGCTGGAAACGAAAAGACCCCGAGAGCTGATGTGTCGCGATATTTTGCCGTTCCCTCCAGCGATTAAATATCGCTTGGCTTTTGTCTTTTGTCTTTGCAGCATAAATATTTTGAACATTGAATCTTTGTAAATCCTTGAGATGCCTTTAATATTTCTAGACAATCCCTTTATCGATATTCCTCTTTTATTTTTCTCATCGCGAGACTCCTCTCGTCACTGAGGTTGCCTTATCCTCACGGTGCGTTTACTTTCTTGAGCAGATCCTTGGTATTTATACCAAGATGACCAAGATCTATGTCGGGTTGGCCTTTCGATAAGCCTATCGGTATCATGACCACCGCTCCTTCCGCTGCTCAGAAGTATTCTGCACATTTCTAATTGTAGATTATCAGTAACAAAACGAGATTTGAGAGATAGTGATTACCCGTAGGAGCCTGTTCGCTGCCATCATTAGGCTTTATCACGGAACCCGTTTCGAATCGTGTTTTCCCTCAGCTCTATACTTCGCCAGGGATTACTTATCCGGTTACTAGCTGGGATTACGCGATCCTTCACGTTTCCCTTATCTCTCGTTCGGCCTTTCTAAGTGCCTCATCTCGTGAGCTGTCGGATCGGGACGACTATCACAAGGCTAGGGAATTTTCACTTTTATAGGCGTTGTCCTCTCGTTTAGAACCGTGTCCTTACTTAATGGTTTAGCTGCACCAGCCCGACCGTTAAGATAGGATTCTTGTTTCTAAACAGAGTTTCTAACTCTTTGGGGCGTGTCTTGTCTTGATGTACCGTCTCCACGAGATCGGTTATCATTAAAGAACTTTTCACTCCCAAAGATACCGGGCAGTGCCCTCACTTAGTGAGCCATCTGATCAAGATCGGTCATCACAAGGATAGGACTTTTCACCCCCGGGGGCGTCAAGGATCTTTCAATCCGACGCTAATCAAGGATACACTGGGGACGTGCCCTCACTTAGTGGGTCATCTGATCAAGACCGACCATCACAAGGATAGGACTTTTCACTCCCAGGGTACCCTCCTTTTTACCTGCACAAAAGCAACCACAAACCCACGAAAACTCTCCTATTGAGCGTTAGCCACGGTTAGGGTCGTTATAATCCAAATAGTGCCGATAAAATTAAATTCTAGGATAATATAACTTCAAACGAGCGATATTCCAGGAGTTGGATAAGGGCGTACCGTCAAGTGTCTCCAGGCGATAGGCCCCTCTTCCGACAACGTGGGTTACGCGATACGGTCCTTCCCAGTTAGGACTAAGCTTTCCCATACGTTGTCCGGTTGCGCGCCTGTCTCGGAGCACCAGGTCACCGTTTTTCAACAATCGCTCTTTGACCTGCCTGTTATGATAACGGGCCATTTTTCTTTTGTAGTGTTGCGTTTTCAGTAGGACTTCTTCTCAAACCTCTGGTAATGCGTCCATGTTAGCACGTAACCGTTCCTCATTCCGTTCCTCACGAAAGTGAGCCACCCGTAGGCTCATGGCCCCAATTTCCACTGGCGTAACGGCTTCAGTTCCAAAAGCCAACGCGAAAGGCGTTTCTCCAGTGCTAACTTTTACGGTCATGCGGTATGCCCTCATCACGTATGGCAATTCATCAGCCCACTTCTTCTTAGACCCCTCTAGGTTTTTCTTAATACCGCTGAGGATGCTCCTATTAGTTACCTCTGCCTATCCGTTGGTTTGTGGGTGAGCCACGGAAGAGAATCTCTGCTCAATCCCGAATTCTGAGCACTGGTCTTTGAAGAATTGGCTGGTGAACTGGGTCCCGTTATCGCTGACAAGGATACGAGGCACCCCGAATCTCATGATGACTTGATGTTTGAAAAAATGCCATGTTTTTTCTGCCGTGATTGTGGCAACCGCTTCAGCTTCCGCCCACTTCGTAAAATAGTCCACAGCCACTATCACAAATTTCAGTTGGGACCTTGCCTTTGGAAATGGACCCAGGATGTCAATCCCCCATTTGGCAAAAGGACAAGGGGCGATGATTTCCGATATTTCCGTGGCTGGACGTCGAGGAATTCTAGCAAATTCCTGACATTTGGGGCAAGCTTGTACATAATCGTGGCAATCCCTTCGTATGGTGGGCCAGTAGAATCCTGATCTGAAAACTTGTGCCGTCATGGTGCCGCCTGACGCGTGCATTCCGCATATCCCTTCGTGGATTTCGCGTAAGGTGTGAAGGCCCTCTTGTTCGGTTATACATTTGGCGGCGGGGTGAGAAAAACATCTTCGAATTAGATCCCCGTTATAGTACGTGCACCGAGCAGCCTGTCTTAGCAATTTCATCTTTTCAGCGTTATCGTCAGGCAGCTCTTCGTGTATCAGGTATTTTATTACCGGAATCCGCCAATCATTCTCGAGCTCATTCACACACAAAGAGGCTTGTTCCTCCATGAAGGACGGCACCGATAGCTCACGATAATACACATCTTTAGGTATAGATTCTTCAGGATTCGCGGCCAGCTTGGCAAGGTAATCGGCTTCAGCATTTTCCTCTCGGGGAACGTGCTCGAAGCTGACTTGCATGCCCTCTTTCTTTATTTCCACTAGTTCTCGCGTTACCTTAGAGAGGTATTGCACCATAATAGGTTCTCGAGACTGAGAGTGTCCTGAGACCTGGTCAATTATCAGTTTGGAGTCTCCACAAATTTTTAGACGCAGATCTCCTGTTTGGCCGGTATCGCGCCTTCCCTTTGAAGAAAACTCTCTTCCTATTCTAAGTCCAGCTAGCAACGCCTCATATTCGGCTGCGTTATTGGACAAAGGCTGCAAGATTCGAATAGCATACCGTATATGCATATCGTGCGGCCCGTTTATGAAGACTCCGGCCCCTGCCAGTTCTTGGTTTTTGGCTCCGTCCACATGAACGATCCAAAGATCCGTATATGTTTCTGGAAATGGGAGATCCATATCGTTCCATTCCGCTTCAGGTACACCACTCACAGGGTCCTCTATGAAAGTACACTCCGTTATAAAATCAGCAAGGACCTGAGCCTTTACGGATGGCCGGGACTGGTACCTCAAACCATATTGTTCGAGTTCTAGGGCCCAGATCAGCATTCTTCCTGAAGATTCAGGCTTTCGAAATATCCTCTTCAAGGGTTGGTCTGTAAGTACAACGATAGGATAAGACTGGAAGTATCGGTCCATCTTGCGGGCGGCTTGTATAAGGGCGAACGCTATTTTCTCAATACGAGCATATCGCAGTTCCGCGTCCTTTAAGACATGACTCACGAAGTAAACTGGGCGATGAGTGTGGTTATCGTCACGAACAAGGACGGCGCTGACCACTTCGTCCGCCGCGCCCAAGTACAAGTACAGGGTATCGCCGGACTCGGGCCTTGTCAATAATAAATCAGATGATAAATAGTCCTTTAAGTCCACAAACGCTTGCTCACATTCTGGGGTCCACCCGAACGTGGCTTTCCGTCGTATGACTTTGAAAAAAGGGAGGCACTTTTCTCCTTGCTTGGAGACGAATCGTCCCAGAGCGATAACGCGCCCCGTTAGCCTTTGCACTTCCTTAACGGTTCTCGGCGATATCATATCATGTATAGCTTTAACCTTGGAAGGATTAGGCTGGATACCTTTCTGGCTAACTACGTAGCCCAAGAACTTACCCGTCTGGAATGCAAACATGCACTTCCGGAGGTTTAGCTTCATGCGATACCTTTTCATCACATCAAAAACTTCCTTTAGATCCTGCAGGTGATCATGAAAATTCGCACTCTTCACCAGTATGTCGTCAACATATGCTTCCACATTTCTCCCTATTTGTTCCTCAAAAATCTTATTTGCCATTCGCTGAAACGTGGCCCCCGCGTTCTTTAGTCCAAATGGCATCGCTGTGTAACAATACGTGGCTTTAGGAGTAAGGAAGGCGGTCTTCTCCTCATCCTCTAGGGCCATAGGGATTTGATGATATCCGGAATTGGCGTCCAATGAGCTTAGATATGCGTACCCAGCGGTTTGATCAACCAACTGATCTATGCGAGGAAGCGGGTAGCAATCCTTAGGACAAGCATCGTTCAAATCGGTGAAGTCAATGCACATACGCCAGTCTCCATTGGGTTTAGGAACAAGAACCGGGTTGGCTAACCAAGTGGGATACTGTACTTCGCGAATGAAACCCGCGTCAAGGAGCTTCACAACCTCCTTTTCCACAGCCGACGCTTTTTCGGTGGAGAACGCCCGTCGTTTTTGCTGAACTGACTTGGCATCAGGGTTAACGTTAAGCCTGTGCTCGGCTATTTCTCGTGATATACCTGGCATATCGGCGGGCTTCCATGCGAAATTTCCTTGGCACTTGTTCAGCAGCCGTGCCAGTTGAAGATTTTCCGCTGGGCTGAGCTTATCGCTGACCAGGAAGCTGGCTCCCTCTTTGCCTATCACTGGTACGGGTACCATCTTGTCAAGGGGTTGAGCGCGCTTTTCATCACCCTGCTCGTAGGGGTCTGCCGCTATACACACGTATCTATCGCAGCTCGTCTGAGTCATGAGCGAATAGCATTCTGCCGCCAGTTTCTGATCACCTTTTATCGATACCACCCCGTCCCAGGAGGGGTATTTCATCTTTAGATGTTTTTGTGATATTGCCGCTCCGAAGCGATTGAGGAAAGGCCGTCCGAGTATGACGTTATAGGGCAGATTCAGATCCACAACAAGGAACAACAAATTCTCTGACCGTTTGTAAGTGTCTTCTCGGAAGTATACGGGTAAGGTGATTACTCCCGTAACAGGGATAGGGGTCCCATCCACTTCGACTATGGGTCTCTTACTAGGCGTTAACTCATCGTGGGGGCGTTTCATGAGGTTGTAAGCTTCCAGCGAAAAAAGGTTCACGGCACTCCTGTTGTCCACAAGAGTCCTTCTTATACCATGACTGGCGATGACAGGTGTGACTACCAAGGCGTCATTATGGGGATAGATAACGCCTTTTTCATCCTCTTCTGAAAAGGATAAGATCATGCGATCAAGTATGTCTATCGCTCCACCTTTCTTTGTCATGCCGTCTCGCGTACGCTTTTCCCCTTTCGCCACCATCGACTGTTCTGATTCATCTGCGTAGGGGATCCCTCCCGCTATGATATTGATTATGGGGATGTCGTTGCCATCTATCGCGAAGGTTTCCCCACCCTTTCCTTTGGGAGCGTTATCCGGCTGTGGGACTGGAGGGGGCCTTGGTCGTTCGTCTGCCGCTCTTCTTATCGGATTGTTTCGGGCATCTTCCCTTACTTGAGTCACAAATTCTCCCAGATATCCTTCCTCCACCAAGTGTTCTATCGCCCACTTTAATTCTCTGCAAGCCTCTGTGGAATGTCCTCTGGCTTTATGGAATTTGCAGTAAGCGTTTTCTCTTCTGCCTAAAAGCACTCCAGGTTTCGTGGGTGCAGGATAACGGATAGGAAGATCTCGCTGTTCCGCTATCGCCAAGATCTCCGCTCTTGGTACATTCAAGGAGGGAAAATCCGGATCATACGCCCGATTTTTGTTAGCGTTCCCTTGACGCTGATGAGGGGAACTACCTTGTTTTCCTTTCGAAGAATTTCCTTTTTACTTATCGTAGGTCTTTGGGATGTAATCTTTCCGTCGAGCGTAATCATCAGTGTAATGATCGTCAACCAGAGGATTTGCGGGAGCGGCAGGGATGTGAGGTGCCCCAGGCGGCATATTAAATGTTCTATTTCTATTTTCTTCTTCTTCCATTTTCGCATAATTATGGGCTTTAAGTCTTAGTGCGTCCAAGGATATTGGAGGATCCACCATCAATGCATCTTTCAGTTTTCCATAATGGCAGTTTCTTTTCAGAGCTTCTATGGCGAAATCAACGGTAACGCCCGGCGTTAATGACATTTCCAGATCGAATCGGCTGAGAAATTCTTTCAATGTCTCTTGGGGCTTCCGCTGTATGTCAAATAACGCTGCGGCAGATTTCCGAATTGGAATTGCTGTACTAAATCTGCTCCGAAATTTAGATTCCAACTGTGCGAAATTACTAATGGATCCGCCAGGAAGACCTTCAAACCAAAGACGAGCAACTCCCGATAAGGTCATAACAAATATCTGACATAAAGCCGCATCACTGTGGGTTTGAAACTGGACGAAATCCTTCACTTTGTTGATGTGCGAAATAGGATCTTTAGTACCATCATAAGTATCAGCGGGAAGCTTCACTCGCCTGCTGACCCTGTGACGTCTTACACGACGACTGAAAGGGTGACCTGAGGTATCATCAAGAATCTCACGCGCATGACGTGGGGGAGATATGTCTCCTTGTCGCCCTCCTTCCCTTGGTTCAGGTATATGATGTCGCCTGGGAGACCGACTGCGACTCCTGGGAGAACGACTTCGATATCTTCTGCTACTGGATCTTTCACTGTATACGGGAGATAAACTCCTGTTTGTTCCTTCCCTCCGTCCGGCCCAACGGTTCCTCAACGCCTCAAGCTGCCTGTCTTCCTGCAGAAGAAGTCTTTGCGGCATTTGTGGTACATAAGCCTCTACTCCTCCTTGAGTGAGCTGTACATGACCAACCGGGGGATTTCCTGCGGATAAAGGCACTTGGGGGTTCTCTGGAAACAACGGGGGCAGAGGTTGATCAGCAACAATAGATGGTGTGAACATGACACGAGGAGGAACGCTAGATCCAGAAGCACAAGGCGTGACTCTAGTGGCCATTTCAGTCAAATATTCCAAGCGGGAACGAAGGGCCGCTATTTCCATAGCAAAGGGATTTTCATTGCTAAGCACAGATCCTTCTAAAAGAGGAGTGTAAAGATCAGATCCCACCGTCTGTGATGAAGAAATGACCGTCTGTGAGGAGATAGATCCTCCGACGATCCCGACCGAGAGGTCCAGAGGTCCCGAGATAGTCGATTGCGTCGTCATAGAGAGATCAGCAGTAGCAAAAGGAAATAACCGCCTGCGAGTTGAGAAAGGAATATTGGAAAATGTAGACCGGTCTGGCTCCGATCTGGCTGTCATAACCGTTCCGATCTCCCAACTAAACGGAGCTTGGCTATTAAGGACACTCACTTAATACACCAAAGCTCTCAATGAAAGCACCATTTGATAAGATCCGAGATCTCTTCTGGTCGGAAACGGCTGCTGCAGCTAGTCGGATGGGAAGCGATCGGCGTCGGAGGTACCTGCAAAGCGCCGGAGGGGGACTCCGGCGTAGACACTCCGATGCTTAAGTCAGTTCGAGTTTTCAGAATGGTAGAGGTTCTCCAAGATGATCTCGATCTTACCTTCTGTTTGGAATTCGTGGGGGTATTTATAGGCTTAAGATGGCGATACCTTACAGCGATAGGGGTAGGCAACGTTTGTAACCATCGCTTCGGGCGATATCAGTTCCGTCATTGGGGCGATAATGATGTAGGGTCTATCGGGAGCGATATCCTCCTTGGTCCCCTAGGATGGGATGACGCCGTGCGCATAAAGGTGCGTGAGATCCCCCCCCGCTGAAGTCGACCATCCTAGGAAATTTCCGCTGGCCCAGTCGATAGGTTGGCATTTCAGGGAAGCGTATAGAAACTTGTCCGGGATTGATGCCGTAGCCCCAATGTTGCCGTCAGGAGCATTCCAATTGTTATCAGAGGGTAACGGCAAAGTGTTGGTTAAATAGGCTTAAGTGACACAAGCCCAAAAGAACTCTTTGGGTTAAAAATTCCTTCAAACCTCCATGGATTTAAATTCCAAACCCAAGCTTCAATTTAATTCTTCCAGCTCGTATTCTCCTGTCAAAAACACAAAATCAAAATACCAAACTCCATGATAATTTTATTGACAGGGACGAAGAATAAAATAATAAAAATAAAAATAAAAATAAAATAAAATAAAAATAAAAATAAAAATCAATAAAAATGAAAATATTAAAAACACATGGATTGCCTCCCATGAAGCGTCTCTCTTTATAGTCTCGGACTAGACATTTTTTCCTTTGTTTCAGGTGGTTTGTGGGCTGCACATTGCCCCACAGATGGATAGAGAAGTCCTCTTGATATCGGTTATTCTCCATTCAACAGCCTCTTCGTACTCATTTGGTACCCTCGCAAGCCTTTCTTCCTTCGATTCTCCTTGCAAGGTTTTCAGCTCGATCTTCGGTGCCTGCAAAACTGAAGGGAGAAATTTATTATGAATTCCCGGTACTTTAACATCATCAAAAAGTTTATCATAGGAATTAGAAACTTCAAGTTCAAACACAGTTTCTTTAATCTCCTTACTGATTTTCAAAACTTTCTCCTTTTCTATCTTTTTCGGATTGTCAATGTTTCTGCTAAGAACATGCCCCAAAGGATTAGTAGCATTTAATTTATACATATCATCAGCATCAGGATCAATAACCTCTATGCAATTTACACTATGCATATCGTTTGGAAATTTCATGGCATCATACATATTGAATTTAATAATTTCATCACAAAATTCTAATGTTAAACTCCCTCCTGCCACATCAATCTTCGCCCTTGCTGTCCTCAAGAAGGGTCTTCCAAGCAGCACCTCTGTAGACTTAGTAGAGTGTTCATTATCCATATCAACAACATAGAAGTCAGCTGGAAAAATAAAGTTATTAACCTGCACTAACACATCCTCAATAACACCAACAGGGTATATAATCGATCTATCACCTAATTGAATTACAACCCCTGTTTCTTTCAATTCACCAATATTCAGAGTCTTAAAAATTGTTAGTGACAAAACATTTATTCCAGCGCCTAGATCACATAGCGCTTTCTCTATGTTCTTCTCTCCAATCTTGCAAGGAATTGCAAACGTCCCTCCATCCTTGCATTTGTTGGGCAACTTCTTCTGAAAAACCGCAGATACATTCTCATTCAAGTTGATCCTTTCTATGCCTACAAGCTTTTTCTTGTTATTACATAAATCTCTTAAAAATTTGGCATATTTAGGAACTTGAGCAATTATATCAAGTAAAGGAACGTTAATGGCTACTTTACGAAAAATATCAAGAATAGCTTTTTCTTCCCTTACCTTCTTGGACTTTTCAGCCCTTTCAGGAAAAGGAAGAGGGATTACCTGTTCCTTCTTTTGCAGCAGCGGTTTTGGAATAGGATTAATCGGCGTTATTTTGAACAAATCTAAAAGAGCTCTCTTTTCCCTTTCCTCCTTGGTCTTCCAAGACCTTTCTGGGAAGGGAAGAGGGATTTCCTGTTGTTCCTTCTGTACCTTTGGCTCTGGAATAGGATCAATCGGGGCTGGCATTTCATGAACTACCTTCGCCTCTGGTTCGAACTGGTCTGGGACTGGCATTGCTGATGGCTTCTTCCCCAGACGTGGGGCAAGGACCGTTCTGTCTGGAATTTTAGTCCCACTCATTAATGTCATATAACTGACATTATATATCGGGTGTTCCACAGTAGTTGATGGCAGCCTTCCTTGCTCCTGTTTGTTGCTCTTCAGCTCCGCCACTTCTTTCTGTATGGCTGATATGCTAGCTTGAGTAGCTTGCATACACTGTTTGAGCATATCTTCCATCGGAACACTAGTGATCTGCAGGGGCTATTGTGATTCTGGTGGCTGTTGTGGAGTCCAGTTGAAATTCGGAGGATACTCTCATCCTTGATTGTAGTTGTGGGCATCCGCCCAAGGATGTGATTGGAAGCTAGACACTCCATATGAGAGTTGTTGTATCTGATCTACAACAGAAGAGACACGAATATGTAGGTTATTTATTGTATTGTCTATGGATTTTAACCATACCTCAATTGCACCAGCCATCCGAGTGCAGATGCGCTCTCTCCCAGGTCTGGGAAAGAGTCTAGTGACTGATTGTGTAGAACTTTCCTCTGGATATGTTTTTTTCTGTCCTCTGTCCTTGTTAATCTCTGGGTTGTTTAATTGCTAACAAGAGGACCTGGTCATAAAACAAAGAAATTAAAATTAGAACCGATGAAATCCCCGGCAACGGCGCCAAAATTTGATGGGTGCCGAAACCAACAAAAATAAATCATACAATTCACCATGCACAATTAACTAAAACTGTAGCAAGTGGTAAAAGGATCGAACCACAGGGATTTCAGGACAATAATAATAATTGTAACAGTGGTAAAAACCAATGAATGGGGTTTTTTTGTTGCAATTAATTTAATAAACGAAGAGAATAAAGACAGTAAATAAATAATGATTAGATGAACTCAGATGATGACTAATTCCCGGTAAAGACTCAATCTAGACCATGATTCAAATAGTTGATCATCGATGCAATAATATTCAAAACCAATTCTATAGAAAGGCTATAGAGACCAACGGTACTCTGAGCCTCCTGTTTTCCTCCTACTCAAGATTCCTAAGGCGGTACTCCTACTAGGATCCCTAACCGTTCAATAACTTTAAGGTGGTACTCCTAATAAAGTTTAATTGAAGGGTTGATTAAACATGGGGAGAGACCTTTCCCGATCTAGAAGAGAATTTCTTCTACTCCTATAAACCGGATTCTATCCTTTTTCTAATTAGCTCTTACACTAATTAGTTACCTATAGATTCCTATCAATGATGTAGAATCCAACGTTTCTAAGAAAAGATGTAATCATTCATATTTAAAATCAAGTTAGCTACTCTTAATCAAAACATGAATAAATTGACATTTAATTAAAAGGGGTAGAAATATGAAATCGGAATTTATAAAACTCAGTTTGATCTCACAACATATCAGACCATGATCCTAGAGTCTTTACCAAGAATAAATGAATTAGCTAGAACAAGACATAATTAAAGCAAGCAATTATTATGCATGAATTAATTAAATCAAAGAAAGAAGAAGAAATAAAATAGATAGAATAAGAACATTAGCCGTGAATGAGTTCAATGGAAGAAGAGATGCCCTTTCTTTCTTTCCTGCTAGGTATTTAACAATCCTAGTCCAACTAAAAATCCTAGAAAATAGGATTTAATTCATTATTAAACTAATTATTAAAATCATGTTTCAACTAATTACATGGTTTGATTCTTTCACAATCCAGCACGCGTCCCTCTCTTCTCATCATGGGCCCAAACCCATTGGCTTTTAATTTCTTTGGCTTGTTACATTTGCTCAGCTGACTTGGAATGTTGAATAATGCCCTGAATTACTTCTCTTCCCGATTTCATGCTCTCTTCATGGCTAATTCATTCATTTTCTCTCAATCTATGTGTAAACCAATTAACCTGCAAAAAGGAGTAGAAATAGCCATAATAAGCAGTATCATCATCTATAATAATAGGAAAATGGGATGATTAATTAGACATTGTGGCATTCAATCAAATGGCCGTCCCAATATGGCGTTATAAGGCAGGTTTAGATCCACCACCAGGAAGAGAAGTTCCTCCGATCATTTGGAGGTATCCTCCTTAAAATACACAGGTAAAGTGGTTACTCCAGTCACTGTAATGGGTTTTTTGCAGGGCGTAAGCTCATTATCCGGACGCTTCAGGAGATTGTAGGCTTCCAATGAAAACAAGTTTACGGCGCTTCCGTTGTCAACCAGAGTTCTTCTAACTCCATGGCTAGCGATAATGGGCGTAACCACTAGCGCGTCGTTGCGCGGATATACCACACCCTTCTTATCCTCTTCAGAAAAGGACAATATCATACGATCTAGGGCGCTTATCGCTTCACTCTTGATTGGCATGCCCGTTCGCTTCCGCTTATCCCCTAGCGCAGGTGTCAGTTGTGTAGACTCATCCAGATAAGGTGTTCCTCCAGCGATGATGCTAATGATGCGGATATCCTCATCATCAATCGTAAGCATTTCCCGACCTCCTCCCGCAGGACCAGTGTCATGGCCTGGAGGACGGGAAGGTGTCGCTCTGCCATCGGCTACTCTGTTTGTTGGGTTACTCTTGGGCTCTTCTCGTGTTTTCAAGGCAAATTCTCCCAGATAGCCTTCCTCCACCAGACGCTCTATCGCCGCTTTGAGTTCTCGACACGCCTCGGTTGAGTGTCCTTTAGCTTTGTGAAATTTACAGTAGGAGTTTTCTCTTCTTCCTAGGATTACCCCCGGTCTTATAGGGGCAAGATAACGGATAGGCAGGTTTCGCTGCTCCACTATTGCTAGTATTTCTGCTCTGGATAAAATGAAGGAAGGGAGGTCTGAGTCATAAACTCGCCCCTTAGGAGGATCACCCTACCGCTGGGCTGAAGAGTCGCCAGACTTTCCCTTTGAGGAGTTGCCTCTTCTCCGATTAGATGTCTTGGGAATGTGATCCTTTCGCTGAGCATAATCATCTATGAACCGATCTTCGGAAGTAGCAGGAATAGGAGTGTTATGGACTGGAGGCACAACTGGCGGCATGTTTCGAATCATGTCCCTGTTCTCTTCCTCTTCCATCCTCGCATAATTATGGGCTTTCAGCCTTAATGCATCTAAGGTTGCCGGCGGGTCAACCATTAAAGCATCTCTGAGCTTTCCATAACAACAGTTTCTCTTTAAGGCTTCTATAGCGAAATCAACCGTTACACCTGGCGTCAGTGACATCTCGGTGTCAAAATAATGGAGGAAACTCCTCAAAGATTCCTGAGGTTTCCTGTGTAGGTCAAACAGGGCAGCAGCAGACTTCCTGATAGGGACGGCAGTGCTGAATCGACTCCGGAACTTAGATTCCAGTTGCGAGAAGCTGTCAATAGACCCACCTGGAAGACCTTCGAACCATAAGCGCGCAACCCCTGACAGGGTCATTACAAATATTTGACACAAGGCAGCATCATTGTGGGTCTGGAATTGCACAAAGTCCTTCACCTTGTTAAGATGAGATATAGGGTCTCTAGTACCATCATAGGATTCTGAGGGGAGTTTCACATGTCTATTAACTCTGTGACGCCTTATACGCTGGCTAAAGGGGTGGCCAGAAGTATCATCAAGGATTTCCCGCCCATGCTGAGGTAGAGATACCTCCAAATGACGTCTGCGATCCCGCAGATTTCGATCAGGATGCCGCCTGGGAGTCGGGCGGCGGCTCCTTGGTGAGCGAGTTCAATGCCTCCTACTGCTGGATCTCTCACTCCCTCCAGGAGACATATCTCTATCATTTCCGCCCCTTCTACCGTCCCAACGACCTCTATCCTCCTCCTGCCATTGACGCTCCTCTTGGGGAATGGGAAGTAAAGGCACTTGCGGTACATACGGTTCCATTGTCCTATGAGCAAACTGTACAAGACTGACTGGCGCACTCAGTACAGGCAGCGTCAAAGGGACGTTCATATGCAATGGGGACGACAGTGGTCGCTCTGTAATAATGGGTGGAGCAAAAATGAACTGAGATGAGATGCCTGATCCGGAGGCACTAGGCATGAATCTAGCAGTCAGTTCCGTTAAATGGTCCAACTGGGCACGGAGAGCTGAAATCGAGCTCGCGAAAGGGTTATTTGCGCCGTCTACCACGGATCCTCTCGACTGGGGAGTAAAATTACTGGATCCCGCTATTTGGGATGAAGAAGTATGCGGTTGGGACACAAACGTTCCCACTGCTCGATCAAGGGACGAATCTGATGTTCCTGGAAGAACTTCTTGCACCGAGGTGGAAGCATCAGATGTGGCGAAAGCGAAAAGTCGCCTGCGAGTATCAAATGGAAGGCTAGAGGACTGAGTCGACGGCGGATCTGGATCAGAAGCCATAATCTTCCAATTCCCAGAAGAACAGAGCTTGGCTATTAAGGATGCTCACTTAATTAAAACCAAAGCTCTCAATGAAAGCACCAATTTGATAAGATCTGGACTGTTGGGAAAGAGGAGTCAAGATTATGGCTGTCTGGAATCACTGTTGCAGCAGTCCGTCGTACCTACAAGGCGCCGAAGGGGGGACTCCGATGCTTAAGTTAGTATGGCTGTGAAATTTGGCAGAGAAATTGCTCTTACCTTTGATTTAGAAATGTGTAGTATTTATAGCCGAAGAAAGTAAGTTCGTTACCCCCAAGGGGGCGTTATCAAGGGGAGATAATGCCCAGGATGACGTCAGCATGAGGGTATCGTTGTAGAGATATCGCCCATGGGACGTTGTCGGGGCATCCTGGGATGGGATGACGCCGTGTGCCCCCCCTCCCCCCCCCCCCCCCCCCCCCCGCTGATGTCGACCATCCCAGGATCCTTGGCCTAACGGGGCCGGCAGCCGGGTGTTGTTTGTCAGTCAAGGTCTACAGGGATCCGGTTTGACTTGAGGTGAGAAGACGATTATACCCTTGGTGTTTCCTTAATTGTTATCACCTCACTTCACCCGGACTTCTCTTGTTACTCCTTTGGTGACTCGTAGTGCCCACACATCCGCGTCCATCTCTAGAGGTCCTCACTTGTCCCGCTTCACCACCATTTCCCGTCATGGCCGATCCTTGATGGTTCTTGGGTTTTCCCCGTCCACGCCTACTTATCTTCCCCGCGGAAGGCCTCCACCTTAGCCTATTTTCCCCGAGAGTTTTAGTGTGAGGGTTCTGTGTGTGAGTACTAGCCGAGAGCATACCTTGACCTGTTAGGCCTTTCAAGGGATAGAGCCTCCAGATTCGAGGACGAATCGACTTGAAGAGGGAGGAGATGATATGAGCTCGAGGGCTCTAACTCGTATTCTCGCCAAGGCTTCACGGGATGGCCGAGCCAACCATGAAGAAGCACACACGAGGCCGCGCCAAACCCTCACATCCCATGAGGAAGGCCGCGCAAGTCTATGCGCAAGCCCTAGCGCGCGCCTTGGCCCATGCTAATGCCTTCAAGACCAAGCCAAGCCCATCACTTCAAGGCCGCGGCTAGGATCTTAAGTGAAGGGTAGAGTAGGGTTTTCCATGTAATAATGCCCAAGCTATAAATAGAAGGAGATAGCCTCTTTTATAGCTTGTCTTTGATTTTGTAAGTTATCTCCTTTCAAGACCAATTAGTTGGCTTTGCCTTAGGGTTCTTAAAATCGGTTTTGTTCATCTTGTTTAATCTCATCGGGTTGATCATTACATGATCAAGTAAGGGTGAGCACGAATTAAGAGATCCTTGTAATCATTTGAATACAAGTTTAATATATTGTTTTCCATCAATACACTCTCCGTTTCATCCATATATTCCGCTGCACAATCCGCACTCCTTCTAGCTAGGGGTGTACACGGTCCGGTTCGGATCGGTTTTAGGCCTAGAACCGATCCGAACCGTAATTTACGGTTTTCATTTTTATGGAACCGGACCGCACCGGATCAATACGGTCTAATTTACGGTTTTCATTTTTATGGAACCGGACCGCACCGGATCAATACGGTCCGGACCGGATCGGTTCCATTTTTCCCGGTTCGGATCGGTGCGGTTCCGGTTCCAATCCGGATTTTTTTTTTGTTTGGCCAAATTCATTATTTTCCAATGGGCCGGCCCATTAACCATTCCGCCAAGCCCACCAGCCCTTCCACTTTGCAAAATGAAATCTGCCTAGGAAGGGATTCGAACTCCTTTCCCTTTGCAAGTTTAGCCAATGCCTTGCCACTGGAGCAAAGTGTCTTATAGATATCTTTTGCAGATAAATATATTTATATATATATTTCCGGTTTTAAATTTCTTTTGCCACTTGAACAATTTCAAACTTTTAGTCATCTATAATATATTTATAAATGTAAGTTAATTGAATCATTTGTTTTGTTTTATTATCATCTTAAATACTAGAAAGAGTAACTTTGAATTCTTCTTTTTAATTGTAAAACAATTTCAAACTTTTATTCATCTATACTCTATTTATAAATGTAAGTTAATTGAATCATTTGTTTTGTTTTATTATCATCTTAAATACTAGAAAGAGTAACTTTGAATTCTTCTTTTTAATTGTAAAACAATTTCAAACTTTTAGTCATCTATAATATATTTATAAATGTAAGTTAATTGAATCATTTGTTTTGTTTTATTATCATCTTAAATACTAGAAAGAGTAACTTTGAATTCTTCTTTTTAATTGTAAAACAATTTCAAACTTTTAGTCATCTATAATATATTTATAAATGTAAGTTAATTGAATCATTTGTTTTGTTTTATTATCATCTAATTTTAAAAACTATAAATTCAGTAATTATAGCTAAAAATTAAAATTTACATTTCTACAAATTAAACATATTAATTAATAATAGCCCTCCAAGCCCACCAGCCCGCCAAGCCCACCAGGCACCAGCCCTTCCACTTTGCAAAATAAAATCTGCCTAGGAAGGGATTCGAACTCCTTCCCCTTTGCAGGTTTAGTCAATGCCTTGCCACTGGAGCAAAGTGTCTTATTGATATGTTTTGTAGATATATATATTTTTATATATAAATATATATATATTTCCGGTTCTAACGGTTCTACGGTTCGGATCGGATTTTTTAGAGCCGAAGAACCGGACCGAACCGGAACAATACGGTTCGGACCGGTTCGGTTTTTTTTTCAAAAAAAAAAAAAAAATCGCCGGATCGGTCCAATTCGGGCCGGTTCCGGATCGGGCCGGTTCTTGTACACCCCTACTTCTAGCGACGTTATCTTCTCTATTAAACACCATCAGTCCTTGTGTTTACCACCTCCCAAAGGAGATTAGATCCATTCAAGCTCAAGAACACGGTTTCATCCTTCAAGAGAAGCCGAGATGTTATCACAGTATCAAAGCTCTCGTAGAGAAGATAAAAGGCACTGTTAATTAATTATTCTTGTTTTTTTAGTAGTTCTGCTCCTGCCCAATTAACACAATATTGCCGAGTCGCGCAAACATAAATAATGGAGTGAGAATAAGAGTGGTGTTTTGACTTTAGGATGACGGTTAGCGTTTGTGTTGGCAGGGGCTGCGCCTCTCAGGGGCTAAGGGGGCCATTACCACTCCTAAATTTTTTAGTTCCTCCTTAATAATAGTCGTTATAGTTTTTTTCTTTTCACTCTAGTCATTTAAATTTAGGGGTGAGCTCGGATCGGAGGATCCGACCGATCCGATCCGAACTCACTCATCTGATCTGATCCGTACCATTTTCGGATCCGGTTCGGAGGAGGCAGTCGGAATCCGATCAGTTTCGGATTCCGACGGTCGGATTATCGGAATCCATCCAAATGCTTAAATGATTTATTGTCCCAACTTCCCAAGTCGCATCCCAACCCTAATTCAGTTTACCCTAATCCCCAACCCGCAAACGCAGCCGCCCGCTGTCCCCAACCCCAACCCAACCCTTGTGCCTCTCCCCTATCACTGTTGCAGTCCGTTCCCTCTCGAAATTATCTCCATCCCAGCCGCTCCATCCCGTCGCCGTTGCTCCCTCCCTCCCGATTCGCTCCTACCCGTCACCGTTGCTCTCTCCATCTCCCGCCCGCGTGCTCCCAAATCGCTTCATCCCGTTTTCGTCGCCGCTTCAAAATTAACATCAAATACGAAAAAGAAAGCGAATGATGATCAACAGCTATGATCGATCTCTTTATGGTTGTGGTTTCTATGGATTTGGGTCTCAAAGTTGAAAAAGAATAGAAGAGGATGAAGACATTGAGTGTGTGTAGATAATAAAAGCCTTTTCTTTGATTGCTGGAAGCAAATGAAATAATAGAAAATTAGGTTTAGGATCACATCGGTCATCTCCTTTAAGTTTTTAATTATTATTTAATGGGAGCCTAGGAGGAATGGAAGATACTGATGGGCACGAAAAAAAATTATAATTTTGGCTACCAAAATATATTTTTATTGTTTATTTTTTAAATATAAAAAAATATAGATAAATCGGATAGTCGAATATCAAATTCAAAAAAAAAAATTCATTTAAATTGAACCAAATAAAATTTCGGATTATTCGATTTTGATATCCAATATAATATTTCGATTCGATTAGTCATCCAAATATTAAAAATTTGGTTTTATAATATAAATAATTCAGTTTATATATCCGTTTGTTCACCCTTAGTTGTGATATTCACAAAATTAGGATGGGTAAGTTCCTTCATTGTGCTAGAATGATAACAGATATTGAATTTCTTGTTTGGTTTGTGAAATATGAGATAGAATTACAACTTTACAATTACGATCAAAAATCCAAAAAAAATCCGAAAATTCGACCGAACCGATCCGAAACCGAAGGTGCCGGATTGGTTTCGGATTCCCTGTCAAAAAATTCGAAAAAATCCGATCCGAAAAAATCCGAATCCGAAAAAATCCGATCCGAACTAATCCGACCCGAAATCCGAACGCACACCACTATTTAAATTGAACAAAAAAAAATTAGATTCTCTCCTTAAAATTATATTTTTTGCTTTAAAATTTCATATTTTATTCATAAAATTTTGAATTCACTCATATTAGTCCTTAAAATTTTATTACTTTTACTTTAATCCTTCATATTTGTTTCCTAAACTTTCAAATTCTCCCATAATAATTTTTGAAATTCTATTATTTTTACTTTAATTCTTAATATTCTTTTCTAAAAAAATTGAATTCTGCAATAATAATTTTAAATTTTAATCATTTATATTTGTTCCACTGAAAAAAAAATTATTTTCTCTCTAAATTGTTTTGAGACTCCGCTATTATGTGTGGGTGAGTTGTTATCCGGATCTGGACTGTGTATTATGACTACTACTTGATTTGTTTTCTTGAATTATTATTGTTTTTGTTTTTGTTTTTTATAATAGCAAAAGGAATCATCATGGTCGTCGTCGTCATCATCATCATCCAATACATACACCTCCTTTTCTATATTCTACTAACAAATATAACCATCTTTTACTGTCCCAACGTCTCTCTCTCTCTCACTAGACCTCACCACTCGCCGTCACTCTACTTGTTCCAAACGGCTTTCTCCTCTCCTTCTCCTTTAATTTTGTTTTGATTGATACTCCCCTTTATTTCAAATTAAATAATTTTTTTTTAAAATTATATTTTATATTTTTAAAATTTATATTAATTATTAATATTTTTTTACTTTATTCTACTGAAACAAACAATTTCTTTTTCGAGAGAGATTGAAATGGAATATTTTAATTTCTCTTGTGTTAAATGGAGTAATAATTATAAATAGTTTTTTTCTTTCGTTAAAGGGGGAAGGTCCAGTCCAGGTCCAGCCTTCACGTGCCTCATGTAACAGAATTGGTTTGATTAAATCATTAAAAAAGAAAATGAAATAAAAACTGACACTGACACTGCTGCATGCACATCCCATTATCATTACCTAAATTCTTTTTTGGGTTTCTTTTTCCTTTTCAGTATTCCTTCAACATATATATAATCTGTGTTTATACAGCCCAAAGAATTTGAAAGGAAGGGATTGCAGCAGGATTTGAGAACATGGGTTGGTTAAGGTTTGGTGTAGTATTGATTGGGTTGTTTGTGAGCGGTGGTGAGTGGTTGCTGGGCAGTAGCGATGGGCACCCAGTTGAG
This sequence comes from Viola odorata, assembly GCA_963691705.1. Classification (NCBI taxonomy): domain Eukaryota; kingdom Viridiplantae; phylum Streptophyta; class Magnoliopsida; order Malpighiales; family Violaceae; genus Viola; species Viola odorata. The sequence continues at coordinate 34,494,625 of OY829542.1, forward strand.
GATCTGGTGGTGGACTTGCCTGGTCAACCGCTGGTTGGTTTCAGGCAGTTTGCTGGGTATGTTGATGTTCATGTGAAGAATGGGAGGAGCTTGTTTTATTATTTTGTTGAGGCTGAGAAAGACCCTCTCAACAGACCACTCACTCTCTGGCTCAATGGAGGTTACGCTACTCTACTTTTTATTCTTCTTTCACTCTCTCGATAGTATCATGTTCCTTGTTTCTATGTCAATTGCTTGTGTTTCTGTAATTTCCTGGTTCCTATGTCATTTGCTCCATGGATTGATTATTTTGTCTGCTTCTTTCCTTTGTCTGCTAAATGGGGTTCCACTTTTGTTTCTTTTAACCCTCCTGTACTTGCTTCTCATGTCCTGTCTGTCACTCTTCTTTTCTATATTCAATCAAGATTCCTTTTCTTTTCTTTTCTTTTTTTCCATTTTTACAAATAATTTGAACTCTTAATCAATCCAACTGTGACTGTGACTGTTTATGTATGCGTATGTGTATGTGTATGTGCTGTGTGTGGTTATGGATGAACATCCCGCAAATGCTATAATCTTAGTAATTAAAAACTGCCTTGGAATTCACCTTCCTTTTCGGAAGCAACCAATTTTCCTATATTAATCCACAGAGGAAACAAAAGCACATTTTGTTTGCACTTTGACATCTTTAACTTGCCCGACCCTCTAAATCGCCGGTGCCCCGATAGTAGATGCGCTGAAATCTTTAAAATTAGCCATATAACATCACTAATAATAGCTACTCACTCCATGCTCCAGGCCCAGGTTGTTCCTCCATGGGTGGAGGAGCCTTCACAGAGTTGGGACCATTTTTCCCAAAAGGGGATGGCCGGGGACTTCGGAGAAATTCAATGTCCTGGAATAGAGGTATCACAGCAACCAATCTACTATGTAATCTTTTAATCAACTCTCATTTTTGTGCTTATTCCCTTTATTCATCTTTCCTTTTGCAGCATCTAATCTCCTCTTTGTTGAGTCCCCTGCTGGAGTTGGTTGGTCATACTCTAATACCACATCCGATTATACTACAGGAGATGCCTCTGCTGGTACCATTATAGTTAACTGCCCTTCATTTTATCTTATCATTTGAACCATATAAGTTGGATACTCTGTTACCTTCAAACTTGTTCTTTTCACTCATGGTCAATGTTGTATTGATGTAAGCATCATCTTTTCTTCTGGCAGCCAAGGATATGCACGTGTTCTTATTGAACTGGTACGAGAAGTTCCCAGAATTCAAATCCCGAGAATTGTTTCTCACAGGAGAAAGCTATGCAGGTAAAAAAAACATTTTGAAAGATTAATTTCTCAACTTTTATTGACCACAAATGAAAATTTTAAGAATGTTTAAGATTGTCTGTTAGCTGATATTTACACATAATAAGAATAGCTATTGCACATTAGAAGTTTATGTAATTCACTACAACAATGAGATTTTTGGAGATTTCCAACGCTTCAGTAGTAAACTTAATGCTGTTATTTGTCCTCGGACAATGGACATAATACTTAACATATTTGATTTCTCTGTTGTTGGCAGTCTGACGGCTTTTTAAGTCATTGGTTGATCTGCTTCATTTTGCTCTCTTACTTATTATGGATATTAATGTGTAGGGCATTACATACCACAGCTGGCTGAGGTTCTACTGGACCATAATGCACAGGCATCTGGCTTCAAGTTCAACATCAAAGGGGTTGCTGTAAGAAAACATGATGCTTGCATGTTTATGATTCCTGGTGTTTGTCATGAGGCATCACTTCAAGATATTGTGCTTGCTTGTTTGTATATTTAGAAATTTTGTTGAACTTCTTGGATAGATTGGGAATCCACTTCTTAGACTTGACCGAGACGTTCCGGCCACATACGAATTCTTTTGGTCCCATGGGATGATATCTGATGAGGTTGGTCTGAAGATCATGAATGACTGTGAATTTGATGACTACACTTACGCAAGTCCACACAATGTATCTGATTCATGCAACCAAGCCATTTCTGACGCGAATAGCATCATTGGTGACTACGTAAACAATTATGATGTGATCGTTGATGTTTGTTATCCATCTATAGTAGATCAAGAACTGCGATTGAGGAAAATGGTACTTTACTTTTTCTTGTTCCATTCATGTTTTGTTTATTCTCCTCTGGATGTTTTGATGCTCACAAAGATATCAACTTTCCAATTTCAAAAATATACAGGCTACAAAGATAAGTGTTGGCGTAGATGTGTGTATGACGTACGAAAGGCGTTTCTATTTCAACCTTCCTGAGGTTCAGAAGGCTCTTCATGCGAATCGGAGTGATCTACCTTATCCCTGGTCTATGTGCAGTGAGTAAGTGATGTTAACCTTGCATTCATTTCTAAGAAACAGACCAAATATTAAAAACTTCTTAAAAAAGTCGTGGCTTGTTTGTTAGGTTATTTATATTGAGTATGCCCTCTTTTAGTCTATATATATGTGTGTGTGTGTGTGTAGTCTTAATTACTGAACAAGATTTACTGGTGGAAGTGAAAGTTTCATGATTTATTTATTACTTTCATTTCACTCATGTTGTGCTGGTCTGTTGGATAGTTTTCTAAATTACAGTGACACTGATGGCAATATTGACATACTTCCCATTCTCAAAAAGATCATCCAAAATCATATTCCAGTCTGGGTATTCAGGTGGGTTCTACAACTTTCTCTAGGAAAAAGGAAATACAGAGGATCTTAGATGTCTTTTGTTTTCTTCTAGATTTTCCTTTTTACTGTGCATGATAGTTGACTCTGCTTACGGAACTTAACCAATGCAGCGGTGATCAAGATTCTGTTGTTCCACTGCTGGGGTCCCGAACGCTTGTTCGTGAACTAGCTCATGATCTAGGATTCAAGATTACGGTCCCCTATGGAGCTTGGTTTCACAAGGGCCAGGTACTTATATTTTTTTACATATGTTTTGTTATATTTCTGGATGCTTGTCTGCATGGTGTAAAATGTAAATAGTGGCTCTGCCCTTGCTTCATTGCACTTTTTATTCTGGATAGGTGGGAGGTTGGGTGACGGAGTATGGAAACTTGTTGACATTTGCGACAGTGAGAGGTGCTGCCCATATGGTACCCTATGCTCAACCATCAAGAGCTTTGCATCTGTTTAGTTCATTCGTGCGTGGCCGGAGATTGCCGAACACGACACACGTCCCATTGGATTTTTAAGATAATGTTTCACTATTATTGACTGTGAGATAGAATTGAGTTCTTTAATCCATTGATGGCCATCTCAAAATTTGCTCAATCGGTTAAGGAGATACTTGCGTTTAGCTCAAGAATAACTAGGCAGGGATGAGTCATTTCAGTTGTTGTTACGGATTGCTTGAACTTGTATATGCAAGTGGGTTAATAGCAAAACTGACAACTTTAAACTTGTGTTTGAAGAAAAAGTTTACTCGACCAACAGTTGTTTCTTCTCTGCAAATGTCTACTATGCGTCGTCTCCTTTTATTAGATAATGAATCATTCGCTAAGGTTTAGGACAGCATCGGAGTCACGGAGTGGTATCTTTCATAGTATGCATTTTCATGACATCTCGCAACTGATTCACGGAGAACAGCCTTCGATCCCCAGAATTAACAACATCAATTCATCCCTCTATTTCATCCCAGCCTTCGTCAAATCTGCCTCATATTCAAATGAGGCTTTTTAATGGATTTTAATAATTACAAATGTAATATAACTATAATCTAATAAAATAATAATTTCTCTCCCCTTTTCTCCTTTGTTCTCTTTTTTTTGTAAATGATATAATTAATTAAAAAATGAAAACGTTAATCCAAAAAACAGAGCTCAACTTAAGAAAAGAGGAAAAGAAATAAAAAGTCCTTCGTGTTCCATATATCCGGCACCAATTAAAAGGAAAAAAAAATGTATGATTGAGAAAATTTGGTTGTTTTGAAAGAAATTTTTTTTAGGTGAAATACTTATCTTTTATCTTCCCTTACAAAAAAATCACGCATGAATATCTTTCTTTTCATTTATTTTAATTGGATTCTCCTATTATTTGTTACGTATTAATCTTCACGTCATACGTACATAACCGTTAACTATGTATACGTGATTTTCCATTGCTTTTACACATTAAAATGAGAAATTGAGAACAACTCAATTAATTTTCCATTGCTTCCGGGAAAAGAAAAAAAAATCATTTTCACAAACAATTTCATTGTACCATCCTCCCACCTGCAAATTCATCGCTGGAACCACAAAACCCCACTTATACTGCTGCTCTCGCCGAACGCGTTGGCGGCGTAATGAACCGCAGATCGACCCCTCTTATGCCACTTGTACCAAAAACAACCAAAGTGATAACTATCGATACCACAGAACCAGTATCTCGACTACCCCGCCGGGTGACTCGGACAACCTACTGTACCTTCCGGGGAAGACGGGACGCTGTTCTTGCCGCCCCTAGCCTGGCGGTCAGCCCTGGGATGGTCGACATCAGCCGGGGGGGCTCTTATGCGACATCCGCACGGCGGCATCCCATCCCAGGTCATCCATGACGTCATCCCACGTGACGTCACTCTATGGCACTCCAGCGACGCATATCACCCCAGCGACATCCGCCAGGGACTATTCCCACCCCTTGTCGGTACACTCCTTCCTTTGTCTATAAATACCCCCACCTTTTCAGGCAAGAGGATAAGCTTAAGATAGCGTACTGAACCCCTGCCACTTTTACTACTCACACTGACTTTGGCATCAGAGTGTTTACGCCGGAGACCCCCTCCGGCGCATTGCAGGTGACGAAGGCCCCCAGTATAGTGTTCCCGACCGCCCCAGATCAAGCCGATCCTGCTCAGTATCCCCCGGACTCTTATCAAATGGTGCTTTCATTGAGAACTTTGGTTGATTAAGTGAGTTTTCCTTAGTAACCAAGCTCTGTTCTTTCTGAGAGTCGAAGGATCATGACTTCAGATTCAGAATCCACGCCCCCTCATACTCGTGGCGGTCACGCGCGTAGGGAACTTTTTTCCACGTCTTCCTCCAGTACGTATGTCACATCACGTGAAATTTCCTCTGCGCAGACAGACTTTCTTTTCGGATTGACAACTGGCACATCGTTTTCTCAACCGGGTACCCCATTTTCTCAAACGAGTACTGCGTTTTTGCAAATGGGTTCCCTTGCTTCCTCAATGGGCGCCCCATTATCTCACGTGGGCGGATCCAGTCACTCCGTCCCTCCGCTTGTAAGTTCTAGGATGGATAGTGATGCGAATCCACGCATCCAGGTGCCTTTACCGCCAGCTGGTCCAATGACTCGAGCCAGAGCTCAAAAGCTTCAAAACCGATTGTCATCTCTCATTCACAGGGAGCTAGAGTCCGAGATGACAAGTGAGAAAGCTACACTTAGGGAGAAGACGACAAGAGTGGTGAATCTTCTCACCTTCAACTTGACCGATGTTGAGTCTGCTAGAAACGGCATGGAACCGTTTCACGCAAACGGCACTTGACCGTTTCATCCAAACGGCATCTGTCCGTTTTGATCGCTTCATCCAAACGGCACTTGTCCGTTTCACTTAGCCGTTGCCGATTCAAGCATCTGTCGCGCAGGCCGATTGCTGTACCCGTTCCGCGTTCCCGCCTGACCCTTTTGTTGATAACGGCTCCTGTCCGTTTCGCCTAGCCTGGAGTTGACGCGCGTTGACTGTTTTAGCAAGGTTGCGACTTTCTATTTATTTTAGCTTAGTTAATTAATTAGACACTTTAATTAATTAGTTAAGTGTTTTACTTTATTTATTATTCCTATTATGGGATTAGGGTTTGCTTGTAACCTATATAAGGAGCCGCTTGGCCTCCTTAGAAACTTGGCTGTTATTTGATAAATTGAGATATTCTCTTCAATCTCCGCCCCTTGTTCAAGTCGGTTGAACCTTGTTCTTCTTGAGTCCGCAATACTTGAGTCGTATACAAGTAAATCTTGGAATTGCATTATTGTGTCGTTTATCTTAGTGTGATTCTCACATTGTTGAGTCTAGTCCTAAGAATCCGATTCAAGACCCTTGACTTGAAATCGATTAGGGCTCTTAGCACAGGTTAGCTAAGTGGTCTAAGCTCGTACTTGTCGAGTTATTTATTTCCGCGGGAAATCCATCTTTGAACAAAGATCAAAATTGGTGCTACGCATCCTAAGGAGCCAGGATCGTATCAGTTGGTAGCGGAGCTTAAGGTGTTCAGAGATTGGTAAGTATCTTTATTTTGTTTCAAGTTTTCATCGTTGAAATCGGTAATTCATTCTACTCCATTCGAAACCGATTTCTTTGCTGTCCTTGGTTCGTTTATGTGCAAAATTCTAGCAGTGTCGAAATTGTATTTATATACATATCTGTTGAAGGCCGATTTTAGTGATTTTGGTCTTGTTGGAAAGCTGCACTTGTAAGGATTCCTAATCAAAAGGAATCGAGAGATTTGGACAACTGGAACAAAAGTTACACCCGTTTTACTAAACTGTGATTCGGGATTTTCAGTCAAAAAAAAGAAAAAAAAGAAGAAAAAAAATCTACAAAGAAAGAAGCACGAAGTTGCTTTGATCCATTTCAGTAGCAAGAAGAAAAACAATTTGTGTTGTTAGATCCAACATCCGTCCAACTTGGGAATCACATGTTCAAACATACTTTAAAGTTAGTACTATAAACCTTTTTTCTAAAAGTAGAAGGCAACCCATCCTTCCACTTTGTTTTGTCCCGCACCCACTACCTTTTTGGTTGGAATATTCTCTGTTTTTGTCTTCCACTAGCTAAAGACAAATCTTAGTTTATTCTTTCACCCATGCAACATAAACTTTACAATATTATATTGGAGATTAATTTTATTTGAGTCCGTTCGAGTCAAATAGAGCTTTTCTTTGATTCGTTAATATTGTTTTCTACTCCACTTGTTATTTGTTTAATTGATTGATCTTGCAATTAATCAAATACCAAGTATTCCGTTTTGTTTGAAGCTAGTTTTCTTTGAGAGTCTTCTTGGAAGCTTTTCTTTGGATTCTTGAGTCTCACTAACGCTTGAACATTGCAGGGGATTTTGAGAGAAATTGAGAGATTATTAGAGTGATTAAACACGAGAGTAAACATGTGAGGGAGTGCTAGGAATAGTGCAATTTTACGTTTTTCTTTTGTGTTGTGATTTCAGAAGAGTTAAAGATGTCTCAAGAAGGAGTACAACAACCCGATATGGTGGCTATGTTAACTGCCATAACGGAACAGCTCCGAACTTTGAATGGATGGCAAGTAGCTGCCAATGAGCGGCAGATGGCTGCCGATGTAAGGATGGCTAGGGTGGAAGCGTTAGCCACTATAAACCCGAACCCTAGAGCAGCGGAGGATCAACGTGATGGACATATATCCGATCTGTCCGACGCAGATGACAATGCCCGTCGACCACGTGATATGAATCGGCGGCGTGAGCTGGCCAACATTCCTCCCAGACGACTTGCTAGACGGGGGCCACAAGTCCCACAACCTGATCTGGAAGAAGAACCTGACGGGGGAGAAGGATGGATAAATGCAAGGGATGGACAGAGGAGGGAGAGACGTGATCATCGTGATGGTAGGAGAGAACGGGAAGATGACCGTTTGGATGCTAATCTCAGCAGCATCAAAATGAAAATACCTCCGTTTGAGGGTACCGACGACCCTGATACCTTCTTGACATGGGAATGGAAAGTAGATGCTATTTTCTTATGCCACAATTATTCGGAGGGTAAAAAGGTTCAGTTAGCAGCAGTAGAATTCAGTGTGTATGCTAGTCATTGGTGGGAGCAACTCAACCTGAAGAGAGCCGCTGTTTATGCTGGTCCGATTAATGATTGGGGTGAGATGAAACAGGCGATGAGGCAACGATTTGTGCTGATGCACTTTCACCGAGAGCTTCATCAACGGCTTCAGACCTTGAAGCAGGGCAGCAAGGGAGTTGGTATCTACTTTAATGAGATGGAGATTGCTTTAGCTCAAGCAAAGATTACTGAGGAACCTGAGGTAACAATGGCTCGGTTCATTGCTGGTTTGAATGTAGAGATTGCCGACGCCCTGGAGCTGACGCAATACAATACTCTTGAGGAAATGCTTCACATGGCTCAAAATATTGAGAAGCATCGGAAATCTAAGAGCTTTTCTAAGTCTACTGGATCGACACCTTGGAAGAAGCCATCGTGGAACAAGGACGACAGAACGGTTCCAAAGAGCTCATCTAGTGCCGTTATTCCTTCCAAAACGGCTACTACCAAACCTTACACTCCACCTGTGGATCGGCCAGCCACTAAGGAAATCGTTTGTTTCAAATACAGCGGCCGAGGACACAAGAAATCGGAGTGTCCGAATAAGAGGGTCTTCATCATCAGGCCGAATGGAGAGGAAGAATCGGATGATGAGCAGGAGGAATCGGAACCTGAGGAAGATGGTCAGGCCGATTCAGATGTTGACTGTCAGAGAGGTGAGCAGGTTCGGTTGCTTGTGATCCGACGGAACCTGAGCGTACAATCCACAGAAGAAGTGTGTGATGAGGAGCAACGGACCAATCTGTTCCATACCCGAGGTGTGATTGATAACAAGGGCTGCTCCATTATTATCGACAACGGAAGCTGCACAAACTGTGCCCGTGCGCTGATGGTTCACAAACTGGATTGCCGACAGTAAAGCATCCGAAACCGTATCGTCTACACTGGATGACGGATGACAACGGTATTAAGGTGACCAAACAGGTACTTGTTAAGTTTCGTGTCGGCAAATACCAAGATGAGATTCTCTGTGATGTTGTGCCGATGCAAGCAAGCCATATTCTTCTTGGACGACCATGGCAATTTGATCGAGAAGCGAATCATGAGGGAAAGAGTAACCTCTACAAGTTAGTTAAGGATGGCAAGAAATTCACCTTGGCACCATTAACACAAGCTGAAATGTTTGAGGATCAGCAATGGCTTGCTAAGTCACATGCTGAATATGAGATTGCAAAACAGCTTGCGAGAGAAAAAGAAGGTTTGAGTGTGACAAACAAAGAGGGAAACACTGAGTGTGTGAGCCTTAAAAATTTGCATGAAAACAGCAAGCATGCAGAGGGAGAGTGTAAACATTCGCACGAAAGGAGTAAGCGTGCTGAGAGTGGCATTGAGAGAAAAAGGAGAGGCAAATAAAAAGAAATTGAGTATATATGCCAAGGGGAGCGGAGTGAGGAGAGCTATGATTGCTCAACAAAATTGTTTTGACGCAAGCCGTCCTATTCTTTTAATCCATTTTCGCTCTTATTGTTTGACCTCAGATGAAACGGAACGGCAAGTGGACAATTTGCTTGCGCGTGGGTACGTTCGGGAGAGTCTGTCTCCATGTGCCGTTCCAGTCATTCTAGTTCCAAAGAAAGATGGATCTTGGCGCATGTGTGTTGATTGTCGAGCAGTCAACAAAATCACTATAAAGTATCGTCATCCTATTCCTAGATTAGATGATATGTTAGATGAATTAAGTGGTAGTAGGTTATTTTCTAAAATTGATTTAATGAGTGGATACCACCAAATTCGTATGAAAGAAGGGGATGAATGGAAAACTGCTTTTAAAACTAAGTATGGTTTATATGAATGGCTGGTTATGCCGTTTGGCTTAACTAATACTCCTAGCACCTTTATGAGGTTAATGAACCATGTACTTCGGCACTTAATTGGCAAATTTGTTGTAGTTTATTTTGATGACATTTTAATCTATAGCAAATCTTTTGATGAGTATGTTTTACATCTTAGGGAAGTTTTTCTCACACTTCGTGAGCAAAATTTATATGCTAAACCTAGTAAATGTTCTTTTGCAATGGAACAAGTTGGCTTTCTTGGTTTTATTGTGAGTGCAGATGGCGTTAAAGTAGATGAAGAGAAGATCCGCGCAATATGGGAATGGCCGATGCCGAAGGCCGTTACCGATGTGAGATCGTTCCATGGATTGGCGAGCTTCTATCGGCGATTTGTAAAAGACTTTAGCACCATCGCTGTTCCTCTGAATGATTTAACAAAGAAGAATATTGTTTTCCGGTGGGAACAGCCGCAGGAGGAGGCGTTTGCTACACTCAAGGAACGGCTCTGTGCCGCTCCCGTGCTATCATTGCCCGACTTCAACAAGGCGTTTGAGATAGAGTGTGATCGGAATCGGCGCCGTTCTGATGCAGGAGAAACGACCGATTGCCTTCTTCAGTGAGAAACTCAAGGATGCCCATCTCCGGTATCCGACCTATGACAAGGAGTTCTATGCTCTTGTCCGAGCATTGGAGACATGGCAACACTACCTGATGCCAAGAGAGTTCATCATCCACACTGACCATTTGAGCTTGAAGTACCTCAAAGGACAGGGGAAGCTCAATCGGCGACACGCCGTTTGGATGGAATTTATTGAGGCTTTCCCTTATCACATTCAATACAAGCAAGGTAAAGAGAATGTTGTTGCTGATGCTTTATCACGCAGGTACGCGTTAATTACTTCTCTTAATGCCAAATTGCTTGTATTTTTGCATATTATAGAACTCTATGCTGCCGATTCTGATTTTGGTGATATTTATATGCATGGCGTTTCTATTTCTGGTTCTAAATTCTTTAAGCAAGAGGGATATTTATTTATGGGAAAATAGTTGTGTATTCCTCATTGTTCTCTTCGTGAATTACTTATGCATGAAGCCCATAGTGGTGGTTTGATGGGTCATTTTGGTGTGACTAAAATTTTAGACGTGTTACATGATCACTTTTATTGGCCTCACATGAAGCGTGATGTAGTGCGCATTATTGCTCGATGTTTAACTTGTCGAAGAGCCAAGTCTAAGTCTGCTGGTCATGGAGAATACATGTGGTTACCTGTTCCTTCCCATCCTTGGACCGATCTGTCCATGGATTTTGTAGTAGGGCTGCCTCGGTCTAAGAATGGAAAAGATAGTGTCTTTGTTGTGGTGGACAGATTTTCAAAAATGTCCCATTTTATTGCATGTTCGACTACTTGTGATGCTACTCAGATTGCTGATTTATTCTTTCATGAAGTAGTCCGTTTGCATGGTGTCCCTTTGACTATTGTGAGTGATAGAGATACTAAATTCCTTAGTCATTTTTTGCGTGTTTTATGGAAAAAGCTTGGTACACGATTGTTGTATTCCACTTCTTATCACCCACAAACGGATGGTCAAACTGAGGTTGTGAATCGTACGCTTGGTTCACTTTTACGCACGTTAGTTCGTAAGAATGTTTCTACTTGGGTTGATCATTTACCGTTTATTGAATTTGCTTACAACCGTGCTGTTCATTCTACTACTCATTACTCACCGTTTGAACTTGTGTATGGATTTAATCCTAGAACTGTTTTGGATTTGACTCCTTTACCGTTGAGTGATGTTGTAAGTTTAGATGGTGCACAGAAAGCTGATTTTGTCAAGCAATTACATGCTAAGGCAAAACAGAACATTGAGCGAATGAATGAGAAGCTGATGCAGAAACGGAACGATGGCCGACGGCTAGTGACGTTCCAGGTGGGCGATTGGGTCTGGTTGCATATACGCAAGGAGCGTTTTCCTGACCAACGCCGCGGCAAGCTATCTCCTAGGGGAGACAGACCGTTCCAGATTGTTGAGAAGATCAACAACAATGCCTATAAACTGGCATTGCCGAGTGAGTATGGTGCCGTTAGCTCTACTTTCAATGTTTCTGACTTAATTTTGTTTGATAAAGATGACGAGTATGGACTTGCTGATGATGCCGATTCGGATTCGAGGGCGAATCCTTCCGAAGGGGGAGGGAATGATGCGAATCTACGCATCCAGGTGCCTTTACCGCCAGCTGGTCCAATGACCCGAGCCAGAGCTCAAAAGCTTCAAGACCGATTGTCATCTCTCATTCACAGGGAGCTAGAGTCCGAGATGACAAGTGAGAAAGCTACACTTAGGGAGAAGACGACAAGAGTGGTGAATCTTCTCACCTTCAACTTGACCGATGTTGAGTCTGCTAGAAACGGCATGGAACCGTTTCACGCAAACGGCACTTGACCGTTTCATCCAAATGGCATCTGTCCGTTTTGATCGCTTCATCCAAACGGCACTTGTCCGTTTCACTTAGCCATTGCCGATTCAAGCATCTGTCGCGCAGGCCGATTGCTGTACCCGTTCCGCGTTCCCGCCTGACCCTTTTGTTGATAACGGCTCCTGTCCGTTTCGCCTAGCCTGGAGTTGACGCGCGTTGACTGTTTTAGCAAGGTTGCGACTTTCTATTTATTTTAGCTTAGTTAATTAATTAGACACTTTAATTAATTAGTTAAGTGTTTTACTTTATTTATTATTCCTATTATGGGATTAGGGTTTGCTTGTAACCTATATAAGGAGCCGCTTGGCCTCCTTAGAAACTTGGCTGTTATTTGATAAATTGAGATATTCTCTTCAATCTCCGCCCCTTGTTCAAGTCGGTTGAACCTTGTTCTTCTTGAGTCCGCAATACTTGAGTCGTATACAAGTAAATCTTGGAATTGCATTATTGTGTCGTTTATCTTAGTGTGATTCTCACATTGTTGAGTCTAGTCCTAAGAATCCGATTCAAGACCCTTGACTTGAAATCGATTAGGGCTCTTAGCACAGGTTAGCTAAGTGGTCTAAGCTCGTACTTGTCGAGTTATTTATTTCCGCAGGAAATCCGTCTTTGAACAAAGATCAAAATTGGTGCTACGCATCCTAAGGAGCCAGGATCGTATCAGATAGCCTCGCTACTCCCTCGGTAAGCTCAATGTTAGCTCTTCGTGCCCACTTGGATTATTTGATCGGGATGGCCGCAGGCCCCACTTCCAGCACCGCGACATCAAGTGTGCCTCCTCGAGTTATTTTCACTCCGTCTATTGTCGCTGATCGACCAGTGTTGCCTCGACGCCAGACGGGCGTCCCTCTGACCTCACCTGCGATAAGCACGCCATTCAGCTTTGCGCAACTGGCAGGCGGACAGGAGGAGCACTACATACCGCGGATACCGCGGATTCCTGTCTCTCAAGTAGAGCGGCCGCTAGATGAATACGGAGAGCATTGGGACGCCAGGAGAGAGGGAGTCGGTAAAGAGGTATCTATGGAGCGGAGTGAGAGATCAGGCAGTAGGAGGCGTCGATCCCGTTCGCCCAGGAGTCGCAGCCGGTCTCCCCGGCGGCATCGCACCCCGGAGCCTCGAGGGCACAGGCGACACCTGGACGTGTCTCCTCCTCGTCATGATCGTGAGATCTTGGATGACACTGCTGGTCACCCTTTCACCCACCGTATAAGGCACCACAGGGTCAGCCGACATGTCAAGCTCCCCACGGAGTCGTACGACGGCACTAGAGACCCCATTTCACATCTCAACAAGGTGAAGGACTTTGTCCAGTTTCAGACGCACAGCGACCCGACGTTGTGTCAGATATTCGTTATGACATTGTCAGGAGTGGCTCGCCTCTGGTTAGAAGGGCTTCCCGCTCGATCAATTGACAATTTCCAGCAACTAGAGGCCAAGTTTAAGAGCCACTTCAGCACAACTATCCCTATTCGGAAATCTGCGGCAGCCTTGTTTGATATATGTAGAAAGCCAGAGGAGTCTTTGAATAGTTATCTTGGTCGCTTTGATATGGAAATGTCATTAACCCCCGGCATCACTATTGATTTTGCTATAGAAGCTTTGAACCGGAATTGTGGATATGGGAAGCTGAGGGATACGTTGATGGTGGACCCCCCAACGACCTTAGATGCGTAAAGATTGAAGGCCCATAATTATGCGAGAATGGAAGAGGAGGAGTATAGAAGCAGGATGCGGGATACGCCCCAGGGCGCCCCTCCTGCTCCTGCGGCTCAAGCCAGTATGACCCACGATACCCGTCCAGGTGATGAATACACCCAGCGAAAAGATTACACTCCCAAGGCGTCGAGCCGCCAGAGGGGTAACTTCTCTAGAGGAAGAGGCGACGGTCTGAATGTTCAGCGACAGGCGGATCCCCCTAAGGGTCGAACATACGATCCCGACCTTCCTCCCCTTGCACTCCCGCGAGCGGATATCTTAGCCATTATTCAGCAGCGGAACCTGCCGATTCGCTATCCCGCCCCTGTGAAGCCAGGGGTGGTCATGGGAGGAAGGGAAAACGCTTTTTGTAAATTCCATAAGGTTAAGGGGCATTCTACAGAGGCATGCAGGGAGTTAAAGTTGGCAATAAAGTGACAGCTGGAAGAAGGCTACCTTGGAGAGTTCGCCACTAGAATGAGAGAAGAAACTAGGAGCGACCCCCCGTGTGGAGCACTAGGTGACCATCAATTGCCTCCTCCCCCTGGGAGCAGCGGGACTTCTGGCACAAGGGGGAAAGAGTTGCTAATGATGCATGATGAGGACATTCCCATCATCAACATTATCGCTGGTGGCGCGTCGTTCCTCGATGAGATTACCCCAACAACGCTCTTGACGGGAGAGAAGCGAAAACGGGAAGGCCAGCCGACAAAAAAAGGAGCGATTGATGTGCTTCACAGGATGGTAATATCTTTCTCAGAAGAGGATGAGAAGGGCGTCGTCTTCCCTCATAATGATGCGTTAGTAGTTACACCGGTTATTGGGAGCCATGGGGTGCGAAGGACCCTCATTGATTACGGCAGTGCGGTAAACCTATTCTTGTTGGAAGCATATAATCTCATGAAACACCCTGCCAGCGAACTAGCGCCCTGCAAGAAACCAATTATCGGAGTGGACGACATCGCTATACCTGTAATTGGAATCACAGCGCTGCCTGTGTATTTCAGAGAAGACGCGTCGAAACGATCAGAAGAATTGATGTTCTTGGTCATGGATCTCATCCTACCGTATAATGCCATTCTAGGGCGGCTATTCCTCAATCGTTTTGGGGCAGCGGTATCTCAGAAACATCTCAGGATGAAATACCCCTCGTGGGAAGGGGTAGTATCGATCAAGGGCGATCAAAAGTTAGCCGTCCAATGTTATTCACTTATGATTCAAAAAAGCTGTGATCAGTATGTGTGCGTGGCAGCGGATCCTTATGAGCAAAGGGACGAAAGGCGAACCCAGCCAGTGGATGTGATGATGTCCATCCCTGTCTAAGGCAATGATAAGTCGAGCTTCCAGGTTAGTGACAAGTTGACCCCTGAAGAGAGAGCTCAATTAGCTCAGCTGTTGAACAAGTGCAAAGGAGAGTTCGCGTGGAAACCGGCGGACATGCCTGGAGTGTCCAGGGAAGTGGCTGAGCACCGACTCAATGTCGACCCACACGCCACGCCAGTTCAACAGAAGCGGCGAGCATTCTCCGTGGAAAAAGCAGTGGTGATTGATAAGGAGGTAGCGAAAAAGCAGCGGGATTCATCCGAGAAGTTCAATATCCCACTTGGCTGGCCAACCCCGTCTTAGTCCACAAGCCCAACGGAGATTGGCGCATGTGCATTGATTTCACCAACTTGAACGACGCTTGCCCTAAGGATTGCTATCTGCTTCCTCGGATTGATCAGCTAGTCGATCAAGCGGCAGGATATGCGTATTTGAGTTCCTTGGACGCCAATTCTGGATACCATCAAATTCCTATGGCCAAGGAGGATGAGGAAAAGACGGCATTCATAACCTCGAAGGCCACCTATTGCTACACGGCAATGCCGTTCGGCTTAAAGAACGCAGGGGCGACCTTCCAGCGTATGGCCAACAAAGTGTTTGAAAAGCAAATTGGGACAAATGTAGAAGCGTACGTAGATGATGTATTGGTCAAAAGCAGAAGTTTCAGTGACCATCTGGTCGATTTGCAGGAAGTGTTTGATACATTAAGGAAGTACCAGATAAAGCTGAACCCCCGCAAGTGCGCGTTCGCATTTCAGACGGGAAAATTCCTCGGGTATATGGTAAGCCAAAAGGGCATCCAGCTGAACCCATCAAAGGTTAAGGCTATCCATGACATGGTATCACCGCGAACCCTCCAGGAAGTTCAGGGATTAACAGGGTGCGTCATTGCGCTAGGACGGTTCATCTCTAAGTAGGGCGAGAAGTGCCTGCCGTTCTTCAAATTCATACGCAAGAAAGCTCCCTTCGGATGGACACAAGAATGCGAAGAGGCGTTCATGGGTTTGAAAGCTTACTTGTCATCCGACTTGGTGCTAACACGACCAGAGCCGGGCGACACTTTATTCTCGTACCTTGGCGTCGCGGACGAAGTGGTCAGTGTTGTTCTAGTCCGGGAGGATAATTACGCCCACCGGCCCATCTTCTTCGTCAGTCATGTGTTAAAAGATGCCGAGGTGCGGTACACCCACCTTGAGAATGTGGCGTTTGCCCCGATATAGTCCACACGAAAGATGGACAGATATTTTCAGGCCCATCCGATCACCGTGCTCACGGACCAGCCTTTGAGAAGGATTTTCAGGAAACCAGAATCCTCGGGGAGGATGTTGATTTGGTCAATTGAGCTAGAACAATATGGGCTACAATACAAAGCTCGGCCATCCGTAAAAGCTCAGGTTTTGGCGGATTTCATAGCCGAGTGCACATTTACTGGGGACAAAGCGGTAGAGCCACTTGAGAGGAAAGACAGTGATACAAAGATCTTACCCTCAGAAGCCCCCGCGGACACATGGGTCATCTATGTGGATGGCGCCAAAAAACAGGAGCTGGCGGGAGCTGGAATATACATGGTCGGGCCGCACGATGTGTAGGTGCGGCACGCCATCAGAATCCTACAACCGCTATCTAACAACGCAGCAGAGTATGAAGCGTTATTGGCGGGGCTTAGAGTAGGAAGGAATCTCTTCGCCAAAACTGAGAACGACCTGGTAGCAGGAGCCCCACGGTTGAAGATGCGAGGGGACTCCAAGTTGATATAATTGATCAAGTCTTGGGACATTCCCAAGCTAGAGAACCGATCATGGCCCAATACCTCTCGAAAGTGAAAAGGGAGTTGGCAGAAATGGAACAAAGCGGTGTGTGTGTCACTTTCGAACACATCCCGCGGGAAGATAATACCGAGGCGGATAGTCTTGCCAAGACGGCAGCTAATCAGGAGGCCGCCATTCCAGAGGGCGTGTACTATGAAGAAAGGTCATTGTCGTCCTTCATGGAGGAGCAGCTGTCGCTATATGTAGAGGAGATCGAAAAGGATTGGAGGATCCCTGTGATAAATTTTTTGAAACACGACGAGCTACCCAGCGACAGTGCAGAGAAGAAAAAAGTATTGAAGCAAGCGGCGAGGTGCACTTATTATGATGGGGCGCTAATTCGGAGATGTTTCTCGCACCCGGTCTCAAAATGCATAACGGAACAAGAAGGCCTCCATACCCTGCGAGAGATTCACGAAGGCATCTGCGGCATGCATGTGTCGGGTGGTACCATGGCCGCGCAGGTGTTTCGGTCAGGATTCTATTGACCCACTATTCGCAGGGATTGTAACAACTTTGTGCAGTCATGCCATAAATGTAAAGAATTTTCCAAAATCCCTCGACGACCTGCCACTGAAATATCTCAGATCGTGGCACCTTATCTTTTTGCTAAGTGGGGAATCGATATTTTAGGCCCTTTTCCTAAGGCGAGGTCCCAACTGAAATTTGTAATTGTGGCAGTGGACTACTTTACTAAATGGGCAGAAGCAGAAACGATAGCCACTATTACGACGGAAAAGGTATGGAACTTCTTTAAGCACCAAGTGATCATGCACTTCGGGGTGCCTCGCGTGCTAGTTAGTGACAACGGGGCGCAATTTACCAGCCGCTTCTTTAAGGAGCAATGCGAAGAATTTCAGATCGAACAGAGGTTCTCCTCTGTGGCGCATCCCCAGACTAATGCCCAGGCGGAGGTGACCAACCGAAGAATTCTGAGCGGTATCAAGAAAAATCTGGAGGGGTCAAAAAAGAAGTGGCCAGATGAGTTACCCTATGTAATGTGGGCTTACTGCATGACCGTCAAAACTAGTACGGGGGAAACGCCTTTTGCGATGGCTTTTGGTACCGAAGCGGTAACGCCTGTCGAAATTGGCACCCTAAGCTTGAGGGTGGAATATTTCAAGGAGGAATTAAATGAGGAGAGGTTACGAGCTAACCTTAACATGTTGCCTGAGGCGCGCGAGGAAGCTCTCTTGAAAATAATGCACTATAAAAGAAGAATGGCGCGGTATCACAACGAATGTGGAAGCTCAGCTCAAACTGGGAAGGCCCGTACCGCGTCACTCGTGTTATCGGAAAGGGGGCGTATCACCTCGAAACGGTTGACGGTACTCCCTTACCTAACTCTTGGAATATTGCTAGATTAAAATTGTATCATGCTAGAATTTGACATGCCGTTGGGCATGGTCTTTGAAATTGAAATTGAAAATTTTGACATGCCGTTGGGCATGGTTTTGAAATTATGAAATTTTGACATGCCGTTGAGCATGGTCTTTGAAATTGAAAAATCGACATGCCGTTGGGCATGGTCTTTGAAATTATGATTGAAATTTCGACATGCCGGTGGGCATGGTCTTTGAAATTGAAATTGAAATTTTGACATGCCGTTGGGCATGGTTTTGAAATTATGAAATTTTGACATGCCGTTGGGCATGGTTTTGAAATTATGAAATTTGACATGCCGGTGGGCATGGTTTTAAAATTGAAATTTGTAAAATGTGACATGCCGGGGGGCATGGTTTTGAAATCGAGAAATTTTGAAATTTGACATGCTGTGGGCATGGTCTTTAAAATTGAAATATCGACATGCCGTGGGCATGGTCTTGAAATTCTTAAATTCGACATGCCGTGGGCATGGTCTTTGAAATTGAAATTTTGACATGCCGCGGGCATGGTCTTGAAATTGAAATATCGACATGCCGTGGGCATGGTCTTTGAAATTGAAATTTTGACATGCCGTTGAGCATGGTCTTGGAAATTGAAATTTTGAAATATCGACATGTCGTGGGCATGGTCTTTGAAATTGAAATTTTGACATGCCGTTGAGCATGGTCTTGGAAATTGAAATTTTGAAATATCGACATGCCGTGGGCATGGTCTTTGAAATTGAAATTTTGACGTGCCGTGGGCATGGTCTTGAAATTGAAATATCGACATGCCGTGGGCATGGTCTTTGAAATTGAAATTTTGACATGTTGTGGGCATGGTCTTGAAATTGAAATTTTGACATGCCGTGGGCATGGTCTAACAATTGTTGTGGAAATATTTCTTGTTCCTTGTTGGTTGTCTGTGTAATGTGCAGATAACAAGGAAAGGAGGATGTCGGGGGTGAAAAGTCCTAACCTTGGGACAGAATGGGCTAATACAGATGGATCGTCAAGACGAGACACGCCCCGACGATCCTAATATATGGTGCTGGAAGTGAAAAATTCTGGCCTTGCGAGGCCGGCCTTGATCAGGCGGCTCGCCAAGACGAGACACGCTCCAGCACTGTCGGGAGTGAAAAATCCTATCTTGGGGAAACCCAGAGAGGGCACGCCCCGACTCCCCTGGGGGTGTAAAGTCCTATCCTTGTGACAGCCCGTGCTCACATAGACGGATGATCATTAAGTGAGGCACGACCCCAGGGAAGATAAAAACTCCACCCTTATGATGGTAGCACTAACATAGGCACCTCGTTAAGAGAGGGCACGTTCCGAGGTGTGAGGGCAACGCTGAGGAAGTGAAAAGTCCTATCCTCGTGATGGCCGGCCCTGATCAGGCGGCGCACTAAGAGAGGGGACTTCTCGGCCGATTAAAGAAATAAGAAAGGTCACGGTACCCCAGCTAGTAGCCGGAAGGGACAAACCCGGTGAAGTTTGGCTGGAAGAGTACGTGACACGAGCGACATCGGGGGAGATTGCGCCACACCCCGAGGTAATTAAGATATTTTTGTAGATGTCGCTGATAATATAAATGATAAGTGAAAATGTACAGAAAATTCGGCACAAGCGACATCTCTGGGGGATTGTGCTAAGTAAGAGAGGAGTACGCGCGGCAATGCCCCAAGGTAATTAAGATTTTTCGAGAATATGTCGCTACTAACAAAGTGATAAGTAAAAATGTGCAGAAAATTGTGCGAACTGTTTACACACGAGAGGGGATACTTGCCCAAACAAAAGGCCCTAAAAAACACAAAAAGGGGCAAAGAAGTCAGAGCACCCGAGGGACAAAAAGAGAAGTGACATTCACGGCCCGGGCATGCTGCTGTCCCCCTCGTCAGGTCGTGGCCTTTTCGCCTGGCGGTAGCCCTCTTCTGTGAGGAACCCGGACTTTTGCTTGAAGAGGCGGATGATGGCGTCAGCGTCGAAGAAATGGCGGCCGTGACGCTCAATGAAGCAGTCGACCATGAGGCCTGCTGTTTGCTCCATAAACCACTTGCATTTGTCCGCCGTTTCCTCCATAAGCGTGGCATTCTTGCCTTGCTCCGCTTGAAGGGCGGCATCCCTGGTGGCCTGCTGTTCTCTGGCCTCTTCCAACTCTTTCCTCGCAACTCCCAAACTGTTTTCCACACATTGTCGCTCCTCAACACTCTTCCGCAGCTCCTCTTGAGTTTCATGAAGTTCCCTTTGGTACTTGATAATTTCTTCCAAGAGCTGGTGGTTAGTGTTGCGCCATTCCTGGGAGGAAGACTGGAGAGAGCTCATTCGTCTCGTCACATTCCTGGACCAGTAATGGAAACCCTGAAAGCTAGAGAATAGATGAGTCCTTATCTGCTGCAATTGTTCACCCTCGGCAACAGAGAGGAAGCCTTGCTCTTCCTCCTCAACTGACAACAGATGTCCTGCCAGTAAGGCGAATGTCGCCAGGGAGTTGTCGCCTCCTAACGCTGGGAACCCGCGCTGGCGAATGTTGCTTAAATCAATTTGATGGGTGGCGGCTTCGCTAGAGAGTATAATGCTTAAGTCAGCCACCATGCGCGGGGTTTCTATTGGGGGAAGAGAGGGAAAGATTGTCTAAGCAGTAGTGGGAATGAAGAAGACATCAGGAGGGGACGGAGGGGAACGATTGGACAACCCAACGTCAATATTGAAGCCTCTGGTCGGTAAGTTTGGAAAGTGCCCCTCTGCAAGCTCCTCCAGAAAGTCCAAGGGATTGCCTGGAGGAGGAGATGATGCGGCAAAAGAGGAATGAAGCGGCGCAGAGGTAGCCCCGCTCCCTGCCGGACTAGAGCCTTGGTCGCCTGCCAAGGGACCGGTATTGGCAATACCATCCTGCCTACCCTGACCAGCGACAGAGTTGTCCACTGAAGGAACGTCTTCATTAAGACGGGGACGCTTGGGGTCAAGAACGCTCGACAAATCCATACCGTCGCTCGAAGGAGTAGCGGAAGAGGCAACAACAGCGGTATCCTACGCGCAAAAGACAAAGGGGAATTAAGAAACAAATAAAAATACATGGACGGGGAAAAATTTATAAAAACCACCTGAGTAGGAGGACGTGTAGGAGCGATAACGCAAAGGCGGAGAGTCCTTTTCTATTTTCTAGCAAGAGGAGGATGAGAAGGCGACGCTTGTGTAGGAGCAACACCGGGGGAAGAAGTTGGAATAGTAGTCGACGTGGCAGTAGCCTTCGTTCGGGGAAGAGAAGAAGACTCAGGCGCAGAAGCGGACACGTGCGTGGTGTCAGTCGCGGCGCCAACCGAGGTGGCGGAAAGAGCCCTTTTTTCTCTCTTCTGCTGAGCTCTCTTCTATCTTTTCTTGATACAATCAGGCTTCCACCTGGCGGGAGGATCTGTAGAAATAAGAAAAGAATATTAGAGTTAGTATTGATGTAGAACAACGAACAGAGGTGTGACTCTCACTTTGAATGCAATCCTGGATGTTGCCTCGGCACGCGAGTTCGCGAGTGCGAACACCAGGGATCTCAGACAGATTGAGTAGCTTGTTCAGCCAGTCTTGGTCAGCTGGTCCTAACTCTGGCCTGCCACCCCAGGCAGCATCTCTGATGGCAAGATTAAAACCGGTCCGCCACAAAGGCTGGGGCAGATTGATGATGAAGAATCCCTTCTTCCAAGCATCAATAGAAGATTCAAGGAATAACAGCTTCAAGGTAAAGGGGTTTAGAGCTTCAACATCATAGCGAGGCGATATCGCTATGATGCCGCTATTATGATGGTATAATTGAAAGAGGGAGCGGAGCAACAACAAGGAAGGAGATTCATTCCCTACATATCTACAGAGGGCTATAAAAGCATAAATGCCACAATAGGCATTCGGACTCAATTGGGCAGCATTCAGATCAAATTCAGAGAATAACTCGGCAATTAAAGGATCTAGAGGCAGCCGAAAACCATAATGGAACATTTTGGCATAAAGAACCCTACTGTTGCCAGGTAATTCGCTATTAACGCGAAGGGACTTTGGGGCAACTTCAGTAGAATACCCCTCCAACTAGTCGACAGTGGCATTATAGCTCCGCAGGCGCCGTCGAAGGACGGCGGTGGAAGTAATGCTGGAAACAGTGGTATTAACATCCCCCTCCCCGGCAGGGAGGGAATAACGGCGATTAGGAGCCATGAGCAAGGTTAAGAGAAGAATAGAAAGGAAGGTACCTGTGGTGAGAAGAAGATCGAAGCACCCGGGCGGCGGCGGATTGTAGGAGGAGGAAGAGGAATTGTTTTCCTTCTTTAAAAGAGAAAGGCAATAAAAGATAAGAAGAAAGCACATGGGGTTTTTATATATAAACCCTAGGAACAAAAGAGATGACGGGTCAAGCGATCGTGGCGCATGACGTGTCAGGGGCAAAGAAGCGCGGGAAGCGGGTACAACTCCTGAGGAGCGAAAAGACATGTTCAGTCCGCCAGTCCCATTAGCGCTCCCCTTTGATGACACGTGGGCTTAGAACATCATGACTGTCTTCTCCGTATCAAGCAAAAGGAGTCAGAGAATTAAATGCTCTGAAAAGGGCGCAGTCAAACCCGGCGGAAAGGAGTGGCAAGCCGTAATGGCACGACATGCAAAAGGCAAAAGCGCGAGAAAAAGTAGTGAAGTGGCATATGATAAAGAGTGACATCGTCAAGGAGCACACATTATTTGGTCAAGATTGTAAGGTTTAGTAATTATTACAAGCAAAGAGGCGATGACAAAGTCCAAATGGAAAAATAATACAACAAGGGCGTAAGTAGAGAAGCGATGCCCCCAATCAAGCGGCATCAAATAGGCTCCCCCGAGGCGCAGACTTGTCACTCCTCTTCGGAGGAGAGGAAACCCTCTTGGCTCTCATTAATCTCTTTCATCCTCGCGGAGGCGTACCTGGCGACCTCAGCAGGATCAGCGGCCCTACTGCGGTGCTGATCTGTCACCCCGGCGATAAAGGTCTGTTCAGTCTTCTTCTTCCACCATGCCACTTTCTTGAAAGCTTTCGATAGGTCGGCATCGCGGGATGATACCTCCTCAAGAAGGAATGAGTTCTTCTTTCTCTCAACCACCAGCTCAGCCTCCAAAGCTTCGACTTGGGCTTTTCCTTTGGATTTTTCCCAAGTAAGGTCAGCACGGCACTCGCGCAGTTCGGCCTGAGCATGTTTGTGGAGTCACGACAGCTCCTCTACCTTTGCTAGCGCACCAGAGTTTTGAGATTGTGTACCATGGGCCTTGATGAAGTAATGAAGTTGTCGAAAGGCAGCAAGGCAGTTGTTCATGACGCGCATATACTGAACTTCGGGAGGAAGTTGCAGCAGCCTACTCTCCTCCTCGGAGGCGCGAAACATTTCACAGGCCAGGATAACCGTGGGCTGATCTTGCGATAAGGGGTCTGATATACCCAGGGCACGGAACCCGTCAGTCTCAAATTTTGACAGATTTAGTCGGTAAGAAGGAAGGGGCGGAGATACCGCCAGAGCCCCTAACATCTCGAATCAAAGTAATGAACAACGGACAAGGGGACTTGGGAGGAGAGTGAGAAGAGCCAGGTCCCCTGGGGACGGAGGGATGCACATCTGGAATGCAGCGGCCAATGGGCGAGTGCGAAGGCTCCACGACAGGAGTGGAATCTACAGCGGATGATGGCATCATCGCGGCAGCAGAGGTCTTGTTGGGAGCGACCAATCCCAGAGGCGAGGAAGCGCCCGGGCGAAGCCGCGCTCTCCTTTGTCGCCTCAGGAGAAACAGTAGTCTGGGAAGCGATGGCATTTGCAGTGTTGGCAGGAGGAGGTTGAGCTGCCACCCTCGCCACTTGAGCTTCGCTTGCTTCCCTTAGCTTCTTCCGCTGAGCCGAGGAAGCCGGGCGGAGGCTCAACTCTGTGTCCATGTCCTCCATGTCCTCAACTCCGTAGGAGAAAAACTTTGTCTCAGTCACTGGCAAACCAGACTCGGACCTCTTCTTCCGACTGGGTAACCAGTTCTCCACGAAGCGGGAAGTGCGGAGAGAGGAACCGTTTTCCCTGGAAAGAATTTTGTCTAAATCTCTTTTCTTTATGGGCATACGGTGATCAACTCGAGCCCCAACGGAAGTAGAGGGAGCAGTGGTTGAATGGGCGACAACCTTGTGAGGAGCGTCACCCTCAGAGAGCGGACGAGCGATAGTTTCCCCTGCGAAAAAGTTATGTTAGTAAGCAAGGGGGGAAGCAAGGCAGTGGTGAAGCTCAAAAGCTCACCTATGGTACACTCAGTTAAAGGCCTGTACAATGCAAAGTTTCGGATCTGGAAAGAGGACTCCATCTCCAGCAAGGCGTTGGCCTGATCCAACTCTTCCCTAGAAAGAGGCGCTGGCCTCACCCAATCAACTACCTCCAGGTTGAAGTCAGGACGCCACAAGCGGGAGGGTAATTCGACAACGAAGAAACCGCTCTTCCAGTCTTCAATGCTCTCCTCAAATCCTCAAAATTTCTCCCAAAAAGGCCTCACTAGAGCGTCATCCCGTCTGGGAATAATATTAATGAAGCCGTCGCAAAAAACCAGAGTCAAGAACTTGCGAAATAAAGCGACAGAGGGAGCAAGAATATCTTTTAATTCGCAGGCACGAAGGAAGGCGTAGATGCAACTCCATGAGGGAGGGGTAATTTGCGCAGGGTTAAGCCCGTGCTCGCGCAACACACGCTCTAGCGTGTCATGAACTGGGAGGCGGAACCCATATTGAAACATTTTAAAATAAAGAATTCTATGAGTTTTCCAGAGCCGGCTATGGAGGCTCATAGTGTCAGAAGGAATAGTGGGGCGATAGCCGCAGGGGAAGGTAATATTATTACTTTCCAATTCGAGGCGTAAGACAGTAGGGCAAGTAAAGATGCTAGGAGTATTTTCAAGCTCGGGATATCGAGAAATTAGCCTAGGTGTAGCTAGAGAGCTAGATTGAGATCTCGTGCGAGGTATGATAGATAAAGCAGCAAAGGAAAATCAAAAGCAAGATCGAGCAGAATACCTTGAAAGAGAGAAGGCTGAAATTAATGGGCGAGTCGTTTGGATGCGAACGAGAGAATTTCCTCGAAGCGAGCGAAAAATGAAGAGAGTTCTGGAGTATAAAAGGAGCAAAAAGGTACGAAGAAGGAGCATTTTTCCTTTTAAAAGAGACGGTGGAAAAGTCAGACAGAAGGGCAACCTATTACAGCAAGACACGTATGAGGCAAACGGGACACGTGGGAAGACCCTGACAGAAACTTAAAGTCAAGCGCTCGCCTCGAATTTCGCAAAAGAAAGGCCCATTAATTACAAGAAACCCCAGAAAGAGGATCCTATGAAGCGGTAATCGGCTTACCCAGCGGCGATTATCCCACAAGAGCGACGTTACACCAAAAGCAAAAAAGAAAAAGGCAACCGACATTTTATTTCACAACATTTTGATTATTAAAAAGAAAAGCCAGCCAGCGACATCTACAATAAGTGCGACATCTTCAGTCTTCGTCCATCCAGTGCACGTCGTAGACGTAATCGTAATCTTCCGGAGACGATGGCGACCCGTTGTTATAGAAAGGAAAGGGCTCGCCAATCTCGAAAGGTCTTTTACCAAGCCCAGTCGCGGAACCTGTCGTAGGGGCAGTGTCTTCCTTTGAAGCGGCATGGGAGTTTTCCTCCAGGGTCGAGGTAACCAATCCTGTGGCGGCATCTAGCGTAGAAGTCCTGTCCTTGGGAAACAGACAAGGGACGGATGGTGACGCTTCATCCTTTTGCCGCAGCGAAAGGTAGTGAGGTTCAAAGTCGGCAAAGAAGGATTCGAAAGATGGTTTCTTTGTTCTCTTCAATCTCTTGCGACCCCGACACTTCACAGAATGTCTGACAGGCCTCTAGGGGGTGTGAGTGGAGGATTGTCGGAGTCGGGAGAAGTCGGAGGGGTCGGAGGAGAATCGCGGGCGGCAACATAAAAAAAACGAGAGTCAGCCATGGACATATCAGTAAGAGTGAGAAGAAAGAAGGAGAAAGATGAACAAAGAAAGAAAGGAAGAGCCCCATTATATAGCCAAGGTGAGGTGAGGAAGCGTGCCTGCCTCTCCGCGTATTATCGAGGACATTTAATGCTATCAAGGGTAGCGTCTGTTGGGAGGAAAGATCTGACTCCGCAACTGCTAAAAATCTACACCAACCAGGAGGCACCGAAATCGTCGCCCAATCCGTTAGCACTAAAAAAGCGGCGTGAAATATATTCTGAATGGACATGGCATGAAAGAATCATCATTGTGAGCCAGGTAGGCAAATAAAGTTACGGGATCCCAAGGGACACCAAGCTCACAATAAGTGGGAACAAAAATTGTTTCTAAGAAAGATGATATGAGAAAGAAGAAAAACATTGACAGCGTGGCAAGTGAAGAAGGGAAAGTATGTTTATTTTTTTAAAGGGCTCAGCGGCCCGAGATTACAAAAAGGCCTAACGGCCCGGAGGTACAAAAGGTGGCCCAGAGGAGCACAGAAAGACACGCCAAGAGGATCCCCATCGCTGGTCAGGCATTCGACCCAGCGTCATCATCTTCCCATTCCAGGAAAGGAATTTCCCTCAGGGCATCCGCAAGAGCCGTCAGTTCAGAAGAATAAGCCTTCATGCTCTTCAGGCAGCATCCTAGCAAATCCTTCCTATGCTGCAGCGTTGACATCAGCAGCTGAATCTGAGAAACAGCCACTGACAGCTTCACCGCTTTCTCCACGGCATTGAAATCCTCTAGGATAACAGCAGCCTGTCTAGCTTGCAGGGAAGTCAGCATCCCCTGGAGCTCCAGCATATCCTCCGAGGTCTTAATGCTCAGCGAACCCAGGAAATCAGTATCTGCTTGAGTTAGGTTCCTCAGGGCATGGGTTTTGGAGAGCAGGAAGTTTTTGGTGACTTCCTCCATAAGGAGAAGAGAGATGAAGAAATTCGAAGAGAGAGGTGAAAAAGTTGTGAGAGTTATGAAGCAAGTGCAAAATGAAAGGCCTATTTATAGACTTCAGAAAAAGGCATTTCGAAGATATACCTTTATCTATCGTCGAGCCCACATTGGGGAAGAAACCTCTGAAGGGGCAGGACTGGAGACGCTGTGATAGCCCTTGGTAAACACTCGGGCTAGTTTTTGTTTGGGCATATGATAACTATCGATACCACAGAAGCGGCATCTCGACTACCCCGCCGGGCGACCCGGACAACCTACTGTACCTTCCGGGGGAGACGGGACGCTGTTCTTGCCGCCCCTAGCCTGGCGGTCAGCCCTGGGATGGTCGACATCAGCGGGGGGGGGGGGCTCTTATGCGACATCCACACGGCGGCATCCCATCCCAGGTCATCTATGACGTCACTCCGCATGACGTCATCCCGTGTGACGTCACTCTATGGCACTCCAGTGACACATATCACCCCAGCGACATCCACCAGGGACTATTCCCACCCCTTGTCGGTACACTCCTTCCTTTGTCTATAAATACCCCCACCTTTTCAGACAAGAGGGTAAGCTTAAGATAGCGTACTGAACCCCTGCCACTTTTACTACTCACACTGACTTTGACATCGGAGTGTTTAGGCCGGAGACCCCCTCCGGTGCATTGCAGGTGATGAAGGCCCCCAGTACAGTATTCCCGACCACCCCAGATCAAGCTGATCCTGCTCAGTATCCCCTGGACTCTTATCACAAAGCATACAACAACGGCGGAGCGGAGGGACCAAGCTGACTCATCACGCATCGCCTCCGCCGCCTTGTCAATAGTCCTAACCACGACTTTGTCTTCTTCCATGGATTCTAGATCTACTCTCGACAGAGCCTCCCCAAGACAGGCAACCTTTAATATGTTTTAGGGATGAAAAAAATTGATGTTAACACAAGAATTCTCGCCAAATCCAACCAGGTTTCTAATAGCTCTTTTGTTTGCTTTTACTCCTATTCCCCTGCAATTCCACACACATGGTTTAAGGACTAGAAAAATTCAACACCATATCACTGAAGGGGGGGACTTAAGACTCAAGAGGCTTGAGCGCTTCCCAGTCAGATCTACAAAGATGGAGCCCAAAATTGTTTCTTAAATTTTTACATTTTGTTTTCTTTTCTGGTTTTTATAATTTTGAAATAAATAATGAAGTTTTTAATGTTATTTTTCTTGATGTTTGAAATATTTTTTTCTATTTTTTTATAATTTTTTAAATATTTTCGGACGTGGCAATTGGAGTGATCGGTCAGTAAAAATAATATAAAATATATCACGTATGTGTAGTTAATTGCCACATACTTACGGTGTTAGAAGGAGGAATTGAAATAATAAGCAATCCTCAACAGAGGAGACAAATCGGGGAAAAAAATACACGAGTCAAATTAATAAAATAATTCGAGTACAAGTGCTACTAATATCATTAACCCATAATAAAAACATGCAGTAACATGTAAGATGAGAGAGATTATTTCATGTAAAGTGAGAAAAACTATATACTCCCTCTGGTCCAAAATGTATGACTTCCTCGCATCCCAATATTCAGTAGGGAACGCATATCGAAGAGGCCGGATGAGGCACTATTTGACCCCAAAAAATTCCGTACTTTTTTTCGAACGTACTTCCGAGAAAACATTCGGGGTAAAATTGTCTCAAATAGTGACTGTTCCGGCCGTCTTAAGATACGTTCCGGAACAGTAAAAGCAAATGCTAAAACGTTATACATTTCGGACCGGAGGGAGTAGTATATTTGGTATTCTAATTAGGCGTGTACACAAACCAATAAAATGGTTACACCTGAACGAGTCTCTTTAAGGTTTATCTCACCACCACCTAAGTTTATAATATTTTTAAAATTCAAATTTTTTAAATCACTTAATCTGTAACACCAACCCTAACATTTAGCTTCCTTATTGGCTAATATGAATAGGTGAACAAAGTGACATAATATACCAAGTGTACTATATAATTACTCGTAAAGTGGAGGCAACTTGATAATAATAGAGACCGGGTGAGGGCAATTATGTAATATGGTACCTGGACTGTGATAGATACAACCAGAATAATTCTGCTCTGAGTATGGTTGATCTGTGAGTCCTTCCCATTCCTTTTGTACGTACCTGAAAAGGACACAGGAGGGATGGTCATGAGGCGGATGGCAACAATGGGAGTGAGAAAGGGACTTGCGGGTTTTCTACGTGCTGCCATGAGAAGGCTCTTCTTTGTCTTGCATTGCAATGCACATTTAAGCATCTTGGCAGCGACTTCTCCATCATCCCGTTGGTTCCCCCTCTTAGCTATATAGATCTTTTTCTACGTGGACATGAAGGGAAAACCGTACCATGAGTCCTTGAGCATCTTGGCCGAGTCTCCTCCATCACTCCTTTGGCCCCTCATTTTGAGAAGACAACGGATAGGAAGAGAGCAAGGGACGTTTTTGTGCTTGAGTCACCTTCTGTGCATTCGACGCCTCCCACCCTCCAACGCTTAGATTCGAGGATGAATTTTCTTGAAGAGGGATGGGATGATACGAGCGTAGACCCATCTATGTGCGCATACCTCGCCCTCGAAAGGCCACCCACGTGGCCTAGTGATATGAGCGTGGACCCGTCATGCCTCGCTCGCGAAAGGCCACTCGTGTGGCCTAGCTTTCCCCGCACGCGTGCAAAGAGAAAAAGGGAGATAGTGCTTAGTGTCATGACGCTAAGGATTGGAATTTTGGGTCCTTTTGAAGTCCCTAGACTGAATAGGCTATTTTGTGTAAAGGGGTATTTTAGGGCTTTCCCTTGTAACTAAACTTACTATAAATAGCTAGAGATAGGTTAGTTTACAAGGGTCTTTGTTTTGTTGAGTTTCCTCCTCTTTAAAGACCAAATGCACCTTAAGTGCTCATTTAGGGTTTCTTGTGTGTTCATCATCTTTCTCCAAGATCGGGTTGCTCAATCATGTCATTCTGAGGGTTAATCTAGAGTAGAGATCCTCATAGCTTTGTAACAAGGTTGCCTAAACTAGATTTAGGAGCGTTTGTTGTAGTTGTGAGTTACTTTGTTTGTATATCTTCCATCAATCTAATATCTATTTGCTGCATCAACTCCATCTTCACTTCATCATCTCTTCCGTCTTTTATCAACCAACCTCCCAAAGAGGGATAGATCCAACTTTCAGGTTCCATCCATCGAAACAGAACCAATGTCGTATCACTTCCCGTTAGCTTGCCGATAGCATTGTGGCTATTTGATGGAGGCTGATAGCTTGTTGGATACTGTCTATTGACTGATGCCGTCTGCTTGGTTGGCTTTCCCGACAACTATGTTACCGTCTGTTTGCTTGGGTTTCCCGACAATCATGTTGTCGGTAGCTAATCCAGTATCTTGCTGTCCGGTTACCACAACCATTTACATACTACTGTGTGCGTATATAATTCATGTCGTGTATGTGTATCCCGTTAGGGACATGGAATGCATGCAGGTAGGCATCCCGTTAGGGACATGGGGCATGCTGTTAACATGGGATATTAAGGCCATATTTACCATGTTGCCATTATAACTAATATTACCATCATGCCATTATCATATAATATGACCAAGTTGTTGTTCATGCATAATCACAATTATGCCATTATAATTATTTGGGTACAACTTACTGTAGCCAAATCCAGTATTTGCTCTGTTGGTTATCCGACAACGTCAAGGAGGACCAGGCCATCGTGCTAGTTAGATCTCTAGCTGTTGTGGTCGATGACAGTGAAGTCGGTGTGCTGCTATTGTTGTTGTAGACGAGGGGCTGCTTAAGAATACATAGTAACGTGCAAGATGAAAATAATGACAGTAGGCATAAGATGATGGTGATGATGATTGACTGGGATGTCGAGTCCATAAAAAATAAATAAGAATTACAACTCGCTACTAAGAACAAATTGCTTGTAGATAGCAGTAAGAGGATCGAACCATAGAGAGCAATGGTACAATTCTTTGTGTGAAGTTATGGTGACCAAATAACACTTAGGTGAAATATGGGTTTTGTGATAGAACTAAAATTGAAAAGTAAATGGAGCGTGCACTATTCTTGGCCAAGAATGAGATTCTTGGTCAAGAAGATTAATTCGGGAGTAGAGATCTAGTATGAGAGGAATTCCTAGTAGAGGATGGCGGCTATGACACAAGTGATTGACGTTTATTTCCATGTATTTTTACTATCTTAAACTACCTTGTTTATGGTAAAAATAATCTCTTTCACGTTAATTTGCTATCTTTTGAAGGAAGTTTTGGGCAAGGGAAGAAATGAAGAGAACGTATGCCTTGAGCGACAGAGTAGCAATCTTGGCCGCAGGCTTGGCCAAGATTGCAGAGATAGAGGCGTGCTGATCATGCACTCAAGGAAGACGCGTTTTTGAGAAACCAGCTGGCTCTTGCGTCCACTGGAATGACTCTTGGATGTAATCCGATTTAAACAAAAACAATATGTTTAACATTGATTATTTTGTCTTATTTTTGAATTTGAACATTTGGAGATTTAGTGTTATCTCCTATATTTTTGGAGTTTGGAATTTGGAAAAGAACGTGATTGATGGGGACACTAACCTTGTTAAAGGTTAGGGAAGGCTGTGAATTACGGGATCTTCCTCCTTCCAACTTCTGTTTTGTAAACACTTTGCTGCGATAATTCTTAGGAATTTCATATTTTAATTCTATTTTTATGTTCTTCAATTATTTCTTTACTTTTTTGATTATTATGTCTAGTAGCTAAACACCTAATTCTTGGTAGGGGTTGAGTGAGCGTACTTGTGATTCGTGAGACCAATCTGTTCTTATTATCCTCTCATTCGTAATTGATTCGAGTTCTATTTTAACAAATCGGTTCCCGTCTAGGCTAAGACTTGATCAATCTTAGGCAAGACAACGAATTTGTAGCCAGTCACGAAGGGGACGAGCGAAACCGGAGTGACGCAAGTAGGCAGCTAGCCTCGCGGAGGTTAGTGGACTTGAATTGATATAGGCCTAACCAGACTGACAATCTAGGGCTCCGAGTTGGGAGTAGCTTGGCCTAGACTTTATCTTTCCCTACGCCATTGAGAAAACGCATGTGCCTTAAGCCAGCAGCCAATTGGATAAACCCTTTAACCAGCAAGGTGTCCACTGGCCAGGATCACTAGGAAAGGGGGTTCTCGCCAAGTGGTTTCAAGATGAGGAAAGTAGGATTGGAAAGGAGTTCCTCCCAATCTATAATAGAGTTATGAGAGAGAAGGGGAAAATCTGAAGGTCGATGATCGATTAAACAAGGAATACGCTCACGAATTTGCCCTTACCAAGAGCTTACCCCACATCAGTTCACAACCAATCTCCATCAGCAATCTTAGCTAAGATTCCTCTCTGCCTAAGATTACTTCTTTATTTAATTTTTTCTTTGTTACCTTTTATTGCTTTGTTTATCTTAATTGCATAAACAAAACCCCTCAACTTCAGTGACGAGGAAGTCGAGTCAAAACTACAATTTCTCGAAAGATTTCTATGGATGATCCTCTTACCATGATTTAGAACTTCCTTATAGACGAGTGATAAGTTGTATTCCTACCCCTAAATTCGTATATTTTATACAACTAAATTTGATGCCTTCGACACGCAATCAAATTTTGGCGCCGTTGTCGGGGATCTTTTGACGGTGTTTTTGTAGTTTTATTTTTATTTTTGTCTTCTGCAGTTGATGACCAGGTCCTCAAAGGAAGATTTACTACCTTTGAATCCAGAACTTACGAGGATTGAAGCACAAAATAGAAAGAGTCCCAACAGGAATCTAGGCCCAACAGCAATCTAGGCCAACATCCAGGCCTAACTGAAACCCAATACCAATCATGGAGGAAAACCAACAAGAACACATGATGAGGGAACAAAATAGGGGGGCAGAACGAGTGACCTATTCCTGTATTAATCTACCCCCAATGGCTAATGACTGGTCTATCAAGACAAATATCATAGCCAACTTAACCTAGTTCCATGACCACTCAAACGAGAATCCGTATAACCATTTGAGGAACCTTCACCTCCAATGTGACACTCTGAAACCAGTGGGAGTATCGATAGAGAGGGCCAAACTGAAAGCATTTCCCTGGTCTCTTGAAGACTCGGTAAAGAATTGGTTCTATAACTTACCCCACAACAATATCACAACATGGGGAGATATGTCCGCTGCTTTCCTGAATAAATATCGGAACACAACTAAGGTAGGGACAACAAGGAAGAATTTAGTCTCCATCCAGTAGAGGGGAGGCGAGAGCTTGAGTGAGTATCATCAGAGGTATAGGGATCTTCAAGACATTTGCCCTACACATGGCATGACCGACAATCTTCTGATCCAATATTTCTATGACGGAATGTGTGTAAAGGATAAGGAGAGATTGAATGTAGCCACTAGAGGGGCACTTCAAGATCTTACACCAACAAGAGCCAAATTGCTTCTCCAAACAATGGTCGATAATTGCCAAAATAATGCCTCATCCGAGAGAAATTCTGCACCTTCTTCTTTGAATGCTTTAAATGTTGAACATAAGCTTAATGAGATAACTAATATATTGATGAATCTTTCTACAGGTGGCATATCTCAAGTACAAACTACGGTAGCAGCAGCTAATCCTATGCCTTCGATTTGCGGGATTTGCCAACAATTAGATCATCCGACCCATATTTGTTATATGGTGCAACAGCCGGGTGATCCAACCCCAATCCCAGTTAATGCGGCATATGGTTACAATCAAGGACAACCTAGATTTTCACATGAAAGTAACCGATACCCTTAGAGACAACATCCCAATCTAAGGTGGAGACAATATCCGCCTCAGCCTAGCCAACAACCACAACAACAATACAATCAACAACCATAGCAATCCCCTATCAACTTTAAACACTTCGTACCTAGACCACCTCAGTCAAACCAGGCCAATGTCCCACTATTACCACCAGCACCTCAACCGCTTAAGATTACTGGGGTTCCCATAGAAGACACATTGCAAAAATTCATACAGGCAACCCAGTCTAGTCTTGTTGAGATGCAAAAGCAGATCGACCAACTCACTCAACAAATCCAGCAACCAGAGACAGGTGGCAAATTACCTTCCACTACTGAAAATAATCCTAAGCACAATGTGAGTGCTATTCATCTAAGGAGTGGAAGCGTTCAGCCTGAACGAAAGGGTGCAAAAGCAGATAAGGAAATACATAATCAGTTATTTGAGGATGAAGATGAGGATGTAGATGAAGAAATCCAGGCAGAATCTCAGCCGGAACTAATCTTGGGTAAGATTGAGACTAAGACTGACATTCCAGCCGAGACAGAAAAGGAGCAGCCAATCTTGGCCAACCCAGTGGCTAAGACTAATGAGCAGAGTTCAAAACCTCAGGAAACAGTGGAGATTCCACCACCCTATCCTCCCAAGTCTTCCAAACAGAAGAAGTTAGACAAGGCTAAGGAATTCATGAACATTTTTGGCAAAGTGGCAGTGAATATTCCCATGCTAGATTTAATTTCTAAAGTACCATCATATGCAAAAAATTTAAAAGAACTTTGTACTAACAAAAGAAAACTTGCAGGAATGGAGAGAGTGAATCTTACACAGAATATTTCCTCAGTACTTCAGAGCAAACTCCCTGAGAAATGCGAAGATCAAGGAACCTTCACCATCCCTTGTAAGATTGGGAACGAAATAGTGGAAAAGGCTCTTTGCGACTTAGGGGCTGGAATCAACGTGATGTCCTTGAAAGAATATGAGACATTGCAAATGGGACCAATGAAAGAGACGCAAGTGGTGATTCAATTGGCTGACCGAACCGTAATTGATCGTAAGGGAGTAGTAGAGGACGTTCTTGTCCAAGTGAATAATTTTATATACCCTGTGGATTTTTATATTGTTGAGATGGATTCTGACTTGCCTTCTTGTACAACATATGTGCTCCTAGGGAGACCTTTCCTTAGGTCAGCTAGAGCAAAGATAGATGTTTATGAAGGTAGTATCATTTTGGATTTTTTGGGAGCACGATTAAGTTCTATATGAAAGAGGGATTAAAATATCAAAATGAGATACACAGTGTTAATTTTATTGATATTTTATACCATATCGAAGAAGAAACTGCAGATTTGTGTGCTACTGACCCACTTGATTTTGTCTTAAGCAGAAGTATCTCAGCTAAGACACTGGCAGAATTGGAAGATCGAGTGGGAAACCAAGAAGATCTAAGGGAGATCTTAACAGATCTTCACGAGACTAAACCATTGAAGGAAGCATTGCATTGCCCATTGTTGAGCGTGTCTGATTCTAAAATTTTACCGTCTATTGTGTAGGCACCCAAGCTTTCCAGCGAAGAAGAAACCAGATTGACAGACGCGTTGAAGGAACACACATCCTCGACCATGTGTACCCACAAGTTTCATGTGGAAGAGGATAAGAAAACAGTCCGACAACCCCAAAGGAGGCTAAACCCTCCGATGATGGAAGTTGTCAAGAAAGAAATTATTAAGTTG
Organism: Viola odorata; assembly: GCA_963691705.1. Taxonomy (NCBI): domain Eukaryota; kingdom Viridiplantae; phylum Streptophyta; class Magnoliopsida; order Malpighiales; family Violaceae; genus Viola; species Viola odorata. The sequence continues at coordinate 34,530,383 of OY829542.1, forward strand.
CTTAATGCTAGAATTATTTACCCTCTTTGATAGTTCATGGGTTTCACCTGTGCAGGTTGTACCTAAGAAGACGGGGATTACCATGCCCGAAAGGGAAGATGGATTCAAAAGGACCACAAGAATTCAGAATGGGTGGAGGGTCTGCATAGACTACCGCAGACTTAACCAAGTCATGAGGAAGGACCACTTTCTGTTACCATTCATTGACCATATGGTGGAACGACTGACTGGGAAATCCCACTACTGTTTCTTGGACGGTTATTCAGGATTTCATCAAATCCCAGTGGTGTTAGAAGACCAAGAGAAGACGACATTCACATGTCCCTTCGGAACCTTTGCGTATAGGAGGATGTCATTCGGATTGTGCAACGCACCAGCCACATTTCAAAGGTGTATGGTTAGTATCTTTTCAGACTATGTGGAAAAAGGTATTGAAGTGTTCATGGATGACTTCATCGTCTATGGTGATGATTTTGATCAATGCTTATCTAATCTGAAAAACATTTTGAAAAGATGTGTGACCACTAATCTTGTGTTAAACTTTGAAAAATGCCACTTTATGGTAGAACAAGGTATTGTCTTAGGCCATGTAGTTTCCAAGAAAGGCATAGATGCCCTTTGGCGTTCCGGTTCTACACCGGAATGCCCTTTCCCAAAACCAAACAGTGTAATGAAGTGTTTGGTAATGACGCTGGCACATGGGCTTCTTGAGAAGCCCCTTTCCCAAAGCAAGCATTTTTGCCCTTTATGCTGGTTTTGAGAGCTGGAGCATTTTGCTCCTTCCCCCTCTCTCTCTCTCTCTTTTTTTCTTTTTATTTTTTAATAAATTCAATTTTTTTACTCGGTATAATGAACGAAATAAATTAAAAACTACAAAAATATAATCTATATCTCAAGATGAGTAATTCTAGATCCACTTTTCCTATTTTTATTAAATTTTTAGAAATGGGTTTTATACCATTTAATTACATTTTTTTATTAATTATTTGTTTTAAAAATATATTAATTTAAATAATTTATATTAATAATATTTGAAATAGAACGGTGACTTTTATAGTCATTTTACATTCAAACCATAATTTTAACCATAGTGTTTACCAAACACCAAAAACAACTTCTCGTTTCCTACAGCACTTTTAAAGAAATGTTTACCAAACACCTCAAGTATCTCACAACACTTTCTCCAGAAGTCCCTTTCCCACAGAACTTTTTCCAAAGTACTTCTCGGACCAGAACTAGAACGCCAAACAGACCCATAGAAGTCGACCAGGCTAAGATTGATGTTATTAAAAGTTTACCTTACCCCTCATGCGTGCGTGAGGTTAGAAGTTTTCTTGGCCACGTAGGATTTTATCGCAGGTTTATCAAAGACTTCTCAAAGATAGTGGAGCCGATGTGCAAGTTGTTACAAAAAGAAGTGGACTTCAATTTTGACGAAGCTTGCCAAGTGGCGTTTGACAAGATCAAGGAGAAACTCACTACAACTCCAATCATACAAGCACCAGATTGGAGTCTCCCATTCGAGTTGATGTGTGACGCTAGCAACTTAGTCGTTGGTACGGTTCTAGGGCAGAAGAATGGTAGAGATCTACACGTGATCTACTACGCCTCTAAGATGCTTAACGAGGCACAAAAGAACTATACCACAACGGAAAAGGAGTTGTTTGCAATAATCTTTGCATTGGATAAATTCAGATCGTATTTGTTAGGAACAAATGTCATAGTCTTTTCTCACCATGCGGCCTTGAGGCATCTACTGACCAAATCAGAATCTAAGCCAAGACTGATCCGCTGGATTTTACTTTTACAAGAATATAATTTGGAGATTAAGGACAAAGCAGGAAAGGAAAATGTAGCCGCGGAGCACCTGAGCAGATGCCTTGTAAAAGGTGATTCAGAACCAATCAGAGATGATTTCCCAGACGAACACCTATATGTTGTCCAGGCGATCAGACCATGGTTTGCTGATCTCGTCAATTTCTTAGCCACGGGTAAGCATCATGGAGACTTAACGGCTCAAGAAAAGGTAACTTATCTTTGGAAAATTAGATCCGATCAATTGATTAGGAGATGTATTCCTGAAAGTGAGATCCCGTCTGTCTTAAGATTTTGTCATTCTTATGCATGTGGTGGACATTTTTTAGCTAAAAAGACGGCCTTAAAAGTCCTTGAGTCGAGATTTTATTAGCCTACTCTATTTCACGATAGCTTAGATTCTATAAGATATGCCCTGAATGCCAAAAGATAGGGAACATAAGCGCTAAAAATCAAATGCCCATGAATGTTATATTAAATTGTGAGATTTTTTATTCATGGGGTATTGATTTTATGGGGCCTTTTCCTATGTCAAATGGAAAATAATATATATTGCTTGCTGTGGATTATGTGTCTAAATGGATAGAAGCAAAAGCAACTAGGACCAATGATGCTAAAACTGTTGTTTCATTTTTGAAAACTAGGAACACATTTTTGCAATAGGATTATTGTTTCACTTTTCAGGAAGTATGGTGTAATGCATAGGGTTTCCACTGCCTATCACCCTCAGTCAAATGGCCAAGCGGAGGTATTAAATAGGGAGGTTAAGTCGATCTTAGCTAAGGCAGTTGGCCTAGATCGGCGAGATTGGAGCCAAAGATTAGATGATGCGTTGTGGGCGTATAGGACCGCCTACAAAACTCCCATAGGAATGACTCCGTACAAATTGGTGTACGGGAAAACGTGCCACCGGCCAGTAGGTATGCAACATAGAGCTTGTTGGGCAATTCGAAAATGCATTCTAAGGTACGACCAGACAAGTGAGGAAAGGAAGCTTCACATCCACGAGATGGAGGAATTGAGGAACCAAGCATATGATAACTAGCTCTTAGCTAAGATCAGGATGAAAGCATACCATGATAAAAAGATAGTCGAGAAAAACCTCCAGCTTGAGGGGAAGGTTCTTCTGTACAATTCCCGATTTAAGCTCTTTCCTGGTAAGCTTAAGACTAAATGGGAAGGTCCATATGTTATCACTAACATCTACCCTCATGGTGCAGTGGATATTAAGAATGAAAGAATAGGTATTGAGTTCAAAGTCAATGGACAGAGACTAAAACCATTCCTGGAAGGGTTTCCAACATACGAGGAAAGCCAGGTGATTGAAGCCCCACCTGAGATTCAGTGAAAAGCAGAGAAGAGTCATGCCTAGGACTATAAGTAAAGCACTACATGGGAGGCAACCCACGCTTTTTAATTCTTCTCCACTCTTCTTTTATTTTCTTTTTCTTTTTTGTTTTAATTTTTAATTTTTTGTGAATAAATTGTTTGTTTAAAATCTTTCCAGAATAACTTGCTGATCTTCTTTCAGGTATTTTTCTTGGAGTTTTCGAGAGAGTTTACGAGGATTAAGTGTGGTGGGAGTGTTTGGCTAAGTCTTTTTGATCTAGGCCACATTTTATTCGGCCAAGAATTGAATGACACGCGGAGCAAAAGCGAAAAAGGGAGCAGATAACGTGTAAAGAGGAGGAGAAAAAGTAGGAATAACGGTTATAATTTGAAAATTAATTCTAATTTGGAAATTAACTTTTCAAATTTTAATTAATTAAGGATTATGATGAGTTAGACTCCTTATCTCCCACTAAACCCTCAAATCCCTTATTTTTCTCTCACCGAAAATCTCTCAAACACCTCCTCAGCTAAAACTCCTCCACCTTTCGACTTTCACTCCACGATCTATTCTTCTTAAATCATGGTGAAATCAAAGAAATCTTCCAAGAAATCAGTCGTACCAAAATCCCCTCCGAAAAAGCAAGAATCCCCTACCTCTTTGCAATCTCCTTCTCTCTCAAATCCAGAAAAAAATCTACCGCAGAATCTAGACGAAGTGCTTAAGATAGCAAGAACCATCATGTTGATGGAAAAAGACACGTCTGGTTCTCCGAGTCAGCATGCAAAGCAAGTTTCATCCACTCCTCCTCCAGTACAGACCTCTGGGTCTCCTCAGGGCACTCTCCCGACCAAGAGGAAGATTCTCTCACCGAAGAGCCAAAAATCCAATCTGGGGTTAGCAAAGAGGGTAGCCTGGAAGTGGAAGAGATATCGGATACTGATTCTGATGAGAAAGTGCAGCCCAATACTAGAGCCAAATGTATGGCTCACAAAAAGGCTGGGAAGAAGGGTGCTGACTCTGAACCTCAATGCGAAAAGGGTTCGACCAAAGAGAAGAAATCAGGGAAGAGGAAGATAGAGGTTGCTCATGAAGAAGCGGTGCCAGCCAAGAGGACACGTTCTGCGGCTGCGAAGGGAAAGAAAAAGATTGAGGATGCTCCAAAGGATCTTTTCCATTAACCTTTCTGGAAAAACAACTATTTCAGGCAACATTTCAAAGTCTTTCTACTTTGGTGTATGCTGCATAAAAAGAGGGTTAATTTGGGCTATTGGATAGTTAGGCAGATTAAAGCATGTGATAGCATCCCTAAACTGATCTTAGGCACTCTTATTTCTCATATCACTGCAACTGCTAGAGGTGTTGATCTGACTTCTTTAAACATGCACAAGTCCTGTACTATTAAGATCATGGATCTTAGAGCTTTTGACCAGATGGGCCATTTCCACGAGGAAAAAGGCTTTCTTTGTTTTAATACAGGATTCACACAAGTAGCAGATCATCTCTATGGCAAGAGGATCAATGGCAATTTCAAGCTGCGGCCAATCCGGCTTGATGATGCAGCTCCCAATTCCAACAGTGCAGACAAAGAGCCCAATCTTGGGCAAGATGCCAAGACTGCCGAACCTTTACTCCCAGAGTGGGCAGATAGGCTCCTGCGCCTGCAAGCTGAGCAGCTCATGGTTTTCACAGATAACCAACATCTATTCCATGATTATCAGATGGATGCTAAGGAGCAATTAAAGCATGTGGTTGATCAGCAGCAAGCCCTATTTACGCATGTCGAGAAAACCCAGTAGGAACAACTCGATAAATTTCTAGTGCAGCAAGAGAACAGATTCCAGCGCATCCAGAATCTCCTTGAGGTTTCCTTCAAATTCATCCAAGCCATGGATAAAGATGTCGCGCGCATACACAACAAGGTTTGATATTTCTGCCTCACCAAGTCGAAATATTGAAGAAACTTTCGAGAGCAAAGAAAAAGAAAAAATGTATTTGTCTTGATATTTCTGCCTCACTAAGCATTAATATTCAAGAAACTTATAGCAATACTGGCATAGAAAATTTTCAGAACAAGGCAATTAAATGATGATGTTGAGTAGTTGAATTAAGGGGAGAATTCCCAAGTCGGTGGTTGTCTTGTCTTGTTGAGTCTGTTGTGGAATGCAAAGATGTTATGGTCATGTGGAACTCGGATGTTTGGGGTGTTGAATAGGCCGTGTTCATAACGGTTGGGATCCATTGAGAAGTATGCTGACTGTCATAGGTATGAAGGTGTAAAGGGATTGGCTAAGGGTATTATGTCCAGGAAATTTGCCATTGTGTGTTTCTTTTTGTTTTCCCAGTTTTGAGTCTTTCTTTTATTTTCTTAGTTAAGAGTCCAGTATGCTTAGGGGCAAGCAAGCATTGTTTAAGTGTGGTGAGGTTTGATTGACGTTTATTCCCATGTATTTTTACTACCTTAAACTACCTTGTTTATGGTAAAAATAATCTCTTTCACGTCAATTTGCTATCTTTTGAAGGAAGTCTTGGGCAAGGGAAGAAATGAAGGGAACGTATGCCTTGAGCGATAGAGTAGCAATCTTGGCCGCAGGCTTGGCCAAGATTGCAGAGATAGAGGCGTGCTGATCATGGACTGAAGGAAGACGCATTTTTGAGAAACCAGCTGGCTGTTGCGTCTACTGGAATGACTCTTGGACGTAATCCGATTTAAAAAAAAATAATATGTTTAGCATTTATTATTTTATCTTATTTTTTAATTTGAACATTTGGAGATTTAGTGTTATCTCCTATATTTTTGGAGTTTGAAATTTGGAAAAGAACGTGATTGATGGGGACTTTAACCTTGTTAAAGGTTAGGGAAGGCTGTCAATTACGGGATCTTCCTCCTTCCAACTTCTATTTTGTAAACACTTTGCTGCGATAATTCTTAGGAATTTCGTATTTTAATTCTATTTTTATGTTCTTCAATTATTTCTTTACTTTTTTGATTATTATGTCTAGTAGCTAAACACCTAATTCTTGGTAGGGGTTGAGTGAGCGTACTTGTGATTCGTGAGACCAATCTGTTCTTATTATCCTCTCATTCGTAATTGATTCGAGTTTTGTTTTAACAAACCGGTTCCCGTCTAGGCTAAGACTTGATCAATCTTAGGCAAGACAACGAATTTGTAGCCAGTCACGTAGGGGACGAGCGAAACCGGAGTGACGCAAGTAGGTAGCTAGCCCCGCGGAGGTTAGTGGACTTGAATAGATATAGGCCTAACCAGACTGACAATCTAGGGCTCCAAGTTGGGTGTAGCTTGGCCTAGACTCTGTCTTTCCCTACGCCATTGAGAAAACGCATGTGCCTCAAGTCAGCAACCAATTGGATAAACCCTTTAACCAGCAAGGTGTCCACTGGCCAGGATCACTAGGAAAGGGAGTTCCCGCCAAGTGGTTTTCATGAGAAGGAAAGTAGGATTGGAAAGGAGTTCCTCCCAATCTATAATAGAGTTTTGAGAGAGAAGGGGGAAATCTAATGGTCGATGATCGATTAAACAAGGAACGCGCTCACGAATTTGCCCTTACCAAGAGCTTACCCCACATCAGTTCACAACCAATCTCCATCAGCAATCTTAGCTAAGATTCCTCTCTGCCTAAGATTGCTTCTTTATTTAATTTTTGCTTTGTTACCTTTTATTGCTTTGTTTATCTTAATTGTAGAAACAAAACCCCTCAACTTCAGTGACGAGGAAGTCGAGTCAAAACTACAATTTCCCGAAAGATTTCTGGGGACGATCATCTTACCACGATTTACAAGTTCCTTATGGACGAGTGATAAGTTGTATTCCTACCCCTAAATTCATATATTTTATACAACTAAATTTGATGCCCTCGACACGCAATCAACAAGATATACAATCATCGATGCTGAGATATTCATCTTCAATCCACAAAGTTGCTATAGGATCAAGGTACGTTTATGACCCCTACTTCCCTCTTGTATCAACACCACCTCGGGTACACTTAGAGATGATGCCTTACCAATCAACACCTTGCTGGTTAAAGGGTTTACCGAGTTGGCAGCTGGCTTGAGTCGATTACACCTATACGGTGCGTTCGTCCTCAATGGCTTAGGGGAAGACAGCTCCAGACTAGTATCCTCGGTCGTCAATAGGGACTGGATCTATTAACCTTTCTCCCTACCATTTCCTGGATACACCCAGTAGCGCGTAGGAGTCTACTTTGATCTCCTTGGTCGATAGTCCACAACCAAAGAGAATGACAGTTGCGTTATCTACTCGGTTCTAGGTCAGCTACTCCTAGAATCAAACAAAGAACACATTAAGAATAATCATGAGATCAATTAAATGCAAATGTAATGATTAATAAGAATGATTAGATCTCATTCATATTCATGCTCATGGCTTATTGCCTCTACTAAGAAAAGGGTATTTAGCTACTCATACACATAATTAAAAATAAAAATAGCAATTGATAACTATTGATGCCACTGAGGCGGCATCTCCACCCCTCCACCGGGTGACCAGGCTAGGATACTGTACATGACAAGGGAGACACGACACTGTTCATACCGCCCCTAGCCTGGCGGCCGACCCTGGGATGGTCGACATCAGCGAAGGGGGCTCTCACACGACATCCGCACGGCGGCATCCCATCCCAGGTCATCCTTGACGTCACTCCGCATGACGTCATTCCGCATGACATCACTCCCTACCACCCCAGCGATATCTATCACCCCAGCGACATCTACTCGGGGGTAGCTCCTACCTCCTGTCGGTACATTCCTTCCTTTACCTATAAATACCCCCACCCATTTTGATAAGGGGCTAAGCCTAAGATAGCGTACTGAAACCCTGCCATTTTGCCTACTCATACTGACTCAGGCATCGGAGTGTTTACACCGGAGACCCCCTCCGGCGCTTTGCAGGTGACGAAGACCCCGGAATAGTGTTCCCGACCAGCCCAGATCAGGCCGATCCTGCCCAGCATTTCTCGGACTCTTATCAAGTGGTGCTTTCATTGAGAGTCTTGGTTAATTAAGTGAGCTTCCTTAATAACCAAGCTCTATTTTTCCTGAGAGTCGAAGGATCATGGCTTCCGATTCAGAATCTACACCCCCTCATGCTCGTAATATTCACGCGCGCAGGGAACTTTTTCCCACGTCTTCGTCCAGTACTTTTGTCACATCACGTGAAACTTTTTCTGCGCAGACAGATTTTCTTTCCGGATTGACAGCTGGCATGCCGTTTTCTCAGACGGGTACCCCATTTCTTCAAATGGGTCCCCACTTTTCTTCAGCGGGTACCTCGTTTTCTCATATGGCCGGATCTAGCCACTCCGCTCCTCCCCCCACGGGTCCTGGAATGGGCGACTCTAATACCCCTTCGGTAAGCTCGATGTTAGCTCTTTGCGCCCACCTAGATTACATGATTGGGTTGGCCGTAGGCTCCACTTCTAGCACCGCGACATCGGGTGTATCCTCTCGAATCATTTTCACCCCGTCTATCGTCGCTGATCGACCAGTATCACCCCGGCACCAGGTGAATGTCCCTCTGACCTCACCTGCGATAAGCACGCCATTCAGCTTCGCGCAACTTGTAGACGAATAAGAGGAGCCCTACACGCCGCGGGTATCGCAGATTCCCGTCTCTCAAGTAGAGCGACAGCAAGATGTGTACAAGGAGCGTTGGGACGGTAGAAGAGAAAGAGCTGGTAGAGAGGTATCCGTGGAACGGAGTGAAAGATCAAGCAGTAGGAGGCGTCGAACCCGTTCACCTAGAAGTCGTAGCCGGTCTCCTAGGTAGCGTCATACCCCTGAGCCTCGAGGGTACAAGCGACACCTGGATATATCTCCGCCCCGTCATGATTGTGAGATCTTGGATGACACCGCGGGTCATCCCTTCACCCACCGTATAAGGCACCACAGGGTCAGCCGACATGTTAAGCTCCCCACGGAGTCATATGACGGCACTAAGGGCCCCATCTCGCATCTTAACAAAGTTAAAGACTTCGTCCGGTTCCAAACGCACAATGACGTGGCATTGTGTCAAATATTTGTTATGACATTATCGGGAGTAGCCCGCCTCTGGTTTGAAGGACTTCCCGTTTTATCAATTGATAATTTCCAGCAACTAGAAGCCAAGTTTAGGAGTCACTTTAGCACAGCTATTCCCATTTGGAAGTCTGCCGCTGCCTTATTTGATATACGTAGAAAAACAGAAGAGTCCTTGAATAACTATCTCGGTCGTTTTGATACGGAAATGTCGTTAACACCTGGTATCACCATTGATTTTGCCATAGAAGCTTTGAAACGGAACTGTGGATACGGAAAGTTGAGAGACACGCTGATGGTGGACCCCCCAATGACTCTAGATGTATTAAGACTGAAGGCCCACAACTACGCGAGAATGGAAGAGGAGGAGTATAGAAAGAGGATACGGGACATGCCCCAGAGCGCCCCTCCTGTTCCCGCTGTTCAAGCTAGTATGACACATGATACCCATCCAGGTGACGAATATGCTCAATGGAAAGACTATATTCCCAAGGCGTTGAATTGACAGAAAGGTAACTTTTCCAGAGGAAGAATGGGCGGCTTGAATGCTCAGCGGCAGGCAGATCCGCCTAAGGGTCGAATAGACGACCCCGACCTACCTCCCCTCACACTCCCACGAGCGGAAATCTTAGCCATTACTCAGCAGCGGAACCTGCCAATCCGTTATCCAGCCCCTGTGAAGCCAGGAGTGGTTATGGGAGGAAGGGAGAATGCTTTTTGCAAGTTTCATAAGGTTAGGGGACATTCTACAGAGGCTTGCAGAGAATTGAAGTCAGCAATACAACGCTTGTTGGAAGAAGGCTATCTTGGAGAATTCGCCACCCGAATAAGAGAAGAAACTAGAGGCGACCCCTCGCATGGGGCACCAAGTGATCACCAATTGCCTCCTCCCCCTGGAGGCGGTGGGACTTCTGATGCGAGGGGAAAGGAAGCGTTAATGATTCATGATGAGGACATCCCCATTATCAACATCATTGCTGGTGGCACGTCGTTCTTAGACGAGGTTACCCCCGCGACACCCGCGGCAGGAGAAAAGCGGAAAAGGGAAGGCCAGCCTGTAAAAAAGGGGGCGATCGATGTACTGGACAAAATGGTGATATCCTTTTTGGAAGAGGATGAGAAGGGCGTCGTTTTACCTCATAATGATGCGCTAGTGGTCACACCGGTCATTGGGAGCCATGGGGTACGGAGGACCCTCATCGATAACGGCAGCGCGGTAAATTTATTTTCGTTGGAGGCATATAATCTTATGAAGCGCCCCGCCGGTGAATTGGCGCCTTGTAAGAAACCAATCATTGAAGTGGACGGCATCCCTATACCCGTAATTGGAGTCACAGCGCTGCCTATGTATTTTAGAGAAGACACGTCCAAGCGATCAGAAGAGTTAATGTTCCTGGTTGTGGACCTCATCCTACCGTATAATGCCATTCTAGGGCGGCCATTCCTCAATCACTTCAGAGCAGCGGTATCTGAAAAGTACCTCAGGATGAAGTACCCCTCTTGGGAAGCAGTAGTATCAATCAAGGGCGACAAAAAACTAGCCGTCGAGTACTATTCACTCATGGTCTAGAAGAGCTGTGATCAATATGTGTGCGTGGCAGCGGATCCCTATGAACAAAGGGACGAAAGGTGAACCTAGCCAGTAGATGCAATGGTACCCATCCCCGTCCAGGGCAATGGTGAGGCGAGCTTCCAGGTCAGTGAAAAGTTAACCCCTGAGGAGAGCGCACAATTAGCTCAGCTGTTGAACAAGTGCAAAGGAGAGTTCGCCTGGAAACCGGCGGACATGCCTAGTGTGTCCAGGGAGGTGGCCGAACATTGACTCAACGTTGAGCCACACGCCACGCCGGTTCAACAGAAGTGGCGAGCGTTCTCCGCGGAAAAGACGGTTGTGATTGATAAGGAGGTAGTGAAACTGTTAGACGCGGGATTCATCCGAGAGGTTCAATATCCCACTTGGTTTGCCAACCCCGTCTTAGTCCTCAAGCCTAGCAGAGATTGGCGGATGTGCATTGATTTCACTAACTTGAACGACGCTTGCCCCAAGGGTTGTTATACACTTCCCCGGATTGATCAGCTGGTCGATCAAGCGGTGGGGTACGCATATTTGAGTTCCTTAGACGCCAATTCTGGATACCATCAAATTCCCATGGCAAAGGAAGATGAGGAAAAGACGGCATTTATAACCCTAAAGGCCACCTATTGTTACACGGCGATGCCGTTTGGTTTAAAGAATGCGGGGGCAACTTTCCAGCGCATGGCCAACAAAGTATTCGAGGGACAAATCGGGAAAAATGTAGAAGCATACGTGGACGATCTACTGGTCAAGAGCAGAAGCTTCAGTGACCATTTGAAGGACCTGCAAGAGGTGTTCGACACATTAAGGAAGTATCAGATAAAATTGAACCCTCGCAAATGCGCGTTTGCATTTCAAACGGGAATTTTTTTGGGGTATGTGGTAAGCCAGAAGGGCATCCAGCCGAACCCGTCAAAGATTAAGGCTATCCATGACATGGTGTCACCGCGAACCCTTCAAGAAGTCCAGAGGTTAATAGGACGAGTCATTGCTTTGGGACGGTTCATCTCTATGCAAGGCGAGAAGTGCTTGCCGTTCTTTAAAGTCATACACAGGAAAGCTCCTTTTGGATGGACACAAGAATGCGAAGAAGCGTTCGTGGGTTTGAAAGCTTACTTGTCATCCGACTTGGTGCTAATACGACCAGAGCCGGGCGACACCCTATTCCTGTACCTTGGCATCATGGATGAAGTGGTCAGTGCCGTTCTGGTGCGGGAGGACAATCACAATCACCGGCCTATTTTCTTTGTCAGCCATGTGTTGAAAGACGCCGAGGTGCGATACACCCACATTGAGAAGGTGGCGTTCACCCTGATACAGTCCACACGAAATATGGACAGGTATTTCCAGGCCCATCCAGTCGTCGTGCTTACAGATCAACCCTTGAAAAGAATTTTTAGGAAACCGGAGTCCTCGGGGAGGATGTTGATTTGGGCAATTGAGCTTGAGTAATATGGACTACAATACAAGGCTCGGCCATCCGTAAAAGCTCAGGTTTTGGCAGATTTTATCGCTGAATGTACTTTTATCGGGGACAAGGCATTGGAGCCGCTCGAAAAGGAAGAGAGTGGTGCAAAGCTCCCACCTTTGGAGGCCCCTGCGGACTCATGGGTCATCTACGTGGATGGCGCTAAAAATCAAGAGCTGCCAGGAGCTGGCATTTATATGCTCGGGCCATACGATGTACAGGTGCGACATGCCATTAGAATCTTACAATCGTTATCCAATAACGCGGCGGAATACGAAGCGCTATTGGCAGGGCTTAGAATAGGAAGAAATCTTTTCACCAAAACTAAGGGCGACATGGTAGCAGGAGCCCCACGGTTAAAAATACGAGGAGACTCCAAGTTGGTAATTGATCAAGTCTTGGGACATTCCCAAGCCAGAGAACCGATCATGGTGCAATACCTCTCCAAAGTGAAAAGAGAGTTGGCAGAGATTGAACAAAGCGGCGTGTGCGTCACCCTTGAACACATCCCGCGGGAGGACAATGCCGAAGCAGATAACCTTGCCAAAGCGGCAGCCAATCAGGAGGCTACCATACTAGAGGGCGTGTACTACGAGGAAAGGCCATTATCGTCCTTCATGGAGGAACAACTATCGCTATGTGTGGAAGAAATTGAAAAGGACTGGAGGATCCCTGTGATAAAATTCTTAAAGCACGACGAGTTGCCCAGCGACAACGCAGAAAAGAAAAAAGTACTGAAGCAAGCGACAAGGTGCACCTATTACGACGAGGAGTTAATTCGGAGATGTTTCTCGCACCCAGCTGCAAGATGCATAACGGAACAAGAAGGCCTCCATACCCTGCGAGAGATTCATGAAGGGATCTGTGGCATGCATGTATCGGGTGGTACCATGGCCGCGCAGGTATTCCGGTCAGGATTCTATTGGCCCACCATTCGCAGGGATTGTAAGAACTTTGTGCAAACATGTCATAAGTGTCAAGAATTTGCCAAAATCCCTCGACGACCCGCCACTGAAATATCTCAGATCGTGGCACCTTGTCCTTTTGCTAAGTGGGGAATTGACATTTTAGGCCCTTTTCCTAAGGCGAGCTCCCAACTGAAATTTGTAATTGTGGTTGTGGACTACTTCACAAAATGGGCAGAAGCGGAAGCGGTGGCCAACATCACAACAGACAGGGTATGACACTTCTTTAAACACCAAATTATCATGCACTTCGGGGTGCCCCGCGTGCTAGTCAGCGACAATGGGACACAATTTACGAGTCACTTTTTCAAAGAACAGTGTGAGGAGTTTCAGACCGAACAGAGGTTTTCTTCTGTGGCGTATCCCCAGACCAATGGTCAGGCGGAGGTGACCAACCGAAGCATTCTGAGTGGCATCAAGAAAAATCTTAAGGGTTCGAAAAAGAAGTGGCCAAATGAACTACCCTATGTAATGTGGGCCTACCGCATGACTGTCAAAACTAGTACGGGGGAAACGCCCTTTGCTATGGCTTTCGGCACCGAAGCTGTCACACCTGTGGAAATTGGCACTCTAAGCCTAAGGGTGGAGTATTTCAAGGAGGAATTAAATGAAGAAAGGTTACGGGCTAACCTCGACGTGTTGCCTGAGCTACATGAGGAAGCCATCCTGAAAACAATGCATTATAAGAGGAAAATGGCGCTATATCACAACAGACATGTTAAGGAGCGGCTGCTCAAGGCGGGAGACTTGGTGCTCAGGGACAAACGAGCGGCGGGCCAACGTATGTGGAAACTTAGCTCAAACTGGGAGGGCCCATACCGTGTCACTCTTGTTATCGGAAAGGGGGCGTATCACCTAGAAGCACTTTACGGTACTCCCTTACCTAATTCGTGGCATATTGCTTGCTTGAAATTATATTATGCTAGAATTTGACATGCCGTTGGGCATGGTCTGATAATTGAAATTATATTATGATGAAATTTGACATGCCGTTGGGCATGGTTTAATAATTGAAATTTGACATGCCGTGTGGCATGGTTTAATAATTGAAATTATATTATGATGAAATTTGACATGCCATTGGGCATGGTTTAATAATTGAAATTTGACATGCCTTGTGGCATGGTTTAATAATTGAAGTTATATTATGATGAAATTTGACACGCCGTGTGGCATGGTTTAATAATTGAAATTTGACATACCGTGTGGCATGGTTTAATAATTGAAATTATATTATGATGAAATTTGACATGCCGTTGGGCATGGTTTAATAATAGAAATTTTACATGCCGTGTGGCATGGTTTGATAATTGAAATTTGACATGCCGTTGGGCATGGTCTGATAATTGAAATTATATTATGCTGAAATCTGACATGCCGTGGGGCATAGTCTAACAATTGCTATGGAAATATCTCTTGTTCCTTGTCGGTTGTCTGTATGATGTGCAGATAATAGGAAAAGAGGAATGTCGGGGGTGAAAAGTCTTAGCCTTGGGGCAGAATGGGCTAACACAGACGGGTCATCAAGACGAGGCACGCCCCGGCGATCCTAGAAATATATGGTGCTGGAAGTGAAAAATTCTGGCCTTGTGAGGCCGGCCTTGATCAGGCGGCTCGCTAAGGTGAGACACGCTCCAGCACTATCGGGACTGCAAAGTCCTATCCTGGGGAGACCCAGAGAGGGCACACCCTGACTCCCCTGGGGTGTAAAGTCCTATCCTTGTGACAGCCCGCGCTCACATAGACGGATGAACATTAAGCGAGGCACGACCCCAGGGAAGATAAAAACTCCACCCCGCAAGTGAAAATCCTATCCTTACGATGGTGGCGCTAACATAGGCACATCGGTAAGAAGGGGCACGTTCTGAGGTGCGAGGTGACAACGCTGAGGGAGTGAAAAGTCCTATCCTCGTGATGGCCGACCTTGATCAGGCGGCTCACTGAGAAGTGGCACTTCCCAGCCAATTGAGGAAATATAAGAAGTCACGATACCCCAGCTAGTAACCGGAAGGAACAAACCCGGTGAAGTTTGGCTGGATGAGTATGTGACACGAGCGACATCAAGGGAGAGATCGCGCCAAATGAACCTGGAGAGTGCTCGGCAACACCGAAGGTAATTAATTTTTTTTGAAATATGTCGCTACTAACAAAGTATAAGTGAAAAGGTGCAGGAAATTTAAGAAAACGTAGAAGTGACGAAGCATTTGAGAAAGAAAGGGTGTCGCGGAAAGGCAGAGTATCCAAGAGGGAGATCCCGTTGTTGTCTTAAACGCAGTATGAGATGGTAGGGAAGATCAGTTCTACCTGATCGCATGGAGAGAAACGCGAGGCCGCTTAGAATATCACATGTTATGACCCCACGAGGGAGGCTTGAATGCGCGGGCGACATCATTTCAACAGTGGCGACAAGTTTGGAAACAAGTGGTAGCGGAAGTAAATTAAGAGAGATCATTGATAAAGTAAAAGCGCAGCAAGTTAAGCAGACTGTTTACACAAGAGGGGAGATTTGTTTAAGCAAAAGGCCCCAAGAACACAAAAAAGGTAAAAAGTAAGGGCGTCCGATGGGCAAAAAGAGAAGTAGCATTCACGGCCCTGGTAAGCTGCCGTCCCCCTCATTATGCCGCGGCCTCTTCGCTTGGCGATAACCTTCTTCCGTAAGGAACCCAGACTTCTGCTTGAAGAGACAGATGATGGCATCAACATCAAATTTATCGCGACCGTAACGCTCAATGAAACAGTCGGCCATGAGGCCCGCAGTCTGTTCCAAGAACCATTTACACTTGTCCGTCGTTTCTTCAACAAGCGCGACATTCTTACCCCGTTCCGCTTGAAGGGCGGCATCCTTCATGGCCTCTTGTCCTCTAGCATCTTCCAGTTCCTTTCTCGCAACTGTTAGGCTGGCCTCCGCACTCTGTCGCTCGTCAACACTTTTCCTTAGCTCTTCTTGAGTTTTACCAAGTTCCCCTTGGTACTTGTTGACTTCCTCCAAAAGCTGATGATTAGCGTTACGCCATTCTTGGGAGGAAGAGTTGAGAGAGCTTACTCGCCTCGTCACATGCCTGGACCAATAGTGAAAAGCTTGAAAGCCGGAGAACAATTGGGTCCTTATCTGCTGCAGTTGTTCACCATCGGCGCAGGAGAGGAAAGCCTGCTCCTCCTCCTCAACTGAAAACATATGTCCCGCCAAATAAGCAGATGTTGCTGGAGAGTTGTCGCCTCCTAGCGCCGGAAACCCGCGCTGACGAATGTTGCTTAAGTCAACCTGGTGAGTGGCAGCCCCGCCAGAAAGCATAGTGCTTAGGTCAGCCACCATGCGCGGAGTGTCGATGGGGGAAAGAGAATGAGAGATCGTTTGAACGACAGAAGGAACAAAGAAGACATCAGGAGGAGATGGAGGGGAACGATTAGATGTCCCAATGTCAAGGTTAAAATCGTCGGTTTGCAAAGACGGAAAGTCACCCTCTGTAAGGTCCTCTAGGAAGCCCAGCGGGTGACTAGCGGAAGGAGACAACGCAGCATAAGAGGAAACAAGGGGTGCGGAGGCAGCTCCATTCCCTGGCGGATCTAAGCTCTGATTGCCCACTAAAGAGTCGGTATCGGTAATGCCGCCCTGTTCCTCCTGACCAGCGGCAATGTCATCCAGAGAAGGGGTGTCATCATTGGGACGTGGTCTTTTGGGACCAAGAATGCCTATTAAGTCCATGCCGTCGTAGGAAGGGGTAGCAGAGGAGGGAATAGTAGCGGTATCCTACGGGCGAAAGAGAAAAAAGAAATTATGAAACAAATGAAGCAGATAAACGGAGAAAAGTTTGTAAGAACCACCTGAGTAGGAGGACGAGTAGGAGCGATAACGTGGAGGCAAAGAGTCCTCTTTTTCTTCTTTATGGGGAGAGGATGATGCTTGAGTGGGATCAATACTGGGGGAAGAAACTGGCCCAGTAGCCGATGTGGTAGTAACCTCCGCTTGAGGAGGAGAAGAGGACTCAGACACAGAAGTGGAAGCGTGCGCGGCGTCAGCAGCGGCACCGGCGGAGGCCGCAGAAAGAGCTTCTTTTTCTTTCTTTTGCTGAGCTCTTCTTTCTCGCTTCTTGATGCACTCGGGTTTCCACCCGGCGGGAGGATCTGCAGGAATAAGAAAAGAACGTTAGAATTAGTACTGACGGGGAATAGCGAATGAAAGGATGGTGCTCACTTTGAATGCAACCCTGGACGTCGCCCTGGCATATGAGTTCGCGGGTGTGAACACCAGGAATCCCTAGCAAATTGAGCAGCTTGTCCAGCCAGCCTTGTTCAACTGGTCCTAGGCGTGGCCTCCCACCCCAGGCACTATCTCTGATGACTAGATTAAACCCGCTTCGCCACAAGGGCTCGGGCAGATTGACGACAAAGAATCCTTTTCTCCAAGCGTCAACAGAAGATTCGAGATACAACAACTTCCAAGTAAAGGGGTTTAGGGCATCAACATCATAACAAGGCGATATCGCTATGATGCCGTTACTTTGGTAGTATAATTGGAAAAGGGAGCGAAGCAGTAATAGAGAAGGAGATTCAATTCCTACGTATCTACAAAGGGCTATAAAAGCATAGATGCCACAGTAGGCATTCGGACTCAATTGGGCAGCATTCAAGTCAAATTCAGAAAGTAACTCGGCGACTAAAGGATCTAGAGGCAGCCGAAAACCATAGTGAAACATCTTAGCATAAAGAACCCTACGGTTACCAGATAATTCGCTGTTAAGGCGAAGCGACCTTGGGGCAACTTCAGTAGAATACCCATCTAAATGGTCGAGATTGGCGTTATAACTTCGCAAGCGCCGTCGAAGGACGGCGGTGGAAGCGATGGTGGAGACAGTATTATCAATATCCCCCTCCCCGGCAGAGTGGGAATAGCGGCGATTACGAGCCATGGGCAAGGTTAAACGAAGAGCAAATAAGAAGATACCTTTTTTGAGAAGAAGATCGAGGCACTCGGGCGGCGGCGGATCGTAGGAGGAAGAAGAGGAGTTGCGTTTTCTTTTCCTTCTTGTTCGTTTTTTAAAGAAAGAGGTAACAAAAGATAAAAAGATAAAACGCGAGGGTTTTTATAACCCTAAGGATTAAAGGAAACGACGGGTCAAGTGATCATTGTGTGTGACGTATCAAGAACAAGAGACGCGGGAAGCGGGTACAATTCTTGAGGAGTGAAAAGACATGTTCAGTCCCGTTATTCCCCTAACACTCCCCTTTGAGGACACGTGGGCTTAGAACATCATGACTGTCTCTTTTGTATCAAACAAAAGGAGTCAGAGCATTAAAAGCTCTGAAAAAGGGTAGCAAAACCCAGGGGAAAAGAGAGGCAAGTTGCAATGCCACGATATATGAGAACCCAAGCGCGAAGAAAAAGTAGACAAGCGGCAAGTGAAAAAGGACGACATCGTCACGGTACATGTATTATTTGGTCAAGAACACAAGATTTATTAGTTAATTACAAGCAAGGAGGCGACATCAAAGTCCAAATAGGGAAATTTATACAGCAAGGTAGTAAGTAAAGAAGCGACACCCCAATCAAGTGACATCGAAGGGGCCCCGCATGGGCGCCGTCTCATTACTCCCCTTCGGAGGAGAGGAAGTCCTCTTGGCTCTCATCGATTTCTTTCATCTTTGCGGAGACATACTTGGCGACCTCAGTGGGATCAATGGCCCTACCGCGACACTGATCTGTGAACCCAGTGATAAAGGCTTGTTCAGTTTTCTTCTTCCACCAAGCCACTTTCGAGGAAGCTTTCGTCAGACCGGCATCGCGGGATGATATTTCTTCAAGAAGGAAAGAATTTTTCTTCTTTTTAGCGACCAGCTCAGCCTCCAAAGCTTCAACTTGGGCCTTTCCTCTAGACCTTTCCTAAGCAAGGTCAGCGCGGCACTCGCGCAGTTCGGCCTGAGTGCGTTTTTGGAGTCGCGTCAGCTCCTCTACCTTTGCTAGGCCACCAGGGTTTTGAGATTGGGTGCCACGGGCCTTGATGTAGTAGTGAAGCTGTCAAAAGGCAGTGAGACAGCTATTCATGACGCGCACGTGCTGAACCTCAGGAGGGAGTTGTAGTAGCCTACTCTCGTCCTCAGGGGCGCGAAACATCTCGCAGGCCAAGAGAGTTGTGGGCTGATCTTGCGACAAGGGGTCCGATATACCCAAGGCACGGAGCCCGTCAGTGCCAAATTTTCACAAATTTAGCCTGTGAGAAGGGGCTCCTTGAGGCCCGTCAGAGGAGAGATCAGCAACAAAGGAAGGGGCGGAGATACCGCCTGAGCTCCCAATGTCTCGAATTAAAGTAAGAAATAATGGACAAGGGGACTTCGGAGGATAGCGAAAAGAACCAGGGCCACTTGGGACTGATGAGCGCACGTCAGGAATGCAGGAGCCAATGGGCGAGTGAGGAGGCTCCATGACTAGAGCGGAGTCTGTAGCGGACGGTGACGTCATTGCGGCAGCGGAAACCTTATTGGGAGCAGGTGACCCCAGAGTCGAGGAAGTGTCACCCAGTGAAGTGGCACCCTCCTTAGTGATGTCAGGAGAAACAGCAGCGTGGGAGGCGGCGATGGTTGTCGCAATTGCAGGGGGGATCGAGCAGCCGTCCCTGCCATTGGAGCCTCGCTTGCCTCCCTTAGTTTCTTTCGTTGAGCCATGGAAGCGGGGTGGAGACTCAGTTCTGTATCCATGTCCTCCATGTCCTCAACTCCGTAGGAGAAAATCTTTGGCTCAGTTACTAGCGAACCGGAGCTGGACCTCTTCTTCCGACTGGGTAACCAGTTTTCCACAAAGCGGGAAGTGTGGAGGGAGGAACCGCTCTCCCTCAGAAGAGTCACGTCTAAAGCTCTTTTCTTTATGGGCATACGGTGATCAGCTTGAGCCCCAGCGAAAGTAGAGGGAGAAGTTGTTGGAGGCGCGACAACTTTGTGAGAAGCGTCACCTTCGGAAAGCAGACGAGCGACAGTCTCTCCTGCGAAAAGTCATGTTAGTAAGTAAGGTGTAAGTAAGACAGCAGCAAAGCTCAAAAGCTCACCTATGATACACTCAGATAAAGGCCTGTACAAGGCAAAGTTTTGGACCTGGCCTAATTCTTCCTTAGACAGAACCCTCGGCTTCACCCAGTTAACAACTTCTAGGTTAAAGTCAGAGCGCCACAGACGAGAGGGTAGTTCGATAACGAAGAAACCGCTCTTCCAATCTTCGACGCTCTCCTCAAATCCTTGAAATTTTTGCCAAAAAGGCCCCACTAGGGCATCATCCCACCTTGGAACGATATTAATAAAGCCATCGTGAAAGACTAGATTCAAGAACTTGCGAAACAAAGCAACGGAGGGAACAAGGATGTCTTTTAGCTCGCAGGCATGAAGGAAGGCGTAGATGCCGCTCCATGAGGAAGGGGTGATCTGCGTAGGGTTAAGCCCATGCTCGCGCAGCACACGCTCTAGTGTGGCATGAACCGAGAGGCGGAACCCGTATTGAAACATCTTAAAGTAAAGTATCCTACGAGTCCCCCAAAGCTTGCTATGGAGACTCATAGTGTTAGAAGGAATAGTAGGGCGGTAACCGCTAGGGAAGGTAATGTTATTGCTTTCCAGTTCAAGGCGTAAGACAGTGGGGCAAGTAAAAATGCTAGGAGTGTTGTCAAGCTCAGGATATTGAGAAATTGGCCTAGGGGTAACTAAAGAACTAGATTGAGATCTCGTGCGAGGCATGATAGATAAGCGGCAAAGGGAAATCAAAGCAAGATTGAGCAGAGTACCTTGAGAGAGAAGACTGAAATTAGCAGGCGGATCGTCTAGATGTGAACGAGAGAACTTTCTCGGAGCGAGCAAAAAATGAAGAGAATTGTGAAGTATAAAAAAAGAGCAAAAGGGTACAAAGAAGGAGCGTATTTCCTTTTTAAGAGGCCGTTGAAAGCTAGGCAGAAGGACAACCTATCACAGCAGGAGACGTATGGGGCAAATGGGACACGTGGAAAGATCCTGACAGGAAACTTAAAGTTAAGCGCCTTGGATTTTGCGAAGGAAAGATTCGTGAATTACAAAAAAAGCCAGAAAGATGGCCATATGAGGTGGTAATTGGCTATCCAGCGACAGTTACCCCATGAAGCGGCATCATGCCAAAATGAAAGGAAAAAGGCAAAATGTTACATCATTAAAAAAAAAAACATGGTATCGTCAGTCCTCGTCTGCCCAGTGTATGTCGTAGACATAATCATAATCCTCCGGAGATGATGGTGACCCACTATTGTAGAAAGGAAAGGGCTCGCCGATCCTAAAAGGTCTTTGGCCAAGCCTGGTCACAGAACCTGTCGCGGGAGCAGTCTCCTCTGTTGAAGCAGCGCGAGAGCCCTCCTCCAGGGTCGGGGCTACCAATCCTGAAGCGGCATCTTGAACAGAAGTTTTGTCCCTGGGAGAAGAGCAAGGAACAGAGGGTGGCGTCTCATCCTTTTGTCGTAATGCGAAATAATGTGGCTCAAAATCGGCAAAGAAAGATTCAAAAGGCTTGTTCCTTGTTTTCTTCAGATTCTTGCGACCCCGGCGCTTAGCAGGACACCTGGCAGGCCTCCAAGGAGGTGAGAAAGAAGGATTGTCAGAATCTGGTGAAGTTGGAGGAGTCAGGGGAGAATCAAGAGCGGCAGTATACAAAAAACGGGAGTCAGCCATGGAGATATTAGTCAGAGTAAGAAGAAGGAAGAAAAGAAGAGATGAACAAGAAAAAAGGGGGAAGAGACCCATTATATATAGCCGAGGTGAGGAAGCGTTCTTGCCTTTTCGCATGTTTTCAAAGATAATTAATTCGATCAGAGGTAGCAACTATTGGTGGAAAGATCTGGTTTGGCAACTGTCAAAACTCTGCACCAACCAAAAGGCACCGAAATCATTGCCCAATCCGTTAACACTGAAAAACGGCGCAAAATAAATTCAGAGCGGTTAAGATATGAGAGAATCGTTATTATGAGCCAGGTAGGCAAATAAAGTTATGGAATTCCAAGAGACACCAAGCTCACAGTTAGTGAGAGTAGAACTTGTTTTTCAAGCGAGACAGCATGAAAGGAAGAGAAATATCGACAACGTGGCAAGCTAATAAGGAAAAGCATTTTATTTATTTAAAAGGCCTAACGGCCCGAGGTTACAAAAGCTGGCCCAGAGGAGCATAGAAAGACATGGCAGAAGGGTTCCCATCGCGGGTCAAGCATTCCACCCAGCGTCATCATCCTCGAACTCCAAGAAAGGAATTTCCCTCAGGGCATCCGCGAGAGTGGTTAGTTCAGAAGAATAGGCCCTCACGCCCTTCAGGCAGCACCCCAACAAGTGCTTCCTATGCTGCACCATTGTCATAAGCAGCTGAATTTGAGAGACAGCCGCTGACAACTTCACCGCTTTCTCCACAGGGCTGAAGTCCTCCATGGTAACAGCAGTCTGCCTAGCCTACAGGGGAGTCAGCATTCCCTGGAGCTCCAAGATATCCTCCGAAGTCTTGCTGCTCAACGACCCTAAAAAATCGATGTCAGCCTGGGTAAAATTTCTCAGGGTATGGGTTTTGGATAGCAGAAAGTTCTTGGTGACCTCGTCCATTGAAAGAAAAGAGATGAGGAAAATTGAAGAGAGATGTGAAGAAGGTTGAGAGAGTTATGGAAACAAGTGCAAAATGAAACGTCTATTTATAGACTCAGAAAAAAAGGTGTTCTAAAAATATACCTTTATCGACTGTCGAGCCCTCATTAATGCAGAAACCTCTGAAGAGGCAAGACGAAAGACGTGGCGATAGCCCTTGGTAAACGCTCGGGCTCGTTTTTAGTTGGGCATATGATAACTATTGATGCCACTGAGGCGACATCTCCACCCTTCCACCGGGTGACCAGGCCAGGACACTGTACATGACAAGGGAGACACGACACTGTTCATACCGCCCCTAGCCTAGCGGCCGACCCTGGGATGGTCGACGTCAACGGAGGGGGCTCTCACGCGACATCCGCACGGCGGCATCCCATCCCAGGTCATCCTTGACGTCACTCCGCATGACGTCATTCCGCATGACATAAGTCCTTGCCACCCCAGCGACATCTATCACCCCAGCGATATCTACTCGGGGGTAGCTCCTACCCCCTGTCGGTACATTCCTTCCTTTACCTATAAATACCCCCACCCATTCTGATAAGGGGCTACGATCAAAGACTTATTGTTTGTTGTTATGCTTGGAGGAGTGAAATCATTATTTGTTAAGGTAGAGTGGGATACGATCATCTGCTCTTGACCTCTGGATTGGTCAAGATGAGCATCCTGGTCATTACGGTGCTCAGAATTTGCTGCTCTTTGCCTAGCAAGTGCTTCCTGTGCTAATCTTCTCTATTCTACCGATCCAGGGGCTATTTTCAATGGTGTCAGCTGGAATGTCTCTGCATAGTACCCCCCAAAGATCCTTTCCTGCCTAGGTGTAGTATTTGTGTTATAGCATAAAATACCTTTCTCTAAATGGAAAAATCTCATTTGATCAAGGGCTTTTAGATCAAGCAATTTTCTAGGAGGAAATTCATTCAATTTAATGGCAGGGTCTAAGTGCCCTGTGAGTTTGGCAATCTTAGTGATCAGAGATCCTAAGATCATCTTGTTCCCACAGAAGCTAAGCTTCCTAGCTATCCAATAGGCTAGAGTCACTTTACGACCATTGTTCATACACCAAAGGATGAAGAGTTCATCCTTAGTCAGGATTGCTGACTTGTTGGTGTCTTTAGTGAGGCTAACAGAGAGCATCCTATGAAGGATTCTTAGGGCTGGGTCACAAAGCCATGAGGCTTTGTATGAAACATTAAAAATAGCATCTGGATCCTTAGTTAAAGTTTTGAAAACCAAAGTTGCATCCCAGTCCTCAGGGATCTCATAGAAAGCGTTGCGATACACCAGCTTGGCTGGTCTTTAAAATTATTAGCAATGCCAAGCAAAACATCAAACAAATGTAAACTCAAAAAGTGCCATGTATCACATAAACTGAATTTAATGACACTCCCAGCATGTATGTTGGGTCGGTCTCCATATTTTAGGCTCAAGTTATGATAATTAAATTCAAATATAGAGTGGAACTCCAGACACATCTCATGGTATACCAATTCATTTTAGCCTAGCATGCAATCCTAATCTATACATTAAGCTATCATCAAGGATGATACAAGGAGTAATTTCCCCGAAATTCATGCGAAAGGAAAATATTTCATTGCAGTGCTCTGAATTAAAGCTTAACCAACCCCCTATTAAGAACGTGGGAGGTTAAATTGGTTACCTGAGCTGGAATGAGTGGGAGGCACCAGCTGACCTTGCAATAAACCCGCCATTTGTGTTTTACTCTTCCTCCGACGTTGAGCGGGAGGAGATGAAGGTCCGACGACAGTGATTGTTGCGTTTGTGGTTCTGGTGGCTGTAGATGATGATGCAGGGGAAGGATGGGTCAAAACGAGAGTTGTCTTGGTCAAGGGAGGTAATGGAAGGCCCTAATTTCTCTTGGTACGCCTTTCTTCTTTAGTGCTCATTTTAACCCGGCGCTTGCGGAATTGAGAGATGGTGGCTTCAGCAGCGGTTGGGTCTGCGAGTGCATTGTAGTCGAGGTTTTTGGCCGTTTGATTATTTGGGGAGGGATTCAAGGCAACTTCTTGTATGGATTCCTGTTCTTCTACTTGGTTCTAAGCTAGGGCAAACAAATCGTTTGTGGAACTGTAGGTATCGTGGATGTTATCTCTTGAGAGGTCAGAGTGTTGGAATCGTAGGCGGAAGACGAGGAGTCTGATTGTGCGATTGCGAAAGGATGGGATTTAGGAGTGGAAGAAGATGGCGGGTTACAGAGGGAGTTTCTGAGGGTTTTGAGAGTTGGGGTTGTGCTCTAAATCTGTTCTTCTTAGTCAAGAGCGTTGCGTTCTTGGTCAAGACAGACATCCTAAACTCCTGTCCACAAACACACAGTTTGGTTAAAAATAAAAGATTGAAAAGAAAAGTAATGAAATCAAGATAAATTCAAAACATGGGTTGCCTCCCAAGTAGCGCCCTTATTAATTGTCTTAGGCTAGACACATCAACTCCTTGGCTCGTTACTCTTCATCTGGTGGAGCTTCTTCCACCATCTCTACCTCCATAATATGTGGTTGCAATCCCTCCAAGAAGGGTTTTAATCTTTGCCCATTAACCTTGAATTCAACTTCTGTCTTTGGGTTCTTAATTTTCACTGCACCATCAGGAAAGATTTCAGTAATTTCAAAAGGTCCATTCTAATTAGTTTTCAATTTTCCAGCAAAGATTCTAAATCTTGAATCATAAAGAAAAACGTTTTGCCCAATGAAGAATTTCTTCTTTGTAATTCTTTTGTTGTGATAGGCCTTAGTCTTAGCTTTGAAGATTTTCGAATTCTCATAGGCTTGATTTCTCAGTTCCTCTAGCTCTTGGATTTCTAACTTCCTCTTTTCGCCGGCAGTTTTCATGTCTGTATTGATGCGCCTGATGGCCCAGTACGCCTTATGTTCTAACTCGACAGGTAGATGGCATGCTTTACCATACACCATTCTGAAGGGAGCCATCCCAATGGGTGTTTTGTAGGTGGTCCTACAGGCCCAAAATGCCTCATCCAATTTCTGACTCCAATCCTTTCTCGAGGGGATGACTGTTTTAGTCAGGATGGATTTAATCTGCCTATTTGAGACTTCTGCTTGGCCATTCGTCTGTGGGTGGTAAGTAGTAGATACTCGATGTGTAATTCCATATTTCTTGAATAATGATATAACAACCTTGTTACAAAAGTGAGTTCCCCGATTACTAATGATCCCGCGCGTAACTCCAAATCTACTCAAGATGTTAGATTTGAAGAAAGATATAACAGTTTTAGCATTATCTATTCGAGTGGCTTTGGCCTCTACCCATTTAGAAACATAATCAACAACCAAGAGTATGTACGAATTACCTCTCGAATTTGGAAAAGGTCCCATAAAATCAAATATTTCGCATGATATGATGGGGTTAATGGGCATTTGATTTCGAGTACTAATGTTACCTATTTTTTGACATTCCTCACATTCTTGGCAGAATCTTTTACAGTCTCTGAATAAAGTGGGCCAATAAAAACCCACTTCTAAGACTTTGTAGGCAGTTTTCTTTCCACTGAAATGTCCGCCGCTTGGAGAAGCGTGGCAATGGTACAAGACGGAAGGTACTTCATTTAATTGTACACATCTCCTCAACAGTTGATCTTCTCCAATCCTCCACATGTAAGTTTGTCCTAGATATAATTTTTAGAGTCTCTTTTAATTTTCGCCTTCTGAAAAGAAGTTAGCCCACCATAGTATTTACCTTTGGTTAAGTAGTTCGCAATATGGTGATACCATGGAAGCATCCCTTTTACAAGGAATAAGTGTTCATCAGGGAATTCATCAACGACAGGTTCTGTCTCTTTGCTTATCATTCTGCTCAGATTATCAGCTACTAGGTTCTCTCATCCCTTTTTATCTTTTATCTCAAGGTTGAATTCTTGGAGTAACAAAATCCATCGAATAAGTCTTGGTTTGGCTTCTTTCTTGGCCAGGAGATAGCTTAGAGCTGCATGGTTAGAAAAAATGATAACTTTAATTCTAGTAAATAAGATCTAAACTTATCTAATGCAAATATTATAGCAAATAGTTCCTTCTCTATTGTTGTGTAATTTTTTTGAGCTTCATCCAACATTTTGGACGCATAGAAGATCACATGTGATTCTTTCCCTCGTCTTTGGCCAAGTACGGATCCAACTGCTGAGTTGCTAGCATCACACATGATCTCAAAGGGTAAATTCCAGTCCGGTGGCTAAATCACAGGGGTTGTAGTGAGCTTCTCTTTTAGCTTGTCAAAGGCTTCTTTGCAGGCGTCATTGAAATCAAACTCCAGATCTTTTTGAAGTAATCTTCACATAGGTTCTGCTACTTTGGAGAAATCTTTTATGTAGCGCCTGTAAAATCCTGCATGGCCAAGGAAAGAAGGAACGTCCCTAACCGAAGAGGGGTAAGTGATGCGCTGTCGAAACGCGATCAAATAAATTTTTTATAATCCTGATAGGCTAGATGCATAAATTAATGTAAATAGCGGCAAGTCAGGGTCGAACCACAGGGAAATGAAGAAACTAGATTTGTTTGCCTTAGATGTATGACGAGGATGAAAATGCACTAGACAGAAAAGTAAAACGGGGGGGGGGGGGGGGGTTGGGATGATAGTTGATATTGAGACAGCAAATGGAAATGCAAATAACAAATAATGAAAGACAAACAGAATAATTAAATAAAAAGGGAACGAAGATAAAGCAGGAGAATAACAATAAAAATGGTAAAGACTAACAGGTGCAATAAAGGTAATAACAAAGTAAGTAAAGACGATAGATCAAGTAAAGGGGTAAATCTTGGCAAGGGGTGGATTGCGTCGAGGTCTAGTCGGTCATTGGTGCAAGGATAGATTGTTTTCATGCCATAGACGTGCTATAGGAATCTTGTTTTCACGTGGACCCCCTGCTTCTCTTCTCAAGAGAAGTCACTCCCAAGTTACGCTTATGCGAGTGGCCATGACACTGCGCCCAAGGCACGCTTATGGGTCATACACGCAGGCCCGTGAAGTGGAGAGAAGACACGTCTACGACTAGACACTGAGAAGTCTGCCCCAACTGGTTTCTTGCCCTAGCCAGATTGGACCAAACGATATGGTAACTCTGGACTAGGTGCCTACTCTATTCCATGGCCTTACGTTAGTTATTACCATGTAAATGACAATATTCATGAGAAGCATGCTAGTAGATGATCAAACTACCAACAAACCTCGCACGAAATGACAATGAAATGGCAAGAAAGCGGATACAATAATGAAACATTTTAAGAACAATTTGACCTCCCAACTATCATCTTGCAATCCTTAAAACACCCCTGCTAAGACTAAAAGACTTAGCCACTAATATTGAAAATCTTACACAAACCGGACAGAGAAAGCCACATAAAGGGAGAAGAGATGAAGATGAAAATGGAAATTAAATAAAAACCTGCCGGAGCTTTGGGCTCCGATTTCTGGAAAAGTAAAATAAAGAACAGATCCCAATGTGTGAGAGGCGGCTACAATGATTGCCAAACCCAAAAGATCTGAAAAATGCCCATTTTTTAAGAAAGAAAAACTTGCTAACTCTAATAACTAAGGGTGAATATATACCCTAACAACCCCACTAGGGGACAAAATGGGCCAGCTGGCTGGGAAGGAAGGAAGGAGGCGTGTCCTTGAGGAGAATATTCTCTGCTGAGTTGGAGGAGCCTTGCATAGGATCCCACTCGAATCTCTTTGGCATCTTTGGTTGAACGTCATCCAAGAAGAAACATGCACTTGCGTCGTCTAGGCCTGGACGTAAGAAATCTTCAGTAGCTCATCTAGGTCTCGACGGCATAAAGGTGGATAGACCTCGACGACAAAAATGACGTCTAGGGTGGCGATGTGAGATCTGGAGAAATGCATCCAAATGGCGCACTTTTCAGCAAGTTTTTCCCTTTAGTCCAAATCTACAAAATAGTTGGAAAATAAGACAAATTAGCAGTATCAAGAGTGAAATTGGACTTGAAAGGGAGGGAAAAATATGCATAAAAAGACATCATATCAAATTCCCCCACATTGCCCATTGCTCGTCCTCAAGCAATCAAAACGGAAAACACACCCCAAGATGAAAACAACCACGACCAACTATGGCGCACGAATTAACAAACTAAACAATCAGCCCTGACCTTGTCAAGGCATACTCTGCGTAGATAACCATACATCAACTCATTAGAATAACGACCCTAACGAGGAAACTTTACCACATCAGACCTGGACATTGGCAATCCTCACTGGGGAAAGTGTTTACACTCACACTCAACGAGGCTAGGTGTTTAATCACTCAAGTATGCAAATTAACAAGACACACAACACAGCTTGCACATCAACCCGAGTTAAAATCCACATGCTTAGGCGATCAACAATCAGAAACGAACTTTGCATCATGAAAAAGGAACGAAAGGAAAGAGGCATAGAGAGAAGAAGAACATGAAGAAAGAAAGAGAAAATGGGGAAAGAAAGAAAGAAAATAGGAAGAGCATAAGAGGAAGAAAAAGAATAGGAGAATAGAACGAAAAACTTGGAAGGATTCCTTGGTTAGGAAGGAGATGAAGCGGTGAGACAGTATCCGTCAAGGGCAAACAGTCGAGGGCTAGACGAAATTCTTCTTCTAGGGGGGTCTTTTCTTGGGGACCGTGTCATGCTGGCAATACTTCTTTCTTCTGGTTCGTGCTTTTACCCTCTCTCTCTTTTATTTTGAAAGTAGATAAACTTTCTTTGATTTAATTTTTTTTTAAAGAACAAAATGGGGCACGAATTTGACAACTTACTTCAGCTAGGGCTTGATTTCCTTTTTGATTAGCTTGATGATTTTGCCCTAGCTCTGCTTCAACATTTATACTTTCTTCTCGGCCTCTACCACACTTAGGCTTTGCTGCTCATCTAGCCCGCCACCTCTGACAAATACTGCTCACCTGCCAAGGGAAAGGGATCAAGGAAAGTGAGAACAAGTGGTTAAAGAAGAGAGAAGTGAGAAGGAAATGAGAAGATATCGGGAGCTAGACGAAATAGGGTGTCGAGGGTGAGATGAAGAAAAAGAGAAAGGATAGAAAGAAAAGGAAAGAAAATAGAGATGCAAAGTTAGTTTTCGTCTTTTTGTTGCTTTCCTAAGACTGATGGTGCCTATACCCAGGGGTATCATGCAAACCTAGTTGGTGTCTAGCCAAGCATTGAATCACACATGATAAATATAACTATTTAGTCTCAAATGCTCACAAGGTGCTATAAATGATTGTTGATGTCTAGGGCAAGATGCAGGTTATAAGGGCTAGCAGATAAAGTATGCAAGATCTAGGGCAAGACCAACATAAAGGCAGTTCATTTCTATGTGCTCATAAGTCAAAAGTGTGTCCATGCAAGGGGGTTTTAAAACTGGGCAGCATGGAATAAGCAAAACAGAGTTTCAAAATCATGAGGGTATTCAAAATCATGTAGTCTAATAAATAGAGGGAAAGGGAATACACTAAATAAAAGCAAATAAACGAAACAGAAGGAATCCTCCCCCATATGGAGGCTTCGCATTGTCCTCAATGCGATGGAGGCGCATAAACAAAAAAGGGAGTTAAAATTATAAAAAGAGTTCAGGGAGAGGGAGAGGGGATAGGAGGATGTTTTGGAGTGCCCTAAGGCGATCGTGTGCAGTCGGGGCCGCTACAAAAGCGGAAGGTTTTGCCTTTCAACTTTCGTCGTCAGGTCTTGTTGTTGCTTCATAATGGATCGAAGAAAGGTGTTGGCCTCTACTGTGGTAGCAAGGAGGGCAGGATGAGCATCCTGGGCAGCTGGAGGGGGAGGTGGTTCATCTTGGGCAGGATTGGCTGGAGCGTCTTGGGAGGAACTGGTTTGGCCTGCAAGTTCGTTCTGGGCAGGATTCAGATATGTGAAGTTTCCTCCATGTTTAGTGCCAAAAGCTTGCTCTTTCACCAGCGTACAACCTGCACTAAACCTCAAGACACGCTGTGAGACGCACAAATTCCCCATCCTGTCGAGGGTTTTGTGGTCTAGCATTTTAAAGTCAAGTGGTGATTATGCAAGTTTATGGCAATACGAGTGATGAACGATACCATAACAGGACTGCGAGATATGCTCTGGACACTTGCAACCGCAGTAGCAAACCAAAACCCTAGATTAAGCCTAACCTCATGCGTCATACACCATAAGAAAAATAGTTCTTGCATCGACAACTGGCCAGATGACGTGAACTTACCTGCCAAGGTAAGGGCCAGAAATCGATGCAGGATCCTGAGGGCTGGGTCAGAAATCTCGTGCCCCTTGGAAGATTTAGGGCTGACCTTCGCATTTTCATCGCTGGTCAGCTCCTGGAAAGCAATATTAACATCAAAATCACTAGGGTACATAGTATGGGCAGTTCTAGAAGCAGAGGACTCTAACTCATCGACACGCACAACACCCACCACACAATTGAGTTCATTGACAGATAGTTTAGACCATTTGCTCCTCAACCTAAAATTAACAACGTTGGGGGCTGAAAGGACCAGACTCGTCTTGCCCTTAGGCTTGAATTGGTCTGATGCAAGCCAGAATGTCGAATAGAACTCAAGTGAGAGCTCGAAAAAAGTCAGGTGCTCCAGAAAGAACAAAGTTTCCCACCTAATACTTTTTACAAGCTTTCAAACTCAAGAGCTTATACCCATTCGGTCCAAAAATGAAAGATCGAGGCGCGCGCAAGGGCTAACACCTTTTGAGTGAAAAACAACAAGTCTGTCTAGAAAGGGCTTATCTTCAAAAGTAAGCCAACCTTTAAGGTCAGCAAGTTCATATGTCACCTGAAATGAAGCTGGCGTGGGTGTGGTGGCGTAAGATTTTGCATTGGTGTGACAGAAATTGAGTCTGGCTTGCTTGGCAAGAGTTCAGCTTTTCGTTTAGACTTCCTAGGACTGGAATCCTTTGCTTTTCCTTTCTCCTTTTCGGTGCTCTTTCTTTTCTTGCTAGCTGGTGCAGACGGCTCTCCGGCGTTGGCAGCGGTCTATTCTATTTTGATGGACAATGCTGTCTTGGGCTTTCTCTTCTGCAAAATCACTTCTTCCTCTTCTTGGTTGGCTTCTTCCTCTTTGATGGTGGCTGCCGGCTCATGGGTTTGCGCCGACGACTTGTAAATATTGGTGTCCATATTCTTTTGGATTGTCCGGCCAGATCTGGTGATGGAATGGGTCACCGGCTTAGATCTAGTGACTTCCAGCTCTCCATGGACTGTGGTTGAGATTGAGAGGGTTCGTCGTAGATACTAGCATCACCACCCACCGGACTATCGCCAACTTCTTCATATTCCGTCCCCAGATCGGTGTGGTATGAATGTGAGCCGGACTCAGCGGCTGATGGTGAGGGGGAGGATTCCTTCTGTCTTTTCAAGAATTGCTTTGATTTCTCGGTTGGAAATTTCAGCTTGCCCGTTTGTCTGGGGTGATAGCAGTGGAGACGCGATGAGTCACTCCGTACTTATTGAGGAGAGAGTAGACGATCCAGTTGCAAAAATGGGTACCCCGATCTCTGATTAGGGTGTGTGGGGTACTGAATCGATTAAAGATATTGGAGCGTAGAATGTCGACAACTACCTTTGAGTCATCCGTCTTGGTTGCCTTGGCCTTGACCCACTTGGAAACATAGTCGACGGCGAGGAGAATGTAGATATTTCCAAAAGAATTCAGGAATGCCCCCATGAAGTCAATACCCCAGATATTGAAGATCTCACAAGAGATGATACCCGTCAAGGGCATCTGGTTGCGTGCTCCGATATTCCCTGTTGTTGCTACCCGATTTTTGACGCATTTTTTCGCTCTTTTTTATTTATCGCATTATTAGCCTATTTAAATCGAAATTCTATCGATTTTTTATCTTAGGCTATTTATTTTAATATTTCGTACCATTTCGTGTCATTTTAGTTTTTTCGTATTTTTACTGTCTTTTTGTTCGAACTTCTATCGGTCTCGAATAAATTTCCTCAGACCATGGATCGAACGCATTCCTTATTTGGTTAATAATTATCTATTATTATTTTCGTTCGCGCTATCTCATTTCATTTTATTCAATTTACTTCGCTATAGCATTTATTTTTCGTTCGAACTTTTAAAGTATTTCGAGCGAGTAGATTCGAACCGTAAACCAAACTTTTTCTTTATTTACTGATTACTATTTATTTTGTTTCATTTTATTGCACGTTTTAGTATTTTTGGTTCAGGATTTTATTCATTTCAAGCGTTTTGATAGTTCGAACCGATTAAATAAATTCCCAAAATTTTAGCCCTTGATCAAACATTGACCCCTTTTTCTCCTCATCCAACGGCCATCAAATTAAGCATGTGGATTCATGCATTTCTTCCCTTCACAGCAACCCGAGCATTTAATGCATATTCATTTTGGTCACTATTCCTAACGCCACCTCACTCCATTCCTATGTTTTGCTGCTGTAAATTCATCCACGCACTGTAGCAACTTGTCAGCTCTTCCCTCCCTTCATCCCTATAAATACTAGCCAGCAGCAAGAAAAGAAAGCAAGAAGAAAAAAGGAAGAAAAACTCACTATCTCCCTCGTGCTTAGTAGCGAGCAAGTAAGCAGCTCCAGTGAGCCAGCAAACAGCCCCAGCAAGCAAGCAAGCAACGCCGGCAGTAAGCAAGAAAAAGCAAGGTGCAGTGATCTCCCTCTTTAATTTCTGTTTTTTCCTTTAAACAATTAACTAGTCATTAAAATCACCTGTAATCACTCTATTTTTGCGTCAATTTCATGTTTCTTTCCTCTATTTAATTGTTCATGATCCTAATTATTTATTAGCTTAACTCTAGTTTAATTAGCTTGTCCTTCATTTGTTGAAATTAACCTTAGTTTTTTTGTCCAAATTGCACTATTGATAGCTTGTTTAAATCGTTGTTGTGGGTAGATTTAATTTGGGTTGTTGCTGGCTGTCTTGATGAGTGGCTCCTTTCTTGGCTGCCAGCCATGACACTGGCTATCCAAGGAGGAAGAAGATGAACAGTACAGGGAGTGAAGAAAGGTGGTGGGCTTGGCTTGTAAAAATAATAAAAGAAAGGAAGGAAGGGTCCTGCGCGCCCAAGAGAAAGAGAGTTGGGCCACGCTCGGGCCAGTTGAAAGAAAAAGGGTGAAGGAAGGAAAGGAAAACGCAGGCGCACCGCACCTGCGTGAGAGGAAAAGCTAGGCCAAGCGGGGCCCAGCCGAGAGAGGGAAGGCCTGGCTTTGTGCCAGGCCAAGTAAAGGGAAACTGGGCCGTCTGGTCCAGCGAGGAAAAGAAGGCGTGGGCTGTTAACCAGCCCACGTGGAAGGAAGCAGCTGGGTTAACCAGCCCAGTGGGTCAAGCCTAGTTTTTTTAGCCCGTCATTTTTTTCGTGTCATGTAATCGAACGTGTACTATTTATTTTTCACACACTTGTACTCTTTATTTATTTTTCGCACTTATGCTAGTTATTTATTTTTGAACGCCTATACTGTTTATTTATTTTCGCATGTTTTTGCATTTTTAATTATTCTGCTTGCACTTAATCATCAAAATTAATTATATCACTTGTGTACAATAATTTTAATACCAATTATTTGTATGCTCGTACCACTTAACTAATTATTTCTGCACGCTTCCGAATGTTTAAATAATTATTATTCTTATTATTATTCTACTCGCATGTAATTGCTAAATTAATTATTTTGTATGCTTGCGATAAATTCTTAAATACTTATCTATTTATCGATTATCATGTACTCGTGCTAATAATCTCGATCTTGTAGGGAAAATCAACTGATACCTTTCACAAGTAAACGTTTCTCACCCTTTTATTTATTACATACTTTTTGTCCGCATATGCACTCGTATACATGAACATTTAAAATTGTTAGAATCTAATTAATTCCTTAGGCATGATCATATAATTTAGGATTTTTTTAATTATTTTTCAAACACAATTTTAAACACCTCTTTTATCCGGTAACCTTTTTAGGATGTGACTCGAGTGCTTAACACCTTCCCGAGTCCATAATACGACCCCGAACAGCTGTTCTCGGGTTCAGACCCAATTTGCCTTAGTTTTTATTTTTATGCCATGACTTTAGGTTCCCTAAACCTTGAAACAAATTAGGGTGGCGACATCATTGCATTATGTGAGATGAGTCCGATTTCGTCTCACGTCTAGTCCCAAACCCGCGTCGCATTAGGAAAAATCCAAATAAGGGGTGCGACAGTTTGGCAACTCCACTAGGGGCCAATAGGGTCGGAGCCGGGTTTTTTTGAGGTGTTTGTTTTTCAATAAATTGTTGAATTTGTTTCATATGATTTTTGCCATGATTAATCAATATGATAAACTATTGTATTATCACATGATTCTTTATGCATGATTATTTAATTTGTATGTGTTTATCTGTTAATGAATTGTTCACATGATTTGTTAATTGCTTTGATAAACAGTCATTCATATGCATTTCACGCATAATGCCCTATCGCCAGACCTTTTTCCAAATAGAAATAGGTGGGTACTAGTGAAGCCCTAGGGCACGTGTCCTGGGTAGTTTTCATGAACCCCAAACTCGGACTCGAACCCCTAAATGGGTGAGCGCCTAGAACTTTTGATGGTTCGACAGGCAATCATCCTTTTACTGAGGGACCATTTTTATGGTATCGTCCGGGAACCTTCCATCCAGTTAGAATTAGTAGATGTCACCCCAGCATATGCATCATGATAACATGCGATTTTGCTTCGTTATTTCCATAATTCTCCATTTTTGCATATATTCTTCATTATTGCTTTTATTAAACTAACTTTTTTATTCCTGCTACTATCATTACACGTATCACATTTCATTCATACAAAAATTTAGGATTCTGCAATGTATATATGATCAAAACTTAGGATTTTAGAAAATGAGGCGACATCATTTTTTCCTTCCTAGAGGTAGAGTTCAAGTTACCTCTATAGGAACTAGATTAAATAAAACCTTCTTCCGAGGTACTTAGTTGCCCAATTCGGAAATTACCATATAGTAACAACGAATAAAGCTAATTAATTCATTACACATTAAAATAACTTCAGAAATAAATTAGGGTAGCTAGACCATAAGCCAGAACCACACATACCATCATTGCTTGTGCCCAAACTTACATTTATTTTCTTTATTTTACAGAAAGAGAACTATTCCCAAAAAGATCTACTCAATCAAACTTCAAACAAGAAAAATGGCAGAACACGATAGAACGGAGGAGACATTGAAAGCAAAGATAGCCGAGTTAGAGGAACAAGTTCGGATGACCACAAAAAGAGCGGAGCAAGCTGAAAAGGAACGGGATGAGATGACAAGTAATGTAGTGCCTGGCTTTTATCCCATTTCGGCTCAAATAGCTGGGCCATCCTCTTCATCTATTTTTGGTGGTTCTTCCATGCCCCCATCATTCACAGGTGAAGGAGTTCAATGGAGCTGGCAGTCACCGTTCCTCACTTCCAACCCTCTTCCATGTGTCACACCTGCTATCCCGGGTACTACTGTTACTATCGGACAAGGCGATACCTTTCTTGATCCTTCTCTGACTGGACTCCCTTTTAGTTCCGGCAAAGATAAGGTTCGACCAGAATCCCAGACTTTATTCCTATCACAGGGCCAGCCCACCCAAGTCACGATTCCTATACCATCAGGAACTCAGCCTCCGGTTAACACCCAGACACAACCACTAGTTTCTATTGAAGGTCTGTCAGTTGCTAATTCTAGCACTGTTAAGGTAGAAGTACCAAGTATTGACCGGTTGAGACTATTAGAAGAGAGGGTGAGGGGTGTTGAAGGAACCGACCCCTTCAACCCTATAGCTCCTGCGGACCTGTGCCTGGTACCGGGAATTGTGATACCACCGAAATTCAAGGTTCCAGAATTCGAGAAGTACACTGCGATTGAATGCCCCAAAACTCACCTCAAGATCTACTGCAACAAGATGTCCGAGGTGATCCATAATGAACCTCTGTTGATCCATTTGTTCGAGGAAAGTTTGGCCAAGCATCCTTGACTTGGTACATGGGTCTAGATAGAATTAAGATTAGAACTTGGAGAGACTTGTCTGATGCTTTCTTCAAACAATACAAGTTCAACCTGGAAATGACACCAGACCGTTCTGATCTGCAGAACCTAGAGAAAAGGACTGACGAGTCGGTGAAGGCTTATGTTCAGAGATGGAGAGAATTAGCTGCCAGGATCTCTCCTCCGTTGAGTGACAAAGAGCTCATATCAATTTTTGTAAACACTTTTAAAGTTCCTTACTACACCTATCTCATATCCAATTCATCAAATAACTTCTTTGACATAGTCCAGGTAGCGGAAAGGGTTGAACAGGGAATTAAATCTGGAAAGATCGTTGTTTCCGTACCAGAGGAAACACCCAAGAGATTGCCTATTACGGAGGAGGATGTCAGTTGTGTCACCCACCGACCAAGTTGCGGGCAACCTTTCCCATCACCTCCATCACAACCCACACAATCTAAATCACAAAACCCACCAAGTAACCGTAAGAATCGGGAGCCACTGCCACCTCTTCCCGTTCCTTTGGGAGAGATTTACAAGCATCTATTAGCAGCAGGAGAAATTGCACCAATTCCATTTCAACCCCAACAACCTCCTTACCCAAAATGGTACGACCCTGATGCAAGGTGCGAGTACCATGCTGAAACTCAGGGCCACACAATAGAAAATTGTTTCGCCTTTAAAGGAAAGGTTAATCACTTGCTCAAGAGCGGATGGATCTCTTTAGAAGGGTTAGCCAAAGGACTCTACCCGACCACCAGCTCTTGAATGAACGCTCTCCTAGCCC
This sequence comes from Viola odorata, assembly GCA_963691705.1. Lineage (NCBI taxonomy): Eukaryota > Viridiplantae > Streptophyta > Magnoliopsida > Malpighiales > Violaceae > Viola > Viola odorata. The sequence continues at coordinate 34,568,017 of OY829542.1, forward strand.
ACGGGACCCATTCGGCTTATTCATTCAGTGGGAATATCCACAATATCTTTGTACATAGTCGAGCCTATGACTATAAACAAGGGCGCTTCGTGGGAGGCAACCCACGTGTTCTTTTCAATGTTTCTATTAACTTAGAATTTTGGGATATCTTTTCTTCCGAATTTATTATTTAATTCCTTTTTATTTTAGGTGCCGTGAGACTTGCAAACTTGGGGATCAAGCAAAATGGTGACCAAAAGAAGGTGTCAGGAAGCATAAAAAATTGGGCACCTTTTTACCGGGGGGCAAGGCGTAGGGAGCGGTAATTCACAACGACGTGATCTTTGCGTCCATCCTACCCTTGCATTCAGATTAGTGCTACTCAGCCGCTTCTCTTGACCAAGAAACACAGCAATAATGGACATGTGTCCATTTGTGGTCCTACTTAAATGCAGTCATGTTCGGTGGTACAACGACATTTACGCCCTACACGGTTTCTGATTGCAAATTCAAAATTTGGCCATGATTAAATCTTTCATGTTTGGAGTTTGACCACCACAATCATTCTCTGCAAGATCTCTCCATATACACGCATGACGATCAAGACCAGTCCTCCAATTAGTGAGCCAGTAAGCACAAATGTTGATGGGATTGCATTCACTTATTTTATCCGCAATCCCATGCTAAAAAAGTTGAAGTGTTGGAGCCTCCTCCCCGCAAAGGAATGACTGACCGAATTCCCCAATGACCATCTGAATCTCCAGCTGACCAAGAATTCCTTTCCATTACTCAGGATGATGATCAAGTCATACTTCCTAAACAAATCATCAGCAATTGGCCATCCGCAGCGTAAAAGAATGTCTCCTCGCCAAGAGCAGCCAAAGAGCAAACCAGGAAAGATTTTAAAGATGGTTCTTCATTTGCAAACAACCAGTCTCAAGCTATGATGGAACCGCTAGAAATGTTTGCAGCAACACTATCATCCAATTTTAGTGCGGATGATGCTGGATTAGAATCATACAACCGATTCCTTGCTGGGGAACTTGTCAAGTCATTTAGCTGCCGCTTGCTGCACACATCCAGAGAAGTCCACTTTCTTCTCTGCCTCTTTAAATTTTTGTACAATCATTCTGCATTCATTCCCGCATTGGGGGCAATTCTTTTTAATTATTCATAAATTTTTGTGAATAGTCATACCCTCACGTTTTTTCTATAAAATTGCTAAAACTGTTAAAAACTGTGCATAAAATACTTTGAATAAAATCCACACTATTTTCGTGAGATGGTTTCGTATAGAATTTAATAAAACAATGAGCAATGCTGGCTAACTAGAGGTAAGGTGCACAGCGAGTATGGAAGAAGAAGAAATCTTTGAGGGAAACTGTACTTGCTCTGACCAAGAAAGAAGCAAAGCATCTCCAGCAAAAAACCAAGAAACTTTGACACTACTGGTTTTCGTGTCTATGGTCAAGATAGTCTAGAGAGTCTTTTGCATGATTTTCTGTTCCATTTTTTTAAGGAAAATTACATGCACTGTGTATTATTTTTAAAAGAAAAATCAGAGGACTCGTTGCTGGAAACCTTGCCATCTCACTTACATGAAATACAAAAATGCTTCAATTTTGACTTCATACCATACTACGGGGGCAAAATAATGGGGTTAACATTATCAATATTTGCAAGAGTACGACCCTGGTACTCTTTAAACATCCAATCTTTTATAAACCTAAAAGTTTCGGTGCTTAATGCCAGAATTTGCAAGTGGAGCATTCACCTTTGTGTTCTTGAAACATTCTTTGATTCATGAAAAAACAAAAAAACAAAAAAGGGAAAAAAGAAAAATGGTGCTAGCAATGCTTTGGTATTTTTGCCTCAGCAAGTAAAAATATCCAAAGAACTATCTCTGAATAAAACCAGCCAAACTGACAAAACATGTCTTGATATTTTTGCCTCAGCAAGCGAAAATATTCAAGAAACTACATGCCAAACGGACAAAACATGTCTTGATATTTTTGCCTCAGCAAGCGAAAATATTCAAGAAACTACATGTCTACAGACAACACACGTCTTGATATTTTTGCCTCAGCAAGCGAAAATATTTAAGAAACTACATATCCAAAATGCTGGTATAATGAATAGGTGGAAGTAAATAAGAAAAAGGCAGTCGATGAATCAAAAGAATGAAAAGTAAACGGTTGCTGTTCTGTTTCTGTTTGCATGATTCTGTCATAGAGTACCAGAATTTTTTGTTTATGTAAGCTTGGATGTTTGGGGTATTGGTTAGGCCTCAATAGTAAAGATTTGGAGTTACAAGTTGAGTTGTTTGAAGCACTCTGTGCAAGTGAGATAATTGGTTTCCTTGCAAAGTATTCTCTGATTTTGCCTTTTCTGTATGTGGGTAATTCTCTCATATTTACCATCAAAATATTTTTATTTGGCCAATGATCAAGAAGAAGTATCCTCAACAAAGATTCAATAATCTAGGCGCTCCGAATGATCAAGAAGAAGAAGCATCACCAGCAAAACCGAAGAACCTGTGCACTTTGCCCTCGCCGCGGCCAAATCAACGAGCACTGTTCATTGAAGGAAAAAAAAACTATCAACTTCCTTGCTTAAATTTGTTGAACCTTCTCTTGATAGGGAAGTTGTTTTATCTTGACAAAATGCTTGGGGCACACCTTAGGGTAGTGTAGAATACTTTCATATACAACATACAGGGGATTTGTTGATCTTACTGTTTTCTCATTTCAATTGCTCTCTCTTTTTCCATCCACTGCTGCTCTGTGTTTGTTTTCTCCCTATTTGCAGGATATGAATATGCGTTAGTGGAATCTCACACTGTGATAATACTCCCCCCCACTATCCGAGCATCCAAATGGAGCACGTTACCACCCCACAATCAATTTTTTGGGGTGGATCAAGCTCCCTCACTATCCAATCAATATCTGAATGAAAGTGCGTTACTTTCAATCAACATCCGATGGGCATCAGTGTCCGGAAGGATCTTGCATCAATCTCCCAATGGGCAGCAGCATCCGGGATCTTGCATCAATCTTCCAGTGGGCAGCAGCGTCCGAGTGGAGTTTTCAGTTCAATTTTCGCATCAACCTCCAACGGACAACAGCGTCCGAGAGGAAATCAACAACCAACCTCCAAACGGGCAGCAGTGTCCGAGTGGAATTTCTGCATCAATGTCTCAGGGGGCAACAATGCCCAAATGAAGTTCACATCTACTTTATTTACTTTCTTGCAATTTACTTTCTTGAAATTTACTTTTCTGCAATTTACTTTTCTGCAATTTATTTTCTGTAGTTTACTTTCCTGCATGCTTTATTTTCTTGCATGAATTTCCTCCTCCTAGAGCGACTTTAGTTACATGTCTTTTTAAAAGGTGTGAAAGGTCACGTCCCTCACATCATGTCTTTTTAAAAAGGTGTGAAAGGTCACGTCCCTCACATCATGTCTTTTTAAACGTTGTGAAAGGTCACGTCCCCACAACATGTCTTTTTAGTGGTGTGAAAGACATGTTGTGGGGACGTGGCCAGCTGTGCTATTTAGTGGTGTGCTTCAGCCCAGCTGTGGGCCATCCTTGGCCCAGTGGGTCAAACCTAGTTTTTTTAGCCCGTCATTTTTTTCGTGTCATGTAATCGAACGTGTACTATTTATTTTTCACACACTTGTACTCTTTATTTATTTTGCGCACTTGTGCTATTTATTTATTTTTGAACGCCTATACTGTTTATTTATTTTCGCATGTTTTTGCATTTTTAATTATTCTGCTTGCACTTAATCATCAAAATTAATTATATCACTTGTGTACAATAATTTTAATACCAATTATTTGTATGCTCGTACCACTTAACTAATTATTTCTGCACGCTTCTGAATGTTTAAATAATTATTATTCTTATTATTATTCTACTCGCATGTAATTGCTAAATTAATTATTTTGTATGCTTGCGATAAATTCTTAAATACTTATCTATTTATCGATTATGATGTACTCGTGCTAATAATCTCGATCTTGTAGGGAAAATCAACTGATACATTTCACAAGTAAACATTTCTCACCCTTTTATTTATTACATATTTTTTGTCCGCATATACACTCGTATACATGAACATTTAAAATTGTTAGAATCTAATTAATTCTTTGGGCATGATCATATAATTTAGGATTTTTTTTATTAATTTTCAAACACAATTTTAAACACCTCTTTTATCTGGTAACCTTTTTAGGATGTGACTCGGGTGCTTAACACCTTCCCGAGTCCATAATACGACCCCGAACCGCTGTTCTCGGGTTCAGACCCATTTTTCCTTAGTTTTTATTTTTATGCCATAACTTTAGGTTCCCTAAACCTAGAAACAAATTAGGGTGGCGACTTCATTGCATTATGTGAGATGAGTTCGATTTCGTCTCACGTCTAGTCCCAAACCCGCGTCACATTAGGAAAAATCCAAAAAAGGGGTGCGACACCTGTACATTGGCATCTAGGGCAAGACGCACAATACATATAACAATCACAGAATAGGGATGGCCAATAGAATTCAGCTTCGAGAACTTTTATTACGGTCTTCTTGGTACCAAAATGGCCTCCTTCAATGTAAGAGTGACAAAACTTTAAGATCGAGGGCACTTCCTCAAGATTCATGCAACGCCTAACTACTTGGTCGGAGCAATATTTCCATAGGTAGGGGCTGTCCCAGATGTAGTATTTTGCTTGCTTCCGAATTCTGGTACATTCGTTGGGTGATGCATCCGCAGGGAAAGAGCCTGTAGCCCAAAATTTTGCAATGTCTGTGAACCATAGAAATTGGACGGCTTGGGCAAGACAGAGACGCTCGTCAGGGAAGACATCCCTGATTGGCACTAGAGAATCATCATCTTGGGTAGGAAGTCTGCTCAAATGGTCCGCGACCACATTCTCTGCTCCTTTCTTATCCTTGATGAGAAGATGGAACTCTTGGAGAAGCAAGATCCAACGGATAAGGCGTGGTTTAGCATCTACCTTCATCAGGAGGCACCTAAGGGCAGAATGGTCGGTGTAGACAATGACGTGAGTGCCCACGAGGTACTGAAGAAACTTGTCTAGGGCGTAAACGACAACCAGGAGTTCTCTTTCGGTGACTGTGTAGTTCTGCTGGGCAGGATCAAGTAATTTGGAAGCATAATAAATCACATAGTGTTCTTTATCTTTCATTTGCCCCAAGACGGCTCCAAGCGCATGATTGCTGGCGTCGCACATGATTTCAAAGGGAAGGGACCAGTCGGGGGCTCTAATAATAGGTGGAGATGTAAGCTTGGCTTTGAGAGTATCAAACGCTACCTTGCACTTGTCATCGAATACAAAATCAGCATCTTTTTGCAACAGACGACACATTGGCTGAGTGATTTTTGAGAAATCTTTAATAAATCTCCTGTAAAAGTCGGCATGCCCTAGAAAGGAACGGATGTCTCGGACGCAGGAAGGATAGGGCAACGACTCAATTAATTTAATTTTTACTTTGTCAACCTCGATGCCTTTGTTGGAGACTATGTGTCCCAAGATGAGACCTTGGCCTACCATAAAATGGCATTTCTCGAAGTTAAGAACTAGATTAGTCTCGACGCTACGTTGCAGAATTTTTTGCAGGCTGGACAAGCATTCAGAGAAGGAATTTCCATAGATGGTGAAGTCGTCCATGAAGACTTCGATGCATTCCTCGACGAATTTAGAAAAGATACTGATCATGCATCGCTGAAAAGTGGTTGGGGTATTGCAAAGGCCGAACGACATTCTTCGATATGCAAAAGTGCCAAAAGGGCAGGTGAATGTGGTCTTCTCCTGGTCCTCTAGGGCAACTGGGATCTGGTGAAAACTGGAATAGCCATCTAGACAACAATAATGGGTCTTTCTTGCGAGTCGTTCTAACATCTGATTAATAAACGGAAGGGGGAAATGATCTTTTCGGGTAACTGCATGTAGATGTCGATAATCAATACATACTCTCCAACCGTTCTGGATTTGGGTTGGAATCAACTCTCCGTCTTGGCCAGTTATAATAGCGATTCCAGATTTCTTTGGCATGACCTGGACGGGGCTTACCTAAGGGTTGTCCGAAATGGGATAGATCACGCCTGCGTCTAAAAGTTTAATATTTCTTTTTTACAACCTCCATCATTGGAGGATTCAGACGTTGCTGCTGCTGTCGGACTGTTTTATTTGCGTCCTCAAGATGGATCCGATGGGTGCATAGATCCAGAGATAAACCTTTGATATCAACAATAGTCCACCCTATGGCTGACTTAAACTCTTTGAGCAAAGAAATCAACTCAGCTTCTTCTGAATCGTCCAACTAATTGAAGATAATAACTGGGAGCGAGTCACCTGTACCTAGGTAGGCATATTTGAGATGCGCTGGAAGAGTTTTCAACTCAAGAATGGGTTCCTGCACAAGGGATAGAGGAAGTTTGGTGTGCTCCTCATGATAAGGAAAGATAACAGGTTGAGTGGAGGCATCAAGAGGCTTTTCCTCTAAGGCGGCAACAATGGTATGCAACTCTAGTGAAGTATTGATTGTCGAGGCCAAGACGTCCAATGTCGTTGGTGTGATACTCCCATCCAGGGCAAACTATGAAGGTTTAAAAGAATTTAAGTCAGCAACTTTATTGACTAGAGGATCAATCATATCAACAAAATTAACACAAGAGAGATCAGAGGTAAAATCGGAACGGTATCGCATGGCCTCCATCATTTTAAACTTGATGATTTCCTCATAAAACTCGAGAGAAATAGATGCATCATGAACGTCTATCTTTGCTCTAGCTGTAGCCAAAAATGGTCACCCTAGAAGCACATCTGTGGCTTTAGCAGAGTCTTCATTCTCCATTGCAATGACATAGAAGTCTGCGGGAAATAGAAAGTCGCCTACTTGGACCAAGACGTCCTTAATTACACCTTTAGGGCGAATCACGGAACGATCGGCCAGCTGGATAACAATCTTGGTTGGCTCGAGGGGCCCTAAGCCAAGACTGTTGAAAATAGTCAAGGGCATGACATTAATGTCGGCGCCTAGGTCACACATAGCTTTGCTTATGCTGACTGTCCCAATGGTACAAGGGATAACAAACATGCCCCGATCCTTGCATTTTGGAGGGATCTTTTGCTGGATAAGAGTAGAGACATGGACTCCCACACTTATCTTATTTACCCCGGCCAAGTTGCATTTGTTAGTGCACAACATTTTCAGGAACTTGGCATAGCGAGGCACATTTTTAATGGCCTGAAGAAGTGGAATATTAACGAGGACTTTGCTGAACATATCAAGGATTTCGTGGTCCTATTCCTTCTTCTTGGTCTTGACGAGCCTTTGAGGGAAGGGCAGCTCGAGGATCTTGTGTATAAACTCTTGGGTGAATTCTTGTGGGCTTGTGTCACCTTGTGGAGTCATCCCTCTTAGGGATCTAATACGATTTTCCATGACTTCTAGAAGTTTAGGTCCGATGAACTTGGTTTTGGGAATTTTCCTAGGCAAGATTTCGGGCTCAACTACTTAGCCTTTGTCTAGGGCAGGGTGTTCTCGAGTTGGTAATTTGAGACCGCTACGAAGCGTCATAGCACACGCTTCGTGCTTTGGATTTGTCTCTATTTGGCCAGGCAATCTGCCCTTGTTTTTCAATTCTTTCATGTCCGTGACCATGATACTCATTTGTTTTTTGTAGATTCGTGATGATGTTCCTGTAGTGAGCAACCTCATCCACCGACAGAGCAGAAGAAGTGGAAGTCTAACCCTGGTTGGCTTGATAGAAAGATTATTGGTTGTTGGGATGGGTAGGTCTAGGCTTGAAGTTTTGAACGTTGAAAAGTGGATGGGCCTGATTCATGTACTGATTATGTTGCATTGGTTGTCCTAGGCTAGACGCTTGCTAATGGCTGACCCAGCCGAAGTTTGGTGGTCTCCACACCTGGTTGTAGTTTTGCCCATATGGGGCCTGATTGTAATTACCAATGGCGTTGATACTCTGGATCTCATCAGGGATATGAGGGCACGCATATGTCGGATGATCGGTCAAGTTGTAAATCTGACAGGCCTTGACCTGGATTGGCTGTCCAGAGACCATGTTCTGAAGCATTCCCGTGATAGCAGTTAATTGGGTTTGCATTGCGGCCACTTGGGCATCTTGCCCTGGACTGTTGCTTTCCTCGGGTAAGGCATTCCTTGCCATCAGCTCTATGGCGGCCTTTGCGGCAGCAGGGGTGAGTCTAGTGATAGAACCATTAGCAGCGGCGTTGAGCAATGCCTTGTCTTGAGCTTTGAGACTTTCACAGAAATACTGAATGAGGGCGTGCTCGGTGAGGTTATGCGAAGGACACATAGCTTGCATCTTTTTGTAGCGCTCGTGGTACTGGCCAAGATCTTCTTCTTTCCTCTGGACTATAGATACCAACTGCTTGCGAGTTACCTTAGCCATTGCCGCTGGATAATATTTTTCGGTGAAGGATTTGGATATTTCGGCCCAAGAATTGACGTAATTAGGGGGTAGATCATAGAACCAGTCTAGGGCATCATCTTTCAGAGACCACATGAAGGCTCGGAGCTTGGCTTGCTCGATACTGACATTGGTTGGCTTCATGGCGTCGCATACAGAGTGTAATTGCTGAAGGTGGCGGTGAGGGTTTCCTTTGGAACTCCACAGAAGAGAGGAAGATGGTGCATGACTGCGGACTTAAGCGTCCAATCATGGAGAACAGTAGGCCAAACGATACAGCTACTGGGTGTTTCGGGGGCACCATTAAGGTCCTCAATATTTGCTGAGGGTCGTCGATACGAGGAGGGTCAGCCATAATGAATGTCTCGGGGTAGACAACTGTTGGGTTGTCGAGGGCAGGATGAAGATGGGATGGATCTTGGTGAAGACGATTGATGGGATCAATCTGACTAGAGATTTGACTATCGAGGGCAGGACGGGGAATTACTCCACTAGAGGTTGCACCCCTGGCCTATCTCCGAAATTCTCTCTCTGCCTTCGTGAGTCCGTGGTTAAGGGGTAGAAGTCAAATGCAAATCTCCTGGTCATACAAGTAAAAGAAAGAAATCAGTGTGAGTGTAAACACACTTTCCCCGGCAACGACGCCAAAATTTAATGCGCCGTCGAAACGCGATCAAATATAATTTTTATAATCCTGATAGGCTAGATGCATAAATTAATGTAAATAGCGGAAAGTCAGGGTCAAACCACGGGGAAATGAAGAAACTAGATTTGTTTGCACTAGATGTATGACGAGGATGAAAATGCACTAGACAGAAAAGTAAAATTGGGGGAGGGGGGAGTTTGGGTTGGTTAGACGTGTCTAACCAACGATGACAGTTGATATTGAGACAGAAAATGGAAATGCAAATAACAAATAATGAAAGACAAACAGAATAATTAAATAAAAAGGGAACGAAAATAAAGCAGGAGAATAACAATAAAAATGGTAAAGACTAACAGGTGCAATAAAGGTAATAAAAAAGTAAGTAAAGACGATAGATCAAGTAAAGGGGTAAATCTTGGCAAGGGGTGGATTGCGTCGAGGTCTAGTCGGTCATTAGTGCAAGGATAGATTGTTTTCATGCCATAGACATGCTATAGGAACCCTGTTTTCACGTGGACCCGCTACTTCTCTTCTCAAGAAAAGTCACTCCCAAGGTACGCTTATGGAAGTGGCCGTGACAATGGGCCCAAGGTACTCTTATGGGTCATACACGCAGGCCCGTGAAGTGGAGAGAAGACACGTCTAGGGCTAGACACTGAGAAGTCTGCCCTAACTGGTTTCTTACCCTAGATAGATTGGACCAAACGACAAGGTGACTCTGGACTAGGTGCCTACTCTATTCCATGGCCTCACGTTAGTTATTACCATATAAATGACAATATTCATGAGAAGCATGCTAGTAGATGATCAAACTACCAACAAACCTCGTATGAAATGACAATGAAATTGCAATAAAGCGGATACAATAATGAAAACTTTTTAAAAATAATTTGACCTCCCAACTATCCTCTTGCAATCCTTAAAACACCACTACCAAGACTAAAAGACTTAGCCACTCATATTGAAAATCATACACAAAACGGACAGAGAAAGCCACATAAAGGGAGAAGAAATGAAGATGAAAATGGAAATTAAATTAAATCCGGTTGGAGCTTCGGGCTCCGGTTTCTGGAAAAGTAAAATAAAGAACGGATCCCAGTGTTGAGAGGTGGCTACAATGATTGCCAAACCCTAAAAATCCAAAAAATGCCCTTTTTTTAAGAAAGGAAAACTTGCTAACTCTAAAAACTAAGGGTGAATATATACCCTAACAACCCCACTAGGGGACAAAATGGGACAGCAGGCTGGGAAGGAAGGAAGGAGACGCGTCCTTGAGGAGAATATTCTCTGCTGAGCTGGAGGAGCCTTGCATGGAATCCCGCTCGAATCTCTTTGGCATCTTTTGTTGAACATTATCTAAGCAGAAACATGCACGCGCGTCGTCTAGGCCTGGACGTAAGATATCTTCAGTAGCTCATACAGGTCTCGACGGCATAATGGGGGATAGGCCTCGACGACAAAAATGACGTCTAGGGCGGCGATGTGAGATCTAGAGAAATGCATCCAAATGGCGCGCTTTTCAGCAAGTTTCTCCCTTTAGTCCAAACCTGCAAAATAGTTAGAAAATAAGATAAATTAGCAGTATCAAGAGTGAAATTGGAATTGAAAGGGAGGGGAAAATATGCATAAAAAGACATCATATCAATAAGGCAAATCTTTGATAACATCTATCTTTGCTGGGTCTACCTTAATCCCTTCCTTGGAAATCACGTGGCCAAGAACAATGCCATGATCAACCATGAAGCGACTTTTCTCAAAGTTTAAAACCAAATTAGTTTCTATGCATAGCTGTAAAATGGCTTCTATATTTTTAAGACAATGATCGAAAGAATCTCCATGGCCGGTGAAATCATCCATAAAGACTTCTATGCTCTTTTCTACAAAATCAGAAAAAATGCTAACCATGCATCTCTGGAAAGTTGCAGAGGCATTACACAAACGAAAAGGGCATCTTTTTTATGCAAATGTTTCAAAAGGACAAGTAAAAGTAGTTTCTCTTGATCTTCAGTATAACTGGTCGTGTTGTTCTTAACCAAGGAAAGCATGTTTAAGATGGTGTGGTAACTTTTTGAGCTCAATCTCGGGTGCCTGCACAACTGCAGGTAATGGTTTATTATAGACCTGTGGAAGTTCAGAATTTTCCCCTTCATTAAAAAGATGGCCTAAAATGTCAAGCTCATCCACAGTTTCTAGCAAATCTTTGCTGATGGTTAACTCTTCCTTCATCTTCTCTAGCTTTTCTCCTTCCATTCCTCTAGTAAGAACATAACTAAGAGGATTAGTTTCATTAAGTGCATAAACTGCATCAGTAGGGAGTTCATATACATCTATGAAACACAAGTTGTGCATCTCCCTGGGATGTTTCATGGCGTCGTACATATTAAACTTAATGGTTTTCCCATAATACTCAAGTGATAAATGACCATGATAGACATCAATTAATGCTTTTGCAGTTCTTAGGAAAGGTTTACCCAAAAGGACATCAGTGGAGTTCGTGAATTGGTCCCTATTCATATCAACAATATAAAAATCAACAAGATAAATGAAATCATTAACTTGAACAAGGACATCTTCAACAACTCCCTTGGGGTATATGATTGATCAATCAACGATTTGGATGACTACTTTGGTGTCCCCCATGGTTCCGATGTTAAAACTTTCGTGTTCCGCAAATGAGAGAACGTTGATCCCAGCTCCTAAATCGCATATAGCTTTCCCAATCTTCTTGTTCCATATTTACAAGGTATATCGAATGTACCTTGATCTTTGCACTTATATGGTAGTTTTGCCTGAGATATGGAGGATACATTCTGTATTAAGATGATATGTTCGATTCCAGCAAGTTTCTTCTTGGTAGAACATAAACTTTTAAGAAATCTAGCATAACTAGGAACTTTCGAAATCAATTCAAGCATAGGCATGTTAATTGCCACTTTTTTAAATGTCTATAAATTTCTTTTCTGCCCTCTCCTTTTTCTTCTTTACAGGTGTAGGTGGGAAAGGTGGTGCATTGTTCTCTTTCTCCTTCTGTTTCACCATTTCTTCAGCCTTTATGGCTTTCCTTTCAGCTTCTTCGGCTATTCGTGCTTACCTCATGTCTTGCTTGGTCAAGAAGGGTTCATCCTGTATTGCTATGATTTCCTCTGCTTCTTCCATCTTTTCTGCCTCTTCTTCCTCAATTTGTTTTGGTGTTTTGTACTTGTATTTCCTTCCAAACTTTATCTCCTCTTGCCAATTCTTGTACCTTGGTTTTTTCTTCTCTTTCTCGTATGCCACTCTCTCTTTTCCATCTGGCAAATTCATACCGCTCCTCAGACTAATTGCATTAACGATGTACTTTTCCCTGTCCTTTAATAGAAGCTTCATCTGCTCCTGGATTTCTGTCAACGCAGCTTGTTGCTGAGAAAATCTATTATCTATTTCTTCATCACGCGTTGGGCCAGTAATCTACAATTGCTAAGGTGGTGCGAGTAATTGGTTCTGATTGAGACCATAGGTTGCATCCAATTGGACAATGGTTTCTTACACTATTGTTGGTTGTAATGTGTTCGTTGTTTAGCTTTGGTTGCTATTTAGGCTGGAAGCATCTGTGGAAAGATTTTGAATAAAGTTAGCAATACTAGTAATTTGTTGTTCCAACATAGTTGAATTAACAGAAAGTGTAATAGGATTAGAATGTCCTGAAGAGCCATAATTATTGCAATTCTCTACCATCGTTTGAAGCAATTGTTTTGCTCGAGTCGGTGTAAGGTCTTGTATAGATCCTCCAGCCGCAGCATCTAATCTTTCTTTGTCATTATGATTCATTCCGTCATAGAAATACTGGATCAGACCTTCATCAGCTACTCCGTGCGTAGGGTTGGTGTCTTGTAAATGTTTGAATCTCTAATAATATTCCCCGAAGTTCTCGTTCCTTCTTTGTTGAATGGAAACGAGATTTGTTCTTGCTGCTCTGGCTTTGGTTGCATTCCAATATTTGTTCAAGAAGGCTCTTGATATTTGAGCCCATGTGCTGATAGTATTATGAAGTAAACTGTGGAACTAGTTCCTTGCTGAACCTTCGAATGACCACTAGAAAGCGTTTGACTTTGCCTTCTCAATGGGGACGTCGCAAGGTTTAAGTGATAAGATTCGGACTATTTGCTGAAGGGTAGTAGAGGAATATGGTTCTTGCGGTCGGCCGTCTTCGGCGTCCGGTGTACCTGCATAGCGCCGGAGGGGGTCTCCGGCGTAAACACTCCGATGCTTAAGTCAGTAAAAGTTGTAGAAATAGCAGAGCTTTTGCCAGCAATCTTAGGCTTACCTTCCTCCTTTGTGGCGGAGGTATTTATAGGTAAAAGTGGAGCATTTCTGGGTGATCTTGGTCGCAAGGTGCTAACGCGCCCGTTAGGGGGGGTTAGAGTTCCTCGTTGATGGAATGTGCTATCGCTGTGTTAGATATAGGTATGGGGGTAGGCGTTACCTAGGTAAGGCAGCGCCTACGCTTCTCACGAAATGCCAGGTTCGGCCTGGGATGGGATAACGCCCGATGTCACGACGAAGTGACGTATGGGACCACCTCGCTGATGTCGACCATCCCAGTGTTAGTCGTATAGAGAGAGGCGATAGCCTCAATGCTACCGGGGCGGTAAGAGCAGCAGTTTCCCCCCACCGCGGGGTATAAGACGAAAATGCCCTTGCCGTTAGGAGTATTGTTATCATTAAGCGTGTCACATTCCAAGTGAAAATCCCTCAAGTGGATGTGAGGATTCTCATTGGAATGACCATGGAACTTTTTCAAGTTGTGGATAACAGTGGTCTTGATTGCCCATTCGTGTTCCACTAGTGGTAGGTTTAGACAACAATATGTCTATTGTTCTGCTCCTTGATTTAGCATCCTGAGAGTTTGTTCCTCTGGCTACTCCATATTGATTATTGGATTTGGTATCTGTTAGTCGGCTTGTCGACTTGGTCATAAAATAATTAAACACAAAGATTAGTATCTGTTAACTCCCCGACAACGGCACCAAAATTTGACTGGGATGTCGAGCCAGTGAAAAATAAATAAGAATTACTACTCGCTATTAAAAACAAATTGCTTGTAGATAGCAGTAAGAGGATCGAACCACATAGAGCAATGGTACAATTCTTTCTGTGGATTTATGATGACCAAATAACACTTAGATGAAATATGGGAGTTTGTGATAGAACTAAAATTGCAAAGTAAATGGAGCGTGCACTGTTCTTGGCCAAGAATGAGATTCTTGGTCAAGAAGATTAATTCGGGAGTAGAGATCTAGTATGAGAGGAATTCCTAGTAGAGGTTGGTGGCTATGAGACAAGATATACAATCATCGATGCAGAGTTATTCATCTTCAATCCACAGAGTTGCTATAGGATCAAGGTACGCTTATGACCCCTGCTTCCCTCTTGTATCAACACCACCTCAGGTACGCTTAGAGATGATGCTTTACCAATCAGCACCTTGCTAGTTAAAGGGTTTACCGAGTTGGCAGCTGACTTGAGTCGATTACACCTCTGCCGTGCATTCATCCTCAATTCCTTAGGGGAAGACAACTCCAGACTAGTATCCTTGGTCGTTAATCGGGACTGGATCTGATTAACATTTCTCCCTACGATTTCCTGGATACACCCAGTAGCGCATAGGAGTCTACTTCGATCTCCTTCGTCAATAGTCCACAACCAAGGAGAATGACAGTTGCGTTATCTACTCGGTTCTAGGTTAGCTACTCCTAGAATCAAACAAAGAACACGTTAAGAATAATCACGAGATCAATTAAATGCAGATGTAAAGATTAATAAGAATGATTAGATCTCATGCATATTCATACTCATGCCTTATTGCCTTTACTAAGAAAAGGGTATTTAGCTACTCATACACATAATTAAAAAGCAAAATAGCAATGTATTAAAAATGGTGGAAAATCCTTCGTTTCCGAAGGAGCAAAATGTATGTAAAAATGTATCGGAGATCCAAAATCAGAGAATAAGCTGCCTCTCTCTCAAAACCCTAGGAAGAGTATATAAAGTTCTCTCTTCCTAGAAAATAGGCGGGGAAAAGGGAAATTAAAATCCTAATTAATCTAAATTGTATTTTCGATTGCTCTCATCCTCACAAGGAAATAAATCCGATCAAATCAGAGGAGCACATCTTTAATCATCCGAGTTTAGCGCTGGGACAAAAAAGGCAGGACAAATCATGTGTCAGCTCATCCGATCCATAGTCTGCTCCGCGATAATCTCTTGGTCTAGATGGATATCTTGGTCAAGAAGGCTGCCTTTATTCAGTCTACTCTAATTCTTCTCCTTTTCTGCCTGCTACCCTTTTTGGTTGTCTCCTGTAAAATTCAAATGGTTCGTACCAAAAATCAATAGCATACCATTCAAAATTGCGAGAGATAAAGTGGTTAAAATCACTACAATTAGAGCTTAATCAATTATGCTATAACTCAAACCAATGTAATTAATCAATGGAGAGAGCTGGTGGTCAAGATTTGGTGTGGAGGAAGAGAGCCCTTCCTTAGAGATGAAATGGATCTGCCTCCCTTTTCTGTTGCTGCTCATCATTTTCTTTTATAGTAGGTCAAATGAGGGTTAAATACCAAAATGTTCCTGGACCAAAGTACAAAAATACCCTTCTGATATTTATTAGTATTATCACAACTTATTGTGTTTACTAAAAAGAGGCACAATATTAACTTACACACTTACCAAAATCCATATATAGAAAGTAGACGTTCTGTTCGTTAACGTGGCCTTTAGATTGTTCACTACTGCGAACGTTTTAAGACATTATTTAACAATAAAAATCTCGCATGGAAGTTCTTTGTGTGATTACTCAGCGGTATTTGAATATAAGGTGTGTAACCATCTTCACCATACGGAAAAAATAACGGATATTGCAATGACAAATTTAGGATGAATTGATGTGTACCCAGGAAAGGATCTAGCAAGAATAAAGATTCAAACATTTAATTTCTATGAGGATAATTTTATTATCCAAGAAAAGAATTTGAAAGTTTGTTTGAAGCAATCGTTACATTTATTCATTGTGCCTATTGATATTTTTTATGCTATTCAAACATTTAATTTCTATGAGGAAAACGTTCTCAAGGTGTCCAGGAATATATCAAGTGGTAGTGGCACGAAGGTGTTTAAGAAATTAGGTTTTATCTATTTATCTATTTTTGTCATAAATTTTATTCGTGTCAGGATTATTGTTTCATCTCTTCTTATTTCTGTAGTCATCTTCTGTTGCTATTTTTTGTTCGTGTCCTAATACTGAATCTTGATAAAAAATTAAAAATTAAAAAAAAGGTGTCGTTGTTTGTGTGATTCGTGCGTATCTATTCGGGTCATGTGTTAAGTATGGTTTAATTATTTAAGTCATGCTCCTTGATTTTGTTTGAGTCAACAAAAATAATTATGACGAATCTTTTTAAAGAGTGAGAGAATAATGTGTACCCAAGAATGGATATAGCAAGAATAGTGATTCAAACATTTCATTTCTACGAGGATAATTTTATTATTCAATAAGAAAAGTCGAAAGCTTGTACGTAGTGATCTGTTCAAGTTAATATTTTTAAAATTTTTAAATTTTTATCAAGACTCTGTATTAAGATAGGAACAAAAATAGCAACAAAAGATGACAACAGAAACAAGAAGAGATAAAACAATAATCGATACGATGATACGAATAAAATTTACGACGCAAATAGATAAATAGATAAAACCTGATTTCTTGAACACCTTCGCTCCGCTACCATTTGATACGTTCCTAGATATCTTGAGAACGTTTTCCCTTCATCTTGCCCAAGAAATCCATCCACAATCAACAATATTAACCAACTGACCCAATTAAGTTCCTAACCCAACCTGAACGGATTATTAGAACCCTAATTCGATATTCAATTAGGATCTCGACTTAAAACTTGTAAGTTCCTAAACCAGCATGTGTTTAGAACCTTAGAACAGATTAGACGATAGGGAAACAATGATTTTACTTAATCAAAACTAGTTCTAAGTAGTTTTGCTCAAGAGTTCTTCGTTAGAATCAAAGAAGAGCCAATTCTCATAAAGTTGTGTTGTATCAATAAAATTGTCTCTTATTATTTTAGTACGCATACACATATATAATAAAACCTAAGACCTAATTAAAGTCGGTAGAGACAAATCTACTACGACTAAGACTCGAATACTAATTAATTAAATGACACAGACTCAGACTAAATAATTAAGGATTTGTTCGGTATCATTTCTGTTTTTAATATTCTATTTTTTTTCTAACTTTTAAAATACAAAACAGAAAATAAGAAATTACTTTTTCTGGTTTTTAAAATAGTGTTTCTATTTTCATAAATCGTTCACTTAAAAGAATAATTAAAAAATAAAAAATTATTTTACCAAACACGTTTTATGTTTTATCTTTTATCTTTTAGAAAAAAAACAAAAAACGATAATGAACCAGCTTTAAAACAGACGGGCGGTTGGGCTTTGGAAGCCCGGCTCGGAAATAAGACTTGCGCACATATGCGCCAAGTCCATCTCCTACCTAATTCTTATGCTGACTTTGACTTCTATCCTATGCTTAAATAATAAACCAACACCTTATTATTCCAAATTAATAATTAAAGACTAATAAATAAATAACAAAAGTAAAGACTCAATTAAATGCTTTTGATCTTTGCGTCGAATCTCTATCTCTTTCGCTTCCTTAGTTGTCTTAGAGTAAATGAACTACAGTAGAAACTCTATAAAATAATACACTTGGGACGACCAAAATTTATTAATTAAAAGAGTTATTAATTAATCGATAAATTAATAATTAATAATTTATATATTAATTAATATTTTATTAATTTATAGTAAAATACTTAGTTTACAAACACCTTTCAAGCTTCCACTTACTGTAATTATTGTATACAATGCATGTACTGTATATCAAATGAAGGGCCCAATTTGAAAGAAACCTTCAATCTCCCACCTTATTATGCTTCTTGTGTTCAATGTATCACTTTATGGACATTAAAAATATTTTCTATATAAACATGGAGCCCCCTTCGCGAAACGAAGCTATTAAAGCGACAATCACATTGAACAATTTCTTGTTAAGCTATGAGAAAACAACACCAGAAGTTCTTACCATGCTAAGGAAAATTAGAGACGACATTTAAGGGGAATTGATTTCAACAAAAAACAAAAGACAATTGAGTCATTTTTCAAGAAACCTTCATAAATCATTCATGTAATATGCTATATATAAGGAATTATTAATTTATATTTTATATGGGGTCTAAAGAAATTATCAAAAATGTATTATCTTATAATTTTAGCGAATTATTAATTTAGCACCCTATCCCCGAGTCGGGACCGGCCAAAAATATTATCTTAGAGAGTTTATTAAATAATCGAGTATTAATTTATCGAGTTTCTACTGTATAGTTGATAATCATGAGAGACTTGAATAAGCTCCTTTCATAATGCCATCTTCTCCAAACTTCATTTGAATTTTGCCACTTAATTGTATCCGGAAAAGTAGCAAAAAAAGTATCAATAGGCACAATGAATAAATGTAATGATTGCTTCAAACAATTTTTCGACTTCTCTTCTTGGATAATAAAATTATCCTCATAGAAATTAAATGTTTGAATCTTTATTCTTGCTGGATCCCTTCTGGGGTACACATCCTATATATTCTAATATTTTGCATAAAAGATGGGGAATACTAAGCAACATTACTTTTCCACTCAAACACCAAATACCAAAAAACGGACGCCGAGTAGACCCCCTACTCTTCAATCGTTCATTAAGCCAGAACAACACGCCACAAAATGATATCGACTGCACAAAAGCCACATCAAATTTCTTATTTTCTTCAATTATTCATTTTAACAATTTGAATATGAATATGGGCAAGTAAATTGATATAAAAATTAACAGGTATTTTTTATTGATGATTTGTGGTGTGTGAATGCTCAATTATGTGGTCTATGCTATGTTTGGTGGCTTGGCTCAATTGAGAGGTTTTGAAAAATATGCTTGAGGGATTTAAGACTGGAAAACATTTTGTAAGACATAGAGGGGGAAATGGTGTAGCAGTATGTATAGCAAACTCATCAAAACAGCAAAATTCATCATCATAAATAGAAGGAAAATTGAAGAATTTATACAAAAATATACTCATCCCCCAAACTGAAAGAAACATTGTCCCCAATGTGAGAACAAAGAAACAGGACAAAGGAAGAGCAAGAAAGAAAAGTGAGGAAAGATAAAACCTAAAGGGGGGGGGGGGGGGGGGGGTTGAAAATTCAAGCTGGAGGTACTACAGGGTCCTGCACATCATCATCATCTAGGCCAGAGATAGGGAATCCTAACACCTCTAAACTGACTCCAAATTGTTTCATGGCTTGTGACATATGCATCTGCAGTGCATGCTGCCTCTTCAGCTCCTCAAGGACACCCTTGAGGGTGCTGTGTTGGAGATTGAACAACTTGTAGAGCTGCTCTGTGCGTTTGATGAGATCTGGCAAAGAAGTGATGAGAGGGTGAGGTGAGCTGGGAGTAACTGGTTTTGGTTCTAGTGTCGGGCAGGTTGAGCTGTGGTTTGATCTTCATCAAGAGGTAGAATTGGGTTGCCTTGAGCATCTAGTGGAGGGAATTTGTATTTCTTATGACTAAAGATTTGGTCCACCTTGACTGTAAAACTTGTGTTCATAAAAAGAAAAGCCTTCTACTGATGGAAAAACCCCATTCCATATAGACAACGAAGATTAAGTGGTTTTATCCAAAGTTATCAGAATCGAGCTGGACAGCGAACCGCTTAGATTATGATACACTGATTTTCCAATTTAATTGGGTTAAACCGGATTGTGTTTCAGAACCGTTTGTACATCGAATCGCTCAGTTTCGCTAATTTACTAGTTCAACCGGATTGAATCGGTTGGTTTTACAAATTTAGACATTTTTTATTAAAATAAATATAACAATTTAGTTAAAACCAACTAGGCCCCATATTTTTACATTTAAAGTTTAATTATACTTTAAGTTTGTCCCTATTGGCTGTCATGGCCCATAGGCTCTCCACCAGTCCACTTCCAATCTCCAAATCTCCTTACGTACTCACAATCACACTATTACCATGTTTATGATCTGCAACTTGCGCTTCTACTATCCAGATCACATTGCTTCTTTTATTCAATTCTCTACTACTAACTCCAATTTCAAATATTTACTACAAACCCTAATTTTAAATCCCTAATTTCAAAAAAAGAGCACCATTCTACCACCAACCACTTCTACTTTCTAAGGCCAATTCTAATTTCAAAATCCACTCATGCTACCTACTTTCTCGACTTAATATGCATTGGTTTTCTTGATCGGTCAGTTTTGGAAATAGTGGGACAACGAGCACCGCCCGACGAAGAGACGACGATGGCAAGGATGAGAGAATGAAGAAGGAGGAGATTGTCGACTTGTTTTTTCTTTCTTTTTCAAATTCAGTAACCAAACGATAACATTTTGGTTTCATGACAAAAAAAAGTACATGAACCGGGCTTCTTTGTACTAACCATCCGGTTTGTTCGGTTTCATCAAAAACCAGTCGGGTCGACAGGTCGAACCTGGTTTTTTGCATTTCTGATCCACAAGGTCAAATCAAACCGATTTTATTGTGGTTCGCAGTTTTTTCGATCGGATCAACCTGCCTGACCTGATATTTATAACTATGGTTCTTTCAAACATCTAGAGAACTAGGTCTAATAGCCAAGTGATAAGATTTGATTGTCAGTGGGAGCGGGGTAGGGATTATGACTGTCTGGAATCACTGTTGCGGTAGTCCGTCGTACCTGCAAAGCGTCGGAGGGGGCTCCGGCGTAGACACTCCGATGCTTAAGTTAGTATGGCTGTGCAATTTGGCAGAGATTTTGGTAGAGAATCCCCTCTTACCTTTGATCCAGAAATGAGTGGTATTTATAGGCAAAACAATGGATGTTACCCCGTAGGTGGGCGTTATCGCGGGGAGATAACGCCCGGGATGACGTCAGCACGCGTCAGCAGGATAGGATATTGCTGGTGAGATATCGCCCGTTAGAGGTTGTCGGGGCTGCTTGGGATAGGATGACGCCGTGTGGGTCCCCCCCACGCTAATGTCGACGATCCTAGGATTTCTCGGCGTAACGTGGGCATTGACGCCAGTCAAGGTCTACAGACACCTGGCTTTGACTTTGGGTGAGAAGACAGATATACCCTTGGTGTTTCATCAATTGTTATCATAAGCCCAACTGAAAACGAGCCCGAGTGTTCATCAACGACTTCCTTCCCTGGCATCTGGACGAACGTTACTCCTCTTGCGCCGCGTTAGATTCGTCAGAATCTCTGAGTTTTTCTGATTCCTTCGTTAGTTCCTTTGTGCCGGATATGCGATAGCGAAGCGGATAACGGGAACCGATCTCCTGCGGTAACGATCGGTCACAGAGAGGGCGCTCATATGATTAACATCGTCATGGTAGAGCTTTCCGGCGTTATCCCTTCAGAGCTCCGAATATCGTTCTGAAAGCGATATTGTCTTGTTTTTCCTTCACATTCTCAAATGTGGTTTTGTTAGTGAAAATATCATGCAACGATAAACGTAAGTTACCCTTACTCCCTCAGAGGCATTCACTGGCCAATATCGGGGGGTCGTTGCTGTCGCCATTTCCATCCAAGCTCATTGGATTCCACTTTGCTGTGTGCCGCCTGTAACATTGATGGGGTCTTACACCATGAACTACCTACAATTTGTGCGGTCTTACGCCGTAGCTACTGGTAATATTGACACGGTTTTATGCTACTCGGAGCTACATGTAATATTGACGCGATTTTACGTTGTGGGCCACCTACAAATTGTGAGGTCTTACGTTCTTTTGAGTTTCAATCCGTACTCCACTTGAGTATCTCGGGCGTTCATTAGGAGTTCCGCGTTAATTCTTTCCCCTGGCTGCTCTAAGATAACGGGACGACTCAATTTTCGAAGCGCGCGCATTGGTGTGCATCTATAAATGCGATCCTTTTTCCAGTGCCGACTCTTCACACTCTCTCTGCTTCTCATTTTCCATTTCTTCATGGACGATCTCACTAGAAACTTTCTGATTTCCAAAGCCTTAACCCTCAAGAATCTCACTGGAGAACATGCTGACGAAGACTGGTAAGGATATACTGGAACTTCGGGGAATGATGACCCCCATTCAGGCCAGGATCGGGGCCGCTACCATGGAGGACTTCAATCCTATCGGGAATGTCTCCAAGTTGGTTGTTGCCGCCTGTCGCATCGAGGTAGCCATCGTCATGTTGCAGCAGAGGAAGGATCTTTTGAACTGCTGCTTGAAGAGCATGAGAAACACCTCTTCGGAGCTGACTTCTGTGGTGGACGCCTTGAGGGACATCCCCACTCTGCTGGTGGATGACGACAACGACGCCGGGTCTCGAGCTTGAAGGCTTGCTGCTGTGCCGTCTTTTTTGTTTTTCCTTTATATGTATTATGTGTGCGGACGTATATCTAGGTCGTTAGGCTGTAATGAAACTTCTTTTCATCATTGGGCTTGCAATTTCTTTTCTTCTTTTTAGGGCGTTAGCCCTTGCTTCAGTTGAGAGTTGTGCCAGCCCAACTGAAAACGAGTCTGCTATTGACCAAATTTCTGCTGCATTTATTCTTCTTTATCTGCCAGGTGGCGACGGTGTTCTGGCGAACCGTTCTGTACTAATCATGCGCCGCTTCTTTGGCAATAATTGATTGGGCAGTTTTTTTGTGCTTCTTGATTATCGAGAAATCCCAACAGGTGTGATCAAAGAATTTTGATTTTGCCATTACGGTTGATCTTCTCGAGATGCATTAAATTATCCTTCTCTCACTTGTGAAAAATTTGAAGAGTCTCACCACTTTAACTATTTATGGGGAGTTCTTCTTCTTTTTCCTGTTCATCTTCTTCTTCATACTTTCCTGCTACTACTGATTTTCACCTCTCATGGCTGATTCACATGATCAGTTTTTCGATGAGCGAGAATCTCGTCCGACCCCTCTAACTACACTGGATTCCGACAATCCTCCTTCGCCGCCGTACCGGAAGAGGCGATTGCCTCGCCCCGGTGGTCAAAAAAGGTCGAAGAAGAGAGCAACTTCTAAGACTACTGGTTGGTTTTCTTCTTTTTCAGCCCCTCCATCTTCTGAGGGCAAAGAATTGTTTCCTCCTGCTGATTGGTTTGAGGAGTGGATTCCCCCAAGTGATACTGTTGCAAAGGCAACATCCTCTGCTGTAAAGGAGGAATCCAAACCATTAATGCCGAGTCCGGAGCGGAAGGCTGACAAATACCCTTCTTTCGCTGATGAGGAGCTTCCGCCCTCGGATGAGGAATATTGCTACTGGTCCTCTTACTGGACTGATGATGATTGATTATGCCCCGGGCAACCCTTTGTAGATGTCGTATGGCCCGTTATTAAATGAAAGGATGCTTTGCTTTTTTAGTCTTGCATACTCGGGCATTAGCTCCTCTTTGAATGGCTATCGCTGAGAAACTAACTGTTGCTTCGGTGTAACCGCTTGCAACTGATTGTCAATAACTACCTCCTCCAGAAGATATAAATGCTTGGACATAAATATCCTTCTAAGGTCTTTTACATGTGTCGATTTTGCTTTGGGGTGTGTCACATTTTTACAGGTTGTTCGATTCTCGAACTCAGCCTTTAAAAGGGAGCAACTGCTCTCTTTTAATAATCTTTGCTTGCGCTTTAAAATTTTCTCCCTTTCTCTCTCTAGATTTTTTCTTCAAAGGAAGTCACGACCATCGTTCACCGGCGCCGACGGTTTTATCCACCGCCTTCTGTTCAAGGTACTTCACTTCTTTTTCCTCAGATTTTGTTCTTGCCGATTCATTATGAGTACATCTAGGATACCCAAGGATTCCCAATGGCCTCTGGGCACAAATAGGTCTTTGAGGAGTCTCCAGCAGCCCAGAGATTTAGAAATTGAAAAAACACCTAGTATTTTTGTTGATCAAGCGGTATTGGAGGCAGAGCTGGAGGAAAACAGTATCTTTTTCCCCCCTAGTTACTCCGTTAGAATTCCTGATGTTGGTCATCGGCTCCATGACCCTCTATCGGGGGGCGATAGGATGATATATTTTAACATGTTCCTCTACGGCTTTCGCTTTCCCATCCACGAGGCGGTGAAGGGATTATTAGTTCGATATGACATTAACCCGGCTCAGATTACGCCTCCTTCTTGGTGCGGGATTCATGCCTTCATTTGTGTTTGCGAGTTGTGGGGTATCCTTGTCCCGTCTATCAATTTATTCCACAAGTTCTTTAGTTTTAGGTGCCGCAACTGTGTGGTAGATATCACTCCAAGATGGAATGACCCGTTGGTGCAGTCATTCTGGCAGAAATTCCAGGGCTTCGAAGAGACGATGGCCGATTGAAAGAGTGGTTTCTTCATCGTGTGGTTGCCTTTCCGCCCTTGGCCCAGGGGTTTCAATCAGTGTCTCGATGGTTCCATTTGGACAAACCCGTCAACCGTGTCCAAGGAAGAACTTCGACAAACGAACATGCTGCTAGAATTGAGCTCGTCCTTTCGTATTCGAGAGTTTGCCTTGTACAGGCTTATAGAGAAGTGTACTATAAGTAAGTTCCTTTTCCTTCGTTATCGCTTCGACTTATTCACTGTTCTGATATGCCTTGTTGGCAGGTGATGCTGGAAATCAACCATCGAGCGACATTCCCCTGAACGTGAGGCCGCTTCAATCACTGCCGCCATCTCCTCCACCTGAGAGTTCCAGTCACCCTGCCGCTCCACCAAAAAGAAAAAGATTCAAAACTATTGCCAGGCGCGGCACCTCCGACCGTACCTCCCGTTTTGTCGAGAACTGGTTACCCATTCAGAAAGGAGTAACTCCGAACCGTCCCAAGACTGAAGTAATCGACAGCGGCAGCGAGGACATGGATACCGACTCTGGGCTTCGTCATGCTTCCGCCGCTCAGCGGAAGAAGCTAAGAATGGGAAATAGCAACCCAGTTGCTGAGGTTGCTTTGAAGAAGACGAACGAAACTCCCGCTACTGGAGCTAATGCTCTTGATGGTGCGAGTACCTCCAAAACGGCGGCGGCAGCTCAGGCGTCAACCGAAATTCCTCCTGATACTCCTGAGGCTCCGCCAGAGGTCAACCTTCCTCCTCCAACTGCCGCTCCTGACTCTCCTATCTCTTCTTGCATCCCTGATGTCGCTGCACCGAATCGTGAGCCTGCCGCTACTCCTGACCCTCTAATAAATGGCTTTCCGCCATTATTCTGCACTTCTATATCAGGAGTTGGTGGTTCCGCCGAAAATCGCTCTCCTCCCTTTACTGCCAATCTGTCCCCTCAAGGTCCTCAAGGAGCCACTTCTTATCGCTTGGATCTGTCTAACTTTACCACCAGCGGACTCCGCGTACTGGGAATATTGAACTCGCTATCACGAAGCGAGCCGGTGGGTTAGATAGTAGGTGCGATATTTGGCTCTCCTGAAGATAGGGAGGAGATGTCAGAGCTTTCTCTGGAGGTTTATCGTGAACACACTTTAAATGACGTGCTGGCTAGCTTTCGCATGCTGAATTACTTTCTCGATATCCATGGTGACAAGGTTCGAGGCTCTCCTTCTAAGGTGGCGGAACTGATGCAACTCTAGGGCGATACCTAAGTAGAGCTTAACGACTGCCGCGCTGAATTATCTAGAGAGAAGTCGATAGGGAAAGCCAAGATAGAGCTTCTGGAGGCAGAACTGGTAGCTGCCGACAGAAGAAACTCTCTCCTTCGTGAAGAGATATCGTCCCACGACGCGAAGCTAGCGAAGGTGTCCAATGAGATATCACGGTGGAAAGATAAGGCGATACAGGCCTTTGCCACCGGATTCCCAGATTATTACCGTAGCGAGGCTTTCGATCCTGCCATGATAGCTGACTACGCCTTCGAGAGGTTGAAGGATGTAGATGTCAGGGGCAACAAAGGAGTTCTTATGTGATGGTCATAAGGCAGCGCTTGAGAGTGCTTTATTTTTTCTTCCAACATTAGTTTCATTTGGCTTGTAATAATTGATAACACTTGCATAATAACGATTGTCATTCCGCTCTGGATAACAATTAATTTGCTTCTCCTCGTTATCTCGTTAATTACGTCATCACTCTTGACCTCTTTTTGATAAAGTAACTCTACTTTTTTAGAGCATTTAATGCCCATGATCCCCTCATTAATGTGAACGAGGGATCAGGATGGTTTAGAGACACGTGTCTTCTCATCAGGATCAAAGCATCTTCTCTCCTTTCTAGG
Organism: Viola odorata; assembly: GCA_963691705.1. Classification (NCBI taxonomy): domain Eukaryota; kingdom Viridiplantae; phylum Streptophyta; class Magnoliopsida; order Malpighiales; family Violaceae; genus Viola; species Viola odorata. The sequence goes on from OY829542.1 coordinate 34,594,440, forward strand.
GTTGTACTCATTGCTTACGCCTGTCACGCTCGTCAAAACTGTTCCAGCAGTCATTTCTCTTAGCCTCTTAGGGTTATAAAACCCAACACTTTATTTCTTTTTTCCACTTTCGATAATCTGTTTCTCTGCATCTTCTCGAATCATCTTGTGTTTCTGGTTTTCATCTCCTGCGTACTTTGATTTTCTTCTCAAAAAAGGTACTTCTTTATTCCCTTTGCTATCTTCTTCATCTTTTTATTTTCTTTTTCCACCATGGAAAAAAGAAAAACTCGTGCTTTTGGGTCTAAATCAATTGATGATGAAAAAATAGAGACCATAGCCAATACTATTACTTCTTCTACCATTCTCGATAAACATCATGATGTTCTGACCGGCAAACGCAGAATCATGTACGCCCAGATGTTCCGTTATGGTTTTTGATTTCCGGTTGACCCATTTATCCAAGAGTTGCTTACTTCTCTGGATCTGAACCCTGTTCAACTGGCTCCAAATGCCTACTATAGCATTTATGCATTTTTAGAACTCTGCAAGTACAAGGAAATTACATCTCCTTCCCTTGCATTACTCAAGTCTTTGTTTAAGATGTATAACCGTCGGGGTGTGATAGCGATACCACCCCGTTATGATGACGATTCACTCAAGAACTTCACCTGGAAACTCCTCCATTTAGAGTCTTCTATCGATAAATGGAAAGAGCAGTTTTTTATTGTTGAGACTCCCGAGCTTCCGGATCCATGGTGGCTGTCTGGTTTCAACCAGGGCGTCAAGGATAGCGCTTGGCCCCCGGAGGCTCTTGACGAGACAAAACAAGGCTGGTTTGATAAGTTACTCAAACTGGAAATCAGCGTTCGCACCCGCCTTCGGGCCTGCGGGACCGATATCCAAGCCTGCATTAGACGTGAGTATCGCGTCATTTTTTAGTTTTCGGCATCAGTACTAACGCTAACACTGTCTCGTGCTTTTGCAGCAACCGACCCCGAGTACATCCCCGAGAGCGTTAGGAGACATTTAAGGAGGCTTCGCCAAAGAGAGGCGGTTAATCAAACGGTCACGACTGTCAATATTGCAAGTACTTCCGTTGTTCCTCCTGCTACCGCCTCGATTCCTCACACGTCTTCTGCTTCGGTTGACGAGGAAACTGACACCATTCCTATTGGTATTCCTGTCATATCGATCGCTGCCCTTCTTGTTCGGCAAGCTGCTCCCAAGGCTTCTGCTAAAGGAAAGAAGAAAATGAAGACAAGGAGCGTTGCCACCCTCCAGCCACCGATTCCGCCTTCTTCCGACACGACCGGCTCTTCGGAAGCACCTACCGCTGAGACGGTAACTGCTACTACTCCCCGATACCTTTTGCGTTATTTTTTCAATGCCTTTTTGTATTTTCTTTTCTTTTTGATTGTTTTTCTTCATAGGTTACTTCTGGTGCCTCTACTCCTTCACTGTCGCGAGGCAATATGGACTTGAGGAGTATCCTGACTCAACCAAGGAAGAAGCAGAGGTCCAATGGAGTAGGCACAAGCCTGTCCTCGAGTCAGGTTGATGTCAGGGAGAGACCTCAAATCATCCTTGACTCTTCCGTGGCTCCCCCAGGCCAGACCGCTAGCATTTTTTAGAACGTGACCATGCCTGGGCCTTTTGAGACTTCTCCGCCTTCGTTTGGCTCGGAAATGCCTCATTTTTCCTCTAACGTGGTCTATAACGATGAGTTGTCGGGTTTCTCCTCTTATCAGTCTTAGGAAACATTCGTGCCCCAGGGAGGTTCCACTTCTAACCGGCCTCCTTCTCCTCCCGCCGTAGTCTTTGTTCCTTCCAATGCTTTCGCGCTTAAGCGCTTTGGTGAGGGGACGATAGTGTCCAATCTTCTGGCAGACGTAAGCTTATATAACACCACTGGGCATATCACTCATCAAGTGGATATGACTACGCTGCGTAGTGCAGGAATCAAGGCCATGGGGGGCGATAACTCGGTTGTCACTGCTTCGTTCTTGGCTGCCCACATGCTAACGTCTCCTGAAGAACGGAGCACTTTTGCTGCTGAGGGATACAGAGAGCAAGCTGACCTATTGCGCTCTAACATTTTCACTGGTTTTCTTCAGTTTCATCACTATACCGAGCGCATGTCACGAAAGGCGGCTGACCTTGCCGCTTCCGCAGCCAAGCTTTCACAGGAACAAGAGGAAAATAGAGGATGCTGGAAGAGCAAGACAGGTGCATGAAGGCCCTAGAGGCAGTCAAAGAGGAAGCAAGAGAGGTAAAGGAACAGTTGGCCGCTTCTAACGCTACTCTTATAGCTGAACAGTCAAAGAGTATTGCTCTCAAGGGAGAGAAATCAGCCTTAGCAGAAGAGAAAACAGCTTTGATAGAAGAGAAAACAGCGTTTGAGGCGGAGACAACAATCAAGTGTCGTTGGTATGTTGAAAAGACCGCTTCTATCATGGCTAACTATTTTGTGGAGATTCACGGGGAAGAATTTTACGATGGTGATGTTGTTTCTGATGCCTTTTTAAAGAATTCTTCCGATCTTAATGACAAGGGCTTCCACTTGGCCAGATCGAATGGCTACCCAGAGCAGGGGATTTCAGAAGATCAGCAGTAGGCAGGGTATTATCGCCCCCTTCTTTTTGTGGGGATTGATTGTCATCCTTTTTGTTCATCCTTTGTGTATTTTTGTGACCCTTCATGGGTATTTGAACAATGACGCTTCTATGATGTTAACTTTCGTTGGTGCCGTTTTCCTTTCCTGTATTTCTTTTTCTTCGAATTTTTCGCAGCGCGGCCGTCGCTCCCTTATCATCCTTTTCATGTTAACGGACTTTGCCAGGTTCGACTTAACCACTGCTCGGCCCCGTCAGAGAGGGCACTCCAGAAAAAGAAGCATTCTTCCTTCTTCCCTTGATTAAAAGAGACAACGAATAGGGTCTTTGGGCCCTATTTTTCAAACCATGTCAAAATCGGCGCGATTAGCTTTATGTCCATTTTGTTGACGAGTTGCGCAATCCTTTTATCGCCTTGAGTATCACGATCTCCGTCAATCAGAGATATCCTGCACACTCTCAATTAATATCTGTTAGTAAGAGATATGCGATAACAGACGCAAGTTTCCTATAGGAGCCATTCCGCCGCCATTCTAGGGTACAGGTGTCACTCGTTATCGCTTTCTCAACCAGCTCACTTCACCAGGGATTCTGCATCTGGTTACTCGCTGGGATTTCATGATTTTTTACATTTCCACGATTGACCGAAAAGTGCCTCTTCCTAGTGAGCCGTCTGATCAGGACAGGCCATCACAAGGTTAGGATTTTTCACTTTCGGTATTATCCTCACATCCCGGAATCGTTCCCTTCCTTAGTGAGCCGCCTACATCAGGCCGATCACAAGGATAGGATTTTCACTTCCAAGATGGAGTTGCTATCTCCTGGAGGTGTGCCTTACCTTAACGAGTTGTCTCCGCGAGAACAGTTGGTATAAGGGTCGGGCTTTTACCTCCAGGGATACCAGGACGTGCCTCATCTTAGTGAGTCATCTGATCAGGACCGACCATCACAAGGATATGACTTTTCACTCCCGGGGGTGTCGAGGCGTGCCTCATCTTATGGTCCACATGTGGCTACCACAAGGATAGGACTTCTCACTCCCAACGCTAAATATTAGGTGTGCCAGGGCGTGCCCTCACTTAGTGAGTCATCTGATCAGGACTGACCATCACAAGGATAGGACTTTTCACTCCTGGCAACCTCTTTTTTCATTTTTCTTTCATCGTCTGCACACACACGTAGCCACAAAGCACAAGAAAGCTCATTACTCGAGCGTTAACATGGGTTAGGGCTAGCGTTAGTAAAAGGTGCAGAGATAAAATAAAGTCTAGCATGATATAATTTCAAACGAGCGATATTCCAGGAGTTAGGTAAGGGGGTACCGTCGAGTGTCTCCAGATGGTACGCTCCTCTCCCGACAACACGGGTAATGTGGTACGGCCCTTCCCAGTTCGGACTGAGCTTTCCCCGGCGTTGACCAGTTGCTCGTTGATCCCTGAGTACCAGGTCACCTTCTTTTAGAAGTCGTTCTTTGATGCGCCTATTGTGATAACGCGCCATCTTTTGCTTATAATGCATCATTTTCAGGAGAGCTTCCTCTTGTAATTCAGGAAGCGCGTCGAGATTCGCACGCAGCCTTTCCTCATTCAGCTCTTTCCTGAAGTAGGCTACCCGTAGGCTTATGGTTCCAATTTCCATGGGCGTGACGGCCTCAGTACCGAAAGCTAGAGCGAAGGGTGTCTATCCTGTGCTGGTTTTCGTAGTCATACGATATGCCCACATCACATACGGCAGCTCATCTGCCCACTTCTTTTTTTATCCTTCTAGGTTCTTCTTAACACCGTTAAGGATGGCTCGGTTTGTCACCTCGGCCTGACCATTGGTTTGTGGATGAGCCACGGAAGAGAATCTTTGCTCGATTCTGAACTCCGCACATTGGTCTTTAAAGAATTGGTTGGCGAATTGCGTTCCGTTATCGCTGACTAGTACGCGGGGAACTCCGAAGCGCATGATAACTTGGTGTTTGAAGAAACGCCAGATTTTTTCTATCGTGATGTTGGTAACTACCTTAGTTTCCGCCCATTTGGTAAAATAGTCTACCGCCATGACTACAAATTTTAACTAGGACCTCGCCTTCGGAAATGGCCCGAGGATGTCAATTCCCCATTTCGCGAAAGGACAAGGAGCAATGAGGTCATAAATTTTTGTGGCGGGTTGTCGAGGAATCTTGGAGAATTCCTAACACTTCTGGCAGGTTTGCACGTAATTATGGCAGTCTTTCTGGATAGTGGGCCAGTAGAACCCTGATCTAAAGACCTGCGCAGCCAGGGTTCCGCCGGATGCATGTATGCCGCAAATTCCTTTGTGGATTTCGCGGAGGGTATGAAGGCCCTCTAGTTCCGTTATGCATCTGGCAGCCGGATGAGAGAAACACCTCCACATCCGTTCCCCATTAAAATACGTACACCGCGCCGCTTGCTTTAGCACTTTCTTCTTCTCAGCGTTATCCGCAGGCAGCTCGTCATGTTTCAGGTATTTTATGACGGGAATTCTCCAGTCATTTTCACTTTCTTCCACACAGAGCATCGCTTGTTCTTCCATAAAGGAAGGTACGGGTATCTCTCGGTAGTACACCCCTTTTGGTATGGACGCTTCCGGATTTGCTGCGAGTTTGGCGAGGTTGTCCGCCTCAGCGTTATCCTCTCGAGGAATGTGCTCGAAGCTGACTTGTATGTCGTTTTTCTTTATTTCTATCAACTCGCGCTTTACCTTAGCAAGGTATTGTACCATGATGGGCTCCCTAGCTTGAGAATGTCCCAGCACTTGGTCTATTATCAGCTTGGAGTCTCCACAGACTTTCAGCCGCAAGTCTCCCAACCTCCCTGAGTCATGTATTCCCTTTATGGAGATGCTCTTTCCTATCCTAAGCCCGGCTAATAGCGCTTCATACTCTGCAGCATTATTGGACAACGATTGTAGGATTCGGATGGCATATCGCACATGGATGCCATGAGGCCCACTCATGAAGATTCCAGCCCCGGCAAGCTCTTGATTTTTGGCGCCATCCACGTGTATGACCCACAGGTCGGTGTAGGTTTCAGGGAAGGGGAGATCCAACTCTTCTTTTTTCTTTTTCAGTCATCTCTGTTAGTGGATCCGACATGAAGGTGCATTTCGCGATAAAGTCCGCTAGAATTTGAGCCTTCACAGACGGTCGGGATCGATAATGCAACCCATATTGTTCAAGCTCGATGGCCCAAATCAGCATTCTCTCTGAGGATTCGGGTTTCCGAAATATCCTTTTTAAAGGTTTGTCCGTCAGCACGATGACGGTATGAGCTTGAAAATATCGACTCATTTTCCGCGTGGCTTGTATCAATACGAATGCTATTTTCTCAATACGAGCATATCTTAGCTCGGCATCCTTCAAGATGTGACTCACAAAGTATACAGGGCGGTGCGTGTGATTGTCATCTCGCACAAGGACCGCACTGACCACTTCGTCAGCAACCCCAAGGTATAAGTACAAGATATCGCCAGGCTCCAGTCTTGTCAACACCAAGTCAGAAGATAAATAGGCCTTTAGGCCCGCGAACGCCTCTTCGCATTCTGCCGTCTATCCGAAGACAACTTTCTTGCGTATAACCTTGAAAAAGGGGAGGCACCTCTCGCCTTGCTTAGAGATAAACCGTCCCAGAGCGATAACACGCCCGGTTAGCTTCTGTATCTCCTTTACAGTTTGAGGGGATATCATGTCTTGGATAACTTCCATCTTTGATGAGTTGGGTTGAATGCCCTTTTGACTGACCACGTAACCCAAAAATTTGCCCGTTTGAAAGGCAAACATGCACTTTTGAGGGTTCAGCTTCATTTGATATTGCTTCATCACTTTGAAGACTTCCGCCAGATCAGACAAGTGATCTTTGAAGCTTAGACTTTTAACCAGTATGTCGTCGACATACGCCTCCACATTTCGCCCTATCTGCTTTTCAAAGACTTGGTTTGCCATTCACTGAAAGGTGGCTCCAGCATTTTTCAACCCAAAAGGCATCGCCGTGTAGCAATAAGTGGCCTTCGGAGTGATGAAGGCAGTTTTCTCTTCGTCCTCGCGGGCCATAGGGATTTGATGGTACCCCGAGTTGGCATCTAACGAGCTCAAGTATGCGTACCCGGCAACCTGATCGACTAGCTGATCGATCCGAGGGAATGGGTAACAGTCTTTGGGGCAAGCATCATTCAAGTTTGTGAAGTCAATGCACATGCGCCACTCTCCGCTGGGCTTGGGAACCAGGACAGGGTTAGCCAACCAGGTGGGATATTGCACTTCTCGAATAAAGCTAGCGTCGAGAAGTTTTGCAACTTCCCTCTCGACAACCATTGCTTTTTCGGCAGAGAAAGCACGTCGTTTCTGCTGGACCGGTTTTTTGTCGGGGTTGACATTGAGTCGATGTTCCGCCACCTCTCGCGAGATACCAGGCATGTCGGATGGTTTCCATGCAAACTCTCCTTTGCATTTATTCAACAGTTGGGCTAACTGAAAGTTTTCCTCTGGGCTGAGGTTATCGCTAACCAAAAATACGGCCCCGTCCACCCCGTTAACTAGGACGTGATTCATTTTGTCTATGGGCTGAGTGTGTTTCTCATCATTTTGTTTATATGGATCAACTGTCATGCATACATACCTATCACAACTCTTCTGAGTCATGAGCAGGTAGCATTCAGCCGCTAACTTCTGATTACCCCGGATTGAGACCACACCATCCCAGGATGGATACTTCAACTTCAGGTGTTTTTGCGATATCGCTGCTCCGAAACGGTTGAGGAATGGTCGCCCCAATATGGCGTTATAAGGCAGATTTAGATCCACCACCAAGAATAAAAGTTCCTCCGACCGTTTGGAGGTATCTTCCTTGAAATACACAGGCAAAGTGGTTACTCCAGTCATTGGAATGGGGACTCCGTCTACTCCGATAATGGGTTTTTTACAGGGTGTAAGCTCGTTGTTAGGACGCTTCATGAGATTGTAAGCTTTCAGTGAAAACAAGTTCACGACGCTTCCGTTGTCAACTAGAGTCCTTCTAACTCCATGGCTAGCGATAATGGGCGTAACTACTAACGCATCATTATGTGGATATACCACGCCTTTCTCATCCTCTTCAGAAAAGGATAATATCATACGATCCTGGGTGCTTATCGCCTCGCTCTTGATCAATATGCTCGCTCACTTCCGCTTATCCCCTGACACGGGTGCCAGCTGTGTGGACTCATCCAAATAAGGTGTGCCTCCCGCAATGATGTTGATGATGGGTACATCTTCGTCGTTAATCGTGAGAGTTTCTCTATCTCTTCCTGCAAGACCTGCGTCGTTGCCTAGGACACGGGAAGGCGTCGGTCTGTCGTCGGCTACTCTGTTTGCTAAGTTATTCTTAGCCTCTTCTGGTGTTTTGATAGCGAATTCTCCCAGATAACCTTCTTCAACTAGGCGCTCTATTGCTAATTTGAGCTCTCTATATACTTTCGTAGAGTGCCCCTTGGCCTTGTGAAATTTGCAGTAAGCGTTTTCTCTTCTTCCCAAGGTTACCCCCGGCCTCACAGGGGCTGGATAACGGATAGGTAGATTCCGTTGTTCCACTATCGCTAGTATTTCTGCCCTGGGTAAGATGAAAGAAGGAAGGTTTGAGTCATGTACTCGTCCATTAGGGGGATCTCCCTATCGCTGCGCTGAGGAATCACCAGACCTTCCCTTTGAGGAGTTGCCTCTCCTCCGGTTAGAGGTCCTGGGAATGTGATCCTTTCGCTGAGCGTAATCATCGATGAACCGATCTTCGGTAGTAGTATGAGCGTTATGGACTGGAGGCATAGCTAGCAGCATGTTTCGAATCATGTCCCTATTCTCTTCCTCTTCCATCCTCGCATAGTTGTGGGCTTTCAGCCTTAACGCATCTAAGGTTGCGGGTGGGTCAACCATTAAAGCTTCTCTAAGCTTTCCATAACAACAATTTCGCTTTAAGGCTTCGATGGCAAAATCAACCGTTACACCTAGCGTTAGCGACATCTCGGTGTCGAAATAATGAGGGAAACTCCTCAAGGATTCCTGAGGTTTTCTGTGCAGGTCAAACAAGGCAGCAACAGACTTCCTGATAGGGACTGGGGTACTGAATCGACTCCTGAATTTAGATTCCAACTGCGAGAAGCTGTCAATAGACCCACCCGGAAGACCTTCAAACTATAAGCGTGTGACCCCTGACAAGGTCATTACAAATATTTGACACAAAGCAGCGTCATTGTGGGTCTGAAATTGCACAAAGTCCTTCACCTTGTTAAGGTGAGAGATGGGGTCTCTAGTGCCGTCATAGGATTCTGAGGGGAGCTTCACATGTCGACTGACTCTGTGACGCCTTATGCGCAGGCTAAAGGGGTGGCCAGAAGTATCATCAAGAATCTCACACGCATGCCGAGGTGGGGATACCTCCAAATTATGCCTGCGATCTCGTGGATTTCTATCATGATGTCGCCTTGGAGAGGGGCTGCGACTCCTCAGCGAGCGAGTTCGATGTCTCCTACTGCTGGATCTTTCACTCCCTTCAGGAGACATATCTCTATCATTTTCATCCCTCCTACCATCCCAACGACCTCTGTCCTCATCACGCCATTGTCGTCCCTCTTGAGGGATAGGAAGTAAAGGTGCCCGTGGCACGTACGGCTCCACTGTCCTATGAGCAAATTGTACAAGGCTGACTGACGCATTCAATACAGGCAACGTCGGAGGGGCGCTCGCCTGCAACGGAGACGACAACGGCCATTCCACGATGATAGGTGGAGTAAAAACAAACTGGGACGGGACGCCTGATCCAGAAGCGCTAGGCGTGAATCTAATGGCCAATTCTGTTAAATGGTCCAACTGGGCACGAAGGGCTGAAATCGAGCTTGCGAAAGGGTTATTCGCGCTGTCTATCAAGGATCCCCTTGATTGAGGAGTAAAATAACTGAACCCCACTATTTGCGATAAAGGAGTATGTGGCTGGGACACAAACGTTCCTGCTGCTTGTTCAGGTGAAAGATCTGACATTCCTTGAGGAATTTCTTACACAGAGGTGGAAGCACCAGTCGTGGCGAAAGCGAAAAGTCACCTGCGGGTTTCAAATAGAAGGCTAGAGGATTGAGTCAACGGCGGATCTGAATCAGAAGCCATAATCTTCCAATTCCCAGAAGAACAGAGCATGGCTATTAAGGATGCTCACTTAATTATAACCAAAGCTCTCAATGAAAGCACCAATTTGATAAGATTTGATTATCAGTGGGAGTGGGGTAGGGATTATGACTGTCTGGAATCACTGTTGCGGCAGTCTGTCGTACCTGCAAAGCGCCGGAGGGGGGCTCCGGTGTAGACACTCCGATGCTTAAGTTAGTATGGTTGTGCAATTTGGCAGAGATTTTGGTAGAGAATCCCCTCTTACCTTTGATCCAGAAATGAGTGGTATTTATAGGCAAAAGAATGGATGTTACCCCGGGGATAGGCGTTATCGCGGGAGATAACGCCCGGGATGACGTCAGCAGGATAGGATATCGCTGGTGAGATATCGCCCGTTAGAGGTTGTCAGGGCTGCCTGGGATAGGATGACGCCGTATGCCCCCCCCCCCCCCCCCCCCGCGCTGATGTCGACCATCCCAGGATTCCTCGCCCTAGCGCGGGCGGTAGCCGGGGCATTGATGCTAGTCAAAGTTTACAGGGACCTGGCTTTGACTTTGGATGAGAAGACAGATATACCCTTGGTGTTTCATCAATTGTTATCACCAAGTGTGTAATAACAGACCGCATTACCATCATCTTGACATTAGCATAAACATATTGAAATTGTGTGGCTAACCAGTAGCCTAGATTAATCCTAAATCCTTTGTACATGCACCACGAGAGAAAGAGCTCCTGCACATCTAAGATGGTGCCATTACTTGTCTTACCTGAAAAGGTGAGTAACAAGTATCTGTGGAGAACTCTAAGGGCAGGATCTTGTAATTCATGTCCCTTAGAGCCCCTAGGTTTGTACTGTGCATTAGGGTTCCTAGTGACCTCTTTGAAAGTAGCATTCTGCTCAAATACCTCTACATAGAGGTACCCAGTCAGAGCAGAAAGATATGTCGAGGAGTGCACGGTCCCCTCTATGATATGACCTAGAAGTAGGTTGGATTGAGAGAAAGGTTGCGTGTGGTGTTCATCAACCTAAAATTGACCAGTAAGGGGGCACCTAGATTCATACTGCCCCATTCTTGAGTGTTAAATTGACCACTGAGGGGGCACCAAGACAAAGTTCCATAAATGCTAGGTGTTTAGGTCAAAGAAAATTTCCTAACCTAGATTAGCAATATACCTATGGACTCTATCATGCAGTCCTAGCTTTTCTAACAGGGGGGAATCTAAGGCAATACAAGGGGGCACAATAACAACAAGCAAGGAGCTCATTTTATCATACAAAATGTGACTGTTAAAAATTAAATGACCCTTAAGAGTGCTGAGTGGAAAGGTTACCTGCCTAAGCTCTGAGTTGATTCTAGCTCTTGAAGAAGTTTGCACTTTCGTGGAACCTTAAAGAAGTATGTCTGCCACATCCTCTAAGGCACGCCTCTTGCCAGCTTTCTTTTCTCCTGCTATTATTCCTTGATATGCTTTGGCAGTTAATTTCTTCTTTTTGGGTTGAGAGGTAGATGGTGAAGGGGTGACTTGTGCGACCTCATCCATATCTTAATCATCTTCCTCTAGGGGTTGGTCAACCCTCTTTCACTTAATCGCTGCAAACGTTGGGCCAAAGTTTTAGATTCCTTTGAATTAGAATCGCCCTCTTTAGCGGCCTCCTTCTCGGCATTGAAATTAGGATCGATGGTCGTGTCTGAGTTGCCTGAGAGTCCATCGAAAAAAGACTCGGTGCTGATCATCTTGATGTTTCTAGGCCTCAACCTAGAAAACTCTCGTCGGAGCAGCAACAAATTATTGAGTGGATTGAGGAGCGGTGTCATACTCAACGATGGCCAGACTGATAGGGTTGCTAACCCCGGTCACTAGAGTTGCAAACATGTTGTTGAAGGGTTATGGAGGAGCGACCATGGGCAATTCTATCATTGGGGTCAGAGTGACCGTCTGAATGGAGGGGCACGATGAAGTTAATCGTGGTGGTGAAACCAAAGGGGTTTTCTCGATTCTAATTGAGCAGACTAAGAATGATGGTGACTGCTCTGTGGTGGTTACAGGTGTGGAGTCGGAGGGAGCTGCAGCGGCGGTGGAGTTGGATGGGTTCTTCTCCACCAGTGGGACCCAACCGGACTCCTCTGCTTTCTTGATCATGTCTAACACTCCCTCGTCGTCTGATCCAGTAGTGGAATCAAAATTAAGCGATGAGGAGTGGTTTTGGTATGGAATCGGGGACGACGGTGCTTTGTAGATCACAATAGTCATGGCTGGATCAATTGCAGCAGTAGAGAAAGATCTTAGGGTTTCTAGTCGCAAAGAGGAAGGCGACCCAACGGTGATCAGGTGGACTAGACAACCGATGGTGGAGAGTAGGGTTCCTCCTCTATGACGGGCGACAGAATTGGTGATGGCCATTGGTATGATTTTGGTAATTGTTGAGGAGTGGAGAGAAGAACGGAGAAGATGGGCGAACCTTGTGCGTTGGAGGGAAACTAGAGAATTTCTTGCAAAGTAAAAAGTGTGGTCTAACCAAATTTATTAATCTCGTACCAGGAGCCTTCTCGAGATATACCGGATATAAAAAATATTGGTGTTGCATTTCGGAGTTAATATATCCAACATTAAAAAATTAAGAGAAAAATCATTCAAAGTTACATCATCAAATATTCAATCTACATAACAAACATATAAAAATCATAAACCATCCTATCCAGCATTCAAAAACACAATAGAGTCGCTTAACTAGTTACATCAACAATGCCCAAGATTTCATCCACGTCAAATTATTGGTGATTAACAACAATCTCATTCTCATCACCAAGGTAATTCTACACATCAACCAAGCTCAATGAAGAAAATGGAGCCTCAGATGTCTACCAACTTAAATCATCACCATCAATAAGTGAAAAATCCCGAAGAGACTAAGGAAGAGAGTAGGTGAGTGGTTGCCCCCAAAAAGATGTGATAATAATATAAGATGTCCTAAAAATCCTAAAACTAAGGTTTAATTACCCTCTTAGCTCACAAAAGGACTAAAGACAGCTAAGAGGGAGGTACATGGGAGCGTGTGTGACCTAAGGAAAATTCCTAAGGTAGCCAAAAAGGGATCTGAAAGGAATCCCGCGTGGAACTTTTCTTCGCGCATCCTTGGGAAATATCTCCACGTGCGGCAGTGAGTCTCAGGCAAAATGCGGTTCCAGATGACTTCAATGCGGGTCCAGGGGAGACGGTACGGCTTGCATCCAGGGCTCGACAACAGGGAGAACAGCTAGGCCTTGACGCTTTGAGTTCCATGAGATTTCATCCAAATAACGCGTCTTTTTGCATCTTTCTCTCTTCTAGCCCGGAACTTCAAAAATGATGGAAACAAGGGAAAATCAGCAATATCATGCTAGAATAAAGAGTGAAAATGAAGATGAAAATATGCATAAAATATACGCTATCAGAGGCAACAGTGGCTGAGCTAATTGACTGGGAGCGGTAGTGTTGGAAGACCGAACTAGTGGAGCAACTCTTTCTACAGCAAGAGATATCAAAAATATTAAGCCTACCACTTAGTCGGATTGAGGCGAATGATACTCTTGTGTGGAGGGGAACTACAAATGGGAGGTATTTTGTTCGAAGTGGGTACCACAGTCTAACGCCGGTAACTACTCAGGAGGGTCCGGATCTGACTAGAGGTTGGTGGAAATATCTATGGGGGTTAACTATCCCACCGAAGTTTAAAAACATCATGTGGAGGCTGGGGAATGGCTCCCTCCCGACCTGAGTAAACCTGGGGAGAAGAGGATTAATGGTGGATCCAATGTGCCCCTGGTGTAACGAAAAGGTTGAGTCGGCTTCACACTTGTTGTTGTCTTGTCCTTTCGTGATCGGGGTTTGGGGGAAGTTTGGCTTTTGGGATAGAGTTTCGCCGCTTCAAGGAGAAAATTGGGTTGCATGGCTAGCAGCGACAAGGGCGTCTCTAGATGAACCGAATCTCAATCCTATGGTCGTTATGGACGTCGAGGAATAACAGGATTTTCTGCCAACGCGAAGAACCAGTCCAGGAGGTGGTTATAAGGAGTGGGAAGTTGTTGTCAGATTTTAAGGAGGCCTGACATTCGCACTAAAGGTCCTCTCCCCCTATAACCTCCCTCAACCAACCCATCGATCTGAAGTGGAAACCTCCACCGACAGGGGTGGTTAAGTTCAACACAGATGCAGCCGTCGGGAACTCGGGGATTGGTCTGGGATTCATAGCTCAAGACGAAAGGGGTGGGCCGATTTTCTCAGGGGCAATTTTCCTCCCTCGCATGACAAATGCGCTAACAGCGGAGGCCCTAGCGCTGCGAGACGCCATTACACAGGCTAGGCAATGGGGGTGTGATAGGATCATCCTTGAATCGGACTACCTACAGAATATCTTAACTCTGACCAATGAAGATTTCCCTCTAGACAATACGGTCTTGGTGCTAGAAGAGGTGGCACGGCTAGCATCTGTGTTCCGTAGTTGCTCTTTTATGCACACAAATAGGACCACGAATGTCCCAGCACATGAGTTACGCTAAATGGCTTTGATTTCCAGTTTAGGAAATGTTTGGGTAGGGGAATGCCCCGAGGCGATCGCGCCTTTTGTACTTGCAGATGTGAATTAATCGAATTCACTTTTCCTTTCAAAAAAGAAATTATTTTCCTCCATTTTTTCATTTCTTTTTGTTTTCCAACAACCGCGCACACATATAACAAGAGAATCAGAGAGGAGGGTTATCGGATGAGGTTGTCACTGGAAATCAGAGAGGAGGGTTATCTGCTCTGGCTGGTCGGGAATGGTGATCAGAGATGTGACTTGGTGCGGCAGATGGGAAACGGATAATAGTGGTGATTAACTAGGTGTTAGGAGAGTGAGGAAACCACCAGTGATTGGAGAAGATGATCCGCAGTGGTAATTGGAGTTGTCGGTGGTGATGATTGGGTCTGTTTTGTTGGGTGATTAAACGAGAGTTTGAATTTTAGAGATGCTAACTTGATTTGTAGTAGCTGGAAAATGGAGTGTTATTGATGTTGGTCTGGTTTAGGGTTTCTGGTCGGAAATGAGAAAGAAAAGGTGGGCAACCCGTAGACAATCAATCTAGGTCGAACGAATTCGGGTTAGGAGATTTTCTAACAAGTTTGGGCCACTTAATGGCGAGAAAATAATAAAATATGACCATCTAACGACAACACTTACCACGTTAGATTTTTTGTAATGGAAGGAGCCGATCGAACATTAGACCCAAACGTTAGGAATTTTATTGAACAAAAAAATACGTCAGGAACTCAATCGAACCTTTCGTAAAATAATGGGGATTCTGGGTCATTTTCCCCACTTAATTCCCCTCAAAACCACAACATCACCACAACCACGAAATTTATATCTAAAATCCGCAACTTTCTCGGGAACTATTCGTGGTTAGCGGTACTAGTAAAAAAGTACTCAATTAATTTGATATAATTATTGAATATATAATATAAAATAATAAAAATACTATTTATCAAATTGGAGGATGAGATGAGGACGCGTGGGGATAAAAAATGTTGTGAGGACGTTAGATTTTGGGGAAGTGAAATTGTGTTTTTGTGGGTAAAATAAAAAATGGAAGAGATAGGGTTTGATGTTTTAATTTTATCTTTATTTTTTAACCAAAATGGTTTGTTGTTTCTGTGGGAAGGGGGGAAATGGAATTGATTCTCCTTTCAAATGTGTAAGCAATGTGTCAATATAAGTTATGTTAAAAAAATATCTTATTCTAATTATTTTAGTATGAATGGAATTACATATAATTACATATATTTAATTAGATAAATTTTATTTATTATCCATTATTATAATTATTAATTTTATTAAATATATTTATATTTGTAAAAGTATAAAATATATATAATATTAAGCGAGTGCGGTTCATAAGTGGTTATTTAGGTGCAAAACCATAACTTAATCTCTTAATGCGGTTAATTACATATCCAAAACCACAACCGCACTATTTATAAACGGTTAATCAGCGGTGGTGAACGGTACGGTTAACAACACTGCGTCATCCCTTTCACCTCCTTTTGGAACCCTATAGAACTCAAATCGGATTATTCGGTAAAATATAAATTAAAAAAAATTAGCTTCATTGCCACATGCACACGGAAATTTCATCCATAACATAAGCTGATACAAAAACAAATTTGGCCTCTATCACTTTGACGAACACCAAGAGCAAGCTAAAGAACTCCAAGAACAAAAATGATCGAATCCTCTCTTTAATTAATGATCTAGTTCATATAAGGTTAGATTTCAAACAATATAAATATAACTTAGCCAAAACTAAGGACCTATCTCAACTTGATGAAAAGAGATAAGGATAGAAGTTAAGTATTTTACTTATGAAGGATTAAGAAAACCTAAGAAATTGTCTTCTTTGATAAGAGGAGAATAACTCAACATTTTTTATCAAAAATTCAAAGACCCTTAAAATTGGGTGCCTCTTTCTATTTACACAAGGACACAATTGAGGCACAAAAAATCCTAATTTGTTAGTGTTTCATGGTTATGTTCGCGGGTATAACCATAACCATGAATCGCTGAAATAAAAGAAAATAAAATACATAAAATTAAAATTTCCATCAAATCTCCTCTTGACGTTTGATTTCCATTTCTTCATTTTCCTTGGTTGATGGGTGATCTTCCCAACTTTAAGTTCATGTCTTCTAGCCTCAAAATCCCTCTTAAGACCTATATCATCCTCTCCCCTTTCAAAGAAATTCATCTTGGAATCTATATTCTTACTCGTGGGAAAGACGTTGCTAAGAAAAACTTCCACATGATTAGAAATCAGGAATGGATCCTCATAGACATCTAAATCATCCAAGGGAACAAGTGGATTTGCCACTTCTAAGGTCGAAATGGTCAGAACCAAACTATGCTCATCATTGTATTTTTCCTTCCACTTCAAAAAACAATTTGCTTCCTTTGAATCGTCCGCCAAATTAGTTGGGAGATTCTATAAAAAAAGTCACATTAACGCAAGAAAAGATTGGTCAACATTAGTATTAACTACATAAGCTTCATTGCCCAAAGGCACCATCATGTCTTATTAGCAATTAAAATTATTTTTTTATTTTTTTCTGCCCCCATTACGTGTTTCTCCTCACACTTTTCACTCACAGACTTACTTTTTGGAACATTACTAGAATCGGCATCAACAACCTCTAGCTTTCTTTTATGCGCACAGACTATAGAATAAAAAATATTAGTTTCTGGGCACAAAACCAACAAATGTGTCCTTTTATCTACCACACGTGAATATGTGTTGACATGCGCATCATACTTACCTTTTCTATAATGAATCCAAGGTATCCCAAGCAAGATAAAATAAATATCTTCAATCATAGGTACTATATCACAAAGAACTTCATCATAAACACGCCCCAATACGAATTGATACTCTAACTTGCTTAGTCACCAATGAATTACTCTCCATATCCCACATATAAAGTTGACAAATTTTTAAAGTAGGCAAGTTCAATTCATCCACCAAAGAAACACTAATCATGTCACGATAACAAGCATGATCAATTGTGAAATTACAAAATCTTTCATTCACATAACAACGCCTAGTGAAAGGCTCATGTTGTGATCCTCGACAACCAAAGCTATCAAGTGCATTAGAACTCAAAAGAATTTTAGCCAATATTTGTTCTCAACATAGAGAAGACTCGAGAAGTCAAATAAAAAATACACAAGAAAGACACGAGGAAAACTAGCTTGGAAATAAAATTTGTAGTAATTTTCATTTTTTTAATTAATTAATTAACTCAGCCTACAATTATTGGGATTACCAACAGGCATGGTTTAACATTTTCTGCATCCAAAGCTAGGTAATCAGACATATTTAGCTCATCTTCCTCAAAATCCCTCACTATTCATATCCCATATGTTGGTTCAATTAATTTTAAAAATTAATTAATTAATTTGAGTTCAGATTTAGAAATTCAAATGACACTAAGTTTCTCTTCCAACGTCAATTAAATGTAAAATAAGCATATGGGAGGCAAAAATTTGTTGGAGTTAATGCTTTTAACTTTCTCAAGGGGTATCACTTATGACACTCTCTCTCTCTACCCAACAAGTGTGTTGGACAGACAAATTGAAAGTAACAAAAATGTTTACACAAAGATTAAACTCATATTTTTGTTCATCTTCTTCAATGGATGAATGAGAAATAACAAGGATGAATGAGAAATAAGAAGGATGAACACGTACAAATACCATACAATTTTCATATTTTTTAAAAAACTTGAATGTAAACGAATAACAAGACTCTAAACACCAACAAGACTCACAAAAAGGACTCAAAATTTCAGCTTGGAGGAACTACTGAGAATACAACCAAAGCAACTCAATATTCAATTTTGGAAAAAGAAAGAAACAACCGAAAATCAAAAGGATAATAATATTTTGAACAACTAGATGAGAGAAAATCTTACCAACCAATGAATCCAAAAGTTTCACTACCATTTGATACGAGAATGGATCCCAAGAACAAAAGCCTCTTATCACTTTGATGAACACCAAGAACAAGTTGAAGAACTCCAAAATAACAATGGTTGAATCCTCTTTTTAATTAATGATCTAGTTCATATAAGGTTGAATTTTAAACAATATAAACGTAACTTAGCCAAAACTAAAGATCTATCTCAACTTCATGGGAAGATATAAGGGTGAAAGTTGTTTTTACTTAGGAGGGATCAAGGCTTACGTAACCTAAAGAAAACATAAGAAATTGTCTTCTTTAATAATAAGAGAATAACTCAACATTTTTATCAAAAATTCAAAGACCTCTAAAAAGGGGTATCTCTCTTTCTATTTATACAAGGATACAATTGAGACACCAAAAATCCTAATATGTCAGTGTTTCATGGTTATGTTCATGGGTATGACCCTAACCATGAATCATTGAAATAAAAGAAGAAAAAAATACATAAAATTACAGTAGCTATAGAAGTGAGGTTCATTTTGACTTCCTACTCTCCTCCTAATCAAGTTTCTTAAAAAAATCTTTCTATTAAGAACCCTAACCTTCTAGAAATCCTAAAGTTCACTTATAAGATTTAACTAGTTAGTTGATAAAAATAGGGAGAGACCATCCCTAGTCCTAGGGATCAGTCCACTTGCCTCAATAAACCTAATTCTTCTCTTTCTCTAACCGAGTCTTGGCTGGCCACGAGCTAGTTACCTACGGATCCTAGTGACCCAAAGTTATTAAGAAAAGTTGTAATTATTCAGGTTAAAACTTAAATTGATCACTCTTAAATCAAATAAGAATAAATTGACAAGAAATGAGAAAGAGAAGAAATATGAAATTAAGAATTTATTAATACGTTTAGATCTCACAATACTGGAATCATGAACTTTAAAATATTTACCAAGAACGAATTACTTAGCTAGAAACATACATAATATAATAACATAGGAAATTCAATTGCATAAAATAAATCTCCTCGTTTCAAGGAAGAAGACGAGGAGAGCAAAACAATGGAGCTGCATCCAAGTTTGGTTATAGAGAGAATGAAAGAGGGGAGAAGATAGTTCCAAAATCCGACTTGCTTCTAAGCTAAACAAGGAAAGATTAAATAGTCTATTTCTTTCCTTATTTTCCTCGAATTTAAGATAAATACAAAAATGAGGTTTTCTCATCCCTTAGGATGTTTTACAACTTTGAAACACCTTCTGGAAGTCTTCTTTAGAATGCAAGAGTGTTGGCTTGCTTTGCCATGGTTTGCGGCCTAGGCCCACTTCGCTGGTTCATTGGTTCCGTTGACAGCTTCCTAGGTCTAGTGCAGATGTGCTCTCTTCTAAGCCTAGGGAAGAGACCTATTCATTATGATTCAGCTCTTTGATCACCACTGTCATATTTTTGCTCTCTTTTTTGGGCACTTCTATTCCTTTCTTTTTTCTTTGGTTCTTTTATCTGGTTTTTGCAAAAATGAAGAGAATACGCCCAAATTATCAATATCATCATCTAAAGAAAAATCAAGTTATGTTAGAAGTAGAGTGGGCAATGAGATAGCATCAATAATTTTACAAGATGCAGAATTTTGGCCCCATTGTGAACATATTATCAAGGTTAGTGAGCCTTTGGTACAAGTTCTACGATTGATTGATAGTGAAGAAAAATCAGCAATGGGATACTTGTATGAGGCAATGGATAAGGAAAAAGAATGTATAATAATAAGGTTAAAGAACAAGCTAAGTCAATACAGACCATATGTTAGATTTATTGATGCAAGATGGGACAAGCAACTTCATAGACCACTACATACAGCTCGTTGCTTCCTAAATCTATGGATTTTTTTTCCAACCTTTATTCTCTAAGCAAAAGAAAGTTACTAGGGAATTGCTTTCAACAATCACAAGATTAGTTCCTGTTTATGATGTGCAAGATGCAATTAGTGGACAACTTGAAGAGTACAAAAGAAATATTGGAGACTTTGGCATGAGTATAGCTATTCGCCAACGAGAGAAACTAAATCCAGGTACTTTTCTAATTTTAATTAGCGTCTTTGTTTTTTCTGCAAATTAATTGGACTGATACTTTTATAATTTAACTAGTTTCATGGTAGCAACAACTTGGAAATGAAACTCCAGAGCTATAGAAATTTGCAGTTCAAGTGCTACAGGATGCGGAAAAAATTGGAGTACATTTGAGTTTATTCATCCAAAAGGCGAAATAGGTTGGAGCATAAAAGATTAAATGATTTGGTCTTTGTTAGTTACAACTTTAAGTTTCGTTAAAGGTAAAATATATTGATCTTACTATTTATCATTATTATTATTTTTGTTGTTATATTTTTGAAATTAGAGTAGACTAAGTTGAATAGTTGAATATATCTTTGTTGCTATAAATTATAATCATTATTGTCAAAATTTAATTGCTTCTTTTTTGTCTTAGGAATTTAAGTCAAACTAAGAGTACCTAAAGAGAATCCCTATCGCCATCTGCAGCATCTTCACTCTGTCTGTGAGGCCATGAAGCCTACTAATGTCAATATCGACCAGGCCAAGTTGTGAGCTTTTATGTGGTCCTTGAAGGATGCTGCCAAGGATTGGTTCTACGACCTTCCTCCTAGATCTATTACTTCCTGGGCCGAGATGTCCAAGGCCTCCACTGATAAGTATTATCCAGCATCTACAGCAAGCGTGACCCGCAAGCAACTAGTTTCTATTGTTCAAAAGGACGATGAGCGATATAAGAAGATGCAAGCCTTGTGCCCTTCGCACAATCTGACTGACCATACTCTTATCCAGTATTTCTATGAAGGCTTGAAACAACATGACAAGGCCGTGTTGAACACCGCAACCGGTGGTTCCCTTTGTGCACATACTCCAGCTGCAGCCAAAGCTATCATTGAGCTTATAGCCAAGACTATCTTTGCATCAGAAAATGTGGCAAATCACACTCAGGATGTCCGCGTTGCTGCCATGAAAAATCAGCTAATAACCGTCACGGGCATGCTACATAATATGGCCTCCGAACAACCTGTCCAAATCAAGGCTTGCCAGATTTGTAACTTTGTTGATCATCCTACAGACGCTTGTCCTTACATTCCCGAAGAAATTTCAGTTAATGTTGTTGGTGGTTACAATGTCCCATATGGCTAGAACTACAACCAGGGCTGGAAGCACCCCAATTTCAGTTGGTCTCACAACCCCCAATCATTTGGCCCTAGTCAACCGCCACCACAGTAGCAACATCAGTATGGAAATCAGTCTCAGCCACCCTTCAATATGCATAAGTTCAGGCCTAGACCTCCATACCAGAACAATCAGCAATACCAATACCCACCATCTAAGGATTAGACTACTACCTCTCCACCTATTGATGAAGCAATTAATTATAAGAATGTCATTTCCGAGCTCCAAAAGCAAATGAACGTCATGAATGCTGAGATGAAGGAATTTAAAAACTGAGGTAGACTTCCTAGGCAAACAGAGGCAAATCCAAAGCATGAAGCATGCGTTATGACCCTCCGAAGTAGTCTTGAATTACCTCCCCCAGTACGTCCAGCCCTCGATACCGAACAATCTCCAGAATCTGAGCTCAAGCCCAAGAAGAAGAAGGAACCAAAAATTCCAGAAGTAATGGAAGATAGAATCCGTTCTCCAAGAGGTTCCCCAAGAAATGATAAAAATCCACCCGAGTTCACCCAAAAGTATATCCACAAGATCCTCGAGCCGTCTTTCCCTCAACATCTAGTCAGGTCCAAGAAGGACAAAGAGGAGCGCGAGATCTTTGATATTTTCAGTAAAGTCATCATCAACATCCCTTTATTGCAAGCAATCAAAAATATCCCTAGATATGCCAAGTTCTTGAAGACATTGTACATCAACAAAAATCACTTGGCCTGGGTAAATAAGATAAGTGTGGGAGCCAATGTCTCTGCCCATATTCAACGAAAGATCCCCCCCTAAGTGTCAAGACCAGGGTATGTTCATTATTCCTTGCAAGAATGGGACAGTCGATGTCGACAAAGCTATGTGTGATTTGGGTGCTGGCATCAATGTCTTGCCCTTGACGATCTATAACACTCTAGGCCTCGGCCCACTCAAAAGTACCAGACTTGTAATCCAACTAGCTGATCGTTCTATTATCTAACCTGAGGGTTTTATTGAATATGTCTTTGTCCAAGTGGGCGACTTCATATTTCCAGCGGATTTCTACTCCATTGCTATGGAGAGCGAAGGTTCCACTAAAGCCACAGATATACTCTTGGGAAGACCATTTCTTGCCACTTCTAGGGCCAAGATTGGTGTTCACGATGCTACCATTTCTCTCGAGTTTGATAGGCAGATCATCAAATTCAACATGCTCGACTCAATGTGATATCCTTCTGAATTTTCTAGTCTCAATTATGTTGATTTGATTGATCCATTTATTGACAAAATTGCTGAATTGAATTCTGTGTTGGGGTGTGCGAACAAAGTCCCACATCGGAAAGAAAAAGGGAGAGAAAGATTAAATATAAGAGGAGTGGATCTTCTTAATGGAATGAGGCCTTTTGTGAAAACTGTGTGGGCTTAGGCCCAAAGCGGACAGTATCATTCCATGAAGAGAGACTCGAGTGAGTCTTTATTTCTCCAACAACTAGTAGCGGAGCAGAAGGTTCGGCTGGGCCTGAGTAATGGGCCTTGATGTGGGTGGCACGCTGTGAATCTCCTGGCCAAACTAGAAAAGTACAGTGGTTCTCCAGGTCTAGAGGTTCGAGAGGGAGATTGGTGAGCCCAATGTGGTTGGCTCTGTGGTACTTAGTTCGAGGGGGAGATTGTTGGGGTGTGCGAACAAAGTTCCACATTAGAAAGAAAAGGGAGAGAAAGACTAAATATAAGAGAAGTTGATCATTTTAATGGAATGAGGCCTTTTGTGAAAACCGTGCGGGCTTAGGCCCAAAGCGGACAATATCATTCCATTAAGAGAGACTCGGCTGGTCTTTATTTCTCTAACAACTGCTAGCAGAGCCGAAGGTTCGGCTGGGCTTGAGTAATGGGTCTTGATGTGGGTGGCACGCTGTAAATCTCCTGGCCAAACTGGAAAAGTACAGTGGTTCTCCCGGTCGAGAGGTTCGAGGGGGAGAGTGGTGAGCCCAATGTGGTTGGCTCTGTGGTACTTAGTTCGAGAGGGAGATTGTTGGGGTGTGCGAACAAAGTCCCACATCAGAAAGAAAAAGGGAGAGAAAGACTAAATATAAGAGGAGTGGATCTTCTTAATGGAATGAGGGCTTTTGTGAAAACCGTGCAGGCTTAGGCCAAAAGCGGACAGTATCATTCCATTAAGAGAGATTCGGTTGATCTTTATTTCTCCAACATTCTGTTGATCCATTGCAGCTTGCCCTCGACAGGAGTACCACACCAGAAAAATTAAATGACTTGGCCTCGACAGTTGTCACACCACTTGATAATAATTAAAGAAACGCCAAGGGTATATTCGTCTTCTCACCTCAAGTCAAAGCCAGATCCCTGTAGACCTTAACTGGCTACGGCACCCGGCTGCCGCCCCCGTTAGGCTGAGGATCCCGGGATGGTCGACATCAGCGGGGGGGACCCACCTAGCGTCATCCCATCCTAGGAACCCCGACAATGGCTCATTGGCGATATCCCACTAGCGATATCTGACGACTCATACAACGTTTCATTGCGCAATATCTCACTAGCGATATCCGGTCCCGCTGACTCATGCTGACGTCATCCTGGGCGATATCTCCCCATGATAACGCCCACCCCTGGGGGTAACAACCTTTCTTTCTTCGGCTATAAATACCCCTCATTTCTAGATCGAGAGTAAGATCTGATTCTCTTCCCAAATCTCTGCCAAATT
This sequence comes from Viola odorata, assembly GCA_963691705.1. Taxonomy (NCBI): domain Eukaryota; kingdom Viridiplantae; phylum Streptophyta; class Magnoliopsida; order Malpighiales; family Violaceae; genus Viola; species Viola odorata. Next base: position 34,618,532 of record OY829542.1, read on the forward strand.
TTACAGCCATACTAACTTAAGCATCGGAGTGTCTACGCCGGAGTCCCCCTTCTGGCGCTTTGCAGGTACGACGGACTGCTGCTACAGTGATTCCAGACAGCCATAATCCAGATCCCGCTTCCCCAACAGTCCGAATCTTATCAAATTGGTGCTTTCATTGAGAGCATTGGTTCTAATTAAGTGAGAATCCTTAATAGCCAAGCTCTGTTCTTCTGGGAATTGGAAGATTATGGCTTCTAATTCAGATCCGCCGTTGACTCAGTCCTCTAGCCTTCCATTTGATACTCGTAGGCGACTTTTCGCTTTCGCCACTTCTGATGCTCCCACCTCGGTGCAAGAAGTTCTTCCAGGAACATCAGATCTGTCCCTTGAGCAAGTAGTGGGAACATTTGTGTCCCAGCCACATGCTCCTTTGTCTCAAATAGCGGGGTCCAGTCATTTCACTCCTCAGTCAAGGGGATCCGTGATAGACGGTGGGAATAACCCTTTCGCGAGCTCGATTTCAGCCCTCAACGCCCAGTTGGACCATTTAACGGAACTGGCTGCTAGATTCACGCCAAGCGCTTCTGGATCAGTCGTCCCATCTCAGTTCATTTTCACTCCACCCATTATTACAGAACGACCGTTGTCGTCCCCATTGCATGTGAACGTCCCTTTGACGCTGCCTGCGTTGAGTGCACCAGCCAGTCTGGTACAGTTCGCTCATAGGACGGTGGAGTTATATGTACCACAAGTGCCCTTACTTCCTATTCCCCAAGAGGAGCATCAATGGCGTGAGGAAGATAGAGGACGTTGGGATGGTAGAAGGGGCGAAAATGATAGAGATATATCTCCAGGAGGGAGTTAAAGATCCAGCAGTAGGAGGCATCGAACTCGCTCGCCAAGGAGCCGCAGTCCGACTCCCAGGCGGCATCATGATCAAAATCCGCGAGATCGTAGGCATTATTTGGAGGTATCCCCACCTCGGCATGCGCGGGAAATCCTTGATGATACTTCTGGCCATCCCTTTAGCCTGCGTATAAGGCGTCACAGAGTTAGTAGATATGTGAAGCTCCCCTCGGAATCCTATGATGGCACTAAAGATCCCATCTCTCACCTTAACAAAGTGAAGGATTTTGTGCAATTCCAGACTCACAATGATGCTGCTTTGTGTCAGATATTTGTAATGACCCTGTTGGGGGTTGCACGCTTATGGTTTGAAGGTCTTTCGGGTGGGTCTATTGATATTTTCTCGTAGCTGGAATCTAAATTTAGGAGTCAATTCAGTACTGCCGTCCCTATCAGGAAGTCTGCCGCTGCTTTGTTCGACCTACACAGGAAACCTCAGGAATCCTTGAGAAACTTCCTCCATTATTTCGACACCGAGATGTCGCTAACGCCCGGTGTAACGGTTGATTTCGCCATCGAAGCCTTAAAGTGAAACTGTTGTTATGGAAAGCTCAGAGATGCTTTAATGGTTGACCCGCCAGCGACTTTAGATGCGTTAAGGCTAAAAGCCCACAACTATGCGAGGATGGAACAGGAAGAGAATAGGGACATGATTCGGAACATGCAGCCAGCCATGCCTCCAGCCCATAACGCTCTTATTCCAGCTACTTCTGAAGATCGATTCGTTGATGATTGCACTCAGCGAAAGGATCATATTCCCAGGACATCTAACCGGAGGAGAGGCAACTCCTCAAAGGGAAAATCTGATGACTCCTCAAGCCAGCGGCAGGGTGATCCTTCTAAGGGACGAGTTTATGACTCAGATCTTCCTTCCTTTGTTCTACCCAGAGCAGAAATACTAGCAATAGTGGAGCAGCGAAACCTGCCCATCCGTTATCCTGCCCCTGTAAGACCGGGGGTAACCCTGGGGAGAAGAGAAAACACCTATTGCAAATTTCACAGAGCTAAAGGACATTCCACCGAGGCATGTAGAGAACTCAAATCGGCGATAGAGCGCCTGGTGGAGGAAGGCTATTTGGGAGAATTCGCTGTGAAAACACGAGAAGAAGCCAAGAGTAACCCAACAAGTAGAGTAGTTGATGGCAGAGTGACATCTTCCCGCCCTCCAGGCCAGGACACTGGTCCTACGGGAGGAGGTCGGGAAATGCTCACGATTGATGACGAGGACGTCCCCATCATTAACATAATCGCTGGAGGCACACCTTACCTGGATGAGTCCGCACAGCTGACACCCGCGCCAGGGGATAAGCGGAAGCGGGCTGGCATGTCAATAAAGAGTGAAGCGATAAGTGCCTTGGATCGTATGATATTATCCTTTTCTGAAGAGGACGAAAAGGGTGTGGTATATCCGTACAATGATGCGTTAGTGGTTACACCCATTATCGCTAGTCATGGAGTTAGAAGAACTCTGGTTGACAACGGAAGCGTCGTAAACTTGTTCTCACTGGAAGCTTACAATCTCCTGAAGCGTCCAGATAATGAACTTACGCCCTGTAAAAAACCCATTATTAGGGTAGACGGAGTCCCTATCCCAGTGACTGGAGTAACTACTTTGCCGGTATATTTCAAGGAAGATACCTCCAAACAGTCAGAGGAGCTTTTATTCTTGGTGGTGGATCTAAATCTGCCTTACAACGCTATATTGGGGCGGCCATTCCTCAACCGTTTCGGAGCAATGATATCGCAAAAGCACCTGAAGCTGAAATATCCATTCTGGGACGGTGTGGTCTCAATCCGAGGTAATCAGAAGTTAGCGGCTGAATGCTACTTGCTCATGACTCAGAAGAGTTGCGATAGGTACGTGTGCGTGACGGTGGACCCGTATGAACAAAATGAGGAGAAACGCACTCAGCCTGTAGATAAAATGACTCACGTCCCGGTTAACAAAATAGATGGGGCCGTATTCCTGGTCAGCGATAAACTCAGCCCGGAGGAAAACTTTCAGTTAGCCCAACTGTTAAATAAATGCAAAGGAGAGTTCGCATGGAAACCCTCCGACATGCCTGGTATCTCGCGGGAGGTGGCAGAACATCGGCTTAATGTCAACCCTGATGCAAAACCGGTTCAGCAGAAACGACGTGTTTTCTCGACCGAAAAAGCAATGGCTGTCGAAAAGGAAGTCGCAAAACTTCTTGACACTAGCTTTATTCGAGAAATGCAATATCCCACCTGGTTGGCTAACCCTGTTCTGGTCCCTAAGCCTAGCGGGGAGTGGCGCATATGCATCGACTTCATAGATTTGAATGATGTCTGCCCTAAAGATTGTTACCCACTTCCCCGAATTGATCAGCTGGTTGATCAAGCTGCCGGGTACGCGTACTTGAGCTCGTTAGATGCCAACTCGGGGTACCACCAAATCCCCATGGCCAAGGATGAAGAGAAAACTGCTTTCATCACTCCCAAGGCCACTTATTGCTACACGGCGATGCCTTTTGGGTTGAAAAATGCTGGAGCCACCTTCCAGTGAATGACGAATCAAGTCTTTGAAAAATAGATTGGGCGAAATGTAGAGGCATATGTCGATGACATACTGATCAAAAGTCGAAGCTTCAGAGATCACTTGTCTGACCTGGCGGAAGTTTTCGAAGTGATGAAGTGATATCAGATGAAGTCGAACCCTCAAAAGTGCATGTTCGCCTTTCAAACGGGCAAGTTCTTAGGTTACGTGGTCAGTCAAAAGGTTATTCAACCCAACCCATCAAAAGTCAAAGCTATCCAAGACATGATATCTCCTCAAACTGTAGTAGAAATACAGAAGCTGACAGGGCGCGTTATCGCGCTGGGACGGTTCATCTCTAAACAAGGCGAGAGGTGTCTCCCTTTTTTCAAAGTTATACGTAAGAAAGCTATTTTCGGATGGACTGCAGAATGCGAAGAAGCATTCGCGAGCCTGAAGGCCTATTTATCGTCTGACTTAGTGTTGACTAGACCAGAGCCTGGCGATATCCTGTACTTATACCTTGGGGTTGCTGACGAAGTGGTCAGTGCAGTCCTTGTGCGAGATGACAATCATACGCACCGATCGGTATACTTTGTAAGCCACATCCTAAAAGATGTCGAGTTAAAATACGCCCGAATTGAGAAAATAGCGTTCGCATTAGTGCAAGCCACGCGGAAAATGGATCGATATTTTCAAGCTCACACCATCATTGTGCTTACGGATCAACCTTTAAAAAGGATATTCCAGAAGCCTGAATCCTCGGGGAGAATGCTGATTTGGGCTATCGAGCTTCAACAATATGGCTTGCACTATCGATCCCGACCGTCTGTGAAGGCTCAAATCCTAGCGGACTTTATCGCGGAATGGACCTTCACGCCGGATTCGTTGACAGAGTTGACTGAGAAAGAAAAAGAAGAGTTGGATCTCCCTTTCCCTGAAACTTACACTGACCTGTGGGTCATACACGTGGATGGTGCCAAAAATCAAGAACTTGCCGGGGTCAGAATCTTCATGAGTGGGCCTCACGGCATCCATGTGCGATATGTCATCCGAATCCTGCAGTCGTTGTCCAATAATGCCGCAGAATACGAAGCGCTATTAGACGGGCTCAAGATAGGAAAGAGCATTTCCATCAAGGGAATACATGACTCTGGGAGGTTGGGAGACTTGCGGCTGAAAGTCTGCGGAGACTCCAAGCTGATAATAGATCAAGTGCCGGGACACTCTCAAGCTAGAGAGACCATCATGGTGCAATACCTTGCCAAAGTGAAACGCGAGTTGATAGAAATAAAGAAATGTGGCATACAGGTTAGCTTCGAGCACATTCCTCGAGAGGATAACGCTGACGCGGACAACCTCACCAAACTCGCAGCAAACCCAGAAGCGGCCATACCAAAAGGGATGTACTACCGGGAGCTATCCGTACCTTCCTTTATGGAAGAACAGGCGACGCTCTGTGTGGAAGAAAGTGAAAATGACTGGAGAATTCCAGTCATAAAATACTTGAAACACGATGAGCTGCCAGCGGATAACGCTGAGAAGAAGAAAGTACTAAAGCAAGCGGCACGGTGTACATACTTTAATGGGAACTAATGCGGAGATGTTTCTCTCATCCGGCTGCCAGATGCATAACAGAACAAGAAGGCCTTCATACCCTCCGCGAAATCCACGAAGGAATTTGTGGCATGCATGTATCCGGTGGAACCCTAGCTGCGCTGGTCTTTCGATCGGGGTTCTACTGGCCTACTATCCGGAAAGACTGCCAAGATTACGTGCGAACTTGCCGAAAGTGTCAGGAATTCGCCAAGATTCCTCGATAACCCACCACACAAATTTATGACATCATCGCTCCTTGCCCTTTCGCGAAATGGGGAATTGACATCCTTGGACCATTTCCAAAGGCAAGGTTGCAGTTAAAGTTTGTAGTCGTGGCGGTAGACTACTTTACCAAATGGGCAGAAGCTGAAGTGGTCGCCAACATCACGATAGAAAAAATCTGGCGTTTCTTCAAACACCAAGTTATCATGCGTTTCGGAGTTCCTCGCGTGCTAGTCAGCGATAATGGAACACAATTCACCAGCCAATTCTTTAGAGACCAATGTGAGGAGTTTGGAATCGAGCAAAGATTCTCTTCCGTGGCTCATCCGCAGACCAATGGTCAGGCTGAGGTGACAAATCGAGCCATCCTTAATGGTGTTAAGAAGAACCTAGAGGGATCTAAAAAGAAGTGGGCAGATGAACTGCCGTATGTGATGTGGGCATATCGCATGACCACAAAAACCAGTACAGGAGAGACTCCATTCGCACTAGCTTTCGGTACTGAGGCCGTTACGCCCGTGGAGATTGGTACCATGAGCCTACGAGTGGCTTACTTTAGAGAAGAGCTAAACGAGGAAAGGCTGCGTGCGAATCTTGACGCACTGCCCAAATTGCAAGAGGAAGCTCTCCTGAAAATGACACACTACAAAAAAAAAAATGGCGCGTTATCATAATAGGCGTGTCAAAGAACGACTTCTAAAAGAAGGTGACCTGGTACTCAGGGATCAACGAGCGACTGGTCAACGTTGGGGGAAGCTTAGTCCTAACTGGGAAGGGCCGTATCGCGTTACTCGTATAGTTGGGAGAGGAGCATACCATCTAGAGACACTCGAAGGTACCCCCTTACCTAACTCCTGGAATATCGCTCGTTTAAAATTATATCATCCTAGACTCTGATTTATCTATGCACGTTTTACTAACGCCAGCCTTAACCTATGCTAACGCTCGAGTAATGAGCTTTTTTGTGTTTTGTGGTTGTGTGTCTGCGTGCAGATAGATAATAAAAGAGAAGTGCCAGGAGTGAAAAGTCATATCCTTGTGATGGTCGGTCCCGATCCGCCGACTCACTAAGTGAGGGCACGCCCTGGTACACCTGGTATTTAGCGTTAGGAGTGAAAAGTCCTATCCTTGTGATGGTCGATCTTGATCCACCGACTCACTAAGTGAGGGCACGCCCTGACGCACTTGTTGTTTAACGTCGGGAGTGAAAAGTCCTATCCTTATGGTAGCCATGTGTGGGGCTATAAGACGAGGCACATCCCGACACCCCCGGGAGTGAAAAGTCCTATCCTTGTGATGGCCTGTCCTGATCAGATGGCTCACTAAGTGAGGGCACGCCCCGGGATTCCAGAAGGTGACAAAGCCCAATCCTTATGACAACTGCTCTCGTGGAGACGACTCATTAAGGAGAGGCACACCCTAGGGAGATACTAACTCCACTTGGAAAGTGAAAATCCTATCCTTGTGGCCGGGCTGATGTAGACCGCTCGCCAAGGGAAGGCACGATTCCAGGATGTGAGGATAACGCCGAAAGTGAAAAATCCTAACCTTGTGATGGCCTATCCTGATCAGACGGCCCACAAGGAAGAGGCACTTTCCGGTCGATCGTGGAAATGCAAAAAATCGTGAAATCCCAGCGAGTAACCAGATGCGGAATCCCTGGTGAAGTGAGCTGGTTGAGAAAGCGATAATAAGTGACACATGTACCCTAGAATGGCGGCGGATCGGCTCCTACGGGAAACTTGTGTCTGTTATCGCCTATTTCTTACTAATAGATGTTAATTTAGAGTGTGCAGGATATCTCTAACTCCGAGAGATCGCGACACTCGAGGTGATAAAAGAGTTGTATGACTCGTCGGCAAAGTAGACGCGAAGCCAACCACGCTGATGTTGACGCGGTTTAAGGAATAGGGCCTAAAGACCCTATTCGTTGTCTCTTTTGATCAAGGAAAGAAGAATAAGAAGAATACTTCTTTCAGGAATGTCCTCCCTGACGGGGCCAAACAGTGGTTAAGTCGAACATGACAAAGCCCGATCAGAGCGATAAGGGCGCGAAAGCCACGCTGCAAAAATTTAAAGAAAAAGAAATACGGGAAAGGAAAATGGCACCAACAAAAGCTGATATCATAGAAGTGTCATTGATCAAATACCCACGAAGGGGCACGAAAATATACAAAGACGAACAAAAAAGGGTAACGCTCAATCCTCACAAAAAGAAGGGGGCGAAAATACCCTGCCTACTACTAGTCTTCAGAAATCCCTTGCTCTGGATAGCCATTCGATCTGGCCAAGCGGAAGCCCTCGTCATTAAGATCAGAAGAATTCTTCAAAAAGGCGTCATAAACAGCATCACCATCGTAGAATTCTTCCCCGTGGATCTCCATAAAACAGTTAGCCATGGTAGAAGCGGTCTTTTCAACATACCATGGACACTTGATCACTGTTTCCGCCTCAAGCGTCATTTTCTCTTCTATCAAAGCTACTTTCTCTTCCGCTAAGATTGTTTTCTCTCCCTCGAGAGCGATAATCTTTGACTGTTCAACCGCCAGAGTAGAGTTAGAAGTGGCCAACTGTTCCTTTGCTTCCCTTGCCTCCTCTCTGGCTGCCTCCAGGGCCGTCATATGTCTGTCTTGCTCTTCCAGCAGCCACTATTTTTCCTCTTGCTCCTGCGAAAGCTTGGCTGCAGAAGCGGTAAGGTCGGCCGCCTTTTGCGACATGCGCTCAGTGAAGTGATAAAATTGGAGGAACCCGGTGAAAAGCTTGGAGCGCAGCAAGTCGGCTTACTCTTCGTCTCCCATAGTAGCAAAGGCGCTTCGTTCTTCAGAAGACGTTAGCATGTGCGCAGCCAAGAACGAAGCAGTAACGGCCGAGTTATCGCCCCCCATGGCCGCAATCCCTGAGCTACGAAGCGTAGTCATATCCACCTGATGAGTGACGAGCCCAGTGGCGTTATATGAGCTTACATCGGCCATGAGAATGGACACTACCGTCCCCTCCCCAAAGCACTTAAGCATGGAAGCATCGGAAGGAACAAAGACCACAGCAGTAGGAGAAGGGGGCTGGTTGGAAGCAGAACCTCCCTGAGGACCGGCTGCCTCATGAGGCTGGTTGGAAGCGGAACCTCCCTAGGGCAAGAGTGATCCCTGGGGCTGATAGGAGGAGAAACCCGGCAGCTCATCAGTATGGACCACGTTGGAGGAATAGTGAGGAACTCCCGAGCCGAACGAAGGTGGAGAAGTCTCAAAAGGCCCAGGCATGACCACTCCCTCAAAAATGCTACCGGTCTGGCCCGAGGGAGGCGCTAAAGAGTCAAGGGCGATTTGAGGCCCCTCCCTGACATCAACTTGACTTGAGGACCGGCTCGTACCTGCTCCGGTGGACCTCTGTCTCTTTCTTGGTTGAGTCAGAATACACCTCAGGTCCATATTACCTCGTGATAGTGAAGGAGTGGAAGCACGAGAAGTAACCTATGAAGAGAAACAATGAAAAATAAAAGAAAAGGCAGAAAGGTATTGAAAAAGCAGCGCGAGAAGTATAGAGGGTGGCAACGCTCCTTGTCTTCCTTTTCTTCTTCCCTTTCGCGGAAGCCCTGCGAGCGACTGACTGAGGAGGAGGAGCAGGGATTGATATGACAGGAATACCAACTGGAATGGTGTCAGTTTCCGCGTCAGCAGAGACTGAAGATGTTTGGGGAGGAATCGAAGTGATAACAGAAGGAGTAGCAGAAGTGGTGGCGATATTAACAGCCGCGGCCGCTTCTCTATCCCGAAGTCTCTTTCGGCGCCTCCTAACGCTCTCGAGAACGTACTCTGGATCAGTTGCTGCAAAAGAACAAGACAACGTCAGTGTTAGTACTAATACTGAAAGTCAAAGATTGACGCGATACTCACGTCTAACACAGGCTCTGATATCGGTCACGCAAGCCAGAAGGCGGGTGTGAACGCTGATTTCCAGACTAAGCAATTTATCAAACCCTGTCCTTGACGTCCTGGTTAAAACCAGACCACCACCATGGCTCTGGAAGCTCAGGAGTCTCAACCACAAAAAATTGCTCTTTCCATTTATCAATGGAAGACTCCAAATTAACGAGTTTCCAGGTGAAGTTCTGGAGCGAATCATCATCATAACGGGGTGATATCGCTATCACACCCCGACGGTTATACATCTTGAACAAAGACTTCAGTAATGCAAGGGAAGGAGATGTAATTCCTTTGTACTTGAGGAGTTCTAGAAATGCATAAATGCCATAGTAGGCATTTAGGGCCAGTTGAATAGGGTTCAGATCCAGAGAAGTAAGCAACTCTTGGATAAACAGGTCAACCGAAAACCATAACGGAACATCTGGGCATACAGGATTCTGCGATTGCTGGTTAAAACATTGTTCAGGTGTAAGGATTCAGGGGCGACAGAAGCCTTGAAACCCTCAGGGAGGGTGGCACCGTGATCGGGCAGGTGTTTATCAAGAATGGTAGAAGAAGTAATAGTACTGACTATGGTCTCTATTTTTTCTTCATCAAGGGATTTAGACCCAGGAGCATGAGTTTTTCTTTTGCCCATGGTGGAAAAGAAAAATAAAAGATGAAGGAGACAGTAAAAGGAAATGAAGAAGTACCTTTTTTAGAAGAAAATCGCAGTACCCAGGAGATGAAAACCAGAAATGCAAGACGATGCGAGAAGATGTAGAGAAATAGATTATCGAAAGTGGAAAAAGAAATAAAGTGAGGGGTTTTATAGCCCTAAGAGGCTAAAAGAAACGACTGCTGGAATAGTCGCGACGCGCGTGACAGGCATAAGCAATGAGTATAACCCTAGAAAGGAGAGAAGGCACTTTGATCCTATCAAATAACGCTAGCCCTAGCGTCCTGATGAGCAGACACGTGTCCCTGAACCATCATGAGCCTTCGCTCGTATTAATGAGGGGATTCTGAGCATTAAATGCTCCGAAAAAGCAGAATTACTTTATCAGAAAGAGGTCAAGCATGATGACGTAATCAACAAAGATAACGCCAAGAAGTAAATTAATTGTTATCCAGAGTGGAATGACAGTCGTTATTATACCAGCGTTATCAGTTATTACAAGCCAAATGAAACCAATGTTGGAAGAAAAAATAAAAATAAAACACTCTCAAGCGTTGCCTTGTTCTCATCACGGAAGAACTCATTTATCGCCCCTGGCATTTATATCCTTCAACCTCTCGAAGGCGTAGTCAGCTATCTTGACAGGATTGAAAGCCTCGCTGCGGTAATAATCTAGGAATCCAGTGGCAAAGGCCTGTATCGCCTTATCTTTCCAGCGCGACATCTCATTGGGCACCTTCGCTAGCTTCGCGTCGCGGGCCAATATCTCTTCATGGAGGAGAGAGTTTTTTTTGTTGGCAACCACCAGTTCTGCTTCCAGAAGCTCTACCTTGGCCTTCCCTATCGACTTCTCTCTGGCCAATTCAGCACGGCAGTCATTAAGCTCTGCTTGGGTATCGCTTTGGAGTTGCGTCATCTCTGCCACCTTAGAAGGGGAACCTCGAGCCTCGTCACCATGAATATCGAGAAAGTAATTCAGCATGCGAAAGCTAGCCAACACGTCATTTAAAGCGCGTTCATGATGAACCTCCAGAGAAAGCTCTGATATCTCCTCCCTATCTTCAGCAGAGCCAAATATCGCACCCACAACAGAACCCACCGGCTCGCTTCGCGATAACGGATCTGATATTCCCAATGCGCGAAGTCCGCTGGTGCCAAAAGTAGACAGATCTAAGCGATAGGAAGTGGCTCCTTGTGGACCTTGAGAGGACAGGTTGGCGATAAAAGAAGGAGAGTGACTTTCAGCGGAACCACCGACTCTTGAAATAGAGGTGCAGAATAATGGTGGAAGGCCATTCAACAGAGGGTCAAGAGTAGCGGCAGGTTCATGATTCGGTGCAGCGACATCAGGGATACAGGAGGAGATAGGAGAGTCAGGAGTGGCTGTCGGAGGAGGAAGGTTGACCTCTGGCGGAGCCTCAAAAGTATCAGAAAGAATGTCGATTGACGCCTTAGCTGTTGCCGCCGTTTTGGAGGTACTTGCACCATCAAGAGCGTCAGCCCTAGTAGCCGAAGCTTCGTTCACCTTCTTCAAAGCAACCTCAACAACTGGGTTGCTATTTCCCATTCTCAGCTTCTTTCGCTGAGCCGCGGAAGCATGACGAAGCCCAGAGTCGGTATCCATGTCCTCGCTGCTGCTTTCGGGTACTTCAGTTTTAGGGTGATTCGGAGTCACTCCTTTCCGAATGGGTAACCAATTCTCAAGGAAACGGGAAGTACGGCTGGAGGTACCACGCCTGGCAACAGTCTTGAATCTCTTTCTTTTTGGAGTGGCAGAGCGACTGGAACTCTCAGGCGGAGGAGATGGTGACAGTGATTGAAGCGGCCTCACGTTAAGAGAAACGTCCTTATCGCTTGACGGTCGATCTCCAGTGTCACCTGCCAGCAAGACACATCAGAGCGATGATTAAGCCGAAGCAATAACGAAGGAAAAGAAACTTACTTATAGTACACTTCTCTATAAGCCTGTGCAAGGTAAACTCTTGAATGCGAAAAGACGATTTCAACTCCAGCAGCATATGCATTTGTCGAAGCTCTTCCTTGGATACTGTTGACGGGTTTGTCCAAAGGGAGTCGTTAAGACACTAATTGAAGCCCCTAGGCCAGGGGCGGAAAGGCAAATTCACGATGAAAAAACCACTCTTCCAATCGGCCACAGTCTCATCGAAGCCCTGGAATTTCTGCCAGAATGACTGTACCAATGCGTCATTCCATCTTGGGGCAATATCTACCACACAGTTGTGGCATCTAAAACTAAAAAACTTGAGGAATAAATTGATAGAAGGGACAAGGATACCCCGCAACTCGCAAATGCGAATGAAGGCATGAATCCCACACCAAAACGGAGGCGTAATCTGAGCCGGGTTAATGTCATATTGAACCAATAAATTTTTCACTACTTCATGGATGGGAAAACGAAAGCCATAGAGAAACATGCTAAAATATACCATCCTATCGCCCCCCGATAGAGGGTCATGAAGCCGATAACCTGCCTCCAAAACTGCTTGATCAACAAAAACACTAGGTGTTCTCTCAATTTCTAAATCTATGGACAAAACCGTCGACGCCGGCAAACGGTGGTCGTGACTTCCTTCGAAGCAAGAATCTAGAGAGAGAAAGGGAGAAAATTTCGAAGTGCAGGCAAAGAGTATTAAAAGAGAGCAGTTGCCCCCTTTTAAAGGCTGAGATCGAGAAGTGAACAGCCTGTAGAAGCAGGACACGCACCAAAGCAAAAGTGACACGTGTAAAAACCTTAGAAGGATATTTATGTCCAGGCATTTATATCTTCTGGAGGGGGTAGTTACTGACAATCAGTTGCAAGCGGTTACATCGAAGCAACAGTTAGCTTCTCAGCGATAGTCATCCAAAGAGGAGCTAACGCCCGGGCATGCAAAACTAAAAAGGCAAAGCATCATTTCATTTAATAATAAGCCATACGGCATCTACAAGGGATTGCCAAGGGCGGAATCAATCCTCGTCAGGCCAATAAGAGGACCAGTAGCAATATTCCTCATCGGAGGGCGGAAGCTCCTCATCAGCGAAAGGAGGGAATTTGTCGGCTTTTCACTCCGGGCACAGCGTCAATGGGTTGGATTCCTCCTTTGTAGCTGAAGATGTCGCCTTAACGATGGTATCGTCTAAAGGAATCTTCACTTCAAACCAGTCAGCATGAGGGAATAATGTTTTGCCCTTACAGGACGGAGGGGCTGAAAATGAAGAAAACCAACCAGTGGCTTCAGAACGTGCTCTCTTCTTCGATCTCTTCCGACCTCCACGGCGGGGCAATCACCTCTTCCGGCATGGTGGCGAAGAAGGATTGTCAGAATCTGGTGTCGTCGGAGGGGTTGGACGAGATTCTCGCTCGTCGGAGACCTGATCATATGAATCAGCCATGAGAGATGAAAATCAGTAGCAGCAGAAAATATGAAGAAAAAGATGAACAGGAAAAAAAAAAGAACTCCCCATAAATAGATAAAATGGTGAGACTCTTCAAATTTCTCAAGTGAGAGAAGGAAAATTTAATGCGTCTTGAGAAGATCAACCATAATGGAAAATTCAAAATTCTTTGATCACGCCTGTTGAAATCTCTCGACAATCAAGAAGCACAGAAAAACCGCCCAATCAGTTATTACTGAAGAGACGACGCGCGATTAGTAGAACAGTCTGCCTAAGCAATCGTCGCCACCTGGCAGATAAAGAAGAATAAATACTGCAAAAGTCTAGCCAGTGTCAGACTCATTTTCAGTTGGGCTTAGCCATAACTCTCAATCGAAGCTAGGGTTAATGCCCTGAAAAAGTGAAGAAAGATCACAAGTCCAAGTACGGAAAGGAGTTTCATTATGGCCTAACGGCCTGAATATACGTTTGCATACATAAAATATACAAAGGGAAAACAAAAGAGAAAGCATAGCGGTAAACATTCAAGCCCGAGACCCGGCGTCGTTGTCGTCATCCACCAGCAGGATAGGGATGTCCCTCAAGGCGTCCACCACAGAAGTCAACTTCGAAGAGGTGCTTCTCATACTCTTCACATAGCAGTTCAGCAGATCCTTCCTCTGTTGCAGCATAGCGATGGCTACCTCGATGCGACATGCTGCAATGGCTAACTTGGAGACATTCCCGATAGGATTGAAGTCCTCTATGGTAGCGGCCCCGATCCTGGCCTGAATAGGGGTCATCATTCCCCGAATTTCCAACATATCCTCGCCAGTCTTCGTCATCATGTTCTCCAGGAAGCTGACGTCACCCTCAGTAAGATTCTTGAGGGTCAAGGCTTTGGAGATCAGAAAATTTATGGTGAGATCGTCCATGAAGAAATGGAAAATGAGAAGTAAAGAGGGTGTGAAGAATCTGCACCGAAAAAGGGTCGCATTTATAGATTCAAAGTAATAAATGTGCACCTAGGCGTGCACCTCAAAAAATGAGTCGTCCCGTTATCCCAAAGCAATTGGAGGGAAAGGCTAACGCGGAACTCCTGGTGAATGCCCGAGATGCTTGGATAGAGTACGAATCGGAGAATGTCAGACCCTACAATTTGTAGGCGGCCTACAGCGTAAAACCGTGTCGATATTACAGGTAGCTCCGAGCAGCGTAAAATCATGTCAATATTACCGGTAGCTATGGCGTAAGACCGCACAAACTGTAAGCGGCTCATGGCGTAAGACCACGATAATATTGCGGGCGGCTTACCGCAAGGCCAGACCCCACGAGTTGAAGGGAAATGGCGACACCAAAAACACCCCGACATGAGTGGATGAAAACCTCTAAGGCTAACTAGTGCTTGTCATTATATGTCATTTTCGCTAACGTGACGAAACCACATTTGAGAATGTGCAGGAAAAATAAGGAAATATCACCTTCAGAACGATAGTGGAAGCTTCGGAAAGGACCGGCGCTATCGCTAATGGTCAGTCTCACTCACCTGTTTTGCTATCGTATATCCAGTACAATGGAACTGACGATGGAGTCAGAAAAACTCGGTGATTTTCCCGAATCTGACGCGGCGCAAAGGGAGTAACGTTCCTCCAGAGGCCAGGAGAGGCAACCCTTGGTGAACACTCAGGCTCATTTTCAGTTGGGCTTATGATAACAATTAAAGAAACGCCAAGGGTATATTCATCTTCTCACCTCAAGTCAAAGCCAGATCCCTGTAGACCTTAACTGGCTACGGCACCCGGCTGCCGCCCCCGTTAGGCTGAGGATCCCGGGATGGTCGACATCAGCGGGGGGACCCACCTGGCGTCATCCCATCCCAGGAACCCCGACAACGGCTCATTGGTGATATCCCACTAGCGATATCCGACGACTCATACAACGTTTCATTGGCGATATCTCACTAGCGATATCCGGTCCCGCTGACTCATGCTGACGTCATCCTAGGCGATATCTCCCCATGATAATGCCCACCCCTGGGGGTAACAACCTTTCTTTCTTAGGCTATAAATACCCCTCATTTCTAGATCGAGAGTAAGATCTGATTCTCTTCCCAAATCTCTGCCAAATTTTACAGCCATACTAACTTAAGCATCAGAGTGTCTACGCCGGAGTCCCCCCTCCGGCGCTTTGTAGGTATGACAGACTGCTGCTACAGTGATTCCAGACAGCTATAATCCATATCCCACTTCCCCAACAGTCCGAATCTTATCACCACTTGAGCTACACTCAGTTGTAGCTGCATTAGAGGAACAACCTATTCTTTCCCCAAAACCACCTGTTATCTCCCCTCATCATGATGATCATATTAAGTTTCCTTCTTCTCTCGTACAAGTGCCAATTCTTGAATTAAAGACTTTGCCAATTGATACGATCCTAGCCGCAATGCATGCACAACGCTCCCACGCCTTGCGACCAAGACCAATCAACCCAAAGTGTCGGGCCAAGGATGTTGCAAAGCATCCATTGAGGTTAATACAACCTCTAGACATGGAGACAAGGCAGGAGACGTTGCTTCATCAAGCCTTCATGTGAAGGATGACATGGAAGGTGGCTTGGAGGCTCTTAGTGCAAGGTTCGGCATCCATCCGAGTCAACCCATGGAAGAACGACTTCAATCAGAGATCCAACATATATACAAGACCGATTGGAGTATTAGGAAGGCTATGCCCAAGTTTCAGAGTATTTGTACGAGTAAAACTCAAGAAGGTTACATTCTCGCACTAATGAGTTCTAAGCGCAGACGTAACAGACGACTTTGTCCTAACCTAGTCAGAGCTACACAGGTCAAAATCATGCGATCGAGCATGTTTTTGAAACCTTAGGATGTTGTCTACATTGTAACCAAATATCAGCTCAAACACACGAAACGTTTAGATGTTATGTATAGAGACGTTTTTGCTGACAGCAATCCTACGCAGACAAGGACTTCAAAACGTGTCTGCCAACGCCGTTAGATTTAATTCCGACCTGTGAGGCCTGGACTAGGAAGAGAGGACCCTTCTTACTATTTTCAGATGTTAGATTTCGAATGGGATAAGTTTTAGCCCAATCGGACGAGTGGATCGAAAGCTAGCATGGGTCGATATTTTATTGCACAGTGTGAACGCGCAGCAACCTGTGACTTGGAGATTGAGGCCCAACTTGAAGCCCAGCCGTGCGAATCATCTCTGGAGCTTCTAGAATATATTTATTATATTTATTAATTAGTTTGTGAAGTTATTATACGAATAGAAGTTCTACTTCTACTTAGATTAGGTTTTCTATTCCTAGTAGTATTACAAGTTATAGTTAGAGTTGAACTTGTACTAGGCTTTGCCTGTATATAGAGCCTTTTGTGCTCATTGTAAATCAACCCCTGATTTTGATAATAAAATTTCGAGAGAGTTTCTCAAATTGTTCTTGCAAGAGCCTTGTCTTTAATTGAGTTCGAACACTCGATTAAAATCATAAGTAAAACCCAAAAGTTCACCCGCTTTGAATCGTTTCAACTAGGTTGCTTCTCCTAGATGTGAGTTGAGGTCTAGAATCCGATCCAAAGAACCTCATTAGGCGATAGTTAGGCCGACTAACCATCCATCAAAGGTCCCTAAGTGAATCTATCTACCAAATTCTGCATTAATCTCAAACCTTCGAACTAGATCGTCATTCAAATGCATCCTAGGCAACTAGGATCGTATCAGTTGGTAGCGGAGCTCTAAGCGTTCAAGGTTTGATTTATATCTTTACTATCCTTTTATTTTTATTTAGTTTTCAATTGTTGAGATTGATTTTCATTCTACCCTATCTAATCAATCTCCTTGCAGCCAAGTGTGTTAGTATGTCAAGTCGATCTAGGGCTCTAGATCATTGTTTGCGTTTTGTGCGTGCAAATCGACTACGATTTGTAAGCATCTTTTAAAAACAAAAATAGTCCCCAAAGTTTCTTTAATTTCAGTATTTTTTTTGAGTCAAAAAGAGTCATAAAAAATCAAAGTGTCCATTAGTCTAGTTGTTATTTGATTTCATTCAAAAGAGCCAAAAAACAATTCAAAACAAAAATGATTTCGAATACAGAAAAGAGTAGTATTCGAAACTAAGAGAAAAATAAAATACAAGAAACCTAAAGGTGTTAGCTTTCCATAGAAACAAGAATCATCAAAATCAGACACCAGAATCAAAAGTTGGAGTAGGAGGAACAAGTGACGCGCGCACACACACCATTCACGGTTTGTGGATTTAATTGAGTCTTCTTATTTGTGTTTGAGCTTTTTCTTTTATTCCAGCCCATAAATCCTTTCTATTCCAGCCTAGCAAGTATTTAGTTGGTTGATCCTTGCAACTAAATTATTTTTTAAGCATCTTAATTCTTTCGAAGTCGAGTTGTCTTTGTAAAATTTCCTTGGAAGCGTTTCTTCAAATTCTCGAGTCTGTCTTCGGTTTGAGTGAAGGAACAACAAAAAGGAATTTGAGACAAAGTAAGTGAGTATTGTGAGTTCAAAAGAGAGTTAAACACGAGAGCAAAACACGTGAGGGAGTGCTAGTAGTTTCTAGGGCAATTTTACATTTTCTTATTTTAGTGTTTTGACGTTTCAGGAATTACAAAATGTCTGATCAATCGGGCGGAAGAGGAAAATCAAAAGTTGAGAGGATGCTAGAGGTGATCTAGCTCGGGTAGAGACACTAGAAGCATGCGGGCTAGCTGATCTAGTCGGAGTCAACAATCCGCAACTAGGTGTGCCCCTTACGAATTTTGCAACATACCACAATGTTAAAAATAGTTCGCACGCATCTGGAGGGTTGAAGATAGACCAAAGATAGCCTCTTGTCGATGGTATGACCGCGATTGAAGAGGAGGATGAAGAGGAAGTCGTCGGGCGTGAGCTGGCCCTTAGACGCGCACTACGGCGCGAGCCCGGAAGGCGCACCCTACCGCACGAGCGCCAAATAGCGCACGCACACCCAGCAGCACACGATCGTCCGACCTATGAGTACCAAGCGCACCATGCGCGAAGGGCTGAAGACAATGACAACTGAGACTGTACTGCACCGAGACCAAGGCATGAGCTAAGGGTTCCCAACACAAACCCTAGGCGCGAGACCCTAATGCGCGCTACGACGCATGACAGTCGAGCAATTTGTACACAAGGATCCAAAGAGCATAAGAATGCTACAACGCTTGCTATTGAGCGTGACTTGAGTGTACAAGGGAAGCAAAAAGTGAGTGAGCGAGAAAAAGAAGGGTTACTTCACACTCGCTGCCGAGTTAAAGAGAAGATATGCTCGTTGACTATCGACGATGGGAGTTTGGCGAATTATGCAAGCACATTACTTGTACATAAGTTGAAACTTCCAACTATTGAGCATCCAAAACCATACTTGCGGCGTTGCATGATCAACGGTAGAGAATTAAAGGTAACTAAGCAAGTTTGGGTTTCATTTTCTATTGGGAGATATAAGGATGAGGTTGAACCATATCCTTCTTGGTCAACCATGGCAGCAAGATAGAGAAGGAAATTGCATTGGAGAGAGTGGTTCCTACAAGGTAGTGAAGAATGGCCAAAAGTTCTCCTTGTCTTTATTAACACCTACTCAAACCATTGAAGATCAAAAGCACTTAGAGAAGAGTTATGATGAATGGAAAGTTACTAGAGACATTGAGAAGAAGGAAGAAATATTGAGAGTTAAAAAGGAGAGACTTAGTAAAGAAAACAGCCCCCATGAAAAGAGTGAGCATGGGTTGATGAAAAGAGATGATAGGGCTCTTGGAGCCGTGAGCTATTCATTGGTATGCAAGTTTGTCTTTGCTAGTGAATTTTTGCTTATCTTTGCTTGTAACCGATTTGCTTATGCTTTTGTGCTTGTGGTGCCACTAAACCCTTGGTCTATGGAGTACTGGGAAATTTTAGGGGTGGGCAAGGAATTGATGAGTGCACAAGTACCACTTGAGCAAGTCGTAGCTCACATGGAGAGATTAAGTGTTCCTTATTCGGCTAAGGAATACTACGAATAATTGAAGCGGTTCTTTGTGATTGTTGATAGAGATAGGATGATCTTAGAACAGCCTTGTTTGCCTACTTAAGTCAGCAAGTCAGCCGCGAAGAGAGATGTTGGTTTGACCCAAACTATCGCCTCACATAGAGACACCACTGTCGAGTTAGATGTCTTAGGTAATTCTGTTCCTTCTTGTGTTTCCTTTAATTATTCTAACTTAAGGAGTATTGTTTTCATTAAGGAAACATATTCGAGGGTGAATATTTTCGAAGGGGGAGGGAATGATACGATCCTAGCCCCATGGCTAGCCCCAGCGCACGCACAACGCGCCTACGCCTTGCGACCAAGACCAATCAACCCAAAGTGTCGAGCCAAGAACATTGCAAAGCATCCATTGAGGTTAATACAACCTATGAACATGGAGACAAGGTAGGAGACACTGCTTCATCAAGCCTTCACCTGAAGGATGACATGGAAGGTGGCTTGGAGGCTCTTAGTGCAAGATTCGACATCCATCCAAGTCAACCCATGGAAGAACGGATTCAATCAAAGATCCAGCATATATATAAGACCTATTGGAGTATTAGGAAGGTTGTGTCCAAGTTTCAGATTATTTGGACGAGTAAAACTCAAGAAGGTTTGAGATGACATTCTCGTACGCATGAGTTTTAAGCGCAGACGCAATAGATGACTTTGTCCGTACCCAGTCAGAGCTACACAGATCAGAATCATGCGATCAAGCATGTTTCTAAAACCTCAGGATGTTGTCTACATTTTGACCAAATTTCAGCTCAAACTCATGAACCATTTGGATGTTATGTCTAGAGACGTTTTCGCTGACAGTAATCCTACAAAGATAAGGACTTCAAAACGCATCAGTCAACGCCGTTCGATTTATTTCGGACCTGTGAGGCCTAGACCAGGAAGAGAGGACCTTTCTTTACTATCTTCAGATGTTATCTTTTGAATGGGATAAGTTTCAGCCTAATCGGACAAGTGGATCGAAAGCTAGCATGGGTCGAAGGTAATATTAGGAACACCATTCCTAACACAAATTTGTCCATTTAGAGTAGAACATGAAGGAATCTGGACCAAAGCAAAAGGTACAGACATCTGCTTCAAATTTATAGAAAACCTAGACAAAATGACCTAAATGTTATAAGGGATTACTCTATAACCAAGAATATCATGCTTATACAAAAAAGACATACATACGTAGGAGAAGGAAGTAAGACTCCAATAGGAAATTCCTTAAAGATAAGTAATCCATTAATCAAACCTAATACCATGCCAGGATTTAAAGAAAACTTCAAACTCTCAAGAGAAGACGCACTCTTACAAAAAATTAGTCAAGAATTAGATAAGATAAAAACAACAGCAAAAAATCAAATCTCGGTATTAACTAAAAGAAAATCTAGAAACAATATCAGATCAATTTAAAGAACTGGAAATAAATAGAATAAAAGGAACAAATTATCATAGGCCTGATATTAAACATTTTTATCCAAGACCCTCTTTTCCAGATATGCAATCAGAAAACAAAAGTACTAGACAGCAAAATAAGTATGATGGTTTAAGTATAGATGAGTGGAATTTAGACGGACAAAGTAAACATGAAATTATGAGTATGTTAGCAGCCATGCTAATGGCAGCTACAACACATAGAACAAGAAGTAACACTGACAAACATGTAGCTTATATACTAATGGCTGGATTTTCCGGAATGCTTAAAGGATGGTGGGATAATTATCTCACTCCAGCAGAAAAATTAGCCATAATGAACGCCACTAGAATGGAAGAAAATGAAGAAATAGAAGATGCCCCAAATGTTTTAATATTTTCTATTTTAAAACATTTTATTGGAAAACCCGAACAAATTCAAGAAGAAACAACAGAGATACTAATGAACTTAACCTGTCCTAAGTTACAGGATTTTTCATGGTATAAAGACATGTTTTTATCTAAGGTATTCCTAAAAGATGACTATAGTCTTCCTTTTTGGAAAGAAAAATATATATCAGGACTACCTAGGTTATTCGCAGAAAAGGTTAAGACTAAAATAAAAGAAGCCAATCAAGGAATAATACCCTATGAAGATTTAACATATGGGGAACTAATAGCCCATATAAATACGGTAGGATTATCCCTCTGTACAGACCTGAAATTGAAAGCAAAACTAAAGAGTGATAAGCTATTAGGCAGAAAAGAATTGGGATCTTTCTGCTCTCAATACGGTTACGAAACCATTAGAGCCCCATCAAGAAGTTATAAAAAACAAAGTAAGCAATACAGGAAATAGTATAAACCTAGATATACGGATAAAAACAAAGAAAGACCCTTTAAACCATACAGAAAACCATACCACAAGAAAAAATATAATAATTATAAAGGAAAGAGAAGAACAAACACTGGACAACCCACTTGCTATAAGTGTGGGAAAACGGGTCATTACAGAAACGAATGTAGAATGAAAGAAAAAATACAAGCTTTAGAATGTGAAGAAGAGTTCAAGGAAGATCTAGTACAATTATTAAATGAAACAGAAACTGATGAAGAAATTATAAGTAGTAATAATGAAGTAATATACGAAATACAAGAAAATACTTCTGAAGAAGAAGAAGAAGAAGATAACATATGTGTTTGCTCCTACAAGCAAATCAATGCTATTACTAAAGAAACAGACTTATTAATGGAATTAATTGGTAAAGTCAATGATGTAGAAACACAAAGAGAATATTTAGAAAAACTTCAAGATGTTATTAATAGTGACAAAAAGGCAAAATCCATACAACCTTATACTATGAAAAATGTAATAAGTAGATTCTCTAAACAAGAATCAGCAGTAACAATCCAAGACTTAAAAGAAGAAATTAGAAAGATCAAAGCTGAAATAAGAACTTTGCAAGCAGAAAATATCCAATTAAATCTAAGAATGGATATGATAGAAAATAACAACACTGAAGAAGTTGTAGAAGAAAATCGAGAAAAATAAGCTGGTTTAAATCAAGAGATTAAAAATGAGGCTTTAGGGATAGTTGATGAAGAACATTATTTAAATGTAATATCTAAAGTAGAATTTCAAAAATGGCATGTTAATATAGAATTAAAATTAGATAATGATTTTCATATCAATGTAGTAGCACTAGTAGATTCTGGTGCTGACCAGAACTGTATACAAGAAGGATTAATACCAACATAATACTATGAAAAAACTAGAGAACGGTTATACGCAGCAAACTGGGAAAAATTAGACATCAAATATAAACTATCAAAAGCATACATCTGTAAAGAAGGATTTTGTTTTAGACAGTCTTTCATACTGGCTAAAGACTTAGGGCAAAAGGTAATATTAGGAACACCATTCCTAACACAAATTTGTCCATTTAGAGTAGAACATGAAGGAATCTGGACCAAAGCAAAAGGTACAGACATCTGCTTCAAATTTATAGAAAAACCTAGACAAAAGGACCTAAATGTTATAAGGGATTACTCTATAACCAAGAATATCATGCTTATACAATAAAGACGACATATACATTTTCTCACCAAAGAAATAAACTATAAAAGGGTAGAAGAAGAAATTCAAACACCCTTTAATCAGAAAAGAGTCAAAGAATTTCAAGAAAGATTCGAAAAGGAAGTTTGTGCAGAAGTTCCAAATGCATTTTGGAATAGAAAAAAATATGTGATAGATTTACCTTATGAAAACGATTTTGACGAGAAAAACATACCCATTAGAGCTAGACCCATTCAGATGAACAAAGAATTAATGGAATATTGTAAAGAAGAAATACAATCTTTGCTAAACAAGAAACTAATAAGACCTAGCAAATCTCCATGGTTGTGTGCAGCTTTTTATGTACAGAACCATGCAGAGCTTGAAAGAGGAGCACCTAGACTTGTAATAAATTACAAACCTCTTAATAAAGCACTTAGATGGATAAGATACCCTATACCAAATAAAAGAGATCTAATAAAAAGACTACATGGAGCAACAATATTTTCTAAATTTGACATGAAATCTGGATTTTGGCAAATTCAAATTAAAGAAGATAGGTACAAGACAGCATTCACAGTTCCATTAGGACATTACGAATGGAATGTAATGCCTTTTGGATTAAAAAATGCACCTTCAGAGTTTCAAAAGATGATGAATGACATCTTAAATCCATATACCAAATTTACTATAGTATATATTGACGATGTATTAGTCTTCTCAAAAATAGTAGCCGAGCACTTCCAACATCTTAACAAGTTTTTTAAAATACTAAAAGAAAATGGACTCGTAGTATCAGCATCAAAACTGAAACTATGTCAGACTAATATAAGATTTTTAGGATTCAACATCCATCAAGGAATGTTTAGTCCTATAAGTAGATCAATAGACTTTGCTAGTAAATTCCCAGACGAAATAAAAGACAAAACACAACTTCAAAGATTCCTTGGATGCTTAAATTACGTCTCATATTTTATAAAGGATCTTAGATCAACTTGTTCAATTTTATACGCAAGATTAAAAAAGACTCCTACTGAGTGGACAGAAGAACACACTGCAGTAATAAAACTTATTAAAGAAAACGTTAAAAACCTTCCATGCTTAGGTATTCCAGACCCTTTAGCAAATCTAATAGTAGAAACAGATGCCTCAGACATAGGATATGGAGGAATACTAAAACAAGAGACTGAGGGAAAAGAGCAATTAATCAGATATTGTTCAGGATTATGGATAGAATCTCAAAAGAATTATTCTACTATAAAGAAAGAAATTTTAGCCATTGTTTTATGCATCAACAAATTTCAAGATGATGTTTTCAACAAAAAAAATCTTTTAAGAATTGATTGTCAAAGTGCAAAATTTGTTGTAGAAAAAGACGTAAAAAACATTGTTGCAAAATAGATTTTTACCAGATGGCAAGCTTTACTTTCAAATTTTGATTTCGAAATACAATATATCTCAGGAAAAGACAACTCTTTACCAGACTTTCTTTCAAGAGAATTCCTACAGGGCAAGAAAAATGACGAGCAAGGAAGCCCCAAAGAAAAAGACAAAAGCATCTTATGCAATGACCATTCCAGACATCCCAAACTCTCCAAATAGATTTGACAATCTTAGACCTCAAACATCAAAGACACTAGACCCAAAACTATTTCTCCCAGGAAATTCACGCCCAAAGACTCCATCCAGACTCATACCAGCCCTACAAGTCCAACCACCAAGATCACCAGCCTCAATAACCCAAAGACCAACCGTTTTAGGAAACATACCAAGACCATTATTTCAAACACAAACCCAGACAAAAGCCCAAGACAAAACAGACCCAATACTTAAGCCTTTAGTAAAAAACATTGGCTACATAGAACCAGAGTATGGATCAGACCTACGGTCCATCATCTCCAAGATGTTCCCCAAAGACTTTCACTACATTCCAACATCTCCAGAGAAAAACAGAACCTTTTATGAATTCATCCTTGTAGACACCGACTCGGTAGAAGTCACTCATGAGACAACTATGGCAAGACCAGACAGATACTCTTATTCGAAGTGCAGGATTCTTCGAGTATTGACTCCGACAGACTGGGGCATGAACTTGTATACACAGAAGACATTCTCACAGCCATTCCTCCCAAGAGGGTTTGACTATCATGATTATCAAATGGCATGGCATTACACCTTTTTATACTCAACTGGAGGACATTCATGGTTCTTCCACTTTGACAGAAACATTTCTGGAAACCTTCCCTTATGGTTTCATAGATGGTGGTATCATTTTGGTGCTCATGAAGTAGCTTTCCCAGAGACAGTCTTAGAAGGATATGGAGCTTTCACTCAGAAATACACGGCTTCAAGTCTACCCAAGACGATGAGTTTTATTCTTATGTTTCATATCCCTTGGATCATCTATTGGGAATATGAAATCATTGACCGAACAGAATACGAGCCTCCTATACTCACTAGAAGATTCAAGGTGAAATGGTGGAAAAGGTTTCCACAAGAACAAGCTTCGAAGTTCGCAGTTCTAAAGACATTATCAGAGTCAACCATCAACAATCCTCCTCCAACCAGAGGACAATCAAGATTTCAGACAGGATCCACCTCCAAGACAGCCAAACGAGAAATGAAGAGAGAACTCCTAGAAAAATTATCACAGTTCTCAGATGATGAAGAAGATGGAGAATCATACACTCCAGCTAACTCTAACCCAGACTATGACAATGACATGATGATCGAGCTCTATCCAGAGCTAGGAAAAAGATAAAAAAAAGAGAGAGAGAGAAAGAGGTAAAATTGTTACTGCAAATATGACTTCTCATCAGACAAATGATGTATTAGAAAGTCCAAAAGACAATCAAAGAAGAGGGCAAAAGAGGAAAAGACATTATTATTTTTCTTTCAGATTTGTCAAGCCTATCAGTCCCACAGAAAGAAAATTAATGATCATTAGAAGAAAACAAGAGGCACCAGCCATCCAGACAGCTAGACGCGCAATAACAAAACAGTGGAGATTCAGATTATCAAGACAACTAAGAACTCCAGCTATGCAGACAAGACGGAAATGGCAGACAATAATGATTAGAAGAAGACAAAAGACTTTACAGATACCATAGGGCAAGAAATCAAGACAATTATGGCCGACAACTTTTAAAAAGAAAAGAAGAATTGCAAAAGAGATAGATTCCTTATCTCTTAGTTTAGAAAATTGTAATTTAATTTGAAATCCGCTTAGACTTTTCTACGAATGTAATCCCTATATAAGGGGAAGAAGTCCTCAGTTATGAGGCAGAATCAGAAATAAAATTTCCAAAAAATTATCAAAACTTTGAGAAAAGCTTTCAAACATCTTGAGCAACA
This sequence comes from Viola odorata, assembly GCA_963691705.1. Classification (NCBI taxonomy): domain Eukaryota; kingdom Viridiplantae; phylum Streptophyta; class Magnoliopsida; order Malpighiales; family Violaceae; genus Viola; species Viola odorata. The sequence continues at coordinate 34,644,571 of OY829542.1, forward strand.
TCACTGTAAGTTTTAAATACGCTTTAAGTTTCATACAACGTTTTCATTATACTTTAAAGCTTTCTTAAATGTTTTAAATTTCTGCTTTCTCATTATACCTGCATCATGTCCATTTGGGATAAATTAGCTACATGCTTAACCGTTTTAAGAACTGATAGACTCTCAGATTTAGAACATCTTAAACAAGAATTAGTATCACACTTGACTTTTATACATCAAGCCTATATCGAAGATCTTAACCCAGAAATTAATGACGAAAATGGTAACGCCGTTCCATTAGCATCAGACAGAACTCCTTTATGGAATGAAGATTTAATTAAAATAGAACTTTTAAGAAATATGGTTATAGCAACAAACAAAACCATAGATAAAGTTTTTAAAACCATAAATAGAAATCAAAATACACCTTCATCCAGTCATACTCCAGCATATAGAACTAATTACCACCAATACGTTTTTAGACCAAGAGCACGTGGAGTTGTGGTTAGACCATCTTTTAATCAACCTCCCAGTTTTAGACCTACTATCGCTAGACCTTCATCTTCTCAATCCTCAAGACCTTATCCTTCACGACCTAATACAAATCATACTTCTCCAAGCTCATCATCTTCTTCATACCTAAAACCAGATTCTAATCTACCTGGACAGAGCTATACTACTCATCAACTTCTTAGTCTAGAAGGAATGAATCCTGACCTATACATACGCCAAAATGACGGAACTTATCTTCGAAGACGATCCGGTTCAGAAATGGTAGCGGAGCCAAGTAGCTCTCTTTCTGGAGGGGGTAAGGGTAAGGAGGTTTTAACTCTTCCCAACTCTCACCACAGGAGATTTGGTTTTAGAAAGGTACACAGGACATACATAGGACATTTTCATTGACAGTAATCCTACGCAGATAAGGACTTCAAAACGCATCAGTCAACGTCGTTCGATTTATTTCGGACCTGTGAGGCCTAGACCAGGAAGAGAGGACCTTTCTTTACTATTTTCAGATGTTATCTTTTGAATGGGATAAGTTTCAGCCAAATCGGACAAGTGGATCGAAAGCTAGCATGGGTCGACATTTTATTGCGCAGTGTGAACGTGCAACAACCCGCGACTTGGAGATTGCGGCCCAACTTGAAGCTCAGTCGTGCGAATCATCTCTGGACCTTCTAGAATATATTTATTATATTTATTAATTAGTTTGTGAAGTTATTATACGAATAGAAGTTCTACTTCTACTTAGATTAGGTTTTCTATTCCTAGTAGTATTAGAAGTTATAGTTATAGTTAAACTTGTACTAGGCTTTGCCTATATATAGAGTCTTTTGTGCTCATTGTAAATCAACCCCTAATTTTGATAATAAAATTCCGAGAGTTTCTCAAATTGTTCTTGCGAGAGCCTTGTCTTTAATTGAGTTTGAACACTCGGTTAAAAATCACAAGTAAAACCCGAAAGTTCACCCCCTTTGAATCATTTCAACTAGGTTGCTTCTCCCAGGTGTGAGTTGAGGTCTAAAATTCGATCCAAAGAACCTCATTAGGCAATAACTAGGCCGACTAACCATCCGTCAAAGGTCCCCAAATGAGTCTATCCACCAAATTCCGTATCAATCTCAAACCTTCGAACTAGATCGTCATTCAAACACATCCTAGGCAACTAGGATCGTATCACCATCACATCTGAAATATGCATATCTCAGTGCCAAAGATTCACTTCCAGATATCATCTCTAACGAGCTTGATGAGCCAGAAGAGAAAGAGTTGATTTCCTTGCTGAAAGAATTCAAGCAAGCTATTAGATGGATAATTGCTGACATCAAGGCTTATCACCAGCCCTATGCACCCATAGAATTGATCTTGAGGACGCCAACAAGATTGTTCATCTGCCACAACGCAGATTGAATCCTCCCATAATGGAGGTGGTAAAGAAAGAGGTATTGAAGTTATTGGATACAAGCATTATCAACCCCATTTCCGACAGCCCATGGGTGAGTCCCGTCCAGGTCATGCCCAAGAAAACTGGTATCACTATCACTACAGGGCAAGACAGTGCATTAATCCCAACTAGAATCCAGAATGGCTGGAGGGTGTGTATAGACTATCGTCGTCTCAATGCGGCTACCAGGAAAGATCATTTTTTGCTTTCGTTTATTGATCAGATGTTAGAGCGCCTCACGGGGAAGACGCATTATTGCTACCTAGATGGTTATTCTGGTTTCCATCAGATTTCAGTTGCCCTAAAAGACCAAGAAAAGACTACTTTCACTTGCCCGTTTGGCACATTCGCATATCGAAGGATGCCCTTTGGTTTATGTAATGCCCCTGCTACTTTCCAGCAATGCATGATGAGAATCTTTTCAGAATTCGTTGAGAAAAGTATCAAGGTCTTTATGGACGACTTCACAGTCTAAGGCAACTCCTTCTCTGAATGCCTAACCAACCTAAAGAAAATTCTACAATGTTGCATCGAGACAAATCTAGTGTTGAGTTTCGAGAAGTGTCACTTCATAGTAGATCAAGGCCTCATCTTAGGTCACATCGTCTGTAGCAAAGGCATCGAGGTTGATAAAGCGAAAATTGAAGTAATCGAGTCCTTGCCCTATCACTCCTATGTTCAAGATGTGTGTTCCTTTCTAGGGCATGCGGGTTTCTACAGGCGGTTCATCATGGATTTCTCTAAAATTACCCAGCCCATGTGTCGGTTGCTTCAGAAAGATGTGGAATTTATGTTTGATGATGATTGTAAAGTCTCATTTGATATGCTAAAAAATAAACTCATCACTACCCTCATCATTCGAGCCCCCGATTGGTCACTTTCTTTCGAGATCATGTGTGATGCCAATAATCATGCCCTTGGAGCCGTCTTGGGCCAGAGGAAAGATAAAGAAACATATGTCATCTATTATACTTCGACGTTGCTAGATAGGAGCCCAGCAAAACTACACCACTATAGAGAAAGAGCTTTTGGTAGTCGTTTATGCCTTGGACAAGTTCAGACAGTACCAGATATGGAATCCTAACACCTCTAAATTGACTCCAAATTGTTTCATAGCTTGCGACATATGCATCTACAGTGCATGTTGCCTCTTCAGCTCCTCAAGGACACCTTTGAAGGTGTTGTGTTGGAGATTGAACAACTTGTAGAGCTGCTCTGTGCGTTTTATGAGATCTGGCAAAGAAGTGATGAGAGGGTAAGGTGAGCTGGGAGTAACTGGTTTTGGTTCTAGTGTCGGGCAGGTTGAGTTGTGGTTTGATTTTCATCAAGAGGTAGAACTGGGTTGCCTTGAGCATCCAGTGGAGGGAATTTGTAGTTCTTATGACTAAAGATTTGGTCCACCTTGACTGTAAAACTTATGTTCATAAAAAGAAAAGCCTTCTGTTGATGGAAAAACCCAATGATAGACAACGAAGATTAAATGGTTTTATCTAAAGTTATCATAATCGAGCCGGACAGCGAACCGCTCAAGTCATGATTCACTGATTTTCTAACTTAATTGGGTTAAATCAGATCGTGTTTCAGAACTATTTGTACATCGAATCACTCAGTTTCACTAATTTACTAGCTCAACCGGATTGAATCGGTTGGTTTTACAAATTTAGACATTTTTTATTAAAATAAATATAACAATTTAGTTAAAACCAACTAAAATTGGCCCCACATTTTGACATTTAAAGTTTAATTATACTTTAAGTTTGCCCCTATTGGCTATCATGGCCCATAGGCTCTCCACCAGTCCACTTCCAATCTCTAGATCTCCTTACCTCACTCACAATCACATTGTTACCATGTTTATGATCTGCAACTTGCGCTTCTATTGTCCAGATCGCATTGCTTCTTTTATTCAATTCTCTACTGCCAACTCCAACTTCAAATATTTACTACAAACCCTAATTTCAAATCCCTAATTCCAAAAAAAGAGCACCATTCTGCCACCAACCACTTCTACTTTCTAAGGCCAATTCTAATTTCAAAATCCACTCATGCTACCTACTTTCTCGACTTAATATGCATTGGTTTTCTTGATCAGTCAGTTTTGGAAATGGCGGGACAATGAACACCGCACGACGAGGAGACGACGACGGTAAGGATGAGAGAATGAAGAAGAAGGAGATTGTCGACTTGTTTTTTCTTTCTTTTTTTTCTTTTTTTTCAAATTCAGTAACCAAACGATAACATTTTGGTTTCATGACAAAAAAAAGTACATGAACCGGGCTTCTTTGTACCAACCGTTCGGTTTGTTCGGTTTCATAAAAAACCAGTCAGGTCGACAGGTCGAACCTGGTTTTTTGCATTTCTGATCCACAAGGTCAAATCAAACTGATTTTGTTGTGGTTCGCAGTTTTTTCGATCGGATCGACCTGCCTGACCTGATTTTTATAACTATGGTTCTTTCATACATCGAGAGAACTAGGTCTAATGGCCAAGTGTGTAATGACAGACCGCATTACCATCATCTTGACCTTAGCATGCACATATTGAAATTGAGTGGCTAACCAGTAGCCTAGATTAATCCTAAATCCTTTGTACATGCACCACGAGAGAAAGAGCTCCTTCACAATTAAGATGGTGCCATTACTTATCTTACCTGAAAAGGTGAGTAACAGGTATCTATGGAGAACTCTAAGGGCAGGATCTTGTAATTCATGTCCCTTTGAGCCCCTAGGTTTGTACTGGCCATTAGATCAACCTAAAATTGACCACTAAGGTGGCACTTAGATTCATACTGCCCAGTTCTTGAGTGTTAAATTGACTACTAAGGGGGCACCAAGATAAAGTTCCATAAATTCTATGTGTTTAGGTCAAAGAAAATTTCCTAACCTAGATTAGCAATGTACCTATAGACTCTATCATGCAGTCCTAGCTTTTCTAATAGGGGGGGGTATCTAAGGCAACACAAGGGGGCACAATAACAATAAGCAAGGAGCTCATTTTATCATACAAAATGTGACTGTTAAAAATTAAATGACCCTTAAGAGTGCTGAGTGGGAAGGTTACCTACCCAAGCTTTGAGTTGATTCTAGCTCTTGAAGAAGTTTGCACTTTCGTGGAACCTTAAAGAGGTATGTCTGCCACATCCTCTAAGGCAACACAAGGGGGCACAATAACAATAAGCAAGGAGCTCATTTTATCATACAAAATGTGACTGTTAAAAATTAAATGACCCTTAAGAGTGTTGAGTGGGAAGGTTACCTGCCCAAGCTTTGAATTGATTCTAGTTCTTGAAGAAGTTTGCACTTTCGCGGAACCTTAAAGAGGTATGTCTGCCACATCCTCTAAGGCACGCCTCTTATCAGCTTTCTTTTCTCCTGCTATTATTCCTTGATATGCTTTGGCAGTTAATTTCTTCTTCTTTTTGGGTTGAGAGGTAGATGGTGAAGGGGTGACTTGTGGGACCTCATCCGTCTCTTAATCATCTTCCTCTAGGGGTTGGTCAACCCTCTTTCACTTAATCGCTGCAAACGTTGGGCCAAAGTTTCAGATTCCCTTGAATTAGAATCGCCCTCTTCAGCGGCCTCCTTCTTGGCATTGAAATTAGGATCGATGATCGTGTCTGAGTCACCTGAGAGTCCGTCAAAAAAAGACTCGACGCTGATCATCTTGATGTTTCTAGGCCTCAACCTAGAAAACTCTCGCAGGAGCAGCAACAAATTATTGAGTGGATTGAGGAGCGGTGTCGTACTCAACGATGGCCAGAGTGATAGGGTTGCTAACCCCAGTCACTAGAGTTGCAAACATGTTATTGAAGGGTTATGGAGGAGCGACCATGGGCAATTCTGTCGTTGGGGTCGGAGCGACCGTCTGAATGGAGGGGCACGATGAAGTTAATCGTGATGGTGAAACTGAAGGGGTTTTCTCGATTCTAATTGAACAGACTACGAATGATGGCAACTGCTCTGTGGTGGTTACCGGCATGGAGTCAGAGGGAGCTGCGGCGGTGGTGGTGGAGTTGGATGGGTTCTTCTCCGCCAGTGGGACCCAACCCGACTCCTCTGCTTTCTTGATCATCTCTAACACTCCCTCGTCATCTGATCCAGTATCCCTCATCGTCTGATCCAGTAGTGGAATCAAAATTAAGCAACGAGGAGTGGTTTTGGTATGGAATCGGGGACGACGGTGCTTTGTAGATCACAATAGTCGTGGCTGGATCAATTGCAGCAGTAGAGAAAGATCTTAGGGTTTTTGGTCGCAAGGAGGAAGGCAACCCGATGGTGATCAGGTGGACCAGACAACCGATGGTGGAGAGTAGGGTTCCTTCTCTATGACGGACGGCAGAATTAGTGATGGCCATTGGTATGATTTTGGTAATTGTTGAGGAGTAGAGAGAAAAATGGAGAAGATGGACGAACGTTGTGCGTTGGAGGGAAACTGGAGAATTTCTTGCAAAGTAAAAAGTGTGGTCTAACCAAAGTTATTAATCTCGTACCGGGAGCCATCTCGGTTTAGCTCTTGGGAGCGAGATATACCGGATATCAAAAATATCAGTGTACTATTTCGGTGTTGCATTTCGGAGTTAATATATCCAACATTAAAAAATTAAGAGAAAAATCATTCAAAGTTACATCATCAAATATTCAATCTACATAACAAAAATATAAAAAATCATAAACCATCCTATCCAGCATTCAAAAACACAATAGAGTCGCTTAACTAGTTACATCAACAATGCCCAAGATTTCATCCACATCAAATTGTTGGTGATTAATAACAATCTCATTCTCATCACCAAGGTAATTCTACACATCAACCAAGCTCAATGAAGAAAATGGAGCCTCAATTGTCTCCCAACTTAAATCATCACCATCAATAAGTATAGGCTCTTCGGAAACTCATTCATCCAATAAGCTAATGTTATCAATTCTAATAGGATCCAATGAACTCTTAGTTTGACTTAAATTCCTAAGAAAAAAAAGAAGCAATTAAATTTTGACAATAATAATTATAATTTATAGCAACAAAGATATATTCAACTATTCAACTTACTCTACTCTAATTTCAAAAATATAACAAAAATAATAATAATGATAGATAGTAAGATCACTATATTTTACCTTTCACGAAACTTCAAGTTGTAACGAACAAAGACCAAATCATTTAATCTTTTATGCTCCAACCTATTTCGCTTTTTGGATGAATAAACTCAAATGTACTCCAATTTTTTCAGCATCCAGTAGCACTTGAACTGCAAATTTCTATAGCTCTGGAGTTTCATTTCCAAATTGTTCCCACCATGAAACTAGTTAAATTATAAAAGTATTAGTCCAATTAATTTGCAGAAAAAACAAAGACGCTAATTAAAATTAGAAAAGTACCTGGATTTAGTTTCTCGTGTTGGTGAATAGCTATACTCATGCCAAAGTCTTCAATAGCTCTTTTGTACTCTTCAAGTTGTCCACTAATTGCATCTTGCACATCATAATCAGGAACTAATCTTGTGATTGTTGAAAGCAATTCCCTAGTAACTTCCTTTTGCTTAGAGAATGAAGGTTGGAAAAAAAATCCATCGATTTAGGAAGCAACCAGCTGTATGTCGACTATGAAGTTGCTTGTCCCATCTTGCATCAATTAATCTAACATATGGTCTGTATTGACTTAGCTTGTTCTTTAACCTTATTATTATACATTCTTTTGCCTTATCCATTGCCACATACAAGTATCCCATTGCTGATTTTTCTTCACTATCAATCAATCGCAGAACTTGTACCAAAGGCTCACTAACCTTGACAATATGTTCACAATGGGGCTAAAATTCTGCATCTTGTAAAATTATTGATGCTATCTCATTGCCCACTCTACTTCTAACATAACTTGATTTTTCTTTAAATGATGATATTGATAATTTGGGCGTATTCTCTTCCTTTTTGCAAAAACCAGATAAAAGAACCAAAGAAAAAAAGAAAGGAACAAAAGTGCCCAAAAAAGAGAGCAAAAAGATGACAGTGGTGATCGAAGAGCTGAATCATAAGGAATAGGTCTCTTCCCTAGGCTTAGAAGAGAGCACATCTACACTAGACCTAGGAAGCTGTCAACGGAACCAATGAACCAGCGAAGTGGGCCTGGGCCGCAAACCAAGGCAAAGCGCGCCAATACTCTTACATTCTAAAGAAGACTTCCAGAAGGTGTTTCAAAGTTGTAAAATGTCCTAAGGGATGAGAACAACTCATTTTTGTATTTATCTTAAATTCGAGAAAAATAAGGAAAGAAATAGACTATTTAATCTTTCCTTGTTTAGCTTAGAAGCAAGTCGGATTTTGGAACTATCTTCTCCCCTCTTTCACTCTCTCTACAACCAAACTTGGATGCAGCTCCATTGTTTTGCTCTCCTCATCTTCTTCCTTGAAACGAGGAGATTTATTTTATGCAATTGAATTTCCTATTTTATTATATTATGTATGTTTCTAGCTAAGTAATTCGTTCTTGGTAAATATTTTAAAGTTCATGATTCCAGTATTGTGAGATCTAAACGTATTAATAAATTCTTAATTTCATATTTCTTCTCTTTCTCATTTCTTGTCAATTTATTCTTATTTGATTTAAGAGTGATCAACTTAAGTTTTAACCTGAATAATTATAACTTTTCTTAATAACTTTGGGTCTACATTGTTAGAAGGATCTGTAGGTAACTAGCTCGTGGCCAGCCAAGACTCTGTTAGAGAAAGAGAAGAATTAGGTTTATAGAGGTAAGTGGACTGATCCCTAAGACTAGGGATGGTCTCCCCCTATTTTTATCAACCAACTAGTCAAATCCTATAAGTGAACCTTAGGATTTCTAGAAGGTTAGGGTTCTTAATAGAGAGATTTTTTTAAGAAACTTGATTAGGAGGAGAGTAGGAAGTCAAAATGAACCTCACTTCTATAGCTACTGTAATTTTATGTATTTTCTTTTCTTTCATTTCAATGATTCATGGTTAGGGTCATACCCGTGAACATAACTATGAAACACTGACATATTAGGATTTTTGGTGTCTCAATTGTGTCCTTGTATAAATAGAAAGAGAGACACCCCTTTTTAGGGGTCTTTGAATTTTTGATAAAAATGTTGAGTTATTCTCTTATTATTAAAGAAGACAATTTCTTAGGTTTTCTTTAGGTTACATAAGCCTTGATCCCTCCTAAGTAAAAACAACTTTCACCCTTATATCTTCCCATGAAGTTGAGATAGATCTTTAGTTTTGGCTAAGTTACATTTATATTGTTTAAAATTCAACCTTATATGAACTACATCATTAATTAAAAAGATGACTCAACCATTGTTGTTTTGGAGTTCTTCAACTTGTTCTTGGTGTTCATCAAAGTGATAAGAGGCTTTTGTTCTTGGGTCCATTCTCATATCAAATGGTAGTGAAACTTTTGGATTCATTGGTTGGTAAGATTTTCTCTCATCTAGTTGTTCAAAATATTATTATCCTTTTGATTTTCGGTTGTTTCTTTCTTTTTCCAAAATTGAATATTAAGTTGCTTTTGTTGTATTTTCGGTAGTTCCCCCAAGCCAAAATTTTGAGTCCTTTTTGTCAGTCTTGTTGGTGTTTAGAGTCTTGTTATTCGTTTACATTCAAGTTTTTAAAAAAATATGAAAATTTTATGGTGTTTGTACGTGTTCATCCTTTTTATTTCTCATTCATCCTTGTTATTTCTCATTCATCCATTGAAGAAGATGAACAAAAGTATGAGTTTAATCTTTGTGTAAATATTTTTGTTACTTTCAATGTGTCTGTCCAACACATTTGTTGGGTAGAGACAGAGTGTCATAAGTGATACCCCTTGAGAAAGTTAAAAGCATTAATTCCAACTAATTTTTGCCTCTCACATGCTTATTTTACATTTAATTGACGTTGGAAGAGAAACTTAGTGTCATTTGAATTTCAAAATCTGAACTCAAATTAATTAATTAATTTTTGGAATTAATTGAACCAACATAGGGGGTATGAATAGTGAGGGGTTTTGAGGAAGATGAGCTAAATATGTCTGATTACCTAGTTTTGGATGCAGAAAATGTTAAACCATGCCTGTTGGTAATCCCAATAATTGTAGGCTGGATTAATTAATTAATTAAAAAATGAAAATTACTACAAATTTTATTTCCAAGCTAGTTTTCCTCATGTCTTTCTTGTGTATTTTTTATTTGACTTCTCGAGTCTTCTCTATGTTGAGAACAAATATTGGCTAAAATTCTTTTGAGTTCTAATGCACTTGATAGCTTTGGTTGTCGAGGATCACAACATGAGCCTTTCACTAGGCGTTGTTATGTGAATGAAAGATTTTGTAATTTCACAATTGATCATGCTTGTTATCGTGACATGATTAGTGTTTCTTTGGTGGATGAATTGAACTTGCCTACTTATAAAAATTTGTCAACTTTATATGTGGGATATGGAGAGTAATTCATTGGTGATTAAGCAAGTTAGAGTATCAATTCGTATTGGGGCGTGTTTATGATGAAGTTCTTTGTGATATAGTACCTATGATTGAAGATATTTATTTTATCTTGCTTGGGATACCTTGGATTCATTATAGAAAAGGTAAGAATGATGCGCATGTCAACATATATTCACGTGTGGTAGATAAAAGGAGACATTTGTTGGTCTTGTGGCAAAACACTAATATTTTTTATTCTATAGTCTATGCGCATAAAAGAAAGCTTGAGGTTGTTGATGCCGATTCTAGTAATGTTACAAAATGTAAGTCTGTGAGTGAAAAGTGTGAGGAGAAACACGTAATGGGGGCAGAAACTTTAAAAGAATAAAGTAAGAAAAAAAAATTATTTTTATTGCTAATAAGACATGATGGTGCCTTTAGGCAATGAAGCTTATATAGTTAATACTAATGTTGACCAATCTTTTCTTGTGTTAATGTGACTTTTTTTATAGAATTTCCCAACTAATTTGGAGGAGGATTCAAAGGAAGCAAATTATTTTTTGAAGTGGAAGGAAAAACACAATGATGAGCATAGTTTGGTTCTGACCATTTCGACCTTGGAAGAGGCAAATCCACTTGTTCCCTTTGATGATTTAGATGTCTATGAGGATCCATTCCTGATTTCTAATCATGTGGAAGTTTTTCTTAGCAACGTCTTTCCCACGAGTAAGGATATAGATTCCAAGATGAATTTCTTTGAAAGAGGAGAGGATGATACAGGTCTTAAGAGGGATTTTGAGGCTAGAAGACAGGAACTTAAAGTTAGGAAGATCACCCATCAACTAAGGAAAATGAAGAAATGGAAATCAAACGTCAAGAGGAGATTTGATGGAAATTTTAATTTTATGTATTTTATTTTCTTTTATTTCAACTATTCATGGTTACGGTTATACCCGCGAACATAACCATGAAACACTGACAAATTAGGATTTTTTGTGCCTTAATTGTGTCCTTGTGTAAATAGAAAGAGGCACCCAATTTTAAGGGTCTTTGAATTTTTGATAAAAAATGTTGAGTTATTCTCCTCTTATCAAAGAAGACAATTTCTTAGGTTTTCTTAATCCTTCCTAAGTAAAATACTTAACTTCCATCCTTATCTCTTTTCATCAAGTTGAGATAGGTCCTTAGTTTTGGCTAAGTTATATTTATATTGTTTGAAATCTAACCTTATATGAACTAGATCATTAATTAAAGAGAGGATTCGATCATTTTGATTCTTGGAGTTCTTTAGCTTGCTCTTGGTGTTCATCAAAGTGATAGAGGCCGAATTTGTTTTTGTATCAGCTTATGTTATGGATGAAATTTCCGTGTGCATGTGGCAATGAAGCTAAAAAAAATTTTAAATTTATATGTTACCGAATAATCCGATTTGAGTTCTATGGGGTTCCAAAAGGAGGTGAAAGGGATGACGCAGTGTGGTTAACCGTACCGTTCACCATCGCTGATTAACCGTTTATAAATAGTGAGGTTGTGGTTTTGGATATGTAATTAACCACATTAAGAGATTAAGTTATGGTTTTGCACCTAAATAACCACTTATGAACCGCACTCGCTTAATATTTATGTATATTTTATACTTTTATAAATATAAATATATTTAATAAAATTAATAATTATAATAATGGATAATAAATAAAATTTATCTAATGAAATATATGTAATTATATGTAATTCCATTCATACTAACATCCACCATGACCAGATCTGGCCGTGTGGTTAAGCTCGCACCTGGTTCCACAGTTGCCAGCAGCAAAACTAAGAAATCCAAGGCGTCACCGGTGGTCGCCAGAAAGCTGACGGTGGAGGAGGTCCTTAAAGAAGTGCTCGTGTCAGGCTCGAGTGAAGAGGAGGAGGCCGAGGTGCCTCTGCCCACACACGAGAAAGAAGAGGAAGCCGAGCAAGACGACTCCGACGAAAGAGAGGAAGAATATGGTTTGAGTAACGATGGGAACGACGAAGGGGACAATGAGGAAAGAGAAGCTAGAGAGGTCGTGGAGAGGGAAACCATTGAAAAAGAAGCTAAAGAGAAAGAGGTCGTAGAGAAAAAGGCGACGAAGAAACAGAAATCAAAGACTCCGTCCAGAGCGGAGCAGCTGGCAGAACCAGAGATGCCGGTGGAGAAGAAGAGAAAAGGCTTAGCCATGAGCAAGGGCAAGACCAAGGTCTCGACGCCAAAGAAGCCAGACGCTCAGAAGTGCAACTCTTAGTCGAGGGCAAGATGTCGTTTCCGCGTCTACCCCTCGATCCTCATCCCAGGTTCCTTCTGATCTCTCCTCTTCTAAAGGTTGGTTGAAATTTCATGACAAAGTTTCTTTAGATAAATTGAACCTCTTTCACTCCAAAGGTGTTAGCCCCTGTGCGCGCCTAGATATGGATTTCCTTGATAGTATACATGTAGGGTCCTGAGTGCGGGAGTTTGTGAGTAATATAAGGTGGGAAGCTCTATTCTTCCTTGAACACCCGACATACCTCGAGCTCTCCCTCGAATTCTTTACCTCTTTTTGGATTGTGCCTGAATGTTTTAAGCCGAAAGGCAAAACTGAGCCAAACTTGTCTGCCCCTGATGCTATTAACTTTAGGTTGTTGAATGAATGGTCCATTTTGTCTATTGATGCTTTTAATTGCTTACTTGGCTTTGTGTCTGTTGCTGAACTTAAAACCCCTAAGTATAAGAATGCTTTGATTGTTTACCCCTCTGACTTTGATGCTAATGTGGCCTTTCGTGAGCTGACCGGCAATCCCAATGCCGAGTTCATCCCTCGATCGTCCAAAGCACATGAAATCAGTGATCCTTGTTTACGCATCTTGCACCGTTATCTGGCCCTTACCTTCGCAGGTAAGTACAATTCTTAGGGTCAACTGTCGTTGCAAGAATTATTTTTCTTATGGTGCATGTTGCATAAGCGTCGGGTCAACTTAGGGTACTGGGTTGCGACTGCTATCACTAGCATTCAGAATAATTCTCGCTGCCCAGCATTATGGTCTCTTGTCACTTTGCTCGTTGTTAATCATCAAGGCCTCGATCTTCAAGCACACACCCAGCTCACCTTTGTCCCTTTTAAACTTTTAGACCCCAAAACCCTTGATGGGATGGGGCATCTTTGCATCTCACAGGGTGTGTTGAGCTTTAGTGTAGGTTGCACGCCGCCAAAGGAGCAAGTCTTCGGGGCCAAGCATGGTGGCAATTTTGAGTATCCAGAAGCAGCCCAGCCGCCAACGCAGCCTCGTCCTGTCCAAGCTAGCACTTCTCATCCATCAGCCTCTCCTGCCCAAGACATCTCGAGCGTTTACTCCAAGCCATTCTCTCCGAACTCCAAGGCCTGACTGCGGAGGTTGCCCGACGCAACCTGCCGCCATTTTGATCGCCCCATAAATAATTTATCCTGCCGTCGCGAAGGGTTTAAAACATTTTCACCCTTTTTTTATTTTCTGTTGTACTTTCTTTTTAATTTTTCTGAACTTTTATTTGTGTCCTTCTCGCATTGAGGATAATGCGCTGCCTAATTGTAGGGAGGGTTTTATTTGTTTGTTTATTTATTTTGTTTTGTCTTGCATGAATGTATGTTTATTTCCGCGCTTGTTGCATGACTGCATATTTTGTGGAAAAAAAATTCAAACAAAATTTCGGATTTTAATTTTTTTGGATTTTGCTAGACTTTTGCCAAAAATTCGCACTACCTAGTTTTAAAACCCCCATGTATGAACACAATGCTGATCTATTGCACTTTGAATAGACTGCCTGACATCATCTGTAGACCTAGTCGTTCACACTTAGCCTGTTAGACCTTATATCTGCATCTAGGCCTAGACACCAGCAATCAAAATTAGCACCTTGTGAGTACTTTGAGCCTCCACGCTATAATTTTTCATGTGCGATTTGAATGCTTAGCTAGGCACTGGCTGGACTTGCATGTTATCCCTGGGTATAGGCACCATTAGACATGGGAAAGTTGCAAAATGACAAAAGTCTTCGTATCATTGTCTTTTTCTTCTTTTCTTTCTCTTCTCTCTTTTTCTTCCATCTTGCCCTAGACACTTACCTACCCCTCTCTTTTCCCTTTTCCTGACCACTTGAGCTTATTTTTCTTGATCTTTTTCCTTGGCAGGTAAGCAACAATTAATTAAGGTAGTGTCGAGGGCTAGACACGCAGAAGGACGCACAGAAAAGCATAAGTGTGGGGAAGTAGAAGACGCTAAGGCTCCATTGCATAAATTAAAGCTAGGGAAAGCTAATAGAAAAAATCATCTTGCCCTAGCGGTATCATAAAGGAAAGAGCCCCCCTAAAAAACCTAAGTGTGGGGAAGTCGAGAAGTAAAACACTGGTGCTGAAAGCAGAGCTAGGGCAAGCTACAAAAGAGAATTCAAAAAGTCTCTTGCCCTAGCTGAATCAAAGCTAGAAAGGTTCGTGCCCCTTCTTAAAAAAGAGGGAAAAGAAAATAAAAATTAAAAAAAATTAATAAAAAAATAAAAGAAGGGGGCAAAATGCGAACAAAAGAATTTGCTGCCAGCACTGCATCAAGAGAAGAGCTCCCTACCAAAGAAGAGAAGATCCTTCGTCTAGCCCTCAGCTACATCATCCTGCCCTGGACGTGTGCTGTGTTATCGACCTCGTTATTTTTCTAGCCAAGGAATCCATCCAGGTTTGAGCTGGTTGTTTTCTATTCTTTCTCCTTCTTCCCTCTTTGTTCTTTCTCTTTTCTGTTCCATCCACCTCTCTTCCTTTCTCTTCTAGGGTGGTTGTTTATATTTTGGGGTGGTTTTCAGTTTTCTAGATGCTCGAGGGCAAGCATCGGGCAGTGTGGGGATGTTTGATAGTGTCGCACCCCCTTTTTCGTTGAAAACGAGTTTAAGGTTCGCGGCGGATGCTAAGCATAAATGGATGCTTCGCATAATGCAATGAAGTCGCCACCCTATTTTTCTAAGGTTTAGGGAACCTAATCGATGGCATAAAATAAAACAAACTAAGGCACAATGGTCTAAACCAAAGAACGATGGTTCGAGGTCGTATTTATGGACTTGGGAAGGTGTTAGGCACCCAAGTCACATCCTTAAAAAAGGTTACCGGTATGCGAGGTGTTTTAAAATATTTTGAACATGTAATTGGCCCTCTAAGGAGACGTTACATCTTAGCATTTGGGACGTGTTATTTCCGTTTGGGGCTCGAGGGATGGGGTTACCATTTTGTCTCGATGCTAGAGCGGACGCTCCCCTTATCATTGAGCCATGCATGATTATCTAGTTACTACGTGATCTATCATGGTTGAAACTAGCAAGGTACATTTATATGAATGCATATAAGTTGGCATGGCCTTTGGAGCCATCATGCATATCATTTAGCAAAGAAAAACAATTTATCTCACGGCAGAAAAAACAAGTGTTGTAAACATGTAAGCATGTGAGATTGATTTTACTTAATAGCAATTCTATATGTCATGCCTACACGTAGGGTGGTTCTAACGCCTACTAGGGTATCATGCCTTCGATACGATCAAGGCTTTGGACCTTTGTGTGATCATACAAGGAAACGTTTAAGGTAAGCTTACCTTTTGGACGAACCCTGATCGATCCATCTCTTCAAAACCATCATTAATGACAATTGACATAAATATGTAGATATAACAACATACACGATTCTTAACTACTTAAACTAATTATTACAAACCCAAAATTCATAATAAAACTACTTAAGTAATTATTACAAACCACAATTCATAATAAAAACTACTTACCTAATTATTACAAATTGGAGGTCGGAATAATTATCTAGATAATTATTACAACAATTGAAATAGCTAATTAATTACAACAAGTTGATTAAAGAGTAATTACCTATTACACCAAGTGAAAATAAGCAATTAATTGTTACCACAAGTTTAGCAATTAATTACTGTTCCAAACATGCGATTAAAAATAGTTGACGATTAATTATCATATGCGAATGCGTGAAAATGATACTTTTAGTTTTAATGGGCCGGGTTAGGCCCATTTGGTTTTCTAATTTTTATTGGACATTATGCATGCAAAATCCTTACAGAAAACATTTAAATTAAATAACAGAAATTTAAATACGTACTTTTGTCGAAAGATTTGAAATTTATACCTACAAAATGAGAGTGTTAGTACGAATTTTAAGATAATAAATAATAAAAAAAAGCACACACATCATTTATTTCATACAAAACAGTCATGAAAATAAATAACTACATCATGTGAGCAATTTACAATTTTTATCACAAATTAGCACGAACACATAGCAAATAAAACATCATGCAAAACATGCAATTTAAAATTCATAGTGAAATACATGGTATAAATTAAATAAAACTTCATACATGGTGTAAAATAAATAAAACAGCATACTAGTCATGCACTTAATTTCAGCAAATTAAACATGTCAAAAACATACGAGCAATTTGAATAAATTGACGAAAATGACTCGAACGGGCATACGAAAGGACGAAATTGAAACAAATTAAACTTAAAGGACATGGGCTTGGCCAAGCCAAGCCCATCAACAATTAAAACAAGGAAGGGACGGGCTGAAGCCCGTCACCTTCCTTCTTCAAGCAAGAACAGCCAACGTGGCTGTTCTTCTTCCTCACGTCGCCGGCCACCATGGCCGGCGACTCAAGCTACCCCAACACCACGAATACTACCCCAATCAGCCCAGAAATTAACTACCACATATCAGCAGTAAAACCAACCAAAAACAGTAGGTAAATAGCAAGCAAAACAGCAGCAAAACGCATGCGTTTCTTCTTCGGCAAACCGAACCAACGTGAGCAACAACCCGCAACAAATCGACACGAAACCGACTCCTAACGTGCAGAGGATTATTAAGACTATCATACGAACAAAACCTATCAAAAACTAACTCAAACCATCCGGGAACCGTAGACAATTTCACATGGCAAAAAAGTATGCATTAATGTCGATAATTCGTGATTAATTAGTTCGATCAGTAGATGTTTAAATTGGAGCAAGAACAGACCATATAACTTGACAATCAAACATTTAAGACAAGTTTAAACCATCAATTCAGTTCATACATGCATAAACGTAAATTATCAAGAGAAAGGTTAGAGAGAGAAAGCTTTGAACAATTACCTTCAACGCTTTCCTTTGCTCTGGTTTGAAGTTGATGATGAGTAGGTGCGACAACCCGTGCCCGCGTGATGGTGAACCGCTCGCTATTTATAGGACAAGAGACGTGGTCGAAGTGAAGCGCACGTCGGCGTGAGCTCGAGCTTCAAACCGTGAGTGGAGAACCAAACATTCCAGCGTGGTCTTCCAAGCTTTGGGTTCTGTGTCAGTGGGAAACAGGCTTTGAAAATAATATGATAAATCATGTCGACCAGGGCAGCACGAGGAAAAGTGACGAGGATGATAAACATGCATTAAAATGCATTAATTCCCATACGAACAGGATATTTTGGTACGAGCGAAGACGCTCGAGAACGAAAATAAACCCGAACCGAGGGAACCAAAGCGTGCAGAAAAATAAGACGAGAAAAGTAATATACAGTGAAAATATGCGAAAGTTGTTTCGACGCCTGTATTTTCTCCTTCGGAAATAACAAAACGTTCGCGCGCAAAATAAATGTCCTTATGACAAAAATTGAACGAAACGGAACGCGGTGGCGTGAAATAGAAAATTAACACGTAATTATCAAATAACGAAAAAGGGCGTTCTGCACTCGGTCCCGGGAACCTTACTCGAGACCGATAGGAGTTCGCGAAAAGACAGTTAAAAGTACGAAAAAATTAAAAAGGCACGAAATGACAAGAAAATTTAAACAAACTAGCCTAGGACCAGAATCGACATGAATTTTGATCTAGACAAGCTAAAAAGTGGCAAAACGTAAAGGTTGTGATAGAAAGTCAAAAATCGGGTAGCAACAGTTGCCCCCTCTTTACTGTCTGATCAAAAATACAGTGTAACTGAAATTTTTGATGAGCAGTAAAGATGGTTGCCCCAAGTACTTACCATATCCCGATCACATCGCAACCTACTGAAAGAGAGAAAAACGTAAGTAGTAAAAATGTAAATGCTGCAGGGCGAGGGTAGCACTCGCGGTCCAATACCAGTTGACAGAAAGTAAATGACGTAGGGCGGTGATGTACACTCGCAGTCCATACGTTTGACAGAAAATTAGATGCGTAGGGCGGTGATGTGCACTCGCAGTCCATACGCTGACAGGAATTTAAATGAGTGTTTGGAACGTACCTTGGGTTCAAAGCAACGTACCTTTGGTCGGATTATTCAGGAAAATGTCTCTGATGGTGAGGAAGATGGCCTTCTCGGATATTGAGGAGGGTGGTGTCGAGCGATTGGAAGCCACTGCGTTGTCGAGTGGTTGGACGCCACTGCGTTGGTGTAAATGTATGTCCGTGTGAGGCTATCGCAGTCACGGACGATGCTTGAACCTACCGTATGAACTGAAATGGAGAGTGGTTGGAAGCCACCGCATTGGTAAACTGGTGAGTGGTTGAAAGCCACTGCGTGCTCTGTGTGTCCGGGCGAGGCTATCGCAGTCACGGACGATGCTGAAAAGTAAAGGTATCCGGGCGAGGCTATCGCAATCACGGACGATGCTGAAAGAGAGAATATGTTGACAGAAATTTAAATGCGTAGGGCGGTGATGTGCACTCGCAGTCCATACGCTGACAGAAATTTAAATACGTAATCGGTGAGGATGTACCTTCGCAGTCCATACGTTTGACAGAAATTTAAATACGTAATCGGCGGGGATGTACCTTCGCAGTCCATACGTTTGACAGAAATTTAAATACGTAATCGGCGGGGATGTACCTTCGCAGTCCATACGTTTGACAGAAATTTAAATACGTAATCGGCGGGGATGTACCTTCGCAGTCCATACGTTTGACAGAAATTTAAATACGTAATCGGCGGGGATGTACCTTCGCAGTCCATACGTTTGACAGAAATTTAAATACGTAATTGGCGGGGATGTACCTTCGCAGTCCATACGTTTGACAGAAATTTAAATACGTAATCGGCGAGGGTGTGCCTTCGCAGTCCATACGTTTGACAGAAATTTAAATATGAGTGTTGGGGAAAGCAAGTCTTACCTTGAACTTACCTTATGAACTGAAATTGATTTGAATGTGGGGGAGCGTGATCCGCCACATGAATTTGATTTGGGAGTGGTAACGTACTCCAATCGATTTTTGATTGGATTTTAATGAAAATCCAAGATGTGGGCATTACAACGATGTTGTGATCGAAGACCCATTGGTGAATGCTGATTTCCGTATCTGTATTCTGCAAATGAGAAGGAAACAAATACAAAGCAGCGACAGATAGAACAAGAGAGAGCAAATGACCTATTGTGAGAAATATCAAATATTCCTATATCTAGATCCACGGCTTGCCCCCAAGTTTTTGTTTGGATGAAAATGACCTCTTTGTTCAAAAGGACATAAATTCAAATGTTAATAATTTTTTTGAAAAATGCGTTCAATCTTCGTTATAAGAGCATGATTGATTCAAGTCTAGATAACGTCTGCGTCTTGTTCAGGAAATAACGACCTCAAGAACAAGACTTTCCCCTGACATGCAGCTGTAAGCAATCCTCACTAAATATTAGTGTTTGCGCTCATGCTCAGAAACAAGGCTATGTGTTTACACTCCTAAAAATACAGTAAACATAGCACAAAAATTAAATTTGCAATGTCAATCCGAGTGAATAAACTTCAACTGAAGATGAACATGCATGGGCCTTCTGATAATCAAAAGGACTTTGCGAGGGAGGAAAAAAAGAGGAATTTGTAGAATAAAGTGTGGTGTTTTTGTTTTGGCAAAAGGTTTTAATGAGCTCATGCTCGACTGATTGTGATGAGAGCAAAGTGCACAAATCCTTGAATCTTTGCTGGAGATGTTTCTTCTTGATTGTTTTGAGGGCACTGTGCCCAAGTTCTGTGATATCTGTAGGGAAAGATCTCCTTCCCTTTTGAGATTATTTTGCTGTTGATATTTGACAGTTTTTTTGGTATGTGCCTCTTTTTTTTTTCTGTTGTTTTGGTGTTCTTCGAACACTCTCTTCTTGATTTTGATTCTTTTGATCTCTCCTTTTTCCTTTTTCTTCCCTCTTTTTTTTTCTCTTTTTTTCTTTTTTTCTTTTTTTTTCTTCTTCTTCTCTTTTTTTTCTTTTCTCTTTTTTTTTTTGTAAACAAAGCAAGTTCATACTCTTGTTTAGTCTATCATCCTTACTGTCTTTGGCAGAAACCTCCAAGTCTTGATTTATTTTGGCCTTCTTCTGACGTTGTTTTGTCAGCGATCCTCTAAGGGCTTCCTTGTCATTCCCTTGCTTGATGTGTAACTCCAACTTAGCGGTCCCAGTCGAGCACTTACTCACTTTGTTAGGAGAAAACAAAAGGCCTAGTTTTGAGTACTTGATAGAATTGTACATGGTGTACAAAATATGTGTTTGAGAACAAAAAGTTAAAGAAAGAATAATGTGGAAGAAGAGCAAAAGCAGAGTCCAATGTCATCTTACCACTATCCCATGTCTGACAGTTCATGTACCCAGGATATTATGCAAATCTAACTAGCACCTAGTTTAGCATTTACACTCATGAACTACAATAAGGCGTGAAGGCCCAGAATACTCACATGGATATGTTTTGTGACTGCTTACCTCTAAACATGTCATGGCTATAAGAGCTAACAGACAAGATCATGTATGCTCATATAATTTCCAATGAACGCAAAATGATGAATGCCTTGATTTAAAACATTTAGAAAATGTGGGATACTTTATTTTCCTTCCTTTTAGCCCAAGTAGTACATGTATAAAGAGGAAGTTTTGCGAAAGCTAAGGGTTTTTCAGCCAACACGCACGCACTCTTGCAATAATGTAAAATGGCGGGTATTTTGAAATTGCGAAAACATAAATTACAGAAACGGAAATTGCGAAAAACGGAAATTGCAAAAATGTAAAAGGAACTTCCCTGAAAAATGAGCTTGGACATATTTCCAACGCCTTCTTTCTGGTCGTCACTTCACTTGCTTGCCCCCAAATTTGCAAGCCTCGTTATACCTGAAAGTGTAAAGTTGCAGAAATGTAAATAGCGAAGACTAAATTGCGAAAGTGTGAAAGGACAACTTCCCTGAAAAATGAGCTTGGACGTTTTTCGACGCCTTCTTTTGGTCGTCACTTCACTTGCTTGCCCCCAAATTTGCAAGTCTTGTTGTACCTAAAAATGCAAAAATGGCAGAAATGTAAACTGCAGAAACATAAATTGTTGAAGTGTGAAAGGACAACTTCCCTGAAAAATGAGCTCTGACATTTTTCGACGCCTTCTTTTGGTCGTCACTTCACTTGCTTGCCCCCAAATTTGCAAGTCTTGTTGCACCTGAAAATGTACAATTACAGAAATGTAAATTGCGAAATCATAAATTGCGGAAGGGGAATTTGTAAATGTAAAGGACAACTCCCTTGAAAAATGAGCTTGGACATTTTTCGACTCCTCGAAGGCTAGCCATCAAGTTCTTTGACTAGTGTTCCGGATGTAAAAGGCCCATTCACCGTAATCGTTCATGTGTACGGATAAAGTGCTACATGTTAAACCCTGTATGAAAACATCTCCCTATTCGTTATCCACCTGCAAAACTTAGCATTTGATTAGTGAGGTTAGTCTAACTGCCAGTTCTGCGAGTCTAACTACTCCCAGGCACTGCCGACACCACGCTTCCTTTATTTAATTTAAAAGACTTGACACACAAGTTTTAAGAAGAGAAAGCTCTCATTTTATTGATTCAGAATAAACATTAAGCAGTTTGGTCGAGAAGAACCCTATGTCTTTTCAGTCGACGAGATGCGGTCTACAGATTCCTGCGCAAAATACATCCTGACGGCATCCGCGTTCACGGGTCTTGGTAGATCATCCCCGTCCATCCTGGCGAGCATTAGAGCTCCTCCCGAGAATGCGCTCTTGACAATGTATGGGCCTTCGTACTTTGGTGCCCACTTCCCTTGACTCTCCTCTTGATGAGGAAGAATTTTCTTCAGCACTAAATCCCCGATTTTGAACTCACGCGGCCGCACTTTCTTGTTGTAAGCATTAGCCATTCTCTTTTGATATAACTGGGCATGGCACATGGCAGCCAAGCGTTTCTCCGAGATGAGATTCAATTGCTCATATCTCACTCTTGCCCAATCTGATTCTTCTACTCCCGATTCAGCCAAGACTCTGAGGGAGGGAACCTCCACCTCAAGTGGTATCACTGCCTCCATGCCGTAGACCAAAGAGTAAGGGGTCGCTCCCGTAGAAGTGCGAATTGCGATCCGATAGGCATGTAAGGCGAAAGGAAGCATGGCATGCCAATCTTTGTGGGTGACTACCATTTTCTGGATGATTTTCTTCAAATTCTTGTTTGCAGCTTCAACCGCGCCATTCATTCTTGGACGGTAAGGCGAGGAGTTGCGGTGTTTCATCTTCCATCGTTGGCATAGCTCATTGATCATCTTTCCATTCAGATTGGTGCCATTATCGGTAATGATCATTTCGGGGACTCCATAGCGGCAAATGATGTTCTTCTCAATAAACCGCATTGTCATCTTTTGAGTAATACTGGAGTACGAAGCGGCTTCTACCCATTTGGTGAAGTAATCGATCGCCACAAGGATGAAGCGATGACCATTGGAAGCTTTCGGGTTAATCTGACCGATGATATCAATTCCCCACATTGCGAAAGGCCAGGGCGATGTCATGCTAAAAAGGGGTGCAGGAGGGACGTGAAGGTGGTCCGCGTAGACTTGACACTTGTGACATTTCCGGAAATAGTCAATGCAATCTCTTTCGATGGTGAGCCAAAAATAACCTTGCCTCATGATTTGTCTTGCCATCATATGTCCACTAGCATGCGTGGAGCAAACCCCTTCATGAATTTCGGTCATGATTTTCTTAGCTTCGAGAACAGTGACGCAACGAAGTAAAGCCCCATCTGCCTTTCTCTTGTACAACACCTCACCGTCGAGGTAGAAGTCCAAAGCCAAACGTTGAAGGGTCTTCTTACTACTTTGACTTGCCCCCGGTGGATACTCTCGATGATTGATGAACCGGACCAAATCGTGGAACCACGGATTCTCGTCGGGCTCATCCTCCAATGTGGCGCAACATGCCGGCGTTTCTTTCACTTCTACCCTCAATGGCTGAAGCATTACCCCACATTCTAATTTGAACATTGAAGCCAAAGTGGCTAATGCGTCCGCAAAGCGGTTCTTGTCTCGATCAATTCGGTCGAACTTGGTTTCGTCGAATTCCCCCATGAGTTGGGTGAGCAACCTTTGATAAGGTATTAGCTTGGAATCTCGGGTTTGCCAAAATCTTGAGCTTGATAGATGACGAGGGCCGAGTCCCCAAAAATTTTCAACTTTTTCACCTTTAGGTCAATGGCTGCCATCAAGCCGCTAACACATGCCTCATATTCAGCAATGTTATTGGTGCACGAAAAATTCAATTTGCATGCCACGGGGAATTGCCGACCATCCGGGGCTATGACCACCGCACCTACCCCCTTTCTTGAGAGGTTTACTGCGCCATCAAAGAACATGGTCCACCAATCATCTTCTTCTAAATCCTCCGCGATCTCATCGTCGATTACCATGATGTCCTCATCAGGGAAGTCAAACCTCATAGGCTCGTACTCATCCATGGCATTATCAGCTAAGTGGTCAGCGAGAGCACTAGCCTTAACCGCTTTTCGTGTCACGTATACGATCTTGTATTCAGCCAACAAGACTTGCCATCTGCAGATTCGACTTGACAAGTAGGGCTTCTCGAAGATGTATTTCAAAGGGTCCATGCGAGAAATCAGCCACGTCGTGTGATACAACATGTATTGTCTAAGTCTTCGGGCACTCCAGGCTAAAGCACAACAAGTTTGTTCCAAGGCCGAATAACGTATTTCGCATTCGTTAAACTTCTTACTCAAGTAGTAGATGGCTTGCTCGCGTCTTCCGGAGTCATCGTGTTGCCCTAAGACACACCCCATGGCACTAGCTGTAACTGTTAAATAGATGAGCAAATGGCGTCCTGGAGTAGGAGGGACCAGTACCGGTGGATCTTGTAGATATGTCTTGATTTTCTCAAAGGCTCTCTGACAATCTTCATCCCATTCAGCCTCTCCATTCTTCCTCAGCATTTTGAACATTGGCTCGCAAGTGAGTGTCAATTGGCTGATAAAACGGGCGATGTAATTGATGCGCCCTAAGAAGCTCCGCACCTCCTTTTCTGTCCTGGGAGAAGGTAACTCTTGAATGGCTTTCACTTTATCAGGGTCTACTTCGATGCCTCTGCTGCTGACAATGAACCCTAATAATTTCCCGGACGTTACTCCGAAGGTACACTTGGCAGGGTTCAAACGTAAACAAAATTGCCGCAATCTTTCGAACACCTTCTTTAGGATGCCTACATGATCTTGTTCTCCGCGAGACTTGGCAATCATATCATCGACATAAATTTCGACCTCTTTATGCATCATGTCATGGAAAAGAGTGACAGCGGCACGTTGGTAAGTGGCACCCGCATTCTTTAATCCAAAAGGCATCACTTTGTAGCAAAAGGTTCCCCAAGGCGTGATGAAGGTTGTTTTCTCACTATCTTCCGGAGCCATCTTGATTTGATTATATCCCGAAAACCCATCCATGAAGGAGAACATGTCACTGTGAGCGGCGCTGTCCACTAGGATATCGATGTGAGGGAGTGGGAAGTCATCTTTGGGGCTTGCTCGATTGAGATCTCTAAAGTCCACACACATGCGGACCTTCCCATCTTTCTTTGGCACTGGTACGATATTGGCGACCCATTCAGGATATTCGGCGACCTTTAAGAATCCTGCCTCTAGTTGTTTGGTAACTTCCTCTTTTATTTTCAAAAGGAGGTCCGGATGCATTCTTCGAAGTCTTTGCTTTACGGGCTTGAACTCGGGTTTCAAAGGTATGTGGTGCTCGACTATGCTAGGGTCGAGGCCGGGCATATCGTCATAAGACCAAGCGAATACGTCCGAGTATTCTTTGAGGAGGGAGATCATCCTTTCTTTCTGAGTAAAGTCTAAAGTCGTTCCGATCTTGACAATTTTTCGATTTTCTTCGCTTGCCCCCAAGTTTATTTCTTCCAACTCCTCCTGATGAGGAATTATTTCTTTCTCTGAACTCTCAACTAAACGGGCCAACTCGCGCGGAACCTCACTCTCATCTTCAGTCGCTGCGAAAATTTCCTCATCGGTAAAGACATAGGGTGTATCAAGACCAATCGAGTTAACATTTACCCTGAAAAATAAAATGCGAGGAGTAAAAGACATTTGGAAAAAGGTTAAACATGTTTATTTACTTTTAAACCGAAGGGGAACGCAAGTTCCTATAAAAGGCAACAAAAGCATGCATACATAATTACTTTTTTGTGTTTTTGTTGTTTTGTTTTTTTTTTACCAAAGGGGAACGCAAGTTCCTATAAAAGGCGATAAAAAACAACATGCATATATAATTACACATGGACATCAGGAAGTGTGATGGCGGTCCAATTGCGCACGGGCCCCCCAGACTTCTTCACGAAAATGGCTAAACCTGGAGACGACACTTCTTCTCCGAGGGTGCAAACATGGAAATCCGAAACCACACTGACCGTGGTGGAGTTCGAGTTGACAATTTCAGCTGCGAAAGGGAAAGTGGTTCTAATGTGCGGAATACTCATGCTATAAGAAAGCATAGGACGCCCAAAGAGCTTGGCTAGCTGCTTCTCTTTCTTCTCTTCAGCTATCCTTACGAAATCGGCCTTGGTCGGTTGATACCCCAACCCAAAGCGGTCCCCGAACTTCTTAGGTGGCGCTAGGCCCGTTGCTCCCTGTAGCATGGCCCCTAGCCTTTTTCCTAGCTGAGAGTTGTCTTTCGATGTCACATGGGTAACCCTCATGGTCTCCGTGGGAACTTGGTCTTTGACAAAAGGCGATCCCTCCTCTATCCATTCCGCGTTAACTACTTCAAAAGCTTGGAATGAGCTCTCCCAGGTTTCGGTAGCCTCGATGTAAGGCACGGAGGAATGTTTTGCTAGAATCAAAGCTTCTTCTGCCCTTATGGTAATGAGGACGCCATCCTTTACATACTTAAGGCATTGATGTAAGGACGAAGGAACGGCTCCTGCCGCATGGATCCAAGGTCGACCCAAGAGCATGCTATATGCTGGTTCGATTTCCATGATTTGGAATGCCAAGGTAAAGGTGTGGGGCCCTATTACCATATCCAAATCAAGGCTTCCGATGATCTCTCGGATGGTTCCATCGAATGCTCGGGCCATCATTCCACTTGGTTTCAGAAGAGCCATGTCTATTGGCAATTGCGCGAGGACATGTTTGGGCATGACATTCAGCGCAGACCCATTATCAATTAAAGCTTTGGCTATGACATGGCCCTTACATTCCACTGTTATGTAGAGGGCCTTGTTGTGATTCGTCCCCTCGGGGTCAAGTTCTTCTTCGGAGAAGGTGATGGTACTTAGAGCTTGGATTCTCCCTACAAGGTTTCCCACTCCTTCCACGGTGATGTCCTTAGTCACGAAAGCTTCATTTAAGACTTTCAAAAGGGATCGGCGATGAGGTTCAGATGTGAGGATCAGTTCCAATATGGAGATGCGAGCCGGAGTCTTCTTTAATTGCTCAATGACATTGAACTCTCTTCTTTTCATGATTTTTAGAAATTTGGCCGCCTCTCCTTCGGTCACGGGTTCATTCACCCCTTGCTCCTTTTCCACTATTTCCTCGGGAATCAAAGGACCTTTCCCTTTGGCCAACCTTTGCTTCTCAACTTCTTCTGAAATGTAGCACCTCCCGGTGCGAGTCATGCCCCCAATGTTAAAGGTTTCGGCCGTGGATGTAGCGAAGGGAGGAGTGGCGACAACCGTGTAGCCGTAGTCAAATGGGATGGCGTGCAAGTCTTAGCTAGGAGTGTTTTGTGCAAACTTGAAGACTAGCTTGAAGGGCGCTGCAACGGGTGTCTCGGCTTGAGCTATACACTTGAAGGTATAAGGGGTGAGAGGTCCACCTCCCACGACACCAATTTCCTCTACTTCTGGGGTTTTCCTTTCCACTTGAATAACCCCAAGACTCACAAGTTGCTTCAATTTTTTTACGAAAAGGCCACAATCCCGGATTCCATGGTCTTTTGCTTGGTGACAAAACAAACAAACGCCAAAACCCTCATGCGAGTGCAGTATGTGACCACTTTCGACTAGTGCGGCGAAGAGCCTTTCCCGAGGCAAATCCATGATGAGAGGGAAGGGATCCTTAACCTTTTCCACAGAGATGGTGCTCACCCCTCCACTTCCTTGGGCGTGGTTTGGGAGAGGGTTGGTGGTGATATTAGGCCCTTTGGCCATTCCTTCGAAGGAGACCCGCCCACTCTTGACTAGTTGCTGGACTTTTATCTTAAAGGCATAGCAATTATCCATTGTGTGACCTGGAGCCCCTGTATGGTATTCGCATTTTGCGTTGGGGTCATACCACTTGGGGTAAGGAGGTAGTATGGGTTGTGGAGGAATTGGCACAATTTGTCCAGCGGCTAGGAGGTGCTTGTAAATTTCCCCTGCAGGAAGAGGAAGGGGTGGTGGTGGTCCTGGCTAGAAACGGTTAGTTTGAGTTGTTTGGTTGCTAGGGTTCTTTGGTGGGTTATATGGTCTAGGTTGTGCGGGTTGTGGCATTTGTGGAACGGGATATGGATAAGGTGGGAACGACGTGGGGTACTGCTGAGCCACATTAGCAATGGGCATTGGTGGGGGGAAAAATGGCGACTGATATGGTGAAGGCGCATGGTGTGGTGGTGGTGCAAAGGGTTGTCGATAGTTGGGCTGGTGAGATACAAAGCCGACCTCCTTTTTCACAAGAGGCGCTTTCTTGGGTGCTACTTCAGGTGCAACAATTCTCCCTGTCTTGATCCCTTGCTCAACTCTCTCTACTATCAAGACCATGTCGGAAAAACTGTTTGACGGATTAGAGATAAGGTACATGTAGTAAGGGGCCTTGAAGGTGTTCACAAAGATGGCTATGAGCTCTTTGTCGCTTAGGGGTGGAGAAATCCTAGCCGCTAGCTCTCTCCATCTTTGAGCGTAGGTTTTCACTGTTTCACCCACTTTCTTCTCTAAATCCTGAAGGTCAGAGCGGTCTGGTGCCACCTCCATGTTAAACTTGTATTGCTTGAAGAAAGCATCAGATAGATCCCTCCAAGTCTTAATCTTAGCTCGGTCTAAACCCATGTACCAAGTCAAAGCATGTTTGGCCAAACTTTCCCTGAACAGATGGACCAGAAGAGGCTCATTGTGTATCATTCCGGCCATCTTATTGCAATAGGCCTTAAGGTGAGTCCTTGGGCACTCGACCTCAGTGTACTTCTCAAAATCCGGAACTCTGTACTTAGGAGGCATCACAATCCCTGGGACCATGCACATGTCCACTGGGCCTGTAGGATCAAAAGGGTACGTTCCTTCAACGGCTCTGAGCCTTTCTTCTAGCAGGTTCATTCTATCCATATTCGGCCTCTCCATGACAACCATGCTAGGACCAAGGGGTAGTGGGGGTTCTGATGCGAATAGTGGTTGCGTCGGATCGACGAAAGGAGGACGAATTCCCATAGGGTCGAGGATCATGCCTTAACTGTAGTGGCCCTGAGGAGGACAACGACTTTGGGATTCCTGATGAATCTGAGTCTTGCCAGGGTCCACGGTGAGGTTGGCTGAGGAATGTTGCGGAGCTGCAGTAGTTTCTTCACCTGTGTTGGCTACAGGATTCACGGTGATAGGTCCGGCGGATGGACCCGTCCACTTCCATTGACCCGTGGGCATCATAACAAATGATTGGGGTCCAGTGGGTCCAGTGATAGTAGATGAAGAATGTCCCATCATCTGAGTAGGATCAAAACCGGGTGGGAACTCTAAGGTGGCTTCATCTCGCTCTCTTTCGGCCTGAGCGACCCTCTCTGTAGTATTCCTGACTTGCTCTTCCAATTCTGCTATTCTAGAAGCCCATATCTCTTCTGCCTTTGCTTGTTCAGCCATTTTTCGTGCTTGAAGTCTAGTCACGAGGGGCCTAGGGGGAGTAGTTTTTCTTTGAGGAGCTATCGTTAACTTTGAAAAATGAAAAAGCGATAAAAGGTTAGTATCGGTGATGCGATCCCGAAGCCTCCACACTACTTATTCACTCTTCCGGCCACACTTTCACTTAGTACTTTGAGGATGGACGAGAAGACGATACTCTGGCGAAGATATAAAGGAAGCTTTTATTCATTCCAACGACGCGATGCGATCTTGGATACCACCAATGGAAACCCTTGAAGCCGAACGGCACGAGTTGCTAATGTCATCATGTTCGGAAAAAAAAACTAAATCCGTCGTCCAAAAAGGTTGATTTTGGCATGAGCAAACTTTAATCTGTTATCAATAACTTTCGCTTTGGCCGAGCTGAAATTCCAAATCCATCGCAACCATATTGGCCCAGGTAGAAGATCGCGCGGCAGAGACCGTGAAAACTGTCATCCTTACACTTCGAAATTAATTGCAAGAGATGTGCCACTCGAAAAAAAACCCATCTTTGGCATGGAAGATCTTCAATGAGTTATAAAAATCTTTCGTGTTTTGGATGAGCGGGAATTCTGAGCCCACAATGTATCGATATCAGTCAAAACAAAAGAACTCGCGAAGGAGGATCCAACAACCAGCCGTCGCACTACCAGGGTCAAAACGCCATAGCGTTTTGTAGGTAACGCTATAGCGTTTTGCCACTGGAAACAAACCCTTTTTGAGAGTTTGGCTGCCCAGGACTTCATGAAATTTTGCATGATTAAACTTCAACATGTTGGAACCTCTTTCATGTTTTGGTCAAACGTAAAATCCGAACCAATCATCTCCGTTTTGGCCAAGACAAAAGGTCGCGCAGCTGGGACAAAGAAGGAGCGACTGTCCTTGCGCTTCGAAAAACTTTTTGTGCGAGAGATGTGCTTCGGGAGTTGCGGTCTTTTGACATCCTTTGTAGTAAAACACTCCCCCAAATTCATCCGAAAAACTTACAAGCTTTATCATTGCTGATGTTTTGCAAAGAACACACCTAAAACATGTTGGTCCAACTATCTAGATTCGTCTAAGAACAAGTAGACAAAGTCTAGAAATTACATTGGGCAAAAAGCAAAACTTTGGAGTATCTGGCGCATGCTCCTTCTTGCGGAGGCATCAACCTTGAAAGTCTAGATCCGCTCGCTCATACTAAAATATTTCGACGACGCAATCTTCCATTTCTGCATCTCCACTTCTTCCTTCCCAATCTTGGTCGACGAAACCTGATTTCAACATATCCCCTTTGTTATAACTGATCGATGTAGCTCGAAATCCCGAAAGTATTAAGTGAAAGCATCGTTGGTGTTGCCATTTGAGTGAATAAGTAAGATGGGGGCTGTTTATGAGCAAAAAAGAAAATTATTGCGTTAGTGAAACACAACATGAAGAAAATACGAGTATAAAGTAAAGCCATAAACACGACTATAAATGCACGAACATGATGCATATGCTGGTGTGACTTCACTAAACTAGCATGGCTGAAAGGTTCCCGAATGGTGCCCTCCTAAAGGGTCCCCCTAAGCGGATACGAGAGCGTTGACCGAATCATAAAAGGATTCTGTTCGCTCAATCCATTTAAGGGTCCAACATTCGAGTTAGGGTTCGTGTAAGCATACTGGGACACAGGTCCTCAGGGCTTCACTAGTACCTTCCTAAATCCTAAAGGGTGTCAATGCCGGCGATAAGCATTATGCATGATGCATATGAGCAATTTAATAAAGCCACAACAATAACAGTCACGAAAACAATTTATTTAAAGCAAATAAAAGCAAACACCATAAAACCGGCTT
Source organism: Viola odorata (assembly GCA_963691705.1). Taxonomy (NCBI): domain Eukaryota; kingdom Viridiplantae; phylum Streptophyta; class Magnoliopsida; order Malpighiales; family Violaceae; genus Viola; species Viola odorata. Next base: position 34,675,880 of record OY829542.1, read on the forward strand.
CGACCCTACTAGTCCCCAGTGAAGTCGCCAAACTGTCGCACCCCCTTTTTCGTTGAAAACGAGTTTAAGGTTCGCGGCGGATGCTAAGCATAAATGGATGCTTCGCATAATGCAATGAAGTCGCCACCCTATTTTTCTAAGGTTTAGGGAACCTAATCGATGGCATAAAATAAAACAAACTAAGGCACAATGGTCTAAACCAAAGAACGATGGTTCGAGGTCGTATTTATGGACTTGGGAAGGTGTTAGGCACCCAAGTCACATCCTTAAAAAAGGTTACCGGTATGCGAGGTGTTTTAAAATATTTTGAACATGTAATTGGCCCTCTAAGGAGACGTTACATCTTAGCATTTGGGACGTGTTATTTCCGTTTGGGGCTCGAGGGATGGGGTTACCATTTTGTCTCGATGCTAGAGCGGACGCTCCCCTTATCATTGAGCCATGCATGATTATCTAGTTACTACGTGATCTATCATGGTTGAAACTAGCAAGGTACATTTATATGAATGCATATAAGTTGGCATGGCCTTTAGAGCCATCATGCATATCATTTAGCAAAGAAAAACAATTTATCTCACGGTAGAAAAGACAAGTGTTGTAAACATGTAAGCATGTGAGATTGATTTTACTTAATAGCAATTCTATATGTCATGCCTACACGTAGGGTGGTTCTAACGCCTACTAGGGTATCATGCCTTCGATACGATCAAGGCTTTGGACCTTTGTGTGATCATACAAGGAAACGTTTAAGGTAAGCTTACCTTTTGGACGAACCCTGATCGATCCATCTCTTCAAAACCATCGTTAATGACAATTGACATAAATATGTAGATATAACAACATACACGATTCTTAACTACTTAAACTAATTATTACAAACCCAAAATTCATAATAAAACTACTTAAGTAATTATTACAAACCACAATTCATAATAAAAACTACTTACCTAATTATTACAAATTGGAGGTCAGAATAATTATCTAGATAATTATTACAACAATTGAAATAGCTAATTAATTACAACAAGTTGATTAAAGAGTAATTACCTATTACACCAAGTGAAAATAAGCAATTAATTGTTACCACAAGTTTAGCAATTAATTACTGTTCCAAATATGCGATTAAAAATAGTTGACGATTAATTATCATATGCGAATGCGTGAAAATGATACTTTTAGTTTTAATGGGCCGGGTTAGGCCCATTTGGTTTTCTATTTTTATTGGACATTATGCATGCAAAATCCTTACAGAAAACATTTAAATTAAATAACAGAAATTTAAATACGTACTTTTGTCGAAAGATTTGAAATTTATACCTACAAAATGAGAGTGTTAGTATGAATTTTAAGATAATAAATAATAAAAAAAAGCACACACATCATTTATTTCATACAAAACAGTCATGAAAATAAATAACTACATCATGTGAGCAATTTACAATTTTTATCACAAATTAGCACGAACACATAGCAAATAAAACATCATGCAAAACATGCAATTTAAAATTCATAGTGAAATAAATGGTATAAATTAAATAAAACTTCATACATGGTGTAAAATAAATAAAACAGCATACTAGTCATGCACTTAATTTCAGCAAATTAAACATGTCAAAAACATACGAGCAATTTGAATAAATTGACGAAAATGACTCGAACGGGCATACGAAAGGACGAAATTGAAACAAATTAAACTTAAAGGACATGGGCTTGGCCAAGCCAAGCCCATCAACAATTAAAACAAGGAAGGGACGGGCTGAAGCCCGTCACCTTCCTTCTTCAAGCAAGAACAGCCAACGTGGCTGTTCTTCTTCCTCACGTCGCCGGCCACCATGGCCGGCGACTCAAGCTACCCCAACACCACGAATACTACCCCAATCAGCCCAGAAATTAACTACCACACATCAGCAGTAAAACCAACCAAAAACAGTAGGTAAATAGCAAGCAAAACAGCAGCAAAACGCATGCGTTTCTTCTTCGGCAAACCGAACCAACGTGAGCAACAACCCGCAACAAATCGACACGAAACCGACTCCTAACGTGCAGAGGATTATTAAGACTATCATACGAACAAAACCTATCAAAAACTAACTCAAACCATCCGGGAACCGTAGACAATTTCACATGGCAAAAAAGTATGCATTAATGTCGATAATTCGTGATTAATTAGTTCGAGCAGTAGATGTTTAAATTGGAGCAAGAACAGACCATATAACTTGACAATCAAACATTTAAGACAAGTTTAAGCCATCAATTCAGTTCATACATGCATAAACGCAAATTATCAAGAGAAAGGTTAGAGAGAGAAAGCTTCGAACAATTACCTTCAACGCTTTCCTTTGCTCTGGTTTGAAGTTGATGATGAGTAGGTGCGACAACCCGTGCCCGCGTGATGGTGAACCGCTCGCTATTTATAGGACAAGAGACGTGGTCGAAGTGAAGCGCACGTCGGCGTGAGCTCGAGCTTCAAACCGTGAGTGGAGAACCAAACATTCCAGCGTGGTCTTCCAAGCTTTGGGTTCTGTGTCAGTGGGAAACAGGCTTTGAAAATAATATGATAAATCATGTCGACCAGGGCAGCACGAGGAAAAGTGACGAGGATGATAAACATGCATTAAAATGCATTAATTCCCATACGAACAGGATATTTTGGTACGAGCGAAGACGCTCGAGAACGAAAATAAACCCGAACCGAGGGAACCAAAACGTGCAGAAAAATAAGATGAGAAAAGTAATATACAGTGAAAATATGTGAAAGCTGTTTCGACGCCTGTATTTTCTCCTTCGGAAATAACAAAACGTTCGCGCGCAAAATAAATGTCCTTACGACAAAAATTGAACGAAACGGAACGCGGTGGCGTGAAATAGAAAATTAACACGTAATTATCAAATAACGAAAAAGGGCGTTCTGCACTCGGTCCCGGGAACCTTACTCGAGACCGATAGGAGTTCGCGAAAAGACAGTTAAAAGTACGAAAAAATTAAAAAGGCACGAAATGACAAGAAAATTTAAACAAACTAGCCTAGGACCAGAATCGACATGAGTTTTGATCTAGACAAGCTAAAAAGTGGCAAAACGTAAAGGTTGTGATAGAAAGTCAAAAATCGGGTAGCAACAGATAGCGTATATTTTGTGCACATTTTCATCTTCATTTTTACTCTTTATTTTAGCATGATACTGCTGATTTGCCCTTGCTTCCATCATTTTTGCAGTTCTGGGTTAGAAGGGAGAAAGATCAAAAAAGACGCGCTATTTGGATGAAATCTCGTGGAACTCAAAGCATCAAGGCCTAGTTGTTCTCCCTGTTGTCGAGCCCTAAATGCAAGTCGTGTCATGTCCCCTGGACCCGCATTGGAGTCATCTGGAGCCGCATTTTGCCTGAGACTCACTACGACACGTGCAGATATTTCCCAAGGATGCGCGAAGAAAAGATCCACGCGGGATTCCTTCCAGATCCCTTTTTGGCTACCCTAGGAATATTCCTTAGGTCACACACGCTCCCTTGTACCTCCCCCTTAGCTGTCTTTTGTCCTTTTGTGAGCTAAGAGGGTATTTAAACCTTAGTTTTAGGGTTTTTATGACATCTTACATTATTATCATTTTGGGGGCAGCCGCTCACCTACTCTCTTCCTTAGTCTTTTTGGGATTTGTCAGTCCCTTTTTGTAGCCACCGTCGGCCATTACTCTTCAAACCGGAGCTTTAGCTCCGGCCGGTATTTATTGAGTTTTCATTTCCTTTATTACGTTTCTTTTCCTTTTATGCTTTATATTAAATCTACCTTTTTTATTTATGAGCATGAGCGGCTAAGCTCATACTCTTAGGAAAGGTGTTTTAAGGGTTGCAAAAGGGTAGTCACGAGGCCAAATCGTGCTTTACATATTCTTCTTGTTGTATTTGTTTGCTTGCCGTTTTTGTTGTTAGATCTAGTTGGTTTTATTAGGAGCTTGATCACCTGGTAGTTTACCTTCTTAGATCTCTATCATTTCTTTGGTTATAACTAACGCGAAGCCTTAAAATAGAGTAGACACTAGACGGATTGTCATTAGCTTGGTCCATTCTATCTAGGGCAAGTGAGCGATTAGGGCGGTGTCGCTAGCCTGACAAACTGAGAGGCATCTAGCCCTAGACGTGTCTTTCCTTATCTTCATGGGCGCTGTGAGTATTGCCTCCCCGCCTCGTGCCTGGAAGGACGGCGTAACGTCAAGGCTACCTCATATGTGAAAACGGGGGGTAGCTTCTCTTACGAAGGAAAGGAGGATATCACGTCTATAGCATAGGAATAGAATATTTGTGTGCCGATGACTGACTAGGCCTCGACGCAACTCAAGAAAATCCCTTGCTAAGATTTCCTTTTATTTGATTTTATCTCGTTTAATTTCCTGTTTATTTATTTTCTGATTGTTATTTCTGTTAATTTTATTATTTTTGTCTTTGTTAGCTGTCTTGCCCTCGACCTCTTTTAGTTAACAAGTTTAACCAACAACCCCCCCCCCCCCCCCCCAATGTTACTATTTGATTGCATTTGTCTTTGTCATATATCTAGGGCAAGTTGTTGTCTTCAGTCCCTATGGATCGACCCTGTTACCATTGTATGCAAATTAATTTGTGCAACTAGGCATCAGGATTTAATATTATTTTTGACCCGTTTCGACGGCAAGTCAGCCTCCTCGTCCAGTCTTGACACAAGCGCTGAGACCATCCCGTTTGCAACCTAAGAGAGCCACGAAACCTTCCAAATCCGTATTTGCTCCCCATTCACCACCCGCTAGGATGCTAGGATGCTCCGCCAAACATAATTAGGGCGTGATCCCACCCCAGCCTCCAAGAAGTCTGAGTGGGGGTAATACCGAGCTTTCCAGATTTGGGATAGTAGAGAGTTCGGATGTTTATGCAGTCGCCAACCTTGTTTAGAGAGTAGCGCTAGGTTGAATTCCCTCACTTTCTTGAAGCCCAGTCCTCCTACCTCCTTAGATCTACATAATTTGTCCCAGGAGACTGGAAGCCCCAAATACCTCTCATGTGAGTTTGTCCCCACCATACCTAACCTCGCTGTTACACGCGTTCTAGCCTCTTGGCCTACATTCTTGCTGAAACATATCACCGATTTGTCCAAATTGACCTTCTGGCCGGTCGCCTCCTCATATTCCTTCAAAATCAAGCTGATGACCACCATCTCATCCTCATTTGCCCTAGCAAAGATAAGACTGTCGTCCGCATAGAATAGATGGCTAACCTCCGGGCTACCCGATAGATTGTGTAACCATGAATCCTGTTAGCCGAAGCTGCAGCTTGGAGCATTGCCGAGAGGCCCTCTGCACATAGAAGGAATAGATAGGGGGATAATGGGTCCCCTTACCGAAGACCCCTTTTTGGGTGGAACATAGGTCTAGGGGCTCCGTTTACGAGGATGACACATGAGACCGATGTAACGCATCGCATGACCAGCGAGTCCATCGAGATGAGAACCCTATTCGGGACATGATCGCCTCTAGGAAATTCCACTCAACTCTATCGTAGGCCTTACTCATATCCAACTTGACACTCATCCACCCTAGTCTAGATCTTTTCGTATTCATCCCATGGAAAATCTCCTGGGCAATCAGGGCATTATCTGTAATGAGTCTGCCAGGAACAAAAGCACTCTGACTTTCCGCCACTATACTTGGCAGAATCTTCTTTAGGCGATTTGCAAGCACTTTGGTGATCAATTTGAAGACGACATTACATAAGCTGATTGGGCGAAACTGGGAGCATTTAGACTGGTTGGCTACTTTTGGGATGAGGGTGATGAAGGTGTGATTGAGGTAGCTGGGGTCCTCCCCATCATTTAAAATTCCAAGAACAACTTTGCAAACAAGATTTCTAGAAAATACCAATTTTTTTGAAAAAAGAGTGGGAAGATTTGATTATTGTTGTTGTTGTGTAAAGAAAGAATAGAGTAAAGAAAGAAAAGGGAAGACAGAGAGAAAAGAAATCAGAAGAAGATGAAAAAAGAGAGGAAGAGGTTTGATTGTTGTTGTTGTGGTGTAAAGAAAAAAAGAAAGTAAAAAGTAGAGAAGAGAGAAATGAAAGGTGGGTAACCCATAAAAAATCAATTTAGTTTAACTAATTCGAGTTAGGAGGTTTTCTAACAAGTTGGGGCCACTTAACGACGAGAAAATAATAAAATATGACCATCTAACGGCAAGACTTAACATGTTAGATTTTTTGTAACGGAAGGACCCAATCGAACATCATACCCAAACGTTAGGAATTGTATTAAACAAAAAAATACGTTAGGGAGCCAATCGGTTTTTTCATAAAACGATGGGGACTCTGGGTGCATTATTTCGAATTAAGTAGTTAGGTTGTGATTTTGATGATTTTCACGGTTAACCGCACCGCGCCCATCTAAGGACTTTCACAACGTAGTTTTCTCCAATTTTATTATAAGCGACATGAAGTTGATGTTAGGGATTCATGCATGTAACCATCCCATATCATCATCATTAGGGGATGTGCATGAGTCGAGTACCCGACCCAATTGAATTTTCAATTCGGATACCCAATTTTTTTTATTTGGTTCAGGCCGTTGACTGTTTGATCGGATACCCTATAAAATTGGTTCTTTTCGGTTCAATGAAGTCGGATTTTTCGGGTCATAAAATCTATCTATTTTGGTTCGTAAAAGAAAAATTAATTTGATTGATTCTTGAAAGTTAAAATTGGATTTTTTTATTGCGAAATTAAATCGGAATAATGAGAAGTATAATGCAACTACGATTGGGAGGTTTTAGAGAGGAAGATATGATGTCTAAAAAAAATCGTAAATACAAAAATGGGTTAAAAAAGAAACAAAAATATTTGTTGATGAATTAAAAAGACCAAAAATGAAATGCTTATTTTATGACTTTGCCTATATGTGTCATTTTGACATTTCTCTTTCTCTTTTTAAATTGGCAACAATTTTTTTGGTGCCTGGTTGCATTATATCGCATTTGTATTTTAAGAAAATATTAATTATCATTTGATTACTCTTTTTTTTCCAATAACTATATATAACATAAAAATTCAAATTTTTATTTTTGAGAAAGAAAAAATTTATTATTAACTCTCTCAAATTTTTTTACTAAGAAATATAAACTTTATTAAAAATTAAGAATAATAGAAAAAATTTTATAAATGAAATTCTAAGAATGAGTAAAAAATATTAAGTTATAAGATTCGTTTTGGGGATATCAAATTATTTCATGATTAATAAATGTGACTATCTAATCAAATAAAACAAATTTACTAGGTCATGTCGGGTTATGTATAAATAACAAAATTATATGTTTATTCCACATCAATTACGATCATTTGAGTAACTACGAGTCAAATCAAATCCCAATCCAAAATAATAAACAATTTTTAAAATCCAGTCTAATTCAATTTTTTCAGTTTTATTCGATTCAATTATTCACTTTTTTTATTCAATTCAATGCTAATTTAGTTTGAATTTTAGCGTTTCGATTCTTTTTGAACAACCGGACATATATCATAAGATCATTTACACTAATAAAAAAAAGAAACATGAGAGGAGAGAGGCATTTGACTTGTTTTCTGGAGAGAGAAAAAGAAGAGAATGAAGAAGAAATGAACCGGATCGAATACAATTTTGACGTCCGCACACAAAGCCATTCTCTCTCTCCAATCCTTTCTCTCTCTAAAAAATACACTCTCAACAGTGTCTCTCTTACCCTCTCCATCTGGATGCAGCGAAGAAGCAGGGTTTACAACAGCAAACACACTGCTAGATAGAGAAAACAGCAACAGCCATATAAGGAAAAAATCGAAGAAGAAAATATTGTGATGTTATAAAGATTTTGAAGCACTTAGAAGAAAAACCCTAGCGTTGTGGAGCTCGGAGCTCTATCTTTTCTTTTTTTCTTTTTCATCGAAGAGCAGAAGGAGAGCTTCGTTTGATGATTACTGCGAATTTTTGGGTTGTGTTTTGTTAGCTATGGTGCTGCTGCTGCTTCTTCTTCTGTGTTAAAATAAATCTTTCATCCACTGGTTGCTTCTATCTCGTGGTAAGTTGCCTCTCTTCTTCCATCCAATCTTTAACCTTTCTCAGTTGCTTCGAAACCCATGAGTCTTTTCTCACTTCTTCGACCTTCCGATGCCTGATTTAGCTCCCTGCAACTTGATCAAGCTGCTTTTTGGTCCTTGCTATTAGAGATTTCTGGTCTTTTGGTTATTGTTTTGACTGTCAGTTGTCTTCCATTTTTATTGGCTATATGGGTTTTCAGATTTGAATTTAACCTGTTTAGCTCCGCTCAAGATTATTTCTTCCCTGGTCTTTTTTTTCATGTGGAGAAAACTTTTCTTGACTGTGAGTTCAGTGGTAAGGGTTAACAAACGTATTTAATGGATTGTAAATTGTGAATTCTTCTTTGTAGTATCAGGATGTTGAGTTTCCTATTAAGCTGCGTTTTAAAGCGGAACATTGATTGCTTAATTATTTTAGCATTCTATATTGTGGTGCGCTCACAGTGGATCTTAAACTTCTTATACCAGGATTAATGCTAGAAGCAGGTATAGGCCGCTGGTTGTGTGAGAATAGCCCAAGTGTAGAATGTTCAAATTTGAAGCTTGCACCTCTGTCTTGGTTTACTTTCTTTTGTGGCTCGTGGTTGGTACAGTTGAACACCTTTTACTCAAGCCTAAAGCCTGCTCATTCCTGTTGTTGCACAATAAGGGCTTCAAACTCTACAGTCTTGGTTGTGGAATTGAAATGCTGACTAGTCCCAGCTGTATCAGTGATTTTTCCTTCTTTGTTATGTAATTGTAGGCTGGTTATATTCATTCCGTTTTAGATAGGTGTAATACATCATTAAGTGTGTGTAGATTGTGATTCCTGATAAGATGGTTCCCTCGGGGCCGCCTACTCCTATTGGTGGTGCCCAGTCTGCTCCTCCTTCGCTTTTGAGATCCAATTCAGGGATGTTGGGGGCTCAAGGTGGTCATTTACCTTCTCAGACAGCATTCCCTTCCCTGGTGTCACCGCGCTCGCAGTTTAATAACATAAGTATGCTTGGAAATGTACCAAATGTATCCTCTCTTCTTAATCAGTCTTTTGGAAATGGGGGTCCAAATCCTGGCCTTCCTGGTTCAGGGAGCAGCCAGCGTGGAGCTCTTGATTCTGGGGCTGAGTCGGATTCATTATCGAATGCTGGTGATGGATTGGGTTTCAATACTCCTTCGTCATCCTTTACGCCCTCAAACATGGTGAACTCTGGTCCGCCTGGTCAAGTTCAGGGACAACAATTTTCTAGCCCATCTGGCAACCAGTTGCTACAAGGTCAACAGCAGTCACAACAACTTGAAGCCCAAAGTTTCCAGCATGGTCAGCAACCAATGCAACAGTTCTCTGGTCCTCTCAATGCACAGCAGGTTCAGCAGCACCACCAGTTTCAATCAATTCGTGGGGGATTAGGGGGTGTTGGACCTGTTAAGCTGGAGCCGCAGGTGACAAATGATCAACATGGACCACAGCAGCAACAACCTCAGCAGTTGCCTGCTATGAGAAACGTTGGTCCAGTCAAATTGGATCCATCAATTCAGACTATAAGAAGTTTGGCTCCTGTAAAACTGGAAAACCAACATTCAGATCAGTCCTTGTTTCTGCATCAGCAGCAACAGCAACAACAGCCACACCAACAGCAGTTTCTTCACATGTCAAGGCAGACATCCCAGGCTGCCGCTGCGCAAATTAATCTTTTGCACCAGCAAAGATTGTTGCAACTACAACAACAACATCAGCAACAACAACTCTTGAAGACAATGCCACAGCAACGGTCTCAATTGCCGCAGCAGTTTCAGCAACAGAATGTACCATTGCGATCTCCTGCAAAACCAGTGTATAAACCTGGGATGTGTGCCCGTCGTCTCACACATTACATGTGTCAACAACAGCACCGGCCTGAAGTATGATTTTTCCTGTGAAGAGTTTGTATCTGAGACTTTACTGTGGTTTTTCAATTTGTAACAACTCGTGGTTTTCATGTAGGACAACAACATCGAATTCTGGAGGAAATTTGTTGCAGAGTACTTTGCACCTCATGCGAAGAAGAAGTGGTGTGTTTCCATGTACGGAAGTGGCAGACAGACAACTGGAGTATTTCCTCAGGTCTACTGCTCACTAACCGATTGACTTTTTTATTAGTTGCTTAGGCATTGATGAGCAAGTTAGGTCAAGCGTTCAGGTTTTGAGTGTGTTTATAACATGTTAACTTTTTGCTTGAAGCCTTTCCTTTTATTTTTTATAATAGCTAGTGCTTGCGCCAATTAGATTATCATGTTTGCCTTGTAATAAGCAAGCCTACTTGTAATGGTTGCAGGATGTATGGCATTGTGAGATTTGCAACCGCAAGCCAGGCCGTGGTTTTGGTATGTTGTTAGATCTTCAAAACCTTCTCTGTTCAGTCTTTTTGCCTGTAACCCTTGTCTGGGTTGCTCATAATATATGATATTATTTCAAGTTCCCTTCTCACGTGATTGCAATTCTTTCCCCTCTTGTATATGTTGTCTGATTTTATTTATTGTTTGTCAGAGGCAACTGTTGAAGTTCTTCCCAGGCTTTTCAAAATCAAATATGAAAGTGGGACGTTGGAAGAGCTTCTTTATGTTGATATGCCAAATGAATACGAGAATTCATCTGGCCAGATCGTCCTTGACTATGCGAAAGCAATACAGGAAAGTGTTTTTGAGCAACTTCGTGTTGTTCGCGATGGCCAGCTGCGCATAGTCTTCTCACCAGACTTGAAGGTTACGCACTGAAGAAATACCTGTGTTGCTGTAAAACTTGAACCATTATTATTTTAAATTTCCTTTTATTTCATTTTTTAGCAGATATGCTCTTGGGAATTTTGTGCTCGGCGCCATGAGGAGCTTATCCCTCGAAGACTATTGATACCACAGGTAATTAGCAGACTTTTTCTTTCCTTGTTTTGGGCAGGAAAAGTCATAGACTTGTCTCGACAGTGATTGCTAGAAAAGTAATTCTGTAAATTCGTAACCAAACAGTTTTCACATTATGTCCTTATCAGTGTTTATGATGAAACTAGCTTTGTTGGGTGAATTAACACTTTCTGTTGCTGATATTCCGTAGTTGTCATCAAGTAATGCTAGTACTTTGTTTTAGTGAAGTTATTTGTTCTGATGGTAGGGTAGTTAAGTTCAGGATCTATCCTGATTGCTCTTTTTGTTATACTGATAACTGGATAAAGTTCACCTAGGTTTGAATAAATAATTCTTCTATTTGTGTGTCTTCTTTATTGTTTTCATGAAAGGAGCAAAAACACTTCTTTCATATTTTATGCTGAAAGTGCATTATGTGGTTTTCCCTGTTCTTTTTGGTGGCATTTGGTGCCAGTTTATTAACTAGTTTTAGAGTCAGTTTGAGATGGAGCTATGCCTTTATTTAGCATTCTCTTTCTGCATTTGTTATTTAAATGACATTAAATGAGGCACTAATTGTGGCAACTTCTCAATGACATGGGTGATTTTAACCTTAAGCTTCCGATGAGTTGTTTCAGTGGATTAAGGATCTGCATTATGTAACAGAACTAGGACATTTATGGGCAACGTTTTGGAAAATGGAAAGAGGTTTCTTAGTACAATTAAATAATTTAAGGATTTTTCTTCTTCTATGTACTTGTTAAACTTAGCATGGACAATCGAATCAAGGTATTCCAAAATGACATTTGGTTGATTAGTAGTTAGCTGCATGTTTTTGTTTCTTTCTGCTTCACAAGAGTGCACTTTTAATATTTGTTATCATAATAGGATGAAAATTCCAAGAATAGAAGCTAGAATCAGATGTTGTGGTCTGTTTAGTACTTGGGTAATGTAAAAGTAGATTTTACGTGTATGGAAATCATTTGTAAATCTTTCTTCTTTTAGTAATAAATAGAATGTTCCAAACCTATCTTGAAATTCCTACTTTCTCACTCATTCGCTTTAGTTATTTTCCTATTCAGTATATTCGACTTCCAAAAAAAAATTGTTATGATATTCTCAAGGAAATAACTTGAAATAATGTGATACAAGTCTCGCGGCTCTAAAACTTTGTCCAATGTCAGCAAATCCCTTACAGGGATGTAAATTGGAAAATTTAAAAGATAGGACTCGGTTGTAACAGTTGAAAGGTTTTTCACTGAAGTAGGAGTTTCTAAAATTATTTAGGGATAAGTTTTTTTCTTATAGTTGAGTCTAATTTTGTTACTGGTTTAGAACGTGTCAATGTTACTCTTGCATTTTTCAGGTCAGCCAGCTTGGTGCTGCAGCTCAAAAATACCAAGCTGCCACTCAAAATGCATCATCCAATTTATCTGTTCCCGAGCTGCAAAGTAATTGCAATGTGTAAGTTTTTTGTCTTGCCAGTTTTTTCCCTTACGAAATGTGTGAATCACTTGGTGTTTTAGTTTCTAATAATGAAGGCTCAGGTGTGCATGTGCATACTGAAGCCCATAAGCACAATCTATCTTATTTCTATGATAAAAAGAGTGGTGGTCAGGAAATTTGAGTTACAACAAAACTGTCCTCGTATGTTCATGCATTTTGAAACAGGTCTTAATTCAATTTTTTATCGCATCTAGCAAATTTCCTTTGTTCTCCCGCATGACTTTGTGCTTTTTCTGTAGTTTACGTAGCTCATTTGACTGTTACTACTGGAACTTTTGAGGTGTTAATTTTTTACACTTGCAAGATTGGTGCAATGGCCAAGTTTTTTTTTCTTCCTTTAACATATGTATGATTCTATCTCTGTCTTCGTATCAGTAATTGACTAGCTATCCTTCTACAGATTTGTTGCGTCCGCTCGGCAACTTGCAAAAGCTTTGGAAGTGCCATTGGTCAATGATTTGGGATATACAAAAAGATATGTACGGTGTCTTCAGGTGAAGTCTTGAATCCTTTTATGGTCCACATTTGCATTGTTCATGAGCATCTGAATTGATGCAAAAAAATTGTTAGCTCTCTCCCAGTCATTTAATGATGTTATTTATGACCTTAGCTTTTTTATTGTTGCTTTACTCTTTTTTACAACTTTTCATGAGTTGATGAAATCCCATTAAATCGTGTGGTATATGAGATTATGTTTTGTGCAAGTTTTCTTCATCTCTATATGTTTTCTCTGCAAAATAGTGATTTATCCTTAGTAGCACATGCTATCACCTCATAGTTTGATTAAAGAGAATTTATTTCAAACATTTTTTTTTCTCGGGCTTTTTTTCCCTTCATGTTGAAGACTCTTTTCTTGCCATTACCTTCTGAGACCAGGAAAATCATTTCTAGTTCCTTCTCATATGCACTGCAAGTCAATTTTAAACTTGTGTCGTAACATCAGGGAAAGCAAGTCATGGTTCTAGATCTTTGATAATGTGATGGTGTGTATAATTGGTGTATTTTTACTGTGCTCTTCATTTGGTTTTATATATATATATATTAATAAAGTTGTGATGTCTTACTTTTTGTTGGATAATTTGTTCCATGTTGCAGATATCAGAAGTGGTAAATAGCATGAAAGACTTGATTGATTATAGCCGAGAAACAGGGACAGGACCTATGGGTAATGTTATTCATTTTATGAGATTTTTGTTAGTGGAGATAATGAGATGTAATGGTATAGTTGTGCAGGGACAGGACCTATGGGTAATGTTATTCATTTTATGAGATTTTTGTTAGTGGAGATAATGAGATGTAATGGTATAGTTGTGCTTCTTGGTTGGTACATCATATTAAAAAAAATCATGGACTTCTTGTGTAGAGAAAAGTTTTTAGCATCTTCGTGAATTAATGAGCAATACTACTTCGTGGTAGCAACTGTGAGTAAACTAAGTGAACTTCTAAATGTCTCTGAGCAAGAGCTTCTTTTAAATCATGGACTTCAAGATAGTTACTGTGCATTCAATAGATGCTATCTAAAAGTGTTTCTAAATTGTTGTCAAGTCTTTTTATTAATTTTGTCAGATGCATAAAAGATCTAAAAAGCTAACAAACAAGTACTAACAACTGTGACCCAAGTTTTTGTTTCCAGGTTTAATTCCTTGCTGAGAATATGTTGTGCCCTTGGTAATTGTTGATTTTAACTGTATAGATTTTATTTTTCTGTTTCTTTTTCTTGTTGAACTAAATATACTAAGTAGAAATCGTTTACAAGAGAATCTAAAATTTGCCACAGAAGCATTCAAACAGTGTTTGCTATATCATAAATTGTTTTTTCTGAGGTAACTGCTCAACATAGCTCATGAGGCATTTCCTCTCAGTGCTCAGATATTTTACTTCCTCCAACTTGGATAATCGTCTTGACATTTTCTTCTAAGCTGCATTGGAGTTGGTGTTTCTGTACTAGTTTTATTCTTCACTTGGCTCTACATATGCAGAGCCAACACATGAGGGAGAATTAACAATTAGTGAGGACACATCTGTTCCTGGAAGTTTGTAAATTCTGATTGTAGTATGTGGCTTAAGAATTATCTTGATGATCATGGTGTTGTAGCAAGAAATAGATTGATGGATATATTGTGATATTTATTATGTTGCTTTGGGTAAAGTTGGGGTTGCTAGCTGGGGTATTTTCAGAGAATTAATTGAATGGAGTATAGGTCTGTCCTTTTCCGCGAGGTGTTGCTTCTGTTATTCATCTGTTCTTTTCTTGGCAGTTCATGAATGGTGATTGTAATAGTGTCTTAGTGTAATGTTGAGGACCTTGGTGTTGTAGCTGGGAATACGTATTGAGGTGTAGTAGATCTGCTATTGTTTTGGGTCAGGTAAAGTTGGGGTCGGTGACCTGTTTTTATTTTTTTATTTTAATATATTAGTAAAGAAAGGTAGAGTTCTGTCCTAACTATGTCTTGTCTCCCTTTCTAAACAAAGATTCACCTTTTTTCTAGGTTCTTATGAGCCCAGAATTCAGGACACTTTATCTTAGTCACTTTATATGCAGTTTGTTTTCCCCTAGCAACTTAGTTGTCCTGTTTGCATACATGCATAAATACGCTGCATGTTGGAGATTTTGGCTTGAGATCATTCTATTCTAATGATGAAAATCAAATGTCAGCTTATTGTTTATGTGAGGGATGCTAATAAATTTTGTTCTTTACCAGAGAGTTTGGCCAAGTTTCCTCGGAGGACAGGTGCTTCATCTGGGTTTCACAGTCAAGCTCAGCACCCTGAGGAACAGCTGCTGCAGCAGCAAACGATGCCCCAAAGCTCAAGTAGTGATCAAAACTCTGTCCAGGCTAATGCAATGCAACTTGCTGCCAGCAATGGTGGCACTAGTGTAAATAACTCCCTCAGCTCTGCATCCATATCTACCTCTGCTAGCACTATTGTTGGGCTTCTTAACCAGAATTCTATGAACTCAAGACAACAAAATCCTATGAACAATGCAAGCAGTCCTTATGGAGGTAATTCTGTTCAGATCCCATCTCCTGGTGGTTCCTCCAGCACAATTCCGCAAGGGCAACCCAATCCTTCTCCTTTCCAATCTCCGACACCCTCATCATCTAATAATCCTCCGCAAACATCTCACGGTGGCCTAACTGGTACCAGTAACATTGGTTCGTCAAACTCACCAGCAAATATTTCCTTGCAACAGCCAGCTCTTTCTGGTGATGCAGACCATGGTGATTCTCAAAGCTCTGTCCAGAAGATCATACATGAGATGATGATGTCCAACCAACTCAATAATGGTTCTGGTGGTATGGTTGGAGTTGGCTCTTTGGGGAATGATGTGAAAAACATGAATGGGATTTTACCAGCAAGTAACAACCCAGTTTTTAATGGCCCTAATGGCATGGTGGGAAATGCGGTGATGAATAATGCTGGATTTGGCATCATGGGTGGTGGACTTGGGCAGTTGGGCGTGGTTAATGGAATTAGAGCTGCAATGGGTAATAACTCTCAGATGAATGGACGGATGGGTATGCCAACAATGGTTCGGGACCAAAGTATGAATCATCAACAGGATTTGGGGAATGAACTGCTGAGTGGACTAGGAGCTGTTAATGGATTTAATAATCTTCAGTTTGGTTGGAAGCCATCTCCTTGAGAGTTCTGTCGAGTGACATTGATGTTGTTCTTGACCACAGCACAGCTGCTTGGGCAGCTTGAGTGGGCAGGGTTTCCCATTGCCCGGTGAAGATGGCATATCATCACACAAGGAATAGATTGAGGGCGGCCTTCTCACTTTGTACTAATTTTCGAGAAAAAGTGAAACATATAGCATAGTGTTTTATCAATGAAATGTTATATCCGGTTGAGTTGTTTCATTGTCTACTACTATTTTCATGATTTAGTGGCTTATAATAGTCACTTTTCTGCACTAACAGTTTTGGGACAGGGATGGTGGTGGGAGGATAGCTGTTTTTGGTTGAGATTGAGCTCTCTATCTCTGTGTAGTAGTTCCAGTTCCAGTTCCAGTTCCAGTTCCAGGTGGTTTTTGAGAGTCGCTTACAAAAAGTATATTCCCTATGTAATTTTGCATCTCTTTCCGCCTCAGTTGAAGTATTTGAGTTATGTACATTCATGCTTGAAAGCAGCATCTTTATGGACGGACACTCACTCCTCCATACTTCAAAAGTTAAGTTTCTTTCGTAATTCATACAGCTTCGTTTTAATTTGTTGCACCATAGCTCCTCTCTTTTTCGTTCATTGACAGGCTGAGATTGGAGTTTAATTAGTAAATGCATATTTCATAGCAACGTAATTTATTTATTTATTTGGGAAAAGAAAGAACAAAAGGAAACTACACTACACGGGGTAAATTCATCAGATCAGAAGGAGAGGAGAACCTACAACTCAAATCAGGCGCATTAGCTCCCAAATTAGCTAACCAATCGGCGCAACGATTGAGGATTTTTTATATAATAATAACAGGAGAAATTATATAAAAATGACTTGTACTGGTAGGTTCATATTCAATTCATAGTTGCTTCGAATTCAAGAATCTATGCACATCCAATTAATTTGAATCCATTAGTCATTTTCGGTTTAATTGAGCTCGTAAAATCTAGACAGTTTGACCATTGCGTAGGAACAAAATTAACTGCCCGGTTAGATCAGCATGCCATGTCAGCACTGACCCACCCATAAAAGATCCGACCCGACCAAATCAAGTCTTCTTTTCCCACCCTTTTCCATTTGCGAAGTCTTATTCAAAAAGTAAGTAACAAAAATTGTAAAGAACAGAAATAAATAAAATAAAATTTTAAAAAATAATTTTGGAAAAATAAAAATCCCAAACCCAACACCACCGTCCACTGCATTCTCCTCTTGCCATCTCTCTAGTATCTACGTCCTCACTAATTAATCAATCCACTAAACCCACCATTACTCCCCGTAAGGCTCTTGAATAATGGCCCTACATTTCTTAACTCAATATCTCAGTCAAATATGAGTCTAATTATCGGACTATGACTAACAAACATATTGGGTCCGACAAGTCCATTTAAAAAAGAACGATACATCTAAAAAGGAACATAACTCTCATTTCTAGAGTCCACTTTACTGCCTTTCGACCGGAAATGAAACTAGTATGTTTGTCATAAACTCCAAGTCAGCAAGTTTTACTCCGGATAGGAAAGAAAATATTTAGCTCCCTTACCTAATTAATGATTGTAACTAACGCAACAACAGAAATTCTCCAAGTACTACTCTGATTTGATATAGAAGTTCTTAAACTCCTAGATCTACTATCATATTTTGTACTCGAAACCTTATTTGCCAGTTTGAGAGCTAACAATTGGTGCCAATTGTGGGGACAAAGGTTAATTGATCTATATTTCTAGTAGACTACAAACCCTAATACCAAGAGGTGAAAGGAAAGACTATGCGCACCGACCATAGCTCTTCTAATGAAAGCTCTAATTTCGACCACAATCACCATCCTAGAAAAAATGCAACATTAAAAAATGGAGAGATCACACCTCCATATTACTGGCGTATCAAGGGAATCATCATTACAGAGAACAACGAGGTAAACCCTAAGACCACTAGCAATCACGTGGAAAAGAACTCCTCCAAAAACACTAAGCCGAAAAGCAAGAGGACCATTTCTACCTCTTTAGAAGACAAAAATAGCTCTGACTATAAACATCGTCACCATGTTGATCATAAGAAAAAGTACACTCGTACTATGAAAGAAGATACACCACCTCGCCGCCCCAACAGGAAGAGTCATGTGGAAATGAACTGACATTCTTCTCCAATGGTATGTGATAGGAAGGGTAAGTAAGCCATGTAACCCACTTACCGAAAGAATTCGTGCATATGCCTTGAAATATACGACGATACCGGTTACCCCTGCATTAACATCCTTAGTGTACAAGAGGCAGTGGAGCTACACTTAGAGGGGGATGACCTCATGCAAAATATTTTGGCAGACCTTGAAAGGAATAACTAGACAGTGGTTTTTAGAAAGGCCGAAAAATTCCATAAACTCTAGGAAAGAACTATTTGAACAACTCCTTTCAATATTTGTGACTGATATTCCAAAGAAAAGAGACAACTCATATTTGTACACCATTATACGAGCACACGATGAATCCCTCCATGATTACATCACCAGGTTCAACAAAGTCATGGAACAAATCTCTGATGTCATTATCGTTGTTGTAGTAAACGCCCTCACCATTGGAACAAGACACACCTTGCTCATCAATTCTTTGCCTAAAATACCCTTAGACACTATGCTCAATATTACCATTCAATATGACAAATAAAAAATGAAAGCATGGTTGTTATCAAATGAAAAATGCCTACTAGGGATTTAGAGTATCAATACATAAAATACAACAACTTCTTTAGATGAGAGGATAGAGGTCCTAAGAGAGTGGAATACACATCCTTCACACCTCTAACAACCCCCACATCCTATATACTGATTGTGCTATGAAAAGAAGACATCAATGTAAAATGACTAGAAAAGTAAGTCAATCTAGGAGGAAATAATAACAAATACTGTGAATTTCATTGCAATACGTGACATCAAGAAGACATCACCTAAAAAAGAACAAAAACCATTGCTAGAAGAAGAATAGCCTAAGAGTAGAATTCATGTCATATATGAGGGACCACTCTTGTAGGAACCTCAACAACGTTAGGAAGAGATACTATACACAGACAACATCTATTTGTGCCATCAAACAAAGTGATTTGAATTATAACAGATCCATTCCAATAGTGTCTACACCTAATAATGACACTGTAATAGCAACTCCGCATGATGATGCCATGGTAGTAGATTGCATAAATGCCAGTTGGGAAGTGGTAAGAGTCTTGATAGACAATGGCAGTTGTGCCAATGTTCTTTCCACCAGAGTCTACAAAGAAATGGGTTTCTCTATGAGAAAAATCTCTAAAGTAATCACCTCTCTAGTTGGAATAGGCGGCAAACCTATTCCTGTAAAAGGAATTGGAGACTTGCTAGTACGATTCAAAAAAGAAAAACTCTCCAAAATAGCAATCATTCCATTCATGATTGTTGAACTAGAAGTCTCTTACAACGTGATCCTTGTAGACTAACACTCAATGATTTTAACATAGTTCTGAAGAATAGCCTATAAGGGGTTGTATAGGCCACCAAGCACACAAGTTTCTTTTCACAAGAATTTTTTCAAACACTTGGTGTGCAAGAGGTGATATTGACAATAAATTAAAAGATTAAGGAAAGAAAAGCTTGACGAGATTTATAGTGGTTCCTTTATACCAGTAAGATACATCCAGTACCTAGAGATCACTTATCTTTATGATTACTAACCTCCACTATGTGGGTTTATGGTTCTACCAAAACCCTAGCTTTTACAATGTTGAAACTAACAACCTTTACACCTAGTTTTACCAAGGCTCACTAGAAACCCACCAAGCTTTTTAACCAAGGCTAAAGCTCAAACCTTTAATAAACTTTTTCACTAGGCACAAGCTTAACCTATCATAAATCTAATTTAAGGCTAAATTTCATCTTATCTCCACTTACAAGGAGGACACTACCCTTTACCCAAAAAGATTTATGGCTCTTCTCAAACCTTTGGAAGTACTGAAACTAGAATATAACACAAGTAGATTACAATGAATCTAAACAAGGTATATAACAATAATCCAACTAATGCAATATATAGCCTCAAGAAGAAAGCACTTACTCAATCAAGCGAAGCTAAAACTCATAAATAAGAGAAAGACCTCTAAAAACTTTAGCTTTGCTTGAGAGAGTTTTGAAAAGATGAATACAACTTTAGGTTTAGCTTTCTTAAGCCTCCAAAGTGTTGAGTATTTATTGTCTTGGGAGGTTTATCACTATTTCATATATTTTGTGGTTTAAAGAGGATTCAAAATGAGGTAAAAGACAACAAAAGAAGTGTTTGAACCGGTGTACCGCTCCAGACTCAAAATTTACCTCAATGACTATTTTGAGTCCGTGACCGGTACATCGGTCAATACAGGGTTGTAGACCGATTGAGCATTAGAAGTAGCGGTTTACCAGGCTGGTGCACCGCTCCTTGTACCTCTCCAATCCATAAAAAAATGGTTTTTCTCCAATTTTGAAAAATTGAAATTACACTATAAAATATACCATTTTTGTGCTATTTTTTTAGGCTAAAATGCAACTTAGATTGGATTTTAGAATGAGATATACTTACACAAGTAATTCCTAATAATTAACCACTTAAAAGATCTTGAAGTAATCATTCTTTAAGCTCTATAAAATGGACTTCAAGACCTAAAAATACTCTCACAAAAATTGCATTAATAATAACTAAATTTGTTAATTTGTAACCATCAAAACTAGGATTAGTGAACCATATAGTTCAACAATCTTCCTTTTTTTTATGATGACAACTACAAAATAAATTAGCAATAAAAGAGTAAGGAATTTATATGAAAAATCAATTAGTATTAAAGTTTAGAAAACTCCCTATAGCTTCCCATATCAATTGCACTTTATTCCCCCCTATTTAGATCGAGAAAGTGCATAACAAAAGAGTCAAATGATCCTCCTATATACAAGCAATTTATACCATACATGTAAGCAATTCTAAGTAGAGCATAAGCAGCACAAACTCACTAACTTTTCTCCCTTTTTGTCATCAACAAAAAGACATAAGAAGCGTAGCAAGGAGAAGAATTAATTCATATATCCCCCTCAATTAGAGGCGATAACTCATTTAATCCATATAAGTACTAAAAATTATCCATGACAAAATCAAACAAATCACACACATAGATAATTAAGTATTTAGGAGTTGAAAATTATTACAAACCACAATGAAAAGTGCTAAAACTAAATAGTTTTAATTGCAATGAAAGTAAACATGCAATGCAAATAATAATAATGTTCAAGATGGATGAAATATGGAATGTAAAAGATGAAGTTAGGAATGATCAATCTTCCGGTGGTGGTAGAAATTTGAAGCCACGATTCAAGTGAGTGTGCATCTTCTTGAGAAATTTGTCAGATTTGACAAACCGTGCTTCGACTTTTTCAATGAATCTATCCAAGGAAATGTAGAAAGTGTCCAATTGAACTCCCAATAACTTATTTCCCATCCTCAATCTCATGTAGTATAAATTCAATGTCATTGAAAGAAGTTGGAGGGACATTATCACCTTATTCATTAGAGGAACTCTTAATGTCGTACTTCTTGTAGTTAGATTCATCACCTTGACAATCAATAATTAGCTCTTTAAATAGAATATTAGGAATATTCTTTAGAGAGCAACCCTAGGCTTAATAACACTAGTATTTTTTTACAAAAGATTATTATAAAATTTGAAAGCACTCATATCATGGTAGAAGGAATAATCACATACCGATGGAGGAATGTAGAAAATTGACTTGTGATTTTCTTCTTCCAAGGGAAATTTTGAGTCTTTCTCAACATTTTGAGTAGCCTCTTGAGAATGTGCATAAAAATGGGCTTTGAGACTTCTTGATGAACATAATTAATTGGTTTGTTCTTGAGAACAAAAGTAGAATGAATTTGATTCATCTTGATAATAAAATCTTGTAAACATAGACCAAAGGTGTATGAATTTAGTCAAACAAAAAAGTTTAGAAGTTGAGCCTAGTGTGGAGTTTCAAGATGTAAGAAAATTTGGTGAAGTTTTGAGTGAGATTTTGGGGTTTTGAGTCAAGTGTTTTAGTTTATAGAGAGAGAGAAGTGCAGGAATTTGTTGAGGATGATGGAGTGAGTGTGCGGGAAATGGGAGGATATTTAGCTCCTTATACAACCTATCGGGCGATGTAACGGTTTAGCAGGTCCAGTGCAATATTGGTCATTTAAATGGTACAGTCCAGTTGTTGAGCGGTGTACCAATGACTCATGGCTGGTGGACCGCTCTGTGTCTCAAATTAAATTAATTTGTTCCATTCTTCATCCCATTTCTAGGTCTAGGCGGTATACTGTTAAGCACTGGCCTAGGCAGGCCAATATTTGTTTGTAGTCATAGCTTGGTTTTGGCTCTCAGCCTTTCAGCCTTGGTCTTCTCTTGAGCTCTCGGTCATGCTCGTATCAATGTCACTTGATTCTTGGCCTCAGCTCGAGTCCTCCTTGAGACAAATGCTAGTGATGATCTTTTTTATGCGAATCCTCCTCCATGAATTCTTCCTTCCTCAAAATTTGCTCTATCACCATGGAGAGCTTGATTTGGGATATTGTGATTGGTCTTCCTGACGAAGGAGATATCTTGTTGAGTTGATATATGCTTGGGTATGTATCACGCTAGGTTCTCAAAAAAAATAAAAAATCGAATGTTGAGGACTAGCAGGTGTGTTAAGCCCACAAAAGCTTTCACCCAACGATTAATCATATACATGCCCTCTTCATGAAGTAGGTTATGAGTTTGATTTTTTTTCCTTTTACTCATGAGTTTTCTCAGTTAGAAGGGTAATTTTATTCTAGCA
Organism: Viola odorata; assembly: GCA_963691705.1. Taxonomy (NCBI): domain Eukaryota; kingdom Viridiplantae; phylum Streptophyta; class Magnoliopsida; order Malpighiales; family Violaceae; genus Viola; species Viola odorata. The sequence goes on from OY829542.1 coordinate 34,698,806, forward strand.
TAGTCAATTTTTATATTTATTTTTGTTTTGTTTGCTTTTGTTTTTACTTTTGGTCAGGTACTTTACCAAACCAAGACTCTCTCAAATTTATTTCTTTTACCTTTTAACTATTGTCCCTTTTTTGTTGTTGCTAAACATGAGATTTTTAGATTATGAAAAAAAGAAAGAAACAAGAAGAAGCCCAAAAGGCATAGTATCGATAGAGTGGAAACAAGAAAATGGAGTGTCACACTTAGGAATTTTAGCATTCTCAGGTCAAGATTTCAATCCTTAATTCTTTCATTACTTCTCATCTCTCAATTAGAATAAAATCCAACAATTTCATCCTCCCCTATCATAATACTAAATCAAATTCCCATCAACATGAAATATGGCGGATGGTTACTAGAATCGACAACAATTCCTTGCTTGTCATCTCCGCTCCTCCGTTCCCAATAAGCTAAAATGTTACCATACATATTATGGTTAGCTCTGTTCTCATGAACCCATTTCTCTTTTGTTTGTATTCACATATTTCTCTCCTCTTTCCTCTCCTCCGTGGTTTTTATAGGTTACAAAATAATTTTTGTTTAAAAAAACCTCTATTATTGTTCTTTTATTGAAACTTTTAGAACCTAGAATGAATATTTATGGATGATCTTTTTCATGCCAAAATGGAGCACCTTCTTGTTGTTATGTACATGAACCCTAGTATTCGTTTGAAGATGCACTCTTAATTATTTGCGAGTTGTTATTTGAATCAAGAATCTTCTTTGAAACTAAGAAGTTACTAATTATTTGTTGTTAATTATGTTGCTTGCCACTTTCTAGATGCCACGCCAACTAGACTCTCTTCAAATCATAAGATGCACAATTATTTCTCAAGAGATGATGATCGTGTAAGGTTCCAGAATGTGAAGGACACAAGATAATTTGATTAGCATATGATCACTATCTTCAAAATGCTATATGCCCTCTTGTACCATTTTCTTGGTTGTACGTGTCCTTGCTCATTTGCATTATTTCTTGCTAAACTACTTGCCTTAATCACTTCTAAAGAAAGTTTCTTCATTTACATTTGGGGAAGCCGATGCACCTAGTGGTGTTGGGTTAGGATTGGGAAGAGGTGTTGGTAGTGGAATTTATGGCCTCCCATTGGTTGATTCTCTCATTATGGGTCACCACTCAAGGACCACGGCTCAAGATCTGGCACCAAACGATAAAGACATTGATTTTAGTGGAATCCCCATGTCGATACAATAGCTAGACTAGACTGTTAGACATTGGATTTACCGAGAGATGCTTCCAACACATTATATATTGAGGGATTTTCGTCTGACTGTATTAGGTGCGGAGTAGCTTGTATCCTTTTGACCATGTCTTTGTTGAACTATAACAACCCATTTTACTGATTATATGACTTGGTAGTACTCGATTCATACTACTTTATTGGGTATCCTTAGCCAGAGCTTATAGATATCTTTTGTCCTTCTGTGGGGTATAAAAGGGTGAGACTTGTTATGAAGGAATCAAAATATATAAGTGGACAAGTTAGTTTTATTGGTCGTTCCCATAACTATTATTTTTGTTGGTTTAGGAATCTTCACAGATGTTGTTTTATTGGATTTGTAACTTCTCATTCTTTGTGTTTTATGGAAGTGAACTTTTATTCATTGGCAATGCAATGTGGTGATCTCATTATTCATTCTGTTGATTTTGTAGATGCAGCCTATGCAGCAGCTGCAATGAGAGCCTTACAAGGTGATCACTTTTAAATTTCATATTGAGAGAACATATGACAATACTTATATATGCACGCATTTGCTTGTATGCACAATGCTTCTTCGTATATCTCCTGGGTGTGTAGCTTTATTTTGTTTCGTGGCTTAAAAATGTATCATAGTGATTATTTTAGGGTTGGTTCAACGAGAAGATTAAGGTTAGAAAATCAAAGCAATCTGGAGATTTTGGTTGTTAAACTAGGGAATTAAAAGGTTTACTTGAAGATTGTTTCAATACTACGATGCACAAGGTCTTAGAAATCACAAAGATCTAATTACATCAGACTATCACAAGCATAATAGCTGGATTTCTAAAATTTCTGGATACTATAGATTAAAGTTGACAATTACTTGTGCAGACACCTACCGGATCCTCACAGGACTAAGATATAAAATTGAGAAATGACTTTCAATTCTGAACCAAAGTAGAGAGGCCCCCAATTTAGAAAATGAAACAAAGAGTGGAAATTGTTGTCCCATAATTTCTAGGGATGCAAGGATATATAGAAAATCTCATGGGAAAATGGAAGTTTCGTGACTCTTATAAATTAGGATCCAAGCTCAGAAACTTTCTTACTTGATGACAAAAACATCAACTCTTATGTGGTCAGTATTAATTTCTAATATAGTAGCTAGTTGTTTACCGCTACTAACCATTCTTGTTTCTGAGGTTAGTAAGTGAGAGCAGAACATTGAAATCATGACCCTGATTCTAAGTTTCTAAGGCTGCAATTTTCTCGGTTCCCTTGTCCAAGATAAGGTATTGAAAGTCATGGAAATAGGTGAACAAGCCCTTCATTAGAACCACAGCCAGGGGTGGGCCCAAGCCTGCCCAAACCCCCCGACCCAATTTATATATATATATATATATATATCTATTAATTATTTTTACACTTATTGTATTTTTATTAATAATTAATTAATTAGTAATAAAAGTTAAGAGATTCAAAATTTAAATCTACAAAAATAGTAAGAAGTTATTGGTATATATCTTAACAAGTTATACTTTTACTAATAAAAAATATTACTATATTAAGTAATATACTTATTTGGTACAAATAGAATTTTAGGAAAGTCAAAACTTCAATATTTAGATCAAATTAAAATTAAATTTTTTATTTTAAAGCTCTAAGGTGATCATAGGGGTATTTCATTCTTAAGAATAGTGTTGGTATAGTTACCTTGTTATTTCTTTCGTTTTGATATAAAAGAATATTAGCATAGTTTTAAAAACCGACCCGGAGTGACCCGTTGGACCAGGTTCAATCGGGGTTCGATCGGATTGACCCATTGGATCATTCCGGGTCGTTCATACATCGAACCGTTCAATCTTAGATAATTTAATCTGATTGAATCGGCTGGTTTTCTGTCTAATGGATGTAGCATTTTATAATACATCAAAATAAAATATCAAGTAGATCAAAAGTTAAAAATAAACAATCAATCCAATATTCAAATGAAATGATATTCAAAGTTCAAACACACTTAAATATCCAAATTACAAAATAAAGAAGCAATCCAACATTCAAATGAAATGATATTCAAAGTTCAAACACACTTAACCTTAATACAAATCAGTCGACAATCATTACGAGTTAAAATATACTGTTGATGCACATAAATATATCCATATCTTATGTGCATAATGCATATAAATACATACTTACTATTCATCCATATAAATATATAGCCAACTTACTATTCATGCATATGAATAGATAATAAATTAAATTAACAATTCTAATAAAAGAGGAAGGAGCTCTAAAGCTCGAGTTTAGAAATTTTTTAGCGATGTCGAAGTTGGCGAAGCATTCAATAGGGATGGTAATTATGAGTCCGATACCTACAAAAGAAAATGGAGAAGTTAGTTCACGATTTAATTAAAAGCCCATTGGCGCATGTTTTAGGCCTAAAAATTCGAGTCCATTCCCCTCTCATGCTTCCTTGGGCCGTAACCCAGTTCTTTCATTTTTTTTTACTCTTAGGTCGCAACCCAATTTTTCCTTATTTTTCCTTTCACTCTTGGCCAACCCACTCTTCCTTTCTTTCCTTGGGCCCGCCCCTTCCCTTTCCTTTTCTCTTCATTGTTTTCTTTCACAGTTTTACTCATCCTTTTTTCCATTTTTCTAGCCAAGCACGCAACCCTCTCTTCTTTGTTTTCTTTCTTTATTTCTCTCTTCTTTTCTTTACTGGTTTGGATTGGGTGGAGGGGGGCGAGAGATGGTTGTTTTGAGGTTGTGTGTGGTCGGGGATGGGTTTGGTTTTGGTTTTGCAGTGAGACGGTTAGCGCGGGGTTGGGATTTGGTTTTGTGGTGGTGGTTGGCGCGACTGGGTTGTTGGTACGGCTGTGATGCGGTTGGGCAGTGGTGGTTTGGGTTTGGTTGTTTGGTGATTTTGGTTGGATTGGATCTGTCAAATCTGCCCAAAACGACATCGTATCGTCGCTGGCATTGAACCAACCGGTTTGATAGCGGGTCAGCCGGGTCACCGGTTTTTTTCGGTCAGATAGCTGAACTGACCCGGAATCCTACTCGGGTCACCGGTTCACCAGTCCGACCGCGGGGTCGGTCTGATTTTTAAAACTATGAATATTAGTACACATGTATAATTATTAAGTATTTAGTTAATTAGTTAAAAAACTATTATATATATTATGATATTTTTTTATATTAATGTTAGCCTACCGAAGAAAAAAATTATGACTCCGCCTCTCGACCTTAAGATGAAGAAGGCTCGATAATAGCTCCTTTCTCTTATAAACCACCAGACTGAATGATGAACTTTGCGGCTAAAGTTCATATCATTTTTTAGTTCTTGTACATTATTCCTTATGGGAGTGTGCATTTTAACTTGGTGATGTCCCAAACTTGCAATCCAAATTGATCAATGCCACTTGCACTCAAAAGAGGGGGTGATGCAAGATGTCGTAGAATAGTATGTGATGAGTGAACACAGAAAGCCGATACTTGCATTCATTCCAGGCCAGAGATGAGGAAAAAATGTTCTACTACAAGATCTGAATAACAACCTATTTATCTTATTTTTTCTCTAGATATGTTGATTTCTTTTGTTTCCTTATTTTTATTATAGACGCCAAGTGTTTGACATAATTTATTCTTGTTTGGAAACGACTTATGAATAGATTTTCCCAAAATCCTCCTTAGCCGGCCGTGGGTTGGTGGTTCCAAGTTCCACCTCGACGTCGTACTAATTGTTAAGAAACAAATGCAAATTTCCTTGAATAACAAGGCACATCCATTTTCATCAAATGGATTGAGTTAGAAAGCCATTTTTGCTATATTACAAAGAAAGAAAACTCCCTTCATAATATAAAATGCTTAAATGGAAAGAAAAAAAAAGTAAAACGAAGTTATATATTTCTCTAATTATAATTAATTTTATTGTAGTTTCATCATCTTCCTTAACTTACCACCACATCACAACAACCATAACCATCATCACCAGGAAATAATGTGATCCTATGCCGAATTCATCAAAAAATAAAAGTAAATTGACATAATAAAATTGTCCACGAGGAATGGGTAAGATTAAAATTCGCCAATCACCAGATGTAAACCAATAAGTGTAACAAACAATAAGGGTTTGATTTTGAGATTTGTAGCTGAAAAAACAACTAAGTTACTTGCTAAATCAAAAGAAAATAGATTTAAAATATGAGATAAATCAGTTTGTACGCTTGAGAGAGCAATTCTTTGGTGTTTTTTTATCTATTTTCTCACTTCAAATCCATTCAAGTAGCATCCTTGAGCCTCACCAAGGCTACATTGCGCGCAAGCCTCCCCTAGGCCACATGGAGTGAGAGTCTCCCCAACGACCGTCCACCAGGCCCTTTGTAGGCGATCCCATTTATACTTTTGAAGAAAGCATGCAGATTATCAACGTCTTTTTTTTTAGTTTAAATAGGTTAGGATGTCTTTTATTTTCATTTAGCTTAAAGGAGAAAAAAACTTGAATTATATAGTGTCGTTATATCAACAAGTTAAATTATATGACGGTGCCATGTCAGGAATTATGCCTACTTTATTGGTAAGCTCATACATAGATGCGATTGTCAAAACTAAAGATTTCAAAATCCAACAGTGAGATCAAATTGGAAAGGCAAAAAGTTCAAATATTAGAGATTCATATGTTAAACCATGCTCATCCTAAAAAAAAAAAAATTAACATTTTGACATTTCATTTAATTTAGTAAGAAATTATTAATTTTTAAGTTGATTGCTAAAATATAAAAACTAATTTAACATTTCATAAACATAGGCCATTTTTAGTTACAAATAAAGAAAAAAATATAAAAAAGAAAGTACATAAAACTTTATACTCAATTTTGAGGCCATATAGTTGCCGTTTGGCATTCATGTTCTACTCCAAAAATGACTTTTCCCAAAATGAAAATGCATGCCTGGTGTTTGGTAACACCTATTTACACTGGGCTTCTTAAGAAGCCCAGTTTGCAGGTAAAAGAAATTCTCATTTTTCTTGTAGGAGCTCCATGGGCCAGTGTTTAGAATGCATTTTCGTCATGGACACGAGAAGGAGGTGAGGCAATTATTTGGACAAAAATATTAACCACATTTCAATTTAATTACAAGTTTACCAGCTATAAATAAAATAGAAAACAGCAATGGGTTCATCTCCTCTCATCTCTGCGCAAAGCTAGGGTTCCCTCTCCTCTCTGCCTCGCTCTTTCCGTCACTCTCAGCCTCTCCAATCTCGCATCAGGTACGCGTCCTTGCTGCTCTTAATTTGTATCTTCTAACTAAAAACTGCTATCAACTCCTTTTCCCTCTCATTTCTCTTCTCTTTCGGATCCTTTTGACCATTTCTTCCACTTTCAGCTTCCTGTCACCTGAATTTCGCTCTGATTTGTGTAGGGTTTGCTTATTCCTCTTGATTGCAGCTATGTATGATCTTATTGTAATGCAATTTCCTCTTTTTCATTCTACGTATTTCCCACACGCTATCTGCCGTTTGCGTTTTTCTCACTCCCGCAAAAACCCTAGCAGCACCCAGCACTCACTCGTAACACCACAGTATCACCAATCCATGGGTAAGATTATTTTCTCTCCATCCTTTCTTCTCTATCGCAATTCTATCTTCGTTTTCACTTTAGTCTCCTGCCCAAGTTTGTCTTGTTCTGTTTCTAGTATCAGATTTGTTTAGGATCTATGCGTTTTGAAGTTCTGATCTGACCTTCCTCGTTGATTATTGTTATTTCCAATAATGTATGCTTAGGCAAGAAAGGGAACTCATTTTTAAAAAAAAATTCGTAGTTTTCTTTTTGTTTGAGAGTTTGTGGCCATATTTTGATTTTTATTGTTTTCAGTAAAATAAATTTTTGTAGGCTTTTCTAGTAATTGAATTTTTTTCCTGTTTCATATAATTTACATTAGGTGTTCATATCCGGACTATATGCTTGGAAGGAACTAAAGGGTTTGAGGATTTTTCTGTTGCTTTGAAATATCATTTTTTTTCTTGAGCTTATCCTGACAAAGAAATTCATTGAGTTCTTTGTTATAGGGGCATGCATATGAAACTGAACTTATCATGCTTCCCTGTTGCGTACTTTATTTTTCTATGCTATGCAAACTACCGAATTTAATTTACTTTGAATACTGAGAACCAGTCAGCAAGCCTAACTTGCTTACCCCCAAATTTCTTGTTTCTTGTTGATCGTAGATATTGAAGAGGAGATACGCTCATTGCAGCTTGACTCTGCTGGTACTATGATGGCTTTTTTTTTTTTTTGTTAGAAGTTACTAGATATTTGGTCAGGTTCTATTTTGTTTGTGTTTTTGGTACTTGAATTGTAATCATTCTTGTGTTGAATGCTTTGTGTAATCTTAACAGAAGAGAACAATGGAGTGGTTAATGAAGAAGAAACAAAGCCAGAAGAACTTGACAAGTTGGGTAAAATAGAGGAAGGTATGTGATAACGTATTTTTGTATAAAACAATATTTAGCATCTTTATTGTACCCCAGTTAGAAAATGACTTTTCCACATACAAACAGAGATGGAGAGTAAAAGTCAATTGAAAGATCTTAAGAGAGCTTGAACAAGAATTTTCTTCATCAGTGATGAAAATGGGGACCCAACTGAGTCTTGTGTTGGTGATATTATCTTTCTTTAATCTTGTTTACTAATACTTTAATTGTTGAGACAAAATCCACTACCAGCTCATCAATTTTAGTAAATCTCTGGAAATCCACATGTTAAGAATCTGTTTCAGTACATGTTAGATCAAGTAGGCTCTTTTTTAGCTGGACTTTGGCTTAAATGCCATTTAATATGCTATAATTAGTAGAACAAACTATATTCTAGCAAGTATTTTTCTGCCTCTTTTCTAGCACTTATGGGAATTGTTAACCTTTTTATATCTCATTTGAATTTAATGGCAAGGTACACAACATTTATGTTCTTTTTGCCAAACATCAATCCGGTTCTCCTACCCAAGAAATCTGAGAAAGCGGCAGCAGCAACCAAAGAACCCAAGTCACCATCTAAGGCTAGCAAATCACCCAAGAAGGCTTAGTTTTAGTTGCTGCAATTTCTTTTTAATGGGGTCTATTTTATCTTGTGGAAAAGGTTCAATGTTCTTAGGATGTAGGACATTTGTAATTGTTTACTGATTATGTTCATGTAGAACTTTGCTGTTGAATGAAGATGAGTTGTGTTTGTCTGCTCCTTTTGTGTTCTTTTGATTAGTAATTTGTGTTTGAACCATTGAATTGATCCATTAGGCAAACTTGTCATCTATTCTTATGAAGCCATGATATTATGCTCAGGATGGGATGAGGGAAAGGAAAGGAAAGGGAAGAAACTTTGTTAAAATTCATTTGTATGAGAATACAAACTGACCTTATATTGAATTGATACAAATCAAATAAAAAAACTATAATTTAATTTTATTACGGTTATTAATAATTTATACTATAAACTAAAATTTTATACCATATTCCAAATTAATTAAAAAAATGTTTGAAATAAACTTTTTAAATAATTTTTTATATTTATATGTTATTATTAGATTTATTTATTTTTTGGTTAAAAACATAATACGGAAATTAAATATGTATTTGGTCAATTTTTACAAAAATTAACACTTAAACACTTACCCACCATTTAATCGATATAGAGTTGGTTTTATTAAATAACCTCCTTCACCTATGTAATTGTACTTTTTATATATGTAATAACGGGTTTAATTTTTAATGCATTAATTAGTTTAAAATTTTTTCATGTAATTTTATTACAATTTCACAGTAATTCATTCCATTTTCGAAGCTAATAGTTTAAATTTTTTTATTATATTAGATAAATATTTATTTATGGTATTAATAACTTAAATTTTTTATGGTATTAATAAGTTTAATTTATTTATAATATTAAATAAATATTAGGTAGTAGATGTTAGATTATAAATAAATTGATTAAAAACATATATAAAGATACTAAAAAAATTAATTATAACACTTAAAATGAATTGTACCCTTTATGTTCATTTTACATTTAAACCATAGTTTTAAACCAGTTTTTACCAAACACCAAAAACAGCTTTTGATTTCCACAGAACTTTTAATAAAAATTTACCAAAACAGCATACTCTTTTTTCCAGAAGTCATTTTCACACAGAACTTTTTCCTACAGAACTTTTCCAACTAGAACCGAAACGCCAAACAGACCCATAGAGATTTTCCCAAACCAAATTTTTTCACTCATCCATAATATTGGAGTTTGGACGCCCACAAATTCAATAATGCTGTATACGGTTAGGTTCCAAGATGTTCCTAGTCCTATTCCTACACCAAATACATAAATACATCATTCATTCACTCACAAATGTTCCACAAACACCTAATTTTTCCTCCGCCTTGTTATAATGAAGTCTGTTCTACGGAAGGATACGCAACCTTCCAGGGCAGAAAGCTTACAACCTTTAGCAGCAACAAATATACATACTTACATGCACATGGTGCTAACTAAATGAATTAATTTCTATTTCGCGACATCAGATTCCCACCACATGATGGTCCAATAAAACACTACACTCTCTGGCCAAAGGTTGTGAAATTAGGGTGGGGCTGCCCATTGAGATTTTGGTTGTTGGTCGACTGCTGCTGCTGCTGCTGCTGTTGAGGATGGTGGCTGCCAAAGTGATGCAAGACAGGCTGATGGGAAGAAAATTGAGGAGCCATCCCTCGGTTAAAAGGGCTTCCATTGACCGCTGGAAATTGACCAGTTGCTATCTTAAGTCGTTGCACTTCTTCCCTTAATGCCTCATTCAGAGCTGCAGACGACAGGAAACATAATAATTGGTAAGAAAGTCACAGTCATCTTGAAACAGTTAACCAGAATCAGAGGGAAAAAAAAAGGTTTAAAATGTCATTATGTACATAGAAATAAGGTCATAAGTTCAGTTTTGTATTTTGTACTTCAAGCATTGATGTTGAAATTTCAGTAACTGAATTTGAGAAAATTTGTAGATTCGGTCTATATATATATATATACTCCCTCCGGTACGTTTTATATGATGTTTTAGCATTTGCTTTTACTGTTCCGGAACGTATTTTAAGACGACCGGAACAGTCACTATTTGACACAATTTTGCTCCGAATTTTTTCTCGGAAGTACGTTAAGGATTAACGTATGTTCGAAAAAAAGTACGGAATTTTTTGGGATCAAATAATGCCTCATCCGGCCTCCTCGATATGCGTTCCCTACTGAATATTGGGATACGAGAAAGTCATATAATCGTGCCAGAGGGAGTATATAGGAATGATGAACTTTTATTGTAAGACTGCTAGACAGTGTGCACACACCCGTTAATCCCTTTTTGCATATTATGAGAATCCATATAACTTAAGTTCAGAAGAAGCATCCATTTCATGAGAAAAACTTATGCAACTACAAATAGAGTTCACACTGGTATTATATATTCAACCATTCCACGAGTTTGGAGGATTTTCAAGGGAAATTGTCGTATTGTTAGAAGGGGAAGCTTCAATGCCAACGAAAGGTTGCTTTATATGCAATTTTAGGGTCTAATTGGCAGTAGAGGGATACCTAAGGGACTTAATGGTACTTTACCTGAAAACATACCTACATTTACTTATATGCTTATCAGTTTTAAAGATGCAAATACTTGGGTTCCATAAATCTTAGCCCATACTTACCATCTCTCAGATGTGCTTGTTGCTCCATAGCTTGTAACCTCAGTTTAAGTTCTTTATTCTCAGTGGTTAACCCACTAGTGTCTCTCTGCACCGAAACAGTAAAAAGAAGGCATCAGATGGTTTTCCTCAATATTTATATCTGCTTTAACTCAAGCAATTCTTGCAGCTAATGAATTTAGATGTTTAGCATTGAAGGTGTGAGGGACAAGCAGATCATATAAGTGACGCATGTGGGTGGAACAGGAACTATGTGGCTGTTTACATGACCTATTTACATAGTATCAAGATACCTATCCACTGGGCTTCAAACGTTCACCGAAATACGAAAGGAATCATGTATAAAACTTATCATGGTTTGAAAATTTAAACAATACTCTAAAAGGTAGTACAGCAATTTGTTGTCACACCATATAGTGGAGCTGCGACATGTGATGGGGGGAAATTACAGGTACTGTAGAAACACATGCATCAATTCATAAACAAAAAACTAGTTTACAATCATGCAAGAAATTTATTCCGACTTCGGAGATGTTGCAAACAGTAATTGCTGAGTGTCTTTATGTGCACATGCATATTCACATAATTTTGAACAAACAAAATCCTAACCAGAGCTTGAACAACAATTCTGAGGTGTGAAAAGCATGCAACAAAGCATCATTTTTGGAAACTCTACACCAAATGCAAACCAAAGGCAAGGTTGTCAAAGTAAATGAAATTAACGATGAATGGAAAATATAAATCATGTAGACATACTGCAGGTGAAGATCTAGAAAAGAATGTATGCATTCCAGTGGCTAGAATGGTATAACTTTTTGTGGGCTTTAAAATGATGATTCCAGTCGTTTTCATTCATCCAAGTCTAAGGGTACCCAATTTTGCCAAACTTGCTTCACATGGTGAATAAACGACTTGTTCTGAAGAATCCAAGACAACAACAACAAGACTCATTCAAAAAAGAAAACCATGTGGTTCAGCTTCGCTTACAGATTATGGATGGTGGCTAGTTAAGATGAGTCACAAGTCTTCCTCAGCTTTATATCCCCATGGACTACATATCTTAAAAGGTATTGACAAGACAGCAGGGAAAATTCTAAATGGAAAATCTTTTCAGTGTTGCCTCAGCAACAAAAGCTGATGCTTATTTTTTCTTTTTAAAAATGAATCGGCATATGATTGGATGGGCATGCATATGTGCATGTATGTCAATTAATTTAAAAAGTTCCAAACTAAGAATGTGTAGGAGGCAAGCTCAAGGCGATAACAAGTTCTAGGGACCCTTATTAAAACTACTATTATAATGACCTATCCATGCATACTTTTTCCTGCAAGTCAGTTTCTTCCCCAACTTTTTGTCATAAGTTCTTCCTTTTGGAAGAATGGTATAGTAAGAATTAGGTAATTGGGAATATCTTGGGACCACAAAATTTTTGGATATCAAGAATGGTGTTCACCACCAAAAAAATCAAAGTGTAAGGATATCATCAAATCCGGTTATTAATGAACTCTTTATTAGTCTACACATCTAGTAAAATCACTGTCTTTGATAAGTAACTTTGGTGTAACATTATTCTATATGCTCTACAAAAAATAAATAAATATATAACATAATATGTTGAGACAGACCAAATATTCATACGTCCCTTTATTGTTCTAAAAATGTACAAGTTGTACACAGTTTGAGGGAAAGTGGATAATGAAGATGGATACTATAGAGAATTTTTCTACTAGAACATTTTTAAGATGGAAAATAAGAATGAAGTGCAGGACGGCATTGGTAATGTGAAAATTTAGAGAGAAAAAAAAAAAAAATTGTCAGTCAATCATTGTAACTAAAGCTATTGCCCGCAATGGCTTATAACCGGGACTAAAACCACCTTGTTCAGTTTTAACATCAAATTCGAAACAGAGGCTAAAATACTATTTCAAACTGGATGGCTGTTTCTCTATAACCATAGGATTAGTAAAAGGAATCTAGCACCCACCAAAACTTTAAGTATCCATTACAGGAATCAACTACCAAGAAAATGAAAGCCAAAATTAAGTCAAATCTGGTTGTCGAGAGTTTCTATTAATCAAAGATCTAGCATTGTCATAGCGTACCACTTCCCATAAATTAGCAGTAATGAGGAGTGCCACTTAGATACTTAGACGCAGATTTTACAGCATCTTTTTACTAGTATTGCAGCAGTACTAATAAGCTCTAGATTTCATGCTGCCGTGGAAGTCTGGTGATATAACTACAAAAGAGTTCATTAGGAGGCCACTGGCCCATAGACAAGCATAGTGGCAGCACCAATTATGAAAGTATGAAAGGAGCCAAAGGGCTGGTTCTAGTTCCCAACCTCTTATTTGTCAAATGAGCAGAGATGGAAGTTCTTACTGGGAACTTGAGTAGGATGTTTCATATTTATGCCCAAGTCTGTTTTAGTCTTTAATTTCTATTAACTTTAAGAGTTAATGGTATTTTGGTAGGTTCCATCTTTGCTGGAACTTCTGGAAGTTTAGTATTTATCTTTATTTAAAGCCTGTTATAAATAAGGACCTTTTACTTTAGGTCCATGTCATGTGTCTTAGTTAGATAATGATTAGGAGTTCTAATCTTATTCCATTTGGTATTTGTTTAGTCTCTATAGAAAGAATGTTAATGCCATGAATAAAATTAGACTTATTACATAAATCTAATATGCTTATGAGCTTTTTCTCTCTGTTGTGTGACTTTAAATATACCCTCAGGTAATTGTAGTTTTCCTGATTGTTTTCAAAATTCTCCTTCTGTATATTTTGTCTCTCTGCCATCAGCCGTCCAAACAACCACCTAAATTTTCCTAAATCTGTATATTAAAGCCTAAATCTGCACCCAATCCAACTTTGAACTCTCTTCAACCTAATCTTAATTTTTATGACCAAACATTTACAATTTTCCTATGAATCAAATCTCTTTCCAGGACAATCTAGGCTGCCTTGCATCAAATAGCCATGCAATTAATACCGTCACTCTGATCAAGAACTATACAGTTCACTTCTATATTTTCAGTTGCATAACCTTGCAGATCCAGTGCCTAATAATAAGTTGCACCAGTGACAAACAACAACCCGTGCAAGTTCAAATAATATCAAATAGAAAGGAAGGCCAAACCAAATATAGGGTGCAAACAGAATTCATCATAATCCATTCCAGATTATAGTTACAGTTTATCGGAATTCCACGTAGTACTAAGACAATCACAAGTGATAAAGGATAAGTGAGGAAAATGCATCAACAAAACCAAACCAACTTCGGAAGTTCTGTGGCTTTTATTATTGGTTTCCCAGGGCTCTTGGTGCAAACATATTTTCCTAAATAAGACCAGCCGTGAGGTCCATACCTTGAAACTTAAGAATCAAATTTGCGAAATATTTTGATTTTTAATAAAACCACAACAAATAATACTTAGCAGCAAGCTCACATCTGGCTCTTGATGACAAGGATGGAGCACAACTCAACAGCCAAAGTAATTGATCAATTAAAATCTAAGAAACTACAGTCTAGAGACAATGGGAAAGAAAGTGGACCAAGCATAGAAAAGGCGGTCATCAATATGGTTCAAAACACACAAAAAAAGGCTGCATTGTCAATAAATAAGGACATGCACGGGGCAAAGAACTTGGAGATAGTCACATATTGGTGCTACAGCTTTTGTACCCAGGAAACTGTATGTACAAGATTTCTTATTACTTAATGGAGGTTACTGGGGGATAAGCTCACAATAAAATAAACTCTAATTGCAAAGTTTAAACTGTATCAACTTGTAACCTGAACAGCAATTCAAGATAAAGCTATTCAAGTACTTGACATTGCAAGTAATTGTAAATTACAGAGAAAAGAGTCAATAAACCGTGAACCAGCAACTTAATTTTTTTTCTAGTAAGCTGATATTTTGTTGTATAAAATCAGATCAGGTCATACATGACCTACTCACACAACTGATACAGAGCCAAAAACAAAAGACACACCAGCAACTTGGAATAAAAAAAAAAACAATCACAGCAAACAAAGATATAAAAATAAAACTCGAGATATTCCAGTAGAGATGAACCATAGCCCGGAGACTGCAATAGATCGTATTAGACACCTTCACTCAACCAATGGATTATATTCAGTTAAACCACACATATAATCACTTGATAAAGAAATTTTATCTACAGCCAGAAAACAAGATATTGGCGGTCTATGCATGTGAATACAAAACAAAAACTTAGTCACTCCATGAGGCAAGGCTTCACAATTCCCATTGGAAGAAACCGAACGAACTCATTCCATCCAGACATACCTGTAGCATAGTGACCTGTGCGGAGAGTGTGGTTGCCTCTGTCTGAAGGGTCTGCACCTTCCTCTCCAGCTCACTAGTGTATCGAATTTTCCTCTCCTTTGACCGTGCAGCAGATTGCCTGTTCGCCAGAATCCTACCAATATCAAAAGAATAGGTGAGAGCTTGATTGCATAAGAAAATAGTTTTCGAAAGAAAAAGGATTAGGAGGAAAGTGGAATTTGCTGACACCTTTTGGCTCTCTTGGGATCAATCAAAGAGAGCTCAGCAAGCCTATCAGGAGCCATGGCTTTCTTTATCCCATCCACCATGAGCGACTCCACTTCAAAACTGCTGGACCCATCCATAGAACTGCTATGCCGATGGAACGCCCTCTTCTCTCCCGGAACTGCAACGGGGACCTCTTTCCCACCACCGCCAGCTGCAAGACCCAATCCGTCGAAGAAGTCGGAGTCAACGGACAAGCTCCGGAAGTGGTGGGCGATGGGCTTGGGTCTGGGGGCAGGAGCGCCGGCGGAAGTAGAATCCTCGGAGACAGAAGGGGAATCGACGGGGAAGGGACGCAGCGGGGTAGGTGTCGGGGGCAGGTCGAGAGAGGAGAGGTCAAGGTCTGAAGGGTCAAAGAGGAGGAGGTCGTCAAAGCGGAAAGAGGTATCGGAGTGAGCCCGGCGGTGGTGGGAGGCACGGTGGGGGGTCTCCGGCATCGCCTCTATGTCCACTGCCATCGGCTGCTTGCCTGTGTTCTTGGTGGTGGTGGTGCCGGTGCGGTCCATTTCTCTGTCTTGTTCCTTCTGGGGTTGGTAGGAAGGAGCGGGCTTCTGTTCGGTAGTACCTACTCTGTCTAGTGTTTACAAATAACAAGTGGCTGCTTCTACCCTGTGCTTTTTTATACTATATGAGAATGAAGAGACAAAACAGGTTATTAGGCCGAAATAATCGAGGAATGAGAACTAAGCCTAAAAGCATAAATATAAAAATCGGTCGGTCTAACCAGAAAAATCAAGAACCATAAAATAATCGGATTAATTCGACCTAATGAACCGAAAATGAAAAAAAATCAATTTCAATCATCGACCCGGTCGTTTTCATGCGAACTAGACCAACCGAGCGGATGATGCGGACCGCCTGGTTCATGTAGAATTTTTTTTTAAAAAAAAAATTCACCAAATAGGCATCAACATCGGCATCGTTTTGGTGTAAACAACGTCATTTTGATGTATTAAATTGAAAAAAAAAGTATATATAAAAAAATACACAACATAATAAATATGTTCTTACTCGATATTTCGACGTTTCGACATCGACATTTCTATGCCCTAAATGACTAAAACAAAAACTTGAACCAATTGGTTGTCGTCGCCACTTATCCCCGCCACCGATTCAACCTCATTAACTCATTTTCGCCGGTCGCCAATTCGTCATGTTTTTGTTATCTATTTCAACTTATTTTAGTTACTTTGACTTTATGGTTGGGTTCATGACCTATGTAAGAAAACCATGAAGTTACTTATGACACTAGTTATAATTATTATGAGGTTTTTTTTTAACACAAACTTAGTAAGTTATATTGTTTATTATAATAAAAAATATGTATAATTGAACTAGTAAATCAGTGACTCATGAGCTGAGCGGTTCGATGTATGAACGATTATGAGACACGATCCGGTTCAACTCGATTAAATTTGGTTGAATCAGAGAATCAGTGAATCATGAGTTATCCGATTCATTGTTTGATTCGGTTTGATAACCTTTCACTAAAAATAATACTAATATCTACCCAAAAAAAGAGAGTAATACTAACAACGTTAGTTTCTCTGAATGCATGCATCACATGCATGACCCAAGCTCGTAGAAGAAGATTGCGAAGAGCGTCAATTAGCAACTTGTATGGGATGAATCATGAAGTTGCTAACGACGCAATGAAGTACACTCTTGTTAGCTAACTAGTAATTCTTATGCAAGAGGTTTTTCTACTGTGCTCAAGCCTATTTTTTTTGGCACTAGCAACTAATACAAATACGAAGTTATATAAAAAAAGAGTAATGCTATAAATACTAACATTTTTACTAACTTTTATACTAAAAGTGCATGTGTCATTAGAAAACCTATTTTTTTCCTTCCACGTCATTTTTAAAATTTATTTATTTTCAACGTCAGCAAAAATTAAGACCTTTTGATGTGATCACGACCCCCTTCGAGTTGGAACAATTTGGCATGAAGCCAAGAGGCCTGGTTATGGACAGCCGAGCCTTGCAGATGAATGTTAATCATGTCCAAGGTCGGGGATCAAATGCCAATTCCTCACCATGCCTAGGCCTAGATGAACGGAACTCCCAAGATGGACGAGAAAGCCATGAAGTAGAGGCACGTCTAGCCCTAGCAAGTCACCAGGCCACGCGCACCCAACCCAAGGCCTTGACAACAAATGCTCCATCCAAGAGGTCCCATACAAGTCAGAATTGCATCGCATATTCGCCATAAGATTATGGACAAGCAAATGGCCTCCGATTTACGAGATACGAAGCTTGATGGAAACTTCAAGATGTTAGCTTCCGTTTGGAACAAGTTTCAGGCCAATCTGACGGGTGGATCAAACGTTATGCTAGTCGACATTTCAGCGCGCAGTGTGAATGAGCGGCATACCGCCAGGAATGCCTTGTCTGGGGCGGCATACCGCCAGGAATCAGTATTTTTGGCATTTTGGGAGCGAAGCTAGCGCTATACCGCCAGGAATTCAAGCCTCCAGGCGGTATACCACCAGACATGGGAGAAAATGGCCTTTTTGGACTTTTCAAGCCCATCTTTTGTACGAACTATAAATAGCTCTTGTCTTTCTTTCTTGAGGGAGCTTTAGACATTTGTGTGATATTTTGTAAAGTGAGATTACTCCTTCCTCATATCACCTAAGCCTTGAGCTCATCATCTCTTCCTTGAGAGAGATCATTTGAGTTGAGATTACTCCTCTTGATCTTTTTCCGGGAAATCAAAGTTTGTAATGATAGTGACAATTTTTGCTTGAATGAAATCGGGGATTTATTTGTTTGATCATCCATAGAAATGAGTCCCACTTGGCCCTCGGATTATATCTTGATCAAGCAATCGTTCGTGTGATTTTCGCTACTTCGTGAGTGCTCATCTCCGCCCCTTCCATCCATCTTCTAAATCCCGGCAACTCCCATCTTTCCATCGCTCTTTTATGTATTTTCTCTGCTGCAACTCGTAAATCTTGTGTTTTTCTTCTTTTGTCATGGTTTTCGTTAGATAAATTCGTTCGGCTAGATCCTCCTTAAGCTCCATTGTAATCCGGCTTACTAACCCTAGGCAGGATCACATCAAGTGGTAGCGGAGCTTTTGGCCGCCTCATGAATTTTTCTAGTTTTCCTACAAAAGTTCAAACCTTTCTTTCTTGGAAATCTTGAGTTTTATGCATCTTCTTCCCAAACCTTTTACAAGTGTGCATTTGAGTGATTGTGGTGATCATTTTTGCTAGGTCAAAAGATTGAAATTTTATGAAAATCATTTGGGTGTGTTCTTGAAGTTCATCTTGTGTTCTTGATGTTCTTGATGTTCTTGGTATTTTGGGTGTTTTGATCTAAAAAATATTTTACAAGAGTTAATCCAAGTGTTTCCAATTAAAATATATATAAAAAAAAAGAAAGAAAGAAAGGAATTGGAACACTTGGCCGGCCAACACCCCTTCATAATCCAAGAGTTATCCCTTGCATTTATTGCAATAAGCCACCTCACCCAAGTCTTTGACATTTTGACCTAACTAACAATTTTTCCTAACCAAATTGCCCATTCCCAACTAAATAAGCCCACCCTTTTCCCAAGCCTAATCCGTCTCCTTCCTTCCTTATGTCCAGCTGTCTTTTTAAATTTCTTGAGTCTTAAACAAGTCCTAAACTCAAGTCCTAAACTCAAGTCCTAACCCATTAAATCCTAAACTTGAGTTTTAAACTTTTTGAGTCCTAAACTTAAGTTTTCTTAAGTCTTAAACTTCCAAGTCTTTTTCAATAAATTTCTAAATCCTTCCTTGAGTCTTTTACTCAATTAAACCCAACAATTCCAGCCTTCCTTCCCTCCAACGGAAATTCAAAGTTTTTCCCCAAAATTAAAATTTTGAATTTTCCTTGGAAATCTGAATTTTTTTTTCCAGCTTTTCCTTGAGTTTGTGTAATCTTCTTGAGTCCTTTATTGTGTTTAATATTTCCTCCTCTTATGCTACTCTCTTGAGCATTTGCGAAGGTAGTGTGAATGAAACGCTTGGCCTAAGTCATAAGTTTGTTGTGGCAACAAGTTGTGCGGTGAGCAAGCTTGTGTGTGTGGAAAAAAATAATAATTTAGTGAGCATTTGTGAGGCTATCTTTTGCGAGTGATTAAACATGAGTGTTAAACACGTGAGGGAGAGAATTATTTTCTAACCCTTGTTTAAGTGTGCAGGTACACGGAAAACACGAAGTTGAGTGTTTGTGAGCACGCATTTTTCGAGTGACCTAAACACCTAAACACGTGAGGGAGAGATTATTTACTAACATCTATATATATTTAGTTTGTTCAAATTTTCAGGCACAATGTCTCAAGATAGTGATTGCGAATCTTGTGACCAAGGAGAGTATTATGACGATGATGCTTCTCAATGCCATGACGATAGTGGTGATGAATCATGTGGTGAAGCTAGTTGCCAATTTGATGGTGATGAAAATTTTGAACCGAGTGGTGAAAGCGGTGATGAGTATAACATTGATAGTGAGGATGAGTACCAAGATGAAAATGAAGCAACTTGTAGCGAAAGTGAAGACAATGAAGACCCCCCAAGTCCTCATGTCTTTAGTTGTGGCTCAAGTTCAATTTGTAGTAAGGATGAAGACCATGAAGAGACTTCAAGTCCTCGTATCTTAATCCGTGGTTCAACTTCAAGTTATAGCGAAGATGATGACGACGAAGATTCTCCAAGTCTTCAAGTCTCGAGCTATGGCCTTGGTTCCATTGCACACTAAAGGCTTGGCCATGGCCCCGAACCAAGACACCTCCTTTCCTCAAGTGTACAAGTCCGCACTAAACAAGGTGGAACGCCAAGCCGAGTTTCTCCTTCTCCTCCTTCGAAGGTTCTACATCACCAAGGCCAAATGCCTCCACCTCCTCCTCCAAGGATTCGACCTCACCAAGGCCGAATTCTCCAAGAATTTCAGCAACACTTCCGTTCCACATCCTTCCCTTCCGCTCCTTCCAAACGAGCTAGTGATGTATTTTGCACTACATGTACGGGTAGAGGCCATTTGTGTGACATTTGGCCCAACACTAGAGTGTGCCAAGTGAGTGCAATGACCAAGCCACAAGAGAAGAATGATCATGCTAAGAAAGAAGAGAGTGGCAAGATAAAGAATAGTGATGAATTGCCGAGTGGTGTTAGGAATGATGCTTGGTGGGAAAATTTTTCCGGGTTAGTGAAGAATATTGCAAGACCTAAACGTGACAAGAATTCTTCTCCTTCACTTCCCTTGAAGCAAGGCAGCAGCTTCTCCCAAGCTCATCAAAGTCAACAACCTTCTCAATCCACTATGGCATTCGAGTCCGAACCGGAAGTGGTGTAACCTCCACAAGTCACTCCACGACAACAACCCACACCTTGTCAATCGATTGAAAGAGATGTGGCCGAGCTCCAAGCTATGGAAGCTAAAAAGAGTGAAAAATATGAGGTTATGAATGAGAGAAAAGAGTGTAGAGAGAAGAAAGTAAGTGATGAGAAAAATACACGGCATGAAAAAAGTAAGCATGCCAATGAGAGTGAGTGCAACCGCACCTGTAAGAATGAGTTGAGTGAGCTTGTTGAGCTAAATCAATTTCAAGTTTTTGACAACCTTTTGTTTGAATTATATTTTGACAATCCGTTGTTTGAACTTGAAATTGAAGAAAACGAAAGTGAGCAAAACAACCCCCATGAAAAAAGTGAGCATGGGTTGAGAGATTGTGAGCAAAACAGCCCGCATAAAAAAAGTGAGCATGCGTAGAGAGATACACACACATGAGAGGAGTGAAAAAATAGAAAAATTGAGAGAAGAAAGTGAGGAAAAGAAGCAAACGGAAATTGTGGGAGCTATTGATCCAATGAGCGTGCCTTTGTGCAATGAGGATCAATTAGCGCATGCTAACCCTAATGACTATTTTCCTCCTACTTGTGTGTCTTTCTTGCAGGAAATTCCGGTGGGTTACCACAACCATACGCGCCCGAATGTTCCAAGGAACAAAGGTGGTTTCAAACCATCAATCCTAGGAGGTATCGGAAGCGTAATTGCTCAACATTGGTGCTCCCAACGGCAAGGCCTCGCGGTAAACCATCCCAACCTTCCCGTTTTGCTCGAAAGGTGTGTACCAATTCCCTCTTTAAATGCTCAATTGGTTGAGAATGCTCATATCACTCATCTTTATTCACATGTTGAAAATTTTGATGACAAACATGTAGCATGTGATAAGGAATCATTCTTGCATTTCTTTGAGCATGACTCTTTAGTTCGTGTATTTGAAAACCACTGGGTACGAATTTTATTGCATGCACCAAAAACCATTCCGTACCCTTCGTCAAGCATAATTCTTCTTGGTTTGAGCATGAAAATTACTTGCATGAAAATTTTGTGGTATGTATTAAAACTCCTAAATTGCATTTCATCAAGTATGATCCTTTCTTGCTCAAACGTGCCAATTTTTGTGATTTTTTGGATAATATGTGTGATTATTTTATATGTTATTTCTGCTTGGAATCCGTGATTAATTTGCATGAAATATGGAAACAATTCTTTTGCTCCAACTTATGGAAATTTTCTTGGTCTACTTGTTGCAAGGAATTGTATTTCTTTTTATGCCGATTGCTTGGTATTCCAATGTATTTTGTGAATGGGCGTGTGGCTCAATTTTCGTGGCTGGTTGATTACACTACATTTCATCATGTTCTATTGTCCTTTTACTTGTTATTATGGGCAGTAAAACTACTGATTTACCCTTGTATTTCCCATATCTTTGCAGAACTGGTCTGGAGGCAAATTATTGGAGATTCGATTAATGAAGAGCTGGAGCCGATTTCCTGAGTCTTGGCCTGGATCTAGACCTAGACATATTAGCATCTGAAGCAGCGCGCACCAAAATCGTCTTGGCCAAGACTGCGACCAAGACACTTTCGCGATGAAGACAGTTGTGCGGATCGTTTGGACCGCTTCCCACATTGGGCTTTGCAGCTGGCAAGTCGCAGCTGTCCCGCATATCTAGAGGGATCTAAAGCATATCTCTTGAAGAATCCCACATGGGATCTCCCTCTTTTGTATTGCGATTTACTTTCCATTGTTAGAACAATTTATTATAGCTATCTTTTAGAGATTTTCTAGGAATTAGAGTTGGAGTAGGACAGAGGGTTTTTAGGGCTATTTAGCCGAATATTGTTCACCTCTGTCCGGGGATCCCAACACACACTATCATTCGGAACCTTTCTTCTCTTTTCTCCTTCTTTGATATCAATAACAATTTGCTCCGAGATTTATTTCTCGGATTCAGTTTATGCAATATATATTTTTATATTTTTATCTATGAGCATGAGTAACTAAAACATCCATTCTTGGTAAGGGTTGATGAGCTGAAGTTCTTATGCGTTCGTGAGATCATTTCGTACTTAATAATCTCCTCTTGTATTTATTTATTTCTTGAACTTAATCCATCGCTTACTCACTAGAGACAAGGTTTGATCATCCGTGTACTATAGTAGAGAAGAGTTGCAGCTGGTCTAGAAGGAAAGGGAGCACCCGTCGGCTAGACAAAGTAGGTCACTAGTCTCGCGCCAGGCTAGAAGAAATAAGTGATCTAGGTCAAGACCAGATTGAGAACCTAGGGTTTCCACAGGGAAACACCTTGACCTAGGTACTGTCTTCCCTTATACCATTGAGGAAGCGAACAACCATTCAAGACAGCAGTCAAACGGATAAACCCTTTAACCAGCAAGGTGTCCCTTGGCCAGGATTATCAGGAGAGGGAGTACCCGCCAGGTAATTTGAAGAGAAGGGAAGACAGGAGTGAACAGGAGTACCTCCACTCTATAGCAGTACTATGAACTGAAGAGATGAATATCCTTGAGTCTATGATTGAAGCATAAGAACGCAAGCTCTCACATCACCCTTACCTGGAATTCCCTTTTACCAGACTTATTTCAATCTTGACCCCTGTCTTGGCCAAGACTTTGGCCAATACTACTTTGAACTATTTTTACCATTTTCTGTTTTGTCTTTATTTTCAGAAACAACCAAAAGTAAATCCAGTGACGAGGAAGTCAAACCAAGAATTACATTTCCTAGAGGTCTCTGTGGACGATCCTCTTACCATCATCTACAAACTCTTGTAGACAGTGATAAGTTGTATTTCTATTCCCAATTCGATACCTATTTCACTATTATATTTGACGTGTTCGACGCGCGATCAAATTTTGGCGCCGCTGCCGGGGATCTCTAACGGTATTTGTAG